>CM077009.1:7657500-8907500 GCA_039090855.1 Macrothele yani
GCGCGTTGGTTTCTTGCTGTATGAGGAGGCCATCAGCCCCACCCTCACTGCCCCCCAGCGTCTAGGGAGTGGCGGAAGAGGTCAGCCATGTTCTCCTCTTGTGAGGAGAAAAGTTTTTGTAACTCAAGAGGTAAGCTCTCTTCCTTGTTTTTGGGTTCTAGGTTTTATAAGTTCAATGTTTGTACTTCATGTACCTTTCTCTGTCGTTTTTTAGCTTTTCAGCTTTTAAGCATTGGTTTGTCTGTTAACATTTATGCGGGTTTTAACTCTTACTTTTCTTTGTAACTTTGAGCGTCTTTTGTGGTACCTAGGAACAGAAGATGGCTAAGCTTGTTCCTTTTCTATGCGCTGTCTATGCGCTGTTTTTTCAAAGTAGTTAAGTTCTTAATAACTAATTAATTATGCACTTAAAGCACTGCTGAAATACTTTGTACATATTGCAACTAACTGTTTAAGGTATATAACTTTCACAAAGTTTTCTTTAGTTAATTATTATCTTTAACTTATTCTCGTTTTCGTGCTGTCATAAGTTGTAGAGTAGGGGGTTTTAGACTCAAGTTTTCTTTCAAAAATCTGTTCGTTATAAATTAACATTTCCTTTTTAATTGCAATGTAAAATTTGTTTTTCAGGTTTAAATTCTCTCTCAAACGAACTTGGAATTTCGTTATAGCTGAAAATCATTTCTATTTATTATGTCACTCTCACAGCTTGAGTTCTCTTCAATCTTCTTCTCTCTGTTTAATAGTAACAGATGAAGAGCATGGGTCGGGCCATGAAGGTTAATGGATGCAAGCGAAATTGTTAACTAGTGCTAGGTCATGCTACTCTACGGAGGACATGACTTATATATATATTTTTTAAACTATTTTAGGTGGGAATGTTACTTGCATCTATGGCCTTGCAGAAACCCATTTCCAACTAGGTCTTTGTGGAAGTGAGAAAATGCAGAGTTTTTGCTGGTCCTTGATAAAGCCAAGGCTCAGTATTCTCGACACCTTCTACATTCAGTTGTTTTATTTTCTTTTTTTCTTTTTTCCTTTTACTCACGCAGGTAGATACATAACCTTTTCTATGTTGTACTAGGTGTGAGTCAAAATTATTTATGTATTTTTTTGCTTAGGTATCTTTATAGTATGTGAATTCTGAATTTTCAAAACTGCTGCGTTGCGCGTTTTGATTTTCAGGTTATTTTGCACCCTTCGTTTTAAATTCTAAAATTTTTCCTTAGTCTTCAGTTTTGCTCTTATATATATATATATATATTGTTTAAAGCAAAATTATGCTCTAAAAATGCAACTGGGTGCGCAGCGTGCAGAGGAAATGCGAGTCGACCTTTGAAGAACAAAAGACAGCAATGCAAGTTGTTCCTGTTTTGAACTTCAATTTTTTTTATAATAAAAGAAATAAAAAATACTTGCTCATTTTGTCTGTTCATAAGCAGAAAGTGACTAAGCAAATGGAAAACCATGCATTTTCAGAGAAGCTTTAAAAAGCGAGCTCCTGAAGTTGGCGTGTGTTCCATCTAAAGCTCAGGTGTCCATTTATCATTACTTTGTGCCCAAACTTTAGTGGAAAAAAAATTGTGGCCTTTTGTACAATATATGTTCATGTAAAGCCATGAAACATATGTATTACTTGGCCTATGTATTAAGAGTTTGCTATAAGTACAATGTACTTGCATATACTGTTTCACACGTTGTGTTTATTTATATATCATCCGGTCAACCCTTTATCATATCCGGCCAAAGCTTACGAACTGTCATGATAAAAAAAAAAAAAAAAAAATTAGAAAAGTTTTGGCCGGATACGTTAGAGGGTTGACCGGATGATATATAAACACAACGTGTGCAACAGTATATGCAAGTACATTGTACTTATAGCAAACTCTTTAAATTGTGACCCCCTTTTATTTACTGAGTAGAGCATCGTTTCTCACCATGTGTGAGTTGGATGATAGAAAATGGACTTGCTGTTAAGTGGATTTTAAAAAAATGAAAATAAATTCTTTAGTAATGAAAATATAATTGTGGACAGCCAGTTCGTGCAGACAGGAAAATTTTCAAGTGTGGTGAGTAAAGCAACTTTACTGGCCATTTTGTTTTATCTAGCCGCCAAGTGGCGACCACTAATTTTAATCCTTTATAGTATAGTCTAAATTCTACTAGTCAAATGAAAAAAAGGTTCTGGCCACTGAGGTTGCAGAAGGGGGGGGGGGGCAACAGTGGAAGTAAACTAACACAAAGAAATTTTATGCTATGTAATCATATGATTCCTAATGCAAATGTCACTTTCATAGATGCCACCTTTTGGAAGTATCAGTACTCAAAGTGGAATCCCTTGACCTCTAAAGGAGTCTATTTCAACAAAAGCCTCTTTTTGGCAGACTTGCTACCTCAGCAGCATTTACCAAAGCATCAGAAATGGGTAGACTAAACATCAAATTGGTCTAAAAATTGGGAATTGTAACACTTCCCTAACTAGTTGAAAGTTATTAAAAAAAACCAAAAAAAAAAAAAACCAGTGTTCTTGTGATTTTGATCATAAGACTTTTTTATGCAAAGACTGGTAGTACGTATTGGGGTATTGTACAATAGAGTTTGGCCATGCCCACAGCAAAAATAAGATCAACTCCACCATTACATTCTATGTCAATATGGGAAGTGTATGCAACCTTAAGCAGGACTGACGTCTTGCAAAGATGCTTCAGTTTGGAATGAAAGGCCTCAGTGAGAATTAAAATTTCTGATGAAAGTCCACTCTGTATGGTTTTTTAATAATTCATAATTTTAGGTACAGTGAAACTTCCAAATAACAGTCACTTTTTTCAGACCGAGAAAATGTGACTGTTGTTCGGAGATGGTCATTGTTTGGAGATAAAACCGAAGTTAAAATTGCTAGTCTGTTGTGTTTGCACAAAAGCAGAAGTGTATGAAGCTTGTGCACAATTTCTTTTTGTCTTTTTAATCAAAAAGAAATTGTGCACAAGCTTCATACACTTTTTCTGCTTTTGTACAAACACAACGGACTATCAATTTTAACTTCGGTTTTATCTCCAAACAATGACCACTTCCGAACAACGGACACTTTTCTGAGAGAGGAACTGGTAGCACTGAATGTAAGTGTAAATGGCACAGTGATTTGACCAGGTGAGTGAGTTTGTGTATTTAGGAAGCATGTTTGACAGAGAGAACAAATTGGATGGTGAAATTAGTCGGCAAGTGAATTCTTCTCATTGAAAGTCATGGCTGCTCTGGGAGGTTTTCACAGGAATGATGGGTTCTCAAGAAGTCTTGCATCACTTTGTATGAGAGTATAATTGTTCCTACTCTGATGTATGGCAGTGAAACCTGGGCACTACAGAAGAAACATAGGAGTAGTTTGTATGCTGGAGAAATGTGTTACTTATGGGGGTTTGTGGCAAGACACGTTCTCATTGTGTGAGGAATGAAGATGTGTTGCAGTTGTGTGATGTGAAGCAAAATATTGTAAGCAAGGTGGATACTAATATGCTTTGGTGGTTTGGCCATGTTGAAAGAATTAGTGACGAGATGCTTACTAAGAAAATATTTTTAGCCCAAGTGGCAGGAAGGAAAGGCAGAGAAAGGCCAAGGAAGTCATGGGAGGATCAGATTCAGGAGTGTCTGCATGAGAAACAAATAATGAGTATGAAGTATAGAAGATTTTGTGCATGGCATGTAATGAATGTCAGTGACGCCTGAGTTATATGTCAAGATCGCTGTAAATGGAGAAGTTCGATATGGCAACAGTAAGTAAAAACTATCTGGTAGTTTGTATTTCTTTTAGGAGCTAACCTCTGAATCTCAGAGAACAGCTTAGTGATATGTATGTATGTATGTATGTATGTAGCTTGTGCACAAAGAAAACGGTTATAGGGCTTTCTACAAATGCTGAATAAAACTCAATACAGTGAAACTTCCTAATAACAGTCACTGCTCGGCCTAGAGAAAAGTGATTGGTGTTCAGAGGTTAGGACCAAGTTCACATTGCTATTCCGTTGCATTTGCACAAAAGCAGAATAAGTGTATGAAGCTCGTGCACAAAGAAACAGATGCTGAATGCAACTCAGTATAGCAATTAAACAAATCATGGTGCAAAAGATTTGGGAAAGCACATCTGATTTTAACCAGCCTTTAGAAATAGCAAGCTAGGAGATAAGGACTAGGGTGTGCTATAGAAAAGAAAGATGTTAAGACAGTGAAGTGTAATTGCACATTTAGCTGGCCAGCGCTTTGGAAAGCAGGAATAGAACCCATGTGGAACAAACCAAGAGATACCACCACCAACAAGCAATATTCCTGGCACCTGCAACCATTTTCACAACTGCAAGGCCTGACTGAAACATAACGGGAGCTGGAGCTCACCTCACATAAACCTAAACTTGAACTCCTTTCTTTTCACTTAAGCACACCACTGCACCAACCATTATCCAACCCATCTTGCCTGAGGCACAGTTCTTTGAGAAATATCAGTCCCTATCTTATTCCTCTTGCCAAAGTAACTACATAAAATTTAAAGGGAAAAGGTGTCAGTTAGGTCTCTTGGAACCAGCGGTGGCAGTAAGGTTTTGGACAGGGAGTAAAAATACTTCTATACTTCTAACATTATTTTCAAGAAGTGTTTTGTGATTTTCAGACCCCCCCCTCCAGTTTGCATTTTTTTATTTTAAATTTCTGTTAAATACATATACAGGGCAAAAATTTGCGGTCGCCCAGTCGCCAATGGCGCCCGGAAATTTATTGTTGGCGAACAGTAAAAATATTAAATTGTTTTCCTGTTCAGCATTTGATGCTGTTGGACGGTATCTTCACAAAAATATTTTTAACTGTGTTGGTGTCATCACTTTCAGTAAAATGTTATCTTAAAAATGTTTTAGTCTGAGAGGCATCTTGAGTATATTGTATTTAACCGTGCTTTCTTTTCTTTTTTTCGTCGTCATGAAATGTTTCCAGTAAAACGGTCTCTGATGGAGGTGTATCAATCATTGCGTCATCATTAGCAGCCCAGCAAGCCGACGAGAGCCTCTTCTACTGCATAGCAAACAGCTGATCGGAGGCGAAGCTTGCTGAAAGGAATCCCAAAGCATTGTGGGAGAAAGAGTTTCTTCCCAGCGTGCATTTCTAGGTCTAACTCAGAGTGGGGATGGTCATATCGGTGGATATTCATTTCCGAAACATTCACGCATCCGTACTACAAGTGGAGATTTTCAATGTATCAGCGAAAACCACAATGTTTTGCTAAAGAACCAAAGAATTCGCATCTTTCCCATCTGCAGCAGTTATTGCCACATCAATGAATAAATCGCCGTTCAGTATATCGGTGATAGCTCACTAATTCAACATCGAGTAACCATAATATTTGTTAAAGTGCTTGATGTATCGTAAACCTCGATGCATTGGCTCCAGAAACATCGAGGATAAGAACTCTATTTTCGGTGGCGAAACATTGCAAAAAAACGGCAAAATATCACTAATTCGTGATATAGAAAGCCGATAGTCCCTTTCTCGGTATAAGAATACGAAAAAGAAAGGTGATATTTCCTTTTTCTGTATAAGAATACAAAAAAGACAAATTCATTTACTTATCACAGAAAATTTTCGAGTTGATTGCGCTATGCAGTTTCAAACATCGGTCATGAAACCTTGATTTTTTGGTGAGGGCTGGGGAGGACTTATCAGTTCCTTTAACACCAAGAAAAAGAACTCAATTTTCGATGATGAAACATCGAGCAAAACGGCGAAAAAGTCCCTTATTCATGACCTAAGATTATATTTAAAAGAATGCAACAAAGAGAAATTCATTTACTTCGCGTAGAAAATATTCTTTTGCAGTTTCGTCAATTCTTAAAAACACTGATATTTCCCCCATCTGTACTCCGATTAATCTTTGCTGTACCTTCTGGGAAACGTATTTATGTACATATGAGGAAAAGGAGCATGGTAGTGGAGGTGCTGACAATTCGCTTTATGGGGGGACTGGGTTGTGGTGTATGAGCGGCATTTTTAAAATGTTATTTTAGTTATTTCTTATGACTTTCCTGGTTTAATATAACCTGGAGGGTTATTATTATCACTATTATTTTCTGAGACCTCAGCTGTAGCACAATCGCACAGTTGTATATATATATATATATATACAACTGTGTCAACCATATATAATGGTTGACAATGATGATATATATATATATATATATATATATATATATATATCATCATCATCATCATTGTCAACCATTATCAATCCACTGCTGGACGAAGGTCTCCCCAAGTTTCCTCCACAACGGTCTGTCTTGTGCCAGTCTCCTCCATGTCACCCCTGCATACTTTCGAATTTCATCCACCCATCTCCCATGTGGTCTTCTTCTGGGTCTTTTCCTGTCCCTTGGAATCCAATCTAAAATTTCGGCTGTCCATCGATGATCTGTCCTTCTGGCAGTATGTCCAGCCCATTGCCATTTCAGGGATTTAACTCTGATCATGATGTCTTCCACTCTTGTCATTTTTCGGATCCACGAGTTCCTCTTCTTATCTCTCCTGGTTACACCAAGTATGCACCTCTCCATGCTTCTTTGAGTTGTCTGCAGCCTTTGTATGTCTCTTTTAGTTAAGGTCCACGTCTCTGCACCATACGTAAGCACTGGAAGGATGCATTGATCAAACACTTTTCTTTTAAGACATAATGGCATATTGCTCTTGAAAATTATGCTGTTTCTTCCAAAAGCTCTCCAGGCAAGTTTTGTACGCCGATTAATTTCTTCATCAATGTGACCCTCACTTGATATCTGCTGTCCAAGATAAACGTACGTGTCTGTTATCTCCAGCTTTTCTCCATCAATCGATAAATCTTCATTTCTTGTAAAAGCATTGAACATCACTTTTGTCTTCTGAAAGTTCATTTTTAATCCCACTTCTTTACTCTTGTCAGCAAGCTCCTGGATCATACTCTGCAGCTCTGATGGGCTAGTTGCAAAAATGACTACGTCATCAGCAAAACGAAGGTGGGTTAGATAATCTCCATTAATCTTTATCCCCTTGTTTTCCCAGCTCAGTGACTGAAAAACACCCTCTAATGTGGCATTAAAGAGCTTCGGAGATATGGTGTCACCTTGTCTCACTCCCTTTCCAATTTTTATGTGTGTTGTATTTTCAAACAGCCGAATCTTTGCACTTGCATTTTCATAGATGTTATTAATAATATTAATGTATGCATCTTCAATACACTTGAGTTTTCAGAGCCATTGTAACTGCTGATGGTTTCACCGAATCAAAGGCTTTTTCATAATCGATAAAAGCCATGCACAATGGAAGTTCATATTCCCTCGCTCTTTCAATTAGTTCTCTCAGTACGTGGATATGATCTATTGTGCTGTAGCCACTCCTGAATCCAGCTTGTTCTCTCGGTTGAGCCATGTCCAGTGTTACCTTCAAGCGGTGTGAAAGAACTTTAGTGAAGATTTTATAAACTACTGATAGGAGGCTGATAGGTCTGTAGTTTCCGAGATCCTCAATGTCACCTTTCTTATGTAGCAGGATCATTGTAGCGTTGTTCCAATCCTCAGGAATCTTTCCTTCATTAAGGCATCGAGTGAAAATTTGGGCGAGAGTACTGTTTCGATTTCTCCACTTGCTTCTTGTATGATGTCTACAGTAATTCCATCTTCTCCTGGAGCTTTTCCCCGCTTCATGTTCTTGATTGCATGTGCAACTTCTGCTGGAAGGACTGGAGGAACTCTGGTACTGGTATCTTTCATGATGTCTGGAGTGCATGTATCATCCCTTTCATATAATTTGGAGTAGAAATCTTTCACTCTTGTCAAAATTTCGCCTCTATTTCTTGTTACAGAACCATCTTCTTTTCTCAGTGCCATAATCTGTTTTCTTCCCTTACTGAGATGTCCCTTTGCTATCTTTAGGCTTTGGTTTTTTTTCAATTGCTTTCCTCACTAGTTCACAGTTGAGTTTCCTTACGTCTTCAGTGATACTTTTCGTACTGTCTTGCATAGCTCTATATATTCCACTTTGGAAGTCACATCTTCTTTAGTTGTCCTCATCTCTCTTCTTTTTTGCATCAACATTTTCGTTTTTCCTGATAATTTGTTTACATGCAACTTGTTCTTAGACCTTCAACTAATTTTGTTGCTGTTTCCATAAGAGCTTTGGTTACTTTTCTGTTAACTTCAGAGATGTCCACTTCTTCCGATGTTAGGCCTTCTAAAGCAGAGAACCTGTTCTTCAGTTCCAACTTGAAGGTATTATGGTGTTTTTAAGGTTGCTTATGTCAATAGATTTTGTTTGTCTTATGAGCTTGCCACGTTCAAGTTTAGTGTTGAGGTGCATCTTACATCTCACCAATCTATGGTCACTACCTGTGTTGAACTTGTTTAGCACACTGCAGTCTTCTATGAGCCGAATTTTTTGTTACACATAATAAAATCAATTTCACTTGTCGTCCCATTTGGATGTCTCCATGTCCATTTCCTGTGTGGCTTTTTCTTGAAGAAGGAGTTCAAGATGAAAAACCCTTCTGCCTCTGCAAACTCAACGAGAGTATTTCCACGCTGCTTTCTGTTGCCGTGACCGAATTTACCTACTGAAGTTTCATTCTGTTGCTGTTGCCCTATTTTTGCATTGAAATCTCCCATAATTATTTTCAAGTGCTGCTTACCTTTATTATTTAGATGACAAATTTCCTCATAAAATTCTTCAATTTCTTCTTCAGGATGACTTGTGGTGGGTGCATAAGTTTGAATAATCTGAGCCTGGTATCTTTTCGAGAGTTGGATAACAAGTCGTGCAGCTCTGTCAGAGGAACTTTTCAACTTCTACAACTTTATCCTTCAGTTTCTTGTTTATTATAAATCCAACACCACTAGTTCTGCCAGTATCTGTCCCACGATAGTAGAAGAGATGTCCACTTTTCAGTTCGATGAGATCTTCTCCTTTTCTCCTTACCTCACTTAGCCCGACGATGTCCCACTTGATCCTTTGTAGTTCCTCTTCCAATGCAAGAAGCCTTGAATCAGAAGATAGGGAGCGTCCATTGTACGTAGGCCAAGGTCAGCATCAGATGGCAGCCCTAGTCCGATCCTCCGAGGATTCTTAGCACCTCTGCCTTCCTGTCGCACTGGCCGCTGCCTTGGCCAGGTACATTCCAGCTGCCGGAGACTGAGGGCCAAGATTTAAGTTGTGGAATCATTTTGGAGGGGTTTGGCCATAACTCACAACGCTGGCCAAGCGGGTTGGTGAGTGTGGGATAAATTTCCTCTAATCCCGATGGTATAGTTATACTATTGGCGGTCGTCAGAGCCCCTTTAGTGGGAACAGGATGCACCACGAGAAGGCGGGGTTGACATTTGTCAAGGAGAGGCTGTGACGTTACGCATCACCTGACCTTACATCCCTGTATATATATATATATATATATATATATATATATATATATATATTTGCATACACAATCATTAAAACAGAAAACTTGCTGCAAATTCACCGTCTCTTGCGCGTCACAGTGGTGTGATGGAGAGTGAACAATTTTTTGGCTAGTAGAGTTAGACCTGAAATTTTGAGCCCTGAGAGATATAATATATATATATATATATATATATAGGGATGTAAGGTCAGGTGATGCGTAACATCACAGCCTCTCCTTGACAAATGTCAACCCCGCCTTCTCGTGGTGCATCCTGTTCCCACTAAAGGGGCTCTGACGACCGCCAATAGCGGTATAACTATACCATCGGGATTAGAGGAAATGCTATCCCACACTCACCAACCCGCTTGGCCAGTGTGGTGAGTTATGGCCAAACCCCTCCAAAATTACTCCACAACTTAAATTTTGGCCCTCAGTCTCCGGCAGCTGGAATATACCT
Source organism: Macrothele yani (assembly GCA_039090855.1). Taxonomy (NCBI): domain Eukaryota; kingdom Metazoa; phylum Arthropoda; class Arachnida; order Araneae; family Macrothelidae; genus Macrothele; species Macrothele yani. The sequence goes on from CM077009.1 coordinate 7,667,388, forward strand.
GGCCAAGGCAGCAGCCAGTGTGACATGAAGGCAGAGGGTGCTAAGAATCCCCGGAGGACCGGACTAGGCTGCCATCTGATGCTGACCTTGGCTACGTATAATGGACGCTCCCTATCTTCTGATTCAAGGCTTCTTGAATTGGAAGAGGAACTACAAAGGATCAAGTGGGACAGCGTCGCGCTAAGTGAGGTAAGGAGAAAAGGAGAAGATCTCATTGAACTGAAAAGCGGACATATCTTCTACTATCGTGGGGCAGATACTGGCAGAACTAGTGGTGTTGGATTTATAATAAACAAGAAACTGAAGGATAAAGTTGTAGAAGTTGAAAGTTCCTCTGACAGAGCTGCACGGCTCGTTATCCAACTCTCGAGAAGATACCAGGCTCAGATTATTCAAACTTATGCACCAACCACAAGTCATCATGAAGAAGAAATTGAAGAATTTTATGAGGAAATTCGTCATCTAAGTAATAAAGGTAAGCAGAACTTGAAAGATAATTATGGGAGATTTCAATGCAAAAATAGGGCAACGGCAACAGAATGAAACTTCAGTAGGTACATTCGGTCAGGCCAACAGAAACCAGCATGGAAATACTCTCGTTGAGTTTGCAGAGGCAGAAGGGTTTTTCATCTTGAACTCCTTTTTCAAGAAAAAGCCACACAGGAAATGGACATGGAGACATCCAAATGGGACGACAAATGAAATTGATTTTATTATGTGTAACAAAAAATTCGTCATAGAAGACTGCAGTGTGCTAAGCAAGTTCAACACAAGTAATGACCATAGATTGGTGAGATGTAAGATGCACCTCAACACTAAACTCGAACATGGCAAGCTCATAAGACAAACAAAATCTATTGACATAACCAACCTAAAAAAACACCATAATACCTTCAAGTTGGAACTGAAGAACAGGTTCTCTGCTTTAGAAGGCCTAACATCAGAAGAAGTGGATATTTCTGAAGTTAACAGAAAAGTAACCAAAGCTCTTATGGAAACAGCTACAAAATTAGCTGGGTCTAAGAACAAGTTGCATGTGAACAAATTATCAGGAAAACCCAAAAATGTTGATGCAAAAAAGAAGAGAGATGAGGACAACTAAAGAAGATGTGACTTCCAAAGTGGAATATATAGAGCTATGCAAGACAGTACGAAAAAGTATCACTGAAGACGTAAGGAAATTCAACTGTGAACTAGTGAGGAAAGCAATTGAAAACAACCAAAGCCTAAAGATAGCAAAGGGACATCTCAGTAAGGGAAGAAAACAGATTATGGCACTGAGAAAAGAAGATGGTTCTGTAACAAGAAATAGAGGCGAAATTTTGACAAGAGTGAAAGATTTCTACTCCAAATTATATGAAAGGGATGATAACATGTACTAGAGACATCATGAAAGGTACCAGTACCAGAGTTCTTCCAGTCCTCCCAGCAGAAGTTGCACATGTCATCAAGAGCATGAAGCAGGGAAAAGCTCCAGGAGAAGATGGAATTACTGTAGACATCATACAAGAAGCAAGTGGAGAAATCGAAACAGTACTCGCCCAAATTTTCACTTGTTGCATTAATGAAGGGAAGATTCCTGAGGATTGGAACAACGCTACAATGATCCTGCTACATAAAAAAGGTGACATTGAGGATCTCAGGAACTACAGACCTATCAGCCACCTATCAGTGGTTTATAAAATCTTCACTAAAGTTCTTTCACACTGCTTGAAGGTAACACTGGACATGGCTCAACCGAGAGAACAAGCTGGATTCAGGAGTGGCTACAGCACAATAGATCATATCTTTATACTGAGAGAACTAATTGAAAGAGCGAGGGAATATGAACTTCCATTGTGCATGGCTTTTATCGATTATGAAAAAGCCTTTGATTCGGTGAAACCATCAGCAGTTACAATGGCTCTGAAGTCCTGCGGTATTGAAGACGCATACATTAATATTACTAATAAGATCTATGAAAATGCAAGTGCAAAGATTCGGCTGTTTGAAAATACAACACACATAAAAGTAGGAAAGGGAGTGAGACAAGGTGACACTACATCTCCGAAGCTCTTTAATGCCACATTGGAAAATGTTTTTCAATCACTGAACTGGGAAAACAAAGGGATAAAGATTAATGGAGATTATCTAACCCACCTTCGTTTTGCTGATGACATAGTCATTTTTGCAACTACCCCATCAAAGCTGCAGAGTATGATCCAGGAACTTGCTGACAAGAGTAAAGAAGTGGGATTAAAAATGAACTTTCAGAAGACAAAAGTGAGGTTCAATGCTTTTACAAGAAATGAAGATTTATCGATTGATGGAGAAAAGCTGGAGATAACAGACACGTACGTTTATCTTGGACAGCAGATATCAAGTGAGGGTCACATTGATGAAGAAATTAATCGGCGTACAAAACTTGCCTGGAGAGCTTTTGGAAGAAACAGCATAATTTTCAAGAGCAATATGCCATTATGTCTTAAAAGAAAAGTGTTTGATCAATGCATCCTTCCAGTGCTTACGTATGGTGCAGAGACGTGGACCTTAACTAAAAGAGACATACAAAGGCTGCAGACAACTCAAAGCAGCATGGAGAGGTGCATGCTTGGTGTAACCCAGGAGAGATAAGAAGAGGAACTTGTGGATCCGAAAAATGACAAGAGTAGAAGACATCATGATCAGAGTTAAATCCCTGAAATGGCAATGGGCTGGACATACTGCCAGAAGGACAGACCATTGATGGACAGCTGAAATTTTAGATTGGATTCCAAGGGACAGGAAAAGACCCAGAAGAAGACCACATGGGAGATGGGTGGATGAAATTCGAAAGTATGCAGGAGTGACATGGAGGAGACTGGCACAAGACAGACCGTTGTGGAGGAAACTTGGGGAGACCTTCGTCCAGCAGTGGATTGATAATGGTTGATGATGATGATGAGGATATATATATATACATACACTGCCTGATAGAGTAAATACCACATCATGAAGGAATGCTCTAAAATAGACCAAATGACACACACAAATAGACAAGTGGGGGCCTGAACAAATTATTTAATTGCCACATACAGACTAGGCTCCAGTGGCCGAATATACAGGATGTTCAATAAGGAGTGTGGCCCCATTTTAGGCAATACAGCATTGAATTCGAAGTGGCACCGAGGCAAGGAGAGTCCGAATACAGTCCTGGGGTATCGTGGACCATGTGATGTTCATGCGAGTTCAGAGCTCATCTTCAATTTGCGAGGGTGGGAGGGTACTAAGCCGATGTTCAATCATGTCTAACAGATGCCCGATGGGCGAGAGGTCAGAGGATCGTGCTGGCCACGGAAGCATCCGCACACTGTGTAAAACATTCAGGCTGATCCGAGTGGTATACGGCCGGGCATTATCCTGTTGAAAATTGGTGTTTGGGATGCCCTGCAGATATGGTCCTGCCACGGGCCGCAGCATCTCATCAATGTGCCCGTAAAGTGCACCAGTGGTGAGCGGCTGTTAGCGCTGATAACACCCCACTCCACGATTCCATGCTGCAGGGCCCTGTGGAGCTCCACAATGACAAAGGAATCTGCCTGTTGGCCACGTCGCCTCCAGACACTCACACAGCGAACATCCGTGGTGAGACAGAACTGCGATTCATCTCTGAATACCACAATGTTCCATTCGGCACCCCACACAGCTCTGGAGTGACACCACGCGCTAAGCCATGACGTATTGGCTCACTGCTAAGGGTGGTAGCCTTTGCAACTGACGTCTGGACAGCAAACCAGACTCAGCCGATCGGCACACACTGTCCACGTCAATATTGGAGCATCCAAGCCTACCCATACACTCCGCAGTATGTTGCCCATTGTGGCCTGTGGGTCTGATATGGCATGACGTCGGATGCGACGTCGGTGCGCTCAGACTTCCGTCTCCGTGCTTCAGGCCCCCTACGAAGTTGCACAGATCCTTCCTGGGACCACTGTTTCCAAATGCAACTGATGGTTGTGGCATCACGTTGCGTTTCTTCCGCAATATGACACAAGGATCATCCGGCGGTACGAAGGCCTACGATCAGGGGCTGCTCCAGGCATGGGCAGACCGGGCAACTGCCCACGGCCCCGTGCCCAGAGGGGCCCCGCACCGCCATCAATTAATTAGAAAACTTGATTCTAAAACCCCCTACTCTACGACTTCTGACAACACAAAAACGAGAATAAGTTAAAGACAATAATTAACTAAAGAAAAGCTTTGTGAAAGTTATATGACTTAAACAATTAGTTGCAATATGTACAAAGTATTTCAGCAGTGCTTTAAGTGCATAATTAAGTAGTTATTAAGAACTTAACTACTTTGAAAATACAGCGCAAAGAAAAAGAAACTATGCTTAGCCATCTGCTGTGCCTAAGTTCCCTAAAAGACGCGCAAAGTTACCAAGAAAAGAAAGAGTTAAACCCGCAAAAATGTTAACAGACAAGCCAGTGCCTAAAAGCTGAAAAGCAAAAAATCAACAGAGAAAAAAAGTACATGAAGTACAAACATTGAACTGATAAAACCTAAAACCCAAAGACAAGGAAGAGAGCTTACCTCTTGTGTAACTAAACTTTCTCCACACAAGAGAAAAACATGGCTGACCTCTTCCCCACGCTTCCTAACACTTCTGCCACTCCCTAGTCGCTGGGGGGCAGTGTGGGTGGGGCTGATGGCCTCCTCATACTGAAAGAAACCAACTCGCGGAGATTTTAACCAGAGAAAAAAATATATATATACTTAAGACTGTGGATCTGTATGATCAGAAAGAGCAGAATTAACTCTCCAGAATACATGAGAAATATTATAAAATACACGAGTGGTGTATTTAATAATCTTTGCATGTATTAAATCACCTTAGTGAGCTTCTATAGATTAATCAGAATCTTATTAATTTTAATGTTAGTTTTACTATTTTTAGATATATTACAATAAAAAAGATCTGTTCTTTGGACATTCAATTATTTTAATTATAGCAAAATTTAAAATATGTAATAAATCCTTAGGTTAAAAACATGCACTTATCTCTGCGGCAAAGGTTTCTTTCAATTCCCCCTATGTAATGCTCTTTCCCACATCTAAACAATAAAGATCGGAATATTCGCAGTCTTCCTTTAGCTACCCTCCCAACCCATGCATTTTATCTTAAATAAGACATGGTTAGTTTATGATTGTCAGGATGTACCACACGAGCTTGTAAACAAAACAAAGGGAAGACAGGTGTCTTCAGTTCTTACGAATGAAAGTGGTGAAAAAAGGGGGAGGGGGAGATTAGACACAAAGAAAATGCAGTGTCAATCACACAGATACTGTAATTCAAGCTAATCTTTGTTAAATGGAGAAAAGGCTGGAAGCTCATTTAACAGTAAAACAGAAAAAGATCAAAGCAAATCTATCTGATGGTCCATCTGTTATATTACCACATGTTTTAGTGTGAGAAGAAAACATACATATATATTTTTTACTGCCTGCAATTTTTTCTTGCATTTGCAATACAATGCATACTCATATTCTGAAATTTCCCCAAAACAGCGAAGTACAATAAAAAATATTAAAGTTGTAAATAACGGGATTCTACCCCCTCCCCTTCCAAATCCAACTTTTTTAAATGCAGAATGGCTATTCCTTTTTGACAACACTGTCCACTAATCTTCGGAACCCAGGACGACAGAGCTAAAGGTCACTGGAATTTCTCCTCCAAAGTTGGGACATATGTAATGCATTTTTCTTCCACATACTTTTGGGTCTTTGGGATCGTGTTTTCCTGCAGCCCAACATACATGAAATCCAAGAAGAGACAGAACGGACAGCTGCGTTGGGGAACGAGGAAGGAATTACATTCTCGATGGTGCAACTAACTGCTCTGTTGAACAGCTGAGGGGAAAATAATGGTAATCCCCATACCAGACAGTTTCTCGTCAGTCTGCGACAGATATCATTGTGCCACAAAATAATCTGTGGGTGGCCACTAAACAAAATAACTACTATATATAACACTTCTGTGAGAGATATGTATTTGTTTCTCTCATCAGGTGTTCCTATTACGTGGTATATTGATTATCATGCTATGACATATACTGTCAAATTATTCTATTCATCACGTTTTAAGCCTTCTTTAGAGGAGCTTTACACATTTTGTTAGTTCTTATTATTTTTATGTTGTTATTTGGTTCAAATAAAGATGTTTATTTACCTTGAGTCTTGCTTCTTAGTGTTCTTAATATCCCATATACGTCACTAACTCGATGGAAGACATGCATTTTTCCCTGATAGACGCACTGTTTTCACCCATAATATCAGTTCCATGAAAGACCAGGGAGCAACAGAAAAAACACTTCATCGTACTCACACTGTGGACAACATACAAATTTACGAATTAAAAGAACATTTATTATAGTTAAAAGATTCTGCACCGCTGTATCTTCCTCACTTCCAGCCGTCTTTAAAAGTCTTGAAGACTTTTAATGACGACTGGACTCGAACCGTATGAAGAATTTTATGAAGACACAGATTAAATCTCCTGTTGACCTTGACGTGAGGAGGATACAGTGGTGCAAAATCTTTTAACTATAATAAATGTTCTTTTAATTCGTAAATTTGTGTGTTGTCCACAGTGTGAATACAATGAAGTGTTTTTTTCTGTTGCTCCCTTGGTCTTTCACGGAACTGATATTATGGGTGAAAATAGTGAGTCTTATCAGGCAAAAATGCATGTCTTCCATCGAGTTAGCGACGTATATGGGATATTAAGAACACTAAGAAGCAAGACTCAAGGTAAATAAACATCTTTATTTGAACCAAATAACAACATAAAAATAATAAGAACTAACAAAATGTGTAAAGCTCCTCTAAAGAAGGCTTAAAAAACACGATGAACAGAATAATTTGACAGTATATGTCATAGCATGAAAAAAAAAATTACTAGATATGCAAAAAACAATAAAAATTGCAGACATATTTTTCTATCTAAAAAATTGTCTAACCTAGATAATACAGCAATTGCAATGTTAATTAGAATCAAGCACATTCTGGCCCTCTGTGTCTGAAATTTCGGCACCATTTTCAAGCTCAAACAGAAAGATTTATGGAATAAAATGATATTTAACAACAATAAAGTGCAGAGGTATCACTACAAAAAAATTGTGATAACAGAAGTCTTCGCTTCGTTCTACTTCCGTTTTCGGAAAATTTTTCTCCATATCCCATCTCAAATGCAAACATTTATGTAATTAAATGATGAAAATGGAGAAGCACAGCAGGTGGAGGGTTATTAGAGAGAAATTTTTGCTCCATACAACTTTGGTTTTCGAAAAATTTTGCTTCATTTTCAATCTTAAATGTAAACATTCATCTAATAAAATGATATTCAGAGATACCAACCTCAGAAAGGGGTCATCAGTAAAAAAATCTGGTTTTCAGTAAAACTGCTTCGACCTTCAGTAAGATTTTCAGTATAACAAAAATATTTCTTTTAAAATCTCAGAATTTAGTTTTATTTAAAAAGTGTGTGTGTATATACATTTCTGCAGTAGAGGCCATAACCTAGCAGTGAAAGTTCAGTTTTGGCTCGCCAGCCCTGACATACGAGCTATAGAGGCATCATTGGCGTGGCGGGTGACACCCGACCAATTTGGCGATAAAGAAACGCCCCGCGAGCGTCAACATGCGAGCTATGGAGAAGTAATTGGCATAGAGGGTGACACCCGACATGCAAGATATTCGGCGAATAAGAAATGTCTCACAAGCTCCGACATACGAACTATACAGGCGTGGCAGATTGACACCTGACACACGAGCTATAGAGGCAGGGCGGATAACACCCGACAAGCGAGCTATACAGCCGTCATAAGCATGGTGGATGACACCCGACCTATTCGGCGAAAAAGAAATTCTTTGCGAGCGCCGACATGCGAGCTATAGAGGTGTCATCGGCATGGTGGGTCACACCCGACTATATTTCTTTTTATTTATTCAGTGAAAAAGAAATGTTTCCCGAGCCGCAACATTTGGTGAAAAAGAAATTCCTCGCGAGTGCCGACGTGCGAGCTATAGAGGCGTCATAGGCGTGGAGGATGGCACGCCGATGACATTTCTTTTTATCTATTCAGTGAGAAAGAAATGTCTCGCGAGCCCCCAACATACGAGCTATAGAGGCACCATCAGCGTGGCAGATGATACCCGAGGTATACGGCGCCATCGGCATGGTGGTTGACACCAGACATGCCGATGACATTTCTCTTTATCTATTCGGTGAAAAAGAAATGTCTCGCAAGCCCCGACATACGAGCTATAAAGGCGTCATAGTCATGGCAGATGACATCCAACCTATTCACCGATTTCGTAATGTCGGGTATCACCCGACAGTCGAGCATCACCCGACAGTCGAGTGAAAACGGTTAAAACGTTTGCACCGGAATTTTCACAAGCACAAAGCCACAGGTAATCAATGTAACGAATTCGCAAAAGGCACTGCACTGAGCTGAGCTCCCTCTTGGCTTTTGCGCACGACACTCTCAAATGGCTGCACGGGGAATCACGTGACAAACAGCGTACGAGAAACTCTGCCTCCGTTGGTGGGGGAAGTCAGAACATCGAAGACATATAGGGGTTACATGTAATGTGCTTGTTTTCGACCAAGACTGCAAAAAAATAAAAAATTGCGTGTGTGGCCTTTTCCATAGTTTTTTGGGTGACTTCCGTAAAACAGTAAGATGGAGTGAAAATTCGTACAAACTACGGAAAATCCGTAAAAGTTGGCATCTCTGGATATTCAATGACCATATGGGGCAGAGGGAACATCGCAAGAAAAAGAATTTAAAATTACTGGGTTCTGTCAAACTTTCTTTTTCGGAAATTGTTGCCTCCATTTTCAAACAAAAACACAAATATTTAAACAATAAAATGACATTTAACAACAATATTGGACAATCCTCTCTTTGAGCATCGAGGGGAACATTGCGAGAAAAAAAAATTACGATTACGGGAGAAATCCTCACTTTGTTTAGCATCCGTTTTCGGAAATATTGAAAGGTGGAAAACTTGCATTTATGACAGGGAGTCTGCAAGATGATTTAATAGCGTTCTGGGGATATCGTTTGTCTGCAGGACCAAAATAAATCCGCAACGTACGTCAGTTACGCCGCGATTTTGCTACGAGGATGAGTACAAAATATATCTGCGATGTACGTTGGCTGTCGCCGCGATTCTGCTACGGGGATGAGTAAAAATTAAATCTGCGATGTATGTCATCCATCACAAGACAAAAAAATACAATTACGGGATAAATCTTCACTCCAATTAACTTCCGTTTTCAGAAATTTTGAAAGGCGGAAAACATGCATCTATGATAGGGAGCCTGCAAGATTATTTAATAGGGTTCTGAGGATATCCTTTTTGTCTGCAGGACCAAAATAAATCTGCAATGTATGTCGCCCGTCGCCGCGATTCTGCTACAGGGATGGTAATGATAATTAAAAAGAAAAGCCTAGAGGTGGGTTTTAAAATCAGGACGGATAAATTTTGAAACAATAAAAACATGTCCCGATCTTTTTAAGGAAGCAATTTTCGTTTTTGATGCATGAAATACACCTGTCCAGGCATTAATGCGATCTCTGCTTGGGACCAACTGGAGTAATGCTGATTGCTGTTGAGAAGTTTCGTTTTTTGGAGGTTATCGTCAACGTTAATCCTACGGAAGCTGTTCTGTACAAACCAAAACTTGTTGTTGCTCATTGGTTAGCATTGTTTGGAGGTGTTTGTTAATGAAGGTTTCAAAGTATTAGAATTTTGTTTTGTAAATAGTTTGGAATACCCAATGTTTGAGCATAAAAATATTTTGCTCAGAGGAACATATGGTTAGATATACTATTGTCTTTTGTAAGTATAAATAAAAAAGTATTTCAGTTACATGAAGTTTCTTTAATAATAAATAACATGTTTTTAAAGCCTTGAATGTTTTAATTACTATACGTTAGTGCATAAAGTGCAGTTGATACAGACCAGAGGACTGTTGGGACGTACCAGCGTACAAACGTCAAGTTGAAACAGTCATGCAGAGGTCAAGTTTTTGTCGCTCAGTTCTACGACTATGAAGAATGTAATATGTATCGAGCATATTCTAATCATGAATGGTCATAAATGAACTGAAAATGGAAATCTTACCTGAACAGAGCTTACACTGCCTTACTCTTGAGTAAAATGGATAAGACTCACTAGATTTAAGTAATACAAGCTTGTACATACCTAATATTCTGACTTAGGACAGCCCCATAACTTTTTATAGGACATTGCAACAAATTAGTTTCCACATTTCTTCAACACATCATCTGAACTTGATATACTAAAAAGACATATATACCTTAGTTATTGCACAGACTTTAGCATCATTAAAAACATTATGTCACTACTCACTGACCATATTCTACGTCCATAATGTTACATTATGGACGTAGAATATGGTCAAAATGAATTCACGTGTGAAACAGTAATTACAGTCACTTCAGCAGTGTTTGATTGCTGTGTTAATTATCATGATGGTCAAACCTCTCTATTTAATGATTGAATACATTAACTACAGTTTAGTCATTAACCAGAGGTGATTGTGAGGTGACACAAGAAACCCTGAAACTCTCAGCTCAGTGCCAATATACATATAATGCATAATACACACATATAAACTAGATACACATTAAATAAGCCCTAGTGCTTGTGCAATTAAACTTTGCATCTTTTTTTGTGCCCAATTTTCTTTCACTGTGCAAAATCCTTCAGGCATTGCATCTTTAAAATCAAATTTTGCACTTCATATTATATGTTAATTGAGCAGTCTATGTAGATCAGTTTTACTTGAACTTGAAGCCTACAGTGGATTCCATTCAATTTCAAAAAGTAGTTATACACCAAATCTAAAATAATCAAATTATTTGAACTTTCAAAATAATAAAAAGAAGCCTTCCTTTCAGCAGGTTGTTATCTTGAGAGCTTGTTTGATAACAAAAGAAATGCACAAGGTGTCACAAATCGTCTACATTCACCATTCGCACGGACATGCAGTGTTTTTTAATCAAACACTGTACTTCCCAAAGAAAATGGAACCTGAAGTTTAGTTACCATTTTTAGAAATGAAATGTCCAAAGCATCTCAAATTCTTCTAAAACTTAAAAACCCGGATTTACGGGTTTGGAATGTGATAAAACTCGGAATTCCGGGCTACACCCGGATTATAAACAGGTCTGATTAACAGATTCTTTCTCCTTTATGTCTGTGGGTTTAACAACCACTGTGAGCAGCTCATTGGGCTATAAGCAGTCTCCTATCCCTAATTTAGGTTACTGGTTCCAGGCCCCGTAGCAAAATCACGGCAACGGGCGGCGTGCGTTGCAGATTTATTTTGGTCCTGCAGACAAAAACAACATCCTCAGGACCCTATTAAACCATCTTGCAGACTCCCTATCATAGATGCAAGTTTTCCGCCTTTCAAAATTTCCGAAAACGGAAGCTAGGCATAGGATTTCTTCTGTTTTGGTTCATTCCGTGTCAAATCAACACAATTTTAATATGAATTTTAACTCACCATCTCAGATTTCGATGAAACTTGGCACAGAGGTAGCCTACATATCATCATCATCATCATTGTCAACCATTATCAATCCACTGCTGGACGAAGGTCTCCCCAAGTTGAAGAAAAATACCCAATTTTATTAAAATATGTCGACCCATTTTGAAAATACGGCGATGTGAAGTTGTCAGAAATTGCCAAAAAAACACCCCACTGCCATAATTTCAAATTGCTGTACAACTCTCCTAATTAAGCTAAAATGATGAGAGAGGTGTCATTTTGCAGCATTTTCCAAGAGCTTTCCTATGATATACAACACAATATGAGTTTGAGATGAAAATTGTTTTTCAAATTAAAATTAAAATTTTTAATTTATCAAAAAGCGCATCTTCAAAAATTTTCAAAATATTATGTGCAACACTTCACATTATTGTTAAGTAATTCCCTAAGTATGAAAGTGGGACTGTCATGGATTCACACCTTTATAAAATTTCAAAAACACATATTTCACTAAAAAAAAATGACATTTTTGTAAAATTTATACATTTAAGTGGAAATATACATAACTTACCCGTAAATAAATCTTCACTTTTTCATTAATTTATTTGTAATATATTTAAAATGTAACTAGTGCCTATGACAGGGTGATTATTCTATTAGAACTACTAAAAATATAAGTTTTTTATGACTACAATTGTAATCTGATAGCCATAATTATTAAAAGTTTTAAGTATATATAAAAAGTACAAATTGGGATAAAAAAATCTAATTGTTTATTCCAACTATCATAAACAGCAAACTGCAATTTTATTGGATCTGCTCAGACCCAGCTATGCCAGTTCAGGGTCAAGCCACATGTCTGGATCTTTTATGACTCAACTGGTTTAAATCTGTACCAACTGGTTTAAACCACAGGCAGACTGGTCAGTCTTTATACTGATTTAGTGGCAGTTGGATGTAAGATCTCTGCCAGAATTGGAGACAGGGGTAACCCCATTGGGCCACCGCCTGTTTGGCAATAGAAGATGTTGAACTGGAAGAATGAACGTTGTTGCACGTGAATGTTGTTGGTGATTAATGTGGTGGTATAAGTTTCTTTTTTAAATGTTAATATTTTGTGAGGTATTGGTATTAGTGGAAAAAAATATTTTCAAAGTTGTTACTCATTATTTCAGTATATTTTCTTCAGAAACATTTCTAAATTTTAGCTGAGATCTGTGTGATATTATACAACGGAGAAAGAAAGATATCGGACACTACAATGTTGCAATCCTTTAAAAAAACAATCATTCTGTGAAAAACATAAATGACTAAGAAATGTACCTGAATGGATGTGTGATATGTTTCCTGTTATGATGCCAAAGATATCAAAAATTTGTGATAATTGTAGGAAGCAGATTGGTTCATTGAAAAATATGCAAGAAAATAATAATTGCAGTTCGGATGATGATGATGAAACAAGCTATGATCCTCCACCTTCAGCTGTTTTGGAGACACTAAATACGTCTCTTCAGGAATTAGGAGAGTTCGCTGTACATAGTACAAATCTCCAGATGAAGCAGTATTCAACCAAAAATTTAAAAACTTTGGGTTAGCACTTAAAAAACAACTATTTGCTAATGCAGAGGATTCCTCAGAAAATTAATGTGAGTCACTTGAACAATCTGTCATAGGTAATCTGAAAACTAGCTTTTCTTCAAGTAGTAGGAAAAAGAAAGGAATGCTACTAACTTGTTTGCCAGAATCTTGAGTATAAGAAAGATAATGTGTGAATTCAATGCTCCTAACTACATGGTACGCCAGGCAAAATGGCTTTTGAAGGAATGAGGTATATTAGAAAGTCCTGACCAAAAACCGGGAAAGAATCTGTCACAAGAAGTTGTGCAAACAGTAGTTCTTTTTATGAAAATGATGAAATAAGTAAAGTCAAATGCCAGGGAAGAGAGACTGTGTAACTGTGAAGGGGGAGAATGGAGATAAAACAGTAATATCTAAAAGACTTATTTTGTGCAATTTAAAAGAAGCATATACAATTTTCAAAGATAAATTTCAAGAAATAAAGATTGGGTTTTCTAAATTTGCAGAACTGCACCCAAAACACTGCATTTTAGCAGGACATAGTGGAACACACTCAGTATGTGTTTACACTACACATCAAAATGTCAAACTTATGATAGAAAATGCTAAGCTCGGTGTGTTAACCAATGGAGAATTGGCCACTTATAAACACTGTTTGGCAAAGGTGCTGTGCAACCCAGCATCAATTCACTGCATTATGGGAAACTGTAGTTCTTGCCCAGGAAGCGACCCAATAAAAAGTACACTACAAAATGCATTTGATAATAATATGGTTGAAAATATCACTTTTCGACAGTGGGTTTCAGTAGACAGATGTAACTTAGAAACAATGCAGAAGACCTCATCGGAGTTTATTGAATTATTTTCTGAAAAATTGACCACACTGATACTCCACGATTTTCTAGCTAAGCAGCAAAGCTCTTTTATAAATGAAGTCAAGGAAAACTTGAATGAGTGTGAATATGTTGTTACATGTGACTTCCCTGAGAATCACACTTTCATGATCCAAGATGAGGCCCATAGTTATCATTGGGCAAGTGATCATGTAACAGTGCACCCCTTGTAGTGTATTACAAAGGAGAGAAGAAAACAGAGCATATGAGCTATGTCATAATTTCTAACTGTCTAGAGCATAACATCACAGCAGTCTACTATTTTCAAAAAAGCTAATTCAATTTTTAAAAACCAAATTTCAAACTGATATACAGGAGATATACTACTTTTCGGATGGCAGCGCAGCCTAATACAAAAATAAAAAGCATTTTGTAAACTTATGTTTCCACAAAGAAGATTTTGGCATCAAAACAGAATGGCATTTTTTGCCTCTGCTCATGGAAAAGGACCTTGCGATGGTGTTGGTGGCACTGTTAAGAGATTAGCAACAAAAGCAAGTCTGTAGAGGCCATATGATAACCAAATTCTTACTCCACAACAACTTTTTGATTGGGCAGTTAAAAACATTATATCTGTACACTTTGAATTTTCAACACAAAAAGAGTACATTGAAACTGAAATATTTCTAGAAGGGCATTTTAGTCAATCTGTTACCATCAAAGGGACACAGAGGTTACATGATTTTATACCGATAGCATCCAGTACATCAAAAATATTGGTAAAAACTTTTTCAGATACAACAGAATCTACTGTTGAAACAGTCACAAAATCTCCGGAAAAACTGGCTTTGAGAGATATTCATGGATACATTACTGCCATCTAAAACAAGAAATGGTGGCTAGCGTATGTTTTAACAAAAGACGAAGGTCTTGATGAAGTTAAAGTTACTTTCCTTCACCTAGCTGGCCCATCACTATCTTATACATATCCTACAAAACCTGATATTCTATGGGCATCTGTAAATGATGTTCTTTGTAAAGTAAATCCAGTAACACCAACAGGAAGAATATATCAAATTCCTGGGGATGATACTGTAAAAACAAATGAAGCATTTAAAGAGCTTTCCTATGATATACAACAAGTGAAATCTTAAAACACATACTGTTTGTATCAGATTTCGCAAGTGACATTTCGAATATATGAGTTAACAGTAAATTTGAATGTGTACATAGATATATTAAGAATAAAGAGTGAAGATTTATTTACGGGTAAGTTATGTATATTTCCGCTTAAATCTATAAATTTCACAAAAATGTAATTTTTTAGTGAAATATGTATTTTTAAAATTTTATAAAGGTGTGAACCCATGACAGTCCCACTTTCATACTTAGGGAATTAGTTAACAATAATGTGAAGTTTTGTATATAATTTTTTGAAAATTTTTGAAGATGCGCTTTTTGATAAATTAAAAATTTTAATTTTAATTTGAAAAACAATTTTCATCTCAAACTCATATTGTGTTGTATATCGTAGGAAAGCTCTTGGAAAATGCTGCAAAATGACACCTCTCCCATCATTTTAGCTTAATTAGGAGAGTTACTACAGCAATTTGAAATTATGGCAGTGGGGCATTTTTTGGCGATTTTTGACAACTTCACATCGCCGTATTTTCAAAATGGGTAGACATATTTTAATAAAATTGGGTATTTTTCTTCATTTATATGTAGGCTACCTCTGTGCCAAGTTTCATCAAAATCTGAGGTGGTGGGGTAAAATTACTGTGTTGGCTTGACATGGAATGACTCGTAATCGTAATTTTTTTTCTCGTGAAAGACTATGTACGTCGCAGAATTATTTTGTACTCATACCCGTAGCAAAATCGCGGCGACGACCAATGCACATCGCAGATTTATTTTGTACTGATCCTCCTAGAAGTATCGCGCCGACATAAATCGCAGGCTTATTCTCTACTCATCTTCATAGCAGAATCGTGACGATGGCCGACGTACATTGCAGATTTATTTTGTACTCATCGCCGCAGCAGAATCGCTGCAACGGCCGACGTACATCGCAGATTTATTTTGTACCCACCCCTGTAGAAAAATCGCGCCGACGGGTGACGTACACCACAGGTTTATTTCGTACTCATTCCCATAGCAGAATCGCGGCGATGGCCGACGTACATCACAGATTTATTTTTTACCCACCCCGTAGAAGAATCATGGCGACGGCCGACGTACATAGCTGATTCATTTTCTACTAATCCTTGTAGCAGAATCGCGGCAATGGCCGATGCACATCGCACATTTATTTTGGTCCTGCAGAAAAAAATGCGTACATCCCCAGAACCTGATTAAACCATCTTGCACACTCCCCAAGATGCAAGTTTAACACCTCTCAAAATTTACAGAAATGGAAGTTAGACAGTGAGGATTTCTCCCGTAATCGTAATTTTTAGCACGTCTTTTGTAAAAAGATTGTGCTTCTGTTATCGGTTTGTCCGTCCATCCCCACGATATCTCAGCAACTATTAGTCCAATTTGAAAAATTCTTTTTGCATTGGGAAGCTTGAAATATGCAAATGATGATCCTTTATTGCATTTTTTTTACAATGTACAATTTTGCCGGTGGAGGGCGTAAATGCAGATGATGTTGAATTCAAAAATACGTTTTATTCCACATATTTGCTTCTAAACATCCGATTGAAAAAAATTTATACCTTTCGATTCCATTTATGTCCAAGAGTATTTTAGATATAGTTACTTTTTCAAATTACGCATAGATTTTCCGCTAGGGCGTAAGTAAATTACATTTTTCCCGATAACTCTTCTAAAACTCCGATTTGAAATTTTTTTCTTCAGCGGATACATCTCCTGATGGAAAATCTTTTGCATATAATTTCAAATTTTTGGTAAATAATACTTTGGCCACCAGGGGGCGTAAATGTTAATTTTTGCTTCTGATGCATTTGCCATAAAATCGTAGCTTCTAAAATATCGATTCAAAATTTCTTTCGTAGACTGATGCCACTCACATTGATAAACCTTTTCGAAATATTTTCTTCATAAAATATTTCACAGTTTCTCCGCCAGGGGGCGTAGATGTACATCTTATTTTTGTCAATATCTCTACTTATAGGAGTCCGATTTGAAAAATTCCTTCTTTGTTGGATAGTGTTTTCCATGTGACATGTTTTTCATATAATTTCAAAATTTTCAAGTAGTTCATAGACTTTCCGCTAGGGGCGTAGTGGTAAATTGTGTTTTCCCCTATATCTCTGCTTCTAAATCTCCGATTTGAAAAATTCTTTCTGCACCGGATACAGCTCCTGATGGGAAATCGTTTGCACATAATTTCCAATTTT
Organism: Macrothele yani; assembly: GCA_039090855.1. NCBI lineage: Eukaryota > Metazoa > Arthropoda > Arachnida > Araneae > Macrothelidae > Macrothele > Macrothele yani. The sequence goes on from CM077009.1 coordinate 7,684,718, forward strand.
TGTAAAAAAATAGTTTGGCCACCAGGGGGCGTAAATCTTAATTTCCGCTTCTGTTGTATTTATAGCAAAATATGAGCTTCTAAATTCTTGAATGAAAAAAAACGTCGTTTGTTGACCGATACTACTCATGTCGGCAAACCTTTTAGGGAAATTTTCTTCTTGAAAAAATGCATGGTTTCTACGCCAGGGGGCGTAGATGTATATCTTATTTTTGTCAATATCTCTACTTCTAAGAGTATGATTTGAAAAATTCCTTCTTTGTTGGATAGTGTTTCCGATGCGAAATGTTTTCCCTATAAATTCAAAATTTTCAAGTAAATCATACACTTTCCACTAGGGCGCACAAAGGTAAATTGTGTTTTCTGCGTTATTTCTGCTCCTAAAGCTCTGATTTGAAACATTCTTCCTGTATCGCATACAAGACCTGACGGAAAATATTTTTCACATAATTTCTAATGTTTGGTAAAGAATGGTTTAGACACCAGGGGTCATATGTGTTAATTTCTGCTTCTGAAGTATTGGTTGCAAAATCTGGGCTCCTGAAAACTCGACTAATTTTTTTCTTCGACCGATACCGCTTATACGGATAAACCCTTTGAGAATACTTTCTTCCTAAAATAATGCATGGTTTGGTTGGTTGGTTGGTTAGTAGATTTTAATGGCGCAATGGGCCATGGTTGGCCAAAGAGCGCCAAACAAAAGACATCAAAAGAGAACAAAATCAATAAAACACGTACACAAGGGTAAAAACAGGATGAAGCAGTAAAAGTGAAAGATGGAGATGAATACGGTAAAAACTAGATGAGGTTAAAAAAGTCAATTTCCTTAAAAAAAGAAGAACACTGCGGTCAGGTCGCAGCCCTCACCAATGAGAGTCTGCAGCGTAGCTGCTCCGTCGTCCAACAAATGACAATGAAAATAACGAAAACAATGATCACAAAAACAAACACAAGTACACAAAACATGAAGGATGGTGAGACGACAGTGGCACGCCTCACACATCAGGGCACTGTCGCCACACAGCAAAAAGCGGCGAGTAAAACGACAGTGCCCAATGTGGAGACGCGCAAGAACAACTTCCTCACGACGGTTCTTCCGCAAACTAGACTTCCATAGTCCGATCTGTGGTTTGATGGCATAGAGTTTATTGCTGCCCTGCTGAGACCACAGGGAATGCCACTCATCCAAAACAATTTTCCGGATCAAAGAGCGAAAATCTCGGAAAGACAGTGGCAGCCGAGCTGGCGACATGGAGGAAACAAACCTGGCAGAAAGATCTGCCAGCTCGTTACCCCCGGATCTCAACATGGCCAGGAACCCAACAGAATCGGGCCAGGAATCCAGCACCTTCCAAAGTTCCAAGAAGACGACGGACATCACGGATGAAAGGTGAATCCGTGTCCTCTGGAGAAGAAAGGACTTGGATGAATGACGGACTGGGAATCGGAGCAAATCGTAGCGCGACGATGAGATTCAGGCGGAAGCCTCTCAGCATGGGAGGCATCGCCACACACGAAAGCGGATCCAACAACCTCACCAGATTTCGACCTGTCAGTAAATACAGGCTTCCCACCAGGGGACGTAAAGTCACATCTTATTTTTGTCGATATCTCTGTTTCTAAGAGTTCGTAAGCTCGCGATTCAGTTTACAGCAATATCTGGAAATTAAAAACCCAATTGAAAATCTTCTTTCTTTGGTCAGATCTATTCTATTGTTTTCCATACCAGTTCCATTGACTTTGAATAGCTTTGATAAATTTAATTTGCGTCAGAACGGTTTCAAAAGACGTGCTTATTACACCCGAAAATTCGGTGTCAACTTTCTTGTTTAAATTGTTTTTATTATTTCCGAACATGAAACACCAAACAGTAAATGTTAACATGGGGTTCTTCATCGAACCCCATGGTAACATTGGTTCTTCATCAAACCCCATAACATTGGTTCTTCATCGAACCAGATGGTAACATTGGTTCTTCATCGCTGTCTATTTATTCGCCGCAGTTGATCGAGGTTTTCTTCCGATATAGATTGATTGAGTGTTATAATAACGTCGGACATTATTTCCGTGCTCCTAGCCTTAGCTTCTCGGAATGGTCTTTTTGAAGGCTGATCTTCTTCCAATGTAAGGTCAAGTGTTTCGAGACTGGAAAGTGATTGGAAACCATCGGCTCTTGAATGTCCAAGCTGTTCCATATTTACTTCTTCCGCTTGTTCTTGTTTTTTTCTCCCGACGTTCCCTCGATGCTTGAAGGGAGGATTATCTGATATTGTTGTTAAGTATCATTTTATTGCATAAATATTTGTGTTTTGGTTTTAAAATGGAGGTAACAGTTTTCGAAAATGAAAGTTTGATGGAACCCAGTATTATTGAATTCTTTTTCTTGCGATATTCCCTCAGCTCTATATGGTCATTAAATATCATTTTATTAGATAAATGTTCGTATTTAAGATTAAAAATTTTCTGAAAACCAAAGTTGTATGGAGCAAGAATTTCTCCCTCTAATAACCCTCCACTCACTGTGCTTCTGTATGTATTATTGTTTAATCATCATTTAATTACATAAAGTTTGCATTTGAGAATGGAAATGGAGAAAAAATTACCAAAAATGGAAGTAGAACGAACAGAACGACGATTTCTTCTCTTATGACAATTTTTTCCTAGTGTGCCCCTGTGCTTTATTGTTCATAAATATCATTTTATTCCATAAATCTTAGTGTTTCAGCTTGGAAATGTTTACAAAATTCCAGATGCAGAGGACCATAATGTTCTTGATCCTAATTAACATTACAATTGCTGTAGTACCTAGGTTAGACATTTTTTTAGGTAGAAAAATATGTCTCTGCAATTTTCATTGTTTTTTGCATCTAGTAGTTATTTTGTTTAGTGGCCACCCACAGATTCTTTTGTGGCACCATGATATCTCTAGCAGACTGACCAGGAACTTTCTGATGGGGGTTCCAGGAAAAGGACAGAGCCAATGCTGTAGGATAAGCATGCCTCATCCAGGACTCGTACTCAAGCCCATCTCAAACAAATGATTCAATGCCAACATCTTAGACCATTCAGCCACCAAAGCAGTGTTAACAGATTCAGTCATTTGTTCTGTTCAAAGAGAGAGCATGAGGAGGTGACTCCAGCCTTTGTATGGTCACACTGATTCAATCACCAATGATAGATCCATTAACAATTTCTTAGATGATTACTGTACACACTGGTGCCAACTCTGATCAATAAGAAAGCTAGAAAATAGTTTGTGAGTGGCATTCTGAAAATCAGCAACAATTTAGTTAGTGTAAACATAGTTTTACATGAAGGTAGTTGGCTAAATAGGCTAGTTATATTAAGAAAATTTTAAAAGACACTTTTGACCTGGAACATTTTAGTGGGTCCTGATAATCTGTAAACAGGTAATCACAAAACCCACTAAAATGATACTTTGATCTGACTTGGATTTGTAGTGGGTCCAAATATCACTAAAATGACACTCTGACCTACTCAATGATACTTCAGGCCTTCAGCCCATTTACATGGTCTAACGCAGGCATGTGAAACATCACCAGGAGTGCCAGATAGCGAATCACCTGATGTAAAGTATTGCCGTCTTTTGCACGATCCCAAAGAGTGATGCATGAATGCAATTTGAATTCAACCTCTATGACAATGATGTTGTCATGCTATCTCTTAGCCTTAACCTGTATATATATATATATATTGTACTCATTTACGCTTTTTCATTTGTAGTGTACTAACACATCTAAGGATGGACACCGCAGCGAGTCCGAAAGATTTTATGATTTTAACTTCATGATGTTTTAATGATTTTAGGAATAAATAGTTTTTAAAATGGTCATCGAGGTTGAATTCAAATTGCATTCATGCATCACTCTTCGGGATTGTGCAAAAGACGGTAATACTTTACATCAGATGACTTATATAGCACAGATATAATCTCTCAACAGATCGTGAATTTTAAATATTTCCACGGGCCATGTTATACGATGTTATTTTAAAATTTAAAGACAGGTATTTATTTGACAAGAAATCTTTAGTTTTTGGTAATTTTTTACTTGATTTTAGTTGTCATTAGTATAAAAAAATGTATGAGTAGATTAGCAATAAAACATACATTTTATGAGAGCTTTATTAAGCTATTTATTTATTTAATGTCTATTTTAATCAAATAAATTTTTTTGAAGTTCACTTTTTGAATAAAATTAAGTTTATGACAGATCATCCTTGTTTTAGATTTAACGAACTTTATTCTTGAAAAAAATTACTCACAGACACAATTATAACAAAATAAAACTTATATAAAAATCGTGATGTGCCACAAGATATCAATATAGTTAAACATAATAAACTAGCATATTAAAACTTCATAAGACGCTCAAATCAATACTGACAGTTGTGTGTACCACGTATTATGAACAATAATGGCACAATGGCGATGCCCCGCCCATTTGTTTCAGTCAGTTCACTGCTGAGTCCTCCTACCTACAACTTTCTCCTCCTCCCATCAATCAAAAATAATTTATACCTGTCGACAGGCTCTGCCATTCAGCGGCGCTTCAGGCGTCCTGCCCACACGTTTCTTTTCCCGTCAATCAAAGGGAAGCACTGCTATCAACGTGCTGCTAATTATCAGCAAGATTCTTCTACAGGGCAACATCTTAAGAGCACTCCATCTCTTTGATTACAGAAAAACTTAACAGTTAGTTAAATAAATGTGCAGTTAATTATTTTTCATTAATTAATAATTAAACAAATTTCTCTTCATTTTATTCTTTTACAGAGGAAGGGAGTGTAAAGAGATTTTTTCGGTTATGTGCAATGTCTCGTCAAAAAAGTTCTTTTACTCAATGTTTCATCAGCAAAAGTAATTTTTTTCTTGATGTTTATAGATAACATCCAAAAAACATGGGTTCATGAAATGTTTAAAACTGCAGAAGCGTATGTAGCACACTCGAAAATTTTCTGGATGAAGTAAATGAATTTCTCTCTGTTGCATTCTTATAAAGAGAAAGGAAAATGATACTGTTGTATGTCACAAATTGCTTTTTTTTTCGCTGTTTTGTTGCTGAACATAGTCTTATTCTCGATGTTACAGGAGTCGACACATTGAGTGTTTTACAAATATTATTGGTTACTCAATGTTGAATTGGTTAGTAATCACTTATAAATTGAACAATGATTTTATCCATCAATGTACCCATTACTGCTGCAGATGGAAAAGATGCAAGTTTGTTAGCTTTTTAGCAAAACATCTTGAGATTTTTACTGATACATTGAAAATTTCAATTAAAACTATGTTTTAGGAATGAGTATCCACCAACATCAATGTTTCTCGCTAATGTGCCCATCCCTACCTCTGAAATAGCCCTGGAAAATGCATGGGAAGTGAGGCTACCATTTAACGGGGTAAAATGCTCCAATAAAATCCTTTGGGGTTCCTTTCAACGAGTGCCATCTTAGTTGCTAGTAGTGATGATGCAGTGATTGACAGACATCAGTAAGAGAACGTTTTACTGAAAACAACAGTTCAAGTTCATAACACAATATATATTCAAGATGCCTCTTACACTACAACATTTTTAAAATAAAATTTTTTACAGAAAGTAAGATACCATTACAGTTAAAAATATTTTTGTGAAGATACTACATATATACAACAGTGTTAGAAATAGAAATAAATCTTCTACTGGCCCAGCAGACCACTACTTCCATAATTTGGCAGGGGCAGATCCAGGTTCTTAAAGATGATACCCATTTTTGCGGAATTCTGCCTACTTTTGTGCGTAGATCAATTTTAATCCCCAATAATTATTATTCTAACAGTAATTACTATTTTATTTTTCAGTTATTTTTTATTTGTTATTTTAATTTATTGTTACTCTATTGCCAATTATGGTTCACACTTTCAGGGGTTTTTTTTTTTTTTGGGGGGGGGGGTTGTTTTTTTATTGGAGGTTTAACAACCACCGTGAGCAGCTCAACGGGCTATAAGAAGTCGTTCATCCCTAATTTAGGGTACTGGTTCCAGGGAAGGGAGAGAGCCAGTGCTGTAAGACAAACACAACATCCATGCCTTACCAGGATTCGAACCCGGACCCTTTTCAGACGAATGGTCAAAGGCCATCGCTTAGACCACTGCGCCTTTCAGGGTTTGCAGCAAGTTTTGTGTTTTGATGATTGTGTACACAGATAGTTTTTCATACAACTCTGTGATCATACTCTAGATGGGATCTCAGAAAATAATAATAACACTCCAGGTTGTATTAAACAAGGAAAGCCATCAAAAGTCAAAATTTTTAAGTGCTGGAGGAAAAGAAATAACTAAAATAACATTAAAAAATTAATAATAAGTTGCTCATATGTCCCAACCCGATCAGTCATATGTCACAATAAATTCGAAAAAAATAAATAAATAAAAGTTGCTCATATGTCACGATCAATTCGGTTAGGGAGGTGCTAACAGTTTGTACAGCAAACGGTTAGCACCTCCCCATTATGCTTCTCTCCTGATCGACTGCAAATACGTATAATCCCAGCCAGTACCACAAAGATTAAAGATTAATTTGAGTACGGATGGGTAAAAAGCCCCAATACTTCTGAGCATCAATGTTCAAAACTGCAAAAGAATACTTTCTATAAGAAAAAGCAATAAAACATCTGTTTATTGACGTACCAAAAACGGATGGTTTGCAATCAGACAAACCATGGAGATATTGACTAACCCTGAGGCTTGCAATGATGACGTCTCCCTTGAGCTTCCCCAAATATGGTGCACATTTCTTCACGCTTAGCCTGCTTCTGTGGACGCCTCTGGTTGTTGCAAGCACGTGACGCAACAACATATCATGTTCTTACATTCTGTTCATGTGCAATTTAAAAAAAAATTCTGTTGTTTATTTCTCTTTTCTTGCCTAACCATGCATGTAAGTCTGAAGAAGGCACACGTTGGTGTTGAAAGCTTACGCATTAATAACAATATTTGTACTTCAATAAACGGATGCTTTATTTCTTTTTCTTACTGATTTTTTGGGGTAATCTACCCGAACCACAGTTTTACGTGAATACTTTCTATGTGAAGTAAATGAATTTCTCTTTGTTGCATTCCTTTAAAGAGGAAAGAAATATAATCTTCAGATGCCAGGAATTAGTGATTTTTCACTGTTTGGTCGGAGAAAATATCCTTGATATTACAGGAGCTGACACATCGTAGAAACGTATCACGGTTTTCCACTGATACATACATCCAGCGTCTCAACAAATACCACATTGAGTAGGTGAGTCATCACCGATATGCTGCACAGCAATTTTTTCCATCAATGTGCCCATACTACTGCAAATAGGAAAGATGCAAGTTCTTCAGCTTTTTATTGAAACATTGAGGTTTTTACTAATACACTGAAAATTTCTATCCATAAAACTGATGCACAGATGTTTTGGGAATGAGTATTCGCCGATGTCCAACATTGGTGTTTCTCACTGACGTGCCCATTCCTACTTCTGAGTTAGCCCTGGAAAATGCATACAAAGTGAGGCTGCCAGAAGGGGGAAATGTGCTCCCATAATGCTTTGGGGTTCTTTACAGTGAGCATCACCTTAGTTGCCAGTAGTATAGTCATCATCGGTAGTGATGACACAGTGATTGATAGGGCAGTGAAACAGTTCATAACGACGAAAAAAAAAAAAAAACACATTTTAAAGTCAACAGCATTTCCCTTTTGATTGCATATGAGGCTGAAGCTGAGCCATTTCGTCTTACTTACTTCACTGTATCTGGAAGAAGTGCCAGTCCTGTCACATGGTGGACAGCAGTAGGAAAAACACTAGAACTAGAAGGATTTTCAAAAGATTGTCTACAACATATTGCTTTTCTACTTTCGTGCCCTGCAAGTTCCACATCGATTGAAAGAATGTTTTCAAACAAAAATACATTCAAAACTCAGAAATCGTCTTGGCACAAACACAGCATCTAAACTGGTTATGTGTTATTGGATGTTAAGAGGACCAATTGCGCTGGATTATTAATGTTTCTCTTGTACTTTGCACTAATATCTTTCTGTAGTGTTGGTAACTGGTTTTTTTTTTCTCCTTTTCATGTATTAGTTTCATATTACTGTTCACTTTTTGTAGTACAACAAATTAACATTTTTTTAAAAATTAAACCCAATATTGGGCCTAATGCAAATTCTATTTCTTTAAATGTAACATAGTGTGTTGTCAATGGCTGTATATAAGTAAAATTTAACAAAAATGTCATACTATTTGTATTAAAATGTTGGACTTATTAATCTAAAAACAATTAATATAACTGTATATGTATATATAGTTTTCAATTTCAAAATTTTTACATATGGTTATTTATATTATTGTGTATTTTTACATATTTTAACATATTTTATAATTTTTTTACATACGGTTGTCTGGCAGAGGTTTTGGACAGTTTCGGACAGTACGGTAAAAATCTTGCCAACCCTGTTTTAAATATAACAATATTAATGATGCATCTTACACTGAAATATTTTTGTTTAGATAAAATTTTACTGAAAGAGAAGATATCATCACAGTTTAAAATATTTCTGGGAAAATACCACCCAATGGTATCAAATGCCACCTGGATCGACCCATTTAGGGTCACTGGTTCTGGGGAACAGAAAGGGCCAGAGCTGTAAAAAAAAAGGTAAATGTGTAGTTTAGCGTCCTAAATCATTTCGTCGGAAATGTTGAAGGATTTCAAAAAGTGAGACATACAGATTTTCAAAGATGAGTTTGATTTACAGATTTTGAGGTAAGCAATTTCATGGCAAATGTGAAAAAATGTCATCTTTATAGTGCATTTAAAAGATTTTTACCGTAATATTTACATGTAAGTACGATGCTGTGAACAGAAGCTGCAGCAGGCCTAACACAATGCTGCAGCGTCAAGCTTTGCTCCGCTGAAATGATGGTCTCGTTCCGGCGGCCATTTTGCTGGAGAAAGAGTGCAACGGAAAGGGGGAACATTCTTGCCAGGAAAGCTTTCCATTTTGTAATGCTATGCTACAGAAAATAGCTCATCATTTCTGTCTCAATTTTTAACATCACAGTCTGACAATTTCTTGGTTTCTTTATGTATGATTCTTCATGCACAATGTATGAGATCACTTCTTCTTCAACGTTTTTTTTTTTTGTATTCCAATTTGAACAAACTGTGAACCATGCCATCAATAGGAGGAGCAAAACGTTAACTTTCCAATGCTACGTAAGTTCCATTGGAGAGAACGTGACATGTACGTCACTTTTCTAGAAGAAAGAAAGGCGGTAAATGTGTAGATTTGTGTCCTAAATTATTTCGTCGGAAAAATGTTAGTACCTGGAAAAAGTGTGACGTACAGATTTTAGAGTATGGAAAATAATGGCAAGTGGTGCAGAAATTTCATGCTTTAAATGTCTTTTAAAGATTTTTATCATAATATTAACCTGTAAGTGTGATGGTGTAAAGAGAAGCTGCGGTAGGCCTAACGCATTGCTATAGCAAAGATGTCCAGCTTTGCTCTGTCAAAAGGAAGATTTGCTGCGGCGTTCAATTCATGACTACCACGTACGTTCTTGCCAGGGGAGCGAAGCATCATGTGTACTCATATGTTACAGAATATAGTTCGTTCATGTTTTGGCACTGTTTTTAAAGCAGATGTCGAGAAATGTTTCTTTCTTTTACACAGGATTCCCTCATTCAAAATAGAAAGTACGCATATGGCTTTCTATGTTGTACAGGTAACTGGGGAAGTATAACTTTTGGTTCTGCTTTAAATGGCTTCCATTCGTAGCTGATTTGCTGTGCCACTGCACTTTAGGTTCTCCTGTTAATTCTTTCTTAACAGGTCAGTTTCTATCTCACCGATACGTATATTTTGCAAATCAAAACTAGTTTTTTTCCACTTTTTCTTGCCAACAATGTACAGGATACAACAAAATAAAGGGTGGATAATCTGGACCTATTTTCTGTAGTGTCGCACTACAGCATTTTTCACTCTCCTACAAACAACGCAACCGCTTTCTCTTGTACTCACCCACCATTATTTCGGTACAGCAACAAACCTTTCTTTTAACGGAGCAAAGCTGGACATTGTCGTGGTAGCGATGCGTTAGGCCTACCCCAGCGTCTCTTCTTCACATCACACTTACAGGTAAATATTATGATAAAAATCTTTAAAAGACATTTAAAACATGAAATTTATGCACCACTTTCCATTATTTTCCATACTCTAAAATCTGTACATCGCACTTTTTCCAGGTACTAACATTTTTCCGACGAAATAATTTAGGACACTAATCTACACATTTACCAGAAAGGCATCTTCATACTTTCTATTTTGTATCAGGAAATCATATGCGTAAGATCGAAGCAATTGTCAGTGTTTTTTGACAAACTGTGACATAAATGAAGAACTATTTTTTGTCAGGTAGCACTACAAATTGGAATGCTTTCCTGGCAAGAACGTTCCCCGTTCGTCTTGTATTCTTTCGCCAGCAAAATGGCCACCGGAAAGAGACCATTTCAGCAGAGTGAAGCTTGACGTAGCTGCGGCAGCGGTGTGTTATTTTTTAGGCCTGCCACAGCGCTATTCACGTCGTCGTACTTACATGTAAATATTACAGTAAAAATCTATAAAATCCACTACACAGATGACATTTTTTCACCATTTCCCATGAAATTACATATTTTAAAATCTGTACATCTCACTTTTCGAAATCCTTCAACATTTTTGACGAAATAATTTAGGACACTAAACGGTTAACGTGTAGATTAAGGTATGAAATTCAGGGATGAAAAATGTCAAAAAACTGTGACATACATCCTTTTTGAAATAAAAAATGATGTAAAAAAAAAGTTTGATGATACAGTCACTTTTGAAAACGTTTTACATAAAATTTACCTATGTAAGTGGCAACAATGACGCTTCCTGTTCTTTGAGACGGGCACGAGTGCCAGTGATCGATGTGGAAGGATGCCGCAACAGATTGTTTCGTGCAGCCATGGCTCACCTGAGCCATACATCATTGCTACTTGTTGACAGAAACAGCTACCTCTGCTATGAAAAATAGTCTCTACTGTTAAGAGCAAAAAGCAACACAAGGAATGTTCACCTCCAAAATCTGAATTAAAAAAAAAAAAAAAAAAAAAACCCAGGATAAATAAACAAACTTTGCGATCAATTTGGGGTTCCTGTTTGGGTTGGGAGCCTGGTAGCCAGGGCTCGATTTCGACCAGTAGTTAGTAGCAAATTGCTAGCCAGGGCTCGATTTCGACCAGTAGTTAGTAGCAAATTGCTAGCCAGCAAATGCATTTTGCTAGTGATAAAAAGTAGTTTTAGCAAAAGTTGCTAGTGGAAAAATGTTGAATGTTTTAGCATGAAATGTAAAGTGCCACTGCGCTGAACGTGTAGAATATTTTAGACACATACAAAAAGGGACAACTGCTTTCTGGAAACAAATGTTTCTTGAAAAGTACAAATATTATAAAAAACATTTTGGCACTAGTAGAAATATCCAGTATATTTCCCTTATCTACTTTTGCATGTAAGGTTGGGTTCAGTTTCATGAAGAGAATCTAGGGTGATTGGAGGGGTAGTTTAAACTTGCAAACATTGAATGCTCTCGTGAGTACTGAGGTTGAAGGTCTGTCTGAAGACAAGTTTGGCCCCAAGCCTGCTGTTTTAAACTAGTATGATGAAAAGACCCGAAACCCAGATCGTAAACCATATGGAAAATAACTTTAAATTTTGAAGTGTTCTTTAATGTTGTCAATAAAGTTAAATACAATTTTTTTTAATATTTGCATTTGAATTAAATTGTTAGAATTAATCTCTCAGGTCATGTAAAGGTGTTATATCTACATATTTGTAATCTTTTCAGCATTACAATGTGACAGTTACAGGAGTGAAATCAAAATTTGTCATGACTGACTAATGGAGGGGGACACGCTAAAGTTTCTCTTGTATAATGTTAATAAATTTTCACTAGTAGATAATGCAATTTGCTAGTAAAATATAAGGGCCACTAGTAAGTGTTGCTACTGCTTAAAAAAAATTAAATCAAGGCCTGCTGGTAGCCCACACGTTAAGACGCCATTGCCGAAGACAGAAAATATGTGGAACATCAATGTTTCCACCGATCTCACACAAACATCTATGTTTCTCACCGATTTACAAATTCCTAAAATAAACCACTGAAGAACTGGAAACATTATAAAGTAAAGGAGAGAGGCCCTCCCATTGCTTGTGAGAGCAAAGCCAGCCTGTACTACTGCATGTGTGCCACTAAGTATCCTTCCGTGCTCACTGTGCAGTTAACCAAGCTTGCAGCCACATTGCATGTGTGACAGATGTTCTGCTGGTAGTCAGTGAGTGATCGTCGCCGCTGACTGCATTTCCGCATAACGCACAGACAGGCAGATTTTACATATTTTTTCTTTCAAAAATGAGTGTATCAATGAAATTTTTATTTTATTTTACATCATTTTTTATTACAAAAAGGATGTATGTCACAGTTTTTTGAAACTTTTTGTTCCTGAATTTTGCACCATAATCTGCATGTTAACCCACTAAACTACACATTTACCACTTACACCTCATTTGGGACTCGACCAAATGGTCAGAAGCAAGCGCTTAAAACCACTGCGGCGGCACAAGCCAGTTTGCCAATTCCTCCTCATAATGCATGTAGATCTTGGTTGCAGACCACAAATCATGGTCGGCAGTGGCTGATTTAGAGTTACAGGGGCGATAACCACAGTATCGATTGGATGCTTCTCATTTTGCCCCTCCGTTTTTACATTCTCATATCACTGTATGAGAAAGTATTGTAATCTAAATGAAATTCGATTTCGAGATTTCAACAGAAGTACACATTTTGGGTTCTCCAAAACACTGACTATTTGTTATGGCCTGTTGTTGCCGTAACACAAAATATAGTTTATCATGTCGATATTTCATAGTTACTTTAGTGATTTTGATAATCTGATGGGGAAGAAACAGTGGAAGCCACAAGTGGAAAAGCCTCTAAGGAAAAAGAATCAAATTCTTTAAGGATGGTCACTTAAAGCACTGTACTGAATATGTAAGATTAAAGGTATTTCGTGCTGAGATGTAGATAAGAAGAATTCAAAGCTGTAGAGGCACAGTATTTTTCTGAAGCAACCAAAGCACACATACTACCACACTTTAAATTTTCGTTTAAAAGATGTAGGATCTAAAAAACGTCTTTATTTACAATTTAAAAATGGTAGATAAAAGCTCTGGCGAGCACTTTTGCGACCACTATGGCCACATCATCAGACCATTGAGTGAAACCAGATTAGAACGACACAAGGTTAAATACTAACAGACAGGAGCATAAGCAATACACATTATGCAAATGAACACATAAATCATTGCCATTTACTACAAATTATTGTTAAAAGTTTGTTTGTGTTCATTTGAATTCTTCCTGAGCGTACTGCAAAATCAGATTCCTCCAGGTAGAGGGAATATATACAGGCACGTTTTCATTACAGCATTTTGGTCCAAGTTTAATAATATATTATGAAACTTACACCAAAATGCTGTAATGAAGTTTTATATATATTAAACTTGGACCAAAATGCTGTAATGGAAACCCTGTATACATTCTCTCTACCTGGAGGCATCCGATTTTGCAGTACTCTCAGAAAGAAGAATCTGAATTATAACAAACTTTAAACAATTAATTTGTAGTGGATGGCAATGATTTATGTGTTCATTTACATAATGTGTATTTGCTTATGCTCCTGTCTGTTATTATTTAACCTTGTGTCATTCTAATCTGGTTTCACTCAATGGCCTGATGATGCAGCCATAGTCATAGAGGTCACAAAAGTGCTTGCCAGAGCTTTTATCTACCATTTTTAAATTGTAAATAGACATTTATTAGATTCCACGTTGTTGTCTTTTTAATTTAAAGCGTGGTATGTGTGCTTTGGCTGCTTCAGAAAAATTACTGTGTTTCGACAGCTTTGAATTCTTCTTATCTGCTCTGTACTGACTTCTATGCTACAGGGGGTGTGGAATATGTAGTCACACATCATCAAAACCCACCCTACTTACAACTCCTTGAAAGAGCCCAAACATGGATGAAATTGGTTAGTGTGTCTCATAAAACCAACTTTTCCTTCCAATGCCATTTTACTTGTGTTATACCATTCTTGTGATTGCCTAAACATGAATGGGGTCAAGAAAGGAGGGGGAGAGAAAGATGGGTAGTTATATTAAATTATTAGATACCTAATTAAAGAGCAAAATGCTCATTACACTTCCAGCATATCTGCCAGAAACAACACCCTAATTTCTGAGATCAGTTGTAGTGTAATATTGTCATATTACTGTCAAAAACAATTTTTAGTCAGCCTGCGTTTAAGAAAGTAAAGCCACCACAGTGGTTTAAGTGCTGGCTTATGACCATTCGTCCAAGATTCTGGATTTGAATCGCACCGAGGCATGGATATTGTGTTCGTCTTACAGCGCCGACTCTCTCCCTTCCCTGGAACCAGTGGCCCTAAATTAGAGATGGGCAAATGCTTATAGCACATTGAGTTGCTCACGGTGGTCGTTAAACCTCCATTTAAAAAAAAATTAAATAAATAAGCCAGCGAATTATAGTGTGTAGACGACATTCTTTGAATTTGAACCAAAACATGCTCCCAAAACAGCAAACATATACCTAACCCTATGCCTTTATTTATTTATTTTTTATTTGGGAAGAAAATTGAAAACCAACATTTCTGTGCCATCACTTCTTGTGGCTGGCTGGGCTTACAAGGCTACCCTGCAGATCTGCCCTGGTGATCACAAATTACCACTGCAAATTGGCTTCAAATAAAATTTCTCCTTTGAAATTCATAAACAATACTATTTTTTATAGAATTATTGTACATCTAGAAAAAAAAACCTTAATTATGCCAATCTAATCTGAAAGCACGGAATTTTTGGAAACTTGTAAACAATAATTCAAGTCACCTTTGATATTTCACACTATTCAAACAGATTTATGTTATGGAAACATTCTTATTATACAGCATATGTTTGTACATGTGATATAATTACTCAGATCGTTTTAACAAGTTCCAAAAAGCTAATAACAAACACTATAAATTGTAATCGTCTGCCACCTACACACCCTCACACTTAAACGACGCTTTCCCCAGGAACATTCCACGCTCCCCTAGTATCGGTCTTCTTAATACAGTACCGCTCTTCGGCATCTTCAGTTACGTCGCTGATCCTCACAGTTTCAATGTTACATTACGATTTTGTCACCCATGTAATTTCGAATAGAAACGGCGTCCAAAAGATCGAATCCTTCAATTTTTACGACAGGAACATTATTCAAATCTTGTAGCATCACTTCAGTTCTTGAACTTAATCGGTTCATGCGTGAAATTCATATTTTTCTTTTTACAATTGCATCTATGCCATAGCTACAGATAATTTAAACTGATTCCCATTAACGTATAGAAGCGATCTAGTAATTAATGGGCGAGTTCATCACTACATACTTCCGCACAACACAAATAAACGCAATGTTGTTGACGTACCTTTCAACAATGACGACCCGAAAACGACTCCCGCAGTTCAGCGAAACATCAATAGTAATACTAACGAACTTCCGCTACTTTTGACACAATGCATTTTTGTAATGCGGTCAACGATTAGTTAACATTGCTTTCACTAAGCAAAAATAAAGGTACATAAGCAAAAAATCTACTAACCACAGCGGACACTTAATTGGTTAGGGTTAACTGGAGCTTATATTTCATTTTGTTGCCATTTCTGTTTATCAAAAGAAATGGAGCCAATTACAATATGGAAGGAAACTGCTAAATAAAATTAGGTTATGCGCAAAAACCTTTAAGATTGCGCTTGGTTATGCGTTCCAAAGCCATGACCGAATTCCCGGTTAATTTTGTGCAAGATGATTATTTAGGGCCACTGAATAAAGAGAACTGACTACCTTCTGAAAACGTAAAAGAAAGCTCAGTGGCTCACAGACTGTCTGAGTTTCGCTCAAGTTAATCAGATGCACATATAGATTTTCGCACAACCGCCTATATTTTGAACTAATTCCTCGAGAAGGCCATTTGACGTTTATTGGTAAAAAGTTATCTGGCGCCAATAGCTTAATTTCAGTCCTGATCAAGAAATGTTGTTAGTTCTTCACTTTTGGTGTCCTCTAAGTAAAATTTACAATAACAGATAGGCACTTTCTTCTAACTTTCGGTGACCATGAAAATCCCTAAATTAAAAGATAAAAGTCTTATGATGTCAATTACGTTTTAGCTACTGAAATGTCTGCTGAACTGCACGTTAGCCTTCCCGATGAACGCATGGTCTGAGATGATACCTTCTGACAATTTGATCAAGTTGGGCCAGGTTGATGTCCCGAATGAGCCATGAATGGTGTATTTCTCCGATAGCGTAGAAATTGTTCCTTACACAAAAAATGGGCCTAACTTAGGGGCGCTCCACATCTTACAGCGCTATTGCTTCATGAACCGCCACCATGAGCGCTGAAATAACTACAAATTAGTAGCTTTTTTTTAAATATATATAATGGGATTTAACGACCACCGTCAATAACTTGATGGGCTATAAGCAGTCGTCTGTCCCTAATTTAGGGCCACTGAATAAAGAGAACGATGAGAACTTGTGCCATAAGACAAATAAAACATCCACGCCTCTCCGGGATCGAACCCGGACGAATAATTAGAAACCAAAGCTGAGACCACTGGGTCACCAGGGCGGCGATTAGTGGTTCGTTCTGACTTCTTGTGTACAGTGGCAAAGTCAACAAAAGGTGTTATCAGTTAGAGCACTCCGATTACGGCGGGTGAGTACCAAGATAGCCTTGTTTGGGAACGAGCTGGAATCCAAAAGGCAGCACTGGTGGTGAGTTTGTTCTACAGCTCTGACTTCCTCCCCTGGAGCCAAAGGTCCTCGGTTAGGCGCACAACATTGCTCATAGCATTAAACGACCAAAGTCGTAAACTTTGAATCAGAATTATAAGCACTGTTGGAAGGACAACAACTCCCGAAGAAGAAGAAAATCCGATCAGCTGTGGTGACGATTTTGATAGAGGGCGCTGTCACTCCGTGGGAAGCGAGAGGAGAAAAGAAAAAGTCGTGTGATTTGAACTCGAAAAGGAGAAGCTCGATCGTGTGTTTTGAACAAGGTGGAACTCATGATGAAAAATAATGCCGGTGTTTTATGTTACGTATCTTTTAGTCTGTGTGAGGTCGGTCATGTGTTTGTGCTAATTATATGTTAGATGTTTATTTTGTGTCTCGAGTGAATTCGATCATTCGTCCGAAAGGGGTCCAGGTTCGAATCCCGGTGAGGCATGGATGTTGTGTTTGTCTTACGGCACTGGCTCTCTCCCTTCCCTGGAACCAGTGACCCTAAATTAGGAACGGGTGACTGCTTATAGCCCATTGAGTTGGTCACGGTGGTCGTTAAACCTCCAATCAAAAAAAAATCCTTGTGTCAACTGCGGCGGAATAATATTTTTCCTTTGGATTAATGTGCTATTGTTAAGCTGACCAGACGTCCCCAATTCTTGGGAACAGTCCTCGAATTTAGTTTACTGTTCCCAGAAAAGTCTTATGCTTTTGGGGACGGAAACTGTCCTCAAATTTTGATGTTTGTCCTCAAATGTCTTCAAATTTGCACTTTCTCATTAGTTCGTTATATTTCTAATAAAAAATGTTTTTAAAAAAAAAATTTCGTTTGCACTAATTTTCCAACATGCTTTTTGTGAAAAAATATTTGGACTGCATTTTTTCTTCTTTTTGAGTTTAACGACCGCCGCGAGCAACTTTAAGGACTATAAGCAGTCACTTGTCGCCAGTTTGGAGACATTCGTTCTAGGCTAGGGAGAGAGAAAGTGCTGTAAGAAAAAGACACACCCCATGTCTCATTCGGAACTCGAACCCGTAGCAATTTGTACGATTCGTCAGTGGTGCTGTCAAATTTTGACTGCACTAACTTCTCATAAAACTTTGGCAAAATGGAAAATTCGCGATGCAATTACTTTGGTGTGCAGCTTGATTTTAATTTGGCGCATATACCCAGTGCTTTTTTTCTGGAAGAAAAAGTGGATGTTCTTATACAACTTCCGCACTTTTAACATATCCTCCGACATACTCTCGTCGTCTGTAGATCGCTTCTTGCTTTTGGTATCCACTGCAGAATGATTACTTCGGGGCAGCCCTGAGTCCACATATTTGCTAGGGTTCAACTGAGTGAGAGGAGGTCCTGCTATTCAGATGAACATCGGTGCAGAAGTTGTTCGTACAAGCAGAGATGACCTAGATGAAATTACTATGAGATTCATCTGAGTGAAACCCCTTTCACATTCACTGGAAGATATTGCAATTGTGCTCAAAGTATGCTTTAGATGAAATAGTATGTCCAGGACGCGTGTTTCACAAGTGAATGTATGAAATTGCAATTAGAGCCATTTCCGCCATGCGATTGGTTCAGAGCTACTTTGGAGATTGCAAGCGGGCGGGGCCTATGAGGAGAGTCATGTGACAGGAACACTGTCTTTTTTTTATCTGGGGAAGTTCTACTTGCTAAGAAATTCATTGTGAGGTTACTTAACATATGTTACAAATAATTCATAATGAATTATATCGTGAGAAGTTCTGCTTCCTAAGAAGTTCACAGTGAGGTTACTTAACATATGTGAGAAATGATCATATTGAATTATATCGTGAAAAGTTTTATCCTGGGAAGTTCTGCTTCCTAAGAAATTCAGTGAGGTTACTTAACAAATGATCATATTGAATAATACGGTAAAGTAATTTTGTGCACGATATCATAAGGAATATCTGCAGTTTCTCAGATGAATACAAGTCGAAATTTATCTTAATATTAAAATTGAGGACAACTTTAATAACTAACTAGTTGAATACCATACTCCGTATCGGCCAATAGATGGCAGCACGTCAACTACCCATTGAAATTCGTGCTGTTGTGATAGTGCGTATATAAGGATGCTAAAAAGTATCCTTTTAAATGTCCTTTCTATTACCCTTTAAAGGACCTTTAACAATGAAAAGTATATTTCCACAATGAAATATTCTGACGATCAAGTATTTTCCTCATGAATGTGAGGAGGTCTAGCTAGAAAATAAAATCAAATAGAGTGATTTTGTATTAGCAAAGAACTACCTAATGGCACAGTACAACCAGTGATGTATTCAGGCATCTTTTCGGGGGGTCTTAGCCCCCTCCCCGAAAATCCATGGACACCCTCCCCGTAGGTTTTTGAGTGATCACTCTTTATATTTAGTGAAGTTTTTTGTTTATAGATGAAAATTTGGAGGAATTAATTTTAAAAATTTAAGAAAACGGGGGAAAATATTATAATAAAAAAAACTCATTCACATGGACTTCATATCTCAGTAGCATTAAGATTATTTTAAGTATTAAATTAATTGCTTTGTTTTATACACTAAAACTAAAACTTGCCATCGGCCTTTATATTTACATTTTCTAAATCCGACGAGTCAATGCAGCCAATAATGTATACAATACCTTGAGAAAAAAAAACGGAATTTCCGTTGTTAATTCGAGCCATAAATGACTTACACAAAGTGTTAACATTTTAAATAACTTTTTTTAATGTAGCTCTGAAATCAAAGTAGTTATGAAAATATATATACTCTATAGAAAAATTTGTTGCTCTAGGTGAGAAAGCTTTTGTAAATTTGTTTATAAATGGAACAATTGTCCATGTTAAAAATCTATTATGAAGTCCTAACAAAATTACTCAATACTTTCTCCAGAATCCCAGTGAGGCATGGATGTTGGGTTTGTCTTACGGCACTGGCTCTTTCCCTTCCCTGGAACCAGTGGCCCTGAATTAGGGACGGGCGACTGCTTATAGCACATTGAGTTGCTCACGGTGGTCGTTAAACTTCCAATGAAAAAAAAAAAGTCAGGAGGGTAGAAGAAGATCAGTTCATCTTGATCACATATGCAAGAGGGGCAAACAGGAAAACCAAGCCTAGTTTCACAATTCGGTAAATTTTTTAGAGCCTTTGTATTTGATAGTTAAGTTTACTGTGGATTTGTAATCACCAACGGCTTGCACTACAATACATCATCATATTTTGGACGCTGGCATTCAGCTTTATTTCAGTCTTCTGGAAGCCGACTTCCCATGTATATGGTTAAGTAAGCCTCAATGTAGCTAACGTGACGTTAGGGCTTCCAATACAACAAAATATTTGCGCTACCTAATTTTTAACGATAGCAAATTATTAAAAATGATTCCCATATTTTTTTCCTGGCGGTAATTATGTGGTTTATGCTCTGTGACAAAAAGAAAATCCAGGAATTTCAAACGACTAATTAGTTTTTTTTTGTTTACTCTATGTGCTAACCTAAAAAACCTAAAGGGGCTGAAACCAAGTGGCAGCGGAATGGTTTGCACCATACGTTTTCAGGTAAGACTGTAATGATTCCTTAATAATAAGAAAAACGCTTGTTGTAAGACTAAAATATTTTTGCCACTCCTAATGTTTAGGTGGGGGGGGGTCTGCAGCACAGCAGCGTTATCTCACCAGCATCCTTAATATTTTACACCATCGCAGCATGGTGAAATCCGTGGTGCATTACTGATTTAAAATAAAAGTATAACTTCCTTACATTTTTAATCACTTGCATGTGCAGATTTCAGAAAATTTGTTATATGTGTTAATGTATATACAAATAATATAATATGTATTAAAGTATAAAAAAATAACAAATAATAACAAGTTGGAGCACCCCAAAAATTTGTGATTGACCCCCCCCCCGGAAAAAACTCTCTGAATGTAACGCTGAATACGACCTCAAGACAGTGTTCTGTTGAAATAAGACACTTCCATTGGAATAAATACTCCAGAATGTTGTTTGCCACATATTGTGTCTGATAAAATAGTAAGTGATCTGCCATATATATATATTTCTAATATTTAGGAAATTCCTCATATTTTTGTCACTCCAAAATTAATCAAAAATGCCTTCAACTCCACATTTCAACCCGCCTTCTCCCCGAAAAAAAAAAAAAAAAAACGTTAAACAGCTCATGGTTCTCCATACAAAACACATCAGTACTAATCCTGTTCTACAGCACAGCACTGCGCGCTGACATCTATCGGCTGTGTGAGAACTATATAGATTGAAGCATGGCTTTCTGCGATTAATCAAAGATAAGTCACAAGTCCATGAAGTCATGTTGATATAAATACTCAAAAGATCTCCTACCAATAAAGTACACTCTGTATTTACCTCCTGTCGCATTCCGACTGCAAGGGTAAAACAACTGGGTTTAACCATTGTCACAAGGGAAACACCCGAACATTAAAATGGCATATGGCGTGTGCAGCAAAGTTACAACAAACTTACATGTCTAACTCACATGACTCTCCTCCTGGGCCCCGCCTATTCGCAATCTCCAAAGTGGCTCTGAACTAATAGCGTGGCGGAAATGGCCATTTCTGCCACGCGATTGGTTCAGAGCTACTTTGGATATTGTGAGTAGGCGGGGCCTATGAGAAGAGTCATGTGACGGAGACATGTAGACTTTGTTGCACTTGTTTTACCCGTACAGTCGAAATGCGACAGGAGGTAAATAGTGAGTGTACTTTATTGGTAGGGGAAGTTTTGAGTTTTTATATCAACATGACTTCATGGACTTGCAAGGAGGTTAGAATAGCACTTCCGGAGATTCCCCGTTCTATTGACCGTGAAGCCGCAAGGTCTGGCAATTCGCCATTGTTTACATACCTATGTAATATCATCTGTTTGTATTTTGGAATTGCGTGGTTTTTGGTTGCAGAAACCGTGTTAATATCAAACCGGAAAAAATTATACTTCTTACACGAGTGAAGTTTACAATTTTAGTGTTATGTTTTGTTTAGAATTCGCGCTAACGTTCTTGTATTTCAATTTAAAATAAAAATAGGACGGAACCTCAAAATAATTAAGAGTTTTTAAATTCAGCATTTTCTCACACATTGGCAGCAAGTTACGATGCGAAATTAGAAACATTTGCTACGAAAGAAGGCGATTTGGCCAACACAAAAGGCTATATGCATTGCAATAGCATTGAAAACTATGAGCTTTCCCTCACTTTGACGGCCGTCGCTTGCGGTTATAGGCATAACCTAAAGTTGTACTGCTTCATTAACAAGGGCATCTCCGGATATCTTATTCTAACCTCCTTTGTGGACTTGTGACTTATCTTCCAAAACACCTTTACTCTATATAGTTTTTTTTTTTTTTTGATTGGAGGTTTAACGACCACCGTGAGCAACTCAATGGGCTATAAGCAGTCGCCCGTCCCTAATTTAGGGTCACTGGTTCCAGGGAAGGGAGAGAACCAGTGCCGTAAGACAAACACAACATCCATGCCTCACCGGGATTCGAACCCGGACCCCGTTCGGACGAATGATCAGAGGCCATCGCTTAGACCACTGCGCCACCGGGGCGGCCTATATAGTTCTCACAGAGCCGAAAGATGTCAGCGCTCACTCCTCCTTTAGCTATGATTAGTACTGATGTGTTTTGTATGGAGAACCCATGAGTTTTTTAAAGTTTTTTTTTGGGGGGGAAGGAGGTTGAAATGTGGAATTGAGGGCATTTTTGATGAAATTTGGAGGGATAAAATTATTCGATTTTTTTCGATTGGAGGTTTAACGACCACCGTGACCAACTCAATGGGCTATAAGCAGTCGCCCGTCCCTAATTTAGGGGCACTGGTTCCAGGGAAGGGAGAGAGCCAGTGCCGTAAGACAAACACAACATCCATGCCTCACCGGGATTCGAACCCGGACCCCGTTCGGACGAATGATCAGAGGCCATCGCTTAGACCACTGCGCCACCGGAGCGGCGGATAAAATTATGACGAATTTTCTAAATATTAGAAATATATATATATGGCAATGACATACTTACTATTTTATCAGACACAATATAAGGCAAACAACATTCTGGAGAATTTATTCCAACGGAAGGTATTTTTGATGAAGTTTGGAAGGACAAAAATATGAGGAATTTCCTAAATATTAGAAATATATGTGATAGATCACTTACTATTTTATCAGACACAATATATATGGTAAACAACATTCTGTAGTATTTATTCCACCCGAACTGTCTTATTTCAACAAAACACTGTTCTTATACTTCGTGTCATTAGGCAGTTCTCTGCTAATAGAAAATCACTCTATTTGATTTTCTTTCTAGCTAGACCTCTTCACGCCGCCCCGGTGGCGCAG
This sequence comes from Macrothele yani, assembly GCA_039090855.1. NCBI lineage: Eukaryota > Metazoa > Arthropoda > Arachnida > Araneae > Macrothelidae > Macrothele > Macrothele yani. Next base: position 7,708,050 of record CM077009.1, read on the forward strand.
TGGTCTAAGCGATGACCTCTGATCACTCGTCCGACAGGGGTCCGGGTTCGAATCCCGGTTAGGCATGGATGTTGTGTTTGTCTTACGGCACTGGCTCTCTCCCTTCCCTGGAACCAGTGACCCTAAATTAGGGACGGGCGACTGCTTATAGCCCATTGAGTTGCTCACGGTGGTCGTTAAACCTCCAATCATAAAAAAAAAAAAAAAAAAAAAAAAAGACTTCTTCACATTCATGAGGAAAAAAGCTTGATCATCAGAATAAATATTTCGGTGTGGAGACATACTTTTCATTGTTAAAGGTCCTTTTAAGGGTAATAGAAAGGGCCTTTAAAAGGGCACTTTTTAGTATCCTTATATACGCACTTTCACAACACCATAAATCTTGGTGGGTACTAGGTTGACGTGCTGTCATCTATTGGCCGATACGGAGTATGGTAAAAGCCACCCGGTGGCGCAGTGGTCTAAGCGATGGCCTCTGATCATTCGTCCGAAAGGGGTCCGGGTTCGAATCCCGGTGAGGCATGGATGTTGTGCTTGTCTTACGGCACTGGCTCTCTCTCTTCCCTGGAACCAGTGGCCCTAAATTAGGGACAGGCGACTGCTTATAGCCCATTGAGTTGCTCACGGTGGTCATTAAATCTCCAATAAAAAATGGTATAACTATTTATTGAAGTCGTCCTCAATTTTAATATTAAGATAGATTGCGACTTGTATTCATCTGAGAAACTACAGATATTCCTTATGATATCGTGCACAAAATCACTTTACCTGATTAGTCAATATGATCATTTCTCTCATATGCTAAGTAACCTCACAGTGAAATTTTTAGGAAGCAGAACTTCCCATGATAAAACTTTCCAAGATATATTTCAACATGTCTCTGTCACATGACTTTCCTCATAGGCCCCGCCTACTAGCAATTTCCAAAGTAGCTCCGAACGAATCGCGTGGCGGAAATGGCCTTAATCGCAGATCCGTACATTCAATTGATTTTTTTTTTTTTTTTTTTTTGATTGGAGGTTTAACGACCACTGTGAGCAACTCAATGGGCTATAAGCAGTCGCCCGTCCCTAATTTAGGGTCACTGGTTCCAGGGAAGGGAGAGAGCCAGTGCCGTAAGACAAACACAACAACCATGCCTCACCGGGATTCGAACCCGGACCCCTTACGGACGAATGATCAGAGGCCAACGCCTTAGACCACTGCGCCACCGGGGCGGCTACATTCAATTGTGAAATAGGCTTCTAACAACAGCTAAGAATGTTATCCGTATCATGGCTTTCTGCGTCTTATGCAAGGAGGTTATTGGTTTTATGTAATTATGCGCAGAAAGGCATGTGCCGCCCCGGTGGCGCAGTGGTCTAAGCGATGGCCTCTGATAATTCGTCCGAACGGGGTCCGGGTTCGAATCCAGGTGAGGCATGGATGTTGTGTTTGTCTTACGGCATTGGCTCTCTCCCTTCCCTGGAACCAGTGACCCTAAATTAGGGACGGGCGACTGCTTGTAGCCCATTGAGTTGCTCACGGTGGTCGCTAAACATCCAATCAAAAAAAAAAAAGCCATGTCCGTACTATAGTAATTCTTCATTTAGGAGAGCGGACCGCTGAGATTGCCAATCTGGAATCGAGCGAAATGTTGAAAGCCAACGTGTCACGGCACTTATTATCGGGGGGCTAAAATTAGTCTTTCAATAGCTTATGGAACCAAGTGTTGTAAAATTTTGTTTTCGTGAAACTCTAAGGTTCGCTTCAGGAAGGGATCTGATGTTTGCTTTTTTCTCGGGTTTCTATGTTACGCAGATGAAGTTTATTGGTGCTAGACTTCAGATGGTGGTTGCTATTGGTGGCTGATCTGTCCAATCCCTAAAACGAACTTAGACGTCACCTGATTTCTGTTTTTCTCTTGGAGACCGAAAATTGGGTCCACAGACTTTTAGTTTGAATTTGCAGTCCCTCTGTCGTAAGCAAAGGTATTTGGTCGTAAGTGTTGATCAGCAGCGAAGGGTAGTTGGATTTTGTGTTGGAAAATCAGCTCTGAGATTTCAAGGTACGGTGTTTTTGCTCTAAATATTGGGGATAGAAATTGGAAAGGTCGAGGAAAAGAGAAAGGGGGTTCTGTCAGGCTGTATAGTGTCTTGTAACGTTTGTATTGCCTGCTGCATTTGTTCTTTCAGTATTTTGCTTTTTTTTTTTTCTCTTTCTCTGAGACCTTATTTTTATCAACAGATTTTTAGGTTATGACCGCAGTTTCCACCTTTTTTTTTTTCTCTTAGCGACGTTAAATCTATGGTTTTCTTGTTGCATGTATTAAGGGTAAATAAAATCTTGTAATAGCATCTAGTTTTAATTATAGACTTGGGTGCTAGTGGTTTGTTTGTCACTCATATTTTTTAATTCGATATACGTTTACCTGTGGGTAAGAATTTATAACCGTGAGTATTTTTCTTGTGGTTTCCATATGGTACGTGCCATTGGGTCGTACTAATTTCTTTTAGGGTCTTGGCATGTATACCTGTTTTTATGGACACCTTGGAAAATTGTGTGCCATTACTTTTTTGAGAGGTGGGAATTATATATATAATTATCTTGAACAAATAAGAGTGGTCTAAGAATAATAACTGCTCTGGAAACTTAATTTCTGTTGCATTTTTCACGAAGTTCTCGTGTTTACCTGCAGTCATGAGATTCAGTTATTAAGTGTCATGAAAGAAATAGTTCGTGTAAATACGAACTATTTCTTTCATGACGAACTATTGTATTATTAATTCAACTTATTTTCTATAGGTGCTCTCTGTACAGAATGTTATATAGTAGCAAATGTGTAGTTTCAGAAATATATGTTTGGGGAACTAAATATTTTGTCATTTTTAATCTTTTTCAGCTGCACCAAAGAAATAGACATGGCTACTTATGAAAAAGCTGCCAATAAGCTGGTAACATGTCCATATGACAATGCCCACAAAGTTAAGGAAAGCCGCTATCAATTGCACATATCAAAATGTAAACAGGTAATACTGTATTTTATGATTTACTTTTAAATTGGTATTAAATTATGGCGAAGCCTTACTTTCTAAGCATGGTGCATCAGAAACACTTTTAATATATTGCATGTTCTTGATGACATTAGGGTGCTGTACTTTGTATCATTCGGCCATTGCTCAACTGCTGAAATTTCTACTAGCCTACTAGCCAAATGATAAAATCTTCTGGCCATGCAAAGTTAAAAATTACAATTCAGTAACTACTTAAATTTCTATGGAATTAAATGGGTGCAAGTTTGTTTTTTTCTTTGAGACTTCCCCATTAACTTCATAAAAATAGGCAGAACACTTACTGCATAAGAACATTAGAATTACTGCAAATATTGTATATGCTTTTCTTCCAAAATGATTGATTTTTTGACTATTTTCAGTGCTGTAATATCATCTTAATTTACACATACAAAATTTATTTTCGAGAGGCCATTTAAGTCATACATCTAATTCCTGTAATATTTAAAACAAAGGTTAAGATATACAGTGAAATCCGCTTAATAAGATTTTGAAGGGACCAACTCAAATTAGAATCTTAAATAAGAAAGTCTTAGCTGGAAATAGAAAATAAGTAAAATCTATGCTACTTTTTCTTGGTTACTCAGTCCAAGGACTGGTTCAGTAGTTGCACTGTCTCTCTATTCTCCACCATTCTCTTCAAGTCATAGTATGTCCTAGTATTGGTGTCTTGGAGTAATTGTGCCACAGAACCATTCCTTGGCCGTCCTCTTCCTCTCTTGCCTTGAATTTCCCTTCCAAAACTTTCAGAATCTGGCCTCCATGGCGCAATGTGTGTCCCATCTGTAACATTCTTCTTTTTAACATGATCAGATTCCTGGGTTCTCCCATGTTGGCTGCATATTCACAAAACTGTTGAACACCAAAAATAATGGTATTGAAAAATACCAGAAAAAACTCAATTTACTGTAGTCACAAACTGTATTACTGCACAGTATAAATGAAAAAAATACATAAAAACACGTAGATTATAATTTTTTTTATTCTTGTCAAGTATTTATAAATTGTAATTTACTTTTTATAGTTTAAAATAATTCTCAATCTTTAATTTTTTTAAAAGCAGAATTATAGTTTCTAATTGGTTAATTTTACTGATGGCATCAGGAACTCCCATCGTGCTGGACACAAAGTGGCATACTTCAGCGAGTGATTTTAATACTGTGACTGGCATTGGTGGTGGCGGCACAGGCTTTTCTTCCTCACTCTCCTAGTATGTAGTAGTTGGTACTCGCAGCATTATCTCCTGTAATTTCTTGTACTATTCGAATCTCACAAGTTGCAATATCATTGACAGACCCGTATCCAGGAAAATTAACGAAAATGGGGTCCTCTTAGACTTCATCTGTTGCAGTGCCAGTTCATTTTGTGGCCATTTGATGCGTACTTTAATGAAACAGTTTTTAATTACCTTGGGGCGGACTGTATCCCATGTGGCAGCAACGTAATTAATTGCATTGATAACGTTTACAGAAAGTAAAGGATCAGCTTGTTCCATGACACATAAGTACCTGTGAACCAATCTCTTGCAGTAATGATGTTTCACTGCTTTTACTATCCCCTGGTCCATAGGCTGCAGTGTACTTGTGGCGTTTGAAGGTAGAAAAGTGGGTAAACCTTCGGCATTCGGCCCATAAAGAGTTTTGGAAAGGAACGATAGATGGTGGCACATTACTGGTGGCTCGTTAAGCATTATGGTGTGACAGTGGCAAAGGAAGTGAATAATATGGATTTAAGGGTGGCTCTCAAAAGGACCTTTTTGGATGTTGAAATATTTATTTAGATGGAACAATTATCTTTCCTCATGAATATGAAGCTGTCTAGCTAGCAGAATAAAAGCACTAGAAATTTTATCTGCCAGGGAACTCATTGCATGAATCAGGACTTCAAAGCAGTGTTCAAAAGAAAGATTGCATTTCCGTTGGAATACATATTCCAGAATATGGTCTGCCAAGTACATTTTGTCATTATCCTGTGTTAATTTATGTTTTAGGGGACGCCAATTGCTCTCCACTCCTTGGGTATGCACCCCCGTCATGGGATCAACGAAGTTGAGGGAGTGGTTGACTGTGAAATGGTCATAGCCACAGCTTGGCAGGTTCAGATATGCCGCACACTGATCTGTCATGATTGTGGTTCCTAGCTCCACGTGTTTCAGGATGAGTGGCAGCAGTGTATCTGCAGATCTGTTATCAGGGCAGATCTCCACCATGAATCGCTTGGTATCTCGTTAAAAGATACCAAGAATCCAAGTGCCCTCGAGGAGACTACCACAGTTGTACTTTTACTTCATCTACTTCCATGATTATTCCATCACCACCAAGCCTTCCTCACATTGCGACGCTACCATGAACTCTGAGACTAGTTGTCTGCAATACGAATACCAGTCGCAAACTGTCTCAGTGGATGTGGTAACATTGCCATGTGAGGTTTCTTCAATCAGCTTCTCGCAAGACAGTCTTTTGGGGAAACAATACGTGAGAATAGTCACTATCAATAGGAATCTGAGCATAAAAAAAAAAAAACCACGTACATAGATGCCAACTAGTACGGATTTTTGGTTGCTGTTACGGAAGTACGGAAACACCGCTGAAATTAAGGAAAATCGCCATTTGATTTAATTTTCTGAGATAGAAAGCAAATTTTCATCAACTTAAAAATTTTTGTTCAAGTTTTTCTGGGGGAAAAAAATTAAATGCTACATTCAGGGCTACCAGACCTGCGCCAATTGCGCCAGCCCGCGCCAAAACATTGTTCGTGCGCCATTCTGCTAAAAAATCGCCATTTCGACGAAATCTGCGCCACTTTTGGGCCAAAAGTTAAAATTTACCGGTCATCGATATTTTAGCGTTATCTTACGGCATTCGAAATCGATTCAGCGGTTAATTCGTACGAGAGATTCATTCGCGGAGTCCCCTGTTTTTTTTTTGTCATTTTCAAGATCGATGCAAAAGTGAAGAAATTTTCGAGATATAATTTTCGGGATATCATATTCCGTTTGGGGACGTTTTGTCTTTTTAAACGTTCGGAAACGGAAGTTAAACGAAGTGCAGATTTTTCCCGTAATCGTATTTTTTTCTCTCGCAATGTTGCTTCTGTTCAGTATTGTTAAATGAAATTTCATTGCATAATTTCAGCTTGAAATTGTAGGCAACTATTTCCAAAAACGGAAGTTAGGCCGCCCGATAACTTCCCCGTAATCTTCGGCGACGAGGAATTCAGTCTTTTTTTGTTATCATTTGGACCATGTACGAAATCGATGCATAACTGAACTGAAATTTTGGGAGGATTGGTGGCGATGGGGTGAGGGTGATCGTTTTCTCCGTCGGAGGACGGAATTTCATCCTTCGAAAACGGAAAGACTGAGGTAAGATTTCTCTGGTAATCGTAATTTTTTTTTCTCCCGATGTTTCCTCTACCCAGTATTGTTAGATATCATTTTATTCCATAAATATTTGTATTTCAGCTTGAAAATGTTGGATAAATTTCCGAAAGCTGAAGGCTTGAAAAACCGTTATTTCAAGCCATGTTTCCCAATTCAGCGATCGCAAAAAAATATTTGTGTGGAAGAACCAAGGTTACTGCACTAATTCAGCACATGACCAGTGTTTTTACAAGTAATATCGTATCTGAAGTAAAAAAAAAAAAAAATCCTTTTTCTTTATCTACGGACGGAAGTCATGATGCTCAAGCAAATAAACTGTATCCCATTACAATAACATATTTTAACGAAAAAATAGGGAAAAGTTCAATTGTTTTGTTATCACTGGTTGAATCAAGTAATAATACAGGTGAAGGAATATTCAACGTTTTGAACAATGAGTTTGTTAAAAAAACTCGTGGAGCAACTGTGTCATTTTCCTGTGGCAATGCTAATACTACACTGCCGGACAATTGCTAAGGACAGATGACAATAGCAACGATAGCAACCATAAAATGGAAGGCAGGAAAATGTGGAAATTAGCATAAGTGCGGGATACAGTAAGACGCGTTGTGCGTATGCAAATTTTGGATTGCCGAACTTGTTCGTGACGTCATGGCGCTGATAAGAGATATAAAGATTTGATGCGTATTGACCGTTGTTGTTCAAACGCAAAGTTGAAAGGGAAAGAATCAATTGACGAACTTGCAATTATCAGTATGTGTTCCCGACATCACCTAGATGATTTTACGCGCGGCCGTATTATTGGCAAGATTGAAGAAGGGCGAAAAATAACAGATGTTGCCAGGGAGTTCGACGTCAGCCACAGTGTTGTTTCAAGGCTTTGGAAATCATTTCAAACAAATGGAGAGTGTAGCAAACGTCACGGGGGAGGTCGTGTTCGCAGTACGACACCTGCAGAAGATCGGTACATAGTGCTATCAACAAAAAGACACCGGTGCAGCACAGCTAGTGAGGTAGCAAATCAGTTTATGGCTGCTACTGGCAAGCGGATCTCCCGAAAAACTGTCGCCAGACATTTGCATGAAGGAGGACTATACGCCCGCCGTCCTGTTGTGTGCATCCCATTGTACAGATGTCACCGTACCGCCCGTTTGCAATGGTGCCATCAACATCGCAATTGGACTGATAACGACTGGTCTGCTGTCCTCTTCTCAGATGAGAGTAGATACAGTCTATCGTCTGATTGTCGACGACAACTGATCTGGCGTGATAGTGGTACTGCATATTGTCCAGCAAACATACAGGAAAGGGACCGATATCCGACATGTAGTGTCATGGTATGGGCTGGCATCATGATCAATGGCCGTACGTCCCTCTATGTGCTTCCAACTGGGACTATGACTGGCCAACGATACATTAATGATGTTCTGCTACCTCATGTTCGCATGTTCCGTGGTGCTGTCGGTGATAGATTCATTTTCATGGACGACAACGCAACATGTCATCGAACAGTCGCTGTCCAGGAGTGTCTTGAGAGCGAGGATATTCAACACCTCGTATGGCCAGCACGTTCTCCAGATCTGAATCCCATTGAAAATGTGTGGGATGCTTTGGGGAGGAGTCTTGCTGGTCGCCAATGCCCTCCAATAAACAAGAACACCCTCATCCGTGCACTGACAGAGGAATGGGATAAATTACCCCAACAGCTGCTTGATAATGTTGTGCAAAGCATGACACGACGTGTGGAATCTTGCATCGCCCTCCATGGAGGCCATATCCCATATTGACATCTTACGCTAGAACGTCTGCGGACGGTTATTGCATTTTTTTCACGTTTACGTATTCTGCACAAAATGGCCTGTTTGTCCTTTGAACACGTTCCAAAGCCTTCTGGATTTCAGAGCACAATAAATTGTCTTTCTTGTAATGTCCTGGCATTCTGACATTATTTTATTTCACTTGGCATCCAACCACACTTACTTTTTTATGCGCTATATAGCCGTTTATGATCCGTCCTTAGCAATTGTCCAGCAGTGTATGATAGGTCAGGTAAAAGGTGTTGTTTCTCACATAAAGAAGGTTTAGCCTGCAATCATAGTGCTGCGATGTTCATGCCATTTAGTAAATTTAGCTGCACAGAAATCTGCTACTCAACTGAAAGGATTTAATGTTGAGCAGTTTCTGATACAGTTGTACTTTTTTTTTTGGAGAAAAGTTTAAAGAGGAAACACAATCTAAAACTGAGTCAAGCTGTTTGTGGTACTAAACCACACAAAATTTTAAAGCATGTCAATACTCGGTGGTTATCACTTTTGGAATCCATTGACAGAATTTTAGAACAGTGAGAGGCTCTAGAACATTATTTCAGTGACAATGAAGCTAATTCACAGTATAAGAACCTTGCAAGTATGATTAGAAATCCTTCATCTAAACTTTGTCTTTTTTTATCTGCTACTCTTCCTTTGTTTACATCTGTTAACGTGTCCTTGTAGCAGGAAGCTCCGCTTGTGCATGTATTAAAAAGAAAACTTCATAGTCTGTTATCTGAATTGCTTGTTCGATTTATCAAGCCATCAGCATTTGATGTGACAGCAACATCTCGTGCAGATGGAAATTTTGAAAGGAGAAACCAAAAGAAAACTGTGATCTCATAATTGGGTCAAAAGCGAGATCTTATATAGGCACAACTGCAGATCTGAGTGAAGACACAGTGGCTACTTTTTTATTCTGAAGTAAGGGAATTTTACAAGGCAGGCTGCAATTACATTTTAAGAAAATTTCCACTTAATGATGAATTTCTGAGTCATGCTGAAATTGCAGATGTAGCATTAAGGCAAAGTGTTTCTTTTGCATCAGTCCAATATGTGTTTCCAGTTTTGAAACCAGAAGAATCTGGCAAGGTAGAATCTGAATTTGCTCACTACCAGTTTGAAAATTTTAACTGTGCTGTTACTTCTGAGAGAATGGATGAAGTGTGGCACAGAATTTCTTTAATGAAAAATGAAAGTGGCCAGTTGAAGTATGAATCATTAAGCAAAATTATGAAAATGATTTTAATAGTCTCTCATAGCAATGGAAGTACAGAAAGAATTTTCTGTATTGTGAAAAAAAAACATGAATGAATTCAGACCTAATTTAAGTACTCACGCGCTGTCTTCTTTATTAGTAGAAAAAATAAACAGCATTGCACACAGTGAACTATGCTATCAGAAGAAGTTTTCGCAAATTGAACTAAGGAAGGCCAAAATGGCAACTACAGCCAGTTTATCATAATAATTTGGCCAACATTCCAAGGAATAATTTTTCTTCATGTCTGGAGGTAATTTATTATATTTTTCTGGTAGACAGTATTTTAAATTTTTCCACTAGCAAATTATTTTTTGTTTTATTATTATTTTGTTAACAGTTCTGACAGATTAAAATTTGTTGCAGTGTTAAATACCCAAATTTGCCACTGTAGACTGGATTACTGAGAATTACTGAAAAAAAAAATTGTTACTGAAAATTACTGAAAAATGAACATGTTGGTTTCTGAAAACTACTTTTAGAGGTTTGCATCTATGCACGTACCAAGTGTACGGGATGAGTACTTATCATTCACTGAAGCATACTTCTTGCGACCCCTGAATTGTCCTAAAAGATGAGATGCATTGACATGTAGAGTCATGAGATGGGAAATAGAAGTTTCCTCATCCTTCCCAACTTTATTAAAAACCTCTTCCAGTTCCACATATTAACACAAAAAGGTGAAACAGGCAGAAATAATTTAAGAGATCACAGATAAAGAACAAACATAACTAGCTATAACATATTGTACGTGAAAGTGCAAGAAGAGAGGTGAAGTGGTACCATGGCGCCATCTATCATTGCTTTCGAAAATTAGCTCTATGTCGACCGGCCCGAATGTGGAAGTTTAGCCGAAAAATGATTTTTACATTAGTCAATGGGTCATTTCATACTATTCCAACAAATTTCTTTTAAATTGGTTGTTGAAAGATTTTTTTTCGCAGTTTATATCTTTAGAGTTCAAAACCAATGCTATAAAAAAAAAAAAAAAAAAAAGTTCTTGTCAGTTTAGCAAGGAGGTCTGTAGATGGCGCTTGAAACACCTCCATTTTCGGAGTTGTAAGCATTTATGCAAAATGCTGCAACTTTTTCCCTAATTTAGCTAATTCAAAAACCACGTTGCTCAAAATAAAATGGTGATTATTTTGGTTTATCCTTTATTATCAGAGATGTTTTGGAAATTTTATTGTTGGTCAAAGAGACACCTCACCAAATCCCATTTTTTCAATTTCAGAGCCAAATTTTCACCAGGAAGGGTCAAAACACTTGCCAGTTTTATTGTGCAAGAACCATGGTAACAGTAGATTGTATCTAGAGTAAGAAAACTGAAGTGAGCCCTTTCAAGATTTTTTTAACTGAAAATGGGAAATTTTTGAATTTTTAGCTTTTTCAGTTGCTATATCAAGGGGGTTACACAGTAAAAATCTGAATTTTCTACCACAGAGACTTCTGTTTGGTAACATCATACCAAAATTTAATCACTTCGTTTTGCCTAATAACAAAAATATTTAAGCTTAAAGTTATGAAAAAAAATCTGTTTTTTCATTTGAAGGACAATTTATTACTTTTTATTACAATTTATAGCTTGTAAATTGTATGCGACTGTGTATTAACTTTAGTGAACTCTTCATTTTCTTCTGGTAATTAATAACACTGAAAAATGTAGTATCTTGGAAAAAAGCTGGTGTATGAAATACCTATAAATGGAATCCCACCAATATATATTGGAAGTACTAAAAATCAGTTAAAACATCGCCTACAAAAACACATTAAAAATTGGCAAAAAAAAAAAGCAAAAACAGCACTGATACAATACTGTCTGGATAACCACACATACCCGAATTTTGAAGAGATTAAAATAATAAAATTATGTCGCAATGAGAGACACCTACGCATAGCAGTGTGTATTGATTGCAAAAAAAAAAAAAGATTGAATTTGTAATAATAACGATCCAAGTATCCTTAATGAAAAACGGAAAGAACTAATAAAAATTGACCAGAAGAAGCAAAATGAAGAGTTCACTAAAGTCTATAACAGATGGAGCCACGGTGGAAGCTTTTCGTAGATGACGTTGGGGCGGGGCGAGGAAGACGAGCGTAACGCTCACTCTTACTGCGGTGGCAGAAGAGAAAACTTCTACAACACCACCTGAAGATAACCCAGCAGAGGGTAGAAAGTACTTGAGGCAGTCTGCTTTGGAATGACTTAGGGTGTGGTGAATGAAAGTTCTGGTTGTTCCATGAGGTGTTGAGAAGGAGAGTAGAAAGAATAAGATGAGTCGTATGTAAATAGTTGTATATACGTTTTTAATATTTTCGTTTGGCATTTTGTATGTATGTAAATAGGCAGTTTGTGCTCGTTGATAATATCAAAAGGTTTTGAGATCAAGAATTGGGGTTTTTACCAACGAAGGTTGGGTTTTACACGCTGGTGGGGAGGGGGAGGATACAATTTTGCAACCTGGAAAGCAAGGCACTTCATGGACTTGAGTGTTCGTTGAACATTTGAAAGAACCTGAAGACAAAAAATAGAACGCACCGGAGGCTTAAACCAAGCATGACAACAAAAAGAATAAAACGTGCAGTGAAATGTGAAAAAGGTAAGCAACCTTATTATTATAATTGTATGCACGTAAATTTAAAAACTGTCTTCTGCTATAGATGTTTTAACCTGAATTTATAGTGGTTGATAAGGTATGAAATCTTTTTTATGAAAGTGATGAGAACAGTAGGAAGGATGTGCCCTGGTGCAAAAGACTGTTTCTGTTAGGGATAGGCAAAAGGAATTCAAACAAGAAAGACTAATATTATGCAACCTTAAAGAACTGTATCAAAACTTCTGTGCTGAAAACCCTGAAGAAAAAATAGGGTTTACCAAGTTTGCTGAACTACGACCAAAATGGTGTGTTTTGGCAGGCAGTTGTGGGGCCTTCTCTGTATGTGCTGAACACCAAAAAAAACATGCTACATTCGATGAACCTTATACTAGTGTCTTTGTACTCAAATGTAGGGTTGTCTGACTCTGAAAGCCGCAGCACTGAGGTTGACAGCTCTGATTAACTTTATCAGCCATCAGGAGAATCGGCTGATTCCAGTGAAATGGAAATTATATCTGACGTTGATTCAGTAGTTTCTTCCAGAATGCCTACAAAAAATGGAGAAAAAGACCTCAATAGAGGAATGCCTTTCATATCCTTCACAGGCAATCAAGAAATAGTTTACATTGTAAGTGGTAATGATCCTTTTCAAATATATTCTCTTCCTTTTTGATGATACAGGGTTCATTCTAGGATTAAAATAGGGCAGGGTGCAGACTTTGAAAAAGGGCCCTTTTTCAACAGAAAAGGGCTTAATTCTTTGTTTTTATTAATTTAGTTATGTAAATGAAATAAAGTTGCACATAATAATACGCAAAAGTTTATTTAAAAAAGGACACATGCTTTTACTGGAGCTTTGAGAGAACTGTAAATGTTAGTGTTTAGCATATCAGTAATAATTCAAGTAAGGAAGTGAGTATACCGCCAGTTAAAAAAAAAAAAAAAATTACCATCCTGGTATGTAATAAATAAACCTGTCACAAACTACGTAAAGAAATTAGAATGAAAGCACAAATTTTAACGCAAAAATCGGCAAATGACATTTTTAATGGATAAAATTGATAAATGATTAGCAGCTGAAACTGAGAAGATGTTAAGTGCTCTGCTGCTACACTACAGTTTTAGTGTAGCAGCAGAGCACTTAACATACTGAAGCAGAATGACTTTCAATTTAAAATCTTGGTGTCAACCATACTGGCAAGTAGCTCTGTGCCACTTCGACCACTGTGCATAATACATATATCAAACCGACCCATAGGACAAAAAGCTGAACTTCTTACCCAGGTGAAAAATCAGAATGCACAGCAAGAAACAGTGAATATAACACAGCTCGAGCAAGATGGAATTGTTCACTGTAATTTATTTATGTACGAGCAGATATTAAACTGGTACACATCCCTGTGTTCACAATATCAAATTAATGAATTCAAAATAAAATTGTTTTAAAAGGTATTGCTTCAAACACAGCTTTTTTTCTTTTGTACTTGCTAGAACATCAGCTCAATTTTCCTCTTGTTACCACAGCCATATTTGTCTTTTGTTAACTCTGCAGTTGATGTCATTCCCTTCACATTTCTTCATTGTCACTTTTTTTAATCCTTTTTTCTTTCAGACAACAATTTATTCATCATGCTGAAAGAACTTTCAGTCTGAGGACCTTGAAAGCTGTCACCACTTTAGATAAATGGTGGAACTTTCAGAATATGAATACTTTTGAACACCATGCATCAATTTGAACAAATTTTCAAACTTCATTTCTGTTTTTGGAAAATTTCCCCTCCCTTATCAAGTTTAAGTGCAGGCATTTATAGGGGGGGGAAATAACATTTAACAACAACGTGTGATAGTGAGAAATTAAAAAATTGCATTTACAGGAGAAATCTTCACTTCGACCGACTTCCGTTTCCAGACTCCTCTGTTTTTGAGCTGAAATGCAGTATTTGTGGAATAAAATTATATTTAAGAACACTACTGGGCAGAGGGAACAGTGCACGATGGGAGAAATCTTTGCTGCATCTTCCGTTTTCAAAAATTTCAAAGGACTGAATTCCATCCTCAAACAAAAGCGACCCCCCCCCCATTCCCCTCAAACTTTCTGTTCAGTTGTGCATTGATATCGAGAATGCCCGAAATGATAACGGAAATGGCGGAATTCTTCCAATCCATGGAAGAATCTTGTGCCTGAAGACTAAAAGGAAATCTTCACGACGTCTCAAGTGAGAAAAGAGAAAGTACGAGTACGGAAAAAAATCTCCACTCCGTTTAACTTCAGTTTTTGAAAGTTTTGAAAAACAAAATACCTTTCCTAGACAGAAAGCTACCCCCTCCTATCCCCCCTTTATCTTCAGTTCTGTATCGATCTGAAAAATGACCCTCATAATGACAAAAAACAAACAAAAAAAACACGGGGTTCCTCAGAAAAATCTCGTGTATGACAATCGTCATTGCCAACCATTATCAATCCACTGCTGGACGAAGGTTTCTTCAAGCCTCTTCGACAATGGTCTGTCTTGTGCCAGTCTCCTCCAGATGTTACTCCCGCATACTTTCGAGTTTCATCCACCCATCTTCCATGTGGTCTTCTTCTGGGGCTTTTCCTGTCCCTTGGAATCCAATCTAAAATTTCGACTCCATCGATGGTCTGTCCTTCTAACAGTATGTCCTGCCCATTTCCATTTCAGAGATTTTACTCTGATCATGATGTCTTCCACTCTTGTCATTTTTCGGATCCACGAGTTTTTCTTATCTCTCGTGGTTACACCAAGCATGCACCTCGCCATGCTACTTTGAGTTCTGCAGCCTTTGTATGTCTCTTTTTGTTAAGGTCCATGTCTCTGCACCATATGTAAGCACTGGAAGGATGCGCATTGATCAAACTCTTTTCTTTTAAGACATAATGACATATTGCTCTTAAAAATTATGCTGTTTCTTCCAAAAGCTCTCCAGGCAAATTTTGTACGCAGATTAATTTCTTCATCAATGTGACCCTCACTTGATATCTGCTGTCCAAGATAAACGTACATACCTGTTATCTCTAGTTTTTGTCCATCAATCGATAAATCTTCATTTCTTGTAAAAGCATTGTACATCACTTTTGTCTTCTGAAAGTTCATTTTTAATCCCACTTCTTTACTCTTGTCAGCAAGTTCCTGGATCATACTCTGCAGCTCTGATGGGCTAGTTGCAAAAGTGACTATGTCATCAGCAAAACGAAGGTGGGTTAGATAATCTCCATTAATCTTTATCCCTTTGTTTTCCCAGTTCAGTGATTGAAGGACATTTTCCAATGTAGCATTAAAGAGCTTGGGAGATATGGTGTCACCTTGTCTCACTCGCTTTCCAATTTTTATGTATACTGTATTCTCAAACAACCGAATCTTTGCATTTTCATAGATGTTATTAATAATATTAATGTATGCATCTTCAACACTGCAGGATTTCAAAGCCATTGTAACTGCTGATGGGTTTCACTGAATCAAAGGCCTTTTCATAATCGACAAAAGCCATGCACAATGGAAGTTCATATTCCTTCGCTCTTTCAATTAGTTCTCTCAGTACGTGGACATGATCTATAGTGCTGTAGCCACTCCTGAATCCAGCTTGTTCTCACGGTTGAGTCATGTCCAGTGTTACCTTCAAGCAGTGTGAAAGAACTTTAGTGAAGATTTTTATAAACCACTGATAGGAGGCTGATAGGTCTGTAGTTCCTGAGATCCTCAATGTCACCTTTTTTATGTAGCAGGATCATTGTAGCGTTGCTCCAATCTTCAGGAATCTCCCTTTGTTAAGGCATAGAGTGAAAACTTGGGCGAGTACTGTTTCAATTTCTCCATTTGCTTCTTGTATGATGTCTACAGTAATTCCATAGCTTCTCCTGGAGCTTTTCCCAGCTTCATGTTCTCGATTGCATGTGCAACTTCTGCTGGGAGGACTGGAAGAACTCTGGTACTGGTACCTTTCATGATGTCTGGAGTACATGTGTCATCCTTTTCATATAATTTGGAATAGAAATCTTTCACTCTTGTCAAAATTTTGCCTCTATTTCTTGTTACAGAACCATCTTCTTTTCTCAGTGCCATAATCTGTTTTCTTCCCTGACTGAGATGTCCCTTTGCAATTTTTAGGCTTTGGTTGTTTTCAATTGCTTTCCTCACTAGTTCACAGTTGAAGTTCCTTACGTCTTCAGTGATACTTTTTTGTACTGTCTTTCATAGCTCTATATATTCCACTTTGGAAGTCAAATCTTCTTTAGTTGTCCTCATATCTCTTCTTTTTTGCATCAACATTTTGGGTTTTCCTGATAATTTGTTTACATGCAATTTATTCTTAGACCCAGCTAATCTTTTTGTTGTTTCCATAAGAGCTTTGGTTACTTTTCTGTTAACTTCAGAGATGTCCACTTCTTCTGATGTTAGACCTTCTAGAATAATTTGAAGGTATTCTGATGCTTTTTAAGGTTGGTCACGTCAATGCACTTTGTTTGTTTGTTTTATGAGCTTGCCACGTTAGAGTTTAGCATTGAGGTGCATCTCACATCATACCATTCTATGGTCACTACCTGTGTTGAACTTGTATAGCACACTGAAGTCTTCCATGACAAATTTCTTGTTACACATAATAAAATCAATTGCACTTGTCCATCCATTGGGGTGCCTCCATGTCCATATCCTTTGCAGCTTTTTCTTGAAAAAAGTTCATGCTGAAAAACCCTTCTGCCTCTGCAAACTCTAAGAGAGTATTTCCACACTGGTTTCTATTGCTGTGACCGTATTTACTTACCGCAGTTTCATTCTGTTGTCGTTGCCCTATTTTTGCATTGAAATCTCCCATAATTATCTTCAAGTGCTGCTTACCTTTATTATTTAGATGACGAATTTCCTCATAAAATTCTTCAATTTCTTCTTCAGGATGACTTGTGGTGGGTGCATAAGTTTGAATAATCTGAGCCTGGTGTCTTCTAGAGAGTTGGATAAAGAGTCTTGCAGCTCTGTCGGAGGAACTTTCAACTTCTGCAACTTTATCCTTCAGTTTCTTGTTTATTATAAATCCAACACTACTAGTTCTGCCAGTATCTGTTCCACAATAGTAGAAGAGATGTACACTTTTCAGTTCAATGAGATTTTCTCCTTACCTCACTTAGCCCGACGATGTACCACTTGACCCTTTGTAGTTCCTTTTCCAATTCAAGAAGTTTTGAATTAGAAGATAGGGAGCATCCATTGTAAGTAGCCAAGGTCAGCATCAAATGGCAGCCTAGTCCGGTCCTCCGGGATTCTTAGCACCCTCTGCCTTCACATCGCACTGGCCGCTGCCTTGGCCAGGTACATTCCAGCTGCCAGAGACTGAGGGCCAAGATTTAAGTTGTGGAGTGATTTTGGACGGGCTTGGCCATAACTCACCACGCTGGTCAAGTTGGTTGGTGAGTGTGGGATAGCATTTCCTCTTATCCCGATGGTATAGTTATACCGGCAGTCGTCAGAGCCCCTTTAGTGGGAACAGGATGCACCACGAGAAGGCGGGGTTGACATTTGTCAAGGAGAGGCTGTGATGTTGTGCATCACCTGACCTTACATCCTGTATGACAAATATAGCTCTAGAACTGCAATAGGGGACGTTAAAAATGCGTGGAAGTAAGATTTTACTAAAAAATATTTAGTTTTTTTTTTTTTTGGTCCATGTTAAATGTCTGTACTTTAAAAAGATTTATTGCAACTCACAAATTTAATCACTGAAAAATGCCCATCCATTAGATTCACTATTAATGAAGAAATTGATGGCAAGATAAATTTCTTGGATGTCAGCATCTCAAAATGTAATAATCTTCTATCCACTTCTGTCTACCAAAACCCAGTTTCTACCAATAGCATCATTCCTTTCAATTCTCATACCTTCCACCAATATAAACTGTCAGCCTTCAAGTCTCTCATTCATCCAGCTCATTTGGTTTGTAACACTGAAGTTAATCTAAAAAATGAATTGGCAAACATCCGCTTGATCACTACTCAAAATGGCTTTCCCCCTCTCCTGGTTTCTAAATTAATTCAAAATGCTAAGAAAAAAACCAGTTGTTGCTCTTCAACCTCTTTCACCAAAAAAGGAATTAATATTTGCTGACCCAATCCCTTACCACAAACTTTCTTCCTACAAACTCGTCATTATCTTCAAAAGAGAAGGATATAGACTTGCCATTCGTCCTTCACCTTCAATTTCTGTTATCCTCTGTAATGACAGAGACCCAAGACCTCCGCTTTCTTCTCCTGGAGTGTATAAAATTCCAATCAAGACTAAGGTTGGATTAAACGCGTACATAGGAAGTTCATTACGAAAAATTCTCTCCAGACTTCAGGAACACAAATCTGATGTGAAATTTTGAAAACCTTCGTCTTCCTTGTCTCTTCTTACCACGGCTGACACTTCTGCTATTCCACTTTAGTCCGATACTAAAAAGTTCACTCCCTTCCAAAATCGGTATGCTCTGAGGTTTAAGAAAGTTTGGAAATCTTATTTTCCAAAAATTGCAACTCTGAGCTCCCTATTTTTGTTCCTTACACCTGGAAATCCCTCATTGCATCACGTCACCCGGAGTTACCATTACAAAACTTACCTTTCCAATCTGGCAACGTAAACCAATCGTAGTCGCACTGATAAAGGCCATAGTAATGGCTGAAATATATTTGCCTTAAACTTTTTATACGTAACTTAGCGTGTTCTACACTTCCTTCTTAATTTGTTAGTTACGTGCATTGCCTACCACTCATTTTTATCTTCACTGTACTGCCCCAGTGGCGTGGTCCAAGACCATTCGTCAGAGAAGGATCTGCGTTCGAATCCCACCCCTACAGATTTGTTGAAGTCAGATGCTGACAGATAAACACACATAGTGCCGTGGTTTGTTGGCCCAATAGCGTAAGGTGAATGTACTCTGCTAGTTATCGAGAGATCTAGGGTTCGATCCCAGCGGTGTCGAAATACAATTTTTCGGTTGCTCTGTGTTAAAGAAAAATGTGGAAAGAGCAATGACTTTGTCTATTTATAAAACTAGTGGTTGTGTGTATGTTTGACCATCTTAAATATGCATTTTTTTTCAGATACAAATCTTGAAACAAGTAACGTACAAGGAGTGATCAAAAAGTTTCCAGATGGGATTTATTAAAAAAAAAAAAGTACAAGTATTCCTGACCAGAAATTTAATATTCTTTGAAGTAGTCCTCTTCCAAAGCTACACACTTTAACCCCCAGTTCTGTTGCTCGAAGCATTTTTTGAGATGGGAAACAGTTTCTTCATTGCATTCTGTTGTATCTCCTCAATACTTTGAAATCTTCTTCAAGTGGTATTTGATTTTTGGGAAGAGAAAGTCGCAGTGCAAGTTCTGACGAATAGTGTGGCTGTCTGACATGTGCAATGCTGTGCTTAGCAAGAAACTGCCACACAAGTGGCGATGTGTGGGCAGGCACATTGTTGCAGTGGAGTTGCCACTCAACACTTGCATGCAATGCTGGCCTTTTATGAACAATTACGTCCCTCAAATGCTGCAAAACGTGACAGTTGTACTTCTTGTAGATTATCTGGCCTGATGGAGTGTATTCATGATGCAGAATTCCCTCATGATTGGAGGGGGTGAAAAAGTCAGCATCATCTTGGCATTGCTGCAGGTCTGTTGTGCGTTTTTGGATCTGGGAGAGTTTGAGGTCTTCCACTGTGAAGATGGCCTTAGTTTTGGGGTCATACCCATAAATCCACAATTCATAATAAGTTATGGTTTTTTAAAAGTTTTTGTAGTTAGAATTCTTAATACCATCATATCATGCATAAGTTACATTAAAAATTATAAGTGGTGAGATGCTTTGGTAGTGTATTCTATCTTCATCAGCCATGGAATGAACCATGTGGTACAAGCATTAGTTGTTGCCTGCCCTTCACTCGTAAAGTTTCCTCTATTTTCAAATCTTTTGGCTACTGCATTGCAGTTAAACCAATGAACCCCTAGAGTTACAAGGTATCTACTCAATCCCTGTCAACACTTCCACAGGTGTTATCCACTACATTAGTAGGACTTACTGCAGCATCAACCGGCGATTGACGGAACATATCGCTGATGTTAAAGGCAACCCTTCCACCTCCCTTTCAATTTTGACTGTCAGTGATACATCCGCGATTCCCGATTGGCGAAATGTTAAACGTATCGCTCTGTCTGTCAATCTGAAAGCCCTCTGGTACCACGAAAGCATTGAAATCTACCTTACCCCTAACACCTGCAATACAGACGCACCTTTTCACATCCGTCATTTGGAAAGCTATTTTGAAATCTGGCAACAACTGATGCTTATACCACATGGTTCATTCGACTTGTTTTATTCCATGGCTGATGCAGGTAAAAGTCACTACCGAAACATCCCACTACTTATAATTTTTAACATAACTTATGCGTGATGTGATACTAAGAATTCTGAATTTTTTTGTTACGTTTTTCACTGCCCATCTTTCTCCCTATGGTTATCGTTGTTTTTGGCACATTCAAGCAGGTCACTTAGCTGCTCAAACATGGACCTATTTTTACTCAGATGAGACCAATTTTGGCACAGATTTGGCTGAAACGTGTCTCGTGCCCAAATCGTCCATAAGAATCGACTAAACTGAAACTAAAAGTTGAAACCTTCAGATAACTCACAATTAGTGATTCGTGATTTTCTCGCACTGCTGTGTGCACAAGTTTGACGTTGTTTACATTTTTGCTGGTTGCAGGCACCCTCAGATCATTAATCTCTCTCAACACTTTCACAACCATCTTTAAAATGTTTATACCACTCATAAATTTATGCACAACTGATACAATCCTCCCCATAGACTTTCTGTAACTTTTTAAGTGTCTTCGCAAGTTTTGACAAAATCTGATGCAAACTTGTTCATCAATTTTTCCGATATGACAAATGTGATGAACAGCTTCACATACATAAAAAACAAAGCACCATTGTAAAAAAAGAAAAAATGGACGAGCAGGGGGAAAGCGACTCGCTGCATGTGCACATTGGGTTCAAAGGTCATCCTGTGCAAAATCGCTTCCTGCTGCGTTGCACAATTTCGAACTTATGCACCTGTCGGGATATTTTTTTATCACACTTCATATTTTATAAAGTTAGTTCACCTATTTTTTAAGCACTAAAAAATAAGATTGGCCAAAATAGGCATTAAAAGCTTCTTTAAAAGTACATTACTGCTTTCAAGATGTTTGTACTATTATGCATAACTGATTGAACAGTCTCTAATTATGAATATTTTCAAGATTCATACAAAACATGTTCTTTAGATTTTCTGGGTATGTTTCTGTGATCATTAAACTTAATTTTGATTTTATTAGAATCATCTGGATAACAATATGGATATTTGCCCTTTCAATGCCCAACACAGAGTTACCCGTGGAACGCTTGATCATCATATTATGCAGTGTGAAGATCGTGGACCACTGGACAGGCAATTAGCTGGTAAGACAAGTAAACCTATATTGGCTTTAATATACTTTTTCATGGCTTAAAAAATATCATGCCAGAGATGCTTGGGGAATGTAAATAATAGACCTTGGCAGGTAAATAAAATATTTAATTGCCCAGTCTGGCAACCAAATTGAATAAAGTTCGGAATAGAATTTCCTACTGCAACAAAGTCATTACACATTGTTTCATTTCAATGCTAATCATCGGAAGGTGTGTTATTGTTATGGAGTGCTAAGGACAAAAGAAAATCACTTGAATTATATTGTGATCTATGTCCAGATATTGGAACCATATGTGGTTTTACTTCTTCAAATGTTGTTTATAGTCATTGACATGATGCATGCCTCTGATGGAACTAGCCCCCAATTTTTAGTGACAGAAAAAAATTAATGAAAGGAACACGGAAGAATCACTAAATTCCTCAAATATCAATTTCATCGGCAGTATATTTAGAGAGGGCCAGGGGCCTTGCCCCCATCCCCAAAAGTGTTCAATTTTTTAAGTTTTTGGCTAAAATGTGACTTACATTAGAAAAAGTGTTCTTTTCTTCTATATTTCATTAACTTTAATTTTGTTGTGGTGGATTTCAAAAATATTTTTGTCACCTCTCCCCCATTCTATATATATATATATATATATATATATATATATATATATATATATATATAGGAAATTCGTCATCTAAATAATAAAGGTAAGCAGCACTTGAAGATAATTATGGGAGATTTCAATGCAAAAATAGGGCAACGGCAACAGAATGAAACTTCAGTAGGTAAATTCGGTCACGGCAACAGAAACCAGCGTGGAAATACTCTCGTTGAGTTTGCAGAGGCAGAAGGATTTTTCATCTTGAACTCCTTTTTCAAGAAAAAGCCACACAGGAAATGGACATGGAGACATCCAATTGGGACGACAAGTGAAATTGATTTTATTATGTGTAACAAAAAATTCGTCATCGAAGACTGCAGTGTGCTGAACAAGTTCAACACAGGTAGTGACCATAGATTGGTGAGATGTAAGATGCACCTCAACACTAAACTGGAACGTGGCAAGCTCATAAGACAAACAAAATGTATTGACATAACCAACCTTAAAAAACACCATAATACTTTCAAGTTGGAACTGAAGAACAGATTCTCTGCTTTAGAAGGCCTAACATCGGAAGAAGTGGATATTTCTGAAGTTAACAGAAAAGTAACCAAAGCTCTAATGGAAACAGCAACAAAATTAGCTGGGTCTAAGAACAAGTTGCATGTGAACAAATTATCAGGAAAAACCAAAATGTTGATGCAAAAAAGAAGAGAGATGAGGACAACTAAAGAAGATGTGACTTCCAAAGTGGAATATATAGAGCTATGCAAGACAACACGAAAAAGTATCACTGAAGACTTAAGGAAATTCAACTGTGAGCTAGTGAGGAAAGCAATTGAAAACAACCAAAGCCTTAAGATAGCAAAGGGACATCTCAGTAAGGGAAGAAAACAGATTATGGCTCTGAGAAAAAGAAGATGGTTCTATAACAAGAAATAGAGGCGAAATTTTGACAAGAGTGAAAGATTTCTACTCCAAATTATATGAAAAGGGATGATACATGTACTCCAGACATCATGAAAGGTACCAGAGTTCTTCCAGTCCTCCCAGCAGAAGTTGCTCATGCAATCAAGAACATGAAGCGGGGGAAAGCTCCAGGAGAAGATGGAATTACTATAGACATCATACAAGAAGCAAGTGGAGAAATTGAAACAGTACTCGCCCAAATTTTCACTCGATGCCTTAATGAAGGGAAGATTCCTGAAGATTGGAACAACGCTACAATGATCCTGCTACATAAAAAAGGTGACATATTGAGGATCTCAGGAACTACAGACCTATCAGCCTCCTATCAGTGGTTTATAAAATCTTCACTAAAGTTCTTTCACACCGCTTGAAGGTAACACTGGACATGGCTCAACCGAGAGAACAAGCTGGATTCAGGAGTGGCTACAGCACAATAGATCATATCCACGTACTGAGAGAACTAATTGAAAGAGCGAGGGAATATGAACTTCCATTGTGCATGGCTTTTATCGATTATGAAAAAGCCTTTGATTCGGTGAAACCATCAGCAGTTACCACGGCTCTGAAATCCTGCGGTATTGAAGATGCATACATTAATATTATTAATAACATCTATGAAAATGCAAGTGCAAAGATTCGGCTGTTTGAAAATACAACACACATAAAAATTGGAAAGGGAGTGAGACAAGGTGACACCATATCTCCGAAGCTCTTTAATGCCACATTGGAAAATGTCTTTCAATCACTGAACTGGGAAAACAAAGGGATAAAGATTAATGGAGATTATCTAACCCACCTTCGTTTTGCTGATGACGTAGTCATTTTTGCAACTACCCCATCAGAGCTGCAGAGTATGATCCAGGAACTTGCTGACAAGAGTAAAGAAGTGGGATTAAAAATGAACTTTCAGAAGACAAAAGTGATGTTCAATGCTTTTACAAGAAATGAAGATTTATCGATTGATGGAGAAAAACTGGAGATAACAGATACATATGTTTATCTTGGACAGCAGATATCAAGTGAGGGTCACATTGATGAAGAAATTAATCGGCGTACAAAACTTGCCTGGAGAGCTTTTGGAAGAAACAGCATAATTTTCAAGAGCAATATGCCATTATGTCTTAAAAAGAAAAGTGTTTGATCAATGCATCCTTCCAGTGCTTACGTATGGTGCAGAGACGTGGACCTTAACTAAAAGAGACATACAAAGGCTGCAGACAACTCAAAGAAGCATGGAGAGGTGCATGCTTGGTATAACCAGGAGAGATAAGAAGAGGAACTCGTGGATCCGAAAAATGACGAGAGTGGAAGACGTCATGATCAGAGTTAAATCCCTGAAATGGCAATGGGCTGGACATACTGCCAGAAGGACAGACCATAGATGGACAGCAGAAATTTTAGATTGGATTCCAAGGGACAGGAAAAGACCCAGAAAAAGACCACATGGGAGATGGGTGGATGAAATTCGTAAATATGCGGGAGTGACATGGAGGAGACTGGCACAAGACAGACCGTTGTGGAGGAAACTTGGGGAGACCTTCGTCCAGCAGTGGATTGATAATGGTTGACAATGATGATGATGATATACCCCTGAATTTCATACCAATTTCAGCATCATCTTAAAACTTGAGATACATGCTTTTGGGCATTGAACATTTTGAATACTGACCCTTAAAACGGAAAGGGAAAACATGTATATTTTTTAACTTAACAAATCACAACCTTCACTTTTTATCTTAAATGATAAATTTTCCTGGGCATCCAATTTTTATTACTTGGACAGGTGAATAATTTTTGCACATGCCCAACTGGGCATGTAAATTTTCAGATATTTTTCAAGCACTGCTTTTATTGTAAGTTTGTGAACAAAGTGATGTTGCCTACCATATATTTTCTAGCTTCTATACATTCTCTTAATATTTGTGTAGCTGCCACAAAATGAAAATACTGTTTTCAAATCGGATTAAAACAGTTCTTTGCTCTGTACAGTAATGCAGTTTTTCTGCTAGAGGGCATGGAAGGCATATTGTATTTTTCTCAATTTCTACTTCTGAAGGTCAGATAAAAAACAAAACTTTGTAATGGATAGCTTTTATGGTGAAGGATATTTCTCATATAATTTCTAGTTTTTCAAAAACCATGATTTTTTCCAGAAGTTACATATTTTTGTTTATAACATATTTATCGCCGTACCAATGCTTCTAAAATCCAAAGTGAATTTTTTTCTTGGTCAAACACCAATAACAGAAAGTAACAACACATTTTCTCTCCAAAATAGTTTTCCTAGTAAGGTGAATAAATGTACATCATATTTGTCCCAGGAGTAAGAAATACGAAAGGTCCTGTGTGAGACGTATGATGGATATGAGTGAAGCTTGATTTGTGTGCCAAGATTGCTGTAAATGGAGACGTTTGATACATAAACTGTAAGTAAAATCTCACACAGTCAGTTTCAAACTCTAATCTGGCAGATGTGCTTTCTTTAAGGGAGTTAACCTCTGAGTCTCAGAGAAAAGCTTAGTAACACACGTTTGTATGTACATATTTGTCCCAGTATCCGATCCTCAACCTACAGTTTTAGTATCCCTTACCTGAAATTTGAAAACCTCTGAATGAAATCCTTCTTATCCCCCCCCTCTCCGAGAAAAGCCTCTGAAATCCTTCTTTCCCCCTTCCCATATTTGGCCCAGTATCTGCTCCTAAACAACCTACAGTTTTAGTACCCTTTATCTGAAATTTGAAAACCTCTGACCTCCCCACCTCCTGAATGCTGACACTATGCCAGTATTGGAAAGTTCCACTTGGTAAAATGGTGGAAATTGCTGAAATGGTTGTGATGATGCCAGTGAAAGTAAAAATGATTTTGTTAATGCAGCTGGGAAAAAAAAATGGCAAATGTTTCACTGGCTTATTAAGGGACACTAAGGCAGTGCACATTTATGACAGAATGGGAAATCATACTACTTTATAGAATCAAATGGATGCTGCTAGGACAAAAATCATGGGTGAATGAGTCAGATGGCTATGGAAGAAATGTTTCAAAATGGCCATCTTGCACAGTTAATCCTCATTCCTAGAGCATCCACTTTCTGGTCCCTTAAAAGCTTGCATTATTCCTTCTCCTTGACACCTTTTCTTTTATAATTACTTTTTGTTATAAACAAATGTAATTAAATTTGATGTTATGTTTGCTTTCTCACACAAAATGTAGCTAAAACCAGAAACATATCTTTTTAAGAAAACACACCATTATAGGTGGAAATTGCTGAAAATTATGGTAATAAACAAAGATAAAATGAAGGTTGCTTACAAGTACTGCAAAATAAAAAAAAAATCTTTAATTCTGAAACATGTTTGGGCCCAAGCATTTTGATTAAGGGAAAACTGCTCAACCTGTATTTTAAAAATTAATTTTGCAACAGATAGGTGGGCAATATTTAGTAAAAGATAGGTCTGCCTCCACAGGGTTCTCCTCTTGGCAACAACAGCATGCACGACCGCAACAAGGGCCTCTATGAATCTTCGAATCTGACACAAATTTAAACCAGTATAAATATTGTTGAGGTACCAGCTAGTTTTATGTGACATTGGCCAAAAGAATCCAACTCACTGGGTTATGCTCTAGAACAGCGTAAAGATTAAAATTAGCGGTCGCCACTCGCCACGTGGCGACTGGATAAAATAAATTGTCCAGTAGAAAAAGTAACTTTAGTCGCCACGCTCAAAAATTTGCCTTTTTTCATTGCTAAAGAATTAACTTGCATTTTTAAAACGCTCCAGTTATTATAGGAAATGTATTTTCAAATCATCCAACTTGTGCACTGTGAAAAACAGCCCTTTCCTCCACAAATAAGTGCGTACGATCTATTTATAGGTTCACTCTTCAAGAGCGCGGGGGAAGGGGGGTGTTTGTTTTTCCACTTAAGTGGGTGCACAAAGTAACCATATCGGGAATGGACACCTGTGGCTTTAGATGGAACTGTGGCATCACAACTAGTCTTCAGCAGCTCGTTTTTTAAAGTTTGGTTTCTTTGAAAATGCATGATTTTCCATTGCTTAGGCACTTCTTGTTTATCATCAAATAAAATGGGCAAGCATTTTCTCTTTTGTTTACAAAAAGAAATCAAAGGTAGAAAATCGGGACTTCACTTTCTGCGGCCGTGCGCCGTCTTTCATTCCACGCAGAGTCGCATTTCCTTTGCACGTGTGAAGTTGGCTTTAAACAAACTAAAAAAAACAACTCTTGTCTGCCCCTTAATACAGTAAAATGCTACTAAGGAATGATTAAACACAAGTTTTTCAGCAAAATTATATATAAAAAATCAG
This sequence comes from Macrothele yani, assembly GCA_039090855.1. Taxonomy (NCBI): domain Eukaryota; kingdom Metazoa; phylum Arthropoda; class Arachnida; order Araneae; family Macrothelidae; genus Macrothele; species Macrothele yani. The sequence goes on from CM077009.1 coordinate 7,735,517, forward strand.
TACTGTATTGTACACTCTGCCGTGATAGTCATTTTTACGGGTCACTGAAAAGGCTGATTCCATGACGGGCGGAATAAGTACCGATTTTGAAATTTCATTTAGTTTTAAAAAAGCGGAAAAAAAAAAATTCCAATATTGATTGGTTTCGAAAAACAGGCTGTTCGAAATAAAAAAAATTGCGCTTCACTAGAAAAAACTTTCAAAATACGAAGTTGTTCTTTTTCACTATTACTGAAGCTATTAAAAACGAGAAACATAATCAGAAAGAATATAACATAAGAATATAACCAGAGAGTGAAAAGAAAGTGCATCTTGGGGTAAGAAAAATTCAAAATTTAGAAAACTACGGAACATTTTCATCGTGCTACAATCATTTTCAGGCGACGAGCGGCATGAAAGATGCTCAATTATATCGGACAAATGTCGCGACATTAAAAACATCCAATAAACAGTTTCAAAAATGTTTGATGAATGTTATAATTTTGAAAACATGAAAATAAACTTTGAATAAATGATTGAATAACATTATTTCATAGATTTTTTTTTATTTTGTTAGTATATTTGATGTTTCCCTGATTCCGTAGCGATCAACAATTTCCGTAGTGACTATGGAGAATTCGTAGCATTTGGAAGATCTGAGGTGGGCAAACAGGAAAAAATGACAAATCATTAAAATTCTACCAAAACGTTTTCTGAAGGGGAAAAAAACAGACAACCAGATTTTTTATTTCCATAGTATATTCGATGTTTTCCGTACTCAGTAGCGATCGACAATTTCCGTAGTGACTGAAGAATTCGTAGCATTTGGAAGGTCTGAGGTGGGAAAAAATGACAAATCATTAAAATTCTACCAAAACATTTTCTGAAGGGAAAAGAAAAAAAACGGACAACCGGATTTTTTATTTCCGTAGTATATTCAATGTTTCCCGTACTCCGCAGTGATCGACGATTTTCGTAGTGACTATGGGGAATTCGTAGTATTTGGAAGGTTTGTGGTGGGCAAACAGGAAAAATGACAAATCATTAAAATTTTACCAAAACTGGACGTTTTCTGAAAAAAACCAAAAAAAAAAAAAAAAAAAAACCCTGACACTGGGTTTGAAAACTGGACAGAATCTGATGGAATCAGGATATTCTACAAGTGTTCTTATTTCGTCATGACTATTTTTTCAACACCTGTGAAGGTTTATCGATGTTTTTAATGTAATATTATTAGAACAACCCAGGAAATTACTGAATATTTTCTGTTAGTGGTCAGGAATCATTGCAAGTCTAAAATAAAGTGACCAGGTTGGTATCACATTTCTCCCAATCTCAGCTGTACCACAAAATGAATCTGCTATAAGATATGAAATTCATTTTTGAAAGCTATACAGCCAGTTTTCATTTTGACACCAAGAAGAACCTAACCAAAAATAAATGGAATGAAAAGAAAAATTTAGCAGAATAGAAGCAGCTTTGAAACATAATGTCTGGACATTTTTTATCATCAATAACTCACTAAAAACTGCTAGAGAAACTAAAAACAAGCAATTTTTAGTATATGAAGATCATAGCACAAATTGTTGAAATACTCAATACTGCTGACTGTTATGCCAAGCTAAGTTAAGAGAATGCAAGCATTGTGAGCACTGTTCTTGATGACAAGGCAATGCTCATGCAAAGAATGACTTTAAAAAATACAGCAAATTAAATAAAGTAAGCAAAAGTAAGTATTGCTTGAAAATTTACTCCATCAATTTACGGTGGAGAGACTGAGAGATTTTATTTGTGAACATAGCGAGAGACCAAATAAAAATGATTAAAATATCTTTCCAATAAAAACTGTCTAGAAAATTTGGTTGATGTGGTTGAAGAAAATATATTTTTAAAGATTATATTTATTCATTTAATGGCACTGGACAGTGAGCCCTTGTAACTACTAACTTAAATTTAACTGTCTAAATAAATGAAAGGTATTCAGTGCAGTGATAAAATGTGTATACGACACGAAATAGCCGTAAAGAAAGTGGCCACTAGATTTCGTCCACCCACTGGCCACTCGAAAAAATTGCCAATTTTAATCTTTAGAACAGCGGTTGCAAACCTTTTCGGACCTCACAGACCACTAAGTTCATAATTTTAAATCCTGTGGACCACTAATATGAATTTTTTTAAAAAGATAAATACATTTGTAAAATAATGATCAGAGAACTTCCATTTTATTAATATGAAATGCATTTATTTAATATAACAATTATAAATGCTTATTTAATTATAACAAAATATAAATGCTTATTTAATCATAAAATCTTTAAAGGTAGTTTAATTGTAACAAAATTATTAAAGTTTAATTATTACAAAATAATTGAAGCTTATTTAAGTATTACACATTTTTAGTGTGATATTTGTTCCTGCTTGTTTGAAAGAAGTTTATGGATTTTTGGCTCCAATGACGTTACTGCAAGACGGTTAGCAGTATTTATCTCAAGCCGAGACTGGTACAGAGTTTTAATTGCTGTGACAGATGAAAATGTCTTTTCACATAAATATGATGTTGAAAATTGAATCAAAATTTTCATTGCTTTTTCACTCAACAATGGGTACTCACTTTTTATGGAGAGCCAAAAATGAGGTCTTGATAAGGATGACTGGAATTTAGCTTTGAGACTGTCGTCGGATGATAGATTGATGAGGCTTTCTTTTTCATTCAAGCTTAAATTGCTATCTTCAATGTTTGCTGCAAATGGATCTATTATCCACATATTGCCATGTCTGGGATCTTCTTTTTTTGGGTAATAACAACCAAAAGATTCTGTGAGTGATTTGTAAGTGCTGTTGAACAATGGTTGACATCCTTCAACCATTGAAGGATGTCAACCGGATCGTTCTTTCTCATATATTCATCAACATTTGGAAACATTTGCAGATCTTCAGCCAACCGCATTTGCCACAGTAATATTTTCTTTTGAAAAGCACCCATTTTACCTCATAGTGTGAACACGTCCTTAAGTTGTCCTTGCAAGGATATGTTTAGTTCGTTTAACAGTGAAAAAATATCTGCTAGGTATGCAAGCTTGGCTACCCACTCACCGTCGGAAAAGAGTTCTTGAAGTTCTGGATTATTTTGCTGCTGGAAAAATAATTTGACTTTGCACAGGGCGAACAGTCGGGTTAGTATTTTGACCCTCGACGGCCATCTCACCTCAGCGTGAAGGTTGAGTATACTGGGAACCCATTTCTTCACAAAGTGCCTCAAATATTCGAGAATTGATCGCTTTGTGTCGAATTTCATTTATAATTTTAATAACATCTGATACTTCGTGTAGTTCTGGGGGCATATTTTTTGCCGCAAGTTGCTCACAATGTGTAATGATGCAGTGTGTGTAGACAAAAATGTCTGGGTGATCAACATTTTTCACCTTGGCAACAATTCCCAAAAGATGTCTAGTTATGTTTGCAGACCATCTGTACATATCCCAATACATTTTTTCCATTCAATTCCGTGTTCCAGGAAATAACTAAGTGCTTTAAAAATCTCTGCGATAGTTGTTCTACCCGGCAAGTTGAGCGAACAAAGTAGTTCTTCCTGCAACTCTCCTTCACACTCAACCCTCACAAAACAAAGAAGTGCTTTGTTACTTACATCCGTTGATTCGTCAAGTTGAATTGAATAAAATGGTGAATTTTTCACCATTTTTATAATTCAATATCTTGTGCCATGTCTTCAATTCTGCGCTTGACAGTGTTAGCGAACATAGGAATCACTTTCAGTTTCTGAACAGCCTGCTTTCCCAAAACCTCTTCACAGGCTTGTAACACGCAAGGCTTAATGAATTCTTCTCTAATCGTATGCAGCTTTTTATTTTTCGCGATCTGAAGTGCTATTAGATAAAAAGCCTTTAATAAGGACTTATCTTCAACAGTCATTTTTGTTAAAGCAATTACTTACTTTTGCATATTTTCACGCATTCTTTGAAAATATTGAAGTGGTTTCTTAGCTAAATCCAGGTGTTTTGATTGAAAGTGTCAGTTTCGAAGGTTTCATGGCATCATTGGATAAACTCTCAGAACACACAACACAAAGTGGCTGTGGATGCAGCCCACTACCAGGTTCTTGAATAAATCTAAATTTCAAGTAGTTCGAATCATATTTTCTTGATACTTTGAGGTTTTTCTTCTCTCCGCCTCCAGTTCGAATGTTCTTCCTAATGGTGCCTGACGAGGACTGTGGAGGCTCTGAATCATTGATCAGCTCACGGTTAAGTGAAGTACACATATTACTATTGTTACTATTATAATTAGTTACATTATCTTTTGTATTACTAAAGAAATGCAAAATATTCTTGCTTTTTTTCACTCATTATGGGTTTATTGCATTCTAATCTGAAACCAAACAAGAAATGATAATTACTAAAGTCAAGCTATTTAAGAAGGTAGTGTATAACACACTAAGTTACGTATAAAAAAAGTTTAAGGCAAATATGTTTCGGCGATTACTATGGCCTTTATCAGTGCGACTACGATTGGTTTACGTTGCCAGATTGGAAAGGTAAGTTTTGTAACGGTAACTCCGGGGGATGTGATGCAACAAGGGATTTCCAGACTGTGTAAGGAACGAAAATGGGGAGCTCAGAGTTGCAAGTTTTGCCTACCACTCATTTATTTATCTAACTATTTGATGCCATTAAATATAACAGTTAAAGAAAATACGCAGTTACATACAATACACAAATAAAATAAAACAATCTGAGAATCGGTATTTGCGGAGTGGGGTGACTGTTGGAAACTGAATGAAATGAAGTTCTCGCATGCCATATTTCATGAGCCCTGTACTAATATAGCACATTTCGTGAATTTAGTGTAATATAAAGGCAAAAATTGTCATTCAAATTTCAGATTATAATGATTTCTTAGAATATTTTTTAATAAAACAAGAAAATTATTAATAAAACAAAAATGTAAATGCAATGTCCAGATTTTTCTGCTGACCACCAAAATTTTCTCGCGGACCACCAGTTGGCGACCACTGCTCTAGAACCCTTAGGGGAAATGACCAACTGGAACTCTCAGCGGGCTTCCACATGACCAACTGGAACTCTCAGCGGGCTTCCACATGACCAACTGGAACTCTCAGCTGTGGGCACTGGTGTACTTTCCTGATTAAAAAGACAAAGAATTTAAAGGACTCGTGTGGAATATTGTGGACCCACCACCCTTGAGGAGATGGTCCATCACAGAATCGACCTGGAATTTCTAAACAGCGTTTAAGAAAGATCTCTGCTGAGATCTGTTTCTTATATGCTGTTTGGTGTATAAGTAAAAACTTGGTGTATAGAATGCTAGAGGAATAAACGAAAAGATTAATGAGGTGATTGAATAAATAAGTATAGATTGGATGTGCTGTGTGTAAGTGTGTGGTGTGAAGTGAACAGGCTAGTGTAGGTGTGATTTTCAGTGAAAAGATAACTGGATTTGCCAGAGCTGCATAAGTGAGAGAATTCTTTGGATTCATTTGAAAGTGCAACTTTAGAGAATATTAATTGTAGTAATGGCTTGGAACCTTCTGATAAAGATTTCTGGACAGCTCAAAGCTATTTTGAGCCACTTTAGTGTTAAAGAGAAAGTTATTATAGCAGAGGATTTCAGTTCTAGAGTAGATGTTGAGAATAAAATTTCTGGCAATGTTCTGGATAAATTTAATGATCCTAGTGTGAATGATAATGCTGAAAAGTTAATTGAACTCTGCATTGAGAATGGATTGTGTGTATCTAATACATTTTACAACCACAAGTATATCCACACATACACTAGGGATAATTGTACTCTAGGACAAAAGAGTAATATATTGTTTACAGTCGACGTCTGAAACAGTTTTTGACACTCGTGTGATGAGAGATGCAGATGTTGGCTCTGATCATTACTTGTTAGTCACGAGTGAAACTGAATGTTTGTCGGAGAAAGCAGAATAGGAAGAGGTCTGTGATGAAAAGAATAAAGGTTGAAAGGCTTCATGAAGTTCATCATATTTACTCTACTCAGAGAATGACTGAATGAATTGAAGTCATGTATAGGGATGTAAAAAAAGAAGTGGACTTGTTTCAAGAACTGTGTCGTAACTGCTGCTGAAGAGGTCTGTGGTATTGCAATGGTGGGTAACATTAGAGATGATGCTTTGAGGGACAGTATGTTTAAAGAAACAGTAAAGGGAAAGAAGGAAACATATTTGGGGATGTTGCAAGGTAGAGTGAGTTTCTGAGGATAATTATCACTGTAAGAAGTGTGAGGCAGCAAAGCTAGTTTGCCAGAGTAAGGCAAAAGATAAAAAGGAAAAGGTTGAAAAGCAGGAATGGGATTTTTGGAAAAGATAGAAAAACTTTCTGGAAGTATGATACCTAAGACATAAAAAAGTAGGGAAAATAAAATTCTAAGTTGTGTGAAGAATAGGATCGGCGACATATGGGAGCCCAATGAGCTGAAAGATGGGGTGAATACTTCTGGGTCATTCCACATCAAATCATCCAGGGGTTGACACCCAAGGTTGGTAGATTTTAATGAAACTTGGTGAGTTTGTTCTATACATGGATATAAGAACACACACCAAATTTTTTTCTCGTATCAATTAGTTTCAGAACTACAGCACCTCAAAGTTTTGGCAAAAATGCGTAAAAAGCAAGGAATCGCTCGTTCGGCTACCCTGTATACTTCTACGGTTTTTGCCATTAAGTTATTTTTAAAAATAGTTAATGTTTTTTGCATTCTGCTCAGCATTAAATGGTTAATGAAAATGTATGGTAAGATTGAGGTTTAATAGTCATTAATATAGCTAAAAAATTCCCAAAAGTAAAAAAAAAAAAATTTCTGAATTTTGACCTGTACTTGAAAACTGTCCTACAACTCAGATCTCTCTCCAGATCCCTATAAACCCATTATACCACTGAAAACTAGACAAAAAAAATGCAACAAAATGGTGTAATAAAATTAGTGGGGTTTTGAGTTTTCGCCAGCTTAGAGCCTGGATCAAAGTTCCAACTTTTGAAAATACCAAAGTCACACGTACCTACTAGACATGCCTACTGAAATATTTATTTTTTAATTTTTTTACATGAAGTGTTGTTCTTATGTAAATAACATAGACCAGAAAAATAATTTACTTTTACAATGCACGCTCTTTAATTTAATGTTTGAGTATTTTAAGTAGACTAATTTTACAACTCTTAAGGTTGTAGATCGGAAGCATATAAATCATAGTCAATTTAAATTATTGTATTTAGTACTTTACAGGTAGATTTTAAGTTCTTTATAATCTTGAACATTTTTTAACAATTTTCTTTAAAAATATTCCATTTTTTGGCAATTTTTTCTTAGATGTAGATTCAATTCTGTAAAAATGTCCCAGTTGTGAAGTCACTTCAGGGGTATCAACCACACATAAAAAATGTGCTGAAGTGGGTACAGGGCACTCATCTGGTCGTTTCGGCTAATAAAATGTTTCTGAAGGACCATGTGGATGCATAAATATAATTGAGTAATCTCCTTTGTTAATTTTACTGACCAGTCCAATCCACCAGTTTCTTTCATGCACACATACAACATAATTCTGTAGACTTTGAACTACAAGTTGCAGCATTGGGTTTTTTTCAGCCCCTGTGGTAAAATTTCATCTTGTTGTTAAGGGACTAAAATAACTTTGTCCCAGGTATCATTTTCTTCTAAGAAAATCGTTCTGCAAGTATTTTTCTACTGTTGTTGATTTCTTCATTTAAAAAAAATATATTTTGGAAAACAGACCACTACAAAACTCATACATTTGGTAGGCATTTGTAATTTGTGTGGATTGGTAAACACTCTTAAGATTTTTCTTTGTTACGGTTCTTTTTACTGTTCCACCAATCCCATCACAAACTGTTTTTCCATGGCTTGTGGCATGGAAAGACCAGCAAGCATCTAGGCCAAAATTTGTTTTGTGTTCACACAAGTTCATCATGATCTTAAAATTTTTGTACTGAGCAGCACAATCGTCTGTGAAATATTCCACTTTATTTATACATGGGAATGAGTTTTTATGAAGTCTGTTGGTTTCTGCTGAAAACAAACAAATGGAACATCATGGTTCAGGTCATCTGATATGAAACACAAAGGAGTTTCTTTAAGAGATCCATCAGCTGTCTTGGTGTTGATTACAGTAGGATGTACAGAACAACTTAAATGACTCCAGTGGTACAATTGTACCTCATTTTGTAGAACAAAATTGTAGTTTTCTGCAAAATCCATCAAGATCAATCCTTCAACATCACTAAAGTTTTCTTTCCTGCTTTTGAGGTAAGCATTTTGTATTTTAGATAAATATGAATGGGGTATAAGAGCTTCTACTTTTTCTGTTACCAACTCTATGGGTGAATGAGGAACGAATGAAACTAGTCATGTAGGGAGATACATGACTAGTTTCATTCGTTCCTCATTCACCCATTGTGAAAATTGTATTTCATCACCACCATCATAATCTTCCAAAATCTCACTTAAGTACTGCTTCAAGTGGTTCAGTACTATGAGGGCAGTCACTGCAACAACGCAACATACACGCTTTATTTTCCCTGCTGCAAACAAGTTTCTCCATCAGCTGGTGAACTGCTTCCTTGTGGTGTAAGTTGAGTGCAGAGGCTAAGAGATACACATTTTGGTGAATTACACAGACACACTGCACGAGTGCCAGAGGATCCCGCTAAGACACAAGATTTTGGGCGCAAACAGCAAAATTTTGAAAAACCTATTTTTATTTTAGGGTATTCTTGTTTGAATAGAAAATAAAATTCTTGCAGATTACATAATCATTTTTGTTTATATTCATTTTTCTTCACACTTACTGTCTTAAGCGCCAGGCATCATCATATTACGCTGCTGGCCACCCAAAATGCAACACCAAGAAGGAAGCATCCGATTGGCCTGAAATTCACAGCATGCATCGCCTGCGAGAGGACATGTAAACGATTAGCTTTGCAGGGCATGTGCGCCCGACACGCCACTGAGAAGCACTATAAGAAGGGTGCGCAGAAGGCAGGGTTTAAGTAGTGGAAGTGTGTTGTGCTGCCAGACCTGTGTGTGGGAAGCTTCCTGATGCCTCGTCGCAGAATACGGCAGTCATTCCAGCACGTTTCGGAGTTCAACAGAGGACGAATAGTGGCTTATCGGGACAGCGGTTTATCTTACCGAGACATCGGCGCCCGTATGGGGCGACATCCAGCCACAGTGAGGCGAGTATGGATTCGGTGGGTGCAGGAGGGACGGACGGACGGACGGACGTGAGCGATTGCCGCAGCACACTGCTGAACGAGAGGACCGGCATGTTATGTGGCGGGCATTGATGGTTCGCACGTTAGCGCAGGAATTAGGGTGTGTTGTGCAACAACCTGTGTCAGCACGTACTGTTTGACGTCTGCAGGAGCAGGGACTTGTCGCACGGCACCCATCGCTCCGATTACCATTGACGTTGCACCACCGGCGAGTGCTGCGGCAGTAGGCCATTGAACGCCGCACTTGGACTACAGAATGGCATGACATTGTCTTCTCCGACGAATCCCATTTCTGCCTGCAACACCACGATGGTCGGATCCGCGTATGGCGGCACCGCGGCAAGAGACTGTCCGTTGCCTGGCGTTATGGTTTGGGGCGCAATTGGACATGACACCTGCACCCCTCTGGTATTCTTCGCCGGTACACTCAACAGCCACCGCTACATCTCCGAAGTTTTGGAGCCTGTAGTCCTCCCTTACCTGCAGGACCTGCCAGCTGCAACGTTTCAACAGGACAATGTGCGTCCGCACATGGCACGCATCGTGCAACAATTCTTCACGGCCCACCAGGTGTCACTGCTGCAGTGACCCGCCTGTTCTCTCGATATGTTGCCCATCGAACACGTCTGGTCACTGATCGGCAACCGAGTGGCCCGGCAAGCACCACCCGCTGCTACGCCTGATGCACTGTGGCAACATGTGGAAGTAGCCTGGACCGACATACCCTAAGCCCACATTCAAAGCCTCTTTTGTTCAATGCCGTGGCGTGTAGCAGTCGTTATTGCCAGCCATGGGGCCACACGAACTATTGATGTCTGCCTGTTCTGCAAGTCGCACGGGCCTGTAAGCTCAATCGTTTCATCTTTGTATCTGCTGTTATGTGTCCAGTAAATCTGGCTTTGCTATATCGTATCCTTCTTGGTGTTGCATTTTGGGTGGCCAACAGTGTATATTCGTCATCTTCATAGACATCTGTAACAGTGTCTATTACTTCAGGGGAAATTTTATGCCCTTCAATTGGCCCAGGTATAGCCAGGATCCCCTTTTCTAGTGTTAGGTTCCGGGCATTTCGAACCATATACTCTGACATTGAACTCGGTGGCAACTCTTTTGCGAGACCCTGATTGAGATGCAAGAGTTAGTATTTGTATTTTTTCACTTTTACTTAAATTGCTATTCAACTTGACTTTCATCAGCTCAACTAGTCTGTCAATATCAGCACATTTGTTTTTAATTTCTTCATTTTTCTTATTTTTTTCACTATCATTTTCTGTATCATCACTGTGCTTCATCTACTTTTAAACAAAGGATAATTTATTTTTGATTTGGGCTTCAGCCTGCTTAAACTTTTTTTTGCATAGCTCTTTCTAGAATGCGAAGAAACTGATTGCAGCTTCAATGGGGAGAAATCTATTCCTTCTAACGACTCGTTCAACTTGTCTTTTTCTAATCTATATTTTGAGGTTACTCACCTTTATTCCATAGCTCTTTCAGGAGGTTTTAGTCTCTACACATTTCCAACACGTATTTTTCTCATTTACATCGTGGTTCGAGGCCGCAAAAGAAAATCATTTTGAACTCGCGCAAACTTCACTCCCTTTCTTTTCACTATGATCCAAATTCCGACTCAAAATAATCTACCACAAATATGTACAAATGAACGCCCTAGAACACATTAATCTAATCAAAACTTCAATCAATAAAAACCTATTTACACATTTCCTAAAACGTCAAAGTTATAACCCAAAATTATTTACAATTGCACATCAGTGCCAAATTAAAATAAACCCAAATACCTGACACAACCACGGACCTCTCTCCCCTCAGAAAACAAGTTTAACATCCTAGCACTTTCAAGCCTCTGCCCCGGCCATTTTCAAGGAGCGGACGTAACAGATGTACCACCCGTCACCACCGCGAAACCTAGCGAATGTGTTCTAGTGCTCGCGTGGTTCGTCTGATTTCCCGTTCTCCGTCGTTCAGGCGCAGTGGCGCCATCTATCAGATGACCCAATAGCCTTCTTTTCCTTTCGTACTTATAAATATATGTTCGATTTATTGATTCTTGAAACTAATCTTATATTCTAACACGTTTTTTATTTATATTACATCATTTTTTTCTTTTTCTTTCATCTTGCCTTTTCCCCTCTGTTCTTCTCTATGGCTTTCCTTTCTGATCAAATCCTTCCAATATGCATTTATAAACGCATATTGGAAGGATTTGATCAGAAAGGAAAGCCATAGAGAAGAACAGAGGGGAAAAGGCAAGATGAAAGAAAAAGAAAAATGATGTAATATAAATAAAAAACGTGTTAGAATATAAGATTAGTTTCAAGAATCAATAAATCGAACATATATTTATAAGTACGAAAGGAAAAGAAGGCTATTGGGTCATCTGATAGATGGCGCCACTGCGCCTGAACGACGGAGAACGGGAAATCAGACGAACCACGCGAGCACTAGAACATTCGCTACGTTTCGCGGTGGTGACAGGTGGTACATCTGTTACGTCCGCTCCTTGAAAATGGCCGGGGCAGAGGCTTGAAAGTGCTATAATGTTAAACTTGTTTTCTGAGGGGAGAGAGGTCCGTGGTTGTGTCAGGTATTTGGGTTTATTTTAATTTGGCACTGATGTGCACTTGTAAATAATTTTGGGTTATAACTTTGACGTTTTAGGAAATGTGTAAATAGGTTTTTATTGATTGAAGTTTTAATTAGATTAATGTGTTTTAGGGAGTTCATATATATATATTTGTGGTAGATTATTTTGAGTCGGAATTTGGGTCATAGTGAAAAGAAAGGAAGGGAGTGAAGTTTGCGTGAGTTGAAAATGATTTTCTTTTGCGGCATCGAACCTGATGTAAATGAGAAAAATACGTGTTGTAAATGTGTAGAGACTAAAACCTCCTGAAAGAGGGATTAAAGGGGAGTAACCTCAAAATATAGATTGTCTAAATAGCATGTGAATAATTAAGCAGCTAGATGGCATTTGTAATGCTGTATGAATATGATTGTCTTTTTCTGTAAATCTTTGAAGCCAATTCTAAATCAACATTTTTGGCCACATCAACTAAGTCTTCATCACTTTCTGCATTTCCTTCATGCACCTTTGCTTCATTTTCTTCAGATAGTTTTACGGCAGCTACTACACATAAAAGTTGGCCAGGTATTAAATTTACTTTGTTTTTTTCTTCGTGATATTTTACCTTTTGCAAAGTTATTTTTCTTAGATCTCTTTTGTTTGTAATAGGCTTTAAATGCCTTTTTATAGGGGTCACAGCAAGATTTCTGTCTTTGTTCAAAGTAAGTAAAATAGTAATAAGTGATGACAGTAAATAGTGTCAACTTCTTTGTCATAATTTTGGAAACCTGTTCTCCAAGTCAATAACTTTAATTGCTTTTCATTTATTTTTTCTTTTATGATAAATACATCATTTTTTGTTGTTAAACCTTTATTAGAACAAGATGATAGCACTGTTCCTACCTTGTATACATTTTCAGACCCACATTCCGAAGAATAATCTGCTTCCATAATTAGAAACAAACACACTCTACAAATAAAGAGAAAAAACACTAAAATATCATCACTAAAATAGACTACAAATCATGTACAAGCAGACAGCACAAAAAAATGATCATCACTTGACAGCTTACACAGTTCAGACTAAAAACAAAGATAAATGCTGGGCAACACATGGCACCAGCCTGTCTAGACATGAAGTCTGCATATCACAGCTTGTTCCTTTCACCCTTCCACCCCTACTCTGGTTCCCCTCCCATTCACCCTATGGCTTTATTTTGGCCTCTGCACTCAACTTATACCACAAGGAAGCAGTTCTACCACTGGAGTCATTTAAGTTGTTCTTTACATCCTACTGTAATCTACACTAAGACAGCTGATGGATCTCTTAAAGAAACTCCTTTGTGTTTCATATCAGATGACCTGAACCATGATGTTCCATTGGTTTGTGTTTGATGATTTATATGAGTACTTCCAATCTCCAACCTTAAGAGTTGTAAAATTAGTCTACTTAAAATACTCGAACATAAAATTAAGAGCGTACATTGTAAAATATTTTTCTGAAGTCTTTGTTATTTACATGATGAGAACAACACTTCATGTTAAAAAATTAATATTTCAGTAGGCATGTCTAAGTAGGTATGTGCGACTTTGGTATTTTCAAAAGTTGGAACTTTGATCCTGGCTCTAAGTTGGTGAAAACTCAAAACCCCACTAATTTTATTACACCATTTCGTTGCATTTTTTTGTCTAGTTTTCAGTGGTATATTGGGTTTATAGGGATCTGGAGAGACTCGTGTTATAGGACAGTTTTCAAGTACAGGTCAAAATTTTCGGAACATTTTATTTTTGCACTTTTGGGGATTTTTTAGCTATATTAATGACTATTAAACCTCAATCTTACCATACATTTTCATTAACCATTTAATGCTGAGCAAATTGCAAAAAAAAATTAACTATTTTTAAAAATAACTTTTTTATGACGAAAAACCGTACAAGTATGCAGGGTAGCCGTACGGGCTATTCCTTGCTTTTTACACAATTTTGCCAAAACTTTGAGGTGCTGTAGTTCTGAAACTAATTGATAAAACGAGCAAAAATTTGGTGTGTGTGCTTCCATCCATGTATAGAACAAACTTGCCAAGTTTCATTAAAATCTTCCAACCTTGGGTGTCAAACTGTATTTCAGCTGGATGATTTGATATTCTGTGAGTTATTAGATGATGAAAGCAAAGGCAATTCTGAGACTGAAGCAGATAGAAGAAGCACAGTAGGGATCTCAAGAGAAGTTGTTTAAAGCTCTAAAATCTCTTCAGAATGGTAAGGCTTGAGGAGTATAATGGTGACTTTGTAATTGACTGATTAACTGAAATTTGCCGGTTATACTGGGAGTTGGGAATGGTCTTTCAAGATTGGAGGGATGTTATTATTGTTCCCATGTGTAAAGAAAAAGTGATCAGCCATAATGCAAGAACTGTTGTAGTATCAGCTTGCTTAGTGTGCCAGGGAAAGTGTTTGGAAAGGTAATTATTGATAAGGTATAAGGTCTTACATCAGAGAAAGTGTGGAATGTAAAGAATGGATTTTAAACCAAAATCATATGGTTTTTGAATGAGGAACTGTTAACACTGATTGCAAGATAAGTCTAAATGGCAGTGATTGACCAGGTGAATGAGTTTGTGTATTTGGGAAGCATGTTTCACAGAGAACAAATTAGATGAAATTAGTAGGTGAGTGAACTTTTCAGTGAAAGTCATAGCTGCTTTAGGAGGATTTTGCAGGAATGGATTCTCATTAGTCCCAAATGGCTGACATATATGAAAGTGTACATAATTTTTCCTACTATGATGTAGGTAGTGACTCCTGGGTACTGCAGAAGCAACATAGCAGTCAGTTTTGTACTGGAGAGATGCATTACTTGTGGGGGGGGGGGACTCGCTGTGGTCATGTCAGAGATGATGTGCTGCAGTTGTGTAATGTGAGGCAAAATGTGTGTTTGTAAGGTGGAGACTGATATTCTTAGGTGGTTTGGCCATGTTGAAAGAATGAGTGAAGAGATGCTTACTAAAAGAACTTTTTCAGTCCAAATGGTAGGAAAGAAAGCTAGAGGTAGGCCCCATAAATCTTGGGAGGGCCAGATTCAGGTGTCTTCATGAGAAAAATATAAGTATGAAGTACAAAAGGTCTTGTGTGCGTCATGTGATGGATGTGAGTGAAGCTCAAGCTGTGTGCCAAGAGCACTTTAAATGGAGGTGTTTCATACACCAACAGTAAGTAAATCCTAGTTCAATCAGTTAAACGCTTTTCTGGCAGTTTGTCTTTTGAGGAGCTAACATCTGAATCTGAGAACAGCTTAGTGATGTGTATGTAATGCAGTATTTACTATGAGAATATGAATATTTTGCTTATAATTCCCAATTTTTTTAGCAAATTTTACACTGAAGGACTAGATGCATATTTGTTTGCAAGACACTTGCAATCATATTTATTACACATCAGACTTTTCACTACAAAGAAAAAAAAAATTTTTTTTTCACATTTCCTTCACAAAATAAGGCACTTCCTCACAAGGGAGTTTATACATATTTTTCATTATTTGCAATATCCATTTCTAAAAGTGATCTCAATTTTTTTTTTTTTTTTGCATGAGACTCCATCTCAGGAAACATTTTGTCTCTCTATATATATTTTATAATGCACTGTCCTGACACTAGATTACTTTCATATGAAATTCCCCATGGTAAGGATTGAAAACGATAATCCACTTCAAATGAGGCAACATTTCCGAAGCTTAGGGGTGGTATATATGCATAAACTTATTTTTTACTATGTTTTTAAAATTTGTGTTTGAAGCATTCTTTTACCATTGCTTTTGGACCTGCTCTGAAGACTATTTTGCATGTATACTTTTTTCATAGTGTACAGTTTTGCTACTAGGGGACAATAGTGTATATTTCTGTTCCCTTGAGTATTTCCAATTCTATGAATCCAATTGAAAAAAATTAGTTTTTTTGGTAGGGGTATCCCTTACGGTCTGCAAAATTTTGTGCTAGTTTTCATTCTCTGAAAAGTGGTATGAATAAATAATTCATGCTGGTCACAGGTGAGTACTAAAATTTCCATTTCTGTACAATGTTTTTGTGCCTTTAATTTTAAATAAGTGTTTGAATAGGTGTTTAGTTTTTACTTGACAATCTTTAAACCGTCGTTGCAGAAATGGAAATTTTAGTACTCATCTGATAAGTTTTCCCTCAAGGGGGTATAAAGTTATTTCATTTTATTCCATGTGTGTGCTTGTAACTGTTAAACTTCAAAAATTCCTTTCATTTTGGATATCTTCCAGTTAGATTTTGTGCACAATTTAATAACTTTTTTGCAATGTACTGTTCTGCTCTTAGTGTGGGACATCTTAGTTTCAATTTACAAATGGTTTTCAGATTCTAGGGATCTTATTGAAAAATCTATTTTTTGTACATGGTGCCATTCACTGTGAAAAGCAATGTAAGCAGTTATATTTTAAATAGTGCACAATTTTTCGGCTAGGTGTATAATTGAATTTTCATTTTCTTTGATATTCTACTTTTCTAGAATTTAGTGTCATCTTTCTTGATTTTATTTGTTTTCTGTGTGTACTGAAAAATGTTCAGGTGTCTCCTTCTTCCCAGTGTGTATTGCACACCACCCACGTTGTAATCAGCTCACTTTAGTGTTTCTTTATGTTGCTATTTAATATCATGTATCCCTTTTTATTTTGTTACTAAGGTGTGGAGTTATTTCATCAGTGATCTAAAAGTGTACTTTCGGAGAGATTTTGTCAAAGCAAATTATAAGATTTATAACCTGTGGGCAAAAAGAAGTGGCAGTTTAAGAGGGGCAGCTTAATGAGGTTTGACTGTATGTCATAAATATGTGAAATTAGAACCCCCCCCTCAAGCTTTCTTATTAAGTAGTTTGTTTGCCCCCTCATAAAAAGTGGCAAACATTGCTAAACCAAAATTTTGTTTTGAGTTTTATTTTCAAAAATTATAATTTTGCAATACAGGGATTACTAGGATGATTTAATTTTTACATTTTTGCCAATTTTTTGGGTTGCACACCAACCTGCCGTTGGGACTGACTTAAGAGAGTAGCCGCTGTCACTGAAATGGTTACACGCATTCTTTCTGTTCGTTAATTGTGGCATTTCTTATTTTTCTATTTTTAGACTCCAATTTCTACTTTACAAAGTGCTGTGGATGCGAGAGCATTTTGAAAGAGTCCCAGTTAATTGAATACCTGTCTTGTTGGAAACTTTCCTTGCAGCAGCTTTATGTTCTGTCACGCAGGTTCAAAGTTGTCTTCCTGTTTCTTCTATGTATGTGATGCCACAATTGCAGTGTGCACTGCAGACTACTCCTTTTTGTAGAACAACATTTTTCTCTTTTTGTTTAATGGAGCGGCTGAGCGAGGGGGGGGGTTGTCTGAATTTTACTGTTCCAAGTCTGGAGCAAGTCTAACATGGAATTTGAATTGAATTTTAAGCTAATCAGTCCTGAATCTTTCAGGTATGTGATTCTTCCGCTAATTAGCGGAATTCTGTGAATTCACTTTTTAGAAAAAACTGAAATATGTTAAACTTGTCATTTGTGATCTCGGGCCTTTGGCAAAAGTTTGTGATTGTTGATATGTTGGGGGAAAAAAATCTGGGCAAAAGAGAAATATTCGTTGGATAAGTAGCGATATTTCAGTCATAATGAGTAATCTTTCGGCTGCTGCGTGGCTGACCGGCAGCTCCAGGCTGACGTTTCTGTTGCTGCTCAGCCAACGAGATAGCCGCAGGTGACATCACTTCAAACGTCTCGGTTTGCTTGAAACCGGTTTATTTAGAGGAACACTCCTCTGTTTCACTTCACCTCCGTCCTTTCCACTGCTATTATTTATTTTTGGGCTGAGCCATCGTACGCAAAGAAAAGAAAGAAAAATTCTGTTCACATGTGATTGGACATTAACGTTACGAACTCTCACTGGCAGGCGAAAGTGTCCTACGTGTCCAGATATGCCAACCATTGCAGGTCCACCCCACCCCCCTCCCGATTATGGAATTACGAGTAACTAGCGAAAAATTACGGAAATTCGGATTTTTGTTGTTATTAAGAATTTTTTACTGGTTTTGTAATTGATCAGTCTAAAATCCTCTGAACAAAGTTCGTGACATAGCTCCGTATTTCTTTTTGAGGAATTTATTTTGCTTGTTTTAAAGCTAAGTGGAAAGAAACCACAGTGCTGGGCTGGGATTACGTTGGCCGGAATCTTCTGAACAAAGTCTGTGATGCAGCTCTTTGTTTCTCCCCTCCCCCCTCCTTAGGAGGAGGAATTTGTTTTGCTTGTTTGACAGCTAAGTGGAAGAAGAATGCATGGCACCTGACCGAGATCAGAGCCCGATTTACACAAATCGGGCCCTAGGCACAACACAAGATGTGCCCCCCTCCCCCCAAATCCACATTCTTGAAAGAGTTGGTACATTTGTCACTGCTAAATATTATCAATTAATTTAATAAATGGGATTGTGCGGGGAAAAATAGCAAATGTTTACTTTTATTAAATCTTAATTGTTAGCAAGGAAATTTGCACTTAAAAATATAGATGGGTAAGTAAAACACTTTAATAGTTCAGTATTGCTATTTTTGCATGTAATTTTACTTGCTTAAACACACACACATAATAAAATTGGCAATAATTTTTTATTTTTGCATTTGTCACATTCATTTTATTTATGTGTATCTCGGAACAGGTTTTGGTGTTTTCAGTTAATTGGATGCTTAGACAATTACATGCCTGATATTTTCAAATAGACCCTTATGGTAAGTTTGATGTTATTGCTTGATCGTTTAAAATTTGACTTTATTTTTTTGCTAATTTTTTTTTTCATTTATTGTAGAAGGATAATTATTTTCAACCAGAGTACTTTTAAATTCTTTCTTATGGAGTTTCTTTGTCTCTGGAGAATCCAGTGTTTGTTTTTTCCAGGAATTGTTAGGCTAGATTAAATTTAATATAGAAAGGATGGTAAGTGTGGTAGTTCAAAACTTCATTATTAGTGTTGGTAGGGGTTTTTTTTATAAAACTTTGTAGTAATTTTTCTTCCTGAGACTGTGTAATATTCTTAGCCTGAACTTTATGATTGCATTTTGAGTCTTGTGCACACTAATTTCCCATCCTGTTTGGAATGGCGTTTTTGGTTAGTTGTGTAGAGCCATTCAGTTGCAGGTCCCTTAAAATGCAAAATGTTTGTGACATTATTTCCAAGAAGTTTTCTGTAATAACTGAGTTATTCTGTAGTTGATTCAGCTGTTTACTTTTTTTCCCCCTCATAGCTTCTGCCTCAAGTCAAAATGATCAATTCAGAGGCCACACAGGAGTGCCATCATACCACTCACCACACATTGAAACCAATGAGAACTGGGACACTGGTAATTCTGTTTTTACTAATTTTATTAATTTTTTTGTTATGCAGTTGTAAATGAAAAAAGTTGTCATTTTATTTTTGCCAAAAAACAGAAGTCCTTTATAAAAAAAAAAAAAATTCTCTGTGATAAAACTTTCTTCATTTTGTCTCCAGGTCTCTGTGTATGGCATAAGGAGAAAACTCACTGATAACTTTAAAATCTCAATATATAAAAACTTTACTCAAAAATCCTTAAAAATACTGTAGTTTTTACAAAAATGAAATGTGACACAGCAAAAACAAATTGGGTAAACATACAACCAAATTGATACGAATTTAGACAACTTGAGGGGGGACTAATTGGGATGAATTTAAACGAACTGAGATAGAATAAAAATACATCAAAAATTAATTGGGAGAATATACCTTTTACTGTAGCACCATTCGTTGAGCGATTACGTTGTTCCAACCATGTCTTCGATATGACGGGATTTTCTCAAAGCATACACCACACTGAAATTCTATTATCAACCTAGTATGTCAATAAAACTTCACACACACACAAAAAAACATGAAATAACTCACGCAAGCGACAATTTAAAACACTAAAATTCTCAGGTAAGAAAATGGTCAAACTCTTGTGTAAGACGTAAAAACACAGCTGAAACATTACAACAGTGCCTTAGAACAAAGTGGAAAAAGATACTAAATAACACAAAAAACCCTCCTAAAATGCCAAATCATGGTGACCTAAGCATAAGGAATGATGTCCTTCTGATATTCTTTTCTTATGCATTTCGGTAATGTACACTGAAGTGCCAGAAAAACTGGTACAGACGAGATAGCAACGTCACCTATGCGCATACTTGGTTGCGTCCGCCAGTGCGTATGTAAAGCGATAGACATCCTTGCCAGCTGTCAGAGCTGTTTTTGGCATGAGAATGACTAGTAATAACGATAGGCGATTTTCAGCGCGGTGTCGAAGTTGACGCTCGTGAGATGGGCTATAGTATTTCGAAGGTAGAAACGAAGTTCGGATTTTTTTGCAAGGGTGTACCGTGACTACAAGAATTCCGGCAAAACCTCCAACCTACGATACCGGTGTGGCTGTAAAAACACATTGGGTGAACGTGACCATCTTCGGCTGTCAAGAATCGTTTCACACGCTAGGCGTGCAACTTTCTCGCAGGTATCATTGGAATTCAATGCTGGAGCCTCTACAAGCATCAGCGTCTGGACTGTGCAACGTACCCTGCATGATGTGGGCTTTGGGAGCCGATGCCCAACTAGAGTCCCCTTGATGGGTACACAACACAGAGCTATGCGCCTCGCTTGGGCACGGCAACACAGCCATTAGACACTTGATGACTGGAAACAAGTATCCTGGTCTGACGAGTCGCATTTCCAACTGTATCGGGCAGATGGAAGGATTCGTGTGCTGCAAACCCCATGAAGCTATGGATCCCACCTGTCAACAGGGAACTGTACTGGCTGGTGGGGGTCCGTAATTGTATGGGGTGTGTTTAGCTGGACTTCACTGGGATCCCTGCTACGTGTACAAACGTCTGCAACGGGACAGTGCTATGTGCGCATGCTTTCTGACGAGGTACACCCGTTCATGTCCTGCATTCATGCTGATGGGTTGGGCCTGTTCCAACAGGACAATGCACCTCCACACAAGTTGGAGGGACACCACATTATGATTATAGGAGCATTCATCTGAGTTTGGGGTGTTGCCATTCCCACCCAAGTCCCCAGATCTTAACGTGTTAGAACACATTTGGGATGCCATGCAACGTGCTATCGAACACAGGAATCGGAGACCTCGGAATGCACCCGAATTGTGGAACGCTCTGCAGGAAGTATGGTGCATTGCCTACAGCATATTTCCAGAAGCTAGTGGAGTCCATGCCCTGTCGTATTTCTGCAGTCCTGCGCTCCCATGAGGACCTACCAAGTAATTAAACTGGTGTACCAGTTTTTCTGGCACTTCAGTGTATACATGCATTCAATTTCATGGCTTGAAAAAAACCTTTAGATTTTTAATCAACTTTTACTCCATGTATTTTGCTATTAGAAAATGAAAATATCTGCGTAGATATCGCAATTCGATTGATAAATTCTAAATTTAATCATTAGAGATAAAAATTTTGCAGAAATGCACACCAGAAGAAAAACTACAATCGCAACCTCTGTTGTTCCTGCTGCAGAGCAAATTGCAAGGCTGAGAAGATACAAAACACGTTAGGAAAGCCACAAAGACAAAAGGGGGGGGGGGGTGTCCTGCTTCTTCTCTCCCTGAAACCCAAATGTAAGCCAGTTTTTTTCTGCTAAGGGAGAGACTTGATGGAGCTGTCAAATGGATGTGTGTCGGTCAGTTTTGTAAAACAGCACTTGACTTTGCATTCAACATTAGCATTCCCTCTGGGACTAAAACATGCAAGGAATTATTTGAAGAGAAGTTTATTGTTGCAGTGGCAGACTAGGTGTCAGTTTAAAAACCAGCAATCCAGGTCATTTTTGCATTTGTGAATGTCATAGTATTTGTACTATAAACTTCAATTTGAAATTAAATATTATGCTTTTAGGGTCATTCCATGTCAAATGAACCAATGCATGGAACCTTAATATCATTTTTTCGTGTGCCGTTCTTTCACCATGTTACCTTCCAGACAGCTTAGTTGTGATCTGGCTCTGTGTGTGCACTATTCAGTTCGTTTGGACAGTGTGTTTTTAGTGAAGCCTTCTAGGACATTTTTGTTGTGAAGCTGCTTTATTAGTCTTAAGTTTATTTCATTAACTGTTTGATAATTACATGATTTGAAATATGGAGGAGAATAAAGTGGTCAAAAAACTGTTGCAACCCTGTTAAAAAAAGGTGGCACTGGGTTAGTAAAGACTTAAGAAAGTAACTGATTGGATGGTTTCACTAAATAGTGAAATCAAACCACACATGAAAGCATGCACTTCATGCAGATTGCAGCTAAGGAGAAGAGAAGCCTTGTCAGATGGAAAACAATATACTTGAAAAGGAAATTCCTCCTGAGAATGAGATTCCTGGTTCTAGTCATATTAAGGAGTCCCAGTATTTGGACCCTGATGCAGCTTTAAGCCACTTAAATGCCTCTTTGACCTCCCTTGGTAAGTCTCTGGTGTGTAAGAAAAAAAGTATTAAATAGGTCTAAGAAGTATTGCAAAGAAAAGATGGGGAAGATTAAAAGTACATACAAAGATTTATTTTTTACTTCTGAGGATGATTTAGATGAGGAAGAATGTCACTGTTGATTCAGAAATTATTCAGCAACTAAAAAAAAAATTTAAACTACAAACAGAAGTAAAAAGCTCATGATTTTGACAGTTTTACCAAAAAGTTGATCGTGTAAAAGAATAAAAAGTGAATTTGGAGTAACTAACTACATTGCAAGGAAGGCAAAAAACTTGTGAAAGAAAAGGGAATTTTGTCATCACCTAATCCCAAACCTGGAAAAATTTTGCCTGAAGACAGTCAACTTAGTAAAGGAATTTTACTGCAGTGAAGAAGTCAGCAGGCAAATGCCCTGCAAGAAAGATTATATTTCAATCAAAGACAAAGATGGTTGTCAAACTCATGTCCAAAAGTGTCTGATACTTGACAATCTTGGAGAAATTTACCAACTTTTCAAGTCCAAGTATCCATCTGAAAAGATAGGATTTTCAAAATTTACCGAGTTAAGACCAAGGAACTGCATTATAGCACAAGCTAGTGGGTCTCGCACTGTGTGTGTGTGTGTGTGTGTGTGTGTGTGTGTGTGTGTGTGTGCGAGTGCGTGCACACACACACACAACACATCAGAATGTAAAGCTCATGATTGCTGGTGCTAATTTAAACAAAGTGGCCCTGCAAGGACATGATACTCCTTTAAAAACATATCAACATTGCTTATCAAGAATTGCATAATCCTGCAGCCCAGAAATGTTTTTAGGTGACTGATTCATTTTCTAGCACTGGCTAATTCAAGGAAGCCTTATTGAGAAGTCTTGAAGAAATGATTGATAACATCACCTACAGGCAGTGGGTTTCAGTGGACCGCTGTTTGTTTAAAACTATTTGCAAAGCCACAGAGGATTTCGAGTTTTCAACTCAGCTAATCATCTTGAAGGAGCAAGATTTCATTGCCACACAGCAATCTGCTTTTCTTGCAGAGAAGAAAATTGCACTTTGCCCTAATGAAGCTGTGGTGACATGTGATTTTTCTGAGAACATTCATTCTGCAAGATGAAGCTCAGTCATTCCATTGGAACAACTCAATGGCAACTGTTCATCCCTTTGTTGTGTACTACAAGGAAAAGGATAAACTAAGACATAAGAGTTTTGTTTTCATCTCAGAATGTCTGAAACATGACACAGTTCTTGTTGATGCTTTCCAAAGAAAACTTCTTATTGCTTTGAAAGTGGAATTGCTCCCAAACTTGAAAAATATATTTTACTTTTCAGACTGCTGTGCAGCACAATACAAAAATCGTAAGCATTTTGCAAATTTGTGTAAACACCACACTGATTTCCAAGGCATTGAAGCAGAGTGGCATTTTTATGCCACTGCATGTGGCAAAGGAATTAGTGATGGTGTTGGAGGCACAGTAAAGAGACTTGCAGCAAAGGCCATCCTTCAAAACCCCCTCTCAAATCAGATAATGACACCTCAGCAGCTGTTTGAGTGAGGGAAGGCAAACATCCCTGCAATAAGTTTTTTTTTTTTTTATATTTCAAATTATGAATACCTGGAAGAGGAGATATATACAAGTTCGATTTGATTAAACAGTTGCTGTTACAGGAACTCAAAGTTTCGTGCCTACCTCCCAGTATCAACTGAAAAATTAGAAACCAAAGTATTTTCAGCTTCTCAAGATACTGTTTTGCATTGTATTAAAATCACTCCCAAACTTCAAGATGTAGATTTTGATCGTATGAATGGTTTTGTGGCATGTGCTTACGACAATTCGTGGTGGTTGGGGATGTGTTCTCTCAATGGATGCGGTAGAACATGAAGTCAAGCTATCATTCTTACATCCAGCTGGACCAGCAACATCATTCTCTTATCCTAGGAAACCGGATGTTCTCACCGTGTCAGGAAACTTCATCCTTTGCAAACTGGATCCAATTACAACTACAGGGAGAACATACCAGCTAACCCCACAGGAGATGACAAAAGCATCCAACATGCTAGCCACGAAAAAGAGGTTCTTTATCATTAGGTATAGACATATTTGTCTATTTTCGGGGCTAAGTCGATTTAATTCCTTGTCACCGCCAACAAGAAAATTTTATTTTTGTATGATGCCATTGAGATACCACCTTGAAATTTAGACTGACTGGCATATACCTTTAAGTGTGAATTTTTTGAAAATTTACAATTGTCATGTATATCAATTGACAAATGAAAGCCTAATTATGAAACTTTAAAATGACACCTGCCCATGCCTGTAGCTATCATAGGTATCTCGTAAATTGCATTTGAAGTTATGGTGGCTAGTAAATTTTAGCGTTTTTAGGCAATTTTGAAAATTCAATATCTCAAACGGGTGGAAAAAAAAATATATTTTTTAAACATCTCATAAGGTACAAATGTACCAAAAATGAACCAAATCCATGACATAAAGTTCCAAAATGTATTTTTTGCTCGTTGATTTGACATGCAATGACCCTGTAGTGTACTGTCCTTGATACCAATACCATGTGCATACTAAATGTGTTATAATTTGTGTGACTTCCACGCCAGTAAAAATGAGTGGACCACTACATATTAGTATACCCTGGCCCTACTGGCCAGTGATATTTTTGTTTTTCAAATTTGTTACTGCTTACCATGCATTGTGTATTACTAATTAGTATTTGTCTGCATGTGTACATGTACTCATTCTGTTGCTTTTAATTTGTGAAATACAATTCTGATAAAATGATACGTGTGCGAGGTTTTCTTTGTAAGTGTGAGAGGTTTTTCTTTCACGGACCAGTAGGCACTTTGACGGACCAGTGACTTGCAAATTCGAGTGATCTGCTGGACTTGTGAAGATATGTTTCTAATTCTAACACTGTTACGTGGTTTTCTGGTGACCCAGGCATCTGGATACTGGTTTCTTACAGCACAGTTCTTGGTAAGACAAGATTGACATTTCACTGTGGTGCTAAGTGTGCCCTGTTTCTGTAGCCAGGAATCTTTAATTAAGAATGAGCAGCTGCAGGTTGTGCTTTAAAATACTTTTGGAAAGTTATAAACATCCAGCACTTTCCATGCTCATCTGTGCATGGTGGATGACCTTCCAAGCAAGAGTTTAATTCCATTAAGTTTTTGTACAACTGTTGTGTAAGGGTTCTTGAGTGGAGGTAGCAATGGGACCACTTGGGTTCCTACTCCCTATCTCCCTTTAAGATGCTAATATGTTACATTATCTTGGTAACCAAAGATCCTTAATTAAGGTCAATCGAAACTTTTGATGTTTCAAAACTACAAGTATATGGTCTGACCACAAAAGAATGTGTTCTCTGCAATGATCAATGAAGACACTTTAAGGTGGTAATAAGTATGACTTGTGCATTTTGCCTTTCTGTAGGAGGGAAACAAGATTACTTGTTTACCTTTCAGCCAGAATCCAATGCTTGCCAGAGCTTTCTGGCTAGTGATGGATCATTTGTAAATGATTCATTCACAACCACAGACTCCTCACTGTGAATGATCATTCAACGTGCAATTACTGCAAACACAAAAGTTAAAGACAACACCATCAATACACGATAAAAAAAAAAATTATAAAAAGGCGAAAGCCCTTTACAAATCAGATAAACTTTGCTAAAAGTTAAAATATTTACAGATAACAAAAGTTCGATTTTTAGGGATTACTATGTCCCATCCTCAACTACAATAGTATGTGCTAGTGTGCTCTATATATACATTGTCTAAGAACTTCCATAACGTAAGTCCAAATTTGAAGAGTGCTCACCCTGTACTCTAGCGTAAATCAGGTTACAAACCCTGCACTCTAGCGGAAATCAGGTTACAAGAGGAACTTCGTCAACATTACAACACACATACTGCAACGCATCTGCTGAAGGTGCAGCACATATAACTATATTCTTACATGATTATGGAAATTAATTCCCATTAAGAAAAGTAACATTGAAAATTAAGTGTCAGCAGTTATGTGAGTGAGCAGTCAGCTAGGAAATAATGGTGAAACTTAAGAACGGGAACAATATGTGAATGTCATT
Organism: Macrothele yani; assembly: GCA_039090855.1. Taxonomy (NCBI): domain Eukaryota; kingdom Metazoa; phylum Arthropoda; class Arachnida; order Araneae; family Macrothelidae; genus Macrothele; species Macrothele yani. The sequence continues at coordinate 7,761,973 of CM077009.1, forward strand.
CATTTGAATGGTGTACCCAAATTTTTCAGCACGAGCAGAAATTAATTCATGAATGGTGAATGGCTGCTTAGCTCTTGCTCCTTTGGCAGTTTGCCAATATCTGCCCATGTGTTTGGTTGTGAGCCATTAAGTGAGGTCACTTTTTGTTTTAACATTACTTTTTGTTGATCTTGCCAGGGTGGAGAGCTCCTGCTGTTTTGGGCAATGTGCCAGTATATGCTATGGACTTGAAAATGTGTTGTTTGCATGGACTTCCTGCAATGAATGGTTTACTGAGCGAGTGTAGTGACAACTGGGTATGGAAATTAGATTCAAATGACTGTTCTTGAGTGATTCTTTTGCATGAATGGTAAGTGAACCTCTAAGGTGGAATGATTTATATGATCCCTGATTTTAGCTATATCCAATAAATCAGCTCTAAAATAATTCTCTGAAATGATGTGTAGAGATGAAAGAGTGAATTGCGTGGAGTCAAGGCGTTTATAGTACACTCCTTGTTCTAACTCCTAACTCTTTGCTTTGTTTCTTAAATCTTGCTTTGTGAGGAAATCATGCTGTCAGTAGTGTCATTTCTGCGTATGACTACCTCCCCAAATTTCCTGAGAAGTTAAACTGTTCAAACTTCTCCCATGAAGTAGTTCTTCGCTGCCCTCCCCTTCCTGCAAAGCTGGGAGATATGTAAGCATGTTTATTAACTCATAGCATAACTAAGCATGTTTATTAACTCAATATACTTAGACCAGTTGTTCTACTTGGGTTGGACTGCATTTTCTTTCGTATCATAAACAGAATTTTAACAGAAGCTTATTGTTTTTATGGAATTTCTGAGTATTTTGATGCATCATAGAAAGTGTTAATTATTCTAAAAGGTAATCCTGAGAGTCCATTTTAAAATGCAACCCATACTTCTTTACTGCTGTATGCTGCTAACATGAATTTTTTAAGGAGATTACCGACCTTGACCAATGAAACATTGCAGTTGATCTGTTTGTAATATGGGAAACAGGCATGTGTGTTGTGCTGGAGAAAAGGTAATTTTTTCAATCCAGAGAGAAAGTTCTGACTTCAACAAAAAATTTGTATTGTGATTCATTATTTTTGTAATGATACACAATGTGCCAAGGAGTCTTCCATCAAGAATCCTATATAACATAATGTACCCCTCCCCCAAATAAAAAAAATTACATTCTCACAAAGTTTGAAGAGATTGGTTTCTGTGTGTGATGGACAACAAATCACCACTGACCCATCCTTAATGACCTCGCACTGGAAGGAGGCTTAGTTTGTTGCACTTCCTTTCAAAATCATTGCATTATAATAGGTGAAAATGTCTAGTTAGTGTGTTCATAAGGCTTTGCTTTTGCATCTGTAAGCCTATATCAGCATTGTGATGCGTGAGTTGTGAATTACTGTCCTTGTTGCCAGATTAAATTGCTGTGACTTGTTTTTTTTAAGGCTTTTGTTCATAACATTGAAGCATCAGGCAAATTTTTTTTTTTACTGATGAAGCATGCCTTTATCTCGGCAAGCATCAACAGCCAGAATGACTGCTTATGGAGTTCAGAGAACCCATGTGCCTGCAATGAAGGTCCACTGCATTAAGTGAAAATCAATGTTTGATGCACAGCCTCATAATGTAGGGTTATTGTCTGAATATTCTTCAAGGACACTGTAACAGCACAGCATTTCATTATCACGAAATTCTGATATCAGTTTCATTGTAGGCACACATGCCATATTTTTACTGTATTCCACGCAGACTCTTCAGAAAACTTCAAAATTATATCACCCTTGACAATGAAGCTCCAAGGAATCAAAGCTAATCGTCGGAGTGTTGTTCAGATTTGTGCTAGCTGAAACAATCTGATGCTTCCTCGTAGATCAACAAGAGCTGCTCCAGGGCAGTGTAATTTTCAAAGTATTGTTAGTCGAAGCAATCTGACTCATCCTCCTAGCGTCAACATTCCTGCTTCTCGACAACGTAATTTTCAAAAATTAGTCAAAGCAATTTGATGCTTCCTCTTAGTGTCAATTCCTGCTTGAGGGCACTGTAATTTTCAAACAATTGTCGAAGTGATTTGATGCTTCCTCTTAGTGTCAACACTCCTGCTCCAGGGCAATGTAATTTTCAAGTTTTCTGTGGAGGTGGCTAAAGGCAAACAGTGAAAACATGGCCCATTTGTGTCATCTGTGACATTTGTATTGCCTTCAGTGTATATATGTAAAAGAATTATTCCTTCAAGAAGATTCATTTCCCACTGATACTTAAAATTTTAATGTAGCTTGTTGCTCTTTTGGAGGTAAAGAGGGATGTGCTGGCTTGGCCATGTTGAAAGAATGAGTGATGAGGTACTAAGAATTTTTTTCAGCACAAGGGGCAGGAAAGAAAGGTAGAGGAAGGCCAAGGAAATTGCAGGAGGACCAGATTCAAGAATGTCTGCATAAGAAAAAGATTTTGAGTATGAAATACTAAAGGTTTTGTGTGTGTCCTGTGATAGATGTGAGTGAAGCTCAAGCTGTGTGCCAAAATTGCTGAAATGGAGATGTTTGATACACCAGCAGTAAGTTCATTCTAGTTCCATTAAACATTTATCTGCCAGTTTATCTTTCTTTGAGGAGCTAACTTCTGAATCTCAGAGAACAGCTTAGTGATATGTATTTTATAGAACAACATCCAAAGTTTTTACCCCCCCCGTTTGGTTGTCACCTAGGTATCACCTAAGATAATTTGAAGGGTGAATAAGTGTCCCAAAAGATGGCAATGTTTCACCTATTTCTGCTTCCAGACTTATCTGCTTGCAGCCTATTGGAAAAGATTGTAAGAATGCTGAACTATTAGGATTGATGAAGAGTGCTAAAATTGAGAGGAAGAGTTTGAGAAATAAAGAAAATACCAGCCTTACAGACTTTAAATTGTGTTTTTAAGTTATTCTAATGTTTTTTTCTCAAAAATTTAAGGTCAAAACCTCAAGTTAAAATTTACTGCAATCATTATGATTTAATGGTTACAAATGAAGATGTTTAACTGTATATGTAGCCTAATGATAGGATGTACCATGAGATAATTATGTATTAATTGCATTTTAATAGTGGAAATAACACATACATATCTCACTAAGCTGTTCTGAGATTCAGAGGTTAGCTCCACAAAGAAATACAAACTACCAGATAATTTTTACTTACTGTTGCTGTATCAAACTTATCCATTTACAGTGATCTTGACATACAACTTGGGTTTCACTAACATCCATCACACGCAGTACACAAGATCTTCGTACTTCATATTCATAATCTTTTTCTCATGCAGACACACCTGAATCTAATCCTCTCGTGACTTCCTCTGCTTTCCTCTACATATTTCCCTTCCTGCCACTTGGGCTGAAAAGATTTTCTTGGTAAGCATCTCACCACTCATTCTATCAACATGGCCAAACCAGCGAAGCATATTAGTCTTCACCTTGCTAACATTTTGCTTCACATTACACAACTCCAACACATCTTCATTCCACGCACAATCAGAACATGTCTTGCCCCCACCCTGCAAGTAATGCAATTGCTCCAACACACCTACGTTTCTTCTGTTGTACCCAGGTTTCACTGCCATACATCAGAGGAGGAACGATTACACTTTCATGTACAGCCATGCAGGACTGTCGAGACCATCATTCCTGTGAAAACCTCCCAAAGCAGCCATGACTTTTGATGAATTCACTTGCCTACTAATTTCACCATCCAATTTGTTCTCTGTCAAACATGCTTCCTAAATACACAAACTCATTCACCTAGTCAATCACTGTGCCCTTTAGATTTACATTACATTCAGTGCTACCACTTCTTTTCTCAAAAACCATAACTTTGTTTTTTTCTTATTTATACTCAGTTTGAATTTCATGTAAACTTTGTACATCCGGGCCAACATACTCTGCAACTCGCTGTTGCTCTCTGCCAACAGGACAGTGTCATCAGCACACAGCAATCTGCACACATGGATATCACCAAGACATAAACCAGTATTATCTATTTTGGCATCACGCATGCATCCATAAATATATTAAACAGTCACCATAACCTTGTCTGACTCCTGCACCAATAGAAAACCATTTTGATAAAGCACCATTCACTTGTACACAAGCTCTACTGCCAGCACACATGGCTTTTACACTATTAAGTAGATTCCCAGTAACACCATATTCATTCAATACCTTCCACAACAGTGTCCTATTTACTCAGTCGTAAGCTGTCTCTAAATCTATGAAAGAAGCAAAAACTTTCTTACCAACAGCCAGATACTTTTCAATCATGCATATTAATGCAAAAATTTGGTTAGTGCAGCCTTTACCAGGCATAAAACCACTCTGAACGTCCCACACTTTCTCTGATGTAAGACCTTGTACTTTTTCAAGAATGATCTTGCCAAACACTTTCCTTGGCACACTCAGTAGGCTAATACCACGATAGTTCTTGCAGTCAGTCTGATCACCTTTTCACTCGTACAAGGGAAGGATAGCATCCTTCCAATCCCGAGGGACCATTCCTAGCTCCCAGCACAACTGGCAAATTTCAGTTAACCAGTCAATTAGAGTTGCCACCATATTTTACCTCTCAGCAGTTATGCCATCAACTCTCGGAGCCTTACCATTCTGAAAAGATTTTAGAATTTTGTACACCTCTTCTCTTGAGATCCCTCCTGTGCTTCCATCCTTCACTTTGGCATTCAGCTTTGCTTTCTTGATCTAATAACACAGAAGTATTCACCCCATCTTTCACTTAACTCATTAGGCTTCCATATCATTTCCCCGATCCTATTCTTTACACAACTTGCCATTTTGTTTCCTCTATTTTTCCCCGAGTCACGTGTACTTCCAGAAAGTATCTTTCCAAAAAGCCAATTAATGCCTTTCTACCTTCTCCTTCCTATTTTTTGCCTTACTCGAGCAAACCAGCTTAGCTGCTTCATGCTTCTTACAGTGATATTCATCCACAGAAACTCTACCTTGCAACATCCCCAAACAGGCTTCCTTCTTTCTCTTTACTGCCTCTTCAATCTCACTATTCCACCAAGCATCACCTCCACTGTTACCTGCTATTGGAGTACAACAGACTTCAGCAGCAGTAACAACACAGTTCTTAAAACATTCCTACTTCTTTTCTACATCCCTCTCGCAAGGCTTCTGCTCCTTCAGTCGTTCTCTGAGTAAGTCAGAATAACGCTGATGATCTTTAGGGAACCTTTCAACCTTTACTCTTTCCATCCTGGGCTTCTTCCTATTCCTTTTCCTCCAACCAACATTCAGTTTCACTCGTGGCATTACCAAGTAATGATCAGAGCCAACATCTGCACATCTCATCACACAGGTGTGAACAGCTAAGTGTTTCAGACACTGATCATAGACAACAAAATCTATCACTCTTTTGACAAAGAGTACAATTTTTGCCAAGTATATGTGTGGATATACTTGTGGTTGAAAAATGTATTAGATACACACAAACCATTCTCAATGCAGAGTTGGAGTAATCTTTCACCATTATCATTCACACAAGGATCATTAAACTTACCTAGAACATTGTTAGAAATTGTATTCTGCACACCTACTATTATAACTTTCTCTTTAGCACCAAACTGGCTCGAAAACAGCTTTTAACTCATTTCAGAAATCTTCCTATAAGGTTCAGAGTCACTACAATAATTACTATTCTCTGAAGTTTCACTTTCAAATGAATCCAAAGAATTCTCTCACTTATGCAGCTATAGTGAATCAAGTTGTTCATCTTTTCGCTTAAAATAACACCTACACCAGCCTATCGTCTCACATTATCCAATACTTCAGACAACACACTTGCCATCCCATTCATTATTTGGAAATTGGGAGAAGTGTGAAAATACTATTTGTGTAAAATACTGCCAAATATTTTAACTATAACATATGAAAGTGATAAAAATAAAGATATTTGCATCTTAAATCAACCTTTAGTCTATATGCTTGATACATTTAATCAAGGTATTTGATACTTCAGTCAATCAAACCTATCAGTTAAAAGTTTTCTATAGGACACCTGCATCTACTGTATCACTTGTTATAAGTCAAATAGACTATTAAAACATAAGTTGTATGAAAATCAGTGCTGTGGTTCTTGTGTTCAGATTATCAATATTCTTTTGGTGGTATGCATAGTATTTGTTGGTTTTTTTTTTTTAAAGCAATATATGTTGCATACGTTTTCTTTATTAAATATTTTTATATTATCTTTTCTGTGTACTCTTACAATGTTCATGAATCTGTCTTCCTCTGAATTAATCATTAATATCTGTTGCAGAGGCATCTCGTGTTCCTGTACCTGGGTATAAGCCGAAAGTTGAGCCACCGAATGGTGGTATTCGAACAGATTTTGGCCTTATGAAACCTTCTCAGAGGAGACAGTACTATAAAAACCTACATGGCCGAAGTCCTAATGATGTAGAGTAAGTATAAAGTATTAGAATGTTGAGTTTAGACTTTCTTTTTTGTGTGAAACTGCAGGTAAGCTTAAATCTGTGTAAATCTCTCGCACACACACACACAAATAATTGAGAGATAAATATGTAAAATACTTTTTGTTGTGCATTTTATTTAGTGACAAGCTCATGCATGCCTGTTTACAGTGAAGCATGTTGTTTGAAAAAATATTTTTCACCAAAATAAATTCTTTTATGATATACGTAGCAGGGAGAGTTGAAAGTTCATGCAGATGAGTAAGTATGGAATATCGAGCTACACGCAATGTTAAGCCTCAATTCTACTGTGAAACGCACACTGTTCTTCACTGGGTATTGTGATGACGTTCTTTTGGTATGGAGCACTATTGCGTTATCAGATGAGCAGAGGATGGAAGCTGGTAGGCATGTTCCTCTGGTGCTCCTATGTCATGGGGGGGGGGGGGGGGTGTTAAATGTGGCAGCAGCAAGATATTTTTTTTGTCGTTGAAGGTGAGAAACAGTAGCTAGCAACACTGAAAATGGTTCTGGCTTTTCAATGCCAGGGACACCAGGTTTAAAGGCAAGCCAAGGTCAAGATCCCCAATGCCTACAAACACTGATACCCTGATTGAAGCTGTGACAGTGAACCCAGGTACTAGTACGTGACAGTTGGCATTTCAGGTGGTGTTTTCCCATTCCACCATTGTTCATCACCTTCACCAGCTTCACTTCTACTCAAGGTGCCTTTTAATGGTTCTCCATGAATTGACACTGCATGAAGTGGAACAACGTGCTGTTCTCTGTTGCAGATTGCTGTGAAATCCACAGGATGTGTTTTGGCATTGTATCATCACAGATGATGAAATCTGGATATCTGTTACCTTACTAATGGCTGAGGCCACACCAGGAAGTACAAAGAGGGAAAGTCACGCTGGCCGCCCCGGTGGCGCAGTGGTCTAAGGCGCTGGCCTCTGATCATTCGTCCGTAAGGGGTCCGGGTTCGAATCCCGGGCGGGCATGGATGCTGTGTTTGTCTTACGGCACTGGCTCTCTCCCTTCCCTGGAACCAGTGACCCTAAATTAGGGACGGGCGACTGCTTATAGCCCATTGAGTTGCTCACGGTGGTCATTAAACCTCCAACCAAAAAAAAATCGCGCTGTGCGTTTGGTGCAGGGTTCCCACAGTCCTTTATAAATCCTTAAAAGTGTATTTGGGGGGGGGGGGGGTGCTTAAGTCTGTATTTTTTTTTCCAAAAATGGCAAAAGGTTCTTATTTTTTCAACTGGCTTTGTGAAATCTAGAAGTTGCAATGTAGTGCGTAGAACTTCTACTGATTGTTGGCCATGTTGATGATGTCATGCAAAAGTCTGTAGCAGAGCATGGGGCAGTGTGAGATAAGTAATTTACTTAAAAAGTGAAAGACCATGGGCTAAATCAAACATATCCAGCAGATTCTATTGAACAAGCCCTATCACCATCTCATAGTACTGATATTTTACCTTGTATGTCTCCTTTTTGTTTGTGCAATAACTACAGTGTAACTTGGATAATTCGAAGCTGAAGGGACCACAAAAATAATTCGAATCAACAAATTCGAATTAGGAAAGTTTGAATATGGGCACATTCAAAAATCACTTCAAGTACTGTAAAAACCAACATATTTATTCATAATATACCAAAAAAAAAAAAAAATACAGTATGCAGTAAATTTACATAATTTTTGTAAAAAAATGTGAAATTTTGGCCTGCTTAGAATTTGTTATGGGTAAGTATAAATTCCTCAAGTTTATCGAGTGAATGAAATGGAGAGTCACTTACATTCTGCTGTCCCTCAACAAACTTTCTTAACTGTTGGAAGTGAACCAAGGCCTCTACTGAATTTGGAAGGCGCTCTTCAGGAATTTCTGGCTGTTCCAGTTCTTCATCTGAAGATACACAGTAGGTCTACTTATTCAAAACATCAGCCAAGATCTCAGCTGTGAGCTCACCACAAACAGCTAAATTGTCATCAACTCTCACAAAAGCCTCATACGGTACATCATGGCCTACGTCTTCCCAGTACTCCACAGTGGGTATGATCTCCTCACCACCATTTTCTTGATGTAGTTCAGACTTGTCATCGGGGTGCTGGAAGCCTGCTTTTTGGAAACAGTTGGCTATAGTTTCAGGTTTAACTTATTGCCATGCATTGCGAGTCATACCACCAGTTTGTAGAAGGTCTATTTTGAAGCGATCTTGTGTATTGATGCCTGATAGAATTGTCTGGACTACATGGTGTCAGTAGAAGTGCTTAAAGTTCTTGATCACACCTTGATCCATGGGTTGAACTACTGAAGTCATATTTGGTGTAAAGAACAAAACCTTTACCTTTTCCAGCAGAGGTATGGTGTTATGTGTTGTACAGTTGTCAATAAACAACAAGATCGTTCTGTTTTCTTTCTGAAACTTTTTATCTGTTTTTAGAAGCCATTTTTCAAAGATGTCACTCGTCACCCATGCTTTATTTGCTTCATATTCTACTGGCTTGGATTTTACATTTTTGAATCTGATTTGCCAATCATTAATGAAGTTTCTCCGATCCATCCATATTAGCTCCAACTAAAATCGTTACCCATTCCTTGCTATGTTTTCCACCACTGCAATGTTCACCTTTGAAGGCTAATGTTTTGTCTGGGGTACATTTGAAAAATAAACCTGTTTTACTGACATTGAAAATGTCCTTGGGGGCTATGTTACTAATCATTTCTAACAGTTCTCCCTTCCACTCATTAGCTGCTTCTAAGTTAACATCTGCACTTTCCCCACAAATAAATTTAAAAGAAATGCCATTTCTTTCTTTAAATCCATCAAGCCAGCCGGTACTGGTTTTAATTTTTTTTTCCCCAATTTGGTGGCAAATTCTTCAGCTTAAGCTCTAATCAGGGTGCCACTTAGTGGCATGCTTTTGCCACATGCCTGCTTAAACCACTTCAGCACGCTCTCCTCAACATCAGGATTGTCCAGTTCTCTTACCCTTTTCCTTTCTCCACCACTACGCTGAGTCCCAAGATTATTCAAAATTTTATCCTTAATTTTTTAGATAAGTGGATAACGTATTGGGAGGAATGCCAAAATCCTTTGCAATCTAAGCTGTTTTTTAATCCCTTTTCCACTTCATGAATCACTTCCACCTTTTGAGCTAAATTCAATGTTTTGTACTCACCACGGGCTGGTTTACACAAAGACATGATGAAAAACTTAGGTACAGCAGTACTAATAAACACAGACGTTAAAACAACCGGTGCAGGCAGTTACAGTACAGTAACAGCATTACTAGTTACACTGGTGACTATTTGCTTACAGCTGGGGGTTTTTTTTTTTTTCTGATATCCCGCCCATCCCTTACAATGGTGAGAAAAATATGCAATAACATTAGTATTACTATTTAAATTAAATTTTAGCAAATATTATAGTTAGGCCTAAGGATCGGTACAAAATGCAGACATTCCCTAGTATTTGGCATTACCGAAAATTTTTCTGAAGATCAAACAAAAGCCTTAACTAACCCAATTGGTGTAACAAAACTAAAATATCCGATTTACGAAGTGATTATGCTGCAGAGAAGGTAATCGTGCGTGCTGCGAGTAGCTAGTCTGACTGTTTTTTACCCAAAGAATTGACAACAGAAATACGCATCTGCAGTCTGCTCTGGCATCAGCCTGTATGTTGGCTTCTGTGCACTGCATTTCAACTCTTCAGATATGGCGGCGATAGTTACGTCTCTCTGAGCCTTAATTTCTTTTCAGTTAGATATTGTTTGAACTGGGTGCACAGCACTCACTGCCTGAAATGGGCTTGCATGCTGCTGGACAGGCCTTGTAGCTGAAGGCTAAATCCCCCAAAATGGTCCACCTGTAAGGGATTAAAACACCTTCACAGGGTGGATGGTAGAGAGAGAGGACCCCTTTGTCCAGCTGACCTTGTTTGACCTCCAGCACCTGCAAGACTAGCAACAGGTGGATTTTTTTTTAATTCTAGTTTTAGAATAAGATTTTTGTGAATGTTTTTTTCACAAAACACAAAATAATGTTTTGAGTTATAGAAAAGTTTAAGAAATTCAACTTATAGAAGAAAAATGTATGAAGAAAGACATTTTTATGCAAACTGCTGAAATTCTTCAAGTTATGAAGTGTTGTGAGAGGGAGCATAAGATGGTAAAAAAATCAACTGAAACATTGTCTTCTTGACAATTGATCAGTAAGGGGGAACCACTGGGTATTGTCAACAGCAGGTAATTCCATGTTTTCCAGTGCAAAATCTGAGTGAATGCCACATAGTTTGTGTGCTGGTAACTGTGCTAAACTTCAAGATATGCAATTTCTCAAAAAAAAAAAAAAAAAAAAAAAAATCATGATATGCAGTTGAAATAACCAGGAAAAATATTACTAAGTTCAAGGGATTTATAAAAATTTCAGTTTATGTGGGACTTCATCATCAAAAAATATATGTGCTCATTATATGGGGGTTGACCTTGTTTACCTTTAATCAACTTTGTCCTAAATCTCTTGATCCGCTGCCTATTATAGAATAGTGACAGCTTGTTAAGTAGTGTCTTTTCTATGAAACACAAGTCTAACCTACCTAACTACATTCTCTTTAATTCTTTCTTCCACACAGGTAACAAGGAACAAGGTCTATTTCATGCATTAATAATTCCTTCAATATTCCTTGTATTGTTCTTGTGGTGTTTTTTTTTTCATCTCCTAAAGAGGCGTTTACTTCACATCTGACTACTGCAATAAAAGAACTGTATTCTGTACAGTCGATTTAATTCTGCAGTTAAATTTCCTTGTCTTGCTGATCTTGTTTTCTAATTCCTCATCAAGCTCTTCTATCTTACCAATAACTACAGACAAGTAATTGAGATCTTACTTGTTCTACCACTGCACAATTAATATTTTAGTGATTTCTGTGGGTACATTTGATGAAATTTATGTCCTGTGCATTTGATGGTTTAATGTCACCATAATTCTATGTGCCTTCCATTAGAGAAAAAAAAAAAAAAATCCTTTTCCAAAAATAAAAAGTTAACTACAGGAAATGTGAATGAATTCAAATTTTGAATTCTTTCAAGGTGGATCCACCTAAAAACTCTGCCATGTTTCCCTTTGTAAAAACTTCTGTAGACATTTTGTTGAAAATTAATGTCCAAGAATGAGAAAATTTGCACATTGATAAAAACCTGTAAATTATAGCCTAGTATACTTAATATTTGCTAAAACTTAACCATAATTATTAAAAATGAATTTTTCCTTGAATAGTGTATGAGATCTGCTAATAGATAACACCACTAGATGGCTTACTAATTGAAATCACGTAACTTTTTTTTTTTCAATAATTCCATTAATTTTGGGGAAGGAATCAACACTTGATTCTAACAACTATGCGAAATGTTAAGAATGATTTGAGCCACTATGATTAAATTTCTTGACAGTAACTTAGCTGAAAATATTAATGGAACTGTAGGTACTGCTGATTTTTAATTCAAAAATAATCCAGCTAGCTCCCTGTGAAATTTTCAGGTAAGTTGTCAGAAAATTTAAGTGGCTCATCATTCTAGGCATTCCAGACTATAGCGTGGATAGACTTTTTTTTTTTTTTTAAACTCATATGAAACAACAAATGTAAACTTTATTGATTGACAAATTCATTCAACCACTTAGTAAAGACAATAGTCCAGGTTCGTGATTTTTTTTTTGACTGAAGGTTTGACGACCACCGTGAGCAACTCGATGGGCTATAAGCAGTCTCCCATCCCTAATTTAGTCGCTGGTTCCAGGGAAGGGACAGAGCCAGTACCGTAAGACAACCACAACATCCATGCCTCACCGAGATCCTGACCCTTCATGAACGAATCATCATAAGCCAGCGCTTAGACCACTGCTTCACCGGGGCGGCCAGGTTCGTGATGAGCATCACGATTGCACCCTTTTTCAGTCATAAAATGTGAGGCGGAAGTCCACTCATCTCGATCGTGTGCAAAAATTCAACTGGATAGCGCACTCTTTCTCTCACTTCAGTCACAACTGTGGTTATAAATGTTGTTGGCATGAGATTCGCGTTGTGAATACTCTTCACTTGTCGGAATAGTTTTTTTTGTGGGGGGGGGGGGGGAGAATAAACTCATATGAAACAACAAATGTAAAAATGTAAACATTATTTGATTAACAGATTCATTCAACCACTTCAGTAAAGACAATTGTCCAGGTGGGCTATAAGCAGTCTCCCGTAATATTTTCACTAACAATGGTCAACGGAATGTTTATTTACATCTTTACATAATGGAAAACGTCTTACGTGAATAAACTGGATCAAATGAATATTAAATTGTATATATACATCACACAGTCCAACGGCATAACGCAATCAGGTCTTCAAGAGTGTTTGCTGTTCCAATGAGAACTTTGATACCAATGCCTGCTAGCGTTGTTTTGCGCAACGGTTCCCTCAGAAAAGACTTTGTGGACTATCTCAGTTCATGCTTCTGCCTTCAACAGCGCATGAGTTAACTGCAGGCGATCGAATGTCAATGGCTAGCTTCTCCTGTAGACTTTACATGAGAACTTTGCTGCCCCACAACGACCGAACTGTTGTCCCAAGCTCATTTTTCTCTTAGATTGGCACATCTACATGGTAAGACTTTTATTTTGATACCTCAACCATATCTTTACGCTCAGCCGTTCTCTCAAAGTAGGACTCGCAGTAAAAAACCTCATAGAATTAATATATAGATAATTGAAAAAAGTGCGGCATGTGTGATCGCAATTAGTAAGTGATCTCTATCGGTGGCACCATATATTAGCTGATATCAAACACTACCTAAGGAAAAATTTCTCATTTTTAATGTAATTATGGTTAAGTTTTAGCAAATATTAAGTATACTAGGTTATACACTGCCGAACAATTGCTAAGGACGGATGACAATAGCAACGATAGCAACCATAAAATGGAAGGCAGGAAAATGTGTAAAATTAGCATAAGTGCGGGATACAGTAAGACTTGTTGTGTGTATGCAAATTTTGGATTGCTGAACTTGTTCGTGACGTCATAGCGCTGATAAGAGATATAAAGGATTTGACGCGTATTTACCGTTGTTCAAACGCAAAGTTGAAAGGGAAAGAATCAATTGACGAACTTGCAATTTTTAGTATGTCTTCCCGACATCACCTAGATGATTTTACGCGTGGTCGTATTATTGGCAAGATTGAAGAAGGGCGAAAAATAACAGATGTTGCCAGGGAGTTCGACGTCAGCCACAGTGTTGTTTCAAGGCTTTGGAAATCATTTCAAACAAATGGAGAGTGTAGCAAACGTCACGGGGAGGTCGTGTTTGCAGTACGACACCTGCAGAAGATCGGTACATAGTGCTATCAACAAAACGACACTGGTGCAGCACAGCTAGTGAGGTAGCAAATCAGTTTATGGCTGCTACTGGCAAGCGGATCTCCCGAAAAACTGTCGCCAGACGTTTGCATGAAGGAGGACTATACGCCCGCCTTCCTGTTGTGTGCATCCCATTGTCCAGACGTCACCGTACCGCCCGTTTGCAATGGTGCCATCAACATCGCAATTGGATTGATAACGACTGGTCTGCTGTCCTCTTCTCAGATGAGAGTAGATACAGTCTATCGTCTGATTGTCGACGACAACTGATCTGGCGTGATAGTGGTACTGCATATTGTCCAGCAAACATACAGGAAAGGGACCGATATCCAACATGTAGTGTCATGGTATGGGCTGGCATCATGATCAATGGCCGTACACTCCTCTATGTGCTTCCAACTGGGACTATGACTGGCCAACGATACATTAACGATGTTCTGCTACCTCATGTTCGCATGTTCCGTGGTGCTGTCGGTGATAGATTCATTTTCATGGACGACAACGTAACATGTCATCGAACAGTCGCTGTCCAGGAGTGTCTTGAGAGCGAGGATATTCAATGCCTCGTATGGCCAGCACGTTCTCTCGATCTGAATCCCATTGAAAATGTGTGGGATGCTTTGGGGAGGAGTCTTGCTGGTCGCCAATGCCCTCCAACAAACAAGGACACCCTCATCCGTGCACTGACAGAGGAATGGGATAAATTACCCCAACAGCTGCTTGATAATGTTGTGCAAAGCATGACACGACGTGTGGAATCTTGCATCACCCTCCATGGTGGCCATATTCCGTATTGACATCTTACGCCGGAACGCCTGCGGACGGTAATTGCATTTTTTTCATGTTTACGTATTCTGCACAAAATGGCCTGTTTGTCCCTTGAACACGTTCCAAAGCCTTCTGGATTTCAGAGCACAATAAATTGTCTTTCTTGTAATGTCCTGGCATTCTGACATTATTTTATTTCACTTGGCATCCAACCACACTTACTTTTTTATGCGCTATATAGCCGTTTATGATCCGTCCTTAGCAATTGTCCAGCAGTGTAATTTAAAGTTGTGATTTTATTTAAAACCCAAGGGAAAATTTCTCATTTTAAGATGTGCAAATTTTCATCCTTGGGATATGTTAACTGCAAAGAAAATGTCTACACAAGCTTTTATCATTGGAAACCATAGGGTAGAGTTTTTAGGTGGATCCACTTCAATGTGCTTTTCAATTTTGTAGACTAAGCACAGGAAATGTACATGGCAATTGAATGTCCAACATTACCTATATTAAAAAACCACAAAGCATACAAGATAATTTTCTACCATCTGCCCGAAATTTGTTGCATTTTATTTGTTTATTTAAAATGGGTTATTTGTAGCTTATATAAACATTTTTCTTTTGCCTGTGAAAAGGGAATAATACTTTCAGCCTTTTTCACACAGTAACAATGTACCGAAATGTAGGAAAATTGTAGGTTTTTAGGTGGAAGGATTTTTTGTGAAATAGCTTCCCCAGAGAAAGCATCTAGTTGATGTGATCTCTCGTCATTGCCACCAATGCATTTAAAAATAAGGGGGTTTCGCAGCAGGAAAGAAAAATCAAGAAGAACTGCGTCTCACTCAGGTATGATGTATAAAAAAGAACCTGTAATAAAACTGGAAATAACCACACTAGCAGGCCCATACACAAAGATGGTGTGAAACAGGCTTACAATAAAAGTAGCAATCGGTAAAATATATTAGCAGACCTAAGTGCAAAGATGACAGTCAACAAAGGATTCCCCGCATCATGACAAATGAAAGCAAACAATGTTTGTTAGTGCCCTGTGCAAGGACGATGCAGTGCCCTTAGAAATGTTTTAATTTCCTTTTCCAAAACTGTGTCGAATGCACAGCAGAAAGTATCAATATAGTAATACATGAATTTTTTTTTTTTTTTTTTTTTAGGGCAGAAGAAATTGTTGAAGAAACTTTACCTGTGCTCAGACCGCCCAAAACAGTGTCAAAGGTAAATACTTTTACTTTCATAAATACTCTGATAGTGAACATGCTGACTTTTTTAAGGCACATTTTTGTAGTCATGCTCAGTGGCTAAATTTTGCTGTGTTCTAAAAGTGTTTTTCTTTGTAGCATTTTAAATCCTCGTATTTCTACTGGTTATGTTATTCAGAGCTGTGTGCATGTGTGTTACATACACTGACGGGGAAAAAAAAAATCCCAACACCAAGAAGGGGTTGTGTTAGATAAGCGACAGTTGATAGGCGGTGAGAGTACATCTGTAAGATGACGTCTATGCAAATTTCACACTCTGCGCATACGTGTGACGCTAGTAGCGCCCCTCGGAACATGCAAAGCAGGTTTGCTGTAAATACGCGCTGTAACGTTCGTGAGCGTTGGTTATCTTTGAGATTCGACGTAGTGTGTTGATGTTAGTCAAGAATGCCTTTAAGAAGATGAAGAAGCCATTATCAACAGCTCACGGAGTTTGAACGAGGTCGTGTAATAGGGCTACGAGAAGGTGGATTTTCTTTCCGCAATATTGCAGAACGACTTGGCAGGAATGTAGCCACTGTGCACGATTGTTGGCAGCGGTGGTCAAGGGAAGGTACTGCCTCAAGAAGACCGGGTTCCAGCTGGCCACGTGGCACTATGGAGAGGGAAGACCGCCGTGTACGGCGTATGGCCGTGGCGCATCGTACTGCGTCTGCGGCAGCAATTCGAGCTGCAGTTGCCACCACAGTGACACAGCGAACTGTTACAAATCGGTTACTTGAAGGACAGCTCCGAGCCAGACTCCCTGTAGTGTGCATTCCACTTACTCCAAACCACTGCCGTTGGCGACGTCAGTGGTGTCAAGCTAAAGCTCATTGGAGGACGGAGTGGAGATCTGTTGTGTTTTCTGATAAAAGCTGGTTCTGCCTGGGTGCTAGTGATGGCCATGTGTTGGTTAGGAGGCCAGGTGAGCGCCTGCAACCAACCTGTCTGCGGCCGAGACACACTGGACCTATACCTGGAGTTATGGTCTGGGGAGCAATTTCCTATGACAGCAGGAGCACTCTCGTGGTTATCCCACGCACCCTGACGGCACAGTTGTACGTCGGTCTGGTGATTCAACCTGTTGTGCTGCCATTCATGAACAGCATTCCAGGAGTGTTTTTCAGAAGGATAACGCTCGCCCGCATACAGCTGTTGTAACCCAACATGCTCTACAGAGTGTCGACATGTTGCCGTGGCCTGCTAGATCACCAGATCTTTCACCAATCGAGCACGTATGGGACATCATTGGACGACAACTCCAGCGTCACCCCCAACCAGCATTAACCGTCCCTGTATTGACCGACCAAGTGCAACAGGCATGGAATTCCATCCCACAAACTGACATCCCGCACCTGTACGACACAATGCATGAACGTTTGCGTGCTTGCATTCAACATTCTGGCGGTTACACCGGTTATTAATGTACCAGCATTTCACATTTAAAATAGCTCTTCTCGCGCTTACAATAAGCTGTGATCTTGAAACCTTAATCGATTAAATATGTTACCTATACAAATGTATTGCCGCCATTTCATTCCTCTAAAACTATTATTTCGTGGTGTTGGGATTTTTTTTTCCCCGTCAGTGTAGGTATATAAGACTGATAGGTGGGTGATAATAATAAGAGGGGGTTTTCCTTCAAGGGACAACAGTGGCACACATGGTGACAACAAAGGTCTATGAATCTTGGATGTCACAAAATTAAGCTTTGATATAAATATTATTGAGGTATTAGAGCTAGATCTGGGTGACATTGGCTCACAGGATTTTGTTCCCTATCCCTTAGGTGAAATGACCAACTGGAATTGTTGGCTGTGGGCTGATCCTCCCACACGATGTACTTCTATGAATTTCAAGTACATCAGTGTGATGATTGGAAAAGATTAACTCAAGTTTCCTGCGAGGGTGGTTTATTCAGGAATTAGAATGTCCCGGGTTTTTTTGTATTTGCACAACTTCTTATCTCTGTGATATGTTGTTGTTTTCTCCAGGCAGATTTTTGAAGAGCTAGGGCCCAGCTTTCCCTAAGTTTCGCCTGTCGAAACCATCAAATATCTACGCATTCTTGTTCCAAGAATGTACTTTCACATATTTACTTTTTTTTGGTCCCTTCCAAAATTCTAGTTGTTTTTTTTGGTATACACGAATGAACAAACACCCATGAAAAAGAAAAAAAGGGGTCAAGAATAAGTCATGTTAATTAAAATTGCATTATTCTTCATTCGTTTATTCTTATCAAAAATCTAGGCTTGTGATTACCTTTGTTTTCCATCATTTAGCTTCGTGCCTTTTCTTTTTATTATTCCATGGAAATACGTGTGTATGTCGTCATGAATTAAATTTTTTTTTTTTGTGACAAATTGAGTAAATTTTGTGTTTAGTGTAAGTGCATTTTATATTACAGTAACAATAATCATAGTGAGGTAAAATAATGATAGTGCTTGGAAAATTGTAGAAAAGGTTTTTTTTTTTTGTACTAATGCTTTAATGTATCATATTAATCTTTTGTAGCATAGTGATTAATTACATTCATTATTTTAACAAATAAGAAAATTAATATTGCCGTAGGAATTATAATGTATTTTAAAATTTTTGCATACAGCCGGAATATCTGTACATTTGGAAACACAACTATTGTTTCTTCTGCATTTTAGTTTCTTGTGTATGTTGTAAAATACAATAAGGGAAAGGAGTTCGTTTTACAGCTCTCTCGTTTTTCTTCAATTTTACCCTGCTAGGAAACTAAGGTTAAAATTGTATATGTATATGAGCTGTAATACTGTATTTATCGAGTGATTTTCAGTGCATTTCTTATTTTAAAAATTGAGAAAGTCATGAATTCTTTTCTGCCATTTATTTCTTTTCATTGTTCCTTTGGGTCTCCAGGAAGTAAGCGTTTCGTGGAAATTCGAGGGTAACCGTGTTTTAACCTTTGCCCTTTCTTGTTAAACTTCAGGAATTCCCAGAACTGACCAGAGGTCAGCCAGTTTAACCCTTACACCTCCGCTGTCGAAACCGGGCGAAGCAGGTTTTACCCTCCTTTATGTGGTTGCTAGGTATAGGTGAGTCTGCCGTTGGCCATTGCCCAGTGCAAATGAATGTTCTCGTGCTTCTTTCCCCCCTACTTTGATTTTATGCTGGGTCGGCGAGAGGGAACTTTTCAGCCAATGAGGGCTCGCCAGCACCCCGAGTTGGCAGAGGTTAAGAGACGCTGTGGCTCTGACACGCTCTCTCTCGCACTCACTCACTGACTCGAAGCATATCTCTGGTGCCTTGCAACTATGCTGCGGATTGGAGAGCAATTTTTTTTTCCCTACTGAATTGCTAGAAAGCAGACTCTTGGATCTGCATGATGTCGCCCGAAGCAACAGAATTTTTGCCTGGTCTTTGACAAAAGGCCAGCTTCTAAATGCATCGCCCGCACAGCCTGGTTCTGAAGTTCTTCCTAAGGCAGCGTAGCCTCTCTAAAGAAAGCACAAAAGGGATCTCAACAATGGCGCTCGTCTAACGGAGAGCCACCCCCAGTTGATGCAGGAAGTATCCTCCGGCCATAGTTTGACCAGGATGACCACCAGTCTTCGACAACACATTCCCTGCCGAAAGAAACTGGCGAAAATTAAACACTCAGCAGAAAATTAGACACTAAATCGATGAGACCATAATGGCCTTCATACAGGTATAGGCCATAGTGTCGACCACCTTTCTTCTTACACCAGGACCCTGAAGGCAAGGTAAAGAAAAATTTCCTTTTCATTGTTGTCGCCGATGGCAAATGGCATGAAACCTTCCAGGAGTAAAAGAAATCACTAAGTAAAATCTAAGCTGTTATGCTATACCGTGTGACATTAGAGTTGATAATTCATTTTAGAAAAGGCTAAAGAAACAGTAAATTTTTTTTTCTCGTTTTGGTGAATGTTAATGTTTATCTTAAGGCTGAGGCCATAAAAGGTTAAAGGAAGAATGTTTTTTGAAAAACACCATACCTGCCAAATTACGTAAAACAAAAGTGTATTTATTCATAGTGGTTAAAAGTGAAAGTTTAGATTTGTAGTGAATGCAAGGAATATATATATATTTGTAAATCTTGAGAAAAATGTTGAAACAAAAATGTTGCAAACAGGAAAAGTAAAAGAAAAATCAAACAAAATAAAAATTCAATGTGAATAGCTAAAAGGGCTAGCAAGTGCACTGTGGGTTTTTATTTATTTATTTTTTTGAGCCTGAAAACTAATCATAATTAAATAATGAGTGTGTAAGCATTGTGCATGTGCATATTATATGGGTCAGTAAAAAAAAAAGAGTGTGTGAAAACCGACAGTTTTGATTAAGGTTGGTTGTGTTAAAAATTGACATGAAATGTGTTTTTTTTTTTTTTTTTTTGTGACGTGAGATAGCAAAAATTTACACCATTTTATCTACGTTGGTGAAATATTACAGTGTGCTCATTTTGTTAACGATAGCACAAAATGTGAAAACAAGTAAAATTGTATCAGAGGTATAAACCTTTTGGAAGAATCAAAAATAACAAAATAAATATTTTGATAAAAATAAAAAATATTTATTTTTATCAAAATATTTATTTTGGACTCTAAATACCTTTTGGAAATTTTTGGGAAACTGTAAGAAAATTACTGCTATGATTAGCCGATATTGTCAAAAGAAGTGAAAATTAAGCTCCAAAAATCATATTTGCAGAAAAAAGTTTTTTTTTTTTAAATAAATGCAGCCGAAGTCGGCTTTTCAAACTTACACACATGAGTCAGTATATGTTTTGTCTTGAATTGCCTGTTCTTTGACACTGCCAGGCAAACAAAATCACCCCTGCAACTGGCAGGGCTTTCCATAGGAAACGTTCACTGGGTAAGTATTTTGTCTGTCATTTTTGCCAGTGTACTTCCACTATTCTGATCATGTGCCAAATTTAAGAAGTTTAGTTAAAACATTATTTTTTTTTTTCATTGCTGGTGTGCCAAAACAAGCTTACAATCTTTGGATTATTTTCACAAAATTGTTTTTTTTTTATCCAAAGGGTTTCAACCACATTTATATTAGTTATACTCGATCATATCATCTTTTAATATGAGGGTTACTTCAAAAGTTTTGCACACTGTTGGTTATCTTTTAAAAAAACTAATTTATTTCACAACATACCTTTACATGCCTTCGAAGTAATCTCCATGTTTCTTTACAACAGCTGCCCAACGTTTGGGCGAGTCTTGTGTTCCAGTCAGGACACCTCCATTGTTGAGGCATTGGATTACTCTGGTCACCTCATCCTGAATAATACTGAATTGTTTCCCGCAGAGTGGCTTCTTCTGTTTTGGGGACAAGTCATAGTCTGGTGTGCTCGTGTCAGGACTGTATTTGCATAGCAGAGCTGAGACTGGCTGAGCCCGAAGTACAGCCCGGGTGGGCTCGGGCTCTGAGAGAGGGAGAGAATTTTCTTTTAATGTGATTTTACATGATTTATCACATTACTTTTTTACACTTTCGAGTTGTTAAAGAGAATTCTTCAGCAAACTGGGTCTAGATGGGGAGTAGGAATTCGGCAGGGCTATCCATTCTGGGCTTGGGTAACAAAACTCCATAGGCCGTGAATTATAGGATTTCTGCAAAGGAAAAGTTTCTATAAGAACTGTAGACAGTAGATAGCAAGTTGACGAAGTTTTGCTCCCTACCTCCAAGGGGCAGCTGCCTGCTGATTCTATTGAGCAACATACGACATAGATTGTTATGCTCCCAATTTTTTCCGATTTCCGGACACCCACCCCCGAAACATTTTAGGAAGAAATGAATGGTCAAGCAAACTATAGAAAAAGATATCCCTTTCCCACTCCGCAGTTGAAAAAGACATCGGTTAATTGCACGGGTAGGAAAGACTGGAAGTCTGGAAGAGAAGACTTTTGTTTTTAATGTCTAAACAGGTTAATCATAGTTTTCAGGCTCGTTCGGGCCCAGGTTCTATCTCGCAATATAAAATTTGGACTCTGGCTTTTAAAATTGAGCCTGAACTCGGCTCTGGCACATTGGGGAGCAGTTCCTATCCATACTTTTCCAGAATGTCTCTTACTGTACGGGTAACATACGGCCTTGCATTGTCGTGCAAAATGATGACACCAGCTTCGAGCATGTCGGGCCTTCTTTGGTGAATTTTTAGGCGCAAAACATTTTGAAGAAACCTTCTGTAGTATTCTGCTGCTACAGTGATCCTCTTGGGCACAGTCTGTTGCTATCATTCCAACCTTGTCACAGGCCATAATCATCAGCAGCTTAATCTTCAATTGTTGTTGTTGGTAGAATTTTTCTGGCGGTGATTCTGGATGTTTTCCACTGAGCAAACTGAGATTTCAGTTCTGGTTGAAAATCTCGTATCCAAATTTCGTCTATAGCAACAATCCTGTCCAAAAACTGCTCGCCTTCTGTCTCGTACCGCTGAAGCAATTCTTCTGTGGTGTCCCTTTGCGAACTGCGTGCTGCTCTTCATTCAGATTATGTAGAGCCCATTTGGCAGCCACTTTTCTCTTCTGTAATTTTTCAGCTAGGATTCTGAAAACTGAAGCGGTAGACATGTTTGCTTCATATGCAATCTCTTCAAATGTTTTTTTGTCGATCTTCCAAAATGCTGTTTATGATAACCACAAGTGTTGTCCGTTGCATCTGATGGTCGGCCACTTCTTGGGTCATCTTCGATGCTTTTCCGAACTTTGTGGGAACGAGAAGCCTACCATGGCACTGTGTTATGATCCACTACACTAATTCCACAAACTTTACACAAAGCTTTATGAATTTCTGTAAGGGATTTTCCTCGCAAATTTTCAATTTTAATGTAGAATCGCTGGTCACGATGCAAGATCTGACCTGACTCGCTTTCTTCCTTCATTTTTAGGCAGAATTTTTTGGAACAGGAACAAATTCAAATTAGCCAGAAAACGTAGACACAACTTTTGTATACTGAAGTCTGGCTCACAACTGGTGCAATGACTGGAGCAATTGCATCATCCTACAGGCAACACCTGTGCAGTGTGCAAAACTTTTGAAATGACCTACATATTCATTTTTATTTTTCAACAGTGGTGCAGAAGAGAAGTGACTTTATATTTTTTAAGTAAGTGCCCAATGAACTGTGTTTACCTGTTTTAGTCCCCTGGCAATATTAATCAGTGAAGCATTTTTTATTTTTTCCCCATGAAGTATTAAGTTTTGAAATCAGTTTTTGCAATATCTATGCTAGATGTGCCACCATTTCTGTGACCTGTGAAGTTATTTTCCTGGCAAAGTGAGCAACAGCAGTTTATTGCAGTGAAATAAAAGTTAAAAAATCATTATGCATGACTTTTAAATTTTAATTTTTCTTGAAATGCAGGTTCTACCATTTTTTACTTCTCGCTATGTTAGGAAAAGAGGAAGCCTTTCCCCTTTGTCTAAAGCAAAATTAAAATTCTTGACTCCCTGCTTTGTGCAGGGAAAACAACTTTACAGGTTGCAACAGATGGCGACAATCAGAAATTCTGATTTAATGTCAACAGAAAAAGCTTTTGGAATATTTTATAAATCAAAATTTCATTTTCAAGATGCCAGGAAAAGTACCAACTGTTACCATGGTTACAGCCACTTAGACTCTGGTCAGCCATTAGATCGGCAGTTCCCAACCTTTTCTACAGTATTCCTCCCCCATTGGGGCTAGCTTGCAATGGTGCCTCCCCCCAGCATACACACAGGTGTTCATTGCTCTATAATCAGTATTTTTCTTTTATTACAAATTCAATGATACTGGTAAGTAATATTCATTTTTGCAGCCATGGGCAGTGCACTTCCTAACCCAGTAAGCTGGGCAGGCATCAAAACCACTTGGGCAAAAATATTTTCTCAGTTTTCTTACTAATACAGTAAAAGTTGGATTCAAACCCATACCCCCCCCCCCCGTTTTATCACCGTTCTTTTTGCAACTGATTTTAAATTTAAAAAAAATATGAAAAACATTTAATTAAAAATTTTGTAAAGTGAGAAGCTCAAATTTACTGGAATAAAAACACTGGAAATTAGGAAAAGCATGTTTACGCATAATACAGTCTCTTTGCATAGGAGAATAAGAAACAAAATAACAGCTAAATGCAAAAATAATTATTGTATATACTCACATATAAGTCGAGAAATTTGGGACAAAAAAAAAAAAAAAAAAAAAGCTAAGTAAGGGGGTAGACTTGCACGCGGAACCTAAAAAATCGTAAGTCCAAAAGTTCTTCCCGTGAGGCAAAAGGCAATCCATCCCAATAGAAAAAAAATACCAATGAGGTAGTAATTACGAAATCGTGACCCTCAGAATTTCTCTGCGCTTTGAAAAGTCTTCTGGCTTTGGGTATCCACAGCGCAGCCGCACATCGAAAGCTCCGCCTTTCCGACTGCCAGTTTATTGCGCTGACCTACAACCTAACGCAGCCATGTGACAGACATTTGTTAGGTTTTGCTTGTTCTTAATCACACGTTTTTGTTCTTGCTTTTATTATGGCTGACACGGATTGTGTAAAGCAGATGTCCTGTAACGCAGGATTTAAGTTGAAAGTGGTTTCTTTTCCAGAAAATGCTAACAACTGTGCTGCTTCACATCAATTTGGCATTAACGAAAAACTCATTTGAAACTGGCGTTAAAAAAAAAAAAAAAACTGACTTGGTGAAAATCGCAAAAGGCGCTGCGCCGTGGAACTGCACATTTTCCAGAGCTAGAAAGTGTCTTGAATGATTGGATTGTGGGCTGCAGGCAAAATGGTTACATTGTAGCGCGAACTGGTATATGTTTGTGAGCAATGAAGCTTGCAAAAGATGAAAAGTTTGTAGCCCTCAAATAACACTTTTCGTGCCTCACCAGGTTGGTGCACAAGGTTCATGAACCACTATGGGTGGCATCTACGCTAGCGCACCAAAACTGCACAAAAGTTACCTCATGACCTCAAAGCAAAGATAATAGAATTTCAAAAGAGAAAAGACTGCTTTTGAACTTTCCCAAATAGGGAACATAAATGAAACCGCCATGTGTTTCGACCTTCCTGGAAATAAGACTGTGAACCAAAAGGGCAAAAAAAAAAAAAATATCTTAATTAAAACGACTGGCCACGAAAAAACCAGTTTCACGGTTGTTCTTTCCTGTTTAGCCGACGGCAGGAAGCTACCTCCGGTAATTATTTTCAAACTCAAAACTCTGCCGAAAAGAGTCTTCTTTCCATCTGGTGTGCTCGTTCGTGCTTGTGAAAAAGGATGGATGAACGAATCCGGAACAAATTGACTGGTTAAAGAATCTGTGGAACAAAAGGCAAAGCGCTTTTTTGAGGAAACCTTCCCTTTTGGTGTGGAATATGTTTGTTGCACACCATTGTTCAAAAGTGAAAAAACTGCAGAAAATTAAAAAAACAACTCTTGCTGTCATCCCAGGTGGGTTGACATCTGTTCTTTAACCACTAGATGTCTGCCTTAACAAGCCCTTCAAGGACAATTTGCGGAGGTATATTGGGAGGATTGGATAAGTTCCAATTTGCCGACTGAAACTAAGGGCAGAAATCTAAAGAAGCAGGATATCGTTTTGATTGTGCGATGGGTCAAGGATGCTTGGGCTGTGGAAATGGTCATGAAATCATTCAAGAAATGTTGCATTAGTAAAGAACTTGATGGCACAGAGGATGAAGAGATTTTTTATGAGTGACGACGACAGTGATTCTTGTGACACAGACATAGATGGGATTACTGATATTTACGATGATGCGCCAATGACTGAGAAAGACTTTTTTTAACTGTTTGGCGAGTCCAACTCTTAATCGGATTTTGAAGGGTTCCGATGATGCGCCAATGACTGAGAAAGACTTTTTTTAACTGTTTGGCGAGTCCAACTCTTAATCAGATTTTGAAGGGTTCCAATGAAGTTTTTGGGTATGCAAATTAAATTTATTATTATAAATATAATTTTTTTCGTTTTCAAATGTTTTTGAATAAATTCATTTAAAAATTTTTTTTTTCTCATTCTAGGATAGACTTATACGCGAGTTTTTGATTCTTACGATTTCTTTACTCTGAAAGTGGGGGAGTAGACTTATACGCGAGTATATACGGTAGTTCAAATAAAACAAGTGTAAAATCGTTCTGATCTGACAGTTTTTTCAAGGAATAAATCTCCTTTCAACCCCCACCTGCCAAACCAAAGACTACTGTGGGAACATGACGATTATGGGCAAAACACGTAACAATATTAACAAATAAAGGTAACTTGATCACGCTAGTTATGTTAACTGAAACTTTTATAAAAAGTTCGTAAGTTGGAAGCTTTCGACCTTATCTTAGGTCTTCATCACGCCAATGGAGGACTAAGATTGTTGCCAGATTCTACATTTGAATTTTTCTTATTTTTGTTGCCAAAACTTAGAATTGATCTCCAGATCAACGGAATGTAGAGAGGAGATTCGGAGTTGCAAGTCATTGAGTTGAACATAATTTCTATGCTTTCACGGTAACGGAGGGCAAAATGATTGTCAAAAGACGCAATTCGTTTTGCTTCGTTCCAGTGGGGAACTGCAGATGTGTCTTCCATTGTCAAAATAGACAAGGCAGTGTTGGGATTGCCTTTCGAAACATCTTTTCTATGTTCTAAAATTCTATGGCTAATGCTCCTGTATGTGCTTCCAATGTATAAGTTATCCCCAGTAGAAGAAGAGATAGGAATGCAGTAAACTCCTGGGAGGTTCAGGCTTTCAACTTTGTCCCTATCCCTTTGTAGAAGTTTCAAGATGTTTGGGGTAGATTTAAGGGCAAGATGGTAACCAAAACTTCTAAAAAGAATCTGTAACTTATAAGCATAGGAAGGATGGTAAGGAACAGAACCACAGAATTTCGGGTCTTCTTTCTTGTGAGGAAGGAGGCATTCGATTTTCGAATGGTTTTCATATTTCTTTATGAGGGAGTTGACTATAACAGCAGGGAAACCATGAGAGAGGGCTATTGTAGAAATTTTGGAGAGTTCTTCTTGAAGAGAGAGTTGGTTGTTGCAAATGATATGAGCCCTGTGGATGTAGGACTTCAATGCTGCAAGTTTGTAGAGATGCAGGGTGCAAGATTTGTAGGGAATGATGTTAGTGGCCGCAGAAGGTTTTCGATAGACGGAACGAGTAATGGAGAGATCAGCGTTTCTGCAGATAGATACATCCAGGAAATCAATTTTGTGATTTACTTCCTTAGATATAGTGAGCTTAATGGAAGGAAATTTTTCCGTAATGGAGTTGATCAGTATCTGTAGTTCAGACTCGGAATGTGGCCAGCTAATGAAAATGTCGTCTACATATCTTAACCATAGGGAAGGTTGAAAAGGGTATAGAGGAATGATGGAAACTTCAATATGTTGCATGTAGATTTCAGCAAGCAAAGGGGAAAGAGGTGAGCCCATGGGGAGACCAGATTGTTGCCTATACACAATTTTGTTGAAAACAAAACAACTGTGTTGATGAATAGTGTGGAAACAATCATAAAGATCTTTGATAAGAGGACCAGGGGGTTCAAAATGAAGAATCAATTTCTTCATGAGGAGCATGTAGGAATCAAAATATGGTACAGAGGGAAACAAAGATTCTACATCAAGAGTATACAGACTATCACAAGGAGAAAAGGAATTAGGAAGGTTGTGGATGAAGTTTGAAGTAGAGACAACTGTATGAGGATGGTTGGCTGCCAGGGATTTGCATTTGAGGACCAATCTCTTTTCAAGGTTTACTGCTGGAGAAAAAGAATATTCCACTAAAGGTCTGATGGGGTTACCAGCTTTATGCAGTTTCACTTGCAGGAAGAGCCTGGGAGTTCTAAAGTAAGGAGGGGGTGATATATCACCAAGGAAGGATTGAAGAGTCTCTTTCTTAGCTAATCTGTCAACTGAGTTTTTGAGTGAATTGGTGGTGTCTGACTGTAAAGGGATGCAGTTAGCAGATGTAAGAAAAGAAAGCACTTTTTGGTTTAGAGTTTCTTTACCAATGATGACTGGGCAACCAACTTTATCTGCTTTGCATACGGCTAGGTCATTTTCTTGAATAAATGACCTGAATTCTTTTAAACAAGAAGAAGAGTACTTGATTGGCACAGAAGTTTGCTTGGATAAGATAACAGCAGCGTTGGCACGAAGTATAGGCTGCTGAACAGTCTCAGTTCTGTGGATGGCTGATTCTATAACAGAAACAGTTTGTGGAAGATTGATAGGAAGAGCAGGTGAAAATGTTGGGCCTAATGATAAGAATTTATCCAAGCTAGGAGGAATAGTGACAGTTACCGTGAAAGCATAGAAATTATGTTCAACTCAATGACTTGCAACTCCGAATCTCCTCTCTACATTCCGTTGATCTGGAGATCAATTCTAAGTTTTGGCAACAAAAATAAGAAAAATTCAAATGTAGAATCTGGCAACAATCTTAGTCCTCCATTGGCGTGATGAAGACCTAAGATAAGGTCGAAAGCTTCCAACTTACGAACTTTTTATAAAAGTTTCAGTTAACGTAACTAGCGTGATCAAGTTACCTTTATTTGGTACTGTGGGAATATCACTAATCCGCATTCTCGTGTTCACTATCTGCTCACACAAGGCTACTTTGCAAGAAGCCTTTGAGAATGAAGAGGACAATGAGATGAACTTAGGTGGCGAACAGCATTTAAGAAAAGTATTGTTTTGACATTTTAGAGCCCGAATTTTGTTTTTGTTTTGCAGGTAATTGATTTTTGATTTATGAAAATTAATTAGGGATTTGGGAATTTTAATCTAAAATGCTTACTCATGGTTCGTACGCTCCTTGAAAACCTTGAAGTCCTTTTATAAAAAAGTTTGTTTTAAAGTCCTTAAAAATTTAAAGCTCTGTAAAATAGTACTTGCATTTTTTGTCTTAAGTAATGATATGAAAGAGAATGTGTTAAATAATTGTTTGTGCTAAAAAGATGTATAGAAGACTTCTGTGTAGTTCCAATAAAATGCCAAGCTGATCAAATAGCACATACAGCACTTGCGTTCAACCCAGAGGAGTGTGTGGAAAGCTAGTGCCTTGGCTATATCACTACAGAGTAAAGCATCAGCCATATGAGTAAAATAAGTGGAATGATGTATTCGCAAATTGTGATGGCCTTCTGTTTACTGGGGTTAGGGATGCGTTCTTGGCGGAGGGTGGAACTTCCAGAAATTGTTCGTGCTTCACGCGTGGAACCTTCGTCTCCTGGCTGCATAAAAAAATGCATCAAAAATAAAAAGTTAAAGCAAACAAGTCTGATACCAGTAGACAAATATGAAAATAATGTACAGTTTCAAAATATTCCACAATATAAAATGATTTTGAAAAATGCCAGAACAGAAGGGCAATTCAAAGTTAGTAAAATAGACCAACATCGGGGCAGGTGCTAACAGGCAGGTCATTGAAAGTGTGCCCACCCTAGCTGAGATTAATGGTCTGAACGTACTAAAATACTTACCTACTGACCGGCCGACAGTACACACACGATAATTCCCATTTAAAAAGTCCTTGAAAAGTGCTTGAATTTAATTTGCTTTGAAGAGTACGAACCTTGTTACTGCACAGAAATATTTCAGCTGCGCCGAGAAACTAAAGTTGCTGTGCAGTCGCGTGCATGTGCACCTTAAAGGGAACATTGCCAGTAAGGCTTGATTGAAAATATTACGCAAAAATGCAACTGACCTACTAAAAATACAAATATACCAAGCTAAAGCACTTTGCACAAATAAAGTGGGTAATATCTGTACATGATATACATATGACCAGGAGTTTATTCCTCCTGAACAAAGTTATAATAATGTAAATTAAAAAAATGATTTCACAAACTGTACACATTGTGAAACTTGGGCTTGTTTTGAATTGCAGAAACGATCAATGTTTGGTTTTGACTGTTTCAGTCCTATGCACAGGTCGTTCTCCACATTGAGACGATTTCTGCACTTTGTTTTAACTGCAGCCGTTGTTGAAAATCCAGCTTGACACAGGTAGCTTGTTGAAAATTGAAGGAGCATTTCCAAAGCACTTTTTGCAAGTTCTTTATACTGACTTCAGACTGAAAGACAAAATTCTGGAAGTGGGGGGTTTGTGAAATGCTCAAAAGTTCAAGTAATTGCACTTGACAAACCATGCTTAATTCTGGCATATCACTTCACTGTTGCGGAGAATGGATCTCGAATCCAATCGTGGGTGTGGCTGTCGATCTGAAGAAAGTAGTCTTCAAACTGGTTTTTCGGTGCTGATAGGAACACCGCTACGCTTTTCACAAAGGAATTTATCATTAATTATACACTGAAGAGCAATTGAATTAGAGACAGCTGGCGTTATGCAAATGTGGCGCTGTGGGCGGCCCTGTAAATGGGAACATGACGTATGCAGTGATCCGACAATATAAGGAGTGATGCGACGGGAATCGGTAAGAGTCTGACGCAGTATGAGTAAGACGAAGGATCTAAGCGCCTTTGATCGTGGGCAAATTGTCGGGGCCCGAGGAATGGGTTACTCCATCTCGGAAGTCATGCAGGCACTGGGATTTTCACAAGCCACTGTGTCACGGGTGCACTGTGAGTACATCGAATCCGGTAAAACCATCCCTGCAAGGGCCAACTGCCGTAGACAACAGCATGTGGATGAGCAGGGTCATCGTCGGCTAGCTCGCATTGTAACAGCGGATAGACGGGCCACAGTGCAAGAAATCGCTTGGCAATTTAACGCTGGTGCACAAAAAAACGTGTAAGCAGCCACACCATCCAGAACCATCTCCTCGCTATATGGTACAGAAGCCATCGATCGCACATCACAGGATGCAAAGATTAGCATGGGTGTGGGAACATCGCCACTGGACCCTAGACATGTGGGAAAATGTTGCCTGGACTGATGAGTCGAGATTCTTATTAGTACATGTGGATGGCAGGATATGAGTATGGTGCAAACCACATGAAGCGATGGAACCTTCTTGCCAGCAAGGTACTCTTCAAGCTGGTGGGGGTGGCATTCTTGTCTGGGGACTGTTTTTGTGGACTGAAATGGGGACCCCTGGTAAATGTGACATCGTCCCTCACAAGTCAACATTACTAGGATATCCTGGATGACCATTTGCTGCCGTTTGTGCGTCTTCAACGTCCCACTGGGGACCTTATCCTGCAACAAGACTGTGCCATCGCTCCCGAATCGTATCTGAATGGCTGGATGAACACTCCACCAACGTGACCTCTCTTCCTTGGCCAGTTAGGTCACCAGACCTCATTCCCATCGGGCACATCTGAGATGCCATTGAGAGAGATGTTCAAAGCTCTGACCCCCCCCCCCCCCTTTCCATCAAATCTTCACGAACTGCGGGAGCTTTGTTCAGGGGTCGTGGATCCGTATGGCTTCCCAACGCTTCCGGTGTCTTGTCGAGTCCATGCAGAGACAAATCGCCACCATCATCAGGGCGAAAGGTGGTGCTACGTGTTACTAGACAGGTATCTCTAATTCAATTGCTCTTCAGTGTAGAGCTATCACCAGCTTCCTCTGCTATGAATTTTGTAAACAATGGAAACATTTTAGTAACTTCACAGTCGGTGTGACCTTTCCAGAAATCTAACTTCTTAACGAAGCCTTCCATTTTGTCCTGCGCCGCCCCGGCGGTGCAGTGGTCTAAGCGATGGCCTCTGATCATTCGTCCGAACAGGGTCCGGGTTCAAATCCCGGTGAGGCATGGATGTTGTGCTTGTCTTACGGTACTGGCTCTCACCCTTCCCTGGAACCAGTGACCCTAAATTAGGGACGGGCGACTGCTTATAGCCCATTGAGTTGCTCACGGTGGTCGTTAAACCTCCAATCAAAAAAGGAAAAAAAAATAAAAACATTTTTGTCCTGCATATCCAGAATATTTTATTTTCTTGCAGTGATACATTCAAAGTGTTTAGTTTTTCAAAATGTTCACGAAATAGGCTAGTGTTGCTAAAAATTCAACATTATATAAATGTTTTGCTAATTCAGTTTCCTAGGCAGAAAAATTCTAATTTCTTCATGCAATGAAAAAAGACGCTGCAGAACTTTTCCACAAGACAGCCACCCGATACTTAGACCAAGACAGCCCATACGATACTTAGACCTCTCCGCCGAGTTCTGGGCTGTTGGCTTCGCCACCGCAGCTCAGAACTAGTTCTACTGATTCTTGCTTCTGTGTAATAATCTGTACAACTTTTGAGATGGTCGGATGGCGTATACAAAGTTCGACATATATGTAAATAAAATATTCACTGTGTACTTGAAAAATGTTCACCAATTTTTATCTTTTATTGAGGATGGCATCATTTCTTTGCTTAAACCATCAGTTTGGTAAAAATGGCAGTGATTCCATTACCCACATTGGATCCACTGCAAAATAAGGTGTCTAAATAGAGATATGAATCTGCAATGGATGCTCCTCTTTGATCTAAATGGAGTAAACATTTCGGTCTTAGAAAACTGAAAAACTTAAACGCATGTTTAATATCTACTGAACTGCAACGTGACAGCTAAAACTTGCACTTTTGAAAGAGCAGATGTTCATATGTCATTTCTTCACGAAGTTCAGTAAATCAGCGAGCCTGCACTGGTTAAAATTTGATGTAATTAACAATATGAACAGCATCCGTAAGAACACTATGTATATCTGGTTGCAATTTATTTGACAGCCAAAGTTTTGGGATGTATCATACAATTAGTCCATTTTACTGCCAGTGCTACAGCTTTCATTAGAGTTAAAAGTCCACCATTCTTCCCTGTCCAGGCAGCAGTGCCGTCGGTGCATGAACCTATACAATTAGTCCAAGTCAAGACTTATGCACAAATTTAAGTACAGCAAATATGTCTTAACTGGTAGTTGTTGTTGGGATCGTTTTACAAAACAGTAACTCTTCTCTCTTATTTCCTTCTTTGGCATATCTCACGTAACAAATAAGGTGAGTCTGTGATCAAACATCGGTTGATTCATCAAGTTGAAACTCAAATATTTTACTTTCTTTTACTTGTTGAATTAACTGCGTTTTCAAATCCATAGCAAAGTCATCGATTCGCCGTGAAACTATTATTTGATAGTGGAATAGTTTCTAATGCCTTCGCAGCTTCCTGTCCATTTATAATGCAACACATTTCTACAGCTGCCGAAAGAAACAAATTCGTGGCAATGCTGTGCTATTTCTAACATTTAGCGATTTTCAGTGCCACTCCATAAGAAGCTTTGAACGTTTTCTGCGACACTGTAGCTTCTTTTGACATAAGTCTTCTGTCATTCCAATTTCATCTCTTTTCAAACAAACAATGCATGATCCTTGTGTATATAATGTTCATGCATAGTCTCCAGATGTCTTAAGTTTGACCGGTCTAAGGCTATCATTGACGAGAACTTGAAAACAAATGATACACTTCGGCTGTTGAATGCCGGATTTGCTACTAAAACAAGAAAATCCGAACTTGATATATTTTGCGTCATATTGCCTGCACTTTCTTTCCTTTATCCCGGGGCTGTACTTGTGTCATCAGAAGTAATCGTGCTACTATTACTAGGTTCACTTTGGTCTGCAGATTCTGCACTACTCATAGTTGTCTTCAAATAGGGGTCCATTCTCAATGTAAAGTAGATTAGTTTAGTTCTAGATTAAGTAGAATATATGGCCACAATCACGCTGAATGTTATTTGTGTGATGCCAGAAAACAAATGAGAGAGTGATGGAAAAACACCATGTGCGTGTGGAGGACTATCACATTGTGTTTGGAGAGGTGTCCATTTTCATCCACGTATAGTGAATAACATAGAGTGTGTCTGCTCGCACCTCCCTTGCCGCGCCTCACCAGTTGGGAACCTATGCATTAGATCATGTATGTTCTGTTTTTGAGTCTTATTTGAATCTCACTACAGGGATGTCTTGTGCAGCCATCTTTTGGCTAGGTTTTGCTGAAATTTTGGATTGTTTTGATTGGTCATGTGTAGTTTTGCAAAACGTTGCTAGGAAATTTTCCCAGATATTGTTCATTTTGAAAGAGGTCTTGTTACAAGCTGGACTAGTGGTAGAAATTTCAATAGATTCACGAAGAAGAGATTGTTTTTATTCTTATCTAGCAATGCCTTTTGCTTCATTGCAAACAGGTGTAAACCCATCATCAATGACTTTTTACTAGATCTACAGTTGTTTTTTTTCGTAAATATTTAATGTTGTGGCCTTTCAGACAAATTGATAATCTTTTAGTTATTCCTATGTACGAGGGTCATTTCAAAAGTTTAGCACACTGAATTATCCCTTAAAAAGGAATTTATTTCACAACATGCCTTTACAGGCCTTCGAAGTAATCTTCATTATTTCTTTGTGGCAGTGGCCCAATGTTTGGGCAAGTCTTGTATTCCAGTCAGGATACCTCCATTGTTGAGGCGTCGTATTACTCTGGTCACATCATTAGAAAGTTCCTGAATTGTACTGAATCATTTCCCGCAGAGTGGCTTCTTGAGTTTTGGGAACAAGTCATAGTCTGGTGGGCTCATGTCAGGACTGTATGGCGTGTGGGGTAGCAATTCCCATCCATAATTTTCCAGAATGTCTCTTACCATACGGGTAACATGTGGCCTCGCGTTGTCATGCAAAATGATGACACCAGCTTTGAGTATGTTCAGCTTTCTTTGGCGAATCTTTGGGGGCAAAACATCTTGAAGAAACCTTCTGCAGTATTCCGCTGTTACAGTGGTTCCCTTGGGCACTCTGTCTGTTGCTATCACTCCAACCTTGTTCATAGGCCATAATCACAGAAGTGTCTTCTATTGCATCTGATGGCCGGATGCTTCGTGGGCCGTCTTCGATACTTTCCTCGACCTTGGCCGGAATGAGAAGTCAACCGTGACACTGTGCTGCAATCCACTGCACTAACCCTACAAACTTCAGACAAAGTTTTATGAATTTTAGTTGGGGAGTTCAAATTTTAATGTAGGATCACTGAGTCGCTACGCGAGATATGACCTGAATCACTTTCTTCCATTTCTAGGCAGAATTTTCCAGAACAGAAACAAATTAGCCTGCAAATGTAGACATAACTATGTATACTGAAGTCTGACTTAGCCGCCTCGGTGGCGCAGTGGTCTAAGGCGTTGGCCTCTGATCATTCGTCCATAAGGGGCCCGGGTTCGAATCCCGGTCAGGCATGGATGTTGTGTTTGTCTTACGGCACTGGCTCTCTCCCTTCCCTGGAATCAGTGACCCTAAATTAGGGACGGGCGACTGCTTATAGCCCATTGAGTTGCTCACGGTGGTCGTTAAACCTCCAATCAAAAAAAAAAAAAAAAAAAAAGTCTGACTTACAACTTGTGCAATTATTGGAGCGATTGCATCATCCTATGGGCTGTGCCTGCTTGGTGTGCAAAACTTTTGAAATGACTTACGTATTTTTCTTTGTACAACACCTGGTAAAGGAAGAGGTATAAAATAAACTCTGTTTTTATCCTCAGGTTTTGATGGGTCTTAATTGCTGTGCAATTGTAGGGCATTGTCTGATGCCAATATTGGCTGCCCCTGGTGGCACAGTTGTCTAAGTGCTGGCTTCTGATCATTTGTCAGAGATGGATCTGGGTTCGAATACCAGTGAGGCATTGATGTTGTTTGTCTTGCGGCACTAGCTCTCTCGCTTGCCTGGAACCAGTGGCCCTAAATTAAGGACTAGCAATTGTCCTGAATTTAATTGCTCACGGTGGTCCCAAACAAACAAAAATTTAAAAAATGCCAATATTGATATTTCATACATGCCAATTTTTACAGTTTCTCTCTATTCTAAAAAAGTAACTGCAGCTGTTTTAGAAAGTTTGTGACACTCTTGCTTTCCTGGCTCGCAGCGCAAAACGTATCGAACACAAAAATATGAAATTTACATCGTTTGCAGAACCCGCTGAAATAAACTGTTTCTCTATTCTGGCGATACTTCAAGAGCTATTGTATTTCAAAGTTAAGGTAAGCAAAAAAGTGCTATCAGCTCGCATTCAGGACACACTAACAGCAACAGAACCATGAAACTTTGTACACGTAGTGCCATGACCGAATTTTTGCACTTTATCACCCCTTTTTTTGAATTTAGATTTAGTTTACGAGAAATTAAAATTTTAAATTTCACAAAATTCTCTATTTCGTGATGGGTTCCATTTAAGAAAATGGATGTATGGCAAACTATAAATCATAATGCATTGCAATTTTTACGGCATAAACTTACAACTATCATCCCTTTTCACGAAAAAAAGTAATTTTCTGATTTTTAAGCAATTTTTAAAGACTCAAAGAAATAAATAAACAGCTCGTCTATCTTCATGATAATCACAGAGGAACGTTGTGGGACCTGCTGCCATGGTGACGCAGAGAATTTGTTCTGCATATGTTTTGTTGGTAAAGCTATCTTAGTTGTTTAATGGTTTAGCATAACGGTTTACGGAAATGCTTTTTGGACCGCTTTTGTCTTCCTTAGTGGTGAATTTAGTAAGTGCTTATAAGTTCAAACGACAAAAGTCTGCCCTTCCAAAAAATAACAGTAAGCAGGATTGCCAGCTAACCGGGGAAAAATCGAGGAATACAAAAATGAGGCTAACAATCGGGGAAAACTCGAAGAAATTTTCTTTTTTTTTTTTTTGCAAAAACCTGGAAAAGTCGGGAAAAATTAAACTGATAATTTTTTGCGTAATGCGTATGCAATTACCAGGGATAGGAATTCTGCGCCAGAGTGCGCCAAAACAAAAATCTTGTGCCATCTTACTGCAAAAAGCAGATTGTGTGCCAGAACCGCCGTGTCCTGTAGTCATCGTCAGTACTTCGGCACACTAACATTCTCTGTGCATGCAAAGTTCCGCTTGACGCTGAGTAACAACCATGCATTGGGAAGAAAGGTTCAGAGATTCAAAGTACTAAGGATTTTATGTAGTTACTATGGAAATCTTCGGTCCGCTACGGATGATGAAAAATATCAAGTGTGCTATGGAAAGTGTCTGTCCGCCGTGGATGATGGAAAATATCCAGCATGCTATGGAAATAGTCTGTCCGGTACGGATGATGGAAAATATAGAATATGCTATGGAAATCGCCAGCCTGCTGTGGACAACGATAAATGTCGAGTATGCAATAGAAATCAAAAATTCCAACCAGCAATTAATTCAAGTGTACAATGACAACTTTTTTAGCGCGTCTTTTGTAAAAAAAGATCGTGCTTATGTTATTGGTTTGTCAGTCTGTGGACACCATATCTCTGCAACTATTAGTCGGATTCAAAAAATTCTTTTTGCATTGGTAAGCTTGAAATATGAGAATGACGATCCTTTGTTTCATCAGTCCAGATGAGTTCTTTTAGATATACTACAAGTTGCCATAACAAAAAAGGAAGATCCGCACTTCAACATCTACAAAACAAGCTATTTCTTTCCACTCGTGCTTCAGCCTTTTATTGCAGTACATGCTGTCATGTTATTGACCTGACAATTTGCATACAACCAAACACTCGTGTAGCTGTCTCTTACACATTTCAGTAACATCTGAATGTTTTGACTGCTAACCAATGACTTGAGAGCCTGAAATTTAGCTTTTTGTTGTTGTTCCTTAATTTTTTGGACATGAGTGTATGTAAGAGAACTGTGCTTTGGGATACAAAAGTATTTAGTAAGCCAACTCAACAAAGATAGTGCATTGTCCTTTTGCCAGAAATTTCTGCGTTTGGTTAAAAAAAGTTTAAGATTTACTCTGACTGGAATTGCATTGTATAGATGCATAACTTGCAAACTAGTTTTTTTGAAATTTTTAAGTAATTTGATAGTTTGATTTAATGCAGCAATTGGGGCTCGGAGGTAGCTTTGTAGTTAAGAGCTGTGCCATGTGTTAAATCATATGTAATTGATAAGTGTGCAGTGGATTTTTATGAAGCTATATTTAATT
This sequence comes from Macrothele yani, assembly GCA_039090855.1. NCBI lineage: Eukaryota > Metazoa > Arthropoda > Arachnida > Araneae > Macrothelidae > Macrothele > Macrothele yani. The sequence goes on from CM077009.1 coordinate 7,799,795, forward strand.
ATTTTGTTACTATAAATATATTGTGTAAATGATTTATTGATGTTCATATGTTACCGATAGGCTCAGCAGCGGGACCAGCAAAATCCTGTTCATGAGTTACAGAACATTGGTCTCGGAAGGGGTAAGAACTTATGTTGCCTATGCTATTCTTTTTATTTCCATTCTTTGATCAAACTTATTACTGTCATCTATATTTTACAGGAACTTGGCATTTTTGACAAGTTCTACTATTCATTTTGGTGGTGACAATGAAGTCCAATGTTTGTAGGTATTAAAGAACTAACCATTTATAAAAGTTAATTTTGTAATTTGACAAGTCTTCAGATGTATTCATTTACCTATACAATTTGTTTAACTGCTGAATATTCTAGTTACATTGGATTAATTTCCTTCTTGTTATTTCATATCATTGTGAATGTGGGAATTCCATTCCCCGAAAACAACTGCATCAGTTGAGAAGGCCATTAAATACTTGTTCATTTTTGTGTTAACGTTTGTTAGAAGTTTACTTTGCCACTATGGTGACAAGAAAACCTTCCTTTGTTGTCATTTATCCCACCAAATTGCATGAGAACAGAACAAGAGTTCTCGCCACCAATGTTTCAAGTCCATTGGTGCCGCTTGAAGTGGGGTCATTCCACACAAAATAGTCAGATTTTGAATTAATTTTCCACCAACAAATCTCAGATTGTTGCGATTTTTTTTTAATGGGTAGCTACACCCAACTTATAAAAACCTGGAAAGTTTCAATTTTTTATTTCCGATAGATTAGAAGATATAATTTTTTTAATTTTGGTGCATGGCAGACATATTTTGTGTAAAACTGCAGATATCTAAGTTATTTAAAATAAAAAGAAATGCATAAATCATAATTTTTACCAAGGAATCCATTGGCACGTGTTTCTATCTGCTTTAGTTTTTGAGCAATGAGAGAGCCTTTCTTCAATGCTTAAAAATACAATGTAGTACAACACTTAGAAAGCTGCAGTTATTATTCTTTGCAAAGAAAGGTTTAATCTATCAAATGAAGGAAAGAAAAAAACTTTGGGCTTTTGCCTGAACGCTGAGAAAAGAATTTTCAAACATGCTGGAAGGCCAGTGCATTGCCACGGTGACAGCGCAGTCTGCGAATAATGCTGTGTCGTGGCCACGGCTGTGCGGAAACTTGGTACCGGAAAAACTGCATCCCTTCCACAAGCAAGAAGCGATCACACTGCGTGGACGCATGTGTGGAACTTACGTTTTAAAGGAATTCTTTATTTTAAAAAAGCGTGATTAGTTCATGAATTATGTTTATACTTCAATGTCTCACAAAGCTGTGATCAACTTACATTTCTGATTTTGATTATATTTGATCAAATCTGACAGCAGGAAGCTGACCTTTCATGAAACACATTTTTTTTCCCCAATAACAAATTTGATTATTATCATTAAATTTAACATCTAAAGATCTTGCAGAGTTTGCGAGATTTTTCTACATTTTGTGTCATCTAGATCAGTGGTTTCCAAACTTTGAGTCCCCCCCTTCATTTTTTTAAGTATAAGAAGAAACAAAGAATGCTTACCTTCAATGGGAGACACAAGACTGACTGCAGCAAATTTTTTCAATATCTGAACTAGTTTTAGCTAGCAGAATCGCGGCGACTCCCGATGCACATCACAGATTTATTTTGGTCCTGCAGACAAAAATGACATCCCCAGAACCAGATTAAACCATCTTGCAGAACTCCTTAAGATCTAAGTTTTCTGCCTCTCGATTTCCGAAAACTGCGAAAACTGAAGTTAGGCGAATTGAGGATTTCTCCCGTAATCGTAATTTGTTATCTAATAACATGAAAGTGTTTGCTGATTAAATTTAGTTAGTTTCTCAATACATTCTGGATAATTCTGCCCTACTAACAATGTGGCAGTATTATGGAAGTGACTGTTGTCTTTTCCAACATGATCAAGCTCCCTGCCACACTGCATGGCATGTGCAGGACTGGTTTCTTGAAAATGAGGTGGAATTGTTAGACTGGTTGTTCAGAGTCCTGATCTTAATCCCATAAAACACCTGGAATGAACAGTAGCGACGGATACAAAATCAACCACAACGACAGTCTTCGCTCCCCACTGTGGCAGCAGCTTTGCAAGATGAATAGCAAGCCATTTCTATCGAGACTTACCAGAAATTGGTTGATAATGTCTCAACATGTTGCTGCTGTCGTACAAGCAAAAGGTAGACTGACTAATTGCGATAATAAAGCCATTCGTTCCAAAACATTGTGGTGTTCGAATATTTCTGATAAATATAGTGTAGATCCCTATATACACTGATGTAGCACCTACCTAATAAATGAGTCTGGTTGCCCTTGACCTTTAAAACAGCCTTAATTTGATGTGGTATGCATAGATGCCAACTAGTACGGATTTTCCGTAATTTTACGGATTTTTGGTTGCTGTTACGGAAGTACGGAAACACCGCTGAAATTACGGAAAATCGCCATTTGATTTAATTTTCTGAGATAGAAAGCAAATTTTCATCAACTTAAAAAATTTTTGTTGGTTCTTCAAGCTTTCTGGGGGGGGGAAAATTAAATGCTACATTCAGGGCTGCCAGACCTGCGGCAATCGCGCCAGCCCGCGCCAAAACGTTGTTCTTGCACCATTCTGCTAAAAAATCGCCATTTTGACGAAATCTGCGCCTATTTTGCACTAAAAGTTAAAATTTACCTGGTCATCGATATTTTAGCGTTATCTTATGACATTCGAAATCGATTCAGCGGTGAATTCCTATGTGATATTCTTCCGCGGATTCGCGGAGTCCCCTCCGGTTTTTTTTTTTGTTTTTTTTTTTCGAGATCGATGCAAAAGTGAAGAAATTTTCGGGATATTAGTTGGGGGGGGGGGGGTCGTATTCCGTCTGGGGACGTTGTTTTGTCTAATTTTTAAGCGTTCAGAAACGGAAGTTAAACGAAGTGCAGATTTTTCCCGTAATAGTATATTTTTTTCTCTAGCGATGTTGCTTCTGTTCAGTACTGTTAAATATAATTTCATTGCATAATTTCAACTTGAAATTGTAGGCAACGATTTCCGAAAACGGAAGTAAGGCCGCCCGAAAATTTCCCCGTAATCTTCGGCGACGAGATTGTCACGCTGATTCGAGGAATTCAGTCTTTTTTTTGTTATCATTTGCACCATGTACGAAATCGATGCATAACTGAACTTAAATTTTGGGAGGATTGGTGGCGGCTGCGGGGTGGGGGTCGTTTTCTCTGTCTGAGGACGGAATTTCATCCTTCGAAAATGGAAAGTAGACAGAGATAAGATTTCTCTGGCAATCGTAATTTTTTTTTTCTCGCGATGTGTCCTCTACTCAGTATTGTTAGATATCGTTTTATTCCATAAATATTTGTATTTCAGCTTGAAAATGTTGAATAAACTTCCGAAAAGTGATGTCAATTCAGCTTGAAAATGTTGGATAAGTTTCCGAAAACTGAAGGCTTGAAAAACCGTTATTTCAAGCCATGTTTCCCGATTCAGCTATCGCAAAAAATATTTGTGTGGAAGAACCAAGGCTACTGCACTAATTCAGCACATGGCCAGTGTTTCTACAAGTAACATCGTATCTGAAGTTAAAAAATCCTTTTTCTTTATCTACGGAAGTAATGATGCTCAAGCAAATAAACTGTATCCCATTTCAATAACATATTTTGACGAAAAAATAGGGAAAAATTCAACTGTTATCATTGGTTGAATCAAGTAATAATACAGGTGAAGGAATATTCAACGTTTTGAACAATGAGTTTGTTAAAAAAATATCTCATGGAGCAACTGTGTGTCATTTTCCTGTGACAATACTAACACTATCATAGGTCAAGTAAAAGGTGTTGTTTCTCACATAAAGAAGGTTCAGCCTGCAATCATAGTGCAGCGATGTTCATTCCATTTAGTAAATTTAGCTGCACAGAAATCTGCTACTCAACTGAAAGGATTTAATGTTGAGCAGTTTCTGATACAGTTGTATTTTTTTTTTTTTTTTTTGGAGAAAAGTTCAAAGAGGAAACAATCTAAAACCGAGTCAAGCTGTTTGTGGTACTAAACCACACACAATTCTAAAACATGTCAATACTCGCTGGTTATCACTTTTGGAATCCATTGACAGAATTTTAGAACAGTGAGAGGCTCTAGAACATTATTTTAGTGACAATGAAGAAGCTAATTCTCAGTATAAGAACCTTGCAAGTATGATTGGAAATCCTTCATCTAAACTTTGTCTTTTTTTATCTGCTACTCTTCCTTTGTTTACATCTGTTAACGTGTTCTTGCAGCAGGAAGCTCCGCTTGTGCATGTATTAAAAAGAAAACTTCATAGTCTGTTATCTGAATTGGTTGTACGATTTATCAAGCCATCGGCATTTGATGTGACAGCAACATCTCTTGCAGATAGAAATTTTGAAAGAAGGAGAAATCAAAAGAGAACTGTGATCTCGTAATTGGGTCAAAAGCGAGATCTTATATAGGCACAACTGCAGATCTGAGTGAAGACACAGTGGCTACTTTTTATTCTGAGTTAAGGGAATTTTACAAGGCAGGCTGCAATTACATTTTAAGAAAATTTCCACTTAATGATGAATTTCTGAGTCATGCTGAAATTGCAGATGTAGCATTAAGGCAAAGTGTTTCTTTTGCATCAGTCCAATATATGTGTTCCCTGTTTCCAGTTTTGAAACCAGAAGAATCTGACAAGGTGGAATCTGAATTTGCTCACTACCAGTTTGAAAATTTTAACTGTGCTGTTACTTCTGAGAGAATGGATGAAGTGTGGCACAGAATTTCTTTAATGAAAAATGAAAGTGGCTAGTTAAAATATGAATCATTAAGCAAAATTATGAAAATGATTTTAATAGTCCCTCATAGCAATGCAAGTACAGAAAGAATTTTCAGTATTGTGAAAAAAAATCCATGAATGATTCAGACCTAATTTAAGTAGTCATGTGCTGTCTTCTTTATTAGTAGAAAAAATAAACAGCATTGCACACAGTGAACTATGCTATCAGAAGAAGTTTTCAAAAATTGAACTAAGGAAGGCCAAAATGGCAACTACAGCCAGTTTATCATAATAATTTGGCAACATTCCAAGGAATAATTTTTCTTCATGTCTGGAGGTAATTTATTATATTTTTCTGGTAGACAGTATTTTAAATTTTCCCACTAGCAAATTATTTTTTATTGTATTATTATTATTATTATTATTATTATTGTTAATAGTTCTGACAGGTTAAAATTTGTTGCAGTGTTAAATACCCAAATTTGCCGCTGTAGACTGGATTACTGAAAATTACTGAAAAAAAAAATTGTTACTGAAAATTACTGAAAAATGAACATGTTGGTTACTGAAAATTACTGAAAAATGAACATGTTGGTTACTGAAAACTACTTTTAGAGGTTGGCATCTATGGGTATGGTTTCAACAAGGTGCTGGTAACATTGCATAGGTATGTTTAGCCAAGTGGATATGATAGCATCCCACAGTTGTTGAATGTTTGCTAGAGAAGGATCTGTTACGAATGGCTATCTCAAATTCCATTCCACAGGTGTGCAAGACACGTTCTGATTGTGTGAGGAATGAAGATTCAATTATATTCCATCCCACAGGTGTGCAAGACTCTCTCTGATTGTGTGAGAAATGAAGATGTGTTGCAGTTGTGTAATGTGAAGCAAAATGTTGTTAACAAGGTGGAGACTATTATTCTTCGGTGGCTTGGCCATGTTGAAAGAATGAGTGATGAAATGCTTACTAAGAAAATCTTTTTATCCAAGTGGCAGGAAGGGAAGGCCAAGGAAGTCATGGGAGGATCAGATTCAGGAGTGTCTGCATGAGAAAAAGATTGAGTATGAAGTATAGAAGATCTTGTGTACGGCGTGTGATGCATGTCAGTGAAGCCCAAGTTGTATGTCAAGATTGCTGTAAATGGAGAAGTCTGATATGGCAACAGTAAGTAAAAATTATATGGTAGTTTGTATTTCTTTGTGGAGCTAATCTCAAAGAAACAGCTTAGTGATATGTATGTATAACTTTTGCTAAAACCACTTTTTATCACTAGCAAAATGTATTTGCTTGCTAGCAATTTGATACTATCTACCGGTTGAAATCAAGCCCTGTTCTGGACCCATATCTCTGCGAACAGTGCACAGGAAATTGAAGTGGATCGGTATTGGCTGTTGAGAAACCATTGGTTTCTGTGAAGATCTGAACAGTTAGTCTGCAGTGGTGTCAGGAATACCATAACTTGACACAGGAAGACTAAAAGTCATGGTCCACAAGTACACTTTGTTCTATATGGTAGCCATAGAATTTGGCTGGTACCCCTTGACGAAATTAACATAGCTTGCCTTGTAAACCCAACTCAAGGTTCTGTAGGTGGTGTCCTAGTGTAGAGCACATTCTGTTGGTACAGAACTGGTCCCATATATTGCTTGGAAGGTTGGGTGTCCTGCAAGGGTTATCTGAACATTGTTGCCAATAAAGTCCATCATGCAATGTTTACTTTTTATCCACACTTGATAGCTGTTTCATGGATGACAATGCTGCTGCTGTCCATCACGTAAAATGTGCTTAGTAGTGATATATCATGTTCAATTGGAAAACGAATTTCCCCAAAGAAATAATTTTTCATAAATACATGGTAGGCATTGTAATGCTTTTATTGCCATATTTTCACTGTATTCCATGTAACCTCTTCCCTCGGAAAACTTGAAAATTTTCATCGTCATGGAGCGGGAACAGAATCCGCACCTCCCGATTTCCAGTCAAGCATGCTAGTCATTACACTACCCATGACAAGGAAATTCCAAGCAACTGAACATAGATATCTGAGAACCTTCAGATTTTTTGGAAGGAAGTGTTTACATGGAATACAGTGAAAATATGCCAATAATAGCATATTTAATACCTACCATGTATTTATGAATTATTTCTTCGGGGAAAGTAGTTTCCCAATTGTATATGACATACTTTCATCACTGGAATTTGTGTTGCATGATGGGGCATGAATAACTTTAAGTAGTGCAAATCTGAAGGTTCTCGGATATCTTCAGTTGCTTGGAATTTCCTTGTCATGGGTAGTGTAATGACTAGCATGCTTGACCGGAAATCTGGACGAGCTGGTTCGATTCCCGCTCCAGGACGATGAAAATGTTAGTTTTCTGAAGGAAGTGCTCAGTTGTGGTTCAGAGAGCATGACAGCGACTACCACCATCTTCTGTGGTCACCACAAAGCCCGAATCTAAACCCCATTGAGAATGTATGGGACATGTCGAAAAGCAGATCCGGGAGCAGGGTCCTCTTTTATCAAATCTGAGCCAGTTAAAGGATTGTCCAATGAATGTATGGTATGCTGTAGACATAGAACTAGAAATTATTACAGGTATGTTGCACAAGCAACATCGTAGCTCCCTTCGTATGTGCAAATGTTTTTAATAATTTCTGGGTTTATTCCCGGAAAACCTGGAAAAGTCAGGGAATTTTGAGACTCGCAGGGAGTGGCCACCCTGTAGATGCATTCCAACACCTTGTGGAATTTATGCCAAACTGCATATGTGAGGTCATTCGGGCTAAACAAAGGTCCAACCCGGTATTGAATAAAAGTTTCTAATTCAATGCCCAGTATGTGTATTTCTCTCCATTAGAAAAAACCATGCATGTGTAGGGGTGTCTGCAATGATAAGACACCTCATGACACCCAAAAATGCTGTTCGGGGTGTTGGGTTGGTCCGAATGAATTGTCCGGCGCGAACGAGCAGTGAAGACAGGCCTCCACCACAGCAGAATGGACCCACCCACAGGTGTTGTTGCAGGTATTATGTCAGAGTTACTGCAAATAGCTAGTATGTGTGTGAAGAACAAGGTTCAGGCTTGGTTTGTTTGGATGTAACATGGCTTGCAAAGAAAACGTGGAGATGCCGGATTTGAGTTATCTTCCTGTATGAATTTAAACTGGACCATTCTGCAGGAATTGCCGCTCGAAACATTAACAAAGCGTTAGGGGAAAATACAGCCAACAAATGAACCATTCGGCGGTGGTTTGTGAAGTTTCGAAGCGGAGATACGGACCTGCAAAACAAAGCATGTGGTCACTGACCTGTTGCTGTTTCTGATTATGTTCTGTTATGTGTGGTTGAAGCGGACCCCGAAAAACGTGTCTTGAAATAGCGGCAGAGGTAGGTGCTCACCACACGAGTTGTTCGGCATCTGGCTGCGCTGGGTAAGGTCGAAAAGCTGGGTATGTGGCTACTGCATGAGTTCACAACTGCCAAGAAGTCTAGGTGTTTGGAAGTCTGCACGTCACTGCTTGTCAGGAATAAGTAGGAACCTCTACTGCATCAAATAGTCACCTGCGGCGAGAAGTGGTTCCTTTATGATAATCGGAAACGATCTGAACGATGGTTAAGCAGGGCACAGCTTACTGGACGGCATCCTAAACCGCCCCTACACACCAAGAAGATGATGCTCCTTGTCTGGTGGTTCACAGCTGGGATAATTCATCGGAGTTTCTTGGCAAGAGGCCAAACCATCCCTGCAGAACGTTACTGTGCTGAATTACACCAGCAATTGCTGCAGAAACAACCGACTTTAGTCACCAGACACGGTGTTCTGCTCCAGGAAAACGCCTGCCCTCATGTCGCACAACGAAAGATTGACACTAAGTGCCTTGGTCTATGAAGTACTGCTTCATCCAGCCTATTCCCTGGACTTGTCTCAGACAGACTATCATCTGTTTCGTCGCCTGGATCACTTTCTGTCTGAAACAGTTCACGAAAGACGAGGTTCAACTTGCAGTTGGTGACTTCTTAGGGTCCCAGCCACAAGACTTTTTTCGTTCCGGGATCATGGCATTGCAGGATAGATGGCATCTGTATGTCGATGCCCAGGGGGATTATTTTGCCTAGGTAAGTTGTCCTACTTTTCTGTTCTCGCCGTCCACGTGTGCTGGTCCTTTGCCGGACATTTCATTCGCACCAACCCAATATTAAGGAACCCAATGCCCAAGTGAGGATGGCATGTGTCAATTTCTGTTAGATGCTCCTAATAATTTCTTACTTCAGCGTAAATAGATCACAAGGAGAAAACCTGTATGAGTGTACTAAATAGAGAAGTTCGGGGTTTCTTATTAATACAGTTGTAAGGTTACAGTGGCTCAGCCCCAGAAGTCTATTTGTAATGTTTTTTTTTTAGTATTAATTAATTTTAAACATGCTGAATAAAGCAACGATACAGTGCATGTGGTGGACTCGTGGGTAAATTTCCATTGTACTATGCGAACAGGTCAAGCGAATGCAGCGATGTTGGCTCAAGGTCATTTATGTAGGGCGTCAAGGTCGCCTGCCCTCTGCCTGATAGAATGTCTTCCAAGGCGTGGACGGCTTACAGATGTGGCGAAGGGCAGGGAAAGGGTAGGAGTTTAGGAGCCCTATAAAAGGGGCGAGCTGTTTTGCTTGTGGCTTTTTGAGTTTTGTTTGCTGGTTGGTGTTGAGGTCTCTGTACGAAGGCCCTCGTATTACACCAGAATGTGGGGAGAATGCTTTTAAGCCCTCTGGGTGACGTGCATCACGGTTAGTGAAGGAGTACGTGGGGTGTTCACTGATAGACACGAGGATTTTGTTGAGGTTCACGAGAGAACTACCTCAGAGCGAGCCAGTTTTATGCCTGCGCCTGGAAGCCGGTCCACGCGGGAATACAGTTAATCAGCCGGAGGTTAATTTTGGTATTCGAATAAACTCAAGTTTTCACGTGACTGTTTCCTCCAAGGATTGACTTAATCAGAGTGTATGCATTATTACTCTACGATCTACGGACATTACAGCTTCTGCGACAGTTCACATTACATAAAAAAAAAAAAAAAAAAAAAGAGCCTATGTCTGAACCGTTTGAAAGAGAAATTGTTCGACCTCTGCAGCAGGGCTACATTGGCTGTTCCCGACAACAGTGTTAGAATTCAGTACACTCATTAGCTGCTTTCAAGTGGAATTATCAGTGGAATGTGTCTAGTTGCTGCTACCTTCATCAGCTGAAATATACCTTTTTGATAAATCTATTATGATATAACTAATCAATGTAGTGTTGCTTCTAGTGTAATATTAAACTCCACCATTGTCATCTAATTATTTAATTTCTTCCAATGCTTATTATTATGAGCTTGCTAAACTTTATCATTTTAAATTCTTCAGTTTTTTATTGTGAGGTCATAGGTTTGTGACTTATCATCTCAGCCAGTTCTGAATGAATCATCAGTGGCATGCTTTCTTACTATTCTTTCTTACTTCTCTGAAACCAATGGCCCCAAATTAAGAACAAGCAACTGCTAATGGCATTGAGTAGCTCATTGTGACCTTCCTCCCTCCCCCCAAACTTTTTCTTGTTTAAAGTATGAATTGCATACATTAATTATGCTGCATTTCCTGTTAAATCTATGAATTACTAGATGTGTGAAATATTATAGGTCAGCCGGCACCACTGTCAAGTTCAAGAATTGCAGCAAATATCTTTGGTCAGCAGGCTATTCCAGGAAGACAACCCAATGCTGCACCCAAATCCGATGTTCCACTCGCCAATTTAGGCATGGGTAGAGGAGGCCCACCTGCCAATTTAGGAGGGGTTAGGAATGGGGATCATGGTGAGTACATTTTCAGTAAACATTAGTCTTTTTCTCTTACATTATACAAGAGTTTAATATTAGTGTCATTTTAAGTTTATTCTGTGTTCAGAGAACTAATCCCATGTTTCCTATCTCATAACTCCTTAAAAGGCCATTGTGGTTATGGGGAAGAGCTGCTCCAGCTGTAATTGTGTGTTTTGGTCAATGCTTGCAACTCATCCGTAATGGGGTTTTTTTCTTTTAATAAAGAACCCACTTAAAATGAGCCCATATTCCGTATTTAGTGAGATCCTGGATTTAATGAGCAAAGCAGGAACTTTTGTTTGGATTCAAAGCCAATTTCATAATTTTTAATGAACAAAATTTAACAAAATCTAGGATTTAGCAAGGAAGAGAAAAGCTAAGATCACTTTTAATAATCAGAGTATTAAAATTTAATTAAATTTTATGTTTGACAAGGCAGAGGAAATTAGGTGTGCAGTGTCTTGGAATGGAAAAGTGGAAATGGGACAAAATGAAAATAGTGCAGGATAATCTTGTACTAGTGGAAGATGTAGAATGTAATATTGTAGATGAAGTAAAAGTATTCTGTCATAAATGCACAATAAAAGAAGCTCAAAGCTACAGAAGAGAGTAAGATATTTAATAATGATATGCAGTTAAAAGGTTAAAACACCACGAGATCTTTCGTGGCTGCAACAGCCACATCTTAAGATGGAAATACCCAAGTGCTCAATATTTGCGGGTTAAATACAAAAACCACACACCTGGTTGTTGCCACACAATCTTAAATCAAATAATTATATGAAATACAATGATGACACTGTTGTGGAGCTACAAATATTAGTGAGATGGTAAAAAAATAAAGGTTCAATTATCTCTGTCGTTAAATAATTTCCATGGTTGATGTAAGAAGGTAAGAAGTTCATTACAACAGATATTATAATTATGAAATGTATACATACTTTTGGTAAATAGCAATTGGAAGTCCTGGAAGTGAACAGCAAGAGTAGTAGTCTCACTCCAAATGGGAGAGTGTGAACCCTTATTGACTAGGCAGGAGAGGGCTGTAGACTGTAAACAAGTTTTAACACTGTACATATGTTTAGAGAGCCTAGTTTTTAATCTTGATTTCGAGCCAACATATATATACGGTCATTATCTCCCTCTTTCGCCTGAAGAGGAACACAGTATACTCCAAATCTGTCATATGCGTCAACTTAGTCTGTCTTTTTTTACTCTGGTAAGGATGCTCTGAATTAGAGTGCCAAACGACAAATTATAACAATGGCATACATTTTTTTAAAATCTGAACACACAGACTAACATAATCCATGGCTGCAACAAATTTGGTGGGGTGACTCTCACTTATCAGTGTTGTAAATGCCCACCTCTGAACTCTCTGTAAAATGCAATCAACATGTGCTCTAGTATAACAAAGTGCAATAGCAAGGCCATGAATCTTCTGCAACTCAATTCTGCATAGATGAAGTTGTTGAATGGGAAATCGCACATCAGACAAGGAAATTGATAGAGGCCAATTTGTGGTTTATAGGATTAGCAGAGGGAAACGGAATCAAATTAGGGGTAAAAGATGGTTTCCGGTAAACCAAATATTGTAAAGAATTGGAAGAAGGGTCCGTCACCAGAAGAAAATCTAAAAAAGGGAGGGAGAAGTTAACTTCAACCAAAAATTTAATGGTAGGATAAAGAAAGGACAAAATTTCTGCAAAATAAAGTTCAGTGGACCCTGGCCAAAAAATAAGGATGTCGTCAACATACCTTAGGTACAGCAGGAGCAGCACTATGGGATCATGGAGGGCTCAGGATTTAATATCCTGAAGGATTATCTCTGCTAACAAAAGTGTAAGTAGGGACTCCATTGGGTCACCTTCTAGTTGACAATACAATTGCCCATTAAATCTTAAAAAATAAAAATTAAAAAAAAAATATTAAACAGATGAAGAGCCCTAAGGATGGATGCAATTTCATCAGGGGTAGCTAATCCCAAAAGGGAAAGTTGTGATTCAATAAGATTATGAATGAGAGGGACAGGAACATTTGGGAATAAAGAAATTACATCAAACGATTCAAAAGAATGGATTTTCTCAATAACTTGGACTGAATTAAGAACTGAAAGTCTGGAAGGAAACGAAACAAGGGGAGGAAAGGAACTAAGCTAACTTTTCTCCAAAGGGCGAAGGGGACTCGCTTATCCAGAAACTAAGCGATGAAGAGGATAACCCTCGTTATGCAACTTTAATTTCTTAAATAGTTCCGGTACGCGAGGTCCGGAGGAGGTGGGTGCATGGCTTTAGCAATAACAGAAGGGAGGTGTTTCCATGATTTTTTAACTTACTTAAAGCACTAATTGTAGAGGAGATTGGGCCTGAGGAAACAAGGGTATGAAGTTATACCCTATATGGTTGTATTCATCTTAATAATGTAATCAGATTTATTAAAGATTATTACTAGTGGAAGGATGTTGACAGAAAAGAATGGGAGGGAGTACATCAAATGCTGAACAAGTGAGTTGTGTAAGTGATTCCACCATGTACTTCAAGGAGGCTTCTGGAGTAATCCATCAGCAGAGTTGAAACCAGGCAACTTACTCCTAGGCAAAAAAGAAATTCTCTAATAGATGTACAGGATTTAGTCCATGCACATGTATTAAGTGGACTTCTGGCTAATGATTGCAGAGAGTGATAGGGGAGTAATGAAAATGTTATTCGGCAAATATTAAGGGGACAAAACTGTTAAACAAAACATATTTCCACACGTGTGCTTCAGGATTCACTCTAATACTTCTTTATTAAGTGCTTTTTTTACGTATGTTGATTTGTACTACTGTATTTAAATGTCTTTCAAGAATATTCAGTTATACTAGGGGTGATCAAAAATTATCGGGGCTATGTTCATAACTGCTAAATGAAATGGTGGGGCAGAATGCTGTTTGGCAGGCTGTGACCTTGGAACTTACTGCACATGTGCCTGTTGAGAGAACACTACCAGCGCAGTGCCTTTTCTGCTGTGGCCAGTTGTTTGGAGTGTAGTCGGATTGATGCGTCGCATTAACGATGTCTGCCGAGCTTTCTTGGGTCTTGGTGAGCTGGGGGTCTTCCACTGTTAGGACTGATCTGTAAACCCACGTTTTGTCGCCAGTAACAATCTTTTTCATAAAGTTGTCATTTCTGGCCAATTCCAACAAGTCAGTGGCTGCAGAAAATAGTTTTCTTTTGCTCATCTGAGTGGATTTTTGGAACAAATTTCACAGAACTTTCATCCCCAAATCTTCAAGTGTGCACTGCCTGTATTAATCGAGAACTAAGGCCTAAGTCATCAGCAAGTTCTCTGATGATAATTCTGTGATTTTCCCTCACAGCTGAACAAGCTTCTTGAACAAGGTTTGTACGGTCCTTAAAAGTCCTCAAGAACTCCTTATTTTTGGTTTCCATCTCTAAGGCCCTGAAAAAGTCCTTATTTTCCCCCAGTCTTGTTTTTGCACTGCAGTAATGCCTGGGCATAGCAACCCTGCCCCTGTTTTTGTCTGTGTAAGTATGCTAACCCGTTCACCAGGGGAGCTTTCGTCTAGCTCATTAAATGAAAATAATCCCCTGGAATGTTTTTAGAAATTATCTCCCTTAACCCCCGTACACACTTTTCCATTCAGATATATATATATATGGTATTGTGAAGTGAAATACAATGGAACTCCTCCATTGTACATTTTACACTTTCGTACGTAATTTTGCATTACTGTCTATATTTTGCTGTAGTTTCTATCACTTTTTTAATTTGGTAATATGTAATTCATTTATCATCATCTTTGTCAACCATTATCAGTCCACTGCTGGACGAAGGTCTCCCCAAGTTTCCTCAAAAACAATCTGTCTTGTGCCAGTCTCCTCCATGTCACTCCCGCATACTTTCGAATTTCATCCACCCATCTCCCATGTGGTCTTCTTCTGGGTCTTTTCCTCTCCCTTGGAATCCAATCTAAAATTTCAGCTGTCCATCGATGGTTTATCCTTCTAGCAGTATGCCCAGCCCATTGCCATTTCAGGGATTTAACTCTGATCATGATGTCTTCCACTCTTGTCATTTTTCGGATCCACGAGTTCCTCTTCTTATTTCTGCTGGTTACCCCAAGCATGCACCTCTCCATGCTGCTTTAAGTTGTCTGCAGCCTTTGTATGTCTCATTTAGTTAAGGTCCACATCTCTGCACCATACGTAGGCACTTGAAGGATGCATTGATCAAACACTTTTCTTTTGAGACATAAAGGCATATTGCTCTTGAAAATTTTGCTGTTTCTTCCAAAAGCTCTCCAGGCAAGTTTTGTACGCCGATTAATTTCTTCATCAATGTGACCCTCACTTGATATCTGCTGTCCAAGATAAACGTACGCGCCTGTTATCTCCAGCTTTTCTCCATCAATCAATAAATCTTCATTTCTTGTAAAAAGCAATTGAACATCACTTTTGTCTTCTGAAAGTTCATTTTTAATCCCACTTCTTTACTCTTGTCAGCAAGTTCTTGGATCATACTCTGCAGCTCTGATGGGGTAGTTGCAAAAATGACTGTCATCAGCAAAACGAAGGTGGGTTAGATAATCTCCATTAATCTTTATCCCTTTGTTTTCCCAGTTCAGTGATTGAAAGACATTTTCCAATGTGGCATTAAAGAGCTTCGGAGATATGGTGTCACCTTGTCTCACTCCCTTTCCAATTTTTATGTGTGTTGTATTTTCAAACAGCCGAATCTTTGCACTTGATTTTCATAGATCTTATTAATAATATTAATGTATGCGTCTTCAATACCGCAGGACTTCAGAGCCATTGTAACTGCTGATGGTTTCACCGAATCAAAGGCTTTTTCATAATCGATAAAAGCCATGCACAATGGAAGTTCATATTCCCTCGCTCTTTCAATGAGTTCTCTCAGTACGTGGATATGATCTATTGTGCTGTAGCTACTCCTGAATCCAACTTGTTCTCTCGGTTGAGCCATGTCCAGTGTTACCTTCAAGCGGTGTGAAAGAACTTTAGTGAAGATTTTATAAACCACTGATAGGAGGCTGATAGGGCTGTAGTTCCTGAGATCATCAATGTCACCTTTTTTATGTAGCAGGATCATTATAGCATTGTTCCAATCCTCGGGATTCTTCCCTTCATTAAGGCATCGAGTGAAAATTTGGGTGAGTACTGTTTCGATTTCTCCACTTGCTTCTTGTATGATGTCTACAGTAATTCCATCTTCTCCTGGAGCTTTTCCCCGCTTCATGTTCTTGATTGCATGTGCAACTTCTGCTGGGAGGACTGGAAGAACTCTGGTACTGGTACCTTCCATGATGTCTGGAGTACATGCATCATCCCTTTCATATAACTTGGAGTAGAAATCTTTCACTCTTGACAAAATTTCGCCTGTATTTCTTGTTACAGAACCATCTTCTTTTCTCAGTGCCATAATCTATTTTCTTCCCTTACTGAGATCTCCCTTTGCTATCTTTAGGCTTTGGTTGTTTTCAATTGCTTTCCTCACTAGTACATACATATCACTAAGCTGTTCTCTGAGATTCAGAGGTTAGCTCCAAAAAGAAATACAAACTACCAGATATTTTTACTTATTGTTGTTGTATAAAACTTCTCCATTTACAGCGATCTTGACATAAAACTCGTGCTTCACTAATATCCATTACACGCCGTACACAAGTTCTTTTATACTTCATACTCATAATCTTTTTCTCATGCAGACACTCCTGAATCTGATCCACCCATGTCTTCCTTGGCCTTTCTCTGCCTTTCCTTCCTGCCACTTAAGCTGAAAAGATTTTCTTAGTAAGCATTTCATCACTCATTCTTTCAACATGGCCAAACCACCGAAGCATATTGGTCTCCACCTTGCTAACATCATTTTGCTTCACATCACACAACTGCAATACATCTTCATTTCTCACACAATCATATCGTGTCTTGCCACAAACCCCACGTAAGTAACTCATTTCTCCAGCACACAAACGACTCCTATGTTTCTTCTGCAGTACCCAGGTTTCACTGCCATACATCAGAGTAGAAACAATTATACTTTCAAACACAGCCATGCGAGACTCTCTAGAGAACCCATCATTCCTGTGAAAACCTCCCAGAGCAGCTATGACTTTCAAAGAATTATTCACTCACCTACTGATTTCACCATCCAACTTGTTCTCTCTGTCAAACATGCTTCCTAAATACACAAACTCACTCACCTGGTCAATCACAGTGCCATTTATACTTACATTACATTCAGTGCTACCTGTTCCTCTCTCAAACACCATAACTTTGGTTTTTCCCTTATATATACTCAGTTTGAATTTCATGCAAACTTCGTGTATCCGAGTCAACATACTCTGCAACTCACTTTTGCTCTCTGCCAACAGGACAGTGTCATTAGCATACAGCAATCTGCACACACGGATATCACCAAGACATAAACCACTATTATCTATTTTGGCATCACGCATGCATGCATCCATAAATATATTAAACAGCCATGGTGACATTACACAACCTTGTCTAACTCCTGCACCAATGGAAAACCATTTTGGTAAAACACCATTCACTCTTACACACGCTCTACTACCAGCATACATGGCTTTTACACTATTAAGTAGATTCCCAGTAATACCATATTCATTCAATACCTTCCACAAAACTGTCCTATTCACTCGGTCGTAAGCTTTCTCTAAATCTATGAAGGCAGTAAAAACTTTCTTCCCAACAGCCAGATACTTTTCAATCATCGTGCGTAATGCAAAAATCTGGTTAGTGCAGCCTTTACCAGGCATAAAACCACTCTGAACATCCCACACTTTCAATGATGTAAGAACCCGTACTTTTTCAATAACAACCTTACCAAACACTTTCCCTGGCACACTCAGTAGGCTATTACCACGATAGTTCTTGCATTCAGTCTGATCATTTTTTCCCTTATACAGGGGAACAATGATAGCATCCTTCCAATCCCGAGGGACCATTCCTAACTCCCAGCACAACTGGCAAATTTCAGTTAACCATTCAATTATAGAGTCACCACCATATTTCAACATCTCTGCAGTTATGCCATCAACTCCCGGAGCCTTACCATTCTGAAGAGAATTTAGAGCTTTACACACTTCTTCTCTTGAGATCCCTCCTTGTGACATCATCTGCATCTGTCTCAGAATCATTTTTGCTCTCCTGATCTAATAACTCACAGAAGTATTCACCCCATCTGTCACTTAACTCATTGGGCTCCCATATCATTTCCCCGATCTCATTCTTCACACAACTTACAACTTTGTTTCCCCTATTTTTCCTGAGTCTCATGTACTTCCTGAAGGACTTTCTATCTTTCCAAAAAGCCAGTTCATGCCTTTCCACTTTCTCCTTCCTATCTTTTGCCTTACTGTGGGGAACCAGCTTAGCAGCTTCACGCTTCTTACAGTGATATTCATCCACAGAGACTCTACCTTGCAGCATCCCCAAATAGGCTTCCTTCTTTCTCTTTACCGCCTCTTCAATCTTACTATTCCACCAAGCATCACCTCTATTGTTACCCACTATTGTGGTGCCACAGACTTCTTTAGCAGCAGTGACACAGTTCTTAAAACATTCCCACTTCTTTTCTACATCCCTCTCACCAGACTTCAGATCCTTCAGTTGTTCTCTGAGTAAGTCAGAATACCGCTGATGATCTTCAAGGAGCCTATCAACCTTTATTCTTTCTATCCGGGCTCTCTTCCTATTCCTTTTCCTCCAACCAACATTAAGTTTCCCTCGTGACACTACCAAGTAATGATCAGAACCAACATCCGCACCTCTCATCACACGGGTGTCAACAACTAAGTGTTTCAAATGCTGATCGTAGACACTTGTGGTTGAAAAATGTATTAGATACACACAAACCATTCTCAATGCAGAGTTGGATTAATCTTTCACCATTATCATTCACACAATGATCATTAAACTTACCCAGAACATTGTCAGAAATTACGTCTTCAGTGATACTTTTCCGTACTGTCTTGCATAGCTCTATGTATTCCACTTTGAAAGTCGCATCTTCTTTAGTTTTCCTCATCTCTCTTCTTTTTTGCATCAACATTTTGTGGTTTTTCCTGATAATTTGTTCACATGCAACTTGTTCTTAGACCCATCTAATTTTGTTGCTGTTTCCATAAGAGCTTTGGTTACTTTTCTGTTAACTTCAGAAATATCCACTTCTTCCGATGTTAGGCCTTCTAAAGCAGAGAATCTGTTCTTCAGTTCCAACTTGAAGGTATTATGGTGTTTTTTAAGGTTGGTTATGTCAATACATTTTGTTTGTCTTATAAGCTTGCCACATTCAAGTTTAGTGTTGAGGTGCATCTTACATCTCACCAATCTATGGTCACTACCGGTGTTGAACTTGTTTAGCACACTGCAGTCTTCTATGACGAATTTTTTGTTACACATAATAAAAACAATTTTACTTGTCGTCCCATTTGGATGTCTCCATGTCCATTTCCTGTGCGGCTTTTTCTTGAAAAAGGAGTTCAAGATGAAAAACCCTTCTGCCTCTCCAAACTCAATGACAGTATTTCCACACTGGTTTCTGTTGCCGTGACCGAATTTACCTACTGAAGTTTCATTCTGTTGCTTTTGCCCTATTTTTGCATTGAAATCTCCCATAATTATCTTCAAGTGCTGCTTACCTTTATTATTTAGATGACGAATTTCCTCATAAAATTCTTCAATTTCTTCTTCAGGATGACTTGTGGTGGGTGCATAAGTTTGAATAATCTGAGCCTGGTATCTTCTCAAGAGTTGGATAAAGAGTCGTGCAGCTCTGTCAGAGGAACTTTCAACTTCAACTTTATCCTTCAGTTTCTTGTTTATTATAAATCCAACACCACTAGTTCTGCCAGTATCTGTCCCACGATAGAAGAGTAATTCATTTATACTTGCAATTATATGTTGAATTTTAAATATCAAATTATTGGAAATGCATTTATACATAGCCATATTGCAGGTTTGGAAGAACTGAAATGGCTTTTTTTTTTTTGAGCCATGAAATAGGTGATGCAACCGAAAATTTACCAAATGACATTAACAGTTCTCTATTGTGTCCTAACTCAAAAAAATTGAAACAAGCAAAGATTAATGAACATTTTACTCAGCACTGATGCTAAATCAACTGGTAGACAAACTGCTTCGGCCGCCCCGGTGGTGCAGTGGTCTAAGCGATGGCCTCTGATCCTTCGTCCAAAAGGGGTCCGGGTTTGAATCCCGGTGAGGCATGGCCCTTAATTAGTTATGGGTGACTGCTTATAGCCCATTGAGTTGCTCACAGTGGTTGTTAAAACCTCCAATAAACAAACTGCTTTGAAAAGAGCGATGCTTTATAAATAAAGGATGTGTATGTGATAAATAAGAGTATTGGATATTAAACTAAATCATATACAGATTTACTACCTACTATTTAAAAGATTAGGTTTTTTTTTTGTTTTTTCATATTGAAAATGGGAAATTGAACAGAATTTCTTATTGTAGTTTGTATAATGAAAATAGAATGAAAAAATTAATACAAAAGGCAAAATATACATAGGTTTAAGTTAGCAAACAAAGTGTTCATGTATCATTGTCAACCATTATCAATCCAGTGCTTTGATGGTCTCCCCAAGTTTCTTCCACAATGGTCTGTCTTGTTCCACTCTCTTCCATGTCACTCTGCATGCTTTTGAATCTTATCCACCCATGTCTCATGTGGTCTTCTGCATCTTTTCCTGTCCCTTGGAATCCAGTCTAGAAATTTGGTTATGCATCGGTGTGTGTTTTACATAAATGAGCAGGGATTGTGCTGCCAATTGTGTTCTTCGCAATTTGCAAAAAAAAAAAAAAAATCGTTTTGGCAATGGAAAAAAGGTACTGAGAACATTTTGGATACCCCTCTCATGTAAAAGAGCAATTCAAACAGCCTGAATGATTTGGCAAGAAAAAAAAAAAAGAGTAGCTGCTGAACTAGCACGATCCAAAAATTTTGAGCCCCCCCCTTTTCTTTTTGGAGGCATTCAAAATTTTATAATATTTGGTATTTAGAAATTTCATTTATGTTTGTACATTATTCATTAGAAAAACACAAGAGGTTTCACTGTCTACCCAAATTCTCTCTTGACTTTAATATTTGTATGATTTATTATATTTGTGTGGTTTTTCTATATATATATATATATATATATATGCTTGCATATTATTTTGAACAGGTGCTGTTGTTGGACCTGCTCCACAAGTACTAAATGTAGATGCCAGTCGACCAGGATTTGGACGAAGTGGAAGGAAATAAACCGCAAAGTAATTCATGTTTCAGTTATTAAATTGCAGCTAAGTTGTGAGGAAACTCCTTTTTTTTATATTGAAGTTAGATGAAATAAGTTATTCTTACAATATTTGCAATTACTTAAATTCAGGGATCGCATTCCTCCTAAAATTCCTAAAATTCCTAATATTTTGTGACCCTCCTTAAATTCCTAAAATTATACCTAAAATTTGCTATTCATCCTAAAATTTTCGTAAGCTTATTTATTAAAAACACAACCGTTATTAACGCCAATAAATTTACCATTACGGTAAGGTAAAAAGACCTGTTATTGTAGAAACACAGCCTATATGCTGTGCTGCTGAAGGGAGGGAAAATGACTCCATCGAGATGCACTTGCTTCGGGGCGGGCGCTCCACTTTTTTGCCTTCAGACAGTTTTCGAGAGTAACAAGAGATCTAAGGGAAAAGGGGAGGGGTCATTTTCACCCCTGGTTTGCGCTTTGCAGACGAACTCCGTGGCACGCAGAAGGTCGTACTTTATTTTTGTACATGCCTTGTGGAACCTCCTCTTTCTGCTGATGTTTTGTTATTGTAAACCGCAGGTGGGTGGAAGCAAAGAGGAAACATGTGATCTCCTTCCGTAACCTCCGGTAATGACGATGGGATGGTAGCTGAGTGTTATCGTGACAGGCAGTAGAGCACGTGATCATTGACCTTCGATCGTGCGTCGGCGACAGCGACCTTCGATGCGCAATATATCTCGGCTCCGACTCGCTTTGACTGAACTTGCATGAGATGCGTATGATAGTTTCTGGTTTTGTGTCTTTTATGGTGTTCTCTGTGCTGTGTGCAGGTTCAGTTCTCTAGTGGTGACCTGCTTTTTTTTTTTTTTTTTTTCTATCTTCTGACATTCTCGCAGCCAAATTTCGGGAAGTTGTCTGGTTTTGCAATATTGGAACGTGTTTTTGTGCTTCCCTTTCATTTTCTGTTTAGTAATACAAGTGTTTAAGATGCCTAAATCCAAAACGAAATTTCAAGATGTGTGGCTCGCCAAAGAATTGGACGGAGTGAAGTTGAAAGAATGGTGTTCTGCAACTGAAACAATATTTTCTGCTAAGTGTATATTGTGTTCAGAAATTTTCAACATTTCTAATAGTGGCTTTTCAAAAGTAAAAGCGCATCATAAAGGAAAAAAACATTTGCAGAAATTTCAAAGTAAATTTCAAAATAAGTCCATCCTGAAAGCCTTTAGAGGACGGGATCTTCAGCCCAAAACAAATATTAGTGAAGTACTGAGTCATGATTTACAGTTGGCTAAAGCCGAAGCATTATGGGCCATGAAAGTTGCTAAGGACAATATGTCTTTTGTTTCATGCACTGAAACAGTTGAACTTTTCAAAGAAATGTTTCCTGATTCTGCTATTGCAGCCAAAATGCAACTTAAAGAAAAAAAAAGTTGCTTATGTGATATCACATGGATTGTCAAAATATTTTGAAGAGGATTTGAAAAAAGACATTGCATCTAGTAGCCCAGGAAAGGTTACTATAGCATTTGATGAAACTACAAATACACAAGTGAAACGGCAGTTGGATGTGTATCTCAGGTACTGGTCTTCAGAAATAAATTGTTTCTTGCCGATACCTAACAAGCGTTTTTCTGGGTCATGCAACAGCAGATATTTTGCTAAAAGAAATTCTTGATGTGTTATCATCCTTCAATATTTCGTTGAACAGAATTATTTGTGTATCCATGGACAGCCCAAATGTAAATAAGTGCTTTTACGCAAATTCAATGAAGTTGTAAAACAAGAAACAGGCCAGAAATCTTTGGAACTAGGTTTTTGCAACCTGCATGTTGTTAGTAATGCATTTAAAATTTTTTTGACAAGCTTAAATATAGATTTTGACGAATTTGCTACTGATATGCATTACTTTTTAAAGAGTAGTGCTGCAAGACGAGAGGATTATAAATCTGTCGAGGATATAACATTGGTCACTGCCAAATTTCTTTTTTGCGTCATGTCAGCAACAGATGGTTAACCGTTGGTTCTGTAGCCCAGAGGCTCTTGGATCAATGGCTAAATATTACAGAATATTTTTTAAACTTCTTGCCATCTCAAAAAATATTTGAAAAACAACTACGCAATTCAACAAGGTATAAAAGAATTCACTGTTTCCTGAAAAATGAGCTAACTCTTGCTATTTAGCATTAATTTCATTTTCACACCAAAATTTTGAAAAGTTTTCATTATGTTATCAGAGTGAAGAACCAAAAATACACCAGTTATATTCTGATTTAAATACTTTAATGAAGAATGTTATGGCTCAGTTTATCCAAGATGATGTTATTGCAGAAATTTGGAGAAGACCTAAAGAATGTAGATTTTGAAAACAAAAATTCATGGAAAAAACTAGGGGAGTTAGAAGTTCGTATGAAGACAAAAAATCTCCTCAGGAATGTTCAGGAGACCAGGCAGAAATTATTTCTCTTAGATGTAAGATAATCACTAATTGCAACCACAAAATATTTAAAGACAAATTTGCCATTCTGCAATCAAAAGCTAAGAGACAGAAGTTTTAAAGGTAAAAGAACCAAAGAAAGAGTCAACTCAACTTTCAGTCACTGAAGGACTTTCGGAAATAACCAGAATTTCAAGTGTTTTGAATCTTTCTGAGGAACAAATTGATAGAGTAAGAGAAGAGTGGAAAACTTTTAAGTTGCGATAAGCCAACTCTAGATGAACTAGTGAAATTTTCAGAGGAAGGGCATATTCCAGTGCGGATTGATCATCACTGGCGTAATATATTTAGTATTAAAGACTAGCGGAAAAGAAAATACTCAAATCTTGCTAAACTCATAAAGTCAATTTTAGTTTTACCTCATGGTAATGCTGATGCAGAAAGGGGATTTTCGGTTAACACTGCTCTGTTAAGGAAGGACAAGGCTAACTTAAAAGACTCAACTATAACATCATTAAGAATAGTTAAAGGGGCCATTAAACACTATGGATGTGTAAGTAAAGTTCCCATAACAAGAAATTTGTTAAATAGTGTTCGTGATTCACATAAATTTTATAAAGAGTATGTTGATAAGCTGAAGGAAGAAGATTCAAAAAAGGTAAAAGAAAGGAAGCAGAAAGAGAGGGAAAATAAGGAAAAGCAGCTAGAGAAAAAAAGAAAAGCTGAGTTTGATGACAAAATAAAAGAAAATGATGCAGAAATAAATAGACTTAAAAAAGATAAAGAAGCCTCCTAGCAGTAATTCAAGAGGGAACAGAAAGAATGAGAAAAGCTGTAGAAAAACAAAATACTGTTGAAATAGCAGTTGCCTCTAACTTGATCATACAAGGTTCAGCTGAAATAAAGAAAACTGAAAGTAAATTAGTTGTGGTGGAAGCAGAAAAAGATAGGCTAATCAGGAAAAGGTTAAAACAATAATATGAAAAAAGTAATTCAGTGAACAATTGTACATAGTTCTTGGTTTTCAATTACCTTTTTAGGATATTATAGTTTAATGTGAAACCTGAAAACTTTACTGTGAAAATCGTGAATTGCTTCTGGTTCAACAGCATATTAATGTTCAAAGTGAAACTTGAATGTGGTAAATATACTTGAATATGATAATAACACGTGAAAAGATAAGAACTGAACATTAGAAGTAAATCATACTTAAACTTTAGACATTAGACGTTATGCAAAAAATTTGGGTGTGAACTTCGACCATATATACTAATGGACTGCGCATTGGCAATAAATAGCTGCACCAAAGCCGCCATGGCTCAAACATTGGGCACGTCCATCATCAGACTCCAAATTTCGTGTACAAATGCTGTTATGATTACTAATTTACGCTGCAGAACTTCAGTGTTTTCGGTGTATTATGTGAATGCACCTCATATATAATGAAAACTCTTCAGGTAAGTTTACTTATGAGCTATATACATGCATGATCGTGTTGTTTACATTTTGTGATTTATAATGTGATGAACATTTGCAAAGAATTTGGAACATGCATTCCATTTTTTTTTTCTTAAGTTACTATATTTTTATATCAATAGCTGCAAGTTTCTGGTTAAGTGTTTGAACTTTATTGACTTAGGTGTTTAATTCGTTTCTTACCCATGAAAAATCATAGAACTTTCTTTACTATTTCGGTCAGAGCAACCATAAGCACAGCAGGTGTAACCCATCTTTTTGACTGTTGTCATGTGATTTTATGTTGGAGCCAGAAATTTTGATGTCATGCGCAGTCTATCAGTATATATGGTTGAAGGGTGTGAAGCAAACTCTTTACAATGTATACAAAGTTGTTTTACTAGATGTATACAAATATACATCTAGTTTTTATTGAAATACACTCCTAAAATTTTCCTAAAATTTTTCTAAAAATTCCTAAAATTCCTAAAATTCTTACCTAAAATTTTCCAGAAGTATGCTATGATCCCTGCTTAATGCAATGCATTAAAAGAAAAATTTGGTGCGGGCTGTGTTGGAACCGCCGCTGCATGTCTTTTGGGCGTAGAATATGTTGGGTGTCTGGTGGATGTTATGGGTGAATGTGCAGAGTTTAGGTTTAAAGAATTTTTTTTTTTTTTTTTTTTTTGCTGTTTACAGAAATCTTGTTCAGAGAGTAATGTATTTTGAGAGAAACTTATTTATTCTAGGCTGAGAATGGTCTTGTTGACATGGGCCGATGGTACAAGAAGTAGCTCACCTATGGCATGACATCGACGATGATGTTTCTCACGAAAGTAAAGTCAATGTTTGTGTTTCCCAGAGTGGTTGGCGATCATGTCAGAACAAAGTTCAGGTTGAATTGAGTCTTCATGAAATAGAGCTTGTGTAGATTCGTTTGAGCGTCGACATTAAAGTCTCCCATGATCATCATTGGTACCGCTGTATCCCCAATCGTATTCTTGCTGATTTTCTTGGCATTCTCGGAGTACTTGATCGTCGTCGCAAAGAGAAACATTTCGAGGTCCAAGATGGAGACGTTTGGGTGAATGTAAACGCATTTGAGAATGAAGCATTACTTGCCATTCAGTGTGATGTCGGCAGGGCACGTGTCTCCCACATAGTCTTCAATTATCAGTTTTCTCACTTTCAAGTTGATCTCTTTAAATTAGGATATTGAGACATTTCGGAAATTTTCACGAAGTTCAACTATTTCAATTTTTTACACACCTAATCAAGTTTTCTCACAAATATTATTACAGATATCGATAGATCTCGCTTAGACGAAATTAATGATGCCTCGCGGTACATGCAATTATGTCACAGTTCTGAGTTATACTCATTTTATCGCTCGCGCTGAGTGCTGATTTAACCACAAAATGACTACCACGTGCACCGCTCAGTGTTGCGTCACATATCTCTCCAGCACACAAATTACTCCTATGCATCTTCTGCAATACCTAGGCTGCACTGCTGTACGTCAGAGTAGGAACAATTACACCTTCCATACACAGCCATTAGATTCTCTGTTGAGAGCACGTAATTTCTGTAAAAACCTAAAGCAGCTATGACTTTCAATGAATAATTCACTCCCCTACTAATTTCACCATGTAATTTGCTCTGTCAAACATGCTTCCTAAATACACAAACTCATTCACCTGGTCAATCATTATGCCATTTAGGATAATATACAGGGTGTCCCATAAAGGTGTAACCAATTTCAGATAATCATAAGTTTTTATATAAATGATCTCAATACACAATTTGTGTTAATTGACGGAACAGATTATGATGTTTTATAGACATGAGACATGGACACTATTTGTCACCCGAACAATGTCTAAGCCGTATTCTAGTTCCAACCATGTTTGTTCGACAAGATCTGTATTAACTTTCTGCAGTGTGCATGCAATCCTCCTCTTTAGGTCAGCAATGTCTGCAACAGGGGTGCTGTAAATCTCACCCTTGATAAATCCCCATAAAAAAAAAAAAAAAAAAGGTGTTAAGTCCAGCAAACGTGGAGGACATGCAATGGGACCACCGTGCCTAATCCATAAACTGAAAAATTTTGTATCCAGAAACTCCTCACAATCAAAGCCCAATGAGGTGTTACCAGACTCCATCTTGTTGGGAAATGACCAGAGTTGCAAGTTTATCCAACTGGGAATACACAAACTGCTCAATCATGTCCAGGTAATTATCAGCTCTCATAGTTGCTTCCTGAGAGAAAAAGGATCCAATAATACGATTGACTATTATGCCACACCAAACATTCACTTTTGGGCTAGCATGTTCATGTTCCATTGTGCAATGCGGGTGTTCAGTTCCCCAAATTCTCACATTCTGTTTGATTTTTCCAGAAACGTGGAAAGTGCACTCATCGGAGAAACAGATTTGTCTCAGGAAAGATTCAG
The DNA here is from genome assembly GCA_039090855.1 of Macrothele yani. Classification (NCBI taxonomy): domain Eukaryota; kingdom Metazoa; phylum Arthropoda; class Arachnida; order Araneae; family Macrothelidae; genus Macrothele; species Macrothele yani. The sequence continues at coordinate 7,827,113 of CM077009.1, forward strand.
CACTTGCAATGTTCTCCAACATCTTTTCAGCAAACTGTTTGTTTCACATGATCATCTGGGGGTTATGTGATGGATTATCTGCAGTTTATACTGATGTATTTCCAATCTCTGACGTAACACTCTGTGCACTGACGAGTTGGGGATGGCCAGCCTGTCGCGCTGCTTCTCTGATTGACTTTAGAGGGCTATGAGTGAATGCTTGTCTCAAAACTTCCTCCCTTTCTAGAACCAGTGATGGTTGTCTAGGGCTTTTCTGTGTAAGGATGCTACCAGTTTCCTTGAATGGCTTGTACCACTTTCTGATGCTGTTACGTGTCTGCGGTTTGCTCCGATATTTTGTTCTGAAATTCCGCTGAACCTGCGTTTCGTATCGGGTTTCAATAAACCACTGCACAATCTGCGCTTTCGTCACAGGATCCATTGGGTGCACTTCTAGAAAACTTGAGGGTATTCCTTACCACCTGCAACAAACAGAATGCTGATATTAGTTTTGTATCCAAAGTGATCACTTGAAATTGGTTACCCCTTTTTGGGATACCCTGTATATTACTAAAATTAACCCCACAGGGATTTTACACACTGCTGTGCACAGAGAAAAGAAACAAATCCACTTGTAAGCAACTTTTGATGGTTCATATGCAGAATTCATCTGTAAATACACAACTTTCTTCAAGATTTTCGCTAGTTTCTCTTCTGCTCATGGTGGTCGTTAAACCCCCAATAAAAAAAAATTGTCTTTAGTTTTCAAATGTAAAAACAACATATTTGGAAGCACTGAAAACAGATTCTGATTGACACTGAAGAGTTTAAGATGTTCACATATCAATAAATGAGTCTGTTTTCTTAATACTCAAGACTGATTAAGGTCTGATTCATTTCTTAAACACTTTCCCTGGCACACTCAGTAGGCTGATACCTTGATAGGTCTTGCATTCAGTCTGATCACCTTTTCCTTTAAAAACAAAACAATGATGGCATCCCTCCAATCTTGAGGGACCATTCCTACCTAACTCCAACCAGCCTTTGCAAATGTCAGTAGCCAGTGGCCAAATGGCGACCAGATATTTTGTAGTAGATATTTTTGTAGTAAAGACCAAATATTTTGTAGTAATTGTTGGACCAAATATTTTGCAGGCTAGTAAATTTTTTAATAAAGTAGCGAAAGATGGCCAGTAGATTTTCTCCCCAAGTGAGCAACTATTTTGTCTAACTTCTTCCCCCACTTGTTAATGAATATCAAGTTCAGTTTTCTTGCTCGCATTCCTGCAGCTGCTTCGAAAATGAATGGAAGTGAAAGTGGGATTTAAGAAAAACTTAGTCTGCTGACGGATCAGCCTGGAGTGACCAAAGGATCAAGGTTACTAAAGCACTCTTTGCCATGGTATATGTATCTTTGTCATGCCAACCTTTGCCATGGTATACCTTGTTCAAAGTATGTCATCTACACATAAAAGAATTGTCTATGAATCTCTGTTAGGTCCGGGTTCGAATCCCGGTGAGGCATGGATGTTTTTGTCTTACGGCACTGGCTCTCTCCCTTCCCTGGAACCAGTGACCCTAAATTAGGGACGGGCGACTGCTTATAGCCCATTGAGTTGCTCACGGTGGTCGTTAAACCTCCAACCAAAAAAAAAAAAAAAAAATCTGTTATATATGCTGAACAACAACAAAAACTGTTATGGCAATGTTTTTAAGATGATGCAGCTGCTACATCTAATGTCATGTAGTACTGCTTCTTGTGAGTGCGGCTTTTCAGAATTGAACCTCGTAAAAATAAGTTCTCAGGCATGTCTGAATAGTGACACTTTAATGACGATTAGATGCAATGGCCCTTCAATTGAAGGTTTTGATCCTCAAAATGCTATTCAATTGTGGTGGGCTGGTACCTCTAATAGGAAGATCAGACAGTACATATAAGTAAGAAGACAGTAAGATTGAAGATGACAGAACTTTTAAGTGTACCATTTGGATGGGAGACTGGAATGCAATAGTAGGTGAGAAGGTAGAGAAAGAAATAACAGGAGGATATGGTCTTCGAAAGAGTAATGATAGAGGAGAAAGGCTTATAGAGTTTTGTAAGAGACAAACTAATTATTGGTAATACTTGGTTTAAACTTCCAAAGAGAAGATATACATGGAAAATGCCAGGTGACATCACAAGATACCAAATTGATTATATATTAGTACAAAACAGGCATAGAAAAGGTGTTAAAAGCATATCAACTTATCCAGGACCTGATATTAATTCAGACCACAATCTACTTGTTATGGAATCAAGAATATGATTAAAGAAAATAAAGGAAAAATCAAGAAAAGATAGAACCTAGAAAATCTCAAGGGAGATACTGGCAAGAAATTTAGAGAAGAACTGGAGAATAAAATGAGAAAGAAGATACACCTGAAGATACCTTTGACGCTAATGCAAAATGGAAGGGAAAAGAATTAAGGCATAAATTGCAAATGAGATAAGAAAAATGGATGAAAGAAGATGGAGGAATGTAAACACTGAAGAGGGAAGAAAGAAATGCAAATCATTAAACAATGAACTGAGAAGAGAAACTGATAAAGCAAGAGTGGAATGGCTAAAAGAATACAAAGTAATTGAAGAAATGGATTTAAGAGGGGGATATGATAAAATGTTTGAAAAAGCAAAAGAATTTAGATATCTAAAAGAAAAGCATAAGAAATCTGCCCATAGAAGACAAGCAAGGAAAATTTATTTATGATATTGAAATGCAAGGTGAAAGATGGAAGGAATACATTGAAGATCTCTATGCAAAACATGTAAGGCCAGAGAAAATTGCATTAGAAGAGCAACACAAATTATCAATAGATGATAGAGGTCCTGAAATACTAAAGAGTGAAGTTGAAATAGCAATTAAGGAATTAAAAAATGGAAGGAGTGGATGGGGAATACCTAGTGAAATACTAAAACAACTAGATGACAAAGCTGTAAAAGAAATAAGGAAATTATGCAAACTTATTTACAAAACAGGAGAATGGCCTAAAGATTTCACAGAATATTCTTATACCAATTGAAAAGAAAAGTAATTCAACTAAGTGCAGTGACTATAGAACTATAAGCATACTCTCGCATACTTCTAAAATACCGTAATTTTTGGGCTAAGAGCCTCTGCTCTTACGTTACTAAAAGTGAAAATTTTCGGGTGTGCAGCCCTTATACCGATTTTGTTTTCGATAGACTGTTTCTTCCCTCCCTCTTTTTTTTACATGCAGATGCTTAGTAAATTTTTTCAAACCACGTCTTTTTTTTTTTTCACAAACTTTACTGTGATCATGTTTTCCCCCTTTCTACTCGTGCGTTGGACACATCTATTTAAATAACTCCGCTGTCCTGATGTTGGTTTAGGAGGAAAAGTGGGGGAGAACAGGAATGCCTGACTCAAATGCCCTTTTCATAGGGGGTGGAATGGGGACATAAGCACACAGACGAGTAGCGTGACGTCCGAGGCTTCTGTGGATAGCGCTCCCTACCTTGAGCGCACCCAGCGTATCTCTTTCGTTGGCTGCAGGAAAGAGCGGTGCAACCAAGGGGAGGAACGGTGATTGAACGGTGATTTTCAGTGGGGTGGGAAGACCGGTTTGATGGGTGCTTTCCTGAGCAAGAGCTTAAGAACATGAACAATGCAAAAGCCTGCCCCAGGATGATTCCATTAGCAGAGACCTATTCCAAACAATACTGGGGGAACTAAAAGACAAATTCTGTTCACTCTTCTTGGTTAATCTGGCATGCAATGCAGGTGTTTCTTGGCTGGTGCTACTGAGTTTTGCTTCGATTTTAATTTTTTTTTTATTGACTGACTATAGTGGAAGTTGAAGGCTTCGGCTGGAAAAGAAAAAAGAAGGCAGCTTTCGCATTCATATAAAAGCTGAGCTCAACGTGAAGGCTCAGTGCGCAGTAAATGAAACTAGGTCAAACCACTTGAAAGAGAGAAAGCGGCACCACTGTTTCGAAGTGTTGGCGGCCAGATCCGCGAACACGTGTGAGGCAACTGGTAAAAGGAAGCGCAACTTCATTCTAACAAAAACGTCTCTCGATGAGAGAAAAAAAAAAACATAACATAGAAGAAACATTATTAAAGAAAACATTCATCGAAAGCATTACAAGCGATAATTTATAAGTTAATTACTTCTAAGACTGATTCTATTGTGGTGAACAGAAAACCATCCTGTAGCAGACATCCACATTGAATGGAATTTAGACAATTGTGCGGTTTTACGAGCAATGCGATATTCTAAAGGGAGTCTTGAGATTAACTGATTTATATTGATTACATAAATGGTTTTGAGCATTTAATAAAGGCAAACAAATAACATCATTAGCATGATTAATAAAAAATGTATAAATAAAAATTTTTGCCAGTATGAAAAAATGAGTGTATTAAAGCAGATCGACACGGAGTTGCAGAATTAGCATTTGAAGTATAGGTATAATCACGTTGGGCATGAGTTAATTTATGAAAATAAGGAAGATAATTTAGCTTTCTGCGCAGCTCCACGACTTCACAGGTGCGGCCCTTACGGCAACTTTTGCTTCCAATATTGCAAAATTTCTCGCCTGCGGCTCTTAGTCCGAAAATTACGGTACTGCTTAGAATATTGAATTGACGACTATATAGCAGAGTGGAGTATTTTTTGGGGTGATGAACAGTATGGATTTAGGAGAGATAGAGGAACTAGGGATGCAAATGGAGTGATGAGAACTATACGCAAAATGAATATAGAAGTAAACAAAGAAGTTTATATATGTTTCATCAATCTAGAAAAAGCATTTGACATGGTGAATTGGGAAAAGCTGATAGAAGTATTAAGGAAAATAGAATTAGACTGGAAAGACCGGAGGTTAATAGCTGAATTATACATGAACCAGGCTGCCATAATAAAGACAAAAGTAGGAAAAAGTAAAAAATGTGTGATTGGCAGGGATGTAAGGCAATGATGCTGTCTGTCACCAACACTCTTCAATATTTTTGCAGAAGAAATGATAAAAGAAGCATTTGATGAAGAGAAAAGAGGAATCACTATTGGAGGAAGAACAATACAAAGTATTAGATGTGCAGATGACCAAGCAATATTAGCTAATACTGAAGATGAACTACAGCATCTAATGCAAAAATTTGAAAGTGTATGCATAAAATATGGTATGGAAATTAACACAAAGATAACAAAAGCAATGAGTCTCTAGGAGACCAGGAAACGTTGGGGTGATGATGAATGGACATAATGTAAAGCAAGTGAGACTATACAAATACCTCGGTAGCATAATCCAAGAAAAGGGAAAATGGGACATGGAAAATAAAAGAATTAGTAAAGGAAAATATGCATTTTACAACAAGAAAAAGTTTAGTAATAAAATTAATAAAAAAATTTAAAGAAAAGGCCAAGTGCTATATTTGGAGTTTAACTTTATGGGGCAGAAACGTGGACAATCGAGAAGAAAGAAGCTAAAATGTTGGAGGCTTTTGAAATGTGGTTGTGGAGAAGAATGGAAAAAATAAAGTGGATTGAAAAAGTTTCCAATTAAGTGTTGCAAATAGTTGAGGAAGAAAGGAAATATAAGACCACAAGAAAAAGGAAATATAACTGGATAGGACATGTGTTAAGAGGAGACAGCTTATTGAAAAGAATGATAGGAGAAATTGAAGGAAAGCGACCAAAAGGAAAGAGACTACTAATGATGCTTGATATCATGAGCACAGGAAGTTATCAAGTATTGAAGGAGGAAACAAGGGACAGAGAAAACTGGAGGAAGAGAACTTGTTGAGTTACTGTTGGACCTGTCAAAAGAAAGAACACTAATGAGAACATAAGTGGTACACTGTATCAACATTATTAGTGCCACTTTATGCATATATATCCTAGCTTTTGTCCCTTTGTTTTAAATAGTATTAAAGAAATTAGACATCTGAGTTCAATGACCTTTGAAAATAAATTATGTATGTGTAAATTTAGATAGTAAGAGTAATGATATTACAGCACTAAAAATAAATTGTCAAAAAGTCAATCATTTTGGGACAAAAGCATATGCAATATTTGCAGTCAATCTAATGATACTATGCAGTAACTGCTCTGCATCTGGTTTTATTAAGGTAACTATTAGGGGTACCTGGTATTTCCCAGGTAAATATGACTATTCCTGGAATTGCCAAGTGGGTGAATGTTAATGGATGAAAAAGATATTCCTGTAATTTTTCAGTAAATTTATTTTAATTCATATAGGTTATTGCTTTTTGGTGAACAATATTTTTGGTTTTTCCATTGGGAGCAAAAATGTAGAGATTTTTAGGATTGCCAACCCTTCAGCAGGTGACTTATAGTTGTCAGTGTGAAAAGCAGGGTTCCTCCAAATTCAATGGCTGGCTGAGGCAGTAATATACAGGGTGATTCATAAAGAAGTATACAGTTTCAGCACACTATAAAACAAGAACAATGTAAGGTATTTTGTTACCTGTAACAGAATTGTAAGGGAATGTTTAAAGTTTTTTTTTTTTAGAGACAGTCGCAGATGTTCTATGTGTGCACCCTTAGTCACGTGACACATCGAGCCAGTAATCCATTTCTGCCCAAGCGCGAGGTACAGCTTAGAACACATTTACCTTAGGGGAATCTCGCACGTGTTGCACTGTACATCCGGGATTCTCCATCCCCCAAAAGCGAACATTGTGCTTGTTTATCTGACCACTCACGTGAAATGTAGCTTCATCGGTGTAAACTAAGTGATCGGCAAAATTGCCATTTTCAAAACGGTGCTGCATTTTGGCACAAAAATCAAAGCGCTTTATCTTGTCAAGGTGAGTGAGATTTTGCAACATCTGCACTTTGTATGGAATCATTTTCAGCTTCTTTCTCAAAACTCTCCAGACAGTGGGTTGTGAAATCTGCACTTCATGACTCGCCCTCCGCGTTGATTTTCTCGGGCCTCGTTGAATGGCGGTGCAAACACAATAGACTACTTCTTTAGATACATGTGGTTGTTCAAGACTTAAGTTTGCACAATTGCACAAACAGCCCGTAGTTTCAAATTTTATGCCAATCGTAGATAGATTTTCTGGTTGGAGGTTCTTTTCCAAATTGTGATCGAAAATGCAGTTTCGCAACCATTGCAGATTCAGTTTAGCTCAATTCAAGAACACAAAACGCCTTCTCCCCTGCAGACACTGTCATTTGGACTGACTAGTCACGTGGCGCGTGCTATCTCCTATGTCACTTCTCTCAGTGCGGGACACAAACTTTATGAGTACATCTACCTAACGGTTCGCAGTTGTCAGTGTCTTCAGCTGTTACTGTTTTACAGCATCTGGAAGCTGCATACTTTATGAATCAGGGTGTATTTCTTGGGGGGGGGGGGGAGCAGGGATTGCTGCAAATGTGAAATATATTTAGTTAGTTTACTTTTACGAAACAAAAAAGAAAGCAACAGGAATGGAAATCCTTACCCTTTGAGGAGACTTCTATAGAACTGCTGTGTATCTGGCGTGCGCTTCTGAGAATCCTGTGACCCTGAATTGCAATGTACCTATGTCATGTTGTGTGAATGGGACTTGACATTGGCATTAATCATCCTTTTGTTTACAGTTTCAAATTTTGAATATCTGGAACTCTCTATTTACATGGTATTTCTTCATGATGAAGCTGCCCATTGGTGGTGAAAACTAACGTTTATTCATTTGTGTTTTTAATACACCATTAAATGGATAGTTTTGCACTTTGTTATCTACGGTCTTTAACTTAGACCTTAGATCGGGTATTGGAGTGCGGAATTGTGTTGCAGTTCTTAAAAGTAAAAAATGGAGCTTTTTACGAAAATTGTGTATGCTGCCCCTTGACCCCAGGCTCCGACCCCTTCCAAAAACCATCTGTGGTCTAACTTAGAGTACCATGAATAGTATACCAAATTTAGAAGTTCTAAATTGAAAATTGTAGATTTTACAAACATTTTGTATGGAGTTTTCCCCTGGACCCAGGGCCCCAACTCCTTCCAAAAACAGTCTACGATCTAACTTAGAGTACCATGAGATAGTATATCAAATTTGGTGGTTCTAAAATGAAAACTGTAGATTTGTATAGTGGACATACATTCAATTTTATATATATATATATATATATATATATATATATGTACATGGGGAGGGGTCTCTACAGGGTTAAATTTCAACTGGTAGTTAGTAGCAAATTGTTAGCAAGCAAATGCATTTTGCTAGTGATGAAAAGCAGTTCTGGTAAAAGTTCTAGTGGAAAATTTTTGAATGTTTTAGTGTGAACTGTAAAACGCCACTGCATAGCACATGTGGAATACGTAATTAGACATATACAAAAAAAGGAACAATTGCTTTCTGGAAACGAATGTTTCTTGAAAATTACAAACACTATATAAACATTTTGGCACTAGTAGAAATATCCAGCATATTTCTCTTGCCTACTTCTGCATGTGAGGTTGGGTTCAGTTTCATAAAGAGAATCCAAGGTGATTTGAGGGAAAGTGTAAACTTACAAACATTGAATGCTTCCATGAGTATTGAGGTTGAAGGTCTGTCTGAAGACCAGTGTAACCCCAGGCCTGCTGTTTTAAAGAGGTGTGATGAAAAGACTCGAAACCCAGATCGTAAACCATACGGAAAATAACTTAAGATTTTGAATAGTGTTCTTGAATCATGAATGGAATACTGGATTTCACCATACAATGAAAGCCATGTATGCTGGCAGTAGAGCTTGTGTACAAGTGACTGGTGTATGAAAATGGTTTTCCATTGGTGCAGGAGTCAAGCAAGGTTGTGTAATGTCACCATGGCTTTTTAATATATTTATGGATGCATGTGTGATGCCAAGATGGACAATACTGGTTTATGTCTTGGTAATACCCACGTGTGCACGTTGGCAAAGAGCAAAAGTGAGTTGCAGAGCATGTTGTCCTGGATACACGAAGTTGGTATGAAATTCAAACTGAGTATAAATAAGGGAAAACCCAAAGCTATGGTTTTTGAGAGAGGAACTGGTAGCACTGAATGTAATATAAGTCTAAATGGCACAGTGATTGATCAGGTGAATGAGTTTGTATATTTGGGAAGCTTTGTTTGACAGAGAACAGATTAGATGGCAAAATTAGTAGGCGAGTGAATTCTTCATTGAAAGTCATAGCTGCTTTTAGGTGTTCACAGGAATGATAGATTCTCAAGAGTCCCAAATGGCTGTGTATGAAAGTGTAATTGTTCCTACTTTGATGTATGGCAGTGAAACCCAGGTACCACAGAAGAGACATAGGAATCAATCGTTTGTGTGCCGGAGAAATGCGTTACTTACGGGGCGGGGTGTTCTGGGAAGACATGTTCATGTCATGTAAGGAATGAAGATTTGTTGCAGTTGTGTAATGCGAAGCAAAATATTGTTAGCAAGGTGCAGACTAGTATTCTTAGGTGGTTTGGCCATGTTGAAAGAATGAGTGATGAGATGCTTACTAAGATTTTTTTTTTGTCCAAGTGGCAGGAAAGAAAGGCAGAGGAAGGGCAAGGAAGTCATGGGAGGATCTGATATCACCAGGTAAACAGGTAAAACTGTCTAAGCACGATCTTGAAAAATCTGACTTAAAAACACAAGTGTATACTCCAACTCATAAAAATACATCAAATTATAGGTGTGTACGTCATGTGATGGATGTCACTGAATTCAGCCTGTGTTGTGTGTCAAGATCACTGCAAATGGATAAGTTTGATACATTAACAGTAAGTTAATAATCAGTTAAAAATTTATCTGGTGGTTTGTATTATCTGTTAAATGTTTATTTGTCAGATGGTCTTTCTTTGAGGAGCTAACCTCTGAATATCAGATAACAGCTTAATGATGTGTATGTACTTACCATACAGCACAAATTTTGAATATGACAATCCGTTTTTTGGTGTAAATATGACTAGGATGGTAAGTCAGATAATATTCAAAAACTTGAAAATTTTGTTGTCTTGGAGCGAGAATGGAACCCATGTCTCCGAGATAGCACCTGGGTATGCTAACCACTACACCACCCAGAAAGACCAAGTCTCAAGTTTCTGATTAATTTTAAATATTACCATCACAGGATTCGCTAGTCAAAGTAACCGGCATTTGTGTTTAGCGAACCCTATCCCGTGATTGCCCCCCCCCCCCCCGAGGAGCGAATAAATCGTGAATGGAATACGAGATACAAATTTTGAAAATGACGATCCATTTTTGGTGTAAATATGACAAGGGTGGTATGTCAGATAATATCTAAAAACTTGAAAATCTTGTCATCCTGGAGCAGGAATCGAATCTGCGTCTCCCAGATAGCATACCCGAGCGCTATACCATCCTTGTCATATTACACCAACTTACCATCTCATATCAAAAAACGGATTGCCATCTTCAAAATTTTTAGTGTTCTTTAATTTTGTGAATAAAAAAAAAAAAAGAAAATATTTGCATTCGAATTAAATTGTTTGAATTAATCTGTCAGGTCATAAAAAGGTAAGTGATATCTAAATATTTGTAATCTTTTCAGCATTACAATGTGACTGTTACAGGGGTGAAATCAAAATTTGTCATGATTGACTAATGGAGAGGATATGTTAAAGTTTCTTTTGTATAATGTTAATAATCTTTTGCTACTAGTAGATAATGCAATTTGCTAGTAAAAAATAAGGCCACTAGCAAGTGTTGCTACTGCTAAAAAATAAAAAACAAAACAAATCAAGGCCTGGTCTCTCATTAGAACACCCCCCCCCCCCCATTTAATTTCGTAGAAAAGTTACTGAATTATCTTTATTTTAACTTTGCAAGGCCAGTAGATTTTTTCATTTGGCTAGTAAAATTTTCATTCCAGTAGCCACATTGGCTAGTTGGAACTTCAGCAGTTTCGCAAGGGCTGATTCCCACACAGCTGACAAATTTCAGTTAACCAATCAATTACAGTTGCCACCACATTTTAACATCTCAGCAGTTATGCCATATTCTCCCAATACCCTACTGTTTGAAGAGATTTTAGAGTGTTACAAACCTCTTCCTTTGAGATCCCTCCTGTGCAAAATCACCTTTGCTTTTATGTTCGTATCTCACAGTATTCACCCCATCTTCCATTTTACTCATTAGGCTCCCATTATAATTTCTCCAATCCTATTCTTCACACAACTTAGAACTTTTTATTTCCCCTTATTTCCATAATGTTTTCTTATTTTTTTATAAAGCCACTTCATGCCTTTTCACCTTATCCTTCTGGTTTTTTACCTTACTCTGACAAACCAATTTTGCTGTTTCGTGCTTCTGGCCCAACTCAGCAAAAATGCATACACATGGTTCGTATGCTCTTTGAAAACTTTGAAAAGTCCTTGAAAGTACTTGCAAAATTTTAAGACTGTAAATAGTACTTGAAAACCTTTTTTGTTTTGCTTTATGAGTAATGATATGAAAGAGCATGTGTAAATTAATTGTTTGTGCAGAGAAGTTGTATAGGAGATTTCTGTGTAGTTCTGATGAAAACACCAAGCTAATCAAATAGCACAGAACTTGTGTTCAACTGAGAGGAGCACACGGACAGCTGGTACCTCGGTTGTATCTCTACAGCGTAAAATGTCTGCCATGGGAGTAAAATAAATGGAATGGTGTATTTGCATATTGGGGTTAGGGATGCGTTCTTGCTGTAGGGTGAATATGAAAATGTGCCTTTTCAAAATATTCCACAAAATAAAATCATTTTGTAAAACACCAAAACAGAGGAGCTGTTCAAAGTTAATAAAATAAACCAACAGGGAGCAGGGTATAACAGCCAGTTAAGTTTAACGGTTTGAACTTGCTAAAATACGTACCTATACTGACCAACCAACATCACACGCATATAATTTGGTTTTAAAAATTCCTTGAAAAGTGTTTGAATTTATTTGGCTTGGAAGAGTACGAACCTTGATACAATAACATTTGAAGTTTAAGGAGTTTGAAACGGAACATGTATGTGAAGTATTCCAATTATAATGGAGATGCTTGAATGTTTTTTTATTACAAGCCTGTGTTTGACCTTGTCTCTCAAAAGGAAGCAACTATGGAAGGAGTCATTAAACAGCCGAAACTGAAGCGGGAATTATGAGAACATCTTATTATTGCTTCTACTAAATTCTAGTTATTGTAAAGAATATGATTGCAGAGGGTGAAATCTGAGCTCTTCAAACTTTTTAATGCTTAGAAAATACATGAACAAATTTACTTCATGAAAGTACCTTTTTGATTATTCATCCAAAAGAAGTGCAGGTTCAAATCCCGGTGAGGAATGGATGTTTGTCCTACGGCACTGGCTCTCTCCTTTCCCTGGAACAGGTGGCCCTAAATTAGGGATGGGTTGACTGCTTATAGCCTACTGAGTTGCTCATGGTGGTTGTTAAACCTCCAATAAAAAAATAAGAAAAAAAACATACCATTTTCAAGGTATTTATATTATTATACCATGTAATGAGTGTATAACTCAAATTATGAATATTTTCAAGATGCATACAAAACATTAAAATAAACCTTTTCTTATTTTTTGTTAATGCTATGTTAAATGATTTTGATTTATTGCTTTATTTTTCAGGTTCTTTAAGTTATGAAGTCATCAATTTTAACTTGTACATGAAAGCTCTGAGGATACAGTTTTAAGGATTTTGGTGCAAGTGAAAGAACATGAGATGAAACATTTTTATGGAGCTAAAATATGTTTTAAAAATTATTTTTTTACTGTTAACTTTTTCTCAGGTCATTGTTAAATCACTTCCTTATTTTTGTCATAAGCCATTCTGTTTCATATATTGAACTTATAAATATAATCATCCCTAGACATGGATTATTCAAATTTAACTTTTGATTTATTGCAGTCTGAAAAGAATAAAGCATTGTGCCTTACTGTTGGTTTTATAACCAGTATCCATTCTTTTAACAAAAGTAGAATTTTCTTAAAGCATAGATCATTAACTGTACAAGTGGAATTCACATAGCTAAATCTAAAATCCAGACTGCTGCTTAGGTGAACAAATTGTAAATCAGTTTTTTGAATGGTTTCACTGGCTTGGAAAGGATGTAGAGTGGTTTCACTCTTGCTACACAAAATTGCTTCTCAGTGAACTTATGTTGAACTCAGTTATCTGTTGTTGCAAATTATTATATTAAAGAAAAACACATCTAAGAACTGGTGACACGTGACTTTTTATTTTTCTAAGTAGCAGATTTTCTTTCGTGAAACTTTTTTTTTTTTTGAATGAGGAGATATCTAGCGGTATTAAGGTGCACAATATAGTGAATAAAATGTTAAAATTTCAGGGCATTGTGAAGTTTTTTTGCCCTACTGTTGCTATGATGCATTATGTTGGAGACAGTATGTTTTTCATTTCTTTGTATGCATGTTACATAAAGCATTGATGATTTTAATGTTGGGAAAACAGAACAGATTCATCTTTGGTATATTTGTTTCAGTTTAAAGCAATATTCTGTTGTATCCACTTACGTTGTATGATAGTTGCACAGTCAATTGGAATATTTTTTCTCATGTTTCTGTTAATGCCCATAAAAAGCTTTGTCTGAAATGTGGTAAACAACCATGTATTAAAACTGTACAGCTCAGTGAAATTTATTTTATTGTATAGTTGAACTTCATTAAAACATATTATAAAAATGTTTCTTTTTCTAATAATTTTCATAATGTGCAAAACAATTTGAAATTCACTGTTTCAACCCCCCCCTTTTTTTTTTTCAATTGCTTTCAGTCCAAATTAAGTAAAATCATGGTTTGGATTAGTGTTTTCAAAATCCTAACTATTTTAAAATCCTGAGTTTGTTTGGATTGCAAAAAAATTCGAATTGTTATAAATTCAAATTTCATATTGTGTAAGCATAAGCATCCTGATGCAGTGAAACCTCTGAATAATGATCACCCCTTGAACCGGGAAAAGTGACTGTTGTTCAGAAGTTAGGCCTAAATAAATATTATGTGTTGGTTGTGTTTTTGGTGAGAAAATCCTGGAAGTCGGTGCACAAATGTCTTTCTCGTTATCTTCACCTGTCGTTCACTAGAATTTGATGACCTAAAGCTAAACTCAATTTCTCATGGTGAAAGCTTGATAGGAAAACAGTGTCTGACCCCTGGTCAGTCCTTAGAAATAGCAAGGTAAAAGGTTAGGGTGTCCCATGATAAAGAAAAACAATTTTGATGATTGAAGTATAACTGCACAGTTAGGTGGGCATGTTTGGAGAAATCAAAAACTCAACACATGGACAATGACAAATGCCCAACAATATTCTAGGCATCAGCACCCACTTTTACTGGCTTTGGTGGTTGGATCTTGGACATAATGGGAGCTGGAGCTTGCCACAAGTATTTACCCATCACTCAAACTAAACTTTTTCTTTCACTTAAACATGCCACTGTTTCTGCCATATTTTAACCTGTCCTGCTAGAGACATACTTCCTTCAGCTACATTTTCGTCCGTCTTACTCGCCCACCAAAGGAGCTAAGTAAAATCCTAAGGGACAAGACCTCCTTTTGGCCTGACTGAGGTATCTGTTCTACCGCAGCTGTTCTGTACCAGAGGTTTGCTGTTCGGAAGTATCCATTAATGGTGGTTTACTGTATGTGGATTTCAAATTGGGTATTTGGCAGCTCTTTTTCTTTCCTTTTTCTTCACTTACTTTCCTTATCCATTGTTTTTAGCTTTTCTTTTTTTTTTTTTCTACTGTTTGGTTTTCCTCGCCTTATATTCCTTTTGTTCTTTATTGTATTCCTGTTAAACAATTTTTTGTCATGAATTCTGGCAAGAAATCGTAATATCTTGTCATTTTTCTGTTCACATTTTTTTAAGCAAGTTCATTAAAAATCCCGATGCCTGGACCCCCTGCATCATATTTAATTGGTGGGTGTCCCACTGAGAGTGGGTGATATAAAAAGTAAAATACGAACCAAAAAAACTAACTCATAAAAGTGAAGTAAAAACAGCTTGTTACCTTTGATGGTTGATGTTTGCACACTACTTTGGAGCTTAAAATTTTACTGGCTTCCCACTTCTGCATAAACTCAAAAGTTCCTTTTCTTTAGAAGTCAGCTATGCTTGCATCACTTCACCCCCCCCCTTAACCTAGTCTTTGAAACCTTGTTCACTTTTATATTTGTAGGTAACAGTTCAGCTGACTATTGTAAATTTTGACTACTAGGTCACACATCCCTGATTTAGCTTTTATGGAAGTACAAAAAGTAGTGTATGTTTACCCATAAAGTAAAGAAATATAGAATGGAAACACATTGAAGCATGTGGAAATTCCTCCCATAGAACATGGCACCCCCATCGACCTGCAGCAGAAGCAAAATGTGCGTGACCCCCTCCCGTCTGCAATGGTTGCATGGCAATCCAGTGCTCAGGGATGGTTGATAACCAACGGCCCTGCACCACCCTGCCATTGTACCCCTCCCCACAACCTTTGTCTTCAACTCCTGTCACAATCTAAACTAAGTGAGGAATCGAAATGATGACAATGTAATATAGATATTGAAGCCAAAATCGTACATATCAAAATAGATGACAATGTAATACAAATCAGAATTTAAAGTAAAGCAGAGCCACAGCTTATATTGTTAAGAAAACAATGACAAAATTATGAGTGAATGAAATGTGCAACAAAAACTTGTAGAAACCTAAGTTATAGAATTTGCAAAGAAAAAGTTAATGATCGTAAGGAATGAGCGAGAATGCCACTTATTAGAATGCTATAGGAAACTGAAAAACGCATTAAAAAAAAAAAAATAATAATAATCCGGAAAATTATACAAATGTCGTATACGTAGTCTTCTGCTTTGCTGGGAGGTGAAAGCTCAAACGTACAAACTCTTGTGGTTTTTGGTGAATCCTTGGAAGCCCAGCTGTCAATCAACAGTAGTTATTTAATATATAATAAGTGCACTATATTGCGGCAGTGCAATATCTCTGTACACCTTTGTTTACGTGGTAAAAAGTAGATATAAAAAAACAATGAAAGTCAACCAACAATTGGCTTTTTCGTTTCTAATTTTTTTGTTTCCCTGCATTTAGCGTTAGATAATGTGGCCATACCTCGATACATCAGGTTCTAGCTGAGTCGATAAAAAGAGAAGGTTGGGCTTTCGCACTTGCCGTAGTTAAACGGTAAGTTCACACATTTGTGCAGTCCATATATCATGTAAATAAATCAATGAAGAATAGATAGAGCCAATACTTCATATTGTCGTTTGATAAAACTTAAATCTTCAATAGAAATGGGATGAAAAAACATGCCGAAACGCTTGCGATTTTCCTTAGATGTTCATCTGTTTTTTTTTGTGTGACGAGAAAAGATGGCAAGTCTGGTAATATCCGAAAACCTGAAATTTTCATAGTCCTGCAGCGGGACTTAAACCTGCGTCTCCCAGATAGCATCCGAGTATGCTAACCACTACAACACCACGAACGACCAAGTCTCAAGTTTTCCCGATTAATTTGAATATAACCATCGCAGGATTAGTTAGTGGAAGCAGCCGTGGTTAACATACCCGGGCGCTATCTGGGAGGTTCATCATCCTGGAGCGGGACTCTTTCTTATAGGATTCAATAATCATATTGAATCCTGTAAGAATTAAGAATCCTAGAGGGCACTCATGGGATAGGATTCTTAACCTCCAGATTTGCTAAACATTAATGCAGGTTGCTTGAACTAGTAAATCCTGTGATGGTTATATTCAAATTAATTGGAAAACTTGAGACTTGGTCGTTTTGTGTGGTGTAGTGGTTAAGCACTATCTGGGAGATGTGGGTTTAAATCCTGCTCCAGGACAATGAAATTTTCAAGTTTTTGGATATTACCTGACTTAAAATCACATTTACACCAAAAATCGGATTGTCATCTTCAAAATTTGTATTATATTGTGTAATCCTGTATTTCTTTCGTGGTTTATCTGCTGCTCCGGGCAATCACTGGATAGGATTTGTAACCTCCAGATTCGCCAAACATGAATGCCGGTTGCTTCGACTAGCAAATCCTGTGGTGGTTATATTCAAATTAATCGGAAAACTTGAGACTTTGTCATTCTGGGTGATGTAGTGGTTAGCATACCGGAGCGCCATCTGGGCGACACTGGTTGGAGTCCCGCTTCAGGACGAAGAAATTTTCAAGTTTTCGAATATTATCTGACTTGCCATCCTTCCTTGTCTCATTTACACAATTGGATTGTCATATTCAATATTTGTAACGATATGAAGTTTTGGCACCTCCATCTATTCTTCATTGGTTTATTTACATGATATATGGATTGCGCAAATATGTGAACCTACCGTCTAACTACAGTAAGTGTGAGCGCCCACCATCTTTTTTTTTTCGACTCAGCTAGAACTTGATGTGTCAAGGTATAAGGGCTACAAGAGAGCAGTATGGCCACATTATCTAACGCTGAACGCGGGAAACAAAAATTGGAAATGAGAAAGCCAATTGTTGGTTGATTTTCGCTGTTTTTTTTTTTTTTATATCTAACAGTAGTTCTGTTGCAGCCTAGGTTGACGGTGCGCTGCAGATGACTCCATGTGTTTCAGCTTACTACAGCTAGTTTCCTCTCTACATATCCTTACTTTATGATGCTCACCACTGCAGTATTAATGCACGTGTACAGGGTGGTTACAAAATAAGTGTCTGTTCAGTGTTTAGAAGAGCTAGAAATAAAGATATTGCAATGAGCCTTCATAGGCTGCTTTTTGAGGGTATAAGGAAATCATTTAGCAGGAAAAAACCTTTATGGTAGATTATAGTTTATTATTGGGACACTGGCACAATCATGTGAGGCTTTAACCCAAAGAGCTAATTTGGGATGTTCAAGAATTGTCCCAAATAAATGGCTGCTCCAATTAACCTTTGGCCCAATAAACTGGAATCTACTGTAGTTCAAAACTGTGCTGCTAGGAGAACAATGGCTCTGCAGACAAGAAAAGAACAGACACGTGTGAATTGACTGTAGGTAGCACAAACATTTCAGGACAATATCTGCTCACATGGGTGCCTGCAGGAAATTCTTCGAGGGGGGTCAAATGTAATTAAGGTTTGGCTAGTATCAGTGGTGGCTCGTGGTTGGAAAAAATAGGTGAAGAGGTACAAAAGCAGTATGAAAAGATATCTACTGACTACAATGAAAATCCCTTAATGAGGGCTTACCTATTTTTTGTATATTAAATCAATTTTTCTTCCTTTTAAAGCTGCAAATTTGTCTATTATGTCATCATAAGAGGGTTAGATGGTTGTTTCTTCGTGAGCATCAATAAAATGTCTTCCTGAATAGAAATATTTGCCAAAGAAGCAAGTATATCTTGAGAACTAGTGTTTCTTGAGCAAGTTTGTATTTTTTCAAGAAAACTTCTTTCCACTGACACATTTGTAGATGGAATTGTTGAAATGAGTGAAACCAATTTAGAATCTTCTGTGAAAATGTCTTTGTCTCCGTGAAACACTCGAAAAAGTTCTTGAGTCAATATGTTAATTTTTCGTCTGCATATACAAGACTCGGTTCATTTTTTAGGCACTGGTGTTTAGTAAATATGTTTCCGTAAAAATGTAGATTTTCAAGAGCGCGAGAGGGAAAGCATACATTAATTTATTCGAATTTAGTTGTCAGCAAGTCGGACAAATTGAAGTTTCTTACAGTCTTGAAATCTTATATCCATTTCCATAAGAATGAGGTCAAAAATTTCAAAATACAATTGTTTATAATTTTGAAAAATCGTTTCCTTTGTAAGAGCAGCATATTCCTGTGCTTATTTCTGGGATTTTGCTAGCTTTTCCAAACTGTGTTTCAAATACCTCATCGTTCCTTTTATGGCTCAAAATTTCAAGTTTTTTTTTGTTTTTTTTTTTTGAGTTACACAGTTTATTTAGTTATTTTTTTTTTCAACAGTTTGAATAATAGATCGGTGGAGCCAAAAACGTAAATTCGAAAGTGTTCATATCATTCAAAAACCTCGTGGCAAGATGAATTGAATTTTTGTCTGATTATTCACTATTCGTCAGAAATTTGAACACTTCCTTCAATTTTTCCCAATCTTCAACAACTACACTTATTAATTTCGAAGTGGAGGACCATCGAGTTTCTGTTAAGGTTGGTCTGCGTCTTGCAGTTGTTGATATAAGTGTACAAGACTGCTTCGCAGAATGGTGAACAAACGAAGCAATTTCACTGAGGCTTGCAAAAAGTATTCGACACTTAGAAATTTTAGAAAAACTCTGGTGTAATACAAGATTCAAATGATGAACTAAGCAACGAACAAAAACAGCTTGAGAAGCTTTATCCTTGACTTTTTTTTTTCTGTAGCCCCTTTAAGTGCCCAGACATTATACTTGCCCCATCGTAGCATTGTCCTATTTATTTGTGCTGGTAATCAGACTTCCCAAATTTTGTCTAGCATTTTGTATAAAGCTCCTGGTGTTCTGTCTTCACTCACATCATGGAAACCCAAAAATCCCTCTACCAAATACACCTTCCGAATCAACAAAAAATTCTTTAATTTTTGACGTGATCGTTTATATATTCAAAAATACATTCAATTAATTCATTTTGAATAGTTTTTTATCCTTTCGTATTGATTTTAAATTTCTAAAGAACTTCATATCAACAATGAAAGTAATTCAATGAAATTTCCACAATTTATCGAGCCCATGCTTTCGTCATGGCAATGGAATGGCAATTCTTGTTTGCTCAAATACAGTATAGACTAATATTGCATCAATCACTGCCTGCAGAAAAAGTCTATTTAAACGAAAGTTTTTGTTAAAATGCGTTTTCAAAAGCCTAGCATTCTTCCTCAGGGCATCGGCAATGGTGTTAGGAATTTTTTCAAAATTCCGTAACATTAATCCGCATTTCAGGTGTTCGCTAGAATCACGATGTTTATGAAGTGACCGTGTTACGCTTAATAAATCTGAGAATCCAACTTTATTTCACGCCGAATGTTTATTACTAAAAAGTAAGCAGGGCCGAAAAAAAAATTAACACAGAAGTGCTGCAAATCCATTTATATTCAGTAAACCAACAATTTTTTAAATTAATATTGTTAGATTTACTGCTCTTCTTGATTTCGTTCTTGACAACAATTGTCAGTGAATCCGTCGGTCGTCCTTGAAGCAAAATGTCTTTTACTTCATCTTTCCACAGATTAAATGGAGTTTGCAATAAATTACAAACAATGTCGTCCACAGGATGCATACTAAAAACTATCAATATCAGTTAAATTGTACACAAACCTAAAATATCAGTTAAAGCTTTCAACAAATAATCACAAAGCATGAAAGAACAAATTCCTTTTGGAAAATAATGTACCACAGCACCACAAGGAAAAAGCCCTAGTAGATCGCAAGGTACCCTGCTAGTCCACTCGTTCCACAGTGATCTTTCACTACTTTACACTCAAAAACTGAGATGCAAAGCTAAGGCGCCTGAAGCTGAAACACTTCACTTGAGCGAGCAGATTGGGGAGGGTGACGTCACGGTTACCATGACGACTCGGCCGAAAACTGTAGACTTCGAAGCATTCTCATTTCGGCCCTTCACTTGCACTGCTTTGCGTATAAGGATTTGTTTTCCGTATTGAGCGCACCATGGGAATTAATATCTATTCAAAAATTTGAGTATTTTGGAACTGAATAAAGACAATAAAGAATATATAAAAAAATACTGAATCAAACTTTATTTTGAGTAAAATAGGTGAAAGAGGCACTTCACCTGAAAAGCCGCCACTGGCTAATATGTAGAAAACAGTAATTCGTGAAAATGAAAGATTAATACTACTACTACTTACTACACTAGAACGCTATTATTATTATTAATTGATGCTGCTCTTGAAGAAAGTGTATTTTAGTAATAGTCATGTATTATCATGTACATTGGTAACTGTTTTCAAAATAATGAACTGTGTCTTGCAGGGTTTCGACAAGCCTTTTAAGTTCAGCACACACCACCCTAAGTGGAACTTGTTTGGGTGTACTACCTTACGGTTTGCTAGGTTTTCCGCTTTCATGTTATCATTTTCCAATTCCAAATTTCCAATAAAATTGGGATATTAAATTAAACGCCCCAAACTCTATCTTTCCTTGTAGTCCAGTTCTGTGAGAGTAAAAAAAAAAAAGTAATAAATAAAATAAAGAGAAAAACTCAACAGGGGGCTCAAGTGACCCCCTGTTGGCACCCATGTCTGCTCATTGTGTCAGCTATCAGAAGAGAGATGCTGCAAACGAACGGCATGGACTTCTGACCATTCATTCAAATTGGATCCGGGTTCAAATTCTGGTGAGGCTGGAATGTTGCATTTGTCTTATGACACTGGCTCTCTTTCCTGGAATCGGTGGCCCTGAATTGGGGACAGGCGACTGCTTATACAAGGCTCGTACAGTCCTTAAGAACTTATTTTTTAATTTCCATTTCTAAGGTCCTTAAAAAGTTCTTATTTTTTTAAACAAGAGCTTATTTTCTTCCTCAGTCTTGTTTTTGCGCTGCAGTAATAGGCATCACACACAACCTTGACCCTACGGTTTTGCTTGTGTGTCTGGAAATATGCTAACCCGTTCCCCAGAGGAGCTTTCTTTTAGCTCATTCAAGGGAGAAAATCCCCTGGAATGTTCTTAGAAACGATCTCCCCATCCCCCAACTTTTCCCATTGTAGCCTGCATGACTTGCGTGATCGTACCAGTGCAATCAACATCTGTGTTGTGTATCTTTTCAGGGGTCAAAGGTGAGGGGAGGGGGTCTGTTGACTTCAAAATTTATGGTGTCAGTTGTCTCATGTGGTCTGATCTATCTAGTGTCTACTGTTCTGAACTCACCTTGCTTCATTGTCACTGTGTCTCCTGCTTGTTCTTTTTTTTTTGGGGGGGGGGGGCGTGTATTTAATTTTATGCTTTGTATGCAAAGTAGTTTCTATTTGCGGCAAAATGCCTAGTAAATGGTCACTAGTGCTGTTCAATCTCCTACATGCCGCCCCGGTGGCGCAGTGGTCTAAGCGATGGCCTCTGATCATTCGTCCGTAGGGGCCGGGTTCGAATCCCGGTGAGGCATGGATGTTATGTTTGTCTTACGGCACTGGCTCTCTCCCTTCCCTGGAACCAGTGACCCTAAATTAGGGACGGGCGACTGCTTATAGCCCATTGAGTTGCTCACGGTGGTCGTTAAACCTCCAATAAAAAAAAAAAAAAATAATCCCCTACATACGTATATATATACATACACACACACACACCGGGTGATATTCCAATGACGCAAAATATCAATTGGAGTGTAGGTCCTTAGAAAGTCATTATTTTTTTCCACAGAAAAGGGTATGAACCCTGTTATAGCCCATCAAGTTTCTCACGGTGGTCATTAAACTCCAAATCAAAAAAAGTCATGTGACATGGCTGCTTGCCAGCGGTCGATGTTGGCCACATCATGTCTGATACTAGTTTTCAGGTCTAAGAGAGTATGCTGTGCACATAAACAGTCTTTCTGGTATCCCCAAAGCTAGAAGTTTCAAGGAATAAGTTCCTGTGAGCTGGCTGGCTAGGCTTGGCTTGCAGAAACCCTCGATAAATTATGCGCTCATAGCCAAATTTCAACAGAGCCATTCCTTCACCTACCGACCGACGTGTAGGTGTCCTGTCATGCATGAATACAGTGGTCTACAAACACTGCCGATCCTACAAAGTGGGAATAGCCTGTTGCAAAATGTAATACCATTTGCTAGTTATAGCGCACCTTACTGGGTCCAGGGTATGGTGGTTTTGGAAAAAAAACGCTATAGTGCTGAAATGTGTTGTGAAGCCACACCGGCCGCCCCGGTGGCGCAGTGGTCTAAGCGATGGCGTCTGATCATTCGTCCGAACGGGGTCCGGGTTCGAATCCTGGTGAGGCATGGATGTTGTGTTTGTCTTACGGCACTGGCTCACTCCCTTCCCTGGAACCAGTGACCCTAAATTAGGGACGGGCGACTGCTTATAGCCCATTGAGTTGCTCACGGTGGTCGTTAAACCTCCAACCAAAAAAAAAAAAATTAAAAAAAAAAGAAGCCACACCATACCCTCACATATGGACTATGTGGAAGCCTTTCAAGGTTTTGATTTATTTTCGACCGTTCTGCAAGTTACAGTCCCACTAATAGTGAAATATGTGTCATCTGAACACATAGCCCAAGGCCACAGGATATTAACGTCCATCTGAGAGTGAAGTCCAAATGTTCCTTGTCACCCTGTAGCAGTTACTGCATTACACATTTTCTGTACGGGTACCATCCTACGATTGACTAGCACTTTGCAGACTTGACCACGGAAGATGCAACTACCGGGCCATTGCTGTCTGATAGTTCGTTCCGGCTTGCCTTGCAACTGATACTGCAACCACTACATTTTCGGAAATGGGTGAACGTCCTCTTCCTGATGTTATACCCAATTGTCCAGTATCTTCGAACTTGTGTGTCATCCTCCTCAATACCATGAGTGACAGTGGCATACTCAGTGGGAGGTGCCCAAGCCCTCCCCATGAGTTATCACTTGGTCCTTCGTTCTTTGTTATTGGCTGCTTATTTCTAAACTTATTTCTGTTTTTAAATATACACTGCCTGACAGAGAAAATGCCACACCATGAAGGAATGCTCGAAAACAGACCAAACTGCACACACAGGTAGCCAAGTAGTTCCTGAACAAATGATTTGTCACATGCTCCAGTGGCCAACTATACAGGATGATCAATAAGGAGTGTGGCCCCCTTTTTGCGCAATACAGCGTCGAATCCGACATGGCAATGAGAGTCCGAATAGTGTCCTGGGGTATCGTGGACCATGTGGTGTTAATCTGAGTCCACAGTTCATCTTCATTTTGCATGGGGTGGGAGGGTACTCAACTGACGTCCAGTCGTGTTCCACAGATGCTGGATGGGCGAGAGGTCAGCGATCGTACTGGCCACGGAAGCATCCTCACAACGTGCAAAGCATTTAAGCTGATACGAGCGGTATGCAGCCGGGCGTTATCCTGTTGGAAAAACGGCGTTTGGTGATGCCCTGCAGATACGGTAGTGCCACAGGCCGCAGCACCTCGTCAACATAGCAGCGTGCCGTCCATGTGCCCGTAATGCGTACCAGCGATGAGCGGCTGTTGGCGCTGATAACACCCCACATCATGATTCCACGACCCCTGGCCATGCATGCGCTCCACAGTGGCGGAGAGATCCACCCGTTGTGGCCTGTGGGTCCGCTACGGCATGACGTCGAATGCGATGATCGGTGCTCTCGGACGTTTGTCTCTGTGATCTGGTCCCCTTATGACGTTACACAAATCATTTCTGGGACCACTGTTTCCAAATGCGACCGACGGCTGTGGCATCGCGTTGAGTTTCTTCCGCAATACGATGCAAGGACCATCTGGCCGTACGAAGGCCTACGATGACACCTCGTGAACTCATCTGTGTGACGGCTTCTTAACAGCATTAGCACCCCTTATTCGTTCTCCAGACACGGTTACTGTAGAACCACTTGCTCCTCACGGGCTGCTTGTATAATACGCTTATATCCCATGCGCTGTTCGTGCGATTGGCCTGCAAATGCAATCATTCGCATAACTTGTACATGTGCACCCACCCTGCAATTTGCATGGCACTGCGTTCACGTCTTCATGGTGTGGCATTTTCTCTGTCAGGCAGTGTACATTTTATGAATCATTGGAAACTGGCTTTAACATGGCAGATGTTTTTATCACTTCCCAGTGTTTTGCGAGGTGTTTTCTCCTGGGTAATTTGATTTGCATCTTCAGTAATTGGGTGCGTGGGTGTAATCCATTGATTTGTTGACACTGGTGTAATGCACTGTTGATATTACTCCGTTTATAGTAAAAATTTTCCAGTAGCATGCGTTTCTGTGCAAGAGCAATAATTGGGGGTGGGTTTCCCATTGGGCCAACCTGAGCAATGGTCCAGAACACTGCATATCAAGGGATGCCAAAATTTTGGGTACATGACAAAAGCTGTTTTATCTTATTACAGAAACAAAAAAACCCCAATGAAATAGCATTTTTCATTCCTTCAAATGAAACTGAGTAGTGTAATACATTCAATATTTTATCATAACTGTGTTAGCACTTTTCAATTTCATTATTGAAAATATTGATTCATTTTTAAACGAGGATGACCCAGGAAGTGAGAAGAATCATTGAATAAGGTTAGTTCAGTAAGCCTGCAATGTTACGTCTTACTAGAAAAATCAGCGCAAAACAACGGAGGGGGTTGTCTCTAATAGAGTCAACCCGACAGAGGGACTTTGTGAAAAAAAAAGGAGGGGGGGGTGTGTGACTTAATCATTCTCACACTGCCTAACAACGTGAGACTGGAGAGGTTAGTTTTTACAAGTTTTTAAAAATTTGAGGGTGACAGTGAGAAGTCCATATTTGTAATGGTTTACTTCGTGAAGCAGATTTCTGCAAGATCAAGGCCCCCAGGGTAGTGTGGGTGATAGGAAACTGAATTGGTTGCACAATACATTCAGCCGAATTACAGTAATTGTCTAAATTCGAATAAGAATGTTGCTATTTTCAGGAATTCTAGCATAATTTAGATTGGCAAGTGACATTTAAGTATTTTTGTTGTGGATATGCTGCAGTGTTATTCGAGAAAAACCCAAATCAATTCAACTTTTCCGAACATTGACCCGCACGGGGATAACTGGTTTTCCAGTTATTTGGGGAGCGGCGCCCCCACGGCCCGAGCTGACCTTGTGACTGGTCAACATCTGATGTCATGCCACAGCTTGTTTTTTTCTTATTTTGGTGCTGTTGGTGTTTGCAGGGACGGCTGTTCATCCAGCTGTTGGGGAGTCGCGGCCCCACGATCCCGAGCTGGTCTTGTGTCTCGCTTTTTCGTTTTTATTTATTTTCTCCACTGGCTAGTTGCCCGTGTTGTGTTCTCTACCTAATCTCTACCACGTTATGTACTAACACCCCGGTCTTGTGGTTTTGTTACCCTCCACCACTAACTGATTTATATTAACCGCTCAGTTCGTAGGTTGCTGAGATTCCGTTTAGGTTCCCTGCCAGGATTTGTCTTCTTTGGATTTCTTTTTTTCCTTTTAGCTGGTTTGGGTGCTAGACCTACCTGCATGTTTGCCGCGTGCGGAGACCCGTGAGGTGGAAATGGGATGTCTGGCGGCTGAGGTCGCAGGAGACCGGTTAAGTGCCTCCTGTGTGCCAACACTCCTCTTCGACCCCGGCTTCGCTGTAAACGGGAGGCTAGAGACTAACCCACCTCTAGTCAGAAGTCTTGTACCAAGTTGTGTGCAGGGCTTTAGCGGCTTTTTTGTCGTATAGCACGGCACGGTGAGCCCGGGGGCTGTGGGATCATGCCAAAGGCGTTGGCATGACGGTACCCGGAGGCCGAAGTGTCCGCCGAGTGCGTGTGATCACAGCCAACGGACTATATCTGCAACGTATAAGCTCCAGAACTGTGTCCAGCGTCATTTTCTTGGCTTGCAGACCTCCAGTTCTCCCTTGTAGGGCTCGGTGGTGGGTGGAGTAGTCTGCAGACGAATCCTTCTCCTTTTTTCCATGGGTAAACCCAAAAACAAACGCTCCAAATTCAAGTCACCTGAGCAAATGATCGTTGACAACGACTCTCCTTCGTCTTCTCAACCTACCAAGTCTCATACCCTTAAAAGATCTTTAGACCATGATCTGGACCAAGAATGTGGAACCTCTTCTTCGGCAGCTGTACCAGTCACTCCGAAGCGTCGTCTCCCCTCGATTGTTGTGAATACGCATGCTACACACTTAGTTGTAGAATCCATCGATCCGAATGAGAGACTGTCCACCAGATCTCCATTCTTCATTTCTAAAGCTTTGGACGCTGCAGTTGGCCCCTTGAAGTCTGTGAGGAAGCTTCGCTCTGGGGACCTGCTTGTCCAAACTTGCAGTGTTTCTCAGAGTAACACTTTTCTGCACCTCACTAGTCTTCAAGGCATTCCTGTCAAAGTGACACCTCACCCGTTTCTTAACACCTCTCGGGGTGTTATTTCGGAGTTTGATCTCTTGCCATGCAGTGAAGAAGAATTGGTGACTGAACTTGCAGATCAAAGTGTTATTGCTGCACGCCGTATGATGTTTCGGCGCGATGGTTCTTTGATTAAGTCTAAAAATGTGATCTTGATTTTTAACTCCCCGAAAGTTCCAACCGAAATCAAGGCTGGCTACTTGGTCTGTGGAGTTCGCCCGTACATTCCCAGTCCTCTGCGCTGTTTCAGATGCCAGAGGTACGGGCATTCACAACGTTTCTGTAAGAGTTCCGCTCGTTGCGCTAATTGTGGCTCCAGTGAACATGACGGGGAAGGTTGCACTTCTGCGGCCTGCTGTGTTAACTGTGGTGAGGCCCATGCAGCTTACTCCAGCAACTGTATGAAATGGAAGGACGAGATGGCGATCCAGCGCCTCAAGACCCTGGAAGGCCTCTCGTACCCTGCTGCCAAGGCCAAGTTGGGTATACCCACCACCCGACAGCGTACTTTTGCCGCAGTAGTTCAGTCTCTGCCACAACCCGTGCAGCCCTTTGTTCCGCGCCCTGTAGCTCTCGCCGCCCTTGCCAAGCGATCTACAGCTGACCAAGCGACACAGGTGTTTTTCCCGGAGCTCGAAATTTTTCGAATACCTGATTCTGGGCCTTCTCTTTTGCTGCCGACCGTCTCTTCCAGTTTCCAGCAGAAAGCCTGCACGTGCGGAAGACCCGGCCCTCAATCCGCAAAGGTGTGCAGTGTCCATCCAACTGTCTCGGCCTCAGCGAGGTCCCCACCCTCAACCAACATTATAGAGGAACATAGGGGGAGGAGAGTGACAGTTCGTCCCCAGCCTCAAACAACATTGCAGAGGAACATGGGGGGAGGAGAGTGACAGTTCGTCCCCGCCCTCTGCCAGCATTGCAGAGGAGTGTGGGGGGGAGGAGAGTGACTCATCCTTTGTGTAGTTGTTTAAAAAAAATATATATATATATACTTAAGAGCAAAACTGAAGACTAAGGAAAAATTTTAGAATTTAAAACGAAGGGTGCAAAATAACCTGAAAATCAAAACGCGCAACGCAGCAGTTTTGAAAATTCAGAATTCACATTCTATAAAGAAGATACCTAAGCAAAAAAATACATATATAATTTTGACTCACACCTAGTACAACATAGAAAAGGTTATGTATCTACCTGTGTGAGTAAAAGGAGAAAAGATAAAAAAATAAAATAAAACAACTGAATGTAGAAGGTGTCGAGAATACTGAGCCTTGGCTTTATCAAGGACCAGCAAAAACTCTGCATTTTCTCACTTCCACAAAGACCTAGTTGGAAATGGGTTTCTGCAAGGCCATAGATGCAAGTAACATTCCCACCTAAAATAGTTTAAAAATATATATACAAGTCATGTCCTCCGTAGAGTAGCATGACCTAGCACTAGTTAACAATTTCGCTTGCATCCATTAACCTTCATGGCCTGACCCATGCTCTTCATCTGTTACTATTAAACAGAGAGAAGAAGATTAAAGAGAACTCAAGCTGTGAGAGTGACATAATAAATAGAAATGATTTTCAGCTATAACGAAATTCCAAGTTCGTTTGAGAGAGAATTTAAACCTGAAAAACAATGCAAAAGAAATCCAAATTTTACATTGCAATTAAAAAGGGAAATGTTAATTTATAACGAACAGATTTTTGAAAGAAAACTTGAGTCTAAAACCCCTACTCTACAACTTATGACAGCACGAAAACGAGAATAAGTTAAAGATAATAATTAACTAAAGAAAACTTTGTGAAAGTTATATACCTTAAACAGTTAGTTGCAATATGTACAAAGTATTTCAGCAGTGCTTTAAGTGCATAATTAATTAGTTATTAAGAACTTAACTACTTTGAAAAAACAGCGCATAGACAGCGCATAGAAAAGGAACAAGCTAGCCATCTTCTGTTCCTAGGTACCCCAAAAGACGCTCAAAGTTACAAAGAAAAGTAAGAGTTAAAACCCGCATAAATGTTAACAGACAAACCAATGCTTAAAAGCTGAAAAGCTAAAAACGTCAGAGAAAAGGTACATAAAGTACAAACATTGAACTTATAAAACCTAGAACCCAAAAACAAGGAAGAGAGCTTACCTCTTGTGTGACAAAAACTCTTTCTCCTCACAAGAGGAGAACATGGCTGACCTCTTCCGCCACTCCCTAGACGCTGGGGGGCAGTGAGGGTGGGGCTGATGGCCTCCTCATACAGCAAGAAACCAACGCGCGGAGATTTTAACCAGAGAAAAAATATATAAACTTAAGACTGTGGATCTGTATGATCAGAATGAGCAGAATTAACTCTCCAGAATACATGAGAAATATTATAAAATACACGAGCAGTTTATTTAATAATCTTTGCATGTATTAAATCACCTTAGTGAGCTTCTATAGATTAATCAGAATCTTATTAATTTTAATGTTGGTTTTACTATTTTTAGTATAGCTATCCTAGTGATGAATAACTAGCTTTCTTTTTTATTTGTTTTTATTTTCTTTTATAAGCAGATTTTTAAGCTTTTTTTGTGATTTTGTTTATATTATTTAATTTTTTGTTTTAATAGGACCGTCATATCCATAGCACTAAGGTTCCTTTAGGTAGTTAATAGGCATCCTCTAGCCAACTTCCTTACGGCTTTGATTGGTCAGAATCATATTATTAACTGTGTAGAAAATTAAAGCAGATCTGCCAACCTTACTCTATTATTCAGAATAATTTTTTCTTAAAGTTCTTTTGATGAAAGAAGAAGGAATTTCGTTCTCTAGAAAACTTTCTAATAGTATATTAATGTGGTAATTGAAGTCCAAATTGTTGCTGCAAATTCTTGAAATTCTTAGGACCTGAGAAATTAGTACATTCTCAATTACTTTGGTTGAAATGTTATTATTCCAGTGTAGATATTTAATTACTTTGAAAGGAAAATTAACTCTTTTATCAAAGAGGCTAATAGATGGGTTACCTCTGTTGAGCTTAATGCCTAGGAACTCAAGTTCCTGATTACTGTGGTTGGTTTTACATAAGTTAAGAGAGCTAGGATAGATATTATCAAAATCACTCTCTATAACTTCTGAATTATTGATACACAGCAGATCATCAATATATCTAAAAGTGTAAAGGTAGTTATCTGAGCAGGTGGGGTGATTTTTAATGAATTTATATTCCTTAAAGAACAGGAATAGATTAGCGATATTTGTGGACGTTGATGTTCCCATTGGAATACCGTTCACTTGCTTATAGAGAGTATTATTATATAAGATATGGTTATTTTTTATGCAGCAATTGAGATAAGAGTTCCAAGTTCCTACATCAACAAATTGGTTAAGTTTAAATTCTGCATACAGCTCTTTAAAGGTAGTGATTATATCTGATAGAGGCAGATTAGTATATAGGTTTTCAAAATCATAACTATTAATATCTAGGGGACAAACTTTGAGTATAGTAGAAATTACTTCTGCATTATTATTAATTATCCAAAAATCTCTGTACATCAAGTTAGAACAGTTTCTAATGTGTTTCAAAACCTTCTTTAAGACATCTTCAAAAGCAAGATCTATTTTCTTTTTATGACTCCTTACTCCACTAGCTATGAACCTGAACTTCACAGGATCCTTATGAAACTTAACCGTTGCAAAAAGAAAACTGCTCGTGTATTTTATAATATTTCTCATGTATTCTGGAGAGTTAATTCTGCTCATTCTTATCATACAGATCCACAGTCTTAAGTTTATATATTTTTTTTCTCTGGTTAAAATCTCCGTGCGTTGGTTTCTTGCTGTATGAGGAGGCCATCAGCCCCACCCTCACTGCCCCCCAGCGTCTAGGAGTGGCGGAAGAGGTCAGCCATGTTCTCCTCTTGTGAGGAGAAAAGTTTTTGTCACACAAGAGGTAAGCTCTCTTCCTTGTTTTTGGGTTCTAGGTTTTATAAGTTCAATGTTTGTACTTTATGTACTTTTTCTCTGACGTTTTTTAGCTTTTCAGCTTTTAGGCATTGGTTTGTCTGTTAACATTTATGCGGGTTTTAACTCTTACTTTTCTTTGTAACTTTGAGCGTCTTTTGGGGTACCTAGGAACAGAAGATGGCTAAGCTTGTTCCTTTTCTATGCGCTGTCTATGCGCTGTTTTTTCAAAGTAGTTAAGTTCTTAATAACTAATTAATTATGCACTTAAAGCACTGCTGAAATACTTTGTACATATTGCAACTAACTGTTTAAGGTATATAACTTTTCACAAAGTTTTCTTTAGTTAATTATTATCTTTAACTTATTCTCGTTTTCGTGCTGTCATAAGTTGTAGAGTAGGGGGTTTTAGACTCAAGTTTTCTTTCAAAAATCTGTTCGTTATAAATTAACATTTCCTTTAATTGCAATGTAAAATTTGGATTTCTTTGCATTGTTTTTCAGGTTTAAATTCTCTCTCAAACGAACTTGAATTTCGTTATAGCTGAAAATCATTTCTATTTATTATGTCACTCTCACAGCTTGAGTTCTCTTTTAATCTTCTTCTCTCTGTTTAATAGTAACAGATGAAGAGCATGGGTCGGGCCATGAAGGTTAATGGATGCAAGCGAAATTGTTAACTAGTGCTAGGTCATGCTACTCTACGGAGGACATGACTTATATATATATTTTTTAAACTATTTTAGGTGGGAATGTTACTTGCATCTATGGCCTTGCAGAAACCCATTTCCAACTAGGTCTTTGTGGAAGTGAGAAAATGCAGAGTTTTTGCTGGTCCTTGATAAAGCCAAGGCTCAGTATTCTCGACACCTTCTACATTCAGTTGTTTTATTTTATTTTTTTATCTTTCTCCTTTTACTCACACAGGTAGATACATAACCTTTTCTATGTTGTACTAGGTGTGAGTCAAAATTATATATGTATTTTTTTGCTTAGGTATCTTCTTTATAGAATATATATATATATATATATATATATATATATCATCATCATCATCATTGTCAACCATTATCAATCCACTGCTGGACGAAGGTCTCCCCAAGTTTCCTCCACTACAGTCTGTCTTGTGCCAGTCTCCTCCATGTCATCCCTGCATACTTTCGAATTTCATCCACCCATCTCCCATGTGGTCTCCTTCTGGGTCTTTTCCTGTCCCTTGGAACTAATCTAAAATTTTGGCTGTCCATCGATGATCTGTCCTTCTGGCAGTATGTCCAGCCCATTGCCATTTCAGGGATTTAACTCTGATCATGATGTCTTCCACTCTTGTCATTTTTCGGATCCACGTGTTCCTCTTTCTTATCTCTCCTGGTTATACCAAGCATGCACCTCTCCATGCTTCTTTGAGTTGTCTGCAGCCTTTGTATGTCTCTTTTAGTTAAGGTCCAAGTCTCTGCACCATACGTAAGCACTGGAAGGATGCATTGTTCAAACACTTTTCTTTTAAGACATAATGGCATATTGCTCTTGAAAATTATGCTGTTTCTTCCAAAAGCTCTCCAGGCAAGTTTTGTACGCCGATTAATTTCTTCATCAATGTGACCCTCACTTGATATCAGCTGTCCAAGATAAACGTACGTGTCTGTTATCTCCAGCTTTTCTCCATCAATCAATAAATCTTCATTTCTTGTAAAAGCATTGAACATCACTTTTGTCTTCTGAAAGTTCATTTTTAATCCCACTTCTTTACTCTTGTCAGCAAGTTGTCTGCAGCCTTTGTATGTCTCTTTAGTTAAGGTCCAAGTCTCTGCACCATACGTAAGCACTGAAGGATGCATTGTTCAAACACTTTTCTTTTAAGACATAATGGCATATTGCTCTTGAAAATTATGCTGTTTCTTCCAAAAGCTCTCCAGGCAAGTTTTGTACGCCGATTAATTTCTTCATCAATGTGACCTCACTTGATATCAGCTGTCCAAGATAAACGTACGTGTCTGTTATCTCCAGCTTTTCTCCATCAATCAATAAATCTTCATTTCTTGTAAAAGCATTGAACATCACTTTTGTCTTCTGAAAGTTCATTTTTAATCCCACTTCTTTACTCTTGTCAGCAAGTTCTGGATCATACTCTGCAGCTCTGATGGGGTAGTTGCAAAAATGACTATGTCATCAGCAAAACGAAGGTGGGTTAGATAATCTCCATTAATCTTTATCCCTTTGTTTTCCCAGTTCAGTGATTAAAAGACATTTTCCAATGTAGCATTAAAGAGCTTCGGAGATATGGTGTCACCTTGTCTCACTAATTTTCCAATTTTTATGTGTGTTGTATTACCAAACAGCCGAATCTTTGCACTTGCATTTTCATAGATGTTATTAATAATATTAATGTATGCATCTTCAATACCGCATGTTTTCAGAGCCATTGTAACTGCTGATGGTTTCACTGAATCAAAGGCTTTTTCATAATCGATAAAAGCCATGCACAATGGAAGTTCATATTCCCTCGCTCTTTCAATTAGTTCTTCAGTACGGATATGATCTATTGTACTGTACTGTACAATAGATCATATCCACGTACTGTACTGTAGCCACTCCTGAATCCAGCTTGTTCTCTCGGTTGAGCCATGTCCAGTGTTACCTTCAAGCGGTGTGAAAAGAACTTTAGTGAAGATTTTATAAACTACTGATAGGAGGCTGATAGGTCTGTAGTTCCTGAGATCCTCAATGTCACCTTTCTTATGTAGCAGGATCATTGTAGCGGTGTTCCAATCCTCAGGAATCTTTCCTTCATTAAGGCATCGAGTGAAAATTTGGGCGAGTACTGTTTCGATTTCTCCACTTGCTTCTTGTATGATGTCTACAGTAATTCCATCTTCTCCTGGAGCTTTTCCCCGCTTCATGTTCTTGATTGCATGTGCAACTTCTGCTGGAAGGACTGGAGGAACTCTGGTATTGGTATCTTTCATGATGTCATGATTTATTAATTTACTATTAGAATTATATATATATATATATATATATAATTCTAATAGTAAATTAATAAATTTTTATATAAACCTAATTAACTACCTTGTCTTCACAGCTTTCATTATACTCTTTTTCAACTTTTACCAAGCCTGTCTGCTCTTAATCATTTTCCACGCTTTTAAAAATCTGTGGCTGATAGTTCTTTGTCTGGCGCTCTTTGGCCAAACCTGGCCCTTGCGCCACTAAAATCCACTAACCAACCAACCAACCAACCGAACATTGATGTTATCCTTAGAATTTTCCTAAGCATATCCATCAGTAACACTCTGGGGAACGAAGCATTTCCGCCTTTGAAAGCCATCTATAATTATGTGAGGATACATAATTTTTAGGAGTTGATGGCCCTGTGGCCTATGTGCTGGTTTCTGACCATTCGTCCAAATACACTGACGGAAAAAAATCCCAACACCAAGAAGGGGTTGTGTTAGATAAACGACAGTTGGTAGGCGGTGAGAGTATATCTGTAAGATGACGTCTATGCAAATTTCGCGCTCGGCGCATACGTGTGGCGCTGGTAGCGCCCCTCGGAACATGCAAAGCAGGTTTGCTGTAAATAGGCGCTGTAACGTTCGTAAGCGTTAGTTATCGTTGAGATTCGACGTAGGGTGTTGATGTTAGTCGAGAATGCCTTTAAGAAGATGAAGAAGCCATTATCATAAGCTCACGGAGTTTGAACGAGGTCGTGTAATAGGGCTACGAGAAGGTGGATTTTCTTTCCGCAATATTGCAGAACGACTTGGCAGGAATGTAGCCACTGTGCATGATTGTTGGCAGCGATGGTCAAGGGAAGGTACTGCTTCAAGAAGACCGGGTTCCGGCCGGCCACGTGGCACTACTGAGAGGGAAGACCGCCGTGTACGGCGTATGGCCGTGGCGCATCGTACTGCGTCTGCAATTCGAGCTGCAGTTGTCACCACAGTGACACAACGAACTGTTACAAATAGGTTACTTGAAGGACAGCTCCGAGCCAGACGCCCTGTAGCGTGCATTCCACTTACTCCAAACCACTGGTGTTTGCGACGTCAGTGGTGTCAAGCTAGAGCTCATTGGAGGACGGAGTGGAGATCTGTTGTGTTTTCTGATGAAAGCCGGTTCTGCCTGGGTGCCAGTGATGGCCGTGTGTTGGTTAGAAGGAGGCCAGGTGAGCGCCTGCAACCAACCTGTCTGCGGCCGAGACACACTGGACCTACACCTGGAGTTATGGTCTGGGGAGCAATTTCCTATGACAACAGGAGCACTCTCCTGGTTATTCCACGCACCCTGACGGCACAGTTGTACGTCGGTCTGGTGATTCAATCTGTTGTGCTGCCATTCATGAACAGCGTTCCAGGGGGTGTTTTCCAACAAGATAACGCTCGCCCGCATACCGCTGTTGTAACCCAACATGCTCTACAGAGTGTCGACATGTTGCCGTGGCCTGCTAGATCACCAGATCTTTCAACAATCGAGCACGTATGGGACATCATTGGACGACAACTACAGCGTCACCCCCAACCAGCCTTAACCGTCTCTGTATTGACCGACCAAGTGCAACAGGCATGGAACTCCATCCCACAAACTGACATCCAGCACCTGTACGACACAATGCATGAACGTTTGCGTGCTTGCATTCAACATTCTGGCGGTTACACCGGTTATTAATGTACCAGCATTTCACATTTAAATCGGCTCTTCTCGTTCTTACAATAAGCTGTGATCTTGAAACCTTAATCGATTAAATATGTTACCTATACAAATGTATTGCCGCCATTTCATTCCTCTACAACTATTTTTTCGTGGTGTTGGGATTTATTTTTCCGTCAGTGTATTTCCAGGTTGGCATAACGGTGAGGTATGGATGTCGTGTTTGTTTTATGTCACTGGCTCTGTCCTTTGGAACCAGTGGCCACAGATTAGGAACAGGCACCTGCTCATAGTCTGTCGAGATGCTCATAGTGGTAGTTAAACCCTCAAACAAAATTTAAAAAAATAGAAAAGGACGAAGCTTTGTCATTTAATTAAAACATTGTAGAAACATTAAATGATACAGTAGATTTTGCCACAAAGAAATTGAAAAAAATGATCTTAGTTGTAAGTAATTTTACTAAGGTTTATTCGTTTCCTCTTTCAGTCATTCAATTAAATTACGATGAACATTGGGTAGGTGTCTAAGCGATGGCTTCTGATAATCCGTCCAAGATGGGTCCGGGTTCGAATCCCGGTGAGGCATGAATATTGTGTTTGTCTTACGGCACACGCTCTCTCTCTTCCCTGGAACCAGTGGTCCTAAATTAGGGATGGGTGACTGCGTATAGCCTATCGAGTTGCTCACGGTGGTCATTAAACCTTCAATAAAAATGAAAAAAGCATTGGTAGCAGCACTATATATGTAAAAAAATCTAAAGATGGCATTGCTTATGTTCAAAATTTAAATGTGTAATTGGCAGGCAAATGTTTCATAAGTATGTTAAAACATTTCATTTCTAAACATAAAAATTGATGGGAAAATGATGTTTCAAAATTATTAGAATTAAATTCGCAACAAAACTATATTAAACATTTTTTAGTGCTTACTAAAAAATCACACATGTGCTAAAATTCCACACAGCTCTTCTTGGGAATACGCTCGTTCGCTTTGTGATAAAAAACATCCATAAAGTTTCAATATAAACAAAGGCATCGCTCTTTCCACGTTTTAGCAACACACAGCAACCGAAAATTTGTTATTCGGTCACCGCCGGGGAATTGAATCCCCGATCTTGATATCTAGCCGAGCGCGCTAGTCTTACACCACGGTGGCCAACAATCCACGGCGCTATGTGTGTTTTTGTCAGCTTCTGGCATCATAAATCCGTGAGATGGGCTCAGCTACTGAGATGTCTCCATCTGGTGTGCAAAATCGAGCATTAACGGCATTGGCTACATATTAATTATAGCAGTTAAGTCTAAAAGGTGTAAGGCTGACTCCCTCGGCTAGATATCGAGAGATCTGGAATTCGATTCCCCGGCGGTGGCCGAATAACAATTTTTCGGTTGCTGTGTGTTCCGGAAACGTGGAAAGAGCGATGTCTGTGTTTATTCACTGATGCCACGTATTTGGAGTATTTTCATAAAATTTCAATATGTAATGCAAATTGGAAGTATTTTTTTTACATTAAATAAGTTTATTTGAGGGCATCTCAGTTTTCTTTGCCCAGGGTGCTGTATTGTTTAAACCTGCCTCTGGCTATAATGAATACTGGCAGCCTGATCGTTGCCTCTTTTATCCTGCCAGACGCAGCATGCCAAATTCTCATGTGAACATTTATATATACGAAACTTGATATGTGAACTATTTTGGTTTCAGCAGTGATGCTTCTGCTGTGTATCCCAGGTAATCTCTTGTAATAGGCAGCATACTGAGAAGATTTCGTCCTGAAACGTTATGCTGTCAATAACTAATAAATTCATGGCCATGTCCGTTTTCTTGCGTCTGCAGCGCTACTGTTTCCTAGCGGCGCAATTTTGAACTAATTTTTGTTCCCGCTAATTCGTTGAGCTTTTTTTTTAAAAAGCAGCATTTTTTTAAAAATCTGTTTAAACATTTCATAAGGCCTTGGAGTTTAAATATTGGGTTGACCAAAAAGTCATTGCGGTTTTTTACACATATATTGCGAAACGTGTCCTAAAATGAAACTAACGTTATTTGAAACCGCAAGTTTCTTATGTAATGTGACTGCTGACAGTTCAAGCTTATTTCAGGAACAGAAAGTGCACGATTTCGTTAACAAGTCTTTGTTTGGCGTCGATTTCAAAATGGTCAATCAAAAGTAAACATTTTCTTCACGTTTTGCTGTATTACTTCCGAAAGGAAAAATACGCTCTGCAAGCTCATAAAAAGTTATGTGATGTGTATGGTGAAGATGCCTTAAAGCTACGGCAGTATCAGAATCACACATCAGATTTTTCTGTGGATTCACGGAATTTCGCTTTTTTGTCATCATTTGGTTATTTTCGAGATCGATGGAAAACTGAACAGAAATTTAGGAGAATTAGTGCCGGGGGGGGGGGGGGGTCATTTTTGGGTCTGGAGATGGTAATTCGTTTTACAAAATTTTCGAAAGCGGAAGTTAAACCGAGTCTAATTTTTTCTGATAATCGTGATTTCTTTTTCTCGCGATGCTTCTTCTGTGCAGTATTATTTTTAAATATAATTTTATTCCATAATTATTTGCATTTCAGCTTGAAAATGGAAGAAAATTCCGAAAACGGAAGTTGGACGGCGCAAAAATTTCCCTGTGATCTTCAGGTATGAGATTCATCAGCCGCCCGGTGGCGCTGTGGTCTAAGCGATGGCCGCTTATCATTCGCCCGAAAGGAGTCCGGGTTCGAAGTACGGTGATGCATGGATGTTGTGTCTGTCTTACGCCACTGTCTCACTCCCTTCCCTGGAACCAGTGACCCTAAATTAGGGACGGGCGACTGCTTATGGCCCATTGAGTTGCTCACGTTTAACCTCCAATAAAAAAAAATCTATCAGTGGATTCGAAGAATTCCGCCTTTCCCATCATTATTTCGATGGTTCTCGAGATCGATTCAGAACTGAATAGAAATTATTTGGGAAGGATTGGTGTGGTGGTGGGGTCGTTTTCCGTCAGAGGACGGAATTCCGACTTTCACAACTTTTGGGAACGGCAGTTTGACAGAGTGAAAGTTTCTACCGTAATCGTAATCCTTTTTTTTTTTATCGCGATGTTTCTTCTACACAGTCGTGTTGTTAAATATCATTTTATTCCATAGATATTTGTATTGAAGCTTGAAAATGGAGAAAAACTTTTCTTAAACGGAAGTCTGACAGCAAAGATTTCGTCTGTAATCGTATTTTTTTTTCTCTGCAGTGGTCCATTTATCCTGTGTTGTTGTTAAATATAAAATATATATAGTATATATATATTGAATACAGTGATGTGCTCCAGTTTAATTTTACGTAATAAATTTTAGTGAGTAATTCTGTCTTGCTCATGCCGCGCTATATTCACACTGTTTCGCAACACGTTCTTATTTTTCACCTTTATAAAGGTCAGCTTTTTTTTCTTTTCAGTCACATGTATGCAGAATTGGTTTGCGAAATTTTGGTCGGAAGATTTTGATGTGAAAGATACACCACGCCCAGGAAGGCCAATCGAAACTGGTGACGACAAAAGAAAGGCATTCGTCGAATCCAATCGGCGTTTAACAGCACGAGAGATTGCTGAGAATCTGAACATATCGAAATCGAGCGTTGAAAGCCATTTAAATCAACTGGGATACGTTAGTAAGCTCGAAATGTGGATACCACGTGAGCTCAAATAAATTTATCTGGCCAAGGGCGTTGACATATGCGATTCGCTCTTGAAGCGTGAAGAAAACGGTCCACTTTTGAAACTTATGATAACAGACGATGAAAAATGGATCTTCTACAACAACGTCGAACGGAAAAGATCGTGCAGCAAGCGTGATGAACTTTCTCAAAGCACTTCAAAAGCATATATGCACCGAAATCAGGTTATGCTGCCAGTCTGGTGCGATTTCAAAGATATTGTGTATTCTGAATTGCTTCCAAGGAAATGAAACATTAAATCGGGCGTGTACTGTCCTCAGCTGAATAAACTAAGTGATGCAGTCAAACAGAAGCGTCCAGAATTGGTGAATAGCAAAGGTGATTTGTTTCACCATGATAACGCAAGACCACAAGTTTGGTCACTCGTCAAAAATTGTTGCAGCTTGGATGGGATGAGTTACAACATCCATCATGTTCGCCAGACCTGACACCATCAGACTACCATTTGTTTCGTTCGTTGCGAAACGCCTTTAATGGTAAAATCTTCACTGCTGATGAGGCTATCAAATCATTCTTGGAACTGTTTTTTTTTCGCCGAACAAAACAAAACCTTTTTTGAGCGTGGGATCATGAACTTGCCTGTGAGATGGCAAAAGGTCATCGAACAAAATGGACAATATGTTGTTGCCTAAAGTTTTTTTGTTTCCCATTTAAAATTCGCCTTTCATTTACACACGAAAAAAAACACAATTACTTTTTGGCCAACCCAATATTTTATTCATCATGTAACGTACCAGGAGATGTGACGTACCTGCCAGAAGGACGCACACGACATAAAGGCAGATAGGAATCAGAATAAAACGTCCGCGTAGCTCAATTGGTAGAGTGACTTATTCCGGAATGAGGGGATCCGGGTTCGAATCCTGGCGTGGACAGAAATGACGGAGAAATTTACTTCGTTATAATGGCGCCCGAACTATCCGGATGACCCGACCGTTCAAAATCTCGCAATGGTGTGATGTTATTTCCACACCGCGAGATAGGAAAAATAAGAGAATCCCTTCTCCAGCACTTCGAAAATAAAAAAAAAAATAAGGGGGAGATGATGTAACGTACCAGGAGATGTGACGTACCTGCCAGAAGGACGCACACGACATAAAAGAAGATAGGAATCAGAATAAAACGTCCGCGTAGCTCAATTGGTAGAGTGACTTATTCCGGAATGAGGGGATCCGGGTTCGAATCCTGGCGTGGACAGAAATGACGGAGAAATTTACTTCGTTATAATCGTTATTAATTAATCTGTAAGACAGTAATTAGGATACAGCACCCGTAAAAATTAGAAAGGGAGTGAGTCAAGGTGACACCATATCTCCCAAACTCTTTAATGCCACTTTGGAAAATGTCTTTCAATCGCTGAACTGGGAAACAAAGGGATAAATATTAATGGAGATTATCTAACTCACCTTCGTTTTGCTGATGACATAGTCATTTTTGCAACTATCCCATCAGAGCTGCAGAGTATGATCCAGGAACTTGCTGACAAGAGTAAAGAAGTGGGATTAAAAATGAACTTTCAGAAGACAAAAGTGATGTACAATGCTTTTACAAGAAATGAAGATTTATCGATTGATGGGGGAAAGCTGGAGATAACCAGTACCTACATTTATCTTGCAGAGCAGATATCAAGTGAGGATCACATTGATGAAGAAATTATTCGGCGTATAAAACTTGCCTGGAGAGCTTTTGGAGGAAACAGTATAATTTTCAAGAGCAATATGCCATTATGTCTTAAAAGAAAAGTGTTTGATCAATGCATCCTTCCAGTGCTTACGTATGGTGCCGAGACGTGGACCTTAACTAAAACAGACATACAAAGACTGCAGACAACTCAAAGCAGCCTGGAGAGGTGCATACTTGGTGTAACCAGGAGAAATAAGAAGAGGAACTCGTGGATCAGAAAAATGACGAGCGAGGAAGACATCATGATCAGAGTCAAATCCCTGAAATGACAATGGGCTGGACATATTGCCAGAAAGACAGACCATCGATGGACAGCCGAAATTTTAGACTTAATTCCAAGGGACAGGAAAAGACCCAGAAGAAGACCACATGGGAGATGGGTGGATGAAATTCGAAAGTATGCAGGAGTAACATGGAGGAGACTGGCACAAGGCAAATCGTTGTGGAAGAAACTTGGAGAGACCTTCGTCCAGCAGTGGGTTGATAATGGTTGTTGATGATGATGATGATGAAGATAGTAATTGTAATTTTTTGTACATGAGTTGCAAGAGGAAAAAACTCTCCATTTCAGAATTCTGAGGTTTTACACATTGTTTTACAGTTCTTTGGCATGAGATAACATATTTTTTAAGCTTAATATACGAATCTTTTGACACTCTCCCTCCCCGTTCAATAATAAACGCTGGATCTGCCTGCGGAGACAGTTAATCACGCCCAAATTTGGAAAATGTTGTAGAGAGAGCTGATCTCAAACTAAATCGAGCCAAGAGAGTGCTTGCTGCCTTATGGTAGTTGAAAAGGCCGAGTGCTTTTTCATATAACCAACAGCGGCAATTGCGAAGGCGAGATGGAAAGGAGGATCGGAATGGCCAAATTTGCCCTGGCAGGGTTTACAAAAATCTGGCAGGATCGCCACATCAGCAAAGCCACCAAGCTGAGCTGGTCAAGGCCCTCGTGTTCCCCATCACGACTTGCGGTTCTGAAACATGCACCTTAAATGCAGCATGTCGCAGAAGAATTGAGACGTTTGAAATGATCAGCTACAGAAGCATGCTGAGAATATCCTGGGTTGTGCAGAGGACTAATGCATCAATCTTGAGAGAACTCAGCATAGACATGCACAAGCGACTTCTTCCGACAATCCAACGACATACACTAACCTTCTTCGGCTACACTACCGGAGAGACGGTTTACAAAAACTCTGTATTCAGGGGAAAGTCGACGTCGCACAGACATATTCATCGATCAAATAAAAATTCACAAATCTATCATTTGCAGAAATCATGAGAACTGTGGAGAATAGACAGGAATGGCAAACGTTGACTACCGACAGAACGTGAATTGGGTCACGACGCTCGAACCAAGCAACGAAGAGATAGAATTTTTTTATGTATGGTTTTTTTCTCGGAACGTAACCAGAGTTGAAGAAAAATAAAATGTATCTACGTACATAACCATTGACACAAAAAATATGCTGCAAAGCACAAACCACGATAGTAATAGAATAAGATAATTCAAAGAACAATTAATAAAACAATTTCTAGAACATTACAGATTTCAATGGAGACAAAATGAGTACATTACAATTGAATATGCAGCAATGTGTGTGATGGACCTTTATGGCAAAATATTAAAATACTGGACTATTAACCTCATAAAAACAAGAGGCTAATTAAAGAAAGCTTTTATATCCAGAAAAACAGCTACATTTATGAACTTTCAGAAATTATAAATTGCATTTTCAACAACTTTATTAAAAAATAGTAGACTTACGAAATACATAAGGAAAGATTACAATTTAATGACTCGTAACTGCAGGAACAAAAAGAGGAACCTGACAATAAAATTTCAATTCTTTCTGTGTAAATGAAAGTTTTGATATAGTTTCTATATATTGAGATCAGCCCTTGATAAAATCTAGAGACCAGAAACGTCTGTAAAAACAAAAGAACTCAGAAGTTGTGAAAAATAAGTGAAAGCTCAAGTTAAAATAGAATTAAGTGTATTAATCTGAACAAAGCCTTGAGAAAATCTTTTAATGGCTGTAGATAAAATTTTAATTTTTTTTAATCTGAAAGCAAAAACTATCAGCAAAATCTGCTAATAATTTAGAAACTATCCACGCACAGCGTACGTCTACATTCTGCTGTTCTGAACGTAACTAGAACTGAATCTTGGTCGTTTTTGTCTTGATTCAGACTCGAGAGCTCACTATGATCATGCAAGGACACAAGCAGAAGATTCCGGGGGGGGGGGGGGGTATATATATATAGGAGGGCATAGCTATAGGGAAGAAGATGGGCTCGGTCCTGGAAAATAGACGTCGCTGTAAATTCTCTGAACTTTTACTTTCGGTTGTTTGTCAAACTGACTTGTATTTCACCGTAAGCGTAAATGCTTTACCTTATTTATTGGGGCATTACGCGTTTTTTAATGGAAGAAAAATTGAAATGATGCGCACGAACGACGGGTAACTTTAAGGAAATTACTTCTGGAAATGAATGAGTTCGAATAAGTGCGCCAATCATTCTCTGACACATGGGCATCGGACTTGCTGCTAAGGGTCAGGAAAGAGAAAAATCTTCCATTTTTTCTTGAGAAATGTAAAATATAAAAGAACATTACAGAAAAAACAGAGGAAGGAGGCGGCGGCAGCTTACCTACGCATGTAGATGAAACACTGTTCGTCACTCGGTGAGGATGAGATGCTAAACCGCTGTTAAAAGCTTCCAGATGGTTAATTGCCCACAAAGAAATGTGGGAATATTTCGGCTAAATATATCCCCTAGGGGTGATGTAAAGAATTGCTGAAGAGAAACCTATGTGCGCGCGAGAGATAGCGAAGCTTTCAGTTTTTGTTTATTGTTATACTGTCAGTAAGAGTGGTTTTGTAATACATGTGTGGGAGAAATGTTTATTGTCGGGAATCTGATGGCTTATTGCTTTTTAGTGGGGAAGAAAGATTTGCCTGTTGACCACGGTAAGAAACGTTGAGCGCCAGCGGAGGAGAATGCGCGGTTAAAGATGGAGAAGAAATCGCCGTAATTTGGCATCAATAATTGTTCAATGCCACTGCGTGTATTCACGGAAAGGAACCAGAATAGTAAATTAAATAATTAAATAATAGGTTTTTTTTTCATTGTAGTTTGGAGTTATTTCTCTTTCAGCGATAATGATCCTGCAATTCAACTACAATCAAACAAATTATGATCATGGCATTTATTTTTAAAGAGATTTTAATTTTATTTCTCTAGTTCTCCCTTTTCATATTTTCAATTTCTTTTTTTTTTTTTTACTTTCCGACAGGGAGAAATTGTTTGTTAGTGAAGTAAATTAACAAAAGGAGCGAAAATATAGAGCAAAACTTGCATGGATGAATATTCACTACCATTCGTAAAAATTGCAACAGTGAAGAACTGTAGGTATTAGCTTGAAACTTACATGAAATGTGCAACAGGTATACAGATATGTATACCTGTTGTATATATCCTGTACATATTTGTAAACTTACAGATATGTACATGCAAATGATTAAAATGTCAGAGAAAATGCGCATGCGGTTTCGGAGCAGCGCCCTCTGGACTGCACGGTCTCTATAAAAAGCTGGCTCAAATGAGATGTTGCAATCGGTGAGGAGCCGACATTGAGTCGAAAGGGTGTTCCTTGTGTCTCAGTATGCTCCGTCGCCGAAGAACGTCGCAT
The DNA here is from genome assembly GCA_039090855.1 of Macrothele yani. Lineage (NCBI taxonomy): Eukaryota > Metazoa > Arthropoda > Arachnida > Araneae > Macrothelidae > Macrothele > Macrothele yani. The sequence goes on from CM077009.1 coordinate 7,871,806, forward strand.
TATGAACACCTGACTAATTTTGAGCTGGTAAGAATTGTTGGGATAAGCAAAGTTGTCAGTCGTACGGGACAAAACGGCAGTACAGTAATGCGAACTTGGCGTTAGTGGACAGATGAATCTTGGACGCATAGAAATCCGTGAAACGGAACGCAAAATCTCACGAGTGCATGGGATAACAGACACCTATACCGCATGGTAGCGATCGATCGCACAGCGACATCCACGGTTTTAGCGCAACAGTGGAGCATCGTTGTGCTAAAACCGTTGTCCCCCAGCACAGTTCGACGCCGTCTGCTTCCTATAGGACTGATCTCTAGCAGCCCATTGCTATGCGTTTCTTGGGCCCTCAACACAAACGCCTCAGGCTGCAATGGGGTCTCGAATACAGACATTGGCAACCGGTCATGTTTTCTGACGAGTCACGGTTCAACTTGATGCACCATGATGGTCGCATACGTATTCGAAGACATCGTGGCAAACGACACCTTGCGGCGTGCGTTTTGAAGCGTCATACCTGCCAGCATATAAGCAAACCCTTACTTGAATAGAGGACTGGGAAAATTTCAGCCGATCAGAGGGCGGTGTTCAGTTTTCATGACAACACCTATGGGTGGGGCTTATGAGGAACCCGAAAGTACTCAGAATGTCTCATGCTGACAACCAGAGTGCCTGTTCTCTTGGAAAGGAAGCACTTGTAACGCACAAACCAAAACAGAATCAGATAGTATAGGATTTTAGGAAGGGAGTGTCTGACCCCAGGTCTTAAACAACACTTAGACATAGGAAGCTAGGCGATTTGGGCTAGAGTGTCCGATAGGAAAGTGACAAGGAAGCAAGGTAGAAAGGGGGAAGAAAATGCTCTTATTTATGACCGGGGGGGGGGTGTACCCGGGGTCCGGCAGCTTAACATGCCCATCCGACGCACTGCGGATATTCAGTAGTTCGAGCGTTCGTACCTGCCTGGGGTCGAACCTGAGGTTTCTCCATAGCAGTCACGAACGTTGATCACTTGGCCGTCCACACCCACCAAAACAATCCCTCAGAGCAATGTCCTAAATCTCAGAAGAGTAAAATGCAGAACGCTAACAGAAAATAGGCTCATGATTTTTTTTTTGATTGGAGGTTTAACGACCACCGTGAGCAACTCAATGGGCTATAAGCAGTCGCCCGTCCCTAATTTTGGGTCACTGGTTCCAGGGAATGGAGAGAGCCAGTGCCGTAAGACAAACACAAAATCCATGCCTCACCGGGATTCGAACCCGGACCCCTTACGGACGAATGATCAGAGGCCATCGCTTAGACCACTGCGCCACCGGGCGGCCAGGCTCATGATTGCAGCCGAAAGTCAGTGTTGAGTATTTCATCCCCAGAAGTTGCTTCTGGCCAGTGTTCTAAGCGACGGCCTCTGATCATTTGTCCGGAAGGAGTCCGGGTTCGAATCTCGGTGAGGTATGGATTTTGTGTTTGTTTTACGGCACTGGCTCTCTGCCTTCCCTGAAACCAGTGACCCTATATTAGGGACGGGTGACTGCTTATAGCCCATTGAGTTGCTTACGGTGGTCGTTAAACCTCTAATCAAAATAAGGGGCTTCTGACAGTTCCTCACCGTATGGTACACTTGCAGAGAGATGAAAAGTTGTCAGAAATTTATAATTCGGGTAAAATATGAATACTTTTATAAGCTTTCAGGTATTTCCCGGAAAACCACTTGTATAGTACAAGTTGTGTTTATAAAATTATAGAAAATGAATGCGAGACAGGGGCGGGTTGGTCCACCGGAACACCCGGTGAACCACTCAAGAAATGGCCCACTTTCTTGTACACTCTTTATCTGAAATGTTTGGAAAGTATTAATAATTATTTTGGTACTTATGAATAAGAATCGTTAACTTAATTTGAGCTTTATATTATCTGACTGAAAGGTTACTGTCTTTAAAAAATTACTTCTATCTATGCACGCATTGCGCGTTTTGTCTAAAATAAAAGCAAATTTCTCTCTACTTCAGTGAAAAATTTGCCGCCGGACCAAGCACGCTGTTATAAATAAATGAAGCCGCCCCAGTGGCGCAGTGGTCTAAGCGATGGCCTCTGATCATTCGTCCGAAAGGGGTCCGGGTTCGAATCCCGGTGAGGCATGGATGTTGTGTTTGTCTTACGGCCCTGGCTCTCTCTCCCTTCCCTGGAACCAGTGACCCTAAATTAGGGACGGGCGACTGCTTATAGCCCATTGAATTGCTCACAGTGGTCGTTAAACCTCCAATCAAAAAAAAAAATCAATCAAGGGTGGGGCTTACTAACGTCCCTTTAGCTCCAAGTCTGACGGCCTACCCTTAACCGTAACTTAGCTTATTTTTTTTTATTGGAGGTTTAACGACCACCGTGAGCAACTCAATGGGCTATAAGCAGTCGCCCGTCCCTAATTTAGGGTCACTGGTTCCAGGGAAGGGAGAGAGCCAGTGCCGTAAGACAAACACAACATCCATGCCTCATCGGGATTCGAACCCGGACCTCTTACGGACGAATGATCAGAGGCCAACGCCTTAGACCACTGCGCCACCGGGGCGGCAGCCCCACCCTTGAAGGAGGCACGAGTAACAGTTTTGATGGTCCATCATCCTTACAGCCGTACCCACGAACAGACATAATGCACGAAACGATTTTTCTGCAGAGATGTTCCGAAATCCGTATCCCACTAATATTTACCTTAAAAGAAACAACTACCTACCAGTACTGGTTCATGGATCTGCTATTGAAAATTGTCGATTACTAACAGAAGAAAAAATAGAGAAATAATTATTTTGAATCTTCGACATTATATTTGCAATTTTTAAAATGCCGCCTTATGGCCGAAAGATCAGATTCACGGGTTTCTGGGAAATTTTTCCAGTTGGACTGCCATGTGTGGAATTTGGTTTGAATCCTGGATGAAGCATTGCCACGAGACTGCCATACCGTGTTGGTTCTGTTCTTTCCCTGGAATAAATTTTCCGACGGTCAATTTCTTATAGTTTGAGATGTTTAAATGAGTCTGGAAATCCTGAAACATTTAAACAAACTGAAGTGTGAACTGAAATTAAAAAAAAGAAAGAAATTGGTCTTCCATCATAACTAAGCTGACCAGAAACTCCAAATTCTTGAGGACAGTATTCGAATTTAGTTTGCTGTCCCCTAAAACATCTAACGCCTTTGGGGACCCAAATTGTTTTATTTTTTGTCCTCAAATGTCCTCAGATTTAGACTTTATCACCAAATCGTTGCAATCGTAATAAACTTTCTTAAAATTAGATTTCGTTGTACCCATTTCTTTCTATCTTTTTTTTTGTTTGTTTTCGAATTTTCATGACCACGTGATTAACTCAAAGTTGTCATTAAACCGGAAAAAAGGGATATAGTACTCACTCGTCCCTAATTTAGGGCTACTAGCACTAGGGAAGGTAGAAAGCCAGTGCTGTAAGGCATGCGCACCACCTATGCCTCATTTGGGAGTCGAACCCAGAAGCGTAGCCAAGGAGAAGCTGAAACAATCGTCCCCAAATTAGGGACCCACGATTGCTTGGTAGCCCAAATTAAGAGTCTCGCATGGTGGTTAGTAGTTGTGTAAGCGATGGCTTATGGCCTTTCGTCAGAGATGAGTCCGAGTTCGAATCAGTGCTGCATTCTTATCTGAAAAGAAGTGGGAAGGTGAGTGTCAGCACATGTGTTCGTAAGAGAATACCCCCCCCCCGAAGGGTAGACAAGACATGATATTGAATTTGCAGACTTAATAAACCTTTTTCTTTCCCTTTTTTTTTTTTTTTTTGATTGGAGGTTTTACGGCCACCGTGAGCAACTCAATGGGCTATAAGCAGTCGCCCGTCCCTAATTTAGGGTCACTGGTTCCAGGGAAGGGAGAGAGAGCCAGGGCCGTAAGACAAACACAACATCCATGCCTCACCGGGATTCGAACCCGGACCCCGTTCGGACGAATGATCAGAGGCCATCGGTTAGACCACTGCGCCACCCGGGCGGCTAATAATAAACCTTTAATGTTATATATACGTATATACACAGGCCGACGCTACGGGCAGGCCCGTAGCGTCGGCCTGTTAGAACACGTGGTGAGTAAAACCATCTAAGATTTCAGAACTTGGTAAACATAACTGAATTATTCAAATTCAAAGGAATTTTGTGAATTGAACTTTTTGTTAAATTTAATGTTTGCACTTCTGGGAAATGGAGGGAGTCCTCTGAGCAAATGTCTAAGAGAGTAGTAGAAGGACACCATTTGTGTAATGATAGCTTAAAAAAGGAGAGGGAGAGAAAGAGAGAGCCGCCGCGGTGGAGCAGTGGTCTAAGGCGCTGGTCTCTGATCATTCGTCCGTAAGGGGTCTGGGTTCTTTTTTTTTTTTTTTTTTTTTTTTTTGATTTGAGGTTTAACGACCACCGTGAGCAACTCAATGGGCTATAAGCAGTCGCCCGTCCCTAATTTAGGGTTACTGGTTCCAGGGAAGAGAAAGAGAGACAGTGCCATAAGACAAACACAACATCCATGCCTCACAGGAGATTCGAACGCGGACCCCTTTCGGACAAATGATTAGAGGCCATTGCTTAGACCACTGCGCCACCGGGGCGCGTAAATTGCATTTCGACATGTAATGCGCGATTACGCTCTCTAGTCTCTAGACCAATCACACGCTAGCCAGAGATTCAGGACTTCGTTTTAGGGGTGGAGTTAGAAACTGGAGTCACGTGCAATGATCACCACCTGCTCCGTGCAAAGCGAATGGCTTTTCTTGCCGTATTACTCCGCGTCACATAAAAACGCTCCTGCGTGAAATCCTTCACATTAAAATTTTAGTATTATTAGTAAAAAAACAATCTGTGACACTACATCAATAATAATGCTGCTTACCTTTCTTAAAATATTTGAAAAAAATATTCCTGGTTTTATCACTCCTTGTAAGCCAGGTCCAAGCTTTAGCATTTTCTACTAAATGGCTGTGGTTATATGAGCATATGCATCTCTGCAGCGAACATCTTTACTATCCCGTTTTATTCTTATGGATAAACTTGCTTTGCAGTTTTTTTTCTTTGTCAGCGCTTAATCCTTGTATTATTTATTATTATTTATTATTACATATATTTATATTTATTATTATTAACTTTTTATTTATTTTTATTATCTACCTTTCATTTATTAAGGTGACCAGACGTCCTCATTTTCTGGGGTTAGTTCTCAATTTCAATGCTTGTCCTCAATTCCGTAAATATGAACTGAGGACGTCAAATGTCCTCAATTTCTTATTTTTTTACTCAATGTTTGAAATTTATCCCCAAAACTAAAATAGTGGCCATTAAAAGGAATTTAAGCTTTCGGGATGCTCAAAGAAGTCGGAACATCATTGTCACTAGCTTCATAGCACGCAAATTTATGGGAGACATCCAAACATCGTACAAAGTCATGTCAATAATTGTGGTGTTATTTTGTTTCTGTTTTAACTGGATTTAACTAAAATATTTATAGGATGTAGAATAAAGCTGATCTTTTTTTAACATCCATTTTCTGGCAATTAAATAAATAACTGGCGCTAAATTTCGTTGCATTTGGTAGATTCCATTGAGAGTTCTACAACCTTTGCTCAGTAGGTCAGTACATTTTTTCATTGAACTGTATCTTCAAGTGAAGTTATTGGATTTGAAACATGCCTTCTCATAAAGATAACATACAAGTATCCCATGATTTTTATCGGCTCAGTGTACAGTGATTTTCTGCTTCAGATATTTTTTCCTGTGCAGAATCACAATGAAATTTCAGTACAGAGTCGAATCGTAGATTTGATTGCATGTGCTACCACAGATGAGCAACATTTAGAATTTATCAAAATAATATTCAGCATGATAGTATTTTATTTTTGAAATTAGCTGTTGAAATCGGAATTAGAGCAAGAATCTGTAACAAGGTGTCTGAGCTGGAAAAAATTTGAATCACATTGTAAAAGGGCCTCTCAATTGCGTTACCAGGTCTTGAATTAACATCTATGTTGATCCATTTGTTTCGCCAAACGGACTATGAGAGTACTGCTCTCTGCTTGTATGTTTTAATAAAATCCTTTGCAAGTCGTTGGCTCTTTTTCGCAGTTTAACATAACATGACGAGGTAGAAATATTTGAAGCGCTATGACTAATGTCTTGTGAGTCTCGAATCGATCATTAATTTGTGTTCGCATGTGGTCAACAAATGGCACGAAAAGATTCTTCCGGAAATATTCTTCTGGAGTTTCTGATGAAATATTCCCTTTTTGAATCATCCTGGATGTAACTCTTGGCATTGTGATAACTCCATCAACTTCTGTGATCAATTTTGACGCTGCATTAAAAGTAACACTGAATTTATCGATGGCGTTACTTCTTAGATGGTCGAGGAAAGTCCAGTGATGTCGTCAAATCGCAGTCAACGTTTTGAAGAGTTTTTGACAGCGGTAATATCCACGAAAATACAAAGTGAAGTGTGCAAAGTTTGACTGCAAACTGGCCTTGGATAATAGCACATAATAGATGATGAGCTTTTTGGAAGGATTTGCGATTTTTTATATCTTGCAAATTTTGTAACGATAGAACTATTACAACGTAGATTTCTCGGAATCTCAATAAAGCTTTATGCTTGTAAACCCAAAGTGTTTCGCACATTGTTATTAATGTCGTGTGCCTGGAAGCTGGTAATACTTGCTTGATGAAACCTTTGAGAAAATCGTTATTTTTCGCAGATGTGATAAAAAAAGTTCCAACAGACTGAATTGTGCCTAAACAGTTTCATATACGTACACGAAATCGTCAAGGATCCCCTAGTGCCAAATGTAGAGAATGTTCTCCACAATAGACGTAGAAGGCCAAATAAAAAAACAAAATCATTATTTGTTGAAGTTCAATTTCGAAAAAAAATTGATTGGGATTTCGGAGGGGGACCGGTCCCTAAGATCCCTTCCCTTGGCTACGGCCATGGGAAACGAATAAACATCTGCCGTGCGCCGGATGGGCACGTTAAGCCGTCGGGCTCTAGGTACCGCCGCCCCGAGATTAATAAGGGCGTCTTCCTCCTTTTTCTACCTCGATTCAGTGTCACTTTCCTATCGGGCACTCTAGCCCAAACCCCCTAGCTTCCTATTTCTAAGGGTTGTTTAAGACCTCCGGTCAGACACTCCCTTCCTAAAATCCTCTACATATGATCTGATCTGATGATATATGATTTTTTTTCTTTTCGTGAGATACCCATGCACCCAGTACCCACCCATCAGCGTTTTTTAATGGACTCCCATTAAAAGTGGACATTACAAGAACACAGCGTCATTGTTAACACAACAATCCAGTTGTCTCTGAATTGCCTGCATTTACTGTTCATCACGTAACATTGATGACATCATAAAACTTACAAATTACATTTTCCAACAAGTTTTCTGATGTGATTAATATTACGTGATGAACCGTAAATGCAAGCAATTCAGAGAAGTCTGATTGTGTTAACGATTCTGACTCTTTCATACGTATTATAACAAGATTATTTCTTGCGCAGAAATTACAATTTCTTTGTTAAATACACAGATAAGGAATATGAAGAAGACTGACCGCTTTGTCATTTCATGTATGGGCATATTTAAAGGCATTTTGCATTTTCGGAAGTGACATGCTTTGAGACTTGTATAGAAAGATTGCGAAAGGAAAATAACAGCAGAAATGAGATGCCTCCTATGGTTGTACCTTCAGGAAAAGACCTGGGAGGGCGTCCCACCTTCAAGAAGTACCAAAGGCGGCGTCCTGACAGCGCTCTCCCTTGACTGCAACCCTGGTTCGAATCCCAGTGAAGTTTTGACGTTGTGTTTTTTACGGCACTACCTATCTCCCTTCCCTGGAACCAGTGGACTCAAATTAGGGACAAACGACTTCTTATAACCATCGAGTTACTCCCGGTGGTCATTAAACTCCCAAACAAGATCATACCCCGTCCTCCCAGACAAACAAAATGATGGTTGTTGTTAACTGTATTTCACCAAACGAGTAATTTTTTGATACTTCCTATTTTCTAAGTATCAGTGTGTATTAGGTCAAGTAAGAATAATATTTCAGAAGTAAAGCAAAATAATATAAATCTACATTTGATGTTTTGTGCCATCAGTTCGCAGTTCTTTTTATGTAAAAACTAAGGTGACCAGATATCGGCACACCGATTTGAGGACAAAGGGCGTGGCGTCCCCAAATCGGTAGTTCATTTGGGGACACATACGTACTCAAAATAAATATGCAACTCTTTTTGTCACAAAACTGCATTGCTTCAATAAGTGTGATATTACACATTAAAATCTGCATCTTAAAAGGATATATCTTGTAGAATGTTGGTAATTTTTATTGACAAAGCAGAACTATGATGGCGAGAACATATTAGCAAAAGTGAAATGCTTTACCTTAGGTACATGCTCTGAATTAAAATTAGGCTGCACACCATAGTTATTGCATGGCGAATTTTTCATTTTATAAAGTTTTTTTGGAGAAACTCAGGACTAGTACAGTCGAAATTTGACAGCGCCAACTGGTGCATTGACCTAGTGCTGGCTACTGACCATTTATACACTGCTGGACAATTGCTAAGGACGGATTATAAACGGCTATGTAGCGCATAAAAAAGTAAGTGTGGTTGGATGCCAAGTGAAATAAAATAATGTCAGAATGCCAGGACATTACAAGAAAGACAATTTATTGTGCTCTGAAATCCAGGAGGCTTTGGAACGTGTTCAAAGGACAAACAGGCCATTTTGTGCAGAATATGTAAACGTGAAAAAAATGCAATTACCGTCCGCAGGCGTTCCGGTGTAAGATGTCAATACGGGATATGGCCACCATGGAGGGCGATGCAAGATTCCACACGTCGTGTCATGCTTTGCACAACATTATCAAGCAGCTGTTGGGGTAATTTATCCCATTCTTCTGTCAGTGCACGGATGAGGGTGTCCTTGTTTATTGGAGGGCATTGGCGACCAGCAAGACTCCTCCCCAAAAGCATCCCACACATTTTCAATGGGATTCAGATCGGGAGAACGTGCTGGCCATACGAAGCGTTGAATATCCTTGCTCTCAAGACACTCCTGGACAGCGACTGTTCGATGACATGTTGCGTTGTCGTCCATGAAAATGAATCTATCACCGACAGCACCACGGAACATGCGAACATGAGGTAGCAGAACATCATTAATGTATCGTTGGCCAGTCATAGTCCCAGTTGGAAGCACATAGAGGGACGTACGGCCATTGATCATGATGCCAGCCCATACCATGACACTACATGTCGGATATCGGCCCCTTTCCTTATGTTTGCTGGACAATATGCAGTACCACTATCACGCCAGATCAGTTGTCGTCGACAATCAGACGATAGACTGTATCTACTCTCATCTGAGAAGAGGACAGCAGACCAGCCGTTATCAGTCCAATTGCGATGTTGATGGCACCATTGCAAACGGGCGGTACGGTGACGTCTGGACAATGGCATGCACACAACAGGACGGCGAGCGTATAGTCTTCCTTCATGCAAACGTCTGGCGACAGTTTTCGGGAGATCCACTTGCCAGTAGCAGCCATAAACTGATTTGCTACCTCACTAGCTGTGCTGCGCCGGTGTCTTTTTGTTGATAGCACTATGTACCGATCTTCTGCAGGTGTCGTACTGCGAACACGACCTCCCCCGTGACGTTTGCTACACTCTCCATTTGTTTGAAATTATTTCCAAAGCCTTGAAACAACACTGTGGCTGACGTCGAACTCCCTGGCAACATCTGTTATTTTTCGCCCTTCTTCAATCTGGCCAATAATACGGCCAGGCGTAAAATCATCTAGGGGATGTCGGGAAGACATACTGAACATTGCAAGTTCGTCAATTGATTCTTTCCCTTTCAACTTTGCGTTTGAACAACAACGGTTAATACGCGTCAAATCCTTTATATCTCTTATCAGCGCTATGACGTCACGAACAAGTTCGGCAATCCAAAATTTGCATACGCACAACACGTCTTACTGTATCCCGCACTTATGCTAATTTCCACATTTTTTCCTGCCTTCCATTTTATGGTTGCTATCGTTGCTATTGTCATCCGTCCTTAGCAATTGTCCAGCAGTGTATAAGTTTGTACGGATTCGAGTCCCGAATGAGGCACGGGTGGTGTGTTTGCCTTGCAGCACTTGGTATCTCGCTTCCGTAGAACGAATGTCTTATAGTTGCTCGTAGTGGTTGTTAAACCCAGAAAGAAGAAAAAAAAAGTCAAAATTTGCTTTCACAAGAAGCATGTTGGAAAATTAGTACAACGGAAACTACTTTTAAGAACATTTTTCATTGGAAATCTAAAGGGTTAATGAGGAGGTGTAAATTCGAGGACATTTGGGGACATACATTAAAATTTGAGGACAATTTGCGTCCCCAAAGGCTTCAGACGTTTTTGGGGACAGTAAACTAAATTCGAAGACTGTCCTCAAGAATTGGGGACGTCTAGTCAGCTTAGTAAAAACGAAACTTTGTTTGAATAAAAACGAACTCATTAAGATCAGAATCTGGAAACTGGAAGTTTTTCGCGTACGGAGCACAATGATTACGATAGAGTTTTGGCAAATTGGTATCGAGGCCGACCGAGTGTGGTTACTGGTTAGCAATGGCGGAGGATGTGCAGTTGTCATTTGTGCAGACGGAAAAGTTGCTTCAGTTTCAAGTAATTCTTTATGTCATATAGTTACTTTTAACAGTTATACACGTTAGCACATATATTTTGTATCCAAATAAGTGACTTGTACTTCATTCGCTGAATTGCGTGAATGTTATGATTGTAGAGTAGGACACCTGTATCTTAGCACGGTGATTCTTAAAATGCGTGCAATGTTTTTTTAATGTTTTTTTCTTTTGCTTCTATTATAAATGAGATTTGTGTTGCAAGAGTTTAATAACTAGGTTTCGTGGTAGATTGCACAGTTTAGAAATTAAAAAATTGTATTACTTGACAAAGCGGTTTGATGCTAATTACAACTGGAGTTTCCTGGTACTCGGATAATACAGGAAGAGTGTGTGTCAGTCATTCATTTGTGTTTGGTTGTTGTGACATCGGTGAGCAATAAGCTAAACGTGTAAACACCTGAGTGCAGAGTCACCGAACGAAAACTGAAGTATTTCAACCTTTTAACATAAACCGTTAACTTTTTAAATGACGTATTCAGTCTCATTCATAGAATTTTTAGTTCTGTGAATTCACCTGTAATGAAGTTTGTACTCAGTACTGTGGTTGTCATTGTGATGCGAGCATTTTCGAAAAAAAATTGATCACGTTTTTGTACAGAGTGAATGCCGTATTTGGTTCTGTTGCCCAGAAGAAGCAGTTTTGGTTGGATTGATTGTTTGGAACTTGGAACAGGAGTCTGGAGTTGATTGATTCCTGAGTTTAAATAACTCTTTTTAAAAGCCAAAATTCGAAAAAGGAGTGATAAATGGAACTTGTAGTGAATATGTACTATGAGTCGCAGTGCGAGATTCTTTCTCCATGTGGCAGTGCTGCATGATAGCTGCATACTTGATCTTAGTCACGGCAATTTTACTGTGTTGCTCTTTAAGCATAGGCAGCAGCCCTTGTGAAACTGCTGAAATTTCTACTAGCCGATGTGGCTAGTGGAATAAAAAATTTACTAGCCAAATGACAAAATCTACTAGCCATGCAAAGTTAAGAAAATAATAATTTCGTAACTTCTCTACTTACGTTTCTATGAAATTAAATGGGTGAATGTTTTTCTTTTTAATGAGAGACCCCTCCCCACCAACTCCATAAAAACAGATGCAGAGCAGTTACTGCATAGGATCATTGGATTGACTGCAAATATTGTATATGCTTTTGTTCCAAAATGATTGATTTTTTTGACAATTTATTTTCAGTGCTGTAACATCATTACTCTATCTTAATTTACACATACATAATTTATTTTTAAGAGGCAATTGAAGTTAGATGTCTAATTTCTTTAATAATATTTAAAACAAAGGGACAAAAGCTAGGATATATATACATAAACTGGCACTAATAATGTTGACAGTTTAGCACTGACATGTACTGTGTCTGATCTTCCCATCAGAGATATCTGCCTACCACAACTGAATAGCATTTTGAGGATAAAAATCTTTAATTGAAGAGACATTGCATCTAATCATCATTAAGTCATTTAAAATGTCCCTACTCAGACGTGCTCGATTACTCATTTTCCAATTACTCGGTTCATTGCTGAAAAGCCACGCCCGCAAGGAGCAGTACTACATGGCATTAGATGTAGCAGCTGTGCATCTTAAAAACATTGCCATAACAGCGTTTTTTTTTTTTGTTCAGCATATATAATAGAGATTCAAAGATAATTCTTTTACGTGTAGATGACATTATACTTTGTACAAGGTATACCATGGCAAAAGTTGGCATGGCAAGGTCAACGTTACTAAAGCAACCTTTGCAAGGATACATATACCATGGCAAAGGTTGCCTTAGTAACGTTGACCCTTTGGTTGCTCCAGGCTGATTAATCAGCAGATTAAGTTTCGCTCAAATTCCATCTTCACTTCCATTCATTTTCAAAGCAGCTGCAGGGACATTGGCGAGAAAACTGATCTCGATATTCATTCACAAGTGGGGAGAAAAGTTGAACAAAATAGTTGCTCACTTGAGGAAAAAAATCTACTTGCTATCGTTGGCCACTATATTAAAAAATTTACTAGCCACTACAAAATATCTGGCCATCATTTGGCCACTGGCTACTGACATTTACAAGGGCTGATAGGCTGGTTAAAAAGCTTGACAGTATGGATAAAAAAGCTCTTTACTCCTCAGATTCATCTATTCTAGTGAAAGCTACATTTTTAGCAGCTGTTGCTCTGGCTTTTATTAAAGTTTTTGCCAACTCATTTGCCAAATTCAATGTATTTTTTGCCAAATGTAATCTGAAGTGAAGCAAATATTTTTGCCAAAACTTTTTATCCAGTGACATTTTTTTTTTTTTTTTGCAAATTGCAAAGAATGCGATTGGCAGTATGACCCCTGCTTTTAGTGTCTGCAGCAGGAGTTGCGCTATCGACTGCCTTTTTTCACAATTTCTGAAAAAAAAAAAAAAATGTTTTGGTGAAAATGTTGGCTATTACGTTTTTGTACTGTTATAACACTTCAGAGAAAAACATTTGAATTTGGCAAATGTGTTGGTGGGCACTTTAAAGCCAGAGCAACTGCTGTTAAGGGATTCATTTTTGTAAAGTGGATTTCTCAAAATGAAAGTCTCAATGGTCCTTAATTTAGATAGTCCATCCTGGTTTCAGATTTTCATCTCACTTTCTCTTCCATTTATTGCACATAATGCTGGGCTCTCTTTTGGAGAAACAAAAATGCTCTACTGGGCTGACCCACCTCTGTAGTAAAGTGAATGTAAAGAGAGACTTTGCATTTCTCATAGGAATTTCTCCCATGATGAAGTGCTCCACACGTATGTCTAAACATGTTAGTTTTCATCCCCCTGAACATGCAAACAAATAATTTGAACTTCCTCATCTTTATTGCTGTGATAAATGGCCCCAGAAGCTCAGTTATTTGGTTTTGGGTCATTCCACGTCAAAGCAACACAGTTTGGAATTAAATTCTCCCTTGACCTCTCAGATTTTGATGAAACTTGGTGTACTAAGTGTCCTTACATAGTTATGAATGAAACCCCCATTTTTTTTGCATTCCTTTCAAATGTTATTACATATTAATTATTTTAATTTTTATTTAAAAAAGCTGCAACCTGTAATAGTTAAATGCCATTTTCTCTGGAACCAAATGAGATACAGACCTGGCCAATGTCTCATTTTCAAGCTGTTTTGATAGGCTTTAATTTGATATGCAAGATGACAAACTTTAAAATATAAAAAAATTCTTAAAACCAAATTAAATTTTTTAATTTAAATTTTTCAAAAAACGACAATTTTAAAATTTTGGAAAAATTCACAAAATTACTTTATACTATCCTCTTACACCTCCCTAAGTTTCATTTTGGGATCATAATGGGATCAGATTATACAGGGAGTACAAGTTTCACATGTATGGAGAAAATGTAAATTTCATTTTTAAAATACCATGGTAAATTTTTGATGAAAAAAATACAGTAAAACCTTGAAAATCCAGCATCGACGGGACCAGAAGAGTGCCGGATTTATGAAAGTTCCGGATTTCTGAAGGTTTAAAAAAAATTGCGTTCCGGGTAACGTAAAGTACGTACTTACACGTAACAGGTCACTTTAAACGAAAATTTGCGCATTCTACGCCTTATAAATATGCATAAATAAATAAAAGCGCTCGGAAGGAGAAATTAAATATCTATTTACTGTATTAATAAAGGTGCAGATTGGAAATTTAGCTAAGTGAAGTGGCTGGCAAGTCATCAAAACTTAGCAGCTGAAAAAAAAAAAAATTCCTCATAAGTCAATGAAACTTAAATACCGCGTAAAATACGGTATTTCTTTGTCATTATGCGGAATCGCGGTAAAGAACCCTCTTGTACTTAAATATTTCAGTACTTCCTTTTAATTCCGCTGACTCTCCTACTAATGTAATCTTTTGATGACCCGTGGTAGGTCGAAAGTAAGAAAACAGTACTAAGTTGTGAGGAGAAGGAAAAACAGAAGGCCCCGCATCGATGATAGAGAATGAATTCCGTTGGCCGGGAGTTTGTCCAGTAGCCGGCGATATTGGGAAACATAAAAATAAATAAATAAAACAATCTGAGAGTGATTTTTAAAACAGGATGGATGATTTTTTAAGAAGTAAAAATAAGTCCCCAATGTTTTTAGGACGTAATTTTTGTTGTTCACGCATGAAATACGCCGATTCAGGAGGTGTTAATGCTATCTCTGGTTACACATGTTTCAGTTATGATTCCAATGCGAAGCTACCGATATGACGGGTTAATAAATTTATTTTGCGTAACTTAAAAAGTTTTCGATGGATACAGGAGAAATTTGAATGGATATTTCATCAATACAAATTATTGCCATAATAAAACTATCAAAACATTTACTCAAAAATTCATGAAAACGGGATAAAGCATTTTATTTCCTAGTTAGCAATACTTCTTCACTGAGCAAGAGCAAGCCGCCATCCCAATTCCCCCGCAAGACATCACTCTGGAAGGGGGTAGGGGGTCAACACATGAGGTTATAAGGGTAGCTGAATGTTTCAGCAATGAACACCTGTCTGTAATGTACTTTACTTGTTGACAGATTTATGTTCCCTTTATAAGTAAACTGCATCATCACTTCAGCAGTTTCTTCCCCATTATCCCAAACTTCCATTCCATGAGTCAGCAGAGCAGGGAATGTGTACGTCCAACGAGGATAACGGCGGTATCTTTCAATGACAGAATTGACGGCGGTATCTATACTACTTGCAAATTTTTCACACATCATACTACTTGCCAATTTTTAACCTAAATAATAATCCCCTCTATTATGAATCCCAGTAGAAAGATAGTGGATGCTTTAAATTGTTTTAACCCTTAAAAAAGCCTCATCATTCCCATGTAAGAAAGGGATTAAGATCTTTTATGCCTTGGATGTGTTCATTGATACCAGGAATGACTGAAAATTCCAGTCTGTGATAGCTGTAGAAAGGAGCTTTTGAAGCTGAAGAATGAGAATAGGCCTACCACAGAGAATCTCCCCAGCACCAGCCAGTGTGACCCTCAACTTGTGAATGATGGAAGATCTGATGATGATCTTGACACTGATGCTTCATTTGGTAATCAGTCTGAGTCATTAAGATCATTTGATACCTCTCTTATGGAGATAGGTGAATCTCCAATACACAAGAAAAAGGCAAAATATAAAAAATATTCTAAGCAGAAAGCAAAAAAAAATCAGTTCTGCAATAAAAAGGAAACTTATTCCAAATGCTGATTCCTCTGATGATCAAGATAGTGTTTCAAAAGATGAGATGGTGAACCACTTAACCAATGCCTACCAAAATTGTGAAAGCAGGATAAAGAAGATTATGATACTGACCTTGCTGCCTGAGAGTTGGAGTGTTAGGAAGATCGTTAAAGAGTTCAAAGCTACAAATTATCAGGTTAGGCAAACCAAAAAGCTCTTACAACAGAGGGGGATTTTCTCCACACCAGATCAAAGGCCAGGAAAAACCTACCCATACAGACTGCCAATGTTATTAAGCAATTTTACGAGAGTGAAGAAGCAAGCAGACCAATGCCAGGCATCAAGGACTGTGTTTCAATGAAGGACAGTGAAGGTAAGAAAATTAAAGTTTCCAAAAGGTTAATGCTATGTAATTTGAAAGAAGCATACAAGCTCTTCCAAGAAAAATTTACTAAAACTAAAGTTGGCTTTTCAAAATTTGCAGAGCTACGACCAAAAAACTGTATACTAGCCGGCCAGAGTGGTACACACTCAGTTTGCGTGTGTACTATCCATCAAAATGTCAAACTGATGATGGGAAACTCCAAGATGAGTTCTATCGTGGATGGGCAGATTCAAAACTACAAGGATTGTCTTTTAAAAATGGTGTGTAGTCCAGCGTCCATTGATTGTTACTTTTCAAATTGTGATTCTTGTCCTGGTGGTGATGAAATAAGGAAAATCGTGGAAGATGGATTTGAAAAAAACTTAATTGAAACAGTAACTTTTCACCAATGGATCTCAGTTAACCGGTGCAACTTGGAAACTCTACAAAAGCCTGTTCATGAATTTGTTGATCTTTTTGCGACCATCTCAAAGTTCTTCGTCATGATTTCATTGCCAAGCAACAGAATGCTTTTATGAGTCATACCAAGGAAAATTTGTCCCATTCAGAGGTGGCAATAGTTTGACTTTTCTGAAAACTACCGTTTTGTTTTACAAGACGAAGCACAATCCTATCATTGGAACAGTGCCCAGGCTACTGTTCACCCTTTTGTGGTTTATTTCAGGAAGGAAGACAAGGTTGAACACTGTAGCTTTGTGGTCATCTCAGAGTGCCTTGAACACAACACTGTGGCTGTCCATTTATTTCAGAAAAAACTTATTCAGTTTTTAAGGTCCAAATTTAACGATTAACTGAAGAAAATTTTCTATTTTTCGGATGGCTCAGCTGCCCAATATAAAAATAAAAAGAACTTTCTGAACCTTTGCAATCATGAAAATGATTCTGGAATTGAAGCAGAATGGCATTTTTCAGCTACTGCTCACGGTAAAGGCCCATGTGATGGAGTGGGGGGAACGGTTAAAAGAGAGGCAGCAAGGACGAGTCTACAAAGGCCATACTAAAATCAGATCATGACACCTTTTCAACTCTATGAATGGGCAAAACTTGAACTTTCCAGGTCCATGGAATTTACATATGTTACGCAAGAAAGGTACATAGAAAATGAACATCATCTGGCCCCATCGGTTCAGTCAGGCTGTGGCAATTCCAGGAACTCAAAAGCTCCATGCTTTCACTCCCTCAAGGTGTCGAACAAAAGTTTATGCTAAGCCATTTTCATTTGCCCCATTATCAACTAGCTATCCAGTTATCTCTTATGGAGAGAAGTTAGACTTTCATGAACTTAATGGGTATGTCATTTCTATATACAATGACAGATGGTGGCTGAGCTATGTTTTGGGAAAAAATGAAGATGAAAATGTAGTGAAAGTTAAATTTCTCCATCCATCAGGACCTTCTTCTTTTTCTTACCCCTCAACACCTGTGTGCTCTGGATTCCTTCTACTGATGGCATTTGCAAAGTGAATCCCATCACGCCAACTGGTCGAGTTTACACTCTACCAGAAGGGGAAAAGAAGATTACTAATGTCATTAAACACTTCTTGGACCAAAGCAAAGACTGATAGACTTGAGTTAGCAGCAGCCAGCACCTCCAGCATATTGACAAGTACTTTGTTAATTTTTTGGGGTAAGCTGCTAAAACCAATGTTTTCTTCTTGTAAATCGAATTCAATTTTTTTAGCTGCCATATAGTTAGAAAATGTAGAATAAAATTTGTAATAAGCACTATCCTAAATTCTTAAACTACAGGTAATGAGTCAGCCAGATTTGTCTAAAGCCAGACTTTTGTGAAAAGCTAAATCTGATATGTTAGCTATTTCTCCATACATGTGAAACTTGTACTCCCTGTATCACCTGATCCCATTATGATCCCAAAATGAAACTTTGGTAGTGTAAGAGCATAGTGCAAAGTAATTTTGTAAATTTTTTCAAAATTTTAAAATTGTTGTTTTTTGAAAAATTTAAATTAAAAAATTAAATTTGGTTTTAAGAAAAATTTTTATATCTTAAACTCTGCCATGTTGCACATCAAATTAAAGCCCATCAAAAGAGCTTGAAAATGAGACATTGTCCAGGTCTGTATCTCAGCTGGTTCTTGAGAAAATGGCATTTAACTATTTCAGAATGCAGCTTTTTCAAATAAAAATTAAAATAATTAATACTTAATGTTTGAAAGGAATGCAAAAATTTTTTTTCTTGGGTTTTCATTCATAAATATGTAAGGACAGTTGCTACACCAAGTCTCATCAAAATTTGAGTGGTCAAGGGAGAATCAGTGTGTTGATTTGACATGGAATGACCCGTTTTAGTGAAGTTAAAATTATGTTTTTGTGAGCATTTATTGGAGAAAAAAAGTTTTAGGTGTTAAAGCCGACAAAGGGAAAACTGAATTTGATTTCAAGGTTATATTAAAAAAATTCATGAACATAGTAGCATTACTAAATTTCTCAAATACCAATTTCAGCATCATTGCCTTTCTTAAAACTTGAGATGCATGCATTTGTGAATTGAACATTTGGAATACAGGCCCTTAAATGGTAATGTAAAAGATGAATAAAACATCTATCATATTTTCTAACTTAAAAGAAATGAGGCTTTCAATTTATTAACTTAAAAGATAAATTTTCCTAGGCATCCAGCTTCTACTACCTGGGCAGGTAAATAATTTCCGCGCATGCCTAGTCGAGCACGGAACTTTTCAGATGTTTTTCAAACCCTGCTACTACAAGAAGAATGAGTCATTGCAGGTCATGTTTCATTTCACTGATAATCACCGGAAGTTGTATTATTGTTATGGAGTAGAGCTGAGTGCGGGCTCAATTTCAGGAGCCCAAGCTTGTGGTATATGAACCCGATCCTGAATTTTATATTGCAAGATGGAGCTCGGGCCCGAACGAGCTCGTAAACTGGCTAACCTGTTCAACCATTAATAAAAAAAAATCTCGAGAGGTAGCAAACAGTTTGTGCTGAAATAATAGTTGGCAAGATAAAAAGCTATCTAAGCATGATTCAACCAATGCACAATTAGCCAAATCACATTTAATAAATGAAGTTTATTTGCAGCTAAAAACACTGGTTAAAATAATCTAAAGGCGAGATCTTTCGGGGTCACAGGGATCCCATCCTCAGGCCTAACACTGTTAGGAACAAAACTACGGTATGAAGAACATCGTGAAGAACCGAAATGCATGAGAATCACAAAACATGTTGCCATCACAAAAGCCCAAAATGTAGTAAAAGTTCAAATTATTAACTCAAGTGTCAATGCCAAATTTTCCTGTGGTATGTTCAGAAGTAAGGATCTCCATGGTTGAGGAACACTGAATGGCACTGCATCGTTACAACAAATATCCTGATATTTTAATATGTATAAGCTCTATAAACCAAACAATATACTTGAAACAGAAGTAAGTATCCTGGCCTGATCCCATATTTGGAGTATGGCACCCCTGCGTAACAGTCGTGGAAAGGGACTGGTCTAGCCTGACAAACACTGTCCTTTCCAGGACTGTTTTGCACGGGTGCCATGCTCCAATATGGTACCAGGCCAGGATACTTACCTCCGTTTCAAGTAAGTGTATTGTTTTGTTTACAGAGAGTGAATACATATTAAAATATCGGGATATTTGTTATTCCGATGAAGTACCATTCAGTGTTCCTCAACCATGGAGATCCTTACGTCTGAACATACCACAGGATAATTTGGCATTTACACTGAGTTAATAATTTGAGCTTTTACTATATTTTGAACTTTTCTGATGGCGACATGTTTTGTGATGCTAATGCATTTCCGTTCTTCACGATGGATGTATATATATATATCATCATCATCATCATCATTGTCAACCATTATCAATCCACTGCTGGACGAAGGTCTCCCCAAGTTTCCTCCACAACGGTCTGTCTTGTGCCAGTCTCCTCCATGTCACCCCTGCATACTTTCGAATTTCATCCACCCATCTCCCATGTGGTCTTCTTCTGGGTCTTTTCCTGTCCCTTGGAATCCAATCTAAAATTTCGGCTGTCCATCGATGATCTGTCCTTCTGGCAGTATGTCCAGCCCATTGCCATTTGAGGTGCATATATATATATATTTCTGAAGTTAACAGAAAAGTAACCAAAGCTCTTATGGAAACAGCAACAAAATTAGCTGGGTCTAAGAACAAGTTGTAGGTGAACAAATTATCAGGAAAAACCAAAATGTTGATGCAAAAAAGAAGAGAGATGAGGACAACTAAAGAAGATGTGACTTCCAAAGTGGAATATATAGAGCTATGCAAGACAGTACGAAAAAGTATCACTGAACACGTAAGGAAATTCAACTGTGAACTAGTGAGGAAAGCAATTGAAAACAACCAAAGCCTAAAGATAGCAAAGGGACATCTCACTAAGGGAAGAAAACAGATTATGGCACTGAGAAAAGAAGATGGTTCTGTAATAAGAAATAGAGGCGAAATTTTGACAAGAGTGAAAGATTTCTACTCCAAATTATATGAAAGGGATACATGCACTCCAGACATCATGAAAGGTACCAATACCAGAGTTCTTCCAGTCCTCCCAGCAGAATTTGCACATGCAATCAAGAACATGAAGCGAGGGAAAGCTCCAGGAGAAGATGGAATTACTGTAGACATCATACAAGAAGCAAGTGGAGAAATCGAAACAGTACTCGCCCAAATTTTCACTCGATGCCTTAATGAAGGGAAGATTCCTGAGGATTGGAACAACAATACAATGATCCTGCTACATAAAATAGGTGACATTGAGGATCTCAGGAACTACAGACCTATCAGTCTCTTATCAGTGATTTATAAAATCTTCACTAAAGTTCTTTCACACCGCTTGAAGGTAACACTAGACATGGCTCAACTGAGAGAACAAGCTGGATTCAGGAGTGGCTACAGCACAATAGATCACTCTCTCCTCCTCCTGCAATTAACCAATGTATTTTTCAAATGGGGAGTGAGGAAGGGACCTCTCTTTATTTTTACATATAACTGTAGGATTTTCTTTGACTGTTCATTTCCACCTGAAGTGCTTCGGGCGGATGGGCATCCAAAATGGTTGGGTGGTGCTGCAATTGTTTGTGGCTCAAATAATGCTAATACATATTATTGTGCCATAATGCGCTGCAATATGTACGTTGCTAAATAGAATTAGCAGGGAGCTACTGTGTGGAGACGGAGTAAATTATCGTCGGCATGCTATCAACTATCTAATATGGCAATATCTATAGTTCTTAAAAAATCTTTTTCTTCTCTGCAGAAAGACACTAATGCACGGCCTATGGCATTTTCTACCCAAGCCTGGAATAAATAGCCATCACGAATGCCCGCTCCAGAACCAGTTGCCAAAGAATTCCCTTTACCAACTATAAAGTGTCTCATTGGCTAAATCTTATAAAATCACGTTCATATATAAAAACAATTCTTTTGCTCTCCCTCTAAGAGCCCCAGCCCGAACCGCAGTAAAAATTCTGCAGCCCAGGCCCGAGGCTCTGCTTCTTGCTTTCGGCCTCGGGCTCAGCCTGTCTCAGATGTATTATGGGGTGCCAAGGAAAGAAGAAAATTATTTCTTTAATTATATTATGCTCTAGTTCCTGAAATTAGAACCATAGGTAGTTTTGCTTCAAATGTTGTTTATGGACAGCAATGGGACACATGCCTCGCATGGAATCGGCCTCCAGTATTTAGTGACCAACGGTGAAAACTGTAACGAAAGGATCGTGGTGGAATCACTAAATTTCTCAAATACTAATTTCATCACCATATCATTTGGTACTAATTTCAGCATCATAATAAATTATAGCCGCCCCAGTGGCGCAGTGCTCTAAGCGATGACTTCTGATCACTTATTCGAGATGGGTCCGCATTCAAATCCCGGTGAAGCATGGATGTTGTGTTTGCCTTACGGTGCTGGTTCTTTCCTTTTCCTGGAACCAGTGTCACTGAATTTGGGACGGGCAACTGCTTATAGCCCATTAAGTTGCTCACAGTGGTCGCTAAACCTCCAAAAAGAAAAAAAAAAAAAAAAAGAAATTTACCCAGTCTTAGCATAAATTCTGTTATAAACGTTGGTCAGGTGGCTTGCAATGAGTGTGCAACAACACCGACCAGCCCGGAGGAGATTTTATTCCTCATCCTTTGTAACAAGTGGAAGAAACAATAAATACAGAAAGGCAGTTTCCCAGTCCTTGTCTTGTAACAGCAACAGATGTTTTTTCTTACCTCTGTCCCAACCATTTGTAATGAGCAGAAGTAAGCAAAAAAAAAAAAAAAAAAAAAATATATATATATCCTGCTCTTCCTTGGATTTGTCCCCCCCCCAGTGAATGCAGCAGATACTGACACCAGACACAAGCTAGTTTTTCTTTCTTCTCTAAGAAAACACTAGCAGAGGAAGTCAATTGGATGCATGAGGGTAATTTTTGCAAAAGAACAATTGACACGAAACAGTGTTTAGTGGAGAACTAAAAATAACTTTTTGGAAAAGTAGGAGGGATGAGCAGTAAGATTAAAATAAGAAAACGGAAACTAAACCCTAAAAAATAAAACACATACTGTTAAAATGGCTGCTAATATGGCAACTTTGCACCCTTGGAGTCTCCTCATTCCCTTACTTAAAAACAGATTGGGAATGTGCTCTTACTCTGCTATATCACCAAACTATCGGAATGTTATTCTTGAAACATTCTCTGCCCTGTGAGTTGCACTTTCAAAGTAGATGCTTTAAAAACAGATATTGGAGATAATTCCACTGAAGTGATACATTATTTTCTGTATATATTGTAGACGTCTAAGTTTTTATTTATTTATTTATTTATTTTTTACGGACCTGTGGGCATTTTGGTGGACCAGTGGCTTGCAAATTCTAGTGGTCCACTGGGCCAGTAGAAGATTTATTTCCAATTCAGGAGAAAGCTCCAAAGATCATGAGGGGTCGTCATCCTACTTCTGTCGTGGTTTGGTGGGGAGTCTCATATGAGGGTACCATGGAGCTCCATTTCTGTGAGAAAGGAGTGAAAACATCTGCCAAAGTCTACCAGGACAAGCTTTTGAAGCCATTGGTCAAAAATGTGAGTCACACCCTCTTCCAAAACTGACAGTGGCTTTCAGCATTATTCTGCACATGTCCACAAGGCCAAGTCAACCCAGGAGTGGCTTCAGGGGAATTTGCCTGACTTCATTTCTCCAGCTGATTGGCCTTCAAGTAGTCCAGACCTCAACCCATTGGACTGTAAGTTGTTGTGGGCCACACTGGAGGACATGGCCTGCAGAAAGAGACACCTCAGTGTTGAGAGTCTCAAATGTTCTTTGGTGCGGGCAATAGCAGCTTTCCCTGTGGAGACCCTGCGTAAAGCTACCATGAGTGGCCAGAGAGACTGAAAGACAGTGTGAAGGCAAACGGATGCCATTTTGAAAAGTGATTGGTGCCATGTATTCACAAGTGTACTACTTACATCATATCATGAGTATATTAAAGTATCTTTAAATTTCTTTTGTTATTTCATTGAATACTTTGTAACAATATTTATGGTAAGACTAGGTATATAATTTGAGTAAAAAACTTAAAGTTTCTTTTACCATTGATAATTGTTACTCGCGTTTAATATTCAAAGACATAGCCATACATTTCTGTGATATACACTATATTGACAAGTCACTGGACACCCGTTCAGAAGCAAAACAACGGATCTGCTGTGTTAAGGTGAGCTGTACAGCTGCAAACAGTATAAAAACAAGCCTGCAGCTGACTGCGATCATATCGTACTGTGAGGTTGAGTGAAAATGTCACAGCGGGAGAGAACTAACTTTGTGAAAGGAAAGCTTGTTGGGTGTTATATTAGTGTGTTGTTCATAAGAGAAACCGAGAGGCGTTTAAACATACCCAAGTCAACTGTTTTCAATGTACTGAATGAGTGGAAGGCACATGGCGTGCCTGAAGCAGTAAAATGTATCAACAGACCAAAGAAAATCAATAATAGAGAACGTCGAAGCCTCAGGAGAGATGTTACAGCTAATTGACTGAGTACTGCACAAGACCTCAGTGTCCAGGTGAGTAAAAATGCTTGAACCTCTGTACGTACACGTACCATTCACAGATAACTTCATTCCATGGGTTACTGTGGTGGTGTGGCTGCTCATAAGCCTTTCATCTTCACTCAGAATGCTACTCGTTGTTTAGCATGGTGTAAAGAACATTTATCGTGGACCGTAGATCAATGGAAATGGGTCCTATGGACTGATGAATCCAGATACACGACCCATCAGTCTGATGGCCATGTGTGGAGTATGGTGGCAGCTGGGAGAACGCTATTTACCACAGTGTACTGTTCCTACGGTCAAGTTTGGAGCTGGCAGTGTACTCGTGTGGGGGTGTTTTTAGTGATAGTCCCGGCACATTGTTTATTGTGGACAAACCTGTTAACCAGCACGTCTGCCTCGATATTCTGGACAATTATGCCCTATCAACTCTGTGGCAATACTATGGAACCGAGCCTTGTTGGTACCAGCAGGATAATGCACCGAGCCTCTAAGCAAGGAAGGACTGTTACTGCATGGTTTGACAATAATTCCATATCTTGTGTGGACTGGCCAGCACAGAGCCCTTTTCTTAATCTCGTAGAGCACCTATGGAATGAGTTAGAGTGCTGCTTAAGAAGTTTGAAACCAAGGCCTACTACTAAGCAACAGTTAGCTGCAGCATCATGTACTGAATGGAAACGCATATTGTATACGGTATCTTGTTGAATGCATGTCTCAATGGGCCAATGCATGCATTATAAGGCCAAAGGTGGACCGGCACCGTACTAATGTTTGTCAATAAATGCTATGTTGTGTTTCTATCCTAGGTGTCCAGTGCCTTTTCTGAATATAGTGTATGTGCATTGGTATTATTGCTTGTTATTCCAATTAAATCAAGTTATCCATTACATACCATTACTTTGATGTTGAATTTCCCACTTCACATTGCCTTCGTCGTCATCATCCAAGTTTTCACAGGTCTGTAGTTACTTGAGGTGGGGGAGGTCTTTGATAGTAGATAATACCATCAAAGATGCCCTCAAGTAACAATGGGCCTATGAAAACTTGGAGGATGATGATGGTAATGTGAATTGGGAAATTCAACATCAAAGTATTGGTATGTAATAATTTGATTTAATTGGATTAGGAAGCAATAATACCAATGCATATACAGTAAAACCTCGAAAATCCGGCATCGACAGGAACGAACGAGTGCCGGATTTTTGAAACTATCCAAAAATTGCTTAACGGGCGATACGTAAAGCATGTACTTACATGTAACAGGTCACTTTAACGTAAATTTGCGCAACTATGCCTTATAAATATGCAGGGGTCGCGCTGCTGATCGCATTCTTCGCAATTTGCGAAACAAAATAGTTTTTTTCTTTTTTATTGGGGTTTGACCATGAGCAACTTAGTGGGCTATAAACAGTCACCCATCCCTAATTTAGGGTCTTTCGTTCAAAGGAAGGGAGAGGGCCAGTGCCGTAAGACAGTCACAACATCCGTGCCTCACTGGAATTCGAACCCGAACCCATTTCGGATGAAAAATCGTTTTGGCGAAAATATTGGCGATTACCATTTTGTATTATTTATTATAAAATTCTGTCAAAAAATATTAAATTTGGCAAGAGGTTAGGCAGAAACTTGAAAAAAGCCAGAGCAACCGCTAGGACTGGGTGATGTATTGATACATCACAATAACCTGATGTGAATTTTACATCCATATTACGGTTTTTCGATTGACGAAACTACGATACATCGTGAAGGCTATTATTGCGATGCATCATGAAGGCCGGTGTAGATGTCATTACACGATGGAATCCACATACTGCCACCAACAAGCACAGATCATCATCACACGTTCGACATGCATTTAAAACGTACGCGCTGATTCGTCGCCTCATTGGTCCGCGTCACTTCAGCGTGGCCCAATGAGACGACAAATTTGAGAAACCTCCCAGTGTTACATGTAGGCGGCTATTGGTAATTCACACACTGAGATCGGATGATCTCGTGATGTGTTATTGATACAGTACATCGGGAGATTTCCCTGGTTATTGGTGAAATGTCGCATGCCGTTTTGTGCAGTAAACGTTTTGACTACAAACCCTTAAAACAGAAATGCAAAACATGTGAAAAAATTTCATTATAATTTTTAACTTAAAAAAAAAAAAATAAGAGTTCTGGTTTGTTATTTTAAAGGATAAATTTTCCTGGGCAGGCAAATAATTTTTGCACATGCCCAGCTGGGCATGTCACTTTTCAGATATTTTTCAAGCCCTGAAGGGTTTTGGGATTTGGTAGTACAGCCACATTTTCTTTGTGCTGAAGTTTTCAGTATTCATAAATGGCTATTGTGTTGTATTGGTTTTGTCCTAAGTAATTGTTAAATTTTCAGGATCTAACTGGTATTGAAGACATAGAAAGATGTCGCAGCATCCTTGAGAATCATAGTTGGGATATAGAGGTAATTTCTCTTTGTTTACATGTTTCATTTATTTCACCATGCAACTGAATATTTGTATTTAATTATTAAGCAATAAAGTTGGGTTGCTATGTTGATTCTGAATAATTTTATCGAGTTTATTTGGTGTTCTTATTTTGCCTTGAGACTGTTATTGTTGTGCAGACATAAGAACCATGATTATCCTAAGTTTCACTCTCTCGTGCATGTCAGACAGATTGAAAGTCAAACTCTTAAAACAACTATACAAGAAAATCTTGTGTATAATGAGACTGATGTAAGGCTGTGAAAATAGGGAGTAATTGGAATTTAAGAATATGCAGATAATGGTAAAGAAGAACTTACAGAAAAGCTCACATATTGGCTGTTAGAGATCTTGTGAATTATGGTGATAAAATATGAGGGCTTTTGAAAAGTAAGTTAACATATTTTTCTTATGTTTAATCAGAGGAAGTAGAAATTACACACAAAGGAAGGAGCGAACATGAAATAATACTACACACAATCTCTAATGTTATTGTGACACTTGTCCCAACTTTTGATAAGTTTATCTATTTATTACACTATATAAATCTGTGTTTAAGGCTCTACGAGACCCGCCATCTTGTATTGCTGCCTTCTCTTGTTAACCAACGGGCAAGCATATTTCACAAATTGCTCGGGCAATTTTGCACATTTTGGGACACCGTTTGTGGCTAACGCAAGATATGTGCTAAATAAAGAGTTACCTGGTTTCAGAATTTTTATTGACCTTTCCCTTCATTTTTTATCTGCAGCGAAAGTCGTACCAAGGTGGCTTCCATAGGTTTATTAATTAATCAAAAATACTTAGAGTCCAAAATGAAAATCTGAAACCAGGGAACTCTTTATTTATCATATATCTTGCGTTAGCCACAAACGGTGTTCCAAAATGTGCAAAATTGCCCGAGCAATTTGGGAAATGCGCTTGCCCGTTGGTTAACAAGAGAAGGCACAATATAAGATGGCGGGTCTCGTAGAGCCTTAAGCTCATTAACAAACAATGCATTTCTTGAGAAATTTTGTCTGTCGTGTAGTGCCTCCCGAAAAAATGATTTTGGAGAAGCCTGAACAAA
Source organism: Macrothele yani (assembly GCA_039090855.1). NCBI lineage: Eukaryota > Metazoa > Arthropoda > Arachnida > Araneae > Macrothelidae > Macrothele > Macrothele yani. The sequence goes on from CM077009.1 coordinate 7,899,698, forward strand.
TGGTAATCCAAAGATACTTAGTCTGGGTTGTTTCAGGGATGTAGCAGTTTTCCAGGTATTACAGTGTAGTCATTCATGTGTGAATTATGCATAGTATGAAGTAGCACTATCGTACAGCAAAATCACAGTGTCAGAATTTTAGTATGTTGGTGTCAAATGTTGACTTTCAGGTAGTCCAGTGTTGCACAGCAATATTCTGCTGTGATTGTGCCTTTCCTCTGCAAATATTCCACCAACAAAATGCAATGATGATTCCAGAATACTGTTGCCATGACATTTAGGACATTATGCAGTGATTGTGCCTCCATTGGCAAGAATTCCATCAACAAAATGTCATGATCCCAGAATACAGTTGCCATGACTTACAGGACATTCTACAGTGATTGTTCATTTCTTTGGAAAGAATTGCATCAACAAAATGCCATTATACCAGAACACTGTTGCTATGACTTTTAGCACATTCTGCAGTGTAATTCTGCCTCTCTTCAGAAATAACTCTACCAAGAAAATGCCATGATAATCCCAGAACAGAAATGACTTTAAGGGCATTGGAAACAGTTTCAAATTTTTTGCTCATATTATAGACTGATTGCTTTCAGGTCAGGGAGATTTGTTTGCTCTCAGTAGTAATGTGATGGATCCACTTTTTGGCTCCAATAACAATCCAGTAAAGAAAATAATACTTATATTATCTGTGACGTGTCAGATCCTTCAGACACATCCCCATGTATTTTGACTTGTGTGTCTGTCAGCCGTAACGGCACCCACCATGAGCACACCTTTTAAAATCCAAAGACAATGCAAACAATTTTTGTGAGTTGCGGACTTTGACAGGTTGACCTCTTGAGCAATTTCATGGAGCGTCACTTGACTGTTTTCAAGGATGATGCTCTTAATACTCAAAATGTTGTCTTCTGTCTTGCTTGTTGATTGTCTTTCTGCTTAATGTGCATCTTCAGTGTCAACACTTACATTTTTTGGATTCATTGTACCAAAAACACACCTCCTTTGATATCACCTTGTTCCCATTTGCAGAAACCAATTAACAGTGAATGCCATGAAGTCCTGTTTGCCTGCAAACAACAAACTTGCAGCTATTTGTTTCGGACCGTTTTTTTTTCAGTAGTTTCCATCTTGCAACTACAATTGGTTGGTGAGCAACAGTTGCACCACCCTGTATGGACAGCAGTTTATTTTTTGTATTTTGCCACTTGCATAGCAATTTACCATGCAAATTTTTACTTGCATAGCAGTTTACCATTTTTGTATAGCACTTTCTGAGAAATAAGTTTTCACGATTTAATACACAAGCCATAATATGGCTTGAAAAATTACCATGCCCGAGATGCCCGGGGCATGTAAGTTATTGGCCTGGGCAAGTAAAAATTAAATCTAGTTGCCCAACCGGGACACTAGATCTAAAGTAAAAAAAAAAAAAAAGTTTGGAATGGAGAATTTTCTGCTCTAGAAAAAACAGTTGTCACGTGTTTTTTGTTTCACTGCAGTTGTATTAATATTATGGAATAAGTGCCAAGGCCAGGAGAATAGTGCTTCTTTAATTATTGGGTTGCTGGAAGTCATGACATATTTTGGCACCCGATGGTGGTTGGGCGGTTTTGGAAGTACTAGAGGCATGCGCAGCTCTGTTATCGCTATGGCATTCAACAGGTGCCAGTTCTAGCTGCAGTCTTAAAGGAATAGTGAGCGATTTGGTTGATTTGCAGAGATTTGACATCAAGTTAAAGATGGAAGACCAAACTGTACATTTTTGCCATATTTTACTGTTTTACTTCCGTAAAGGGAAGAACACGCGTCAAGCTTGTGAAAAGTTGCGTAAAGTGTATGGTGATAATGCTCTACAAGAACGTCAGTGTCAGTTCGCAAAATTCCATGCTGATGATTTTGACCTCAACGATGCTCCTCGGTCCGGGAGGCCAACCAAGGTTGATGACTACTAAATCAAGGCATTGATCGAGTCAAACCCACGTTACACGACACGAGAGATTGCAGGCACATTGCACATCCATCATTCAAGCGTTCACGACCACCTGAAGAAGCTGGGATGCTTAAGCAAGCTCGATGTGTGGGTTCCTCATGAACTCAAAGAAGCTCAATTGACAGCGCGTATAAACATGTGTGATATGCTCTTTCAACGTGAGGAAAACAATCCTTTTTTGAAGCGACAGATAACTGGTGACGAAAAGTGGACTGTGTACAACAATGTGCTGGCAAAACGGTCTTTGTCCTGACGTGCTGCTTCGCCTCAAACGACATCCAAAGCAGACATTCATCAGCGGAAGGTTCTGGTCTCAGTGTGGTGGGATTTTAAAGGTGTCGTGTTTTTCGAGCTCCTACCACAGAACCAAACAATCAATTCGAATGTGTACTGTCAGCAATTGGACAGTTTGAATGAATCCATCATCCAGAAACGTCCAGAGCTCGTTCATCATAAAGGTGTTGTGTTCCATCACGACAACGCGAGACCACACACAAGTTTGATCACCTGCCAAAAATTATTGGAGCTTGGGTGGGATGTGTTGCCATACCCAGCATACTCGCCTGACCTTGCACCGTCAGATTTCCACTTGTTTCACTCTCTTCAACAGTCCTTGCATGGTATAACGTTCAATTCAGATGAGGCTGTAAATCAGCACCTTGTACAGTTTTTCGTCACGAAAGACGGGTCCTTCTATGAATGAGGCCTTCTGCAGCTAACTGACAGATAGCAAAAGGTTATCAAACAAAACAGGCATTATATCATTGATTGATCTTTGTTCTTTCTATCAATAAATGACCTTTGCAAAACATGGCTAAAATACGTCATGACTTTTCTGACAACCCAATATATTATGCTCTGCATCCAGAAATTGGGGCCATACGTAGTTTTGCTCCAGATGTTGTTTACAGTTAACAACGGGATGCATGCATCGGACGAAACTAACCTTCGGAGTTTAGTGACAAAACTGCCATGAAACAGGAGGACACAGACTGATGAGCAAAAAGCCGTGCTTTATGGGGAGGGAGTGACAATGGAATATTTATTGCACAGCCCCGGGTGGGGTTACGTCTCTGACATAACCTGGTCAAGTGAGGGAGGGTAAAGTGGAAGCTTCCGCTCACGTGCCCGCCCACACACATGTACTGACAGTGGAACTACTGAAACAAAAGCTAAGTTTCGTTTAAGAACGAGCCTGCACAATGTGTTCCACTTAACAGGGAGAAGAGCGAAAATTACCATGTTAGCTGTGGATATAAGTTGTTTAGAAATGGATATACCATGTTTTTTGGAAAATAAATTCCAGCAATGAGAGTATATCTCATAATAAGCAATTATGTGAAATTCCCGATCGGTCAGCGGTAGTTACAAATTCGTCGTCCGCACTGTTGAGTGACATAATTTCAGAATCGTAATCTACATCATTGGCAAATTTGAAACTTATGCAAGCAGACTATGATAAAGTGTACAAAAAAAAAAAAAAACAAACAAAAAAAAAACCAGCTGTTGCACAGTTGAAGAATCTTGGATAAAAACATTTAATTGGCTAAAGTCAAATGGCAAGACTATTATGTTGTGCACTGTTTGCAAAATCCATCCTGAAATTGCTGATACCACCAGTAATTTTTTCAAGCAATGTGGGGTGTCAGGTGATAATATAGTTTAATAACTAAGTGCACATAACAGTAGTCGAAAACATAAGATTTGCCTTTGTTTCTAAACAGCAATTTTTGGGATATTTTATGATGTAAAATTACTTTTGTTTGCACAAGAGAAAAAGGTAAATAATTTTTACATTCAAAATTGTTATTAAAAACTACTTAAACTGCCATACAGTTAACTATGATAATTTTTTTTTTTTTGTAAAACACAGGACATACACTGCTGCCCACCCAAAATGCAACACCAAGAAGGAAGCATCTGATTGGCCTGAAATTCGCAGCATGCGTCACCCGCGAGAGGACATGCAAACGGTTAGCATTGCAGGGCATATGCAAATCATGTGCGCCCAGCACACCTCCGAGAAGCACAATAAGAAAGGTGCACAGAAGGCGGTGTGTAAGTAGTGGAAGTGTGTTGCGCTGCCAGACCTGTGCGTGGGAAGCTTCCTGATGCCTCGTCGCAGAATATGGCAGTCATTCCAGCACGTTTCGGAGTTCGACAGAGGACGAATAGTGGCTTATCGCACCAAGACATCGCCGCCCGTGTGGGACGACATCCGGCCACAGTGAGGCGAGTAGGGATTCGGTGGTTGCAGGAGGGATGGATGGACTGACGTGAGCGATTGGCGCAGCCACGGCACATCACCGAACGAGAGGACCGGCATGTTGTGCGGCGGGCATTGACAGCTCGCATCGCCACGTCACGAAAATTAGCGCAGGAATTACGGTGTGTTGCACAGCACGTATCGTTCGACGACATCTGAAGGAGCGGGGACTAGTCGCACAGCGCTTATTACTCCAATTACCATTGACGTTAAAAACCGGCGAGTGCGGCAGCAGTGGGCCGTTGAACGCCACACCTGGACTACGGAATGGCACGACATTGTCTTCTCCGCCTGTTCTCCCGATATGTCGCCCGTCGAACACGTCTGGTCACTGATCGGCAACGGAGTGGCCCGGCAAGCACCACCCGTGGCTATATCTGATGAACTGTGGCAACGTGTGGAAGCAGCCTGGACCGACATGCCCCAAGCTAACATCCAAAGCCTCTTTTGTTTGATGCCGCGGCGTGTAGCGGCCGTTATTGCCAGCCATGGGGGCCACGCGAACTATTGATGTCTGCGTGTTCCGCAAGTCGCACGGGCCTGTAAGCTCAATCGTTTCGTCTTTGTATCTGTTCTTATGTGTCCAGTAAATCTGGCTTTGCTATCTCGTGTCCTTCTTGGTGTTGCATTTTTGGTGGCCAGCAGTGTATATTAAAAATCCTTGAACATGGCATCATTACTAAATTTCTCAAATGCCATCAATTACCTTTCTTAAAACTTGAGATATATGGTTTTGTGCTTTTATTTTTCAAGCCCTGCATATTTAAAATCATTATTTTAGGACGTGTCTCACAATTTTCGAACGTAGAATTATATAAAAAATATGTTGTTGTTTTTTAAGTTAACCAAACCTTTAAATAAATAAATATATTCAGTTTCAATCAGCAAATAATAATAATAAAGTTACAATGGAACTATTTAAAACAGTACCGTAATCAGAATCACAAAGTGGCTGGGCATGTACATTTTCAGTAGTTTTCTGCTTCTTTAATTGGTATGAAAATATATGGTGAAGTTCCTGGATCGTCAGACTTTTTGGAAATGAATATTTCAATAGCATTTACAATAATGCTGGACGTTGCAAGAAGAAGAAAAAATTCACTATTATGGAAGAAACCTTCACTTTAGCTTCCGTTTTGAAAGATGGAATTATTTCCCTATGAGAAAAACGTACCCCTTCACCTCCACACACACACACACACACGCACACCAATCCCTCCCCTTCCCCAAATTCTCTGCAGTTTTGCATCGCTCGCCAGAATGTTACAGATAATAACAACAAAGGTAGAATTCCTCAAATCTGCGGAAGAAACTCTGGCCTAAAGGTTAGAGAGAAATTTTTCGCGCCGTCGGAAATTGTTGCCTACAGTTTCAAGCTGAAATACAAGTATGCAATAAATTATATTGAACTACAATACCGGACAGAGGCAATTTTGTGAAGAAAAGGAAATTACAATTATGAGAAAAAATGTGCACTCTGTTTAACTTCAGTTTCCGAAAATTTTGAAAAACAAAACACCATCCCCAGACGAAAAAAGGCACTTGCCTCCATACACACATTAATCCTCCAGAAATAATGAAAATAAAATTTCTCTTTATTTTGCATAGTCTATAACCCAAATGATAGTGTAAAAAGCAAAATTCTGCAAATCTGCGGAAGAATCTGTTACATTAATTCTCCAGAAATAATGAAAGTAAAATTTCTCTTTATTTTGCATAGTCTCCGGCATAACCCAAATGATCGTGTAAAAAGCGGAATTCTGCAAATCTGCGGAAGAATCTGTCTGATTTGTAACATTTGGCGATATGCAAAACGAGCTGCTCATGCCGTGATGTATGGAAGCCAATTGATGTGCGCATAACCCGATTATATTCTCGAAATGTACGATGTGTTAGTCGACTGCAATTTTCTGAACTCTGTGAAAGATCCATTTCTAACTAGTAATTTTACGAAGTATACATTTTTAACGGTTGAATTTTGTGAGTGGTCTAAAAACGGACCCAGATTATATTTTTAAAGGTTTTACCAAAATGTTAATTCATTGAGAAAAGTTTTACTCGCTAATGACAAATTTTTACTCTCCAATGGCTTGCTGAGGACGGAAATTTCGCTCCCTGACAATATATTAATGTGACAGCATTGTCAACATTACTCACATTTCAGCCATATATTGCAAGGACCAATTTCTCCTTTCCACTTTTTGAATGAATAAATCGCACAGGTGAATTTTTCGGCATGTGCACTGTTCTTTGTGGTGGGAAAAAAAACTTCTTATATGCTGATCTTCTACAGAGAGTGAACGCCGCATAGCACATTCACTACCTCTCACCCCTTCGAACGTACGGTGCACGCTCAGCATGGTGTTGTTAGGTGGCAAACTCTTAGGGATGCAGCTAAGCTCACCTGTTTGAGGGGAACTGCTTAAAATAAAGGAACACAGAATGCAGCTTTTAAATCTTTTTGTTTTTCCTACTGAAAAACTTAAACTAATGAACATTTTTGAATTCACTAATTTATGACCATAGGCTTATTTATTTCAGCAAGAAATCATTATTGCTGCTATCTATTGATGAAAAAAATCGTGCTTCATTGCAAAAACATTAAATGGCAATTTTTCGTAATTTCATGCAGCATGTCCATATTCAGTAATTCTGAGCATAAAAACCATAAAAATACAGAAAATCTGTACTGGTTGGCATCTATGCAACAGCCAATAAATTTGGTTGTTGCTCAAATGCTTTTTTTGCCCTAAGCATTTATTTATTTAGTGGTACTCATTTCCCACGTAAATTCGTATTTTAGCTGCTAGAAATATTCTATCAAAAATGTATCGCATTTTGCGATGAAGAATCTCATTTCTATTGCACTTCATGCGGAAATGCGATGCAATACCGCCAAAAATAAAAAAACCCTGATGGATAGTATTTTCCCACATTTATTAATGGTTCTGTATATCAAATTCTGACACACATTTCGTTCACCTTTCGCATTATTGAAAAAATTAGTATGTTACCTTACTTTTCTTAGAAAACCTACAGGGTAGTATAATGGATGGATAGAATGAGTGATAAAGAATAACGAAGTAGGGGATATGCATTAAAAAAAAAAAAAGTGCTTGTAGTTACACTGCCGTGAAATGCTGTCATGATCTTATCCCACACAAGTAAACAAAATAACAAAAAGCTTAATTTAAGAGAATAGTTAGAAATTGAAATGTTACAAAACTATTTGTGTATGTGTTTAGCAGTGGTATTGAGCATTTTTTGTAAAAATTATTGATAAATTGTCTTTATAATATCTTTTTTTTTTAGTATTTTATATGATAGGAGGTCAAAGAAGGTTTGAATGTTAAAAAAATCCATTATGAAGATGCACCATGTGTTTGAGAGAAGGTTAATAGCTGATATTAATGAGATTGTGTGGTTCAAAGAAACACATTTAAATTTCAAATGCATAATTTCATTGGAAAAATTATTTGCATTCTCAAGAAATGATGCTAATTATTTGTTTGGTGGTCAAAGCCCTGAACCACCAGTGATAACAGGTTGTCTTGTTGGGTCAGTTGGATTAAACTTTTTAAGTGACACACGTCACTTTAATGTCAAAATGTTGGGCCACTTACCTAAATTCTTTTTTCTCACAATTTTTGCAGGCAGTTCTTTCAAGTGATCACATTCCATCATACATTAATTTTGCTAGTTGATATGCATCTTCCTTACGAGAGTTTTAAAGACAAGTTATTATTCGTATCCTTTTGAGATAACTTTTTCTATATGCTGCAGGCATAGTTTCACATGTCTTTGCTGTTATTCTTTTTGGGATATTTGTCAGGAGCTTCTCAGTTGAGTGTCGAATGAAAGCACTGTTTTTGGAGCCATCCACCTTCATGCAAGGACTGAGAGTGTCCCTGGAAAGCATTCCCTAGGGCAGGGGCGGCAAACCTATGGCATGCATGCCCAAAACTGCACATGAATTATTTTTTTTTGCACACGACATGCAGGGTTGCCCCTTGATCTTTTAAACCACACCTATAATAAATAAATATATAATGATTATCATTACTGCCAAATGAGGAAGCCGTTAGTAAGGAATATTTTCCAGTTTTGAATGTCAGGTAGCATAGAGAATTTTCTTAAGGACTGAGGAAGGAGTTTAATTTCAGTGTAATGTGTCTTCAGAGGGAAGTCCTGGAAAATCCATTGTACACATCATTGGTATTAATAGAAAGTAACGGTTGGCATTGGTTTTGCTCTGCTTGTATTTTTCTTCTGTTTTTTGTGAGTAAATTTGGATAAACAATAAATGATAATCTGCTGCTCAAAATTACCATGGGCTTGCATTGCATGATAATGTTTTTGATCATCACCAATTTTGGCACACTATCTTAAAGGTTTGCCACCCCTGTCACCTGCCTGTCCCAGTGGAGTAACGACATGCAGTACTATCTTCTATAGAGCTATTTGCCTTACCTGTCATCGTCCACCCACTTTGAGGTGCAATAAGAAACATTGGTCTGAGAAAACTTTCTTCCAGCCTTCCACATCCACTTCTGATGTTTTCTGGCAAGCTAATGATGTGCTGTGGTCTAAGTTGCCAGTGGGTAGTAAGTCCAAAAAACTTAGTGGCCCAAACAAAAACAGACTGGCTGGTAAATTAACAAATCTTAGTGCCAAAAAGAAGTCTCCAGCATAAAAAAAAAAAAAAAAAAAAAAAGAGGGGGGGGATTAATAGGAATTTTAATGTAAATGCTATTATTTACATGGATGGCTTTATCTGAACATAAAAGAAGCCACTCACTGCACAAAATAAAAACCATTTTGTAAATCTTTTTTCTTCTCTCTGGGTTTATTCATTTCCAAAACATCTAGAGTATCAGTGGAAATTTACCATGTATCAGTGAAAACCTTGACGTTTCGATGTTTTTGCTAATAAACCGATGAATTCGTACTTTGCCATCTGCAGTATTAAATGGGCACATTGGTTGGTAAGATCTCTGCTCAATATAAACAGCAATTACTCACCAATTCAAATCAAGTAACCAATAGTATCTGGTCAAACGCTCGATGTATCTGTGGAAACCTCAATGTTTTTTGATGAATCGGTTCCTGTAGCATTGAGGAAAAGAACTTTATTTCATCGACGAAACATCGATCAAAACAGCCAATTCACAACATAAGAATATACTCCCTTCCTCTTTACAGAAATGCAACAAAAATAAATTCATTTACTTTATGCAGAAAATATTATTTACGAGTTTCAAACATTGGTAATGAAATCTCATTGTTTTTTCGATGTATCTGCTTCTGAAACGGAGGTTTAAGCCCTTTTAGTGCTACATGTAATGTGTGTGTATATGCCAGAATTGCTAAGCCATTTTCTTAGAAATTGTAAGCTTCAAGAAAACATACTGTGTTTTCCATAAATTTTAATATTTTGGGCTGAAAATTTCCCCTGAACTTTATAAGATTTATTTTGACATTTCTATAAATGCAATATGTATGTGTGTGTGTTTAAATAAATTACATTTCAGATAACTGAATTTTGTGATATAATTTTTTCAGATAACTGAACTTTACGTGAAATAATTTTTTTGAAATAGAAATTGCAAGTTCAAAACGTGTTTTCAAAGACTTCTTCTACAAAAGAAAAAAAAAAATGAGGAAATGATAACTCCCTTAATTTTGAATATACCCATACAGATTGATAGTGATTCAAAATCATCACTATCAAATTTGGAATATATGAATCTGTTTATTGGTGTAAATATGACATGGATGTTATTTCATTCATCGATCATCACTATCACTTGGCAAACTTTACCTCTCACTACAACTAGCCATTTCAAGATTTCCTTACAGGCTGATGTTAGTCTAAAGTGAATCAAAATGCACATCTACAAATACTGAGGAACAAGTTGTCACTAAAGTTCATTGTCCGCTAACAAAGGAATTTGGAAAAAGAAGTGGGGGATTCGTAATTTGCAGAATTTTGCGATTGTGACAGTTTGTTTGGAGAAAAAAATGAATAATGTGAAGAGTTTCTAGTAATAAAACACATTTCGTCCTCCTGCACAGCAAAGTCCGCAAACAAAATACACACTCTGTTGTCACTGGACCACGAGTTGCACATTACTGCACTTTGAACGGGGCTCGAAAAAGGGATTTCTGACAGCGTAACGTTCTATAATTCACCCACAATTTCATGTGAACAACCCTGCCTCAACTGTAGTAGGAAAAGTTTTGGATAAAATTAGTATTCCTCCCGTCACGCGGCGAAAGTGTGTGGACAGCCAATAGTGAACTCGAACTTATGCTGCAATTGATTCTTACTGTAAATTCTAATTTTTTCAATAATATTCAGGGTTGCCAGCCGACCGGAAAACCGGGAAAAATCAGGGAATACGAAAATAAGCCTAAAAATCAGGGATAACTCAGGGAGAAATATATATATATTTTTTTGCAAAAACCTGGAAAAGTCAGGGAAAATTAAACTGATAAATTTTTTTGCGTAATGCATAGCAGTTACCAGGGATGGGAATCCTGCGCTAGAGTGCGCCAAAAACGCCATGCCCCGTTGTCATCGCTGGTACTTAGGCACACTACATTCTCCGTGCGCACAGAGTTCCGCTTGACGCTGAGTAAGATCGTGCATTGGGAAGAAAGATTCAGCGATTCCAAGTACTAAGGGTTTTTGTAGTTACTATGGAAATCGTCGGTTTGCTACGGACGACGGAAAATATCGAATTTGCTATTAAAATCGTCGCTCCGCTCCGCTACGGAAATTATCGAGTATGCTATGGAAATCGTCGGCCCGCTACGGATGACGGAAATTATCGAGTATTCTATGGAAATCGTCGGTCCGCTACAAATGACTGAAATTATCGAGTATGCTATGGAAATCGTCGCTCCGCTACGGATGACGGAAATTATAGAGTATGCTATGGAAATCGTCGGTCCGCTACAAATGACTGAAATTATAGAGTATGCTATGGAAATCGTCGCTCCGCTACGGATGACGGAAATTATCGAGTATGGAATCGTCGGCCCGCTACGGATGACGGAAATTATCGAGTATTCTATGGAAATTGTTGGTCCGCTACAAATGACGGAAATAATCGAGTATGCTATGGAAATCGTCGTTCCGCTACAGATGACGGAAATTATCGAGTATGCTATGGAAATCGTCGGTCCGCTACGGATGACGGAAATTATAGAGTATGCTATGGAAATCGTCGATCCGCTACAAATGACGGAGATTATAGAGTATGCTATGGAAATCGTCGGTCCGCTTCGGATGACGGAAATTATCGAGTATGGAAATCGTCGGCCCACTATGGATGACGGAAATTATCGAAGTCTGCTATGGAAATCGTCGCTCCACTGCGGATGACGGAAATGATAGAGTATGCTATGGAAATCGTCGGTCCGCTACAAATGACCGAAAATATAGAGTATGCTATGGAAATCATTGCTCCGCTATGGATGACGAAAATTATAGAGTATGCTATGAAAATCGTCGATTCGCTACAAATGACGGAAAATATAGAGTATGCTATGGAAATCGTCGGTCCGCTACGGATGACGGAAATTATCGAGTATGGAAATCGTTGGCCCACTACGGTGACGGAAATTATTGAGTATCCTATGGAAATCGTCGCTCAGCAACGGATGATGAAAATGATCGAGTATGCTATGGAAATCGTTGGTCCGCTACAGACAATGAAAAACGTCGAGTATGCAATGGAAATCGAAAATGTCAGCCAGCAATAATAATAAAAAAAAAGCCAGTGTGCAACGATAGCTTTTTTAGCACGTCGTTTGTAAAAAAAGATCGTGCTTATGTTGTCGGCTTGTCCGTCTGTCTGTAGACACCATATCTCTGCAACTATTAGTCCAATTTGAAAAATTCATTTTGCATCGGGAAGCTTGAAATATGCGAATGCTGATCCTTCATTTCGTTTGTTTTTTTACCATGTACAATTTCGCTGCTGGAGGGCGTAAATGCAGATGATGATGAATTCAAGATACATTTTATTCCACATATTTGCTTCTAAACATCCGATTGAAAAAATTATTTTATCTTTCGATTCCGTTTATATCTAAAAGTATTTTAAGTATAGTTACTTTTTCAAGTTACGCATAGATTTTTTGCTAGGGGGCATAAAAGAAAATTGTTTTCCCCCGATATCTCTTCTGAAACTCCGATTTGAAATTTTTTCCTTCAGCGGACAGCTCCTGATGGAAAATCTTTTGAAAATTTCTAATGTTTGGTAAAGAATACTTTGGCCACCAGGAGGCGTAAGCATTAATTTTTGCTTCTGATGTATTTGCCATAAAATCTGAGCTTCTAAAATCTCAATTGAAAAATTCGTTCGTGGACTGATGCCACTGATGTCGACAAACCTTTTAGAAATATTTTCTTCTTTGTATATCTTACTTTTGTCAATAGCTTGTAATGGTCCGACTTGAAAAATCCTTCTTTCCTTGGATAGTTTCCAGTGTGACATGTTTTTCATATAATTTCAAAATTTTCAAGTAATTCATAGCCTTTCCACTTGGGGGCGTAAAGGTAAATTGTGTACCCCCCCCCCCACCGACATCTCTGCTGCTAAAACTTCGATTTAAAAAATTCTTTCTGCACCTGATACAGCTCCTGATGGGAAATGTTTTACATATATTTTTAATTTTTGGTAAAAAATAGTTTGGCCACCATGGGGCATAAGTGTTAATTTCCACTTCTGATGTATTTGCAGCAAAATCTGAGCTTCTAAAATCTCGATTGAAAAAAAAAAAAAATTCCTTTGTGGACCGATACTACTATGTCAACAAACCTTTTAGGAATATTTTCTTCTTAAAATAATGCATGGCTTCTATGGCCCCTAGCGTAGATGTACACTGAAGTGTCAGAAAAACTGGTATACCAGTCTAATACTTGGTAGGTCCCCCACAGGAGCGCAGGACTGCAGAAATACGATGGGGCATGGACTCCACTAGCTTCTGGAAATCTGCTGTAGGCAATGCACACCATACTTCCTGCAGAGTGTTCCACAATTCAGGTGTATTCCGAGGTGTCTGATTCCTGTGTCCGATAGCGCATTCTATGGCATCCCAAAGGTGTTGTATCACGTTCAGATCTGGGGACTTGGGTGGGATGGCAACACCCCAAATTCAGATAAATGCTCCTCTAACCATAATGCGGCATTCCGGCACTTGTGTGGAGGTGCATTGTCCTGTTAGAACAGGCCCAACCCATCAGCATGAATGCAGGACATGAACGGGTGTACCTCGTCAGAAAGGATGCGCACATAGCGTTGGCCGGCCGCAGACATTTGTAGACGTACCAGGGCTCCCAGTTAAGTCCAGCTAAACACCCCCCATTCCATTACGGACCCCCCCACCAGCTGGTACAGTTCCCTGTTGACAGGCGGGATCCATGGCTTCATGGGGTTTGTGCCACACACGAATCCTTCCATCTGCCAGATACAGTTGGAAACGCGACTCGTCAGACCAGGCTACTTGTTTCCAGTCATCAAGTGTCCAGTGGCGGTGTTGCCGTGCCCAAGCGAGGCGCATAGCTCTGTGTCGTGCACCCATCAAGGGGACTTGAGTTGGGCGTCGGCTCCCAAAGCCCATCATCATCCTCTACAACGGTCTGTCTTGTGCCAGTCTCCTCCATGTCACCCCTGCATACTTTCGAATTTCATCCACCCATCTCCCATGTGGTCTTCTTCTGGGTCTTTTCCTGTCTCTTGGAATCCTGTGGTCTTCTTCTGGGTCTTTTCCTGTCTCTTGGAATCCAATCTAAAATTTCGGCTGTCCATCGGTGATCTGTCCTTCTGGCAGTATGTCCAGCCCATTGCCATTTCAGGGATTTAACTCTGATCATGATGTCTTCCACTCTTGTCATTTTTCTGATCCACGAGTTCCTCTTCTTATCTCTCCTGGTTACACCAAGCATGCACCTCTCCATGCTACTTTGAGTTGTCTGAAGCCTTTGTATGTCTCTTTTAGTTAAGGTCCACGTCTCTGCACCATACGTAAGCACTGGAAGGATGCATTGATCAAACACTTTTCTTTTAAGACATAATGGCATATTGCTCTTGAAAATTATGCTGTTTCTTCCAAAAGCTCTCCAGGCAAGTTTTGTACGCCGATTAATTTCTTCACCAATGTGACCCTCACTTGATATCTGCTGTCCAAGATAAACGTACGTGTCTGTTATCTCCAGCTTTTCTCCATCAATCGATAAATCTTCATTTCTTGTAAAAGCATTGAACATCACTTTTGTCTTCCGAAAGTTCATTTTTAATCCCACTTCTTTACTCTTGTCAGCAAGTTCCTGGATCATACTCTGCAGCTCTGATGGGCTAGTTGCAAAAATGACTACGTCATCAGCAAAACGAAGGTGGGTTAGATAATCTCCATTAATCTTTATCCCCTTGTTTTCCCAGCTCAGTGACTGAAAAACACCCTCCAATGTGGCATTAAAGAGCTTCGGAGATATGGTGTCACCTTGTCTCACTCCCTTTCCAATTTTTATGTGTGTTGTATTTTCAAACAGCCTAATCTTTGCACTTGCATTTTCATAGATGTTATTAATAATATTAATGTATGCATCTTCAATACCGCAGGTTTTCAGAGCCATTGTAACTGCTGATGGTTTCACCGAATCAAAGGCTTTTTCATAATCGATAAAAGCCATGCACAATGGAAGTTCATATTCCCTCGCTCTTTCAATTAGTTCTCTCAGCACATGGATATGATCTATTGTGCTGTAGCCACTCCTGAATCCAGCTTGTTCTCTCGGTTGAGCCATGTCCAGTGTTACCTTCAAGCGGTGTGAAAGAACTTTAGTGAAGATTTTATAAACTACTGATAGGAGGCTGATAGGTCTGTAGTTTCCGAGATCCTCAATGTCACCTTTCTTATGTAGCAGGATCATTGTAGCGGTGTTCCAATCCTCAGGAATCTTTCCTTCATTAAGGCATCGAGTGAAAATTTGGGCGAGTACTGTTTCGATTTCTCCACTTGCTTCTTGTATGATGTCTACAGTGATTCCATCTTCTCCTGGAGCCTTTCCCCGCTTCATGTTCTTGATTGCATGTGCAACTTCTGCTGGAAGGACTGGAGGAACTCTGGTACTGGTATCTTTCATGATGTCTGGAGTGCATGTATCATCCCTTTCATATAATTTGGAGTAGAAATCTTTCACTCTTGTCAAAATTTCGCCTCTATTTCTTATTACAGAACCATCTTCTTTTCTCAGTGCCATAATCTGTTTTCTTCCCTTACTGAGATGTCCCTTTGCTATCTTTAGGCTTTGGTTGTTTTCAATTGCTTTCCTCACTAGTTCACAGTTGAATTTTCTTACGTCTTCAGTGATACTTTTTCGTACTGTCTTGCATAGCTTTATATATTCCACTTTGGAAGTCACATCTTCTTTAGTTGTCCTCATATCTCTTCTTTTTTGCATCAACATTTTCGTTTTTCCTGATAATTTATTTACATGCAACTTGTTCTTAGATCCAGCTAATTTTGTTGCTGTTTCCATAAGAGCTTTGGTTACTTTTCTGTTAACTTCAGAGATGTCCACTTCTTCCGATGTTAGGCCTTCTAAAGCAGAGAACCTGTTCTTCAGTTTCAACTTGAAGGTATTATGGTGCTTTTTAAGGTTGGTTATGTCAATAGATTTTGTTTGTCTTATGAGCTTGCTACGTTCGAGTTTAGTGTTGAGGTGCATCTTACATCTCACCAATCTATGGTCACTACCTGTGTTGAACTTGTTTAGCACACTGCAGTCTTCTATGACGAATTTTTTGTTACACATAATAAAATCAATTTCACTTGTCGTCCCATTTGGATGTCTCCATGTCCATTTCCTGTGTGGCTTTTTCTTGAAGAAGGAGTTCAAGATGAAAAACCCTTCTGCCTCTGCAAACTCAACGAGAGTATTTCCACGCTGGTTTCTGTTGCCGTGACCGAATTTACCTACTGAAGTTTCATTCTGTTGCCGTTGCCCTATTTTTGCATTGAAATCTCCCATAATTATTTTCAAGTGCTGCTTACCTTTATTATTTAGATGACAAATTTCCTCATAAAATTCTTCAATTTCTTCTTCAGGATGACTTGTGGTGGGTGCATAAGTTTGAATAATCTGAGCCTGGTATCTTTTCGAGAGTTGGATAACAAGCCGTGCAGCTCTGTCAGAGGAACTTTCAACTTCTACAACTTTATCCTTCAGTTTCTTGTTTATTATAAATCCAACACCACTAGTTCTGCCAGTATCTGTCCCACGATAGTAGAAGAGATGTCCACTTTTCAGTTCGATGAGATCTTCTCCTTTTCTCCTTAGCTCACTTAGCCCCTATTGTGCAGGTTATGTTGCACAGTCCGGACGCTGATGCTTGTTGAGGCTCCAGCATTGAATTCCGATGATACCTGCGAGAGTGTTGCACGCCTATCGCGTGAAACAATTCTTGACAGCCGACGATGGTCATGTTCACCCAACGTCTTTTTACGGCTCTATTAGTATCATATGTTGGAGGTTTTGCCGGAATTCTTGTAGTCACGGTACACCCTTGCAACGTTTGTCCATGAAAATCTGAACTTCATTTTTACCTCTGAAATACTATGGCCCATCTCACGAGCGCCAACTATGTCACCGCGTTGAAAATCGCTTAAATCATTGTTACTTGTCATTCTCATGCCGAAAACAGCTCTGGCAGCTGGCAAAGATATCTATCACTTTATATACGCACTGGCGGACACAACCGAGTATGCACATAGGTGATGTTGCTATGTATTTTGCATAAGCTCGTCTGTACCAGTTTTTCTGGCATTTCAGTGTATATCTTATTTTTGTCAATATCTCAACTTCTAGGTGTCAGATTTGAAAAAATTCTTCTTTGTTGGATTGTGCTTCTGATGCAAAAATTTTTTTTAATACGAATTCAAAATTTTCAAGTAAATCATAGACTTTCCGCTAGGGGGCGCAAAGGTAAATTGCATTTTCCCCGATATTTCTGCATCTAAAACTGAGATTTGAATTTTTTTAGCTGTATGTGAATACAGCTCCTAATGGAAAATGTTTTTCATATAATTTCTAATATTTAGTAAAGAATGGTTTGGCCACCAGGGGGCGTAAGTGTTAATTTTTGCTTCTGATGCATTTGGCGCAAAATCTGAGTTTTTAAAATCTCAAATGGAAAAAAATTCGTTCATGAATCGATACCACTCCCGTCCATAAACCTTTTTCGGAATATTTTCTTAAAATATTGCATGGTTTCTCCACCAGGGGGCATAGATGTATATCTTATTTTTGTCAGTATCTCTACTTCTAAGAGTCCGATTTGAAAAATTCCTTCTTTGTTGGATAGCGTTTCCGGCGTGAAATGTTTTTCATATAATTTAAAAAATTTCAAGTAACTCGTAGACTTTTCACTAGGGACGTTCAGGTGAATAGAGTTTTCCCCAATATTTCTGCTTCTAAACCTTCAATTTGAAACCTTTTTTCCTGTATCGCATACATTTCCTGATGTAAAATGTTTTTCCTATGATTTCTAATATTTGGTAAATAATGGTTTGGCCACCATAAGTGTTAATTTCTGCTTTTTATGTATTTGCAGCAAAATCTGAGCTCCTGAAAAGTCAACTGAAAAAATTCTTTCCTGGACTGATACTGTTAATAACAAAAAACCTTTTGAGAATGCTATTTTCTTAAAATAATGCATGTTTTCCCCGCCAGGGGCGTTAATGCATATCTTATATTTATCGATATCTCTGCTTCTAAAAGTCTGATTTGAAAAATGCTTTCTTTGTTGGAGAGCATTTCTACTGTGAAATGCTTCTCATATAATTAAAAATTTTCTTATCACACAAGTCTGCAACCAGAGAGCGTAAGTTCAAGATTCAGTTTACAGCAATATCTGCAGAATTAAAAGCGCGATTGAAAAACTTCTTTCTTCGGTCAGATACTACCAATTTCCATATCGGTTCTATTGACTTTGAATACTTTTGATAAATTTAATTTGTGTCAGAACGGATTCAAAAAACATGCTCATTACACCCCAAAATTCAGTGTCATCTTTCTTGTTTTGAAATGTTCATGCCACATTCAATTACAAACACCACTTATGGGTCAGTTGTGACACAAGAGCATTTCAGTAACTGGGATTCTTGAAATTGTGATGCTCTAGACATTCAATGTAAGTGTAGTTAATGTAATTTTCTGAAAGTGGATAACCTCAAACTTAAAATGCAGTTGTTTCAAATGCATGTCCTTGGCACATTACCTAACTTACTAGATATTTCATAAACTGACATGGTAAGAAGTGAAATTTTGCATATTAAGCAGAAGCTAGGTGTATGGAATATACACTGAAGAGCAATTGAATTAGAGACAGCTGGTGTTATGCAAATGTGGCGCTGTGGGCCGCCCTATAAACGGAAATGACATGACGTATGCAGCAATCCGACAGTATAAGGAGTGATGCGACGGGAATCGGTTAAAGTCTGATGCAGTATGAGTAAGATGAAGGATCTAAGCGCATTTGATCGTGGGCAAATTGTCGGGGGCCTGACGAATGGGTCACTCCATCTCGGAAGTCGTGCAGGCACTGGGATTTTCACGAGCCACTGTGTCACGGGTGCACCGTGAGTATATCGAATCAGGTAAATCCATACCTGCAAGGGCCAACTGCCATGAACAACAGCGTGTGGATGAGCGGGGTTATCGTTGGGCTAGCTCGCATTGTAACAGCGGATAGACTGGCCACAGTGCCAGAAACCACTCGGCAATTTAACGCTGGTGCACAAAAATGTGTAAGCAGCCACACCTTCCAGAACCATCTCCTCACTATGGGGTACAGAAGCAATCATCCCACGAGGGTACCGCTGCTGACCGCACATCACAGGGTGCAAAGATTAGCAAGGGCGCAGGAACATCGCCACTGGACCCTAGACGTGGAAAAATGTTGCCTGGACTGATGAGTCAAGATTTACGTTGGTACATGCGGATGGCAGGATATGAGTATGGTGCAAACCACATGAAGCGATAGATACTTCTTCCCAGCATGGTACTCTTCAAGCTGGTGGGGGTGGCATTCTCGTCTGGGGACTGTTTACGTGGACTGAAATGGGACCCTTGGTACGTGTGACATCGTCCCTCACAGGTCAACGTTACCAGGATATCCTGGACTACCATTTGCTCCCATTTGTGCGTCTTCAACATCCCACTGGGGACCTCATCCTGCAACAAGACAATGCAGCTCCCGAATAGTATCTGAATGGTTGGATGAAGACTCTACCGAAGTGACCTCGCTTCGTTGGCCAGCTAGGTCACCTGACCTCAATCCCATCGAGCACATCTGGAATGCCATTGAGAGAGATGTTCGAGGCCTGACCCCCTCCATCAAATCTTCGTGATCTGTGGGAGCTTGTTCAGGGGTCGTGGATCCGTATGGCTTGCCAACGCTTCCGGTGTTTTGTCGAGTCCATGCCGAGACAAATCGCCACTGTCATCGGGGCGAAAGGTGGTGCTACACGTTGCTAGACAGGTATCTCCAATTCAATTGCTCTTCAGTGTATCTTCAAACTTTTGACTTAGTCCTCCATTGGCGTGATGAAGACCTAAGATAAGGTCGAAAGCTCCCAACTTGCCAATTTTCTTGTAAAAATTCTTTTCTTGTAACGTAACTAGTGTGATCAAGTTACCCTTTATTTGTTATTATTGTTACTAGTTTTGCCAGTCATCATCATACCATATAATTTGTAATTCTATAAATTGTTTTTTTTTTTAGTTCAAAGTATGGTATCTGAAAATCCTTCAAATACGTGGCTTCAGTGTATAAACAAAGACATCGCTCTTTCCACGTTTAGCAGCGCACAGCAACTGAAAAATTGTTATTCGGCCGCCGCCGGGGAATTGAATCCCAGATCTCTCGATATCTAGCTGAGCACGTTAGCCTTACACCATGGTGGCCAACAATCCACGGCGCTATGTGCATTTTTCTGTCAGCATCTGACATCATAAATCCGTAAGATGGGCTCAGCTACTGAGATGTCTCCATGTGGTGGACATTAACGGCACTGGCTATATATTAATTATAGCAGTTAAATCCAAAGGGCGAGATCGAAAGTGAAAATCCTCCAAATGCGTGGCATCAGTGAATAAACAAAGACCTCACTCTTTCCACGTTTTAGCAACATACAGCAACCGAAAAATTCTTATTTGGTCACCGCATTATCATGTCAGAAGCTGACAAAACCCCCCAAAAAAACCACATAGCGCCGTGGATTGTTGGCCGCTGTGGTGTAAGGTTAACTCCCTTGGCTATATATCGAGAGATCTGGGATTCAATTCCCCGCCGGTAACCGAATAAGAATTTTTCTGTTGCTGTGTGTTGTGGAAACGTGGGAAGAGCGATGTCTTTGTTTATTCACTGACACCACGTATTTGGAGGATTTTCATAAAGTTTCAGTATGTAATGCAAATTGGAAGTTTTTTTTTTTACATTAAATAAGTTTATTAGAGGGCATCTCAGTTTTCTTTCCCCAGGGTGATGTATTGTTTAAACCTGCCTCTGGCTATAATGAATACTGGCAGCTCGATCGCGGCGCCGTGGATTGCTGGCCACTGTGGTGTAAGGCTAACGCGCTCAGCTAGATATCGAGAGATCCAGGATTCAATATCCCAGCGGCGGCCGAATAACAATTTTTCTGTTGCTGTGCGTTGCTAAACGTGGAAAGAGCGATGTCTTTGTTTATTATATGATATCGGATTGGTAAATACCAGAGTGGTACCGTAGTAAGCTCATAAAATCTGTGATAAAAGCTCAAAAGCTGGGAAATTAATGGAGGTAGAAGAAAGCCACTTGTATTGTCTCATAAGGGGGTATGGCCAGTTTTGTGTTTTTGTTTATGTGTGGGATGTCTCATCTGAAAGCTGGCTTTTTAGATTTAAACTTTACAAGTCGTAGTGAGCGATGGGTTTGCCTCCTCGGGGCGCTCCATGGTGACAATGGCACACACAACAGCAACTAGGCCTCTGTGAATCTTGGAGAGGTGCAAGCTAGTTCTGTGTGACATTGGCAAAAAGACCCCAACTCACTGGGTTTTGTTCCAGAATCCTTAAGTTGAATGACCAACTGGAACCCTCAGCTGTGGGCTAATCCCCCACACTGATGTACTTACCTGATTAAAAAGACAAAAAGAAATATTAAGAATGACTCAAGTGTGGGATATGGTGGACCTACCACACTTGAGAAGGACGGTCCACCACGGAATCGACCTGGACTATCTAAACGGCGTATGAGAAAGTGATCTCGGCTGAGTGAATGTAAGATTGGTGTATGGAATACTAGAGGTATAAATGGCAACATGAGTGAGGTGATTAAGGAGATGAATAAGTATAGACTGGATGTGCTGTGTGTAAGTGAAACCAAAAAAGAAGGAAATTGGGGTAGAAGAAGTGAATGGCACGGTGAGTGTGTGGTCTGGAGTATTGGATAATATGAGAGGACAGTCTGGTGTAGGTGTGATTTTAAGTGATAAGATGAAGAACAACTTGATTCACTATAGTTGCATAAGTGAGAGAATTCTCTGGATTCATTTGAAAGTGAAACTTCAGAGAATTGTAATTGTTGTAGTGTATGCTCCTTGTGACTCGGAACCTTCTGATAAGAAAGAAGATTTCTGGAATGAGCTGAATGCTGTTTTGAGCCAGTTTGGTGCTAAAGAAAAAGTTATAATAGCAGGGGATTTCAATGCTAGAGTAGGTGTGCAGAATGCAATTTCTAACAATATTCTGGGTAAGTTTAATGATCCTTGTGTGAATGATAATGGTGAAAGATTAATTGAACTCTGCATTGAGAATGGTTTGTGTGTATCTAATACATTTTTCAACCACAAGTATATACACACATATACTTGGGAAAATCGTACTCTTGGTCAAAAGAGTGTGATAGATTATGTTGTTTACGATCAGCGTTTGAAACACTTAGTTGTTGACACCCGTGTGATGAGAGGTGCGGATGTTGGTTCTGATCATTACTTGGTAGTGTCACGAGTGAAACTTAATGTTGGTTGGGGGAAAAGCAATAGGAAGAGACCCAGGATAGAAAGAATAAAGGTTGATAGGCTCCTTGAAGATCATCAGCGGTACTCTGACTTACTCAGAGAACGACTGAAGGATCTGAAATCTTGTGAGAGGGATGTAGAAAAAAGTGGGAATGTTTTAAGAACTGTGTTGTCACTGCTGCTAAAGAGGTCTGTGGCACCACAATAGTGGGTAACAATAGAGGTGATGCTTGGTGGAATAGTGAGATTGATGAGGCAGTAAAGAAAAAGAAGGAAGCCTATTTGGGGATGTTGCAAGGTAGAGTCTCTGTGGATGAATATCGCTGTAAGAAGCGTGAAGCTGCTAAGCTGGTTCGCCACAGTAAGGCAAAAGATAGAAAGGAGAAAGTGGAAAGGCATGAACTGGCTATTTGGAAAGATAGAAAGTCCTTCTGGAAGTACATGAGACTCAGGAAAAATAGGGGAAACAAAGTTGTAAGTTGTGTGAAGAATGAGATTGGGGAAATGACATGAGAGCCCAGTGAGTTAAGTGAGAGATGGGGTGAATACTTCTGTGAGTTATTAGATCAGGAGAGCAAAACTGATTGAGACAGAAGCAGATGTCACAATGAGGGATGAAAGCACAGGAGGGATCTCAAGAGAAGAAGTGTGTAAAGCTCTAAAATCTCTTCAGAATGGTAAGGCTCCAGGAGTTGATGGCATAACTGCAGAGATATTGAAATATGGTGGTGACTCTATAATTGACTGTTTAACTGAAATTTGCCAGTTGTGCTGGGAGTTAGGAATGATCCCTCAGGATTGGAAGGATGCTATTATTGTTTCCCTTGTATAAGGGAAATGGTGATCAGACTGAATGCAAGAACTATCGTGGTATTAGCCTAATGAGTGTGCCAGGGAAAGTGTTTGGTAAGGTTGTTATTGAAAAAGTACGGGGTCTTACATCATTGAAAGTGTGGGATGTTCAGAGTGGTTTTATGCCTGGTAAAGGCTGCACTAACCAGATTTTTACATTACGTATGATGATTGAAAAGTATCTGGCTGTTGGGAAGAAAGTTTTTACTGCCTTCATAGATTTAGAGAAAGCTTACGACCGAGTGAATAGGACACTTTTGTGGAAGGTATTGAATGAATATGGTGTTACTGGGAATCTACTTAATAGTGTGAAAGCCATGTATGCTGGTAGTAGAGCTTGTGTACGAGTGAATGGTGTTTTATCAAAATGGTTTTCCATTGGTGCGGTGTAAGTGTGACAAGGATGGTAAGTCAGATAATATCCGAAAACTTGAAAATTTTCATCGTCCTGGAGCGGGACTCGAACCCGCGTCTCCCAGAAAACGTCCGGGTATGCTAACCTCCAGATTCGCTAAACATGAATGCCGGTTGCTTCAACTAGCGAATCCTGTGATGGTTATATTCAAATTGATCGGAAACTTGAAACTTGGTCGTTCTGGGTGGTGTGGTGGTTAGCATACCCGGGCGTTTTCTGGGAGACGCGGGTTCGAGTCCCGCTCCAGGACGATGAAAAATTTCAAGTTTTCGGATATTATCTGACTTACCATCCTTGTCATATTTACGCCAAAAATCGGATTGTCATCTTCAAAATTTGTATTATATGGCGTAATCCCGTATTTCTTTCATGATTTATCTGCTTCTCCGGGCAATCACGGGATAGGATTCTTAACCTACAGATTCGCTAAACATGAATGCCGGTTGCTTCGACTAGCGAATCCTGTGATGGTTATATTCAAATTGATCGGAAACTTGAAACTTGGTCGTTCTGGGTGGTGTAGTGGTTAGCATACCCGGGCGTTTTCTGGGAGACGCGGGTTCGAGTCCCGCTCCAGGACGATGAAAAATTTCAAGTTTTCGGATGTTATCTGACTTACCATCCTTGTCACATTTACGCCAAAAATCGGATTGTCATCTTCAAAAATTGTATTATATGGCGTAATCCCGTATTTTTTTCATGATGTAAGTATAAATTAATTGCTTTTTCTTTTTTACCTAAATATTTCTCTCAACATGGATTTTGTTTTTGCTCCTTAGGTAGCAGTTCAAGACACATTAAATATGAGAGAAGGAACACCATCAGTATTTCGGCCTCCTCCTCCCTCTCCACCACCAGTTGTTACACATCCACCTGATCAAAGGTTAGTTTTTTTTCTTATTAGGCTCAAAATATTTGATGTGTAATTTCTGTGTGTTTATTCACTTGTGCAAAAGTTAAGTTACAAACGTTTTTTTTTTTTTTTCATCACAGTAAGAAATGAAATGTGTGATCTGAGACTTACACAGGGAGTAAAACAAACTGGACGGATACGTAAAATAACTCGTGAGAACATGCATGTATATTATTCCAGTGGGTGTTGCTCATAGACTCGAGGAGTTAATAAGGATGGACAGGAACAAGGGTATAAAAGACCTTTGCTGTTGTCCAAGTGCAAGCAAAGGTCATGTTGTCTTGAAAATGTCACACACACACACACACACACACACACACACACACACACACACACACACACACACACACACACACACACTGTTTAAGCGATGCTATTTGATGGCGGGTGATTGGGAGGTTAGGAATCCCAAACAGAGGTGGCGAGTTGAGTTGGCTTCACGTGTCTCAAATGGCTTTATTGACTCTCTTTTGGACAGCATGTTGCCATGCTCTCATTCATATGTCACCATGAGAGGCAATCATGCACCAGTCTAAGACCAAAGTATGCCCTTCTGGTATGTTTATTAATTTGCATATATATACACAGGGTGTCCCACTCGCTACTGAACCAGGCATTTCTTTAATAATATTAACACCAATGAAGATATTGCAATGAAATTTGAAGTGGACTTACCTCATTTCATGTAAAATGTGATGACATCACAACATGTGCTGGAAGTAGCCACCATTTGCATCCAGACAACATTGAACCCGGCACACCATATTGTGGAAAGTCCTTGCCAGTACGTGTGCCGTTACTGCCTGAATTTCTTTGGTGATGTTTGATTTCAAGGCATCTATGGTTTGCAATTTCTTTTGGTAAACTCTCCCTTTTAGATATCCTGATAAAAAGTAATCGTGAGGCGTCAGATGGGGCAAGTGCGGTGGCCATAGACCCTTTGAAATGACATGGTCACCTAAAAAGGGCTGAATTTCAGCCGTACTGGTGTGTGATGTCACTCCATCATGCTGGTATTATCCAATGGAGAGTTCTTTGTCATTCAATTGATTTACAAAGGTGTTGAAGATTTCCAGATATATGCAGCTGTTGTGATGGTTGTATCGAAGAAGATGGGACTAATTATGCGGCACCGGGTCATCCCACACGAAACACCAATTTTCTGAATGAAGGAGTTCGTCACGCATCGCGTTGAGTTTTTCATTGGCCCAAATACCGGAATTTTGAGAATTGATGTATCTGGACAGGTGAAACCACCACACCTTGTCAGAGAACCACGTGTAGTCCAGAATGCCCGGATTTTCCTGAAGAAATGTCTGAAACCATCAACAGCATGTCACTCATTTCACGTGGTCAGGCTTTTTCAGTTCGTGGACCACGAAGATACGGTACGCATGAAGCTTCGCTTTTTTCACAACACGCTGGTAAGTGCTTTTGGACAACCCTGTTTCCTGTGACAGTCGGCGAAGTGACCTCCGTGCGAGATTCAAGGGGTTGGCCTTTTACATTCAGGATCGTTTCCGTGGACATTTGTGGACGACCTTCTACATGGTCGTCTAATAAAGTCCCCTTGGTTTCCAATTTATTCGACAATGCCTAAATGGTGGACTTGCTCGGCGGGTGTCTGCCTGCACACCTCTCCAAGAATTGCTGTTGACAAGACTATCGATTATGTTTTCCAATAAGTGCGAACAATAAACACTCACTCCTTCGGAGTATACAGATACATTTTCACACGTACGCGGACAGGCACAAGCACTCGCTAACAACAACCATATTGTGTAGACGCTCAGTGAAATGCCATAACAAAGAAGCAGAGAGGTGTGTCCGGCTGGCTGGCGGACAGCGCCGGGTTCAATACTGTCTGGACGCAAATGGTGGCCACTTCCAGCACATGTTGTGATGCCACATTTCGCATGAAATGAGGTAAATCCACTTCAAATTTCGTTGCAATATCTTCATTATTGTTAATATTATTAAAAAAATGCCGGGTTCGGTAGCGAGAGGGACACCCTGTGTTTTTTTAATAACAGGGTTTATTTGAAAGGCACTCGGTGCTTTGTTTTTGGGTGCATTACACATTGTTGTCCATGTTATTGTTCCAGCACGTTTCGTTGCAATGTTTCTATCCATTTTCTCGCAATTTTGGTATTTGTACATGAATATAGTATTTAAATCTATTACTGATTTATAAGATTTATCGTGGATTACTGAATAATTTTTTTTTTTTGTTAAGTATGTGTCATCAATCATACCAACTATTCAGCATAGTCATTATTAAACCTCTGTATTTTTTGTGTTTTTTTGTTTGCCTAAGCATTTAATGTTGTTCATGACTTGCAAAATCTCAGTTTGTTCCTCAAGGGGGAGGGGAGGGGGGATGTAGACTAGGCTGCGCCCAGATGGTAAAGTGATCAGAAGTCTTGGTTTCTGGTTGGTCATCCTAACTGGGCCTTGGTTTGGATTATGGATGGAGCATGGGGGTGGTGTGCTTGTCATACAGAGCTGGCTCTGTCCCTTACCTGAAACCAGTGGCCATAAATTTGGGAAGGGTGAGTGTTCATGATGCCATAGGAGGTACTCAAGGTGGTCATTAACCTAATCTCAAAGTATGTGGACTACTTGAGTTCAGGCCTTGATCTACTTTTTTAAGCAGTAGCAACACTTGTTAGTGGCTTTATTTTTCACTACGAAATTGCATTATCTACTAGCAAAAGTTTATTAACATTATACAAAAGAAACTTTAACATGTCCCCCTCCATTAGTAAACCATGACAAATTTTGATTTCACTCCTGTAACTGTCACATTGTTATGCTGAAAAGATTACAAATATTTAGAGAACTCACCTTTTCATGACCTGACAGATTAATTCTAACAATTTAATTTGAATGCAAATATTTAAAAAGCACTTTTTTTTTTGTTTAACTTTATTCACAAAATTCAAGAACACAATTCAATTTTTTGGTACGGTTTGCAATCTGGGTTTCTTGTCTTTTCATCATACCACTTTAAAACAGCAGGCCTGGGGTCAAACTTGTCTTCAGACGGACCTTCAACCTCAATACTCATGAGAGCATTCAATGTTTGTAAGTTTAAACTGCCCCTCCAACCACCCTGGATTCTTTTCATGAAGCTGAACCCAAACTCACACACAGAAGTAGATAAGGGAAATATACTGGATATTTCTACTAGTGCCAAAATGTTTTTATGTTTGTACTTTTCAAGAAACATTCGTTTCCAGAAAACAGTTGTTCCTTTTTGTGTGTGTATAAAATATTCCACACGTGCAATGCACTTGGCGCTTTACAGTTCACACTAAAACATTCAAAATTTTCCCACTAGCAACTTTTGCTAGAACCACTTTTTATCACTAGCAAAATGCATTTGCTTGCTAGCAATTTGCTACTAACTACCAATCGAAATCAAGCCCTACTTGAGATGTCAGTTAACCCCCTTTTCTTAGCCTGTTTAAATCTTGCACTGTTGCTGGAATTTTTGAGGGGAA
Organism: Macrothele yani; assembly: GCA_039090855.1. Lineage (NCBI taxonomy): Eukaryota > Metazoa > Arthropoda > Arachnida > Araneae > Macrothelidae > Macrothele > Macrothele yani. Next base: position 7,927,721 of record CM077009.1, read on the forward strand.
CATTTTTTTGGGTAAGTACAAGGATAGCTTAAATTTTTGCTTTATGATGCACAATGTAATTGTCCTCTTAAGCATTTAGTTGAGCTAGTGTGGACATGTTGGTTGATAGCTGTAATTACTAAGATATGTGTTTGATATACCGTCATTCGAAAATTGCTACCATGGTAGACACAAGTTGCATGCTGTTATAAATTTTAAATGTGGGAAATAAGTAAATAAGTATACTGTATATAAACATTGCCTCATGCATGGTAAGAATATATGATTGACATGCGACAGTACAGTACCCCATATTTTAAGAAGTTGAAAACAGGACACCAGTTATATGTTAGAAAATGAAACACTAGAAAATTAATTATCTTTTACCTTCCTCAGGGCCTGGCTATATGCCAGTATGGTCATCTGTCTGGCCAACTTTCATACAGAAACGGAACACCTCGGGTATTTCGTGGTAGCTAGTGATGTGGAATTGGTCATTTGGATACTTAAAAGATCAAGAACCCTTCAGAAGCATTGAGAATCGTGTATAAGAAATGTAAAATTTTCTTGAGGGAGGGAGGGGGCTCTGATTCTCTAAATAAGCATTCCACGAGTGAGACAAAAATGTTCCTTTGTGATTGAGTAATGTCACAATTTGCCCAGTTCTTCTGAAACAAGAATGACTCCACTGAATTCTGGAAGTAATGAGAACATTTTTCGATACAAGTTTCCTATTAGATAAGAGTTTTTGTTAAGTGTGTAATTAGTTTTTTAAATGAAAGATGCCACACAAAACATAGGATAAATGTGGTCACGTTGCTTCATGATGCAACAGTGTGTGTGTGTGTGTGTGTGTGTGTGTGTGTGTGTGTGTGTGTGTGTGTTAGTACAACCTGCTCATAACGAGGAGCCTGTGACTGACAGAAATCCTTGTTAAATCTGGGTGCTCACTAAATCCATTTTTTGGGTGAAAATTCCCACCTTGTAATAAATATACATACACCATAATATGTATATGATATCGTTAAAGTATGAAATCCGTTATTTCATAGAATACCTAGTTATTTCATGAAATAACTGATCAAGTCAGTTAAAGCGTAAAACTCACTTGTATTCTATGGTTTAACTATACTCGGGGCAAACTTAACCTGTCATTGGAAGGAAGGCTACAGAGTGTATACTTCCACTGCATAAAATAGTTCCGGTCTAAAAGCTCGTATTCCAGCTTCAACTGGCACTTAGAAAGGACACAGATGTTCAATACGTTGTGTGTGTGTGCATTTAAAAAATTCAGATCTCAGTTTCAGCGGCATTTCTAAAAGATACAGATATTCGTGCTTTGGTGACGTCACTGATGGTTCTCTGTCACAGCATTCTTGTTTGTGTCAGAGTTAAGCTGTCAACCCAGGGGATATTTATTGCTGTGGGGGTGGGGGTCATTAGTGGAAGGATGAGGGCGAAAAAGGTTTTCCGAGGGCATTTCGCTTTTCTCCCCCTGGTTTCTCCTTCTTGATTGTTGTTTTAAAACACTCTTCTGTCTTTTCGGTTTTTTCGAATGGCATCTGCCGGTCACTCGAGTGTATTTCAGCCGCATAAAGCTGGGAAACCACTACGAAGCTCTGCTAAGGTGATCGTCGTGAATGCTTTCACTAAATTGATGAAAAAACATTCGCCGAATAAATCAAATGAATTAACAGTTCTTACGGCAGAACTCACTGGCGTTTCAAGTCGCACCATTGCGAGAATGAAGGTTGAATTTAGTACTGAAGTACCTCAGATCCATCGGCAATTTATTTCTTCAAATTAAAATACAATTCTCGCTTGGCTTACATAGAACGTTTTCTCAAAATTAGTTTGGAGTTCCCAATTCAGTTCTCAATATAGGCCAAGAAACGGCCATCTTTTCCTTTTGAACTTTTGTGCGTTAAACGCGTATGAACCGGCATGAAAATTCAGACAAATGAAAGAGTTCCTTCCACTGCCACACATAATTCGGAAACTTGGAAAACTGCCACACATTCAAAGTGTTCCTCGGAGGAACAGCAATTTGTGCCCGGCCCATCAGTGAAAAACATGTGGCAATTTTCCAATGTGTGGCAATTTTCTAAGTTTGCTGAAAGATGTGTGGCAGTTTACAGTGAACCCTAAAATATCATTTACCACAGAGACGGACTCTTGTCCAGTACTTATGGCAACACGGGGTAGTTAAAAATGCATACACATTTAACGGATGTCTGTTATAAAAAAAAAAAAATCTAATCAAGGCAAAATTTTTGAAAGAACGAAATTTTATGCATAACTGATGACATGGTAAAAATACTTTTAATTAAATCCCGCAGTTAGTAATCTTCAAGCAATAAGTATAAATATATGAAATATATAAAAAAAAATGGAAAAATACGTGAAAACAAAATTAGGCCACTTAAGACTTCTTCCCGTGTTTAGCAAACATAATTTCATTTTAAAAGTAAGAAAGAAAGAAACGTTACACGTTCTGTAACATCTCAAAAAAAAAAAAAAAAAAAAAGATAAGAGAGGGAGAAATAAACTGCTTGTCTACCGGTCTGCAAAGCACGTGGCGGTGGGGAGGGGTTAAAATAGAGGGGTTTGGTAAGGGATCACAGTGACAGACAGCCAGCCCTGAGGGCTTGTGGGAGAAGTTTTCAGAGTGAAGATTAATTACACACCAGTAGTGCGTAGTAATACTGGGAGTGAAAAGGTCACCGTAGCTTCGGCCACATTGCCAGGATAGCTTTGCCCCGAGTATAGTTATTTCATAGAATAACGATCTACACCCCGTTAAAATTTAAAATAACCGAGTAGATAAATCCCAAATTCAAAAGGCTGTAAAGTGAGAACCACTGGTCAGAAATAGCACACCATTTTCAACCCACTATAAAGTGTATATAATAATAATGAGGCTATGTTTGGTTGCGTGCTAGAGTCGGACTGTCGACAACTCCTATTCCGAAGGAAGCATTTGATTCACTGGATGACGAAGATCAATTACAAGGTGCTTTTGACTGCAATGAGTACTTCGTCTCAACCTGATAATGAAGTGCTGGTTGAAAAAACAAGGTTAAATAATGCCATTAGTAAAGTATGTATATCATGAAAGAAATACAGGATTACGCCATATAATACAAATTTTGAAGATGACAATCCGATTTTTGGCGTAAATGTGACAAGGATGGTAATTCAGATAATATCCGAAAACTTGAAAATTTTCATCGTCCTGGAGCGGGACTCGAACCCGCGTCTCTTGGTCGTTCTGGGTGGTGTAGTGGTTAGCATACCCGGGCGTTTTCTGGTAGACGCGGGTTCGAGTCCAGCTCCAGGATGATGAAAATTTTCAAGTTTTCGGATATTATCTGACTTACCATCCTTGTCACATTTACGCCAAAAATCGGATTGTCATCTTCAAAATTTATAAAGTATGTATAGTTTGTTCACAAGAATGCAGTGAAAACGTAGTTTGTTTGAAATGTAATGAGCCTGTCAACATGTCATGTTTAGAAGACTGTTTTGGAAGACAAAGTTGTACAGAAGATCTGCAAATTGTGTTTTAATGAACTGAATGTTCAGAGGGAAAGAGGAAACTCTAAAGAACGTTTAGAAATTGAAGCTTCTAAGATGAAATTAATGTCAGATAAATCTCATTCTGAAGCCTCTGTGGGGCTTACAGTCCATATCACAGTATCTGAAGTTGACAGAGGAAGGGGTGACGCCAGATCTATTTTAGCTGTTATCATGAAAATAACCGAAGAAGGATTTTTTCAATTGGGAACAAAAACGGCCGCATATAACAGCTATATTCCCGATCCCAGTTCAACGTCTGTGAACAAAAACTAATTCAGATCGAAGAAGTGCCCGATATAGAGAAATCGCTCCGGTCTGTTGCTACAGCTCAAAGTTTAGGTACCGGTCAGGGATTAAAAAAATTTTCATGTAAAATGCAGTGTGTCAACAAAAATGTATTTGTTTTATAAATAATGTTCTATGCAATTCCAAATGCCATTTTAGTAATCCCTGTTGTAACAAATGATTTTATTGTGTCTTTATGTAAATAACATTTTGTATGCTATATAATTCCGTCAAATTGTTTATTTTACACTTTAACTGTCTATCATTAGTTAATTTATAGAATACCTAGTTATTTCATAGAATAACTAAAGTGTGGAATTATTAATTTATTACATGCTTTAACTTGATCAGTTATTTCATGAAATAACCAGGTATTCTACGAAATAACTGAATTATACACTTTAACGGTAACATATACATGTATATGCTTAGACACAGTAGAGTCATATTGTTGTGACCACCTCCTACTTTTGACGTCAACAGTGCATAATCAATGAAAGAAGGTACGTGTCGTGAGCTGGCTTGGAGGGTGCATAAGGTGTGCTGTAGGCATTCAGAAAACATATTCATTGCTGTCATGGATAAAAGGAGCGATTTATCAGATTTGCAAAAAGGGATGAATTACCGGCTTTCGGGCCAAGGGTGGCAGGTATTTCTGAAACAGTGCAATTTTTGAACTGTTTGCTGTGGTTAAAGTATCATGATTGGAATAATGGCACCATTGCGAATAAGCGACGTGGGAACTGCAGAGCACCACATGCCATTGATGCGAGAGGTGAACGTCGGCTGCGAAGGTGCGTGAGGGCTGATCGACACGCTGCAGTGGAGCAAATCACTGGCCGAATGAACCAGTGGGCTACCAGAAGTGTGTCTAAAACAACAGTTCAGCGAACCCTGCTGGGTATGGGGCTCCGATGCAGATGGATGGTCACTGCACCTAGACTAACAAAGGCGCATCAGCAGAAAAGGCTTACATTTGCATGACAATATCAGAATTGGACCTCTGCTGATTGGCAAAGTATTGCCTTCTCCAATGAGTCACATTTTTTGCTTCATCGAACGGATGGATGTAGGCATATAAGGCGAGAAACATCGGAGAACAAACACTCTTCAACCATTGCTGGAAGAACACTAGCTGGTGGGGGCAGCGTTATGGTCTGGGGAATGTTTTCGTGACATTCTCGGTGTCCACTCATGCCTGTGGAAGGCACTATGGACCGAATTCGTTATGAATCCATCCTTGCAGACCACGTATACCTATACATGCTGATTGTCTTCCCTGGGGCGGATGGGATCTTCCAGCACGACAGTGCAATGTGTGACACAGCTAGAAATGTCCAAGAGTGGTTGGAAGAGCATGATGAAGACTTCAAAGTACTTCCCTGGCCCTCTAATTCCCCAGACTTAAACCCAATTGAGCATCTGTGGAACCACCTGGATCGTGTTGTTCGCTCTATGGATCCTCCAGCAGCTGCCAGATGCACTGCAGTCAGCATGGCTCCACATACCTGTGAACACCTTCCAGCACCTTACTGAGTCACTCCCAGCCCGTCTAGCTGCTGTCCAGCCTGCACACTGCAGTTACTCTGGATATTAGCTGGTGGTCACAATAATGTGACTCGACTGTGTATATCCATAACAACTGGATATAAGATTTGTTTAACTACATTATTAATTAATTAAATGTTTCAAGTATATTTAACTTGACAGGCGTGCAAGACTGATTGCTGTTTAACTACAGAGCACTCGTGAAGCACAAGCAGCACCAATCCTCTCAATGCAACACTTACTTGGAGAGCATAAAGTGCAATTTCAGGAATTGTTTTCTCCTGCTTCCCATCTGGTGACATTTTCATTCCATTGCTCCCCTATCCCTCTCTGTAAATGTTGCCCAGAAATCCACTGACATTTCATGGTTCATATGCTCCTTGAAAAATAAAAGTTCATTTTGAAGTCCTTGAAAGTACTTGAAAAAGTTTGACTCCATATGTATTAGGTGTGCAATTTAATTCTTGGCCCCTAACTGCAAGCGATCATAGAACGTCGGCAAATACAAATAGCCGTGTGCGATAATGGCTGATTGCAGCGTCATCCAACAGCTTTCCAGACAACGATAACTGCTCACAGCTGCAGTGACAAAAGGGACGAACATTGACGGTGAAGGAAATGTCGTTCGAGAAACAACATTTGAGGCACTGCCTCCTGTTCAAGTTTCAGCTGAAAAAAGTGTTGCGGAAGCCCAGCAAATGATCTGTGCTGCTTTGGGTGAGGCTGCTGTGTCCTACAGTACATGTAAGAAGTGGTTCCAGTGGTTTTAGCAGGAAAATTTCAATCTCAGTGTTACAGAACGTCCGGGACAGCCACAGAAAGTTTACGATGAGGAACTGGAACAACTGTTGGATGCGGATCCCTGTCACACACAGTCGGAGCTTGCACAGGAACTCGGAGTAACACGGCAAGCCATTGCAAAGTGCCTGCACAAGCTTGGACGGATTCAAAAGGTAGGCCTTTAGGTGCTCCACCAACTCACAGCTGCAAACAAGTCTAGTGTCCTTGCTCTCCAGTTTCAAGAAAGATTTCCTCCACAAGATTTTGACCTGTGATGAGAAATGGATCCTCTACGATAACCTTAAGCGGCACAAATCATGGGTTTATCCAGGTCAGCCTACCACCAGTACCGCCAAACCGAATATCCATGCTTGGTAGTTGTTGCTGTGCATATGGTGGGATCAGCGCGATGTTGTACACTATGAGTTGCTCAAACCTGTGAAATGGTCAATGCTGAGCGTTATTGTCAGCAACTCATTCGTGTGAGTGACGCAATGGAGGCAAAATGGCCATACACCGGCAAGGGCAGAAGGACGGTCCTGTTGCTTCAGGATAATGCGCGTCCTGACACCGCGAAAAAGACTTTAAACATGATCACCGACCTGGGATGGGAGATTTTGTCCCACCCGGCATCTTCTCCAGACTTCGCCCTGTCAGTTTATCACCTCTTTCGCTCCCTGCAACATCACCTGAGTGATACGCACTTCACTTCTGTCGAGGAGGTCCACACAAGTATTGATGACTTTATCAACTTGAAACAGCCCTCTTTTTCCGCAGTGGCTTTTGGCAGCTTCCTGACCGATGGCTCAAATGTACCCAACACGACGGGGATTATTTCCCTGATTAGGTATGTATTCTATTTGCTATAATTTGCTGTCAGTGTGTCGTGCCTGTGGCGGAGAATTAAGTTGCACACCTAATAGTACTTGAAAAAAAAATTGTTTTGGTTTTTAAGTATTGGTGTGAAAAAGTATATGTAAAATAATTGTTTGTGCTAAAAATTTATAGGATATTTCTGTGTAGTTTTGATAAAAAACACTAAGCTGATCAAATAACGCTGTACTTGAGTTCAACCCAGAAGAGCATGTTAAATGCTAGTACCTTGGCTATGACATCACTACGGAGTAAAACTTCAGCATGGGAGTAAAATACATGGAACGATGTATTTGCGAATTGTGATGGGCTTCTGTTGATTGGGGTTAAAGAGTGTTCTTTCAGATGGGTGGAACTTCTAAGAATTTCTTGTGCTTCATGCGTAGACCCTTCATCACCTGGTGCATCAAAAAATTAAGTCTTGCATCAAACATAAAAAGTTAAGCAAGCATTAAATATCATGCGAGCAGATGAATATAAAAATAATGTACCCCTTCAAAATATTCCACAAAATAATAAATATATTCCACAAATAAAATAAATGAACACCCAAGCAGAGGGGCAATTCAAGGTTAATAAAATAAACCAACAGGGGTTCAGGGGTAACAAATGCAGGTCATTGAAGATGCGCCTGTCGCAGCTAAGTTTAATGGTTTAAAGTGGTTAAAATATGTACCTACTGACCGACTGACAGCTCACACATGTTGTGATAATTCGGTTTGGGAAAGTGCTTGAATTTATTTTGCTCAGAAGAGTACGAACCTTGCATTTGCGCGAGCCCCACCCATCCTCTTTTTGCCTAGCAGTAGAGTCCCTTGCACAACTCACTTGTTGAGCATTTGATGTACTCCCTTTAAATTGCTTTTCTATCAATATTCTTCCACTAGCATGCAAAGATTGCCCTGTGCAGTTGCAATTTTGTCCTGCCAATTATATTCTTCTACTCCAGAACAATGCGCAGCAGATTTTCTCTGCCTTGTTAAATGTGGAATTTCATTAAGTTTTGTTTGTTTGCTTGTTAAAAATTATCTTACCTTTTCTCTCCCTTGTTAAATCCAGGGACTTCATTTAATTTTATTTGTTAACTGTCAAATTAGCTTTTCATTAACATTATACCAAACAGAAGTGTTACTGCTCTGCTTGTTAAATCTAAGATCTCGCTAAACGTGGGGTCTACTGCATTTTTTATTGAAGGATTAACGACCACTGTGTGCAACTCAGTGGACTATTATAAGCAGTCATCCGTCCCCAATGTAGGGCCACTGGCTCCAGGGAAGGGAGTGAGCCAGTGCTTGTAAGACATACCACAGCATCCATGCCTCGGTGGGATCCAAACCTGGACCCTTCTCAGACGGATGGTCTTAAGCCAGCACTTGGACCACTGTGCCACAGGGGCAGTGCTAGACTGTATGTTCCTAGACTTTTAGCAGAGGTTCTGGTAAATGCTAATACAGATTCATGTCACCTGGCAGAAGAAAAAAATTAACTGGAAATATTTTAAAATGCACTTAGAAAAATTGTAGTGGGTATAGCTATACAGCAAAAAAGTTTTTCCAGCCTGATAACTACAGGTTGATATTATAGTGAGTATAGTGAGTGTTCTACATGTGTGCTAATATAGTGATTGCAGAAGTACTGCTACTATTGTAACACACTACTTTTACCGTAGCATGGCATGTAGCATCACTACAAATTAGGAAAATATAACAGTAACACGCAACAAAATAAAATAGCTTGCAGTGAAACACCTTGCAAATCGTGCTACTTCAAAAAAAAAAAAAAAAAAAAATCTAATCATGTGACATTTCCACACCTGAAGCGTAGTTGGTTGGGATAGGGGGATGAGTATGTTTTGCCTGCAGTGATGTAACTGACTTGATTTACATTGTGAAAGGTCTTGCCAAACTTTAACAGAGCTTCTACAGAACAATCATGGTAGCAGTTTTATTGAGGACCGTTGATTTTGAAATTTGATTTCATTAGTCAAAGAGAATTAATTCACTGATATTTCTTGATATGGTATTTAATTGAATTCCTTGGGCTTTGCAGCTAGTCTAGATGATATGCCACTGAATATGTTAAAATGTGTTACATAATGATGTTCAAAGCTGAGGTAGATACCAAAATAAATAAAAATAAAAATTGTGTGGTTTGGGAACACATCAAGCGAATGTTGTAGGGTGGTGTGTGGGACCAAGAATAGAGCAGCAAACTGCATCATATCAAGCCAGATTTGGGTCTGAAAACGTAGAGAGGAAGTGGTATTGACACGTCTCCGCATTGGGCATAGCCGTTTTACTCACCACCGTTCAGGGTTTAAATTAAAAACAACAACAACACTAGGGTAGTTTTTATTGGTCTTTTTTTGGGGGGGGGGGGGTCAGTTTTTTTCTTTTAAACATTGTTCTTAAATAATTTAACATTGTTAAGGAAGTTGCACGTGTTACTATATGAATGACCCTGAATATATGTCAGAGTCATGTTTTGGACAACATAAAATAGGTATACAGTATGATGGGTTGTGTCAAGATGAAATCCCTGTCTCTGCTTAACACCTCTTGTTACATGTGTTATCATACATGGTGCGTGTATGTGTATGTGTCTGTCTGTCTCTAAAATAACACAGTTAATAAAAGTGGAATGCCATGAAGACAGAGCTCCTCCAATAGGTTTTATCAGTGATTTAGCTCTGTTTTTTTTTTCTTAATTTGCCATTGCATTCCGGTGAACTTCTTAACAGCAACGTGTGCACATTTTGGCTTTTCACTTTACTAGTAACTTGTTTCGCAGTGTTTCCTTCACCTTGTTTCTTTATATATATACTGATCAAGCGAAAACATTTAAACCATCTCTGTGTTATGCAAACAAGTGTGCATGCCGACAGTCAGCATCACGTGCCAAGGTCATGAATGATATATATACAAGGTTTGTCCGGAAAGTAATGAGGCCACTTTTCCTGGGCCAATCAGAAGGGCCGGAGGGCGGAGTCTCCGGGCGCGATGGGTGGCGGGGTATGTTAGATAAACAATCTATGTCTCGTCAGTTGGCTCTGAGCTTTTACAGAGACTGAGGATCGCTTGCGAAGTAGACAGCTGTGTGAGCGTCACGTGACGGTCAAAATGCAGAAGTGTCGAACAGCGATACGCGGTAAAGTTTTGTGTTAAACTTGAAAAATCCGCGACCGAGACATTTTCTATGATGCAGAAAGCCTACGAAAAGGATGCTTTATCGAAAGCACAAGTGTTTCGGTGGCACAAAGCGTTCACAGAGGGAAGAAAGAGCGTCTAGAATGAGCCACGCCCAGGACGCTCTTCAACGTCTCACACTTCGGACAACGTGGAAAAGGTGACAGCAGTTTTGGACTCTGACCGACGTCTGAGTGTTAGATTGGTAGCAGAGCACGTGGGACTCGCGAAATCCATTGTGCACGAAATCATCACGCAAGAAGTGCAGATGCGGAAAGTTTGTGCAAAATGGGTGCTAAGGTTTTGACCCATGAACAGAGGAACAATCGTGTGCCGATTTCTCGTGAGCTTGTGGACCATGTGAGGAGTGAACCTGTTTTTTTAGAGAAAGTTATAACAGGTGATGAAATGTGGGTCTTTGAGTACGATCCGGAGACGAAAAGACATAACTCAGAGTGGCACACTCCCGAGTTTCCTCGACCAAAGAAGGCTTGAACGTGCAAATCGAAGATGGAATCGCTGATCATTGTCTTCTTTGACTGTAAAGGTGTTGTCCATAAGGAGTTCGTACCACCCGGACAGACGGTCAATGCTGCATTTTACGTGGAAGTGCTTCAATGGCTGAAGAACAGAGTTGCGCGCTTCCACAGCGATCCCTGTTCTTGACTTCCAGCTCAAGCTACGTGGTGTGGCAGAACCGTTGGCAGCCGTTTATTGATGTTCAAGGATGTTATTTTGAGGAATTTTAATGTTATGTAAGTATAACTTTAATTAAACATCTGTTATTGAATGAGTCTCATTACTTTCCGAACAGACCTTGTAATAACTGGGTCGAAGCTCATTCAGTCATTATTTCATTTCGTCTCAACATGGGAAAAGCAAAGGATTTATCTGATTTCGACAAAGGCCAGATTGTTATGGTAAGACACCACCTTGGTGAGAGCATCTCTGAAACAGCGACGCTGGTAGGCTGCTCATGCTATGCAGTAGTTAGTACCTATCAAAGATGTTCCGAAACAGGTGACACTTCGAGACGTTGACAAGTTGTAGGCAGGGATGCCAGAGGTTAGCGCATGCTGTCTCGTCTTGTCGGCGGCAACAGGAGGGCTACTATGGCTGACATTACCCATAATTTCAATTGTGGTGGAGGGCCCAACGTGTCCAAACACACAGTTCATTGTACGCTCTTGGATATGAGTTTCACACACGTAAGAACAAAGCAGTACTGTAAAAAAATGGACAAGCAGGGGGAGATGTGACTGACAGCACATGCGTAGTGTTAGGAAGTAAAAGAAATATTTTTTGTTTTGTTTTGTACATTCTGTCATTGATGGAAGGAAGCGTATGATATATTTGGTTGTAGCATACTGATATTTTATTGGTAGCATAATTGTAAATATTTTCATGTGGCCACATGTTTCATTTGTTACTAAGTTATGTATTTGTGTTTTGTGTAGTGTGCACATTGTTTAAGCCATTGTTCAAGTATGCAAATTGTGTTGACTGCTGTACTGCTGACATCATTGTTTCCTGTGAATTGCTTGGAGGTGCTGTCTCACTGAGCTGGTTGTTGTGTCTTGGATGTCTCTTGGGTTGTTGTGTTGTTAAGATGTTATGTGGAGTGTACTTTGCAGCAAAGTGTTCTGCATTTGAAATTAGTATGTGTGCTACCTTTGGAATAATTATGTGTGCAGAAAAATTGGAAATAAATATACATCTATCAAGAATTAAGAAGTGCCTCCTCATTATTGTTTGGTTATATTGAGTACACTGTGTGCACTTGTTAAAAAGAATTATAAACATTTCATTTATTACTAAGTTATGTTAGTATGTTCTAAGGCCAACCTGTGCCAGACTGCTTCCTGCTGTGTCACACTATTCCAAACCTATGCAACCAGTCTGTATATTTTCTGATCACACCTTGTACTGATTCCACATTTTGCTGCATACTGTATACATGTATTTGTGTGTTTTATTCACCAGATTACTTAAAACTAATAGATTCCAGTATGTGTACCTTTTGCTTTGCATTTTTTGAGTGTTGTGAAAAGATCTGACTGAAATTTGGCACTTTAGTTATTGTATCATTAGGGCATATATGGGCTTCACATACTTATATTTACATTGTAAGGAATGTCTCATCATAGAACAATAGTAAATAAGTGGGTGTTCTGATGGGGAATCTTCTGAATGACATCTGTTGTATGCATTCATGATAGTTTGCTAAAATGAAGAAATAAATTATAGAAATTTTGATGTGAGAGTTTTCTCATTGCATGCTAAGTTATATTTTGAAGGAATTTCTCTGCAGTATTGTTTCATATTTATCTTTCCAGAGTCTATCATGCAGTTCGTCCATGGCAGCCAAGAGGCCTATTTGATTGGGGATATTTCCTATTATCCATCCCATTTTCTTTTGCATACAGCATATTTCTAAGTATCACCAGGTTTGCATGTATGTTATTTCCCTTTATGTGGAAGTTTTTGTTAAAAATATATATAATCATGTCTTTTTTAAGTGTGCCTTCTGGTTTTACTTTACTTTTTTAGTAAAGTTCATCTTCACATAAACTGAGATATTAGTTTATTAGGTACATCTACTGTTGACACGTATACCAGCATGTAAGACCGTACATGAGCACAGTGTGTGGTGTGAATCAGGTAGACCAGCTCATTGCGCATGAGTTAGCATTCGATTAAGGGTCAGTATGAACAAAATGAGTCATCTGAGTGAGCTGGAACATGGCATGGTAGTTGGTACCAGGTATGCCAGTTCGAGTATATCCCAAATGGCTGTCCTCCTACACTTCTCAAGCATAGCTGCAGCCAAGGACTTACCATGAATGGTGCAACATGGAAAAAACTTCAAGCAATCGGGGATCCTATTAATGAAAACTGATGGTGGTGGATCAGAGCATTTACAAGAGACTACTGATGAGAATCGTGCAAATGAATTGACAGACGGCAACCTGGTATATCACTGCAGAATTTGGCATTGGTGTACCAAGGTCATTTCTGAACGTAAAACACATCGGACCCTACCACAGGGGTTGAAAAATAGGCTAGTCCAATGCCTGGGACTGTAATTTTTATGTTCAGACTAAGACAAAATATTTTTTAATTGCCTGAGACTCCCGTTTAAAAAGTTTCTTTATCCAGAGTTCACCTTACACATTTTGATGTCTAACATTTCTATTTCAGGAACCTTATCTGCTGTGGTTTAGATTATGGATTGTGTGTGTGTGTGTGTGTGAGTGTGAGTGTGAGAGAGACAATAGAAAAAGAAATATCGACAAAGGTTGGTTTACCTGTTTTGGTTTACTGGGAGAGAAAAAACAAAACAGCCACTGAGGTTAGATGTAGATGGGCTGTTACTGGGAGGGCAGGTAGTGTTTTGTCTGCCTGCCATTATTTAACATGTTCGCTGTGTTACGACCTACCTGTGGGTCATAACGCATTAACTTCTACATTTTTCAGATTAGGAAAAAAAAAAAAAAAAAAGGTTTATATACCTAAATCTGTAGTGGATATCAGTCACCAGAGTTGTATATATATGCGTACGCAACCATTGAAACGGAAAACTTGCTGCAAACCAGTGAAGCGCGAACCACGATAATAATACAATAAGATAATTTTAAGAAAAATGAATAAACAATAAATAATTACTAATTACAGGTTCTAATGGGGACAAAATATGTTGATTATGATTGAATGTGCAGCAATGTGTGTGAAATGGCTATATTCGTGTTTTACCTTCTACCACAAAAGTGGTTAAATTCACATGGTTCCACTTCCATCATATTTTCATTAATGGGTGCAGGTACTGTGCTTCCATGTGATTTATTAGTTTTACACTAGTCTATGTATTTTGTTTTTCGTAATGAGATGGCAGTACAATGTTGAACAACTACATAAATGCAAACACAGAACCTAAATTTACTCAAAGTGCAGAAAATGGACTTAGACCACATGAATTTCAAACAGCTCAAATATTCACTTACTGCCACAACTTCCCTCTTGCATATGGAAAATTATAGCTGTAAAATACTTTTAAGTTTCTGAAATAGGACAGTCTGTGCAAAGCTTGGATAAAAAGTTAGCTAGCATTATTTAGATAATAAAAGAAATATTTGTTAATCACCACTTTGGACCAAAATGTCAATATATAGCTTACTTCTAAGTGCTCTTTTATGACAAAAGAAACTTATTCATTGTGCATTTTTGAGAGCTTACAAACAACAGTTGCTTAATAATGATATTTACATACATACATATCACTAAGCTGTTCTCTGAGATTCAGAGGTTAGCTCCAAAAGAAATACAAACTTCCAGATATTTTTACTTATTGTTGTCGTATCAAACTTCGCCATTTACAGTGATCTTGACATACAACTCGTGCTTCACTGATATCCATTACACGCCGTACACAAGATCTTTTATACTTCATACTCATAATCTTTTTCTCGTGCAGACACTCCTGAATCTGATCCTTCCATGATTTCCTTGGCCTTCCTCTGCCTTTCCTTCCTGCCACTTGGGTTGAAAATATTTTCTTAGTAAGCATTTCATCACTCATTCTTTCAACATGGCCATACCACCGAAGCATATTGGTCTCCACCTTGCTAACAACATTTTGCTTCACATCACACAACTGCAATACATCTTCATTTCTTACACAATCATATTGTGTCTTGCCACAAACCCCACGTAAGTAACGCATTTCTCCAGCACACAAACGACTCCTATGTGTCTTCTGCAGTACCCAGGTTTCACTGCCATACATCAGAGTAGGAACAATTACTGTTTCATACACAGCCATGCGGGACTCTCTAGAGAACCCATCATTCCTGTGAAAACCTCCCAGAGCAGCTATGACTTTCAAAGAAGAATTCACTCGCCTACTGATTTAACCATCCAACTTGTTCTCTCTGTCAAACATGCTTCCTAAATACACAAACTCGCTCACCTGGTCAATCACAGTGCCATTTATGCTTACATTACATTCAGTGCTATCCATTCCTCTCTCAAACACCATAACTTTGGTTTATTCCTTATTTATACTCAGTTTGAATTTCATGCAAACTTCGTGCATCCGAGTCAACATACTCTGCAACTCACTTTTGCTCTCTGCCAACAGGACAGTGTCATCAGCATACAGCAATCTGCACACACGGATATCACCAAGACATAAACCACTATTATCTATTTTGGCCTCACGCATGCATGCGTCCATAAATATATTAAACAGCCATGGTGACATTTGCCCACTTGTAATTAAATATCCATGAAAGGAAGGGGCAAATCCTTTTTCATGAGTTTGTCCACTGATTTTGAAATGTACCACTACTTAAGGGTTATGACTTTTGTCTTAAGAAATGCCAGTAATTTTTACCTTGCTTGGCAAAGCATTTTACCATAGCTTCCAATACTGTAACATTTAGTTGGCAGTGGTCTATTAACAGAAATCATCATTTCATGAAGAGCAGTTTCTTCATTAATGGTCTCCTTTCATTATTGTGATGTTCATATACTGCAGTTAGAGATTCACAAACAGATTCTATAGACATAACAATGGCACCATCACAAATTCAATTGTACAATTAGTTCCACATTTTGAAATAACGCATTTTCATTTGCTAAAAATTTCTGAATAATGTCAATGCTAGTAAGCCTTTTGAATTCTTCAGGCATAGGATTGATTATTAGGTTTTGATAGAAAAGTCTTATATTGAAGTTGCATCTCAATGGTAGGAACATCTTTCAACTCATGAAGTTTCTGAGCTGAAAGTAAAAAAATTGCCATGTGAGATGATGCAGCTGTAAGAGGAATTCCTTTAATTTTAAGTTTTGTAGCTAACAGTTTCAGATCTGTTATATTCCTAACATGATCAAACAAAACAATATAATCTGCAGTGAAAACATTTTTTCTGAATTTTTCAGCCATTACCAATGAAAAATGTTCAAGTTCTTTTTCAACTTCTATTTTGACATCATTCCACCCAGGTCTTTGCTTTTTTTTTTTATCTGACTACGCGTGAGATTGCTGCCATCTTCAGGCTCTGAGAGAAAGAGTGGAACTCCTTGATATTCTAATGTACTTTCAGTTAATGCTTTGTCAGAATAATAATAGGGCCAACAACATTTGATTAGAGCTTGCATCTCTTCAGATTCATTATTAGCACTTTTACAAGGACACACATTTGAATTTATCATAGAAGACATTGATTTTAAATGATTTACCATTTTAACAAAACAGCTGTACCACTCATGTGGAAGTACATTTACTTTTTGTAAATTATTTATAAGTTTAACAAACTAACTGATCATATAGATCACACAGGCCAGAGAGTCTTAAGCAGAATTTCAAATTCAAGATCTTATTCATTTGTAGGTTTGCATCTGCTGCTTTTTGTCTTTCAGTAGAATTTCCATTAACTGATTCTGTTTGTCTTTCTTCTGATATGGAAACAGTGCCTTTAGAATCAAGTCTAAAGTTCTCATAAACTTTCTAAACGGAGTTCACAAACCTTTTTTTTTTTTTGCTATAAAAACAAGGATTTCTGAAATGATTCTTGTTTGCTTCTTGAGCTGCATCGGTACTTAACTGCAAGAAATCCTTTAAGTTTTCATATTCTTTGCCCCGATTAAATATGGCGAATATTGAGCCAATTGTTTCAATGAGCATGACAACCCAAGCAAATTTCGAATTTTTGCACAGGTGCTTGTCAACAAGTCCAGCTTTTTATGCATTGGGTCCCAATCATAGAAAAACTGCTTTTGACAACTTTCTTCATTATTTGATGTGAAATAATCACTGAGGTACTTTGGCACACCCAAGTTAAAATACTGACCATCAAATGACCCACCAATAGACTGTTTAGCGGAAATCTTCCATTCCAAAATACATGATATAATACTTTCTGCTACTGCTTTCCCAGTGTGAGCTTTTATGACAGGATGACTTAAATATATTGCATGGATAAGTTTGTCTGAATCAAGCACTACAGTCACAATCATCATGAACTGTCCAGTTAGATGTTTCCAGATTGCTTTGTCGGCAATTATTTTTACAGGTGGTTGAAATCCAGTTTGTACTAACTTATCAGTCAGGAAATTTTTCACACAGCTGGCTATTGAATCTGATGCATATGGAAGAAACTTTCTGGCAAATGCTGCTGAATGGTTAATGTCACCTAAGTCAGAACCGTTACTAATGTTAATTGCAATATCATCTTCGAAATCACTGTATGGATGACCTTTGTGATGCAATTTATAGGCAATACAACCAATTCATAACCCAATTTCTCTTCTTTTTTCTTTTCAGCTTTTTCTCTTAATTCTGTAGTTGACCGATGCAAATTACTCACTAAGTGCTCTTTCAAATGTTGTTTAAGACTTTGAAATTTTGAGGGCAAATTACAACTTGTAGGAAATTCTGTTCCACATTTTCAGGGTCATATAGAAATATAGCTGGATGAAAATTTATTCCACTTTCGTGCAAAGGATTTCCAGTGGGTGTACAAATGCGACACATCATGCAACAAGTTGATTTATCATATTGAAAATAATCAAAAAATGGAGGTTATATCTGAGATGGAATGGCAGGATTGAAACAAATAATTAAGATCAGCAGATCTACCTGTGCATTGTATATCATTTTCTTGTTCTATCTTTTCTCAAGTCAGTTCTCATACTCTTAAGACGGGCTATTTCATTTTCAAGTTTCGTTACGTGCTCAAGAATATTATCTAACTTATTCTCAACAATATTTACATGTGCATTACTTGCTGTGGGCTGTTGCTGCTTTCAAAGGAATTAAATAAATAAATACATAGCTCTTTCTACGTTCCACAAACACATAGCAACTGAAAAATTGTTTTTTTTTTACAGTCATCCTTGTGAATTGCCTCATTATCAACAAACCCAGCAGTTTGAATTAAAGGAGAAATTTGAGGTTCAGCCACAAATGCAATTGACTCTTGGGATATATCAAGTTCCATACTTTTTACCACGGAATAAGAAGTTTTCTGTGGGGTAAACTGTAACTCGCAACCTTCATCTGCAGTTGGTGTATCTGGTTTTAGAACATCCTCAATAATTTCATTACTTACAGCACTTGTATGTTGAATATGACTCACACTTTGAGGTTTAATGAAAGCTGCGATCCTGCACCTCTTCTCTCAGTAGAGTTAGCCACCTGATGTTTATGCTGAAGATGGAGAGCATAATTCCGTTCGTGAAATTCTTCTCATCAAAAACGGCACGTAATTTTCCGTGTTAAACTCTGACAACTACGCTTCATCTTTTTTCCAAACAAATTTGAAACACATGCCAGCAAATGTGCCACCTGTTGAAATGCCGAAATCGGGCAGAGTGTGGTCCAACTCCAAACGATAGCAGAAACACAAGTGCAAAGCTTGGCTCAAATTTCCACAGTAGCGCCAAGTGGCATTTCCTAGGCAACCACACTGAGCTCTGCTCTGCATTTGTAAATACGATTCTCCACGCAGCTCGTTTGCCAGTCTTCAATCGCTGATAAGAACTGTCCTCTCCCCCGCCTTTGCACCCGGCCTTGTGCGCAATAGAACCCATAGTCCAAAAAACTACACCCGAAAATATTGGTCCTAGACCAAAAATTCAAATGGATTTCAAATCTTTGGAAAATTTTACCTCAAATTGATACCAGACACGGAAAAAATAACTAAGCAAATGCTTCGGATTTAGTGCAGGAAAGAAAAAGTTTTGGAATGTAATTTACCCTGTTACCCATCACACAATCGGAAGTAGTGACAGTATGGTTCTTTCTTCACAGAAGTGCGCTTTTTGAGCACTCTTTCCCCTTCCATGGTTTATTATCGTCATACTTTTTTTTTTTGCCCTGGATTGCGGCTCTTTTCTCCTCTTCATCTCTAACTTCTGCTTATTTTTTTTTAAGCGCATCAGGCTTGATCTTTTTTCTCACTCCTCCATTTATTGAGTCTATAATATCTGGAAGCAGTAGCAGGAAATGGGTAAATGGAAAATTTAAAGCAAAAAGGAACGAAATTAACATAATTTTTTTCCTTCATATAATCCGCATCGTCATATAATTTGCAGACTGTGACATTCAGAAAAAAAAAAGATCGTCGTATAATCCGCACATTGTAGTTGTTGAACAGGAAGTGGAATTTTCGACAGAAAAGTCGGTCACACAATGATTCGCAAGTCCGAAGAAGTAAGAAAAAAGTTATTTTATTAAATGAAGAAATTCATTTTTAATTTTTTCACATTTTTATCTCCAGACAGATAAAGCTCAGTGGCGTGGCATACATAGATCACGGCGATGCAGCTCCAGATTATTGCATTATACCTTGCCAATGATGAAAGTTTGATACAGAACAAGTCATAGAACTTGCGTATAAGTCAAAAGTTTTTGGAGGAAATCCTGCTTTCAGAGTTGGGGGAGCGGTTTATATGCGGGCCAATAAAAAAAAAAAAAAAAAAAGGTCCAGACTTCCGTGAATTCTCTCGCAGTATTTACCAACGGATTTGTTTACGTTTTAAATCGCGGCAAAGCGGCTTTCTGCGCGTTACTGTGCGATTGTTTTCTGCCCTCAAAACTATTGCGCAGTAACTCGATCATATCCTCAACTGTGCCCACCACTTTAAGTTTAAATTCGGCAGTGTAACTGAAATGTTTCCTTTTCAAAGACATCATGAATAGCAATGAATGAAAACATCAGCAGCAAAGGCATTGGTCAACTCACAACAGCAAAAGATGAACTAAACAGAGGGCGCGGCACGCGTAAGATCCAAAAGGAGAAACGAATAGATTCGTGCAGCAAGCGCTGCGTGTACTTCTTTGGCTGGTTGCCAAAAAATAGAGATGGCACAACAGCCAGAGTTGTCCTCAATGATACAAAATGACCCCTGCCGTCCCTCCCCACAACTTTCCCGATCTTTCACTACAACACCCCTCCTCTCCGCTCCGTACAAACTCCTGACCTGAGGAAATTTTTTTTCGTGGGAGTTCCTTTTCCAATTATATGCCTCTTCTGCACAATTATCTCGCGGATTTTTTTAAAAATCAAAGGGCCATAAAAACTATTATTTTTTTTTTAAAATGGCGTATAATCCGCAGAACTTACATTTTAAACTTTTTTAGCAGATAATCCGCTGATAATACAACGAAAATTACGGTAACTTTTTTTTTTGTGTCTACAAGCAAAAACTATCCGCAAAATTACCTAATAATTTGGAAAGTATCTGTATACGTCTACATTCTGCAACTCTGTCAGTCACTTTATGTATATATCTTTAAACGACCCACCGGTGTGTCGTATAGCACTGTATTGAAACAGTTACTACCCCACCGGTGGGTCGTAACGTAGTACAAAAAAATGGCCGAAAAATGTCTCCGTAGCAAACATGTTAATTGACACTTCTTAAAGTAGAGCTTTACTTTATTCTAATTTTCTGTGGATTAGATCAAAGTAAGTTGTGACTTAATGAATTCTTATTCCTGTTAGTCTGAGACTAAATGGGCAAAAAAATAATTTTTGTCTTGTTTCCATGTTGTAAGCAGGTTACAACAGACAGTTCCACAAACCCTGCTGTGTATTGTACTCCGATGCAGAGGGAGGGTCACTGTAGCTTTGCTAATGAAGATGCATTGGCAGAAAAAGCTTACATTTGCACTGCAGTATCGGAATTGGACCTCCGCTGATTGGCAAAGGATTGCCTTCTCTAATGAGTCATGTTTTTTGCTTCATTGAACGGATGGACATTAGCGTGTAAGGTGAGAAACATCGGAGAACAAACACTTTTCAACCATTGCTGGAAGAACACAAGCTGGTGGGGGCAGCGTTATGGTCTGGGGGATGTTTTCGTGGCATTCCCTGGGTCCACTCATACTTGTGGAAGGCATTACGGACTGAATTCTGTATGAATCCATTCTTGCAGACCACATACACCCACACATGTTGATTGTCTTCCATGGGGTGGATGGGATCTTCCAGCACGACAATGCGACTTGTAACACAGCTAGAAATATCAGAGTGGTTGGAAGAGCACGATTAAGACTTCGAAGTAGTTTCCAGGCCCCCGAATTCCCCAGACTTAAACCCAATTGAGCATCTGTGGGACCACCTCAATCGTGTTGTTCACTCTACGCATCCTCTACCACGCACCCTCTAGCAGCAGTCGGGTGCACTGCAGTCAGCATGGCTTCACATACCTGTGAACACCTTTCAGCACCTTATTGAGTTACTCCCAGACCATCTAGCTGCTGTCCACGCTGTACACGGTGGTTACTCTGGATATTAGGTGGTGGTCACAATAATGTGACTCAGTTACTCTGGATATTAGGTGGTGGCCACAATAATGTATGACAGTGTACATACATACACTGAAGTGCCAAAAGTCATGGGATATGTACCTAGTATCGCATGGTTTGTACGCTCCTTGAAAAGTCCTTGAATAAAAATTTCATTTTCAATTCCTTGAAAGTACTTGAAAAAGTTTAAGGCTCTGTAAATAGTACTTGAAAATTTTTTTGTTTGTTAAGCAATGATATGAAAGAGCATGTGTTAAATAATTGTTTGTGCTAAAAAGATGTGTAGGAGATTTCTGTGTGGTTCAGATAAAACACCAAACTGATCAAATAGGGCAGAACTTGCGTTCAACCCAGGGGAGTGTGTGGACAGAAGGTATCTTGGCTATGATATCACTACAGAGTTAAGCATCAGCCATGGGAGTAAAATAAGTGGATGATGTATTCGCAAATTGTGATGGACTTCTGTTTTACTGGGGTTAGGGATGCATTCTTGCCGGAGGGTGAAACTTCCAGGAATTGCTTGTGCTTCATGTGTGGACCCTTAGTCCCCTGTCTGCATAAAAAAAAAAGAAAAAAGAAAAGCATCAAAATCATGTATCAAAAATAAAAAATGAAAGCAAACAGTAAGTATCATACTAGCAGATGAATATGAAAATAATGTACCCTTTCAAAATATTCCACAAAATAAAATGATTTCGAAAAATACCAAAGCAGAGGGGCAATTAAAGTTAATAAAATATACCAACTGGGGTCAAGGGGTAATGGCAGGTCATTGAAGGTGTGCCTGCCCCAGCTAAGGTTAATGGTTTGAACTTCTCAAATGCCTACCTACTGACTGACCAACAATACACACATAAAATAATTCGGGTTTAAAAAGTCCGTGAAAAGTGCTTGAATGTATTTTGCTTGGAAGGGTACGAACCTTGTATCGTGTAAGACCTCCTCTAGCCCGGCGAAATGCAGCAACTCAATGTGGCATTGATTCCAAAAGTGGCCGGAAGACTTCTGGAGAGTTGTTGAGCCATGCCGTCTGAACAGCCACCCACAGTTCCCTGGCATTTTGTATGTGCAGGATCTTGGGTGTGAATGGACCTTTCCACCACGTCCCATAAGTGCTACATTGGGTTCGTGTCAGGCGAACGTGGTGGCCACACCATTCGTCGGAACTGTCCAGAATGCATAATCCTACTGGCAGTTGTTCAACCCATTCGTCGGAACTGTCCTTGCCATAATCCTACTGGCAATTGTTCAACCTGACTCGCGAGATTACACCTCACAACTGATAAAAAAAATTGCGGCATGAATCAAAGCCTTCATACGACGCCTGCACCAGTTAAACATTTGCGTGTTGATTTCCCATGACTTTTGGCCCTTCAGCTTATATAAACCAGGAACTGATCTAGCGATAATTCAGGACGCTAATGCTTGCGAAACATAAAAATGCAGCGCAGGCAACAGTATTGGATTTTTAAATCAAGGTATGTAAATATGTTTGTACAAAAGTAAACTTCACAATAAATAAGTTCACTTTTTGAATATCCTTTATGAAAAAAAATATTTGCTGTGCATATTGAAAAGCTTCACATGTGTGTATCAAAAATGGTAAATTCATTCTTTTTACTTCTGTTGACTTTCTGTTAACTTCCAGACACACTGAACTGAACTTTGTCACTTGTCTATCACACTAAATTACCATAGAACATTTGACAAAATGACAGAAAATTAAAGCAAGTAGCTTTTTTTTTTTTAATGAAATAATCCAAACATTGCTTTGTATATATTTTATTTTTGAGTTTATTCTTCCATTTTAGATTTACATAACTCACAATACCTTATTTAGCCAAATGTATGTGTGTAGATTTAATAAGATCTTGTTGTACTGTAGGATTTTAATGCACCATAAAACTTTGCAAACACTGTTGTCTTGGTTGATGTTATGTGTAAGTATGACCTGCACAAATGTTTCATCTTTGCTGTTGCTTTGTTTTCATGGATAATAAATTTACTTATTCTGAAATAGACATTGTACTTATTTGACCAGTCTTATCTCAGAATGTTTGTTGTCGTATTGCTGTTAACTGTATTGCAGTATGTGTAACAAAGCTATCTTCCACTACATCTGGTTATCTGTGCTTTAAAACTCAACAAACCAAGAGTTGTGATAGATTATTACATTAGTGAGCAATAACATTTTGTTTCTTTATATATATTTTTCTGTTATTCTTAAAATGGTATGTGTTCAAAAATTCCAATTGTGACTAAATATTTTTCAAATTAATGTATGTGCTTTGTTAGCATCAACTAAAGCATATTTACTGCAATGAAGCCATTTTTAAAAATCAGTGATATGCCAGTTTACTGAAGCAATTGAATTGGGCTACCACCAAAATTTTCTGCCATTTTTTTATTTCTTCTGTTAATAAGTAAGCTTTCCATGTGGTTTCCAAACTGTGCCCCTGATAAAACATGCACTAATCTGAGGTTTATAAAATCTGATTACTAAAATTACTAGCAGTATGATAACTGGTAGGTGTGAGGTGTTACATGTCTTTTGATTCTGCAACTTTAAAAAGTATGCTAGATGAAACCCATCGGAATCGACAGTAAGTTTTTTTTTCTTTTTTGAAAATAATAAACTGATTAAAACAACAAATGTAAACTTTATTTGATTGACGAATTCATTCAACCACTTCAGTAAAGACAATAGTCCAGGTTCATGAATTTTTTTTTTTTTTGTGACTGAAGATTTAACGACCACCGTGAGCAACTCAATGGGCTATAAGCAGTCGTCTGTCCCTAATTTAGGGTCAGTGGTTCCAGGGAAGGGAGAGAGAGCCAGTGGCGTAAGACAAACACAATATCCATGCCTCGCCGGGATTTGAACCCGGATAATTCACGAACGAATGATCATAAGCAGTTGCCCATCCTAATTTAGGGTCACTGGTTTCAGGGAAGGGAGAGAGCCAGTGCCGGAAGACAAACACAACATCCATGGCTCATCCGGATTTGAACCCGGCAGACAAAACCCGTCAGAATTGACAAATCGTTTTTGCCCCCCCCCCTCCCCCGGGTAAACAAAACCCGTTGGAATCGACGATAAGTTTTTTTTTTTTTTTTTTTTTTTTTTTGAAAAGTATAAACTCGTATGGAACGTTTATTTACATCTTTACATAATGGGGAAATGTCTTACGTACGTGCATAAAGTGGATCGAATTATGCCGCACCAGGATTCGAACTCGTAGACGAAACCCGTCTGAATCGACAATAAGTTTTTTTTTTTGAAAAGAATGAACTCATGTGAAATGTTTATTTACATAATGGAAAACTTCTTACCTATGTGAATAAACTGGGTCGAATGAATGTTAAATTGTATATATACATCACACAGTCCAATGGCACAACGCAATCAGGTCTTCGAGTGTTCGCTGTTCCGATAAGAAATTTCAAACAAATTCCTGCTAGCGTTGTTTTGCACAACGGTTCACTGAGAAGAGAGACTTCGGACTTTGGACTATCTGAGTCCCTCCATACTTCCACCTTCAACAGCGCGTGAGTCAACCGCAGGCGATTGGATGTCAACCTCACGCTTCTCCCATTGACTTTACATGGAAACTTTGCTGCCCCACAATGCCTGAACCATTGGCCTAATCTCAGTTTTCTTGTTGACTGGCACATTTACATGGGGAGACCTTTATTTTGATAATTCAACCATATATTTTTACATTCAGCCTTACTCTCACAATGGTCTTACAGTAAAAAACCTTATAGAATTAAATAGATTAATTTTATGAAAGCATGATTTTTTTATTGTTAAGTTAAAGGGTTTATTTTGGCCTCTGAAATTAGGATTTTATTTAGAAAGTAATAATAGAAGTACAGTCTAACTCTGTTATAATGAGCACTACGGGAGTGGCCCATTTTGCTTGTTACAGCCGTTATTTGGGATATCTGTGAAAACGATACCCGGCGTAAAAAGGCATAAAAAAAAAAAAATGTGGTGTATTGATGTGGATGTCTGTGATCAATACTGTGAACTTTTTTTTCCTAATACGAGTTCCTGGAAGTCATTCCCAGATGGGATTAGATCAGTCACCTTCCAGGGACTCTACCCCTCATTTTCGGTGCAAGCCCTTGTTCCTTCCACTCCACCACCATCTCCCACTTCCCTAATCATGATATACTATGTCAACACTTCTGTAAGGAAGGTGGCGGGGCGATATCAGAATTGTGTCATCCAAGGGTCAAGAGGGAAAGGGGATTAAATGTCAGTTAACAAAGAAATTAGCTGACAATCCCCTCTCCCTTTCTAAGCTTAGAATGCCAAGGGGAAAATAAGTTTTTCCACCACCCAAAAATCTGCCTCCAGGGTGGTTTCTAGTGGGGAGGCGTGGCGGTGAGGTTGGACCCTTCTGAAAAACCAGGAATGTCTGCAGTGAAACTGAGGGGTTTGGTGTCACATGGTGGATTAAAAAAGGCCGCCAGAGGAGAAAGTTTACTTGCTATATCCGTGAATGTTCTCATTATATGCAAGAAGTATTTAATGTAAATTATTGTGAACTAGTCGCAGAGATAGCATTTACTTGCTATAGCGTTGAGTTCGTTATAACCGAATTTGACTGTATATAAATCATGTTTTTTTTTTTAAGTGGCCGTGAATTCTGCTCCTCTGCCTTTGGTTGACAGTTGTCTTCTGATTGCACACAGCATTATGTATGAACATTTAAGTCCCCCCTCGATCTGGAGATTATTAGGGCTTGTATGTGGGAAAATGAAACTGTCATAATTGATAAATATTAGGTTGATTAGAATTCCAAATCACTATCTTCAGTCAGTTGGAGAGGAGTAAAAAAATTTGACTGGAGGATGTAGAACTTGTAATGTTACTGCAAAACGTTGGCATTAGACTTATGAACGGCTTTCATTCCAAATAAAAATTCATTTAATTCCAAATATGTTCATGATAACCTTCGTATCACACCATGTTCAAAAGTGGCATTGCCAGTCTGTCTTATGTTTTAATAAGTGGGTTGCGATTTAAACCCCTTCCTCCCTTTTAAATCTACATGAATGTTTTGTGCTAATTGTAGAACTCTGCATTTCTAATTTTATAAGAAGTACATTTTTTTTTAAATCTTTATTAGTGGCAGTTTGTGAAGTAATCATGGTATTCAAAGAGTTTGTGTATTGGCATGTTTGATGTGTAAAAAGTAGGCCAATGTATTCTGAATTTTGGATTGAAAATGCCTTGTTGAAATTAAGTTCAAAAACTGTTGTTTTTAAATTCAGAAGTTTCATAAGCTGTGATAGGTCAAATGTTTTGTATTTTATGCCTATATATAACAAATTATCTTTAAATTAGGATCATATAATTGAGCTAGTGTAATATGCTAGTGTGTTAAAACTTGGGCAGACAACTTAATGTGGTTGGCTTCGTGTTTTCAGCTTCACAGCTTGAGTGGAAGTGTCCCAACATTTTCCTCATTTAGTGAGTCACTTATTCATGCTGCTTGTTTTTTTTTTTTTTTTTTTTGTCTTCTCCTGACAAAACCATTAAATTTGAAATATTAATTTTCTAATTTATGTCTTTGTTTCAGGTATAGGTTATAGATCAATTAGTGTAGTATTTTGTAACTTTATAAAGCATTAAAAATTTTGTGATACATGCATTTTGCTAGGAGCCCTTTCTTGTAATACTTAACCTTCTAGTTTGCTGTGTATTGCATGTTATTAATTTGTTCAGAACTGTTGCACTTCAGCTTAGTTTGTTAAACATTTTGATTGTGCATGCTACTGATTAGTTCCTTTAAAATGTGTTATTTTAAAATGCCTTGTGCTATCTTGTAACATTTCTTAATTTATTTGCAGTAAGCTTAATACGCCCAGATCCAAGACGAAGTAAGTTAAGTTACTATTTTTTGTTTAAGTTCTTTCATCAGCTCATTCTTGAAATAATTATTAAAAACAGTGAATAAAGCAGTGTAAAGGATGTAGAGTTTAGTTGCTGATTAATTTGTATAATTAAGGTTTTGCATGTACTGTTTTGGTTGTGTACAAAAGATGGGATTTTCATACATAAAATGTAGACTTAATAAAGAGGTTACCATATTTTGAATTTGTCTGCATAGTTATCTCTGCATTCTGTCTGCTTATGTACATTGGTTTTCTTTCTGACATTAGATGTCCATTTTTGCATTTAGTGGTTTTCCTAGGTTTTACATACATATCACTAAGCTATTATCAGAGATTCAGAGGCTAACTCCACAAAGAAATTCAAACTAGCGGATAATTTTTCTTGCTGTTGCCGTATCAAACTTCTCTATTTACAGTGATCTTGACGTACAACTCGGGCTTCACTCACATCCATGGATATACTTGTGGTTGAAAAATATATTAGATACACACGAACCATTCTCAATGCAGAGTTCAATTAATCTTTCACCATAATCATTCACACAAGGATAATTAAACTTACCCAGAACATAGTCAGATATTGCATTTTGCACACCTACTCTAGCATTGAAATCACCTGTTGTTATAACTTTCTCTTTAGCACCAAACTGGCTCAAAATAGCTTTTAGCTTATTCCAGAAATCTTCCTTCTTATTATCAGAGGGTCCCGATTCACAAGGAGCATACACTACAACAATTACTTTTCTCTGAAGTTTCACTTTCAAAGGAATCCAAAGAATTCTCTCACTTATGCAGCTATAGTGAATAAAGTTATTCTTCATTTTTTTTACTTAAAATCACACATACACCAGCGTTCTCTCACATTATTCAATATTTCAGACCACATACTCATCGTTCTATTCACTTCTTCTATCCCAATTTTCTTCTTTTTGGTTTCACTTACACACAGCACATCCAGTCTATACTTATTCATCTCTTCAATCGCCTCGTTCATCTTGCCATTTATACCTCTAGTATTCCATACACCAATCTTACACTCGCTCAGCCGAGATCTCTTTCTCATACGCCATTTAGAAAGTCCAGGTCGATTCTGTGGTGGTCCGTCCTTCTCAAGTGTGGTAGGTCCACCGTATCCCACACTTAGCAGGTTTACATGCATACTATGTAAATGGTTTAACAGTTTAAATGAGAAGCCGTACTCTATTCATAATTTTTTTTTTCAAAGCCGTACTCTATTCATATTTTTTTTTTCGAAGTTGTAACTTATTCATATTTTTTTCTTGAAATCATTAGGCAGAATTTTTTTTTTTTTTCTTGAAATCATTAGGACGAGCCATTTGTGATTTGAGGGCATGTACACTTTGTATCAGTGTAATATCTCTACAGTTAGTCATTGTTAAAGACAGAATTTTCCTGAAGTGCAGAACTCACACTTTCACTGATGTCTGTTCATTGATGCACTCATTATTATGCCCATAAATTTAGTTTTTGTGAGAAGTAGTGTGAAATATTGTGGTGTATACAGTATATTGACAAAAGTCATTTACACCTAGAAGAGAAACTCAACATAGCATTTATTGACATACATTAGTACAGTGTCAGTCCACCTCTGGCCTTAATTCTTGCACTGACCCTGCGAGACATGCTTTTGACAAGGTTTTGGCACAAAACCTTGTATGCGCTTCCATTCAGTACATAATGCTGCAGCTAACTGTTGCTTAATAGTAGGCCTTGGTTCCAAACTTCATATGCGGCACTCTAATTTATCATATAGGTGCTCTATGGGATTAAAATCGGGGCCCTGTGCTGGCCAGTCCACACACGATACTGAATTATCATCAAACCGTGTGTAACAGTTTTTGCTTTATGGCTCGATGTATCATTTACTGGTACCAACAAGGCTCTGTTCCATAGTATTGCCACAGAGTTGGTAGGGCATAATTGTCCAAGATATTGAGGCAGACTTGCTGGTTAACAGGTTTGTCCACGATAACCAATGGGCAGGGACCATACCAAGAAAAACACCCCCACACGAGTACACTGCCAGCTCCAAACTTGACCGTAGGAACAATGCACCATGGTAAATAGCATTCCCCCAGCTGCTGCCATACCCACACACGGCCATCAGACTGATGGATCGTGTATCTGGATTCATCAGTTCATAGGACTCGTTTCCATTGATCTATGGTCCACTATAAATGTTCTTTACACCATGCTAAACGACGAGTAGCATTTTGAGTGGAGATGAAGGGCTTATGAGCAGCCGCACGACCTCAGTAACCCATGGAATGAAGTTCTCTTCGAATGGTACTTGTACATACCGAGGTTCCAGCATTTTTACTCACCTGTACACTGAGGTCTTGTGCAAGTACTCCATCGATTAGCTGTAACAACTTTCCTGAGGCTTCAACATCCTCTATCACTGATTTCCTTTGGTCTGCTGGTACGTTTTGCTCTTTAGGCACACCATGTGTCTTCCACTTATTCAGAACATCCAAAACAGTTGACTTGGGTGTGTTTAAATGCCTTTCGGTTTCTCTTATGGAGAACCCACTAATATAACACCTCCTTTCTCAAAGACATTTCTCTCCCACCGCGACATTTTCATTCAACCTCACAGTGCGATATGATCGCGAACTGCTGCAGGCTTGTTTTTATACCGTTTGCAGCTGTACCACGCATCTTAACAACGCAACGGACCCGTTCATTTGCTTTTGAAGTGGTGTCCGGTGACTTTGTTCAATATAGACTATATTTAACATAGCTGGGAGTTTGCATGAATGACACCAGGTCTTGAACTGGTTCACATATTTTTCCAGTAAATGTTGATTTAGAATAAGTATTTTTGCTTATCATGGCAAGCTTGTTAACATTTCAGAATGATCGGCACTTTTGATGTTTAATTCTATTTAATTTTTTTGATGCTTTAATATTTTTCAAATTGCTTGTTATACTTGGGGTTGATAAACTTAAGAATTTTAGTGAAGCTGACAAACCATGAATAGTGATTTTTAATTTCTTTAGTTAAAGCACCCAATGTTGCACCCTATTTGTAATCTTACTTTTATGTTCATGCATATTTCTTTGTATCATCTCTTCATAATAGGTTTCCTGTTTTGTCTAAATACTGAGTAAAAAAATTAGAAGTATCTTTTGTTTTAAGTGTTTGTAGATAATATAGTGTGAGTGTGTGATATGCACTGAATGGAGTGGTACATCTATGAATCTATGTCATTTATGTACACTGAAGTGCCAGAAAAACTGATGTAGACGACCTTATGCAAAATACATAGCAATGTCACCTATGCACATACTCGGTTGCGTATATAAAGCGATAGACATCCTTGTCAGCTGTCAAAGCTGTTTTCGGCATGAGAATGACAAGTATAATAACGATTTAAGCGATTTTCAATGCGGTGTCATAGTTGGTGCTCGTGAGATGGGCCATAGTAATTCGGAGGTAGAAACGAAGTTTGGATTTTCGTGGACGACCATTGTAAGGGTGTACCATGACTACAAGAATTCCGGCAAAACCTCCAACCTATGATACCAGTGTGGCCGTAAAAAGACATTGAGTGAATGTGACGATCGTCGGCTGTCAAAAATCATTTCATGCGATAGGCGTGCAACACTCTTGCAGGTATAATCGGAATTCAATGCTGGTGCCTCAACAAGCATCAGCGTCCGGACTGTGCAACGTACCCTGCACGATATGGGCTTTGGGAGCCGACGCCCAACTCGAGTCCCCTTGATGGGGGCACAACACAGAGTTATGCGCCTGGCTTGGGCATGGCAACACTGCCACTGGACTTTTGATGAGTGGAAACAAGTACCCTGGTCTGACAAGTCGCGTTTCCAACTGTATCGGGCAGACGGAAGGATTCGTGTGTGGCGCAAACCTCAGGAAGCCATGGATCCTGCGTGCCAAAAGGGAACTGTACTGGCTGCTGGTGGTGGTGGTGCGGGGTCTGTAATGGTATGGGGTGTGTTTAGCTGGACTTCACTGGGATCCCTGGTACGTCTAAAAATGTCTGTGACTGGCCAACGCTATGTGTGCATCCTTTCTGACGAGGTACACACGTTCGTGTCCTGCATTCACGCCGATGGGTTGGGCCTGTTCCAACAGGACAATGCACCTCCACACAAGTGTCAGGATGCTGCACTACGGTTAGAGGAGCATTCATCTGAGTTTGGAGTGTTGCCATCCCACCCAAGTCCCCAGATCTGAACGTGATAGAACACATTTGGGATGCCATGCAACGTGCATCGAACACAGGAATCTGAGACCTCGGAATACACCCGAATTGTGGAAGGCTCTGCAGGAAGTGTGGTGTGCATTGCCTACAGCATATTTCCAGAAGCTAGTGGAATCCATGCTCTGTCATATTTCTGCAGTCCTGCGCTCCCGTGGGGGACCTACCAAGTTTTAGACTGGTGTACCAGTTTTTCTGACATTTCATTGTATATACGTGCATCAGAGGCAGAAGGATTTTTCATCTTGAACTCCTTTTTCAAGAAAAAGCCACACAGGAAATGGACATGGAGACATCCAATTGGGACGACAAGTGAAATTGATTTTATTATGTGTAACAAAAAATTCGTCATCGAAGACTGCAGTGTGCTGAACAAGTTCAACACAGGTAGTGACCATAGATTGGTGAGATGTAAGATGCACCTCAACACTAAACTGGAACGTGGCAAGCTCATAAGACAAACAAAATGTATTGACATAACCAACCTTAAAAAACACCATAATACTTTCAAGTTGGAACTGAAGAACAGATTCTCTGCTTTAGAAGGCCTAACATCGGAAGAAGTGGATATTTCGGAAGTTAACAGAAAAGTAACCAAAGCTCTAATGGAAACAGCAACAAAATTAGCTGGGTCTAAGAACAAGTTGCATGTGAACAAATTATCAGGAAAAACCAAAATGTTGATGCAAAAAAGAAGAGAGATGAGGACAACTAAAGTAGATGTGACTTCCAAAGTGGAATATATAGAGCTATGCAAGACAACACGAAAAAGTATCACTGAAGACGTAAGGAAATTCAACTGTGAGCTAGTGAGGAAAGCAATTGAAAACAACCAAAGCCTTAAGATAGCAAAGGGACATCTCAGTAAGGGAAGAAAACAGATTATGGCTCTGAGAAAAGAAGATGGTTCTATAACAAGAAATAGAGGCAGAAATTTTGACAAGAGTGAATGATTTCTACTCCAAATTATATGAAAGGGATGATACATGTACTCCAGACATCATGAAAGGTACCAGAGTTCTTCCAGTCCTCCCAGCAGAAGTTGCTCATGCAATCAAGAACATGAAGCGAGGGAAAGCTCCAGGAAAAGATGGAATTACTATAGACATCATACAAGAAGCAAGTGGAGAAATTGAAACAGTACTCGCCCAAATTTTCACTCGATGCCTTAATGAAGGGAAGATTCCTGAGGATTGGAACAATGCTACAATGATCCTGCTACATAAAAAAGGTGACATTGAGGATCTCAGGAACTACAGACCTATCAGCCTCCTATCAGTGGTTTATAAAATCTTCACTAAAGTTCTTTCACACCGCTTGAAGGTAACACTGGACATGGCTCAACCGAGAGAACAAGCTGGATTCAGGAGTGGCTACAGCACAATAGATCATATCCACGTACTGAGAGAACTGATTGAAAGAGCGAGGGAATATGAACTTCCATTGTGCATGGCTTTTATCGATTATGAAAAAGCCTTTGATTCGGTGAAACCATCAGCAGTTACCACGGCTCTGAAATCTGCGGTATTGAAGATGCATACATTAATATTATTAATAACATCTATGAAAATGCAAGTGCAAAGATTCGGCTGTTTGAAAATACAACACACATAAAAATTGGAAAGGGAGTGAGACAAGGTGACACCATATCTCCGAAGCTCTTTAATGCCACATTGGAAAATGTCTTTCAATCACTGAACTGGGAAAACAAAGGGATAAAGATTAATGGAGATTATCTAACCCACCTTCGTTTTGCTGATGACGTAGTCATTTTTGCAACTACCCCATCAGAGCTGCAGAGTATGATCCAGGAACTTGCTGACAAGAGTAAAGAAGTGGGATTAAAAATGAACTTTCAGAAGACAAAAGTGATGTTCAATGCTTTTACAAGAAATGAAGATTTATCGATTGATGGAGAAAAACTGGAGATAACAGATACGTATGTTTATCTTGGACAGCAGATATCAAGTGAGGGTCACATTGATGAAGAAATTAATCGGCGTACAAAACTTGCCTGGAGAGCTTTTGGAAGAAACAGCATAATTTTCAAGAGCAATATGCCATTATGTCTTAAAAGAAAAGTGTTTGATCAATGCATCCTTCCAGTGCTTACGTATGGTGCAGAGACGTGGACCTTAACTAAAAGAGACATACAAAAGCTGCAGACAACTCAAAGAAGCATGGAGAGGTGCATGCTTGGTATAACCAGTAGAGATAAGAAGAGGAACTCGTGGATCCGAAAAATGACGAGAGTGGAAGACATCATGATCAGAGTTAAATCCCTGAAATGGCAATGGGCTGGACATACTGCCAGAAGGACAGACCATAGATGGACAGCCGAAATTTTAGATTGGATTCCAAGGGACAGGAAAAGACCCAGAAAAAGACCACATGGGAGATGGGTGGATGAAATTCGTAAATATGCGGGAGTGACATGGAGGAGACTGGCACAAGACAGACCGTTGTGGAGGAAACTTGGGGAGACCTTCGTCCAGCAGTGGATTGATAATGGTTGACAATGATGATGATGATGATACGTGCATCTGAGTAATCAGCCCTCAGAATAGCCAGAATTCTAAAAGTGTGCACTCAGTGGAATGCCAAAAAAGTATAAACTCAGTACATTGTGAAAAACATACCATTGGAATGATTGTCCTGCAGACTTCATTGTTTCTCACTGTTGTAAAATGGGTTGTTATGATATCATCCCACAGGTGCTTGATTGGATTAAGATCTGGTTGAATGGGAATGCCATTGCAGTAAATTGACATTAGTGTTATGATTTCAAGTGTTGTTGCATTGGTCAAGGGTATATGCCTGGCTGATATTCAGTCAGTATGCATCTGCATAGCTGTACCTTTTGTTAAAATATTTAAATACTTTCATACTGTTTGATAAATAGTGTCATTATAACTACAATAAGTGACACAATTAATTAACTAAATAAACTTGAATATAAGCTTATAGTACTGGTATTGCTACTAAGCTGCAGTGTCACTTTTTGTATACTGACAATTGGCATCACCATGTTATCATCAAATTTGAATTGCATAGATGTTACTTTTTCTATTGGGTTATCGGAAAATTCAGGACGTATTTCAGCCATCTTTTGCAAAGGTCATTTATTGATAGAACGAACAAAGATCAATCAATGATATAATGCCCGTTTTGTTCAATAACCTTTTGCCATATTTCAGTGAGCTGCAGAATGCCTCGTTCATAGAACAACCTGTCTTTCATGACGAAAAACTGTACAAGGTGCTGATTTACAGCCTCATCTGAATTGAACGTTATATCACGCAAGGACTGTTGAAGAGAGCGAAACAAGTGGAAGTCTGACGGTGCAAAGTCAGGAGAGTATGCTGGGTGTGGCAACAGATCCCACCCAAGCTCCAATAATTTTTGGCGGGTGATCAAACTTGTGTGTGGTCTCGCATTGTCGTAATGGAACACAACATCTTTACGATGAACGAGCTCTGGACGTTTCTGGATGATGGATTCATTAAAACTGCCCAATTTCCGACAGTACACATTCGAATTGATTGTTTGGTTCCGTGGTAGGAGCTCGAAAACCACGACACCTTTAAAATCCCACCACGCTGAGACCAGAACCTTCCGCTGATGAATGTCTGCTTTGGATGTCGTTTGAGGTAAAGCAGCACATTGGGACCAAGACCGTTTGCACAGCACATTGTTGTACACAATCCACTTTTTGTCACCAGTTATCAGTCGCTTCAAAAAAGGATTGTTTTCCTCACGTTTAATGAGCATATCGCAGATGTTTATACGCGCCGTCAATTGAGCTTCTTTGAGTTCATGAGGAACCCACACATCAAGCTTGCTTATGTATCCCAGCTTCTTCAGGTGGTCGTGAACGCTTGAATGATGGATGTGCAATGTGTCTGCAATCTCATGTATCGTGTAACGTGGGTTTGACTCGATCAATGCCTTGATTTGGTCGTCATCAACCTCAGTTGGCCTCCCGGACTGAGAAGCATTGTTGAGGTCAAAATCACCAGCACGGAATTTTGTGAACCACCGCTGGCACTGACGTTCTTGTAGAGCATTATCACCGTACTTTTATGCAACTTTTCACAAGCTTGACGCGCGTTCTTCCCTGTACGGAAGTAAAACAGTAAAATATGGCGAAAATGCACAGTTTGGTCTTCCATCTTCAACTTGATGTCAAATCTCCGCAAATCAACCAAATCGCTCACTATTATTTTTAGACTGCAGCTAGAACTGGCACCTGTCGAATGCCATAGCGATAACAGAGCCCGCGCATGCCTCTAGTACTTCCAAAACCACCCAACCGCCATCGGGTGCCAAAATACGCCAAGACTTTTCAGGCAACCTAATACATAGTTTAGTTTTTACTTTGTTTTCATAGTTAGTGCATTTTAATTCTTGGAGTGTTCTTCCAAAGTGGTACTGTCCACACGTCCTCTCTTGCCATGGCACAGCCACCCATGTTGCTCATTGGTTGGTGCTGTGTCTTGTTGATGGGTTGGAATCATTCTGCGATATGGATTTTCATGTCATTTTTCCAAGATCTTAACAAATCTTTTCAAAAAATTCTTTTCCCCATTCTAAACAAGTAATTTCAAAGATATAGTTTTGCTCTTCTGCTGTATCGCCTACGAGCTGTTGTAACCTCTTCACATTGTTGTCATTTACGGTGGGATGTTTGTTGTTTGTGTTATGAAGGGTGCTTATAATTAAAATCAACCATTTTCAGATACAAAGTATTTAATAAACTTCAAAAATAAAGAATAATACTGATGTGGGCATATCATTGCAATCTTAGATTGACGGTCTTGTTTGTTGCAAAACGTATCTGCTGAATTCAGAAAGCTGTTTCTAAAACCTAAGAAGCAAGGAAGTAAACTTAGAATCATTACCCACAAATCTTCAACTGTTTCACCTAATATGGTTGAAAATACTATTTTACTTAAAATGCAAAATTCAAGGCTTTTAGAGATAGTTTATTGGTTTTTGTTGGTAGCATGTAGTGGAAGGAACAACAGCTAAAATAATTTACAAAAATTTATAGTCTGTGTTCAAAGTAAACTGTTTAAATAAGAAACATTTGTATGGAAATTTATCAAATTTTGTACTGGTGATACCAACTGATTTTAAGGTAATTTCTCTACTTATTGACAGTGTATGATGACTGTTAGTTTAATGAAGAAATCGCTGAAAGAGTTCAGTGCAGTTCCCTGGGTCAAATCGTAGCTCAGATGGGGAATATTCAGCTAATGATAGCCATGCAACACAATTTCTAAAAATAAACAATTCATTTGGAAGTTTTTGGTTGTAGAATAATTTTATGAATGATTTACACTAGAACATATACGAGTTGGTAAGTTGCAACTTATGATTTGGTATGTCATTTTATAATTGGTTTAAAGTAATAAAAGGGATTTTTTTGTTTATGTACATCACAAGCACTTACACAATTTTTTTAAAATTTTTGAATTGTATGTGCTCGCATATTAATATACCGGTTGTTAAATATTTTGAACATCAACCCTGGATGTATTATGTGCATAACTAGTGACTAGTTAACAGTCAACTAACCAACCACTGGTCCAGGGACTCAATGTTTGCCACATATGTATTCCTGATACCATTTGATCATTACTGTCAGATTATATTGTTGATTCCTGGCAGGATGGATCCATGGACCTATATTAATCAGCTAGGTGGCATTTTACCAATTGTCCATAATCCAGCGTTTGTGCTGATACGAGTGCGACTAAAGTTATCAACTTCTCTGTTATTGATGACAAGGTTTGAGTAGTGAATTCCAGTATATCTTTTTCACTAACAATGATATATGCTTGGCTGTCATGTGCACAAATCTTGGCAGCCTCTTTCATCAGTAAACTGTTTCCAGCAGCAAGACTGCCATTGGCTGCATGCTATTTTGGGTGTTGTAACATTCTTTAATATACCCAGGCATGCGATTCTTCCACTAATTAGCGGAATTCTGTGAAATTCACTTTTTAGAAAAAACGGAAATCCACTAAACTTGTCATTTGCAATCTCAGGCTTTTGACAAAAGTTTGTGATTGTTGATATGATGTCGGGGGGGGGGATCGGGGCAAAAGAGAGAGAAATATTTGAGAAATATTAGTTTGGTAGGTGGAGATATTTCAGTGGTAAGGTGCAATCTTTCTGTTGCTGCGTGGCTGACCTGCAGCTTTGGGCTGACGCTGCTGCTCAGCCAACAAGATAGCCGCGGGTGATGTCACTTCAAACGTCATGGTTTGCTCAAAACTGTTTTTTTTTAGGGGAACACTCCACTGTTTCACTTCACCTCCATCCTTTCCATTGCTATTTGTTTTATTTATTTGCTGGGGGGGGGATCAGTTGATTGAGCGGAACTCTGAGCCATCATACGCAAAGAAAGAAAAGTTCTGTTCACATGTGATTGGACATTTAAGTTACAAACCTTCTCTCTCACCGGTGGGCAAAAGTGTCATAGGTGTCCAGAGATGCCAACCATTGTGGATTTCCCTGGGGATTACGGAATTATGGGTGACTAATGAAAAATTAAGGAAATTCAGATTTTTGTTGATATTAAGAACATTTTACTGGTTTTTTGAATAATTCCGTAATCCCGGATCCTCTTGGATTACGAAATTATGCATGACTTAACGAAAAATTACGGAAATTCAGAGTTTTTCTGTTATTAAGAATGTTTTACTGGTTTTGGAATTAATCAATGTGCCTCTGAAAAAAGTTTGTGACGCAGCTGCTTATTTCTTTTTTTCTGAGGAGGAGGAATTTGTTTTGCTTGTTTGAAAACTAGGTGGAAAGAAACCACAGCACCGGGCTGGGATTACGTCGGCCCAGCGTTTTTCTTACGCCGTGTCTTGAGTACATCGGCCTGAAGCCAAAACCTCTGAACGAAGTTCGCGAAGCAGCGCTTTGTTTCTTCTTCTTCTTCTTCTTTCTTTCTTTCTTTCTTTTTCTTTTCGAGGAGGAGGAATTTGTTTTTCTTGTTTAAAAGCTAAGTGGAAAAAATGCACCAAGGATAACCTTGGAATGCACGGTGCCAGGCCGGGTTTACATCAGCCGGAAGCCTCTGAACACAGTTTGTGACACAGCTCTTAGTTTCTCTCTCTTTTTTTTTTTGTTCCCCCCTGAGGAGGAGGAATTTGTTTTGTTTGTTTGAAAGCTAAGTGGAAAAAAGCTAGGCAGCAGGCCGGTATTGCGTCGGCTCGAAGTCTCTGAACAAGGTTTGTGACACAGCTTTTTGGCCGCCCTGGTGGTGCAGTGGTCTAAGCAATGGCTTCTGATCATTCGTCTGAAACGGGTCCGGGTTCGAATCCCGGCGAGGCATGGATGTTGTGTTTGTCTTACGGCACTGGCTCTCTCCCTTCCCTGGAACCAGTGACCCTAAATTAGGGACGGGCGACTGCTTATAGCCCATTGAATTGCTCACGGTGGTCGTTAAGCCTCCAATAAAAAAAAAACAAAAAAAAACAACAACACACACACAGCTTTTTGTTTCTTTTTCCCTTCCTTTCTTTTTTTTTCTTTTTTTCTGAGGAGGAGGAGGAATTTATTTTGCTTGTTTTAAAGCTAAGTGGAAAGAAACCATGGCACCTGGCCCGGGATTACGTCAGCTAGAATCCTCCGAACAAAGTTCGTGACACGGGTCCTTGTTTCCTTCCTATTTTTTTTTTTACTTTAAGAGGAGGAGGAATGTGTTTTGCTTGTTTGAAAGCTAAGTGGAAGAAAGAATGCACGACGCCGGGCCAGTATCAGGGCCCGATTTACACAGAACGGGGTCCTAGGTACAGCACAAGATGAGGCCTTCCCTCCCATCCACATTCTTGAAAGAGTAAGTACATTTGTCACTACTAAATATTATCAATTAATTTAAAAGTTGATTTAATAAATGGGGTACTGTGTGGTGAAAAATAGGAAATGATATATACTTTTATTAAATCTTAATGTTAGCAAGTAAATTCCCACTTAAAAATGTAGATGGGTAAGTAAAACACATTAATAGTTCAGTATTGCTTGCTATTTTGGCATTTAATTTTACTTGCTTAAACACGCACGCACGCACGCACACACACACACACACACACACACACACACACAATTAGCGATAATGATTTTTGTGTTTGTCACATTCGTTTTATTTATGTGCATCTCGGAACAGCTTTTGGTGTTTTCAGTTAATTGGATGCTTAGACAATCGCACGCCTGTATACCAGAGTCTCGTCCATGTGTAAGAACCTCAGCAAAATTGCTGTTTGTGCAATACTCACACTGGTACATCTTGTATCTTGTAGGAAGTTCCTTAAACCTTGCACACGCACACATCCTGAGCACCTTCCTTATATACCTTAAATAGCATGGTGTGAATACCTCATAGTTACTGACAAGAATATACACTGATCAGCCAAAACATTAAAACCACCTACCTAATCTGATGTAGGTCCTCCTCTCTGCCAGAAGAGTTCTCACCCAATGAGGCATAGATTTAATGAGATGTTGGTAGGTGTCTTTTGATATTTGGTACCATGATTACAACAGAAGATCCCACAGTTCCCGTAAATTACATGTTTGGGGTGATGCTGCTCATACCCGTTTCTGTAACTCAAACCACAACTGCTTAATAGGATTCATGTCTGGTGAATTTGAAAGCCATGGCAATAAACAGAAATCTTCATGTTCTTGGAACCATTCTAAACCTTTGCAGTGTGGCATGGAGCTTTGTCTTGTTGAAAGATGCCTCCTCCGCCAGGGAATATAGTCACTCTAAATGGGTGTACTTGGTCAGCCACGATATTCAGATTTGCTCTACACGGATAATTGGTCCAAGTGTTCCCCAAGAAAATATTGCCCAGACCATCACAGTCCCTTCAGTGGCCTGGATCTGTACCACATTGTATCCAGATGAGAAAGGTTCTTTGGGTAAACATCGCATATGACCTCATCTGTCAACATGGTGTAACAGAAAATGGAGGGTCCAAAACAGGACCATCTGTTTTCAAAACTGTCTGACCCTGAGGCTCTCTTCCCATCTTCTGTGATCCAATGTCAATTATGTTTTCACTGCGATCTTTGACGATGGCGAATGGCTGTAAGCATAGGCACACGTATGGGTCTGTGGCTGCAGAGATCCATGTCCAAAAGCGTACGATGAACTATGTGTTCAGACCAGTCTTGCCATTCTACTGAATTTATAGTAGATCTACTGATTTTGACTCCTGTCTACCGATAGATTTTAGTTATCTACTTTTTCATGTTTCAAGGGACATGCTGTATATTTTCAGTTCTCACCATCTGCTGATCCAATGGACAAGACTCGCCTCAGAACTGCTCTCCAGAGAAAATTCTGACGAAGACTAAAACTATTCAACACCTACTACCTATTTTTTTCCCTTTTAATTCACACTGGTTGCCATGAAATATTCTTTTATTCCAGATAACTAATTAGTCTGTTACACAAAGATTTTCCTTAGTTTTGTTAAGACGAAGAATTTTAGAAAAATTGCTATACTAGGATATTTCTGTTAATGATGCTTTTTTTAGTACAGCACTTATTTCACAGACTCTGGGAACATCTGGATAGCGTTTAGTAGGAAGTGTAAGTATATAACTCTTTGTTTTTAGGAAGACAACAAGTGGGGCTGATACAACTGTGACTACATTAAAAGGCAAATGACTTGTTACTCCAACATTAATTTTAATGATGAACATTATTTTATTAAGCTGATCATCATTAATATCTTATAATAAATCACTCGGAATTGTTTTGGTTTGAATTTTATTCCAGTGTTCAATAGCAGTTTGTGGAGTACTGGTTTTATTTGAAATACCAATAGATCTAAGTGTTCCTTCATATTGAGATTACATCCAATACTATCATTACATTTGTAAGGTGGTGCATATGTCAAGGAAAAAAAAAATCTGATCTACTGATTTCTACAGCCCTGGTCTACTGATTTCTAGTAAAAGTCTCTGGGAACACTGGTTCAGACAGAATGGGCACTTCACCATAATTGAAATTATGGGTAATGTCAGCCATGGTAGCCCTCCTGTTGCTGTGGACAAGATGAAATAGTCTGCACTGACCTCTGGCATCAATTAGGTGTGGCCTGGCCATGCGTTGTTGACGGCTCAGAGTGTCCCATGTTTTGGACCATCTTTGACTGATACTAACTACTGCATAGCATGAGCAGCCTACCAGTGTGGCTTTATCGTAGATATTTTTACCAGGGTGTTTTGCCGTAATGATCTGGCATTTGACAAAATGAGATAAATCCTGTGCTTTTCCCACACTGAGACGAAACGAAATACTCAGAGCTCCAATCCAGGTATTATACCAGTACGATCAAAAGTTCCGGAACTTTTTATATTTAAAAAGAATGAGTACAGATAATACCTGTTTATGCAGCATTTCCTTCGAAGTTGTTACCCTGTGCAACTATGCATTTTTGCCAGCATTCATACAAGGATTTAAATGCAGACTGCAAGCCATCTTTTGCCACATCTTCCAGTGTCTCCCTCACAGCTTGTTGCACTTCTTCGGAACTTGAGAAGCATTGCCCTTTAAGCAAATTCTTCATCTGGGGAAAAAGGAAAATGTCACACGGCGCAAGATCAGAGGAATAAGCTGGTTGTGGAAGAACAGGAATGTGATGTTTAGGCTGGTAATCTGACACCAGGAGGGATCTGTGAGCTGGTGCATTATTGTGATGGAGCACCTATGAGTTGGACTTCCAAAGATTGGGTCGCTTGCGTCTCACTGATCCTCGGAGACGTTTCAGGACGTTGACATACTTTTCTTTAGTAACTGTACGACCATGTTGAAGGAATTCCTTGTGTACGACTCCCTTGCGTCTCACTGATCCTCGGAGACGTTTCAGGACGTTGACATACTTTTCTTTAGTAACTGTATGACCATGTTGAAGGAATTCCTTGTGTACGACCCCCTTGCAACCGAAGAAAACTGTTAACAAGACCTTTCCTTTGGAGCGGTCAGCCTTGAACGTTTTTGGCCGTGGTGACGACGGTGATTTCCAATCTTTTGACTTTCAGTTGGATTGGGGATCGCACAGAAAGCACCAAGTCTCATCGCCAGCGATCAATCGATTCAAGAGATCGAGATCTGAATCCACTGCATCGATGTTTTCTTGTCAGGTTTTTTGGGAACAATTTGTTGGCACATGTGATGCATGCCCAGTTTCTCTGTTAAAATGACATGGCAACTTCCAGCTGAGATGCTGGCAAAAATGGTCATTTTTCACAATTTCTTTGACAATGGCGATTTGTTCATATGTTGTGGATGTTGAAGGTTGTCCTGACCTCTCATCATCCTCAATACTCTGTCGCCCATTTTCGAATCATTGATGCCACTCATAAACTCTAGTTCGACTCATTGCACTCTCACCGTACGCTGACTTAATCATTTGAAAAGTCTCGGCGAAAGATTTTCCGAGCAAAACACAAAATTTTACACTTAAACGCTGTTCAAAATTCAACATCGTTGTCCTCGCGACGGAGAGCCTCGAATGCCTGTAATCACGAACTACGCACATACGCTGTACGTGTTGGACCTGGATCAAACGGGTTCTGGCTGGTCAGTCACATGATGCTCTTCACTTGCTCAGCGGGGAATGACGTAATTCACTGACATTTGGCAAATATTCAAAAAAGTTCCGGATCCTTTTGAACGTACTAGTATATATCATTTGCGACCCTGGCACGTGACACTGATTGGCTGCATGTGCGCTTATTTGTATAATACAGAGGTGGTTCTAAGGTTTTGGCTGATCGGTGCATTTCATGGAGAGGGGTGTAGGCAATAAAATGTTTGCTCAGTGTATGTAATGGTTTGTGGTGGTTTGAAATCTTTCTTTTGTTTAGTTACTGAAAACCATTGACTTGTGTGTAGTTTAAAGAAAATTTTTGCTCCACTTTTTTGCAATGCACATTTGTGAACACTTTGGCTTTCAGAATGTCATTGAAAAGTTATGGATGCAGACTGATTTTGTAAAAGAAAGAGTAAGTTTGGGCAGATAGCATTTCTTGCTAATTGGTTTTATTGGCTTTAAAGAGAGCATGATTTGATCTATGTA
Source organism: Macrothele yani (assembly GCA_039090855.1). Lineage (NCBI taxonomy): Eukaryota > Metazoa > Arthropoda > Arachnida > Araneae > Macrothelidae > Macrothele > Macrothele yani. The sequence continues at coordinate 7,971,537 of CM077009.1, forward strand.
TGACTTGAATTTTGATATTTGTACATCTAGATTTTGCATTCGCATGTGGTGGCACATTGCTTTCATTTTATGTGGTTCATAAATACTAATTTTTTGCATGCTGAGGTAATCAATGCTACTTAGAAAAAAATTGATAGCTTTTGATATTTGTTGCATCTTATGAACTTAGTTTTAAAACGAGTTTATTAAAGAATTGCACTTTAAAAGTGATTTCATCTGTAGGTTGATTTCATGCTGAATGATTGTTAAAGATGTTGCAAGTAAAAAGGAGGGCAACTATAATAGTTGCCTTGGTGTATGACAATGACTGCAGATATTTCAAAAGACATGCTGTGACTAATATGTTGCCATTCAGAAATTTGTGAAAATGTTCATTTGAACTGTTGAGAATAAGCAATGTAAATCAGATACATAACTTGCGTCAGATGTGTTGACTGCATATGACATGGATTTTTACATGGGTGTATCACACAATTAAAATGAGATGTTATAACATAAGGGTTTTCACAAATGAGAACGAAAAAAAAAAAAAGATGCCAAGGTAGTTCAAGGTTCTGAGAAACATGTAAAAAAAAAAAAGAGGTGATATGCGGCAATAATCTATGTATGTATGCAATGTGTTTTCTGATTAGCAACATCTTCATAGTGTGTTGAATTTATCTAGATATATACATAGTAAAGGGATGTAAGGTCAGGTGATGCGTAACATCACAGCCTCTCCTTGACAAATGTCAACCCCGCCTTCTCGTGGTGCATCCTGTTCCCACTAAAGGGGCTCTGACGACCGCAAATAGCGGTATAACTATACCATCGGGATCAGAGGAAATGCTATCCCACACTCACCAACCCGCTTGGCCAGCGTGGTGAGTTATGGCCAAACACCTCCAAAATGACTCTACAACTTAAATCTTGGCCCTCAGTCTCCGGCAGCTGGAATGTACCTGGCCAAGGCAGCGGCCAGTGCGACATGAAGGCAGAGGGTGCTAAGAATCCCCGGAGGACCGGACTAGGCTGCCATTTGATGCTGACCTTGGCTACCTACAACGGACGCTCCCTATCTTCTGATTCAAGGCTTCTTGAATTGGAAGAGGAACTACAAAGGATCAAGTGGGACATCGTCGGGCTAAGTGAGGTAAGGAGAAAAGGAGAAGATCTCATTGAACTGAAAAGTGGACATCTCTTCTATTATCGTGGGACAGATACTGGCAGAACTAGTGGTGTTGGATTTATAATAAACAAGAAACTGAAGGATAAAGTGGTAGAAGTTGAAAGTTCCTCTGACAGAGCTGCACGACTCGTTATCCAACTATCGAGAAGATACCAGGCTCAGATTATTCAAACTTATGCACCCACCACAAGTCATCCTGAAGAAGAAATTGAAGAATTTTATGAGGAAATTCGTCATCTAAATAATAAAGGTAAGCAGCATTTGAAGATAATTATGGGAGATTTCAATGCAAAAATAGGCGACGGCAACAGAATGAAACTTCAGTAGGTAAATTCGGTCACGGCAACAGAAACCAGCGTGGAAATACTCTCGTTGAGTTTGCAGAGGCAGAAGGGTTTTTCATCTTGAACTCCTTCTTCAAGAAAAAGCCACACAGGAAATGGACATGGAGACATCCAATTGGGACGACAAGTGAAATTGATTTTATTATGTGTAACAAAAAATTCGTCATCGAAGACTGCAGTGTGCTGAACAAGTTCAACACAGGTAGTGACCATAGATTGGTGAGATGTAAGATGCACCTCAACACTAAACTGGAACGTGGCAAGCTCATAAGACAAACAAAACGTATTGACATAACCAACCTTAAAAAACACCATAATACTTTCAAGTTGGAACTGAAGAACAGATTCTCTGCTTTAGAAGGCCTAACATCGGAAGAAGTGGATATTTCGGAAGTTAACAGAAAAGTAACCAAAGCTCTTATGGAAACAGCAACAAAATTAGCTGGTTCTAAGAACAAGTTGCATGTAAACAAATTATCAGGAAAAACCAAAATGTTGATGCAAAAAAGAAGAGAGATGAGGACAACTAAAGAAGATGTGACTTCCAAAGTGGAATATATAGAGCTATGCAAGACAGCACGAAAAAGTATCACTGAAGACGTAAGGAAATTCAACTGTGAGCTAGTGAGGAAAGCAATTGAAAACAACCAAAGCCTAAAGATAGCAAAGGGACATCTCAGTAAGGGAAGAAAACAGATTATGGCTCTGAGAAAAGAAGATGGTTCTATAACAAGAAATAGAGGCGAAATTTTGACAAGAGTGAAAGATTTCTACTCCAAATTATACGAAAGGGATGATACATGTACTCCAGACATCATGAAAGGTACCAGAGTTCTTCCAGTCCTCCCAGCAGAAGTTGCTCATGCAATCAAGAACATGAAGCGGGGAAAGCTCCAGGAGAAGATGGAATTACTATAGACATCATACAAGAAGCAAGTGGAGAAATTGAAACAGTACTCGCCCAAATTTTCACTCGATGCCTTAATGAAGGGAAGATTCCTGAGGATTGGAACAATGCTACAATGATCCTGCTACATAAAAAAGGTGACATTGAGGATCTCAGGAACTACAGACCTATCAGCCTCCTATCAGTGGTTTATAAAATTTTCACTAAAGTTCTTTCACACCGCTTGAAGGTAACACTGGACATGGCTCAACCGAGAGAACAAGCTGGATTCAGGAGTGGCTACAGCACAATAGATCATATCCACGTACTGAGAGAACTAATTGAAAGAGCGAGGAATATGAACTTCCATTGTGCATGGCTTTTATCGATTATGAAAAAGCCTTTGATTCGGTGAAACCATCAGCAGTCAAGTCCTGCGGTATTGAAGACGCATACATTAATATTACTAATAAGATCTATGAAAATGCAAGTGCAAAGATTCGGCTGTTTGAAAATACAACACACATAAAAGTAGGAAAGGAGTGAGACAAGGTGACACTACATCTCCGAAGCTCTTTAATGCCACATTGGAAAATGTTTTTCAATCACTGAACTGGGAAAACAAAGGGATAAAGATTAATGGAGATTATCTAACCCACCTTCTGTTTTGCTGATGACATAGTCATTTTTTGCAACTACCCCATCAGAGCTGCAGAGTATGATCCAGGAACTTGCTGACAAGAGTAAAGAAGTGGGATTAAAAATGAACTTTCAGAAGACAAAAGTGGTGTTCAATGCTTTTACAAGAAATGAAGATTTATCGATTGATGGAGAAAAACTGGAGATAACAGACACGTATGTTTATCTTGGACAGCAGATATCAAGTGAGGGTCACATTGATGAAGAAATTAATCGGCGTACAAAACTTGCCTGGAGAGCTTTTGGAAGAAACAGCATAATTTTCAAGAGCAATATGCCATTATGTCTTAAAAGAAAAGTGTTTGATCAATGCATCCTTCCAGTGCTTACGTATGGTGCAGAGACGTGGACCTTAACTAAAAGAGACATACAAAGGCTGCAGACAACTCAAAGAAGCATGGAGAGGTGCATGCTTGGTATAACCAGGAGAGATAAGAAGAGGAACTCGTGGATCCGAAAAATGACGAGAGTGGAAGACATCATGATCAGAGTTAAATCCCTGAAATGGCAATGGGCTGGACATACTGCCAGAAGGACAGACCATAGATGGACAGCCGAAATTTTAGATTGGATTCCAAGGGACAGGAAAAGACCCAGAAAAAGACCACATGGGAGATGGGTGGATGAAATTCGTAAATATGCGGGAGTGACATGGAGGAGACTGGCACAAGACAGACCGTTGTGGAGGAAACTTGGGGAGACCTTCGTCCAGCAGTGGATTGATAATGGTTGACAATGATGATGATGATGATACATAGTAAAATAAATCAAAAACTAAGTATTTTATGTATTAGTAAGTTTGTTGTGTTCATCATTCTTCGTTATAAGTAATTTTTTGCCTTTGTTAATTACTGAGTTCTTTGATTTATGTTTTTAAGGATAATATTTTTTGAATTTATGAAAGCTAATTTAGTTATATTAAACTACAATAATTAGTGTGCCTGATATATTTTTAAAACTGTTATTTTTTCCGCAGTTCTTGCAGATCCTCTAGGTGATGTTTTACAGTTTATTAGAGAATTTGAACAGCAGTATGGGACAAATCATCCTGTATTTTATCAGGGAACATATAGCCAAGTAAGTATTTTTATTGTAATATTCTTAAAAGTGTGTTAAATAACATGATATCAAAATTCCTGAATGTTTTTTTATTATCATAAGATATTAATCCTGATGATAATTTATATTCAGTCAAACTGTGTTATTGTACATTTTCTCTCTTGTTCTAGCAGGCACATTTTTTTTTTGTTTAGATTGTCTAGCAAAACGTACACTTAAGAGGAATCGAAATTTTTTGCCCATTTAGTCTTGTACTAACTGGAATGAGAATTCAGTAGTCCCAATCTTAGTTTCATCTAGTCCCAAGCAAATTAGGATAAAGTAAAATTCTAATTTAAAAAATGTTGACAATACAAATTATGACATGCAGACAAAACACTATTCATCTGCCCTACTGATAGTTTACCCACATATGACCTCAGGGGTTGTTTTGTTGACCAACACAGTAAAGCAGGCAACCTTTGATCAATATCTTTTCTTCTAACCCCCCCCCACCTCCAACACTCATGTTCCACACTAAAGCAGATAGTTCCTGAAATAGTAATTGTAAGATTCAACAGCTGTGTATATATACCTTATGAAGCAAAAAGACAAGCAAAATATCTGAGAAAATTCACTGACTTAAGCACCACACCTTTGAAAACACACATTTAAACAGTAGTTCTGGGATAATAAAAAATATTTTGCTCTAGTCTGAACATAAAACTGATAGTCCTGGTCATCGGACTACCCAATTTTTGACCCCTGACATATCTTTGTAAAGTATCAACACATACATTGGTTTCACATTGCTTCTCACCTTGGTATGAGAGTTGTGCCAAAAGTAATGCAAAAGTGGGCATAACTTTTTTATTAACTGACAGAGGTCGTTCAAATTGCACATGTTTTTAGAGTAATTCTTTCTCTCTACAAAGGTACTACTCAACATAGTCTCCATCACAAGTGATGCATTTGTGCCATCGTTGAACCCCACTCTACAATCTTCTTTGAAAAAAATCAGGTGTGGACTGTTGTACCCACTTCTTCACAGCTACTTTCACATCATCTGTGTCATCAAATTGTTGTCCTCAGAGACTGTCCTTCATTGGACCAAACAGGTGGAAGTCAGAAGGCACCAGATCTGAGCTGTATGGTGGATGGGGGACCACCGAACAGCCTAATTTGCTAATCATCTGATTTGTTGCCAAAAATGTGTGTGGTCTCACATTGTCGTGGTGAATGTGGATCCTTTTCAGATTCTTTTTGTTCTCTTCCTCCTTATGGCTTCTCTAAGCTTCTTGAGTGTCTCAATGTACTGCTTGCTGGTCACAGCACGGCCATGTTCCAGAAAATCGAGGGGAATGACACCCCTGTCATCCCAAAAAAACAGTCGCCATGACTTTCTGTGCTGATTGCTGGTTCTTGAACTTCTTAGGCCTTGGTGAAGACATGTAATGCCATTCCATGGATCGATTTTTCTTTTTCGGATCGTAAAGATACACTCACGTTTCATCCCCTTTCACCAGATTGGAAAAAAAAAAAAAAAAAATGTCTTCAAATGCTTCCAGCAAATCAGAGCAGACTTCCATCCTTCTCTCCTTCAAATTGGGTATCAATTGCCAAGGTACCCACTTTGCGCTCACTTTCTGATATCCTGAGTTTTCCACCATCTTCTGTATGGCATTGTGACCACAGTCCAGTTGCGCAATAAGTTCGTGGATTGTGACTCATCTCTCCGCACGAATCAATTTATCCACTCGCTGATGATTCGCATCAGTGGTCGCAGATGATGGTCTTCCACTGTGTGGTTTGTCTTCAGTGCTCGTTTCCCTTTCTTCAAACTTCTTTATCCATCTGTGCACATTGCTCTTTTCAAAGGTGCAGGGTGAGGAGCCAGTCACCTTTTGTCACCTTTTTTAAAATTAGTCATCTTTTTTAAAAATTAGTCACCTTTTCAAACCTTTTCTTGAACATATTTGTGGGGGGGGGATGTACAATTTAACAATATAGTTTCAAAAGAAGATGCTGGAAGTTGAAAAATTATCATTCTAAGTATGCCTGCAACTATGTGAATGTAGTTATTTCTGTACTCCTATACCTCCCCTTATAATTGTAGGAAGGCCTCATAATTTACATGTTCGCGGGCAAGGTATGCCACTGCACATCCAGTGACATGACGTTATGTGCCGTCCAACTTTACTTCTCGCAGTAAGTGCAAAGCGGAAAATGCCAACAAAATTGCATGGGGGTTCGAGTTACTTTAAGTTTACTGTCCTGCTGAAAACATGAATTTTCCATAAATGCCTCAGCATTTTTATTACTGTCTGCAAATGTCTTAAGCCCCAATGATTGAATGAAGATGAGCTGAGGGGGCATCTAAGCCAATAACATTTTATATAGAGTCAATAACACTTTATCCTTTCATCCTCTGAGAACATTTAAAAGTGAATTCTTATGGGCTGTCATCAAAATGTTTTCCTTCGTGTGACAGAATTTCTGAAAGCAGTCACTGTTTTTGATTGTATTCATTGGGTCATGCTTTTTGGCAAAATTTACGGATTTCGACAATAGTTAAATGTTTTCAGAAAGCTGGATTTCCCCAAAATGCAGAGATGAATGATGAAACTGAAGTTGACAATACCACCAACAACCTACTACTAGGTAAGGAACATTACCAGAAGACATCAAAAACGACTTGCTCAGTGATCTATTGCTGGGAACGACTTGTTCCCAGCAATAGATTACAATATCACAGTGCACGAAGACGTGGCAGACACAGAAAAGGATTTTTTTCCTGATGTGCTATTGAACATTAAAAACCCTATTCTAGACCTACAGGATGAAGAAATTGATAATGTGAATGAACACCAAACTATCAGAAGAAAAACCCCTACTTTCCAAGAAGCACTGAATTTAGTTTCAAATTTACAACACTATGCATCTGCAAAACATCCTGCTTTACTAGAAAAACCTCATGGGAGTTCATGCAGAAATTGAAAAACACTGGGCCCATCCACATGAGTTTGGAAATGAATTCCCAGTAAGAAAAGTAATGTTGATAATTAAGTGTTAGCCATTATGTAAGTGCGCAATTAACTCAGTCAGCTAGGAAATAATGGTTAAACTTAAGAAACACAATAGTTTGGAACCATGTGTGTCCAACTTACACAGGTTTTACTGTATTTAAAAACTTAGATTACGAAAGGGTTTTTTTTAATTTTCTCATAAGTTCAGCAGGTTTTACTGTTTTTTAATACATATACATTTGTTATACTGTGATAATTGCACAGTTTCAACCCCCCCCGTTTGTATCTTTTTTTCTTCCAGGTCCTGATATTGTTGTGTTGTTATAAACAATTAAAGTTTCATCTAGCCCAATAGTTCTAAAAATTTTGAAACTGGAAAATGTAAATTCCGTAGTGATTGGCTAGAAAATACGGATAATTTAAAGGTTAAAGTTTCTGCATGGGGGTAGAAAGCATAGTTAAAGTGAAATATTTTGTACTGTGTGTTGCTGCACTATTAATTTTTTGTATTGTGTGTTGCTGCACTATTAACTTTGAAACAAAAGGTTTTCATGTGATTTTTAATCACTTGCTTACATCAAAACATCAAACTTTGAATCTAAATTTGGACTAAACCAACTATGCTTAGAACTTGCACCTCCTCTTGCATGCTTAGACCACTTACAACCTTCAAGTTCAACTTGTGCACCAACACTTCGCATTTATAGTGCCAAGGAAAGTTCTGCTACTGCTGAATTGATTTGTACTATGAAATCAGTGTGTTGTAGTTATTCAATGGATTCATCACAAGATATTCATGATATTTTTAAAAAAGTGTTTCCTGACTGCAGGGATCGCATTCCTCCTAAAATTCCTAATATTTTGTGACCCTCCTTAAATTCCTAAAATTATACCTAAAATTTGCTATTCATCCTAAAATTTTCGTAAGCTTATTTATTAAAAACACAACCGTTATTAACGCCAATAAATTTACCATTACGCAGGGTGCGCACGCGTGCTTGAAAACCTGGAAAGTCCTGGAAAATCATGATTACGTTTTCAAGGCCTGGAATATCCTGGAAAAACGGTGTTTTTTTAATGCCGTCTTGAAAAGCCTTGAAATTTGAAATTAGTGCTTAAAAAATGCCCTTTTAGGAAATCGTGTTACTGTTACCCCTTCATTTTTTAAAGTTCCTTTTCTCTGTTCTCAAAGAAACCACCGGCAGCGGTTTCCGATGTGCACCAAATCCTAATTTGGCTGGGGGAAAAAAAGAAAAAAAAGGCACTACTTCCAGTGCAATAAAATTGGATGATTACTAGTAGGTCGAAGGGGAGCTTGATGTCCGTCCGACAATTGAGAACAGAAGGGGAAAGAAGAGGCATTTAACATTTGCAGGGGTCGCGTATGTACCAAGTCCATACGCGACCCCCTGCAAATGCTATTATGTACCATACTCCTCACTAGCATCCACCAGTGAGGAGTATGCCTGAACAACACATTCATCTTCTTCTTGTTTATGTGCATGCCACCCTCCCTCCCCTCAAGAGACTTCCACTACTTATGATAAAAAATAAGAAAACTATCTTTGCGAATTTTTCACGAAAGTGGCTGAAATTTTTACATTCACTGTAATTGGATTACAGAAGCTCACTTCCAAAATTTCAGTTGAATCGGTTTAAAACTTTAAAAGTTAGCATTGGTAATTTTTATTATGGACAAGTATGTGTGCCTCTTTGGACAGAGTGAGCCTCCAGCAGAAAGGGTGTTACCATAGCAACGGTTGATTGACAGCTGGGAGCGCTGATCTGAAGCCCTTGGTTGGGAAGAAAGCAAACACCTGTTTATCACTTCCACAGCACAAAAGGACAGGAGAATATTTTCAGAAATCCATTTTTCTGAATTTTGAAAATAACACAGTAAAATTTTTACAGTAGTTAAGATACATCACAATAAAGTTCTAGTGCAAATTTCGCCAAATTCCGTTAGAAACTTTAGCAGATGCAAAAAAAAAAAAACAAAAAACGTTGCATGTGGTGGAAGCAGAAAAAGATAGGCTAATCAGGAAAAGGTTAAAACAATAATATGAAAAAAGTAATTCAGTGAACAATTGTACATAGTTCTTGGTTTTCAATTACCTTTTTAGGATATTATAGTTTAATGTGAAACCTGAAAACTTTACTGTGAAAATCGTGAATTGCTTCTGGTTCAACAGCATATTAATGTTCAAAGTGAAACTTGAATGTGGTAAATATACTTGAATATGATAATAACACGTGAAAAGATAAGAACTGAACATTAGAAGTAAATCATACTTAAACTTTAGACATTAGACGTTATGCAAAAAATTTGGGTGTGAACTTCGACCATATATACTAATGGACTGCGCATTGGCAATAGCTGCATCAAAAGCCGCCATGGCTCAAACATTGGGCACGTCATCATCAGACTCCAAATTTCGTGTACAAATGCTGTTATGATTACTAATTTACGCTGCAGAACTTCAGTGTTTTCGGTGTATTATGTGAATGCACCTCATATATAATGAAAACTCTTCAGGTAAGTTTACTTATGAGCTATATACATGCATGATCGTGTTGTTTACATTTTGTGATTTATAATGTGATGAACATTTGCGAAGAATTTGGAACATGCATTCCATTTTTTTCTTAAGTTACTATATTTTTATATCAATAGCTGCAAGTTTCTGGTTAAGTAATTGAACTTTATTGACTTAGGTATTTAATTCGTTTCTTACCCATGAAAAATCATAGAACTTTCTTTACTATTTCGGTCAGAGCAACCATAAGCACAGCAGGTGTAACCCATCTTTTTGACTGTTGTCATGTGATTTTATGTTGGAGCCAGAAATTTTGATGTCATGCGCAGTCTATCAGTATATATGGTTGAAGGGTGTGAAGCAAACTCTTTACAATGTATACAAAGTTGTTTTACTAGATGTATACAAATATACATCTAGTTTTTATTGAAATACACTCCTAAAATTTTCCTAAAATTTTTCTAAAAATTCCTAAAATTCCTAAAATTCTTACCTAAAATTTTCCAGAAGTATGCTATGATCCCTGTGACTGTGTCCATAAACATTTTTCTCTTTCCTCTAAGAAAATGCAATACTTAATCACTGATGGACTGGCTCCTTATTTCAGGGAACTTCTGTCAGAGGAAGCATGTTCATCCTACCACACATTGAATTATGATGAAACAACTAATGTTAAAGATAAAAAGGAGCTGCAAACAGTTGTCACATTTTGGTCAAAAAGCAAATGTTTCATAACGATGCAGTACCTCAGAACTTTCTTTTAGTAAAGCGGATGTGAAACATTGCATAAAAAACTATGTAAAGCCTTTTCTGAGGCCAATTTATCACAAAACAGATGCCTAATGCTTGGATCAGACGGACCTAATGTTAATAAAGTTTTTAGGCTTTTCAATAGCAATCAATGTCCAGGAGACACGAGGACAAGTCTTATAAACATAGGTGCCTGCAACATCCACACAATGCATAATGCATATGTAAAATCATTGGAGTGTTTAGGTGAAGAAGCTTCTGAGCTGCTGATCGACATTTACCATTATTTTGACAGTTGGTCTGCCTGTTGGGAAGAGTTCGAAGAAATTCAATCTAAATATAATGTTCCACACCACAAATTTTTGAAACCTGCAACAACAAGGTGGCTTACCTTGGGGCTTTCAGCCAACAGGATTTTGGAGCAATGGGACATTATTCAGTTTTATTTCCTAAGCACATGCCTCTCAGAAAAAATTCTGTTGCTCTTCAATCCAGATCCTACAAGGCTGTTGTGAGTGCCTTAAAGAAACCTTCAATAAAAGCTGAACTTCATCAGCAGAACTATTCATGAAGTTCACACAATGTTTTCAGTGCCAGGCACCCATGATCCACAAATTGCATGAAGAAATAGGGAGTGTTCTTCAGACCTTCATGGCTTGTGTTTTGAAGACTGCTGTCATTAGGAAAACCACTAATTTTTCTAAAGTTGATCTTGATGAACTGTTTACAGTTGCATAGCTGCCATTCTTTCCGATATTCCGATCAGAAACTGATTTCTTTCGATTTTTCATTCTCATACCAAAAATCCCTATTTTTTTCTCCCCATTTCAAGAGAAAAAAAAAAATCTTTATTCCACTTCAAAAAATCCTTAACACGAGATGATTAAAAAGAAAAAAAAATTCTCCTTATTTCCGCTGTGAAGAGAAAGTGCGAGCGGCACGGTTTTCTGCTTACACGTGGACTTTTGGATGGATCTGAGTACCTTCCCCTGCGCAAGCTGCATTGCTGGTGACAATTCCTATCAGGCTATGCAGCTGCATAACGTAAGGTTACAATCACGTTCTCTCTCTCGCTGTTTCTCCCCCCCTCTCCTTTTCAGATAACGCATTGTTCGACCCTGGGGTCGCAGCTTCTCAGAGGCCAGTGTGGGTGTGTCTTGCATTCCAGCTCTTCCAGTTCGAAATGCTATTTCAGAGCGTAGTTATTGTAGAAAAAGAATTCAAACAGATTTTAAACCTGTGGAATTTTAAAGCCCAGATCGATACCCAACATGACGAAATTAAGCAAAAGCTGCCAGTTTTGTGAAATTAAAAATGCATTAGGCATGGTTTCGTAACTTCTTCTGTCACAATAAATTTGACCTAACAAAAGAATGAATGCTACTGTAAAAGGAAGTTGAGAAAAAAAAAAGTCCAATGTACATTTGAGCCCGTGCTTCTCTAGCAATGATTTATTTTGCTGGTCCATTAGTCAGTAAGTTTTCTACGCTTTTCAACCGTGCTTTTTTTGTTCGTCGCTCGATAACGTGCATAAAAATGTCTTGGCTTGATTCAACGAAAATAATATGTTGGGGGTACTATTTTTTTCCTCTGCAAATTGCATCTCTTTAAGCTGTTACTGTTTTACTACAGCAGTTTTACTCGCATTTTTTTCAAGTGTCAATAAATTTAGTATTAGTGATTCGTTATGAGCAGCAATATGAAAGGGGGGAAAAAGTGCTATCAAACATTCTGTGATGCGTATTCTGCGGAATTCCTGTGTATTGCAAAATCTTCAAAAAATGAAAAATGTGCATTTTGCACTGCGTGGCATTAATTTCAGCGTCTCGCGTGGTGGAGGGAATGATATTACTAATCATATTTCTAGTGCCCAGCACAAATCTAATGTTGACTGCATAGCAAAAAAAAAAAAAAAAAAAAAAATATGAAATTAACTTCCTTTGTTAAAAGTTTTAATGAACTGGATGTGATTCGTGCAAAATGTTTGTTCACTTCGTTTTTAGTTAAGCATATTTTACCAATTAGTGTCACTCATTTATTTAATTTTTATTTTTTATTTGACTGTCTCATTGTCTATCTCTTCGTAAGATAATCCTAGCATGAAAATGGTTTGTTTTTGAAAACATTTTAGTTTCATAATGATATAGCATAGTAATGAGAAATTCTGTATGCATAATCGAAATAAACGTGCCAATAAATTCAAACATCTGTAGTCATATCAATTAAAAGTTGATACTTGAGTTAGGTAACATATCGTTTTTTAATCGATATGTTCAGTACATTTAATCAATATGTGCGACAAGTAATTTCACTGGATATATTGATTAAAAATTTCAGCGAATATATCGATTATTTTTTTACGATTTTCGGTTTCTGAAAGTTGGCAGGTATGCAGTTGGTAATCTGCTTCCTCTTGAAGAACTTGTCATTAATGAAAAGGTCACAGATCAGCTTTCTAAACTGAAAGAAAGTGACAAGTTGTTTCTGAAGGAAGCTCAAAAGCACTACATTACTGCATGTGTAAGCATGTGATGGAAAAGACTTGCTTATCAAATGGATCACTTAAAAATTTTAGATTTTTACACTGAAAAGAAAGAATGAACTATAGAAGCTGCTGAGACCTATTGAAAGTTGCAAAAATTATGCCATTTCATGTTCAACTGGATTATTTGTTATATGAGTGAAAAATTTTGCAACTGGAAAAAGATGATGCAGCATTTGAGAACAAAACTATTGATGATTACTAGCAACAACATATCTAAAAAAAAAAAAAAAGACTCATTATCAAAAGATGTAAAGTTTTCAAACTAGTAGAATGATTAGAGCTATATAATAGTCAGAATTAGAACTACTAATTGGAAAAGTTTCCAAACGTTGCAGAAGTCTTAAAGGCAGCTCTTGCTTTGTCACATGGAAATGCTGACATAGACAGACTATTTTCCATTTCTAAGCATATATTAGGAGAAGATGAATCAGCAATGACAAAGATTTTTAAACAATGTACTAACTATGAGGAATGCCTTGAAACAATATCTTAATTTTTTTTTGTACTCATTAATTCAAAACTCATTAAGTACAGACAACAAACACATTCAAAGTACACTGCCTTTATGAAAGAATGTAAGAGGAACAAGGAAAATCGAATTAGAAGAAAAGCAAAAAGAACAACAAAAAAGAACTTATAATGAAGATAGGAAAAAGATGGAAAAGGATAAAAAAGTCAATCGAATGTGAGACTGCTGTTCTTAATGACAAGAAAAAAGAACACCTACAAACTAAGGAGGCAAGAGAAGAACTCTTTTTGGAAGCTTTGGCTAAACTGAAGAAAACACTCGAAAAAAATTATTTAAAGGAAGCAAAATTAGCTGAAGGCATGCTTGAGGGAGTAAAATGTATAAAACAGAAGAAAGAGTGAGAGAAAAGGAAGTGGAAATCATTCAGAAGAACCTTGAGAAAATAAAAATAAAGTATGATTACATAATTTTTTGCTAAGATGCCTAGAAAACAGTAAGCCAAACAGTTTTTTCTTCAGAATTGTTTTTCTAGAACATTGAAGAGAATTGTAAGTCATTAGATTTTCAGAATTTTGTGTAATTTTTTTCTGTAAAATCATATAATGACAATAAAATGGCCATACCCAACCAGGACCATAATAAAAAAATTTATCATGATCTTACCTGAACTTTTTTGATAGGGGAGTATAAAAATAAATTATTTTTTTGTAACTATATTTGTTGTTTTGTGCTGTTGGCAAGAAGTCTCTTTCAATCACCTTTTAGTCACCTTTTAAAAAAAATTTGTCACCTTTCTCACCTTTTTCAAAGGTGGCCTTAGCTTCTCACCCTGAAAGTGTCATCTTCGTAAACATTCTGTAGCCTTCTGTGGATGTCAGACAGCCTGCAACACTTCCTTCGTCAAGAACTCAATGATGGCACGCTGCTTCTGCTTGGAATCCATTATTTACTTGCAATGAAGAAGGGTTATGTTACTATAGAGGAAGAGTTACTCTACCAACATGTGCAATTTGAATGACCCCTGTCAGTTAATAAAAAAGTTACGCCTGCTTTTGCATTACTTTTGGTACAACCCTCATAGCATGGAGGAACCCCTCTTACATGCTGTGATGCATTCCATTCTTTTACTTAGTTTTTCCATTAACAAGTGATAGACTTCAGCCAGTATAGTCCTGCACTCTTCCTGCAGAACAGTGACCCTTTCAGCTTCTGATGTGAAGTGTGTTTTTATGGCTTCGTGCAACTTATTTATCTGTGTGTGTCATGAACAATCCAGCTTCTGCAGATTTTATATCTGCAATAGTATCTGTGGTATGGCAGAGAAACCATTATCCTGTGGATTCAGGCCTGGGTATGTAATAAATATGTGCTCATAGCTTAGGAAAGTGCTATTGTTCATGATGTTAAGGTTGGCTGCTGGCATTCCTGGTGCAATCGCTGATCTAATAATAGCTAGACACCTTTAATTCAAGACTTTATTGTTGGCATGTAGGCAGCAGGCATTTTCCGCACTATAAGTGCTGCACCCACCCATCAAATTAAAATTGGGTATAAAAATGGAAAGGGAGTGAGACAACGTGACACCTAAAAAAATTGGAAAGGGAGTAAGACAAGGTGACACCGCATCTCCCAAACTCTTCAATGCCACATTGCAAAGTGTCTTTCAATTCATTGAGCTGGGAAAACAAAGGGAATAAAGATTAATGGAGGGGTCATTCGATACAGAATGACCCAATTTTGAAAAAGTGTATAGGTCTGAAAAAATTTGAAACTTTGCTCATTTATTTGTGTGGTTGAATAATTGGCCAAAAATAATAAATTTTTTTTTTCACTCCCTCTCATCTCTATAGGTGGATGGCAGCCTTCACAATTTTTAACATATTGAAGCCTTTCCAATATTTCTGATATCTCCTGAACCAATACAGATATTGGAATGATTCAAAAAGGTTTTGTTAAGCATAAAATGAGGATTCTGTAACAGTAAATGTTCAGAAATCAGTCACATTCTTTACTTAAAAGCCCTTTAAACATTGATGATCGGATGCTGATTTTGTATTACTTTGTGATTTTTTTATGAAACACAAGAAACATACACAAAGTTGCAATTCATACTGTAGAAACCTTGTCCCTTGAAAAACACAAAAAATAATAAATCCTGAAATTGGGTACCCCTTCGTGCTCCCCCCCCATTCGAATTGCGAGAACATGAAGTATAGAACTCAAATGGTGTCAAGATCTTCAGGATTCAACTACATGAATAAATGAGCAAAGTTTCAAGTTTTTATAAAATCGTGCAGCAGAACACCTGGGTGAATCTCTATGGAATGACCCAGAGATTATTTAACTCATCTTCATTTTGCTGATGATGTAATAATTTTTGCAACTACCCCTTCAGAGCTGCAGAGTATGATCCAGGAACTTGCTGACAAGAGTAAAGAAGTGGGATTAAAAATGAACTTTCAAAAGACAAAACTGATGTACAATGCTTTTTCAAGAAATGAAGATTTTGCAATTAATGGGAAAAAGCTTGAGGTAACGGATACCTACAGTATCTTGGGCAACATATCAAGCAAAGGTCACATTGATGAGGAAATTAATTGGTATATAAAACTTGGCTGAGGAGCTTTTGGAAGAAACAGTACAAATTTCAAGAGCAATATGCCATTATGTCTTAAAAGGAAAGTGTTTGATCAATGCATCCTTCCAGTTCTTACATATGGAGCAGAGACGTGGACCTTAACTAAAAAAGAAATACAAAAACTGCAGACAGCTGAAAAAAGCATGGAGAGATACATGCTTGGTGTAACTAAGAAAGACAAGATGCGGAACTCGTGGATAAGGAAAATGACAAGAGTAGGAGACATCATGGTCAGAGTAAAATTCCTGAAATGGCAATGGAACATGTTGCTAGAAGAATGGACCACTGATGGACAACCGAAACTTTAGACTGGATTCCAAGGCACAGAAAAAGATCCAGAAGAAGACCACATGGTTGGATGGATGAATGGATGAAATTCAAAAGCATACTGGAGTAACATGGAGATAGGCTCAAGACAGTTGTGGAAGAAACTTGAGCAGACCTTCATGCAGCAGTGGATTGATAATGATTGACAATGGTTTATAAATTTGTTTCTCCAAAGTACCAATTTCCACAGTTCTAGAGACAGGCATGATGCTTTAACCCACACAACTTTTCTTTGAGTCCACCCTTTTAGCCTCCCTAAAATATTTAGGGCAGTTTGAACTCATGGTGAGTACAACCACCTAAGATTTTAGGGAATTGGCTAAACGTATGTGAATATTTTGGATTCATAGAATTTTTGTTACATAAAATAATTTTTTTTTTTTTTTGTTAAACTTAGTGTTGTACTGTTCTGTGAAATGGAGGGAGTCCTTTGAGGAAATGTCTAAGAGTAGTAGAAAAACACCATTTTCATGTAATTATTGCTTAAAAAGATGAGAGAGAGAGAGAGAGAGATTTTGTGTCAGATGGCAAGCTACAATTCATAAACTGCCTCATGACACCAAATATTAAAAAAAATAATAGAAAAATGACATACGCTAGAATTTTGAAGAAATGTAACTTGTTTAAAGGCTGTAGAGGTTCACATCCATGGTTTACAGTACTACACAATAAATACTATGTACAGTGTTTACTGGGGATAACATTGTCAGCATCGGGTCAAATCTACATGATCAGAATTTTATGGCAAAATTTCTGCCAAGCACTTCAAAATTCATGCTCCCCCATACAATATTGGGTGTATGCGTAAGTTCTTCCTGTTTTTGTAGGCTACAAAGATAGGAGGAGAACACAACAAATAACATACCTTGCATTTCACATAATTGCCATCGTTCTGTATGGTCTCATGCCACCTGTCTGAGTAGGCGAATCCCACACCAGAAAACTCCTTTGTTTTAGACTCAAAAAGGTCATGTAATGCCGTTTTCACATTGTCCACATCATTGGAGGTTTGGAGAGTGAAGGCGTTCTGTAATGATCGAAAAAGGTGGTAGTCCGTAGGTGCCAGGTCAGGGGATTATGCCGGGTGAGGTAACACTTCCCAACCAAAGTCCAGTAATTTTTGGTGAGTGATTAAAGCAACATGAGGTCTGGCGTTATCATGATGAAGGATCACGCCTTTGCGATTGACAAGTGCTGGCTGCTTCGATGTCAGTTGTTCTCGCAATCTGCCCAAATGTTGGCAGTAGAGTTGTGCATTTATCGTTCAGTTAGGTGCAAAGAATTCCCAGTAGATTATTCCGTGGACATCCCACCAAACGCTCAACAAAACGTTTTTGGGATGCAGTCCTCCTTTTGAGGTTGATGTAGTAGGCTCGGCACCTTGGCACACAGTCCGTCGACGCTTTACATTACGGTACTGTACCCATTTCTCATCACCCATTACAATTCATCCCAAAAACATTTCATTTCTGTGACGAGAATGCAAAGAAACATGGATACGGATTCTCTCCTCTCATTGCTTTGCAGAAAGCTGGTGTGGAACCCAGTTATCAAACTTGCTGATGAACCCAAGCACATGCATCCATCTTTCGACTGTTGTTCTGTGTACCGACAACGTTTCTACTAATTCCTGAATGGTGGATGTGGGTCATTTGTTATGGCTTGGTCCACATCCTCGTCAGAAACCACGGATGGTCGCCCAGGACGTGGTTGATCTTTACAGCTTCTATCTCAGTCCTGGAATTTCTGAAACCAATGGCGACATGTGCTATCATCAACTGCATCCTCCCCATACACATGACAGATGTTGCAGCAAGCCGTGCTGCAGTACTGCCTTTATCGAACTCTTGCAGTAAACAATGTCTAATGTGCTCCTTATTGCATGCCATGTTGCACTGTCCATGATTTGCGATACAAATGACTTACTCAGACAAACCTAGTGCCTCTATATGCTCTACTGCACCACGCTTTATTGGCCGAAAATTCAGCATCGCAACGTCGTCTGTGATGTAACTACTTCAATCGTAATTTGCATCTATTGCAAAAATGGGTAGCACTTTAGCACATACCTCCCCCCAAAGTTCTGAACTGTAGGCAGCACCACTGTTTTGAGACTAAATACGGTATTCCTTGCACTATTCAAGATGAAACTTCTGATAATGTTGGTGATGCCAGACTTATAGGCAACTGAATATCTTTTGATAACTGATGCAGCATAGCTATGTGCAAAGTGGATTCACAGCCCTTAAACTTTTACTGACATTTGAAACTTGTGGTTGATGTGCTGGGATGATTGACGAGGCAGGCTATTCAAGGCTTCCTGACACCATTCCATTCACATGGGGTGGTGAGCTTCTGTAGTTTTGCAGTGCCTTTTTGGATGGTACTGGTACAGCCATGTTTCCATTGCCTAATAGTGACTTTGTATACTGCAGGCACTCTGTGACTAGGTAAATTGTCAAACCAATGCTGTGACATTCAACAGTGGCACTCCTTGTCATATGTCACATCTGTGCACCATAATGGCAAGTATAACAAACTTCTGTTAGTCATACATTTTCCGTATGTACTAGCTTGAGCTGTGTGTGTCAATGGGAGCATCCAATGTACTATGACAATAGATATTCTTTTGGAGGATGGTATTGAGGGAAAAGAAGTAAGTCTCAGCTACAGGATTTAGAAGTCAGTAAAAATGTGGATGAAAGAATATAAAAAGTGAGGCAGACACACGCGCACTCAGTTATATTATGGAAATAGCTTTTTATTACACTGAAAAAGCATTTTGCAAAATAATAATAGTAATCATATAAGAATAGTTTTACTAAAAATTTGTTTTTTTTTTAAATTTAAGGTTGTAAAGTTTTTTATTGGCAGAATTTATCATGTTTCATGAACATGCTTGATTTGTTCACTGCTTTGTAAAATAGTATTTTATAATACATATCTTATTGCTGCATAAATTTTATTACTGAAATGCTAATTTAATATTTTAGCATAAAGTAAAGGTACCAGAGTTCTTCCAGTCCTCCCAGCAGAAGTTGCTCATGCAATCAAGAACATGAAGCGGGGGAAAGCTCCAGGAGAAGATGGAATTACTATAGACATCATACAAGAAGCAAGTGGAGAAATTGAAACAGTACTCGCCCAAATTTTCACTCGATGCCTTAATAAAGGGAAGATTCCTGAGGATTGGAACAATGCTACAATGATCCTGCTACATAAAAAAGGTGACATTGAGGATCTCAGGAACTACAGACCTATCAGCCTCCTATCAGTGGTTTATAAAATCTTCACTAAAGTTCTTTCACACCGCTTGAAGGTAACACTGGACATGGCTCAACCGAGAGAACAAGCTGGATTCAGGAGTGGCTACAGCACAATAGATCATATCCACGTACTGAGAGAACTAATTGAAAGAGCGAGGGAATATGAACTTCCATTGTGCATGGCTTTTATCGATTATGAAAAAGCCTTTGATTCGGTGAAACCATCAGCAGTTACCACGGCTCTGAAATCCTGCGGTATTGAAGATGCATACATTAATATTATTAATAACATCTATGAAAATGCAAGTGCAAAGATTCGGCTGTTTGAAAATACAACACACATAAAAATTGGAAAGGGAGTGAGACAAGGTGACACCATATCTCCGAAGCTCTTTAATGCCACATTGGAAAATGTCTTTCAATCACTGAACTGGGAAAACAAAGGGATAAAGATTAATGGAGATTATCTAACCCACCTTCGTTTTGCTGATGACGTAGTCATTTTTGCAACTACCCCATCAGAGCTGCAGAGTATGATCCAGGAACTTGCTGACAAGAGTGAAGAAGTGGGATTAAAAATGAACTTTCAGAAGACAAAAGTGATGTTCAATGCTTTTACAAGAAATGAAGATTTATCGATTGATGGAGAAAAACTGGAGATAACAGATACGTATGTTTATCTTGGACAGCAGATATCAAGTGAGGGTCACATTGATGAAGAAATTAATCGGCGTACAAAACTTGCCTGGAGAGCTTTTGGAAGAAACAGCATAATTTTCAACAGCAATATGCCATTATGTCTTAAAAGAAAAGTGTTTGATCAATGCATCCTTCCAGTGCTTACGTATGGTGCAGAGACGTGGACCTTAACTAAAAGAGACATACAAAGGCTGCAGACAACTCAAAGAAGCATGGAGAGGTGCATGCTTGGTATAACCAGGAGAGATAAGAAGAGGAACTCGTGGATCCGAAAAATGACGAGAGTAGAAGACATCATGATCAGAGTTAAATCCCTGAAATGGCAATGGGCTGGACATACTGCCAGAAGGACAGACCATAGATGGACAGCCGAAATTTTAGATTGGATTCCAAGGGACAGGAAAAGACCCAGAAAAAGACCACATGGGAGATGGGTGGATGAAATTCGTAAATATGCGGGAGTGACATGGAGGAGACTGGCACAAGACAGACCGTTGTGGAGGAAACTTGGGGAGACCTTCGTCCAGCAGTGGATTGATAATGGTTGACAATGATGATGATGATGATGATGACTTATATCTGTGTATATAATATATGCTTTGAACATTGCAAGCAATATCTTTTCTTTAATTAACATATTTCATTTGATGCATCTATTTTACTCCCTTAAGTGTATTTAAAGAAAATGAAATGCAATTGTATTCACATGTCCGAAATTGTTAAATTCATGTTTATAATTTAAGGACTGTGAATTTCGTGTTGGCATTTGGTCAGTATTAATATTTCTGATTTTTTATGGCTTTACACAAAAAACTAGCATGTTTTATATATGTACCTTTCTTTTTGTAGGCTTTGAATGATGCCAAGCAAGAGCTTAGGTTTTTATTGGTATATCTTCATGGAGATGATCACCAAGATACAGATGAGTTTTGCAGGTAAGAATTATTGTTTAATAATTGGTTTGCTTTTTTTTAAGTGCAAATTTTTCTTTTCTTCCTTTGTGTTTGAGTGTGTACTAGGTCAGGAAAGTGACATAAACATTATGAATCAGGAAGACCAGGTTTTGTTTCCTTTATTTTCTGAAACATTATGTATTTATGTGAGCACTGGTGGCAGAGTATAAGAACTATTGAGGCAGCATACATTTTTTTAGTTTGCAAGATGTGATATCAGTGAGAACAACTTCACCATTTTTCAGAACAAATTCCCTCTACTAGATTAGACATTGTTTCAGGTGATTGCAGTTGTGGGGTCATCACCTTGTATGAGAACGCATTTCTTTGGATGATGAAAGAATCTTTATCTGTGACCATTCTACAACATTTCCTTATTTTGTTTGGGCATCATGAAAAAATTGCAAGAGTATGCAACACTGCTGAGATTTTCATAATGAAATTCTGCCAAATTTGACCATTATATTCCTGACAGCCTGTCTGGCAATCCCATTTCCTAGAAGTACTACAAGAACCAGCACTTGAAATAAAATATGATTGAAGCACAAAAGACACTTTTGAAAACCAAAGCTTACAGGAATTTTAGATAAAATCTTAGTCAATATTTCCATTTAGAGAGGTGCTGAATATTTTTCTGTTTTTGTTGACATACCTCCATGAAAACAGCTTTTCAAGTTTAATCACAAAATGAAACAAAATATACTGGGTGCTGAAACTACTGATTTATATTGTGCACTTTTGTTTTTTAAGTATGTTTTTCCAGGCTCTGCAGAAATTACCTTTAATTTCTGCTGAGCCTGGAAAAACTTCTTCTTAAATTTGTTTTGTTTCTGCTATTTCCCAAGTGTGTGTGTGTGTGTGTGTGTGTGTGTGTGTGTGTGTGTGTGTGTGTGTGTGTGTGTGTGTGTGAGAGAGAGAGAGAGATAAGAAACATGATTTTAATTTTTTAAAGAAGTTTATTTTAAATTACACTGGACAACAAATTTTGACTTTTTGTGTATATCTGAGATTAAACCAAGTTACCTTTATGTTGTTTGGGCTGCTGAATATGAAAATGGCCATTGAAACACCATACTAACTCTAATTTTTGAAATATCTGTAAAACAAGTTTTACACATTTGCATATACATGCCCTATGATAATTCTCATAGAGGAAATGATTCAGGGTGACGCCACTTTGCCTGTCGCTTGTAATGAGTTTCTGGAGCATCTCTCACTAGGGTCCAACAATAGTCTGAGCGCATTGCTGCATTCCATTTCCCTTGGTACCCAGAATTGCAGAATATAGACATACACGCATATGCCATACGTGGATAATTTCTAAATTATTAGCAGATTTTGCAGATAGTTTTGTTTGTAGATTAAAAAAAAACTGTTATTTACAACAATTAAAACACTTAAGGCTTTACTCAGATTAATGTATTAAATTCTGTCTTAAAGTGAGAATGTTCTACTATTTTTCACATCTTCCGATAGTGAGCTCTTTTGTTTTTTTCAGACGTTTCTGGCCTCTTGATTTTATCAAAGCCTGTTCTCAATATATAGGAACTGTAACAAAAGTTTCGCGGGCGGTCGTAGTGAGCGATGGGTTTGCCTCCTCGGGGTGCTCCATGGTAACAATGGCACACACAACAGCAACTAATGCTTCTGTGAATTTTGGAGAGGTGCAAGCTAGTTCTGTGTGACATTGGCAAAAAGACCCCAACTCACTGGGTTTTGTTCCAGAATCCTTAGGTTGAATGACCAACTGGAACCCTCAGCTGTGGGCTAATCCCCCACACTGATGTACTTACCTGATTAAAAAGGTAAAAAGAAATACTAAGAATGACTCAAGTGTGGGATATGGTGGACCTACCACACTTGAGAAGGACGGTCCACCACGGAATCGACCTGGACTTTCTAAACGGCGTATGAGAAAGAGATCTCTGCTGAATGAATGTAAGATTGGTGTATGGAATACTAGAGGTGTAAATGGCAAGATGAGTGAGGTGATTGAGGAGATGAATAAGTATAGACTGGATGTGCTGTGTGTAAGTGAAACCAAAAAGAAGGAAATTGGGGTAGAAGAAGTGAATGGCACGGTGAGTGTGTGGTCTGGAGTATTGGATAATATGAGAGGACAGACGTGTGTAGGTGTGATTTTAAGTAAAAAGATGAAGAACAACTTGATTCACTATAGTTGCGTAAGTGAGAGAATTCTCTGGATTCGTTTGAAAGTGAAACTTCAGAGAATTGTAATTGTTGTAGTGTATGCTCCTTGTGACTCGGAACCTTCTAATAAGAAGGAAGATTTCTGGAATGAGCTAAAAGCTGTTTTGTGCCCGTTTGGTGCTAAAGAAAAAGTTATAATAGCAGGGGATTTCAATGCTAGAGTAGGTGTGCAAAATGCAATTTCTGACAATGTTCTGGGTAAGTTTAATGACCCTTGTGTAAATGATAATGGTGAAAGATTAATTGAACTCTGCATTGAGAATGGTTTGTGTGTATCTAATACATTTTTCAACCACAAGTATATCCACACATATACTTGGGAAAATCGTACTCTTGGTCAAAAGAGTGTGATAAATTTTGTTGTCTACGATCAGCGTTTGAAACACTTAGTTGTTGACACCCGTGTGATGAGAGGTGCAGATGTTGGTTCTGATCATTACTTGGTAGTGTCACAAGTGAAACTTAATGTTGGTTGGAGGAAAAGTAATAGGAAGAGACCCAGGATAGAAAGAATAAAGGTTGATAGGCTCATTGAAGATCATCAGCGGTATTCTGACTTACTCAGAGAACGACTGAAGGATCTGAAGTCTGGTGAGAGGGATGTAGAAAAGAAGTGGGAATGTTTTAAGAACTGTGTTGTCACTACTGCTAAAGAGGTCTGTGGCACCACAATAGTGGGTAACAATAGAGGTGATGCTTGGTGGAATAGTGAGATTGAAGAGGCAGTAAAGAAAAAGAAGGAAGCCTATTGGGGGATGTTGCAAGGTAGAGTCTCTGTGGATGAATATCGCTGTAAGAAGCGTGAAGCTGCTAAGCTGGTTCGCCACAGTAAGGCAAAAGATAGGAAGGAGAAAATGGAAAGGCATGAACTGGCTTTTTGGAAAGATAGGAAGTCCTTTTGGAAGTAAATGATATTCAGGAAAAATAGGGGAAACAAAGTTGTAAGTTGTGTGAAGAATGAGATTGTGGAAATGTTATGGGAGCCCAATGAGTTAAGTGACAGATGGGGTGAATACTTCTGTGCGTTATTAGATCATGAAAGCAAAGATGATTCTGAGACAAATGCAGATGATGTCACAATGAGGGATGAAAGCACAGGAATGATCTCAAGAGAAGAAGTATGTAAAGCTCTAAAATCTCTTCAGAATGGTAAGGCTCCAGGAGTTGATGGCATAACTGCAGAGATGTTGAAATATGGTGGTGACTCTATAATTGACTGGTTAACTGAATTTTGCCAGTTTTGCTGGGAGTTAGGAATGGTCCCTCGGGATTGGAAGGATGCTATCATTGTTCCCTTGTATAAGGGAAAAGGTGATCAGACTGAATGCAAGAACTATCGTGGTATTAGCCTACTGAGTGTGCCAGGGAAAGTGTTTGGTAAGGTTGTTATTGAAAAAGTACGGATTCTTACATCATTGAAAGTGTGGTATGTTCAGAGTGGTTTTATGCCTGGTAAAGGCTGCACTAACCAGATTTTTGCATTACGCATGATGATTGAAAAGTATCTGACTGTTGGGAAGAAAGTTTTTACTGCCTTCATAGATTTAGAGAAAGCTTATGACCGAGTGAATAGGACACTTTTGTGGAAGGTATTGAATGAATATGGTGTTACTGGGAATCTACTTAATAGTGTAAAAGCCATGTATGCTGGTAGTAGAGCTTGTGTACGAGTGAATGGTGTTTTATCAAAATGGTTTTCCATTGGTGCAGGAGTTAGACAAGGTTGTGTAATGTCGCCATGGCTGTTTAATATATTTATGGATGCACGCATGCGTGATGCCAAAATAGATAATAGTGGTTTATGTCTTGGTGATATCCATGTGTGCAGATTGCTGTATGCTGATGACACTGTCCTGTTGGCAGAGAGCAAAAGTGAGTTGCAGAGTATGTTGACTCGGATGCACAAAGTTTGCATGAAATTCAAACTGAGTATAAATAAGGGAAAAAAAGAATGAGTGATGAAATGCTTACTAAGAAAATCTTTTCAGCCCAAGTGGCAGGAAGGAAAGGCAGAGGAAGGCTAAGGAAGACATGGGTAGATCAGATTCAGGAGTGTCTGCATGAGAAAAAGGTTATGAGTATGAAGTATAAAAGATCTTGTGTATGGCGTGTAATGGATATTAGTGAAGCACGAGTTGTATGTCAAAATCGCTGTAAATGGAGAAGTTTGATACGACAGCAATAAGTAAAAATATCTGGTAGTTTGTATTTCTTTTTGGAGCCAACCTCTGAATCTCAGAGAACAGCTTAGTGGTATGTATGTATGTAACAAAAGTTTCGTTTACACAGAAAAACTTAAAATTTTATTGCCAGGTTCCTCTTAGTTTCCAGTTGTTAAATTAAAATCTTTTCCTTATGTATTTTATTATAAGTCTACTATTTTTGAATTAAGTTGTTGAAAATGCTATTTATAATTTTTGAAGGTTCATTAACGGAACTGCGTTTCTATATATAAAAACTTTCTTTAATTAATCTCTTGTTTTTATGAGGTTCATAATCCAATATTTTTAAGTTTTGGCCTTAAGATCCATTTTGCACACATTTGTGCACATTCAGTCGCAATGTACTTTTGTCCTCTCTGGAATCTATAATGTTCTAATAATTATTTATTGTTATATTAATTTTTCTTTAAATTATCTTATTATATTGGTATCTTGATTCGTGGGTTTGCAGCAAGTTTTCTGTTTCAATGGTTGTGTATGCAGATACATTTTATTTTTATACAACTCTGTTGGTACCATATTTCGAGGGTAGTAATGTCCTTATGAAACCATTCCCCGTGCTTGTCATTGAGGACAGCACCACAGTTAACCAGGAAGAAATCCAGATGGGAGTGTACAAAGTGTAATTTCAATGGCATGTTGCACCCTAGTCTCTCGTAGTGCTGCAAGAGGGTTTCTTCAAACTCGTAGCAATTTTGTCAGCCATATTGTTTCCTAGAAAGTTTGGCCAGTTGTTGGAAAGTATTCTAAGATATCTTTTCATCACCTGTGAAGATATAATCAAAATGCTTACTACGAAAGAGCTGACGCATTTGGGGACCAACAAATAAATATTTCTTGATTATGGCCTCCAAGTCTTGGAAATTTATCACGAAGGTACAATAATCCCGCGCCATTTGGATCCATGGCCTTTACAAAATTCTTCATTAGCCCAAGTGTGATATGGAGGGGAGGGAGCAATTCCTTTGCTTTCCGTGCTGTGTAGGGTTGTTGTGCAGCAGAATTGCACTTTCGCTCAACTTACCCCAGTGTCTATCCTTAATTGCCTTTCGCAGATTTCATAGCGTTTGGCAATATGTGTCGGCATTGATAGTTGTCCCTTTTACCACAAATTGTGTAAACAACACCTTTATAGTCAAAGAAAACAGTCTCCATGACCTTTCCCACAGACGATTGGACTTTGCACTTCTTTCTTGTTGGAGAGGTGATATGTTTCCATTCCATGGATGGTCATTTGGTTTCTGGGGTGAAATGGTGAAACCACGTTTTGTCACCTGGGATGATTTGACGCAAAAAATTGTGACCTTCAGCAGAATACTGTTGCAGAGGAGCTGAAGATGACAGGAAACATTGGTTTCTGTGCTGGTTGGTGAGTAAATGTGGCACCCATCTCGCATGCAATTTCCGAAATCCCAGCTGCTTGTGAATGATGGAATGCACAATCTCATTTGAAATGTCTAACGTACTGGCAATTTCCTTGATTTTGATATGCCTATTATCCCATATCATGTTGTCAATGGCGGCAACATGCTGCGAAGTGCTGGATATATTGATGGCCTGCCCTCATGGTATTCGTCCGTCAAATTTGTGCGACCCTTTTCAAATTGTTGGCACCACTTTACAGTGGCCGGGCAAGACAAGGCATTTCCTCCGTATACAGCACAGATTTTACGATGGATGTCAGTGCAATTTGGGCTCTTGGCCCACAAAAATCGAATGGTTCCTCGCACTTCCAATTTGAAGTAAGAATCCAGTTGACATGCTATTACAAACTGCCTTCTGCTAACGCCTTACACAGTTTCTGAACTAAAACATCTCCCATTATCAGCTCTGATGTACTGTCTGCTTTGCTCCCACCCAAGCACTCAGCCTGACTGCAGTCTTCTCTCTCTCTCTCTCTCTCTCTCTCTCTCTCTCTCTCTCTCTCTGTGTGTGTGTGTGTGTGTGTGTGTGTGTGTGTAAAGCCCCATTAGTTTCAGTTGCAAAGTTTTGTGATATTCAGACCACTACCATGCTAGGTAAGTACCCAGTGGTTTAGGATGCTGGGTCATCATTCATGTTGGGGCCAGGTTCAAGTCCACAACGAGGAGAAGCACTGTCTTACAGTGCTGGTTTTGCCCTTCTTTGGAACCAGTTGTCTTCGTAAAAACAAAAGAACTCAGAAGATGCGAAGAATAATTTAAAATTCTTCAAGCCGAAATTGGATTAAATGTTTAAATTGTGTGATAATTTTAAGTTTTTTGCATTTTCAATTAATAAAATTGACAAATTATTATTTATATTTCCAGATATATACTTCAGTGTATTTAAATTAATGTCCATACAATGCCATTAAAATGTTTTCCACATGTGTGTTTATTAAGAATTCTTAATTTTTTCTCTCCTTAGGTCTACGTTAGGCAGTGCGAATCTAATTAATTTTATAAATACTTCTACGCTTTTTTGGGCTTGTTCAATAAAATATCCTGAAGGTTATAGAGGTAAGAATAAATTTAAATTGCTCTTAATGTATATGACAGTTATTTCTGTTGAGTATTTCTATTGCAACAAAAGCAGTTAGTTTCCAACATAATGGTAATTCAACTAAAGTGAGCATTGTTTTATTGCAGAATGTTTATAAAACAGAACAGGTTTTTTTGGGTGAGTGCTCATTCTTCCATTTAGTAATAGTTGTAATACACCTCTTTACTCATGGGAATATTGTTATTGTTTTGAATTTTAGGCTGCTTGTTTTTCATACCAAGGGCTCCTAAATTTTATTTTTTAATGATTTTTTTTGTTGGCTACCCATTTACTGTGCCTTTCTTCTGTTGAAGCACATAAAATGTCTTCAGGTTGTTTTCTGTTTTTTGTTGTACATAATGTGTTTTCATATATGTTGTATCAGCAGCTTCTTTTTGTGCTTTATGATTTACAGATAAAAGTAATGTTTTTACACATACCTTTGAAAAGTGCATTTTTACCATTTGGAAATTCAAAATTGCCATGTACCATTTGGAAGAACATTAGCATATTTTATTACACTGAAATCTTTTGGAAAATATTTTACCTGAATCCAGGCATGTTGGATATTGGTTTATAAAAAAATTCTTTGCCTCTTTTGGCCCATAGCAAATTTTTTTGTCTATCATACAGCTTCTTCTGTACCTTGCTATTATAAGCCTAACCCTTGGTCTTCAGATTGATATTGCAAATCAAAACAACTGTCTAAAAAAAAAAAAAAAAAAAGTCATTTCCCATATGACATACACCGAAGAGCCAAAACATTGACCACCTGCCGAATATGATGTTGGTCTTCCACATACCACCAAAATGGCTCTTACCTGTCAAGGCATGGGTGCTACAAGATTTCTAAAGGTGTCTTGTGACATCTGGTTCTGACAAGTTACCAGCAGATCCTTTTACTCTTGTAAGTTGCATGGTTAAACCACTGCAGTGGGATTTGCTGTTCCAACACAAACCAAATTTGCTTGAGTGGATTTGATGTCTGGGAAATTTGGAGGTCAGGGCAATACCTGGAAGTCTTCCTCATGTTCCATGAACCATTCTTGAATAATTCGGGCAGTGTGGCATTGCATATTATCCTGCCAAAAGAAGGCACTACTAAAGGGGAATACTGTTGCCATAAAAGGATGTATATAGTCTGCAGTGATGTTAAGGTAGCTGGTAGACATATTTTCGCACACACGAATAACTAGACCCAGGGTTTCCCAGCCGAATTTTTTTTTTCCAAAGCATTACACTTCCTCCACTGGATTGTTTTCATCCCACAGTGCATCCTGGGGCCAACACTTTCCGAAGTAAACGATGCACACGTACTCAGCCATCCACACAGTGCAACTGGAAATGATATTCGTTGGACCAGATGACCTCCTTTCAATCGTTCAAGGTCCAGTTTTGATGTTTGCTTGCTCATTTTAGGTGTTTTCGATGGTGAAGAGAGATTAGCATATGCACTTGGAGTGGCCCGTGGCTATGCAGCCACATTTTAAGCAGGGTTCGATGCACTGTGTGTTGTGACACATTACTCCCTTCACCAACATTTAAATTACCAGTGAGTTGCACCACAATATCACTTCTGTTGATTTGTACCATATGGTATAGCCTTTGCTGACCTCTAGAATTGATGAGCCATGGTTGGCCCTCACCTTGCTGGCGGTTCATGATTTCCCCCTCCTCAGACCACTTTTTTGAAGGTACTAATCATGGCTGGCCATGAGGACCCCTACAAACCTTGTCAACTCGGAAATGCTCTGACCCAGTCTTCTGGCCATTACAGTTTGGCCTTTGTCAAACTCGCTTAAGTCCGCTTGTCTTTCCCATCTGAATAACACTGATTAACATAGCTCAGTAGTATCAGGTATTTTTTGTACTGTTTAATGACCTTCACTCACACCATCGTTTACTTGTAGCTGCTTTGATTTGCAAAAAGATGCCTGTTCATAATGTTTTGGCTTTTTGGCGCAAGTCCAAAGTCCCTCATTGTGAGGTGTGCAAAAAAAAGTACCAAGATTACAGCTGTAGTTATTGTGCTGAATGTGCAACACTGCAGTTCTGGTTTATAGATATGATGGTGGGATCATACAGTTTCAGGTCTGCACCTGCTTTCATTCTTGCCTATTACTCTTGTGTTTTAGTGGTTTTGGCAGATTTTACAGTGATTGATGTAAATGAACCAGTGAGTGTGCATCAAGTTTTGCCTAAAACTTGGGAAAGACTGCCTCAGAAACATGTGAAATGTTGCAGGCAGCATTTAGAGAAGGAGATTGAAGCCATTTATAAAATCTTTGGAATGGTTTAAGACAGAGGTGGAGAGAATTTTCATGTTGGAAGGCCGCATTAAGTTAGCTGTAATCTAACAAGGCCACATTCAAGAAACTTCAATTAGATATACTTCGAAATGTACATTATTTTGTAAAATTCTTACTTCTGTGTACTAACTAATTTCAAAAAAAAAAAAAGAAAAAAAAGTTAATTCTAAAGCTAACTAACATTTTAATGACTTTGTTGTGACTGCTTATTTTATTGGAAAGCATTTGAATATCTGATTGCAGCATGGAGGCCCACACTTTTAGCTGATCCTTTAGATGGGTATCCATCATTTGTGACCTAAAGGGTATCTTGATTTGGTTTAGGTCGGAGACTGATTCGTAGAAATAAGTGGTTGAAAAGCAAGAAAGCATTTTTCGTGATATTGCCGAAGGCGTGGGTATTCTATTGCATTTTTCCATATTTCAACTGGATCTTTCTTAGTGTTAAATAAGGACTTTAAAATGTCACCTTCTGAAAGCTCAATCAATTCCATAGAATGAAATCATGAGCGTAGCAGGTGTCAAAATAGCCCTTATGACTTACTAATGTTTTAATGTGGTCGTCAGTCGGGGAGCATTATTTCGTTGAATCTTCCTTAACTCTTTGGTAATTTAAATATGATCATTTTAAGATTAAAGCAAAAATAATAAAAGACAAACAAAAACATTTTAATAAAATTCAAAGGAGGAGTTCTGCAAAATATGGATTCACTCAAAAGGCTGCAGGTTCCCCATCCCTGGTTTAAGAGATTTAAAGAAAGTTGAACATGGACTGAAGAGTGTTCTGGGTGCCCATCAACTTCAACAACATTCAGTTTGATCAGCCTTGTGAATGAAGTAATTGGAAGTGGCTCATGATTGGATGTTTGGGAGGTGTCTAACAAAATTGGCATCTCAACTGGGTTATGTCATACAAGTTTGATATAAGATTTGGGGATGAGAAGAATGACAGCAAATTTTGTGTCTCAGCTTCTCAAACATGATCAAAAGGTGCAATGCATTTACAGTATGTCAGAACCTTAAAAATGGTGCAGCAATGGACCCACACTTTATAGAAAATATTAGCACAGGCAACAAATCCTAGTTCTATGGGTATAATTCTAAAACAAAACTTCAAACATCTAGATTGGGGTATAAGAACTTCTATGTTTTCCCAGCGAGTGAAATCAGATGCGAATGGGAATTTCCAGGAATAATTCAGTTCAGATGTATGCAACTTATCAAAGAACTGCATTGCCAAATGGCTATGTAGTTATTTACACCTGGTTCATATTTTAGATGGGACATGAGTGCTTTGTTCTTTAGTTCCGTTTCTTTAATGGTTGTTGATTCCTTCTGACATACAGTGCTTATGGGAGTTCATTTAAAAAAAAAATCATGCATGTAAAATTTCAGTTTCTTTTACAATATTATTTTTGTTTTTCATGAAAACAGAATGTAAGCTTTTTTTTTTTTTTTTTTCCCCCATCTTTTAAGTTTCTCAAGCCTTGAGGGAGAACACATATCCATTTTTAGCTGTGATTGTGTTAAGAGATAATAGGATGACGGCCGTTGCAAGGCTGGAAGGACCAACTGATCCTGATGTTCTTATCAGAAGGCTACAACTTATTATGAATGACAACGAAGCATCTTTAATTACTGCAAGATTAGAAAGGTGAGGTTTACCATTTTTGTGACGAGCTTTGCCTCTGCTGAAGTGTGAGAATCCAACATTTTGTAAATACCTCATACATTGGAACATGTCCACTATCTAAAGGTTTAGGTTTAATGTGCAGCTATGTAATCAGAACATTCAGGGCAACTTACCATTTCCTGGTCTTGCTCCCAGTTCAACATTTCCAGCATGTGAGTTTTGAGATCAAAATGTTGCACATTTTAGAGGCAGCATGGGAGCTATTCACTTTTCTTATCTGAAGTAAAAATGAATAGCCCCCATGCTGCCTCTAAAACGTGCGACATTTTGATATCAAAACTCACGTGCTGGAAATGTTGAACTGGGAGAAAGACCAGGAAATGGTAAGTTGCTCTGAATGTATTGTCCAGCATTTTGTTTAAGAAATGCTTATATATTTCACTCTAACTAATGTTAGTAATTTTTAAGTTAACAGTTAATTGTATAAGTCCAGGGATCGCATTCCTCCTAAAATGCCTAAAATTCATAATATTTTGTGACCCTCCTTAAATTCCTAAAATTATACCTAAAATTTGCTATTCTTCCTAAAATTTTTGTAAGCTTATTTATTAAAAATACAACCGTTATTAACGCCAATAAATTTACCATTACGGTAAGGTAAAAAGACCTGTTATTGTAGAAACACAGCCTATATGCTGTGCTGCTGAAGGGAGGGGAAATGACACCATCGAGATGCACTTGCTTCGGGGCGGGCGCTCCACTTTTGTGCCTTCGGACAGTTTTTCAGAGTAACAAGAGATCTAAGGGAAAAGGGGAGGGGTCATTTTCACCCATGGTTTGCGCTTTGCAGACGAACTCCGTGGCACGCAGAAGATCGTACTTTATTTTTGGACATGCCTCGTGGAACCTCTTCTTTCTGCTGATGTTTTGTTATTGTAAACCGCAGGTGGGTGGAAGCAAAGAGGAAACATGTGGTCTCCTTCCGTAACGTCCGGTAATTACGATGGGATGGTAGCTGAGTGTTATCGTGGCAGGCAGTAGAGCACGTGATCATTGACCTTCGGTCGTGTGTCGGCGACAGCGACCTTCGATGCGCAATGTATCTCGGCTCCGACTCGCTTTGACTGAACTTGCGTGAGAAGCGTATGATAGTTTCTGGTTTTGCGTCTTTTATGGTGTTCTCTGTGCTGTGTGCAGGTTCAGTTCTCTAGTGGTGACTTGCTTTTTTTTTTTTTTTTTTTTTTTTCTGTCTTCTGACATCCTCGCAGCCAAACTTCGGGAAGTTGTCTGGTTTTGCAATATTGGAACGTGTTTTTGTACTTCCCTTTCATTTTCTGGTTAGTAATACAAGTGTTTAAGATGCCTAAATCCAAAACGAAATTTCAAGATGCGTGGCTCGCCAAAGAATTGGACGGAGTGAAGTTGAAAGAATGGTGTTCTGCAACTGAAACAATATTTTCTGCTAAGTGTATATTGTGTTCAGAAATTTTCAATATTTCTAATAGTGGCTTTTCACAAGTAAAAGCGCATCATAAAGGGAAAAAACATTTGCAGAAATTTCAAAGTAAATTTCAAAATAAGTCCATCCTGTGAAAGCCTTTGGAGGACGGGATCTTCAGCCCAAAACAAATATTAGTGAAGTACTGAGTCATGATTTACAGTTGGCTAAAGCCGAAGCATTATGGGCTATGAAAGTTGCTAAGGACAATATGTCTTTTGTTTCATGCACTGAAACAGTTGAACTTTTCAAAGAAATGTTTCCTGATTCTGCTATTGCAGCCAAAATGCAACTTAAAGAAAAAAAGTTGCTTATGTGATATCACATGGATTGTCAAAATATTTTGAAAAGGATTTGAAAAAAGACATTGCATCTAGTAGCCCAGGAAAGGTTACTATAGCATTTGATGAAACTACAAATACACAAGTGAAACGGCAGTTGGATGTGTATCTCAGGTACTGGTCTTCAGAAATAAATTCAGTTTCTTGCCGATACCTAACAAGCGTTTTTCTGGGTCATGCAACAGCAGATATTTTGCTAAAAGAAATTCTTGATGTGTTATCATCCTTCAATATTTCGTTGAACAGAATTATTTGTGTATCCATGGACAGCCCAATGTAAATAAGTGCTTTTTACGCAAATTCAATGAAGTTGTAAAACAAGAAACGGGCCAGAAATCTTTGGAACTAGGTTTTTGCAACCTGCATGTTGTTAGTAATGCATTTAAACATTTTTTGACAAGCTTAAATATAGATTTTGACAAATTTGCTACTGATATGCATTACTTTTTAAAGAGTAGTGCTGCAAGACGAGAGGATTATAAATCTGTCGAGGATATAACATTGGTCACAGCCAAATTTCTTTTGCGTCATGTCAGCAACAGATGGTTAACCATTGGTTCTGTAGCCCAGAGGCTCTTAGATCAATGGCTAAATATTACAGAATATTTTTTAAACTTCTTGCCATCTCAAAAAATATTTGAAAAACAACTACGCAATTCGGCAAGGTATAAAAGAATTCACTGTTTCCTGAAAAATGAGCTAACTCCTTGCTATTTAGCATTAATTTCATTTTCACACCAAAATTTTGAAAAGTTTTCATTATGTTATCAGAGTGAAGAACCAAAAATACACCAGTTATATTCTGATTTAAATACTTTAATGAGAAATGTTATGGCTCAGTTTATCCAAGATGATGTTATTGCAGGGAAATTTGGAGAAAACCTAAAGAATGTAGATTTTGAAAACAAAAATTCATGGAAAAAACTAGGGGAGTTAGAAGTTGGTATGAAGACAAAAAATCTCCTCAGGAATGTTCAGGAGACCAGGCAGAAATTATTTCTCTTAGATGTAAGATCATCACTAATTGCAACCACAAAATATTTAAAGTCAAATTTGCCATTCTGCAATCAAAAGCTAAGAGACATAGAAGTTTTAAAGGTAAAAGAACCAAAGAAAGAGTCAACTCAACTTTCAGTCACTGAAGGACTTTCAGAAATAACCAGAATTTCAAGTGTTTTGCATCTTTCTGAGGAACAAATTGATAGAGTAAGAGAAGAGTGGAAACTTTTAAATTGCGATAAGCCAACTCTAGATGAACTAGTGAAATTTTCAGAGGAAGGGCATATTCCAGTGCGGATTGATCATTACTGGCGTAATATATTTAGTATTAAAGACTCTAGCGGAAAAGAAAAATACTCAAATCTTGCTAAACTCATCAAGTCAATTTTAGTTTTACCTCATGGTAATGCTGATGCAGAAAAGGGATTTTCGGTTAACACTGCTCTGTTAAGGAAGGACAAGGCTAACTTAAAAGACTCAACTATAACATCATTAAGAATAGTTAAAGGGACCATTAAACACTATGGATGTGTAAGTAAAGTTCCCATAACAAGAAATTTGTTAAATAGTGTTCGTGATTCACATAAATTTTATAAAGAGTATGTTGATAAGCTGAAGGAAGAAGAATCAAAAAAGGTAAAAGAAAGGAAGCAGAAAGAGAGGGAAAATAAGGTAAAGCAGCTAGAGAAAAAAAGAAAAGCTGAGTTTGATGACAAAATAAAAGAAAATGATGCAGAAATAAATAGGCTTAAAAAAGATAAAGAAGCCTCCCTAGCAGTAATTTAAGAGGGAACAGAAAGAATGAGAAAAGCTGTAGAAAAACAAAATACTGTTGAAATAGCAGTTGCCTCTAACTTGATCATACAAGGTTCAGCTGAAAAAAAGAAAACTGAAAGTAAATTAGTTGTGGTGGAAGCAGAAAAAGATAGGCTTATCAGGAAAAGGTTAAAACAATAATATGAAAAAAGTAATTCAGTGAACAATTGTACATAGTTCTTGGTTTTCAATTACCTTTTTAGGATATTATAATTTAATGTGAAACCTGAAAACTTTACTGTGAAAATCGTGAATTGCTTCTGGTTCAACAGCATATTAATGTTCAAAGTGAAACTTGAATGTGGTAAATATACTTGAATATGATAATAACACGTGAAAAGATAAGAACTGAACATTAGAAGTAAATCATACTTAAACTTTAGACATTAGACGTTATGCAAAAAATTTGGGTGTGAACTTTGACCATATATACTAATGGACTGCGCATTGGCAATAGCTGCATCAAAGCCGCCATGGCTCCAACATTGGGCACGTCATCATCAGACTCCAAATTTCGTGTAAAAATGCTGTTATGATTACTAATTTACGCTGCAGAACTTCAGTGTTTTCTGTGTATTATGTGAATGCGCCTCATATATAATGAAAACTCTTCAGGTAAGTTTACTTATGAGCTATATACATGCATGATCGGGTTGTTTACATTTCGTGATTTATAATGTGATGAACATTTGCGAAGAATTTGGAACATGCATTCCATTTTTTTCCTTAAGTTACTATATTTTTATATCAATAGCTGCAAGTTTCTGGTTAAGTAATTGAACTTTATTGACTTAGGTATTTAGTTCGTTTCTTACCCATGAAAAATCATAGAACTTCCTTTACTATATCGCTCAGAGCAACCATAAGCACAGCAGGTGTAACCCATCTTTTTGACTGATGTCATGTGATTTTATGTTGGAGCCAGAAATTTTGATGTCATGCGCAGTCTATCAGTATATATGGTTGAAGGGTGTGAAGCAAACTCTTTACAATGTATACAAAGTTGTTTTACTAGATGTATACAAATATACATCTAGTTTTTATTGAAATACACTCCTAAAATTTTCCTAAAATTTTTCTAAAAATTCCTAAAATTCCTACCTAAAATTTTCCAGAAGTATGCTATGATCCCTGTATAACTAATGTACTGTTGCTAAAAGTTTTGTGGTGGGCAAAAAAAAAAAAGTCTGTCACTCAAATATTATAAGCACCACTATACACTATATAGCCCAGTATTGGCTAGATGGTGGCCCTTTGGTCTTACATGGCCTGCCATAAGGTATCTCAAAAGTGGGATTATTTAACAGCAATAAAATAGCCGAACAAGTCGTTTGCAATGTTAATGCCTTTCACAGAAAAGTCACAGGAACAGTAAGAGTTTTCCAAATTGCTACCTGAAACGAACATTCACCTGGGCTTCTGTGATTTGCAGTTATCCCTTCTTCCACTTTTCATATGACATGACACAAGAATTGCAGAAGTCATCCACATTTCTATTTGAAGCAGTTGGAAAGTATTCAGCTGGAGCTCTGTGATATGCAGAGGAATTTCTTTTGCACATGGCATGAAACATGAACTGAGTTCTGTAAATACTGGTTCCCATCGATAAAATCTCAAGACTAAGTGAATTTTCCAGAATTGCTTCCATGTGTGAATGTGCATTCATCCCAGTGAAGGCGATCAAATCCTTGCAATGAAATAGATTGACTGAGGGTTATCTTTCAACTGCAACTAATCATTACTATTTCAGCTATCTTCAACTTCATTCAAAGGTGATTGGACAGCTTGCAAATTCATATGGGCTTCCACAATTTCCAATTAGCTTACTTTATACACTCCATAACTGTAAGAAGCTGATTTAAAATTTTAATTCTATTATTCCTTTATTTATTTTTTTTACACATTTTGACATTTGTTTTCTGAACACTAGTAATTTACTGGTCCACAATGTTCAAGCAGTTTTGGTTGAGGCTAATAAACATTAAAGAAAAAAAAAATTGTGAAAAATAAAAAAAAATATTTAAACATGTTTAGCTCAGCGTAATTAAAAGTTAAAAAGCACTGTATTTAGTTTGTTTTTATACATATCTTAACCTCAGAAAACAGTAGTACTACATTTTCTACAAATTCAAGGCTTCATCAGGTACTTCAACAGTCATATGCTCACAAATGTGTTTTCTTGCAGGACAGTTTATCTTGTGAACTAAAAAAATTGAACTCTTAAGAACTTAGGACTCGAAGTCAGGATTTTCTGGATCCATATGCTGGAAAGTTAGAAACATTAAGGCAAAGCCAGTTATTTCTAATATTTGTTTTTAAAATGATTATATGAAAGGGAGTTCATGTGAGAGGTTTTTTCCCTAGTGCCCAGACATGTTTATTGTGAAAACTATCTGAAAAGATAATAAAGCTTCCAATAAATATTAATGACCTCTTAGTGTGTGTGCATTTTTTTAACATACTCATAGTAATAAATATGTATTGCTTGCTTAATTTGTGTTGACCATAAATTTATGGGCAGGGTCTGTAGTTTTCAAAATATTCAGTCTTTGACCTTCAAGGATATGGAAGTTGGACATCCCTGTTGTAAGCAAAGCAAACTAGGATTTCACGGATTTGTTTAGTCTCGTTTGGCAACAGTAGTGATACAAGCTGTAGAAATAATTCATGCAAATTTCACGATGGAAATATGTGATAATTTTCGTTAAAGTTGATTTGGAAGAAAATGAATGTGTACACCATTTGGAAATGGTGTTTGATAAAAATACTTTTTGTGCAGCTGCATTTTGGTGTATTTAGGGATTTGAGGGAGACTGTAATTCACCCAGGAAAAAGTTATGTTGTGAAAGACGGCACCCATGATAACCCTCCAAACGGATGCCATGCATGAAGCTGTGCTAGGATGCTCTTATGAAATGACAGATGGGGACTCTTCACCTAAGTTCCACAGCATTGTCTACCATGTTGTAAGCAAATTTAAAGAAGTTTTTCATTGGGTGCCATTGAATTTTTTTTTCAGAAAGCAGTGTGTAAATCAGCCAAGAACCCTCACAAATATTATATAGCTGCATCCTGTGCATTATTTCAAAAAATCTAAAATCTTCATAGGTGGTGGAATTATTTACATATTTTTACAATGACCAAACCTATAAAGGGAGCAGTGTGTGAATTCATGATTATGTCCGTGTGCTAATAACAGTAAAATAAAAAAAGTTATATATACACATGTGTTATATATATATAATATGATTCTGACCAATGAAAGCCTTTTGGAAGTTGGCTAGAGGATTATATTAACTACAAAAAGGAACCTTAGTGCTATGGATAAGAAGGTCCTATTAAAAATAAAAAATTAAATAATGTAGACAAAATCACAAAAAAAAACTTAAAAATCTGTTAATAAAATAAAAATAAATATAAAAGAAAACTAGTTATTCACTCACTAGAATAGCTATACTAAAAATAGTAAAACTAACATTAAAATTAATAGGATTCTGAATAGTCTACAGAAGCTCACTAAGGTGATTAAATACATGCAAAGATTATTAAATACACTACTTGTGTATTTCATAATATTTCTCATGTATTCTGGAGAGTTAATTCTGCTCTTTCTGATCATACAGGTCCACAATCTTAATTATATATTTTTCTCTAGTTAAAATCTCTGCGAGTAGGATTTTTCAGTGTGTGGAGGCCTTCAGACCCACACTGCCCCCCAGCGACTAGGGAGTGGTAGGGGTGTTTGGAAGTTTGGGTTGAAAGGTCGGCCATGTTTCCTCAAGGGTGGAAGAAGTTAAGTTGCATAAGAGGTAAGCTCTCTTCATTGTCTTTGGGTTTTAGGTTTTCCAGGTTCAATATTTGAACTTCTTGAACATTTTTTCTTTTTTCGCTTTAAGCATTTAGGCACTAGCAAGTCTATTAACGTTTTTGCGGATTTTAACTCTTTCTTTTCTTGGTATCTTTGCACGTTTTTTAGGGAACTAAGGCCAAGCAGCCGGCCGTTTCATTGTTCTTGTAGTCTGCGCTGTGTTTTCAATGTAGTTAAGGTCTTAATAACTACTTAATTATGCACTTAAAGCACTTCTGAAATATTCTGTACATATTGTAACTAATTGTTTATGTCACATAACCTTCACAAAGCATTTCTTTAGTTTATAATCGTCTTTATTTTATTCTCGTTTTTGTGTTGTCAGAAGTTGTGGAGTAGGGGGTTTTTATAATCCAGTTTTCTTTCAAGAATCTGTGCTTTAGGAAAAAAATTAATATTTCCTTTTTTATTGCAATGTTAAGAATTTGTAATACTTTTGTATTGCTATTCAGGTTTAAATTCTCTCTCAGGCGAACTTGGCAATTTGTTATTGCTGAACATTATTTCTGATTCATTATGTCACTCTTACAACTTGAGTTTTCTATAATCATCTTCTTTCTGTTTAATAGTAACAGATGAAGAGCATGGGTCGGGCCAGGAAAGTTATGGATGCAAGCTAAATTGTTAACTAAAGCTTGGTCATACAACTCTGCGGAGGTCATGACATATATATATATTTAAAAAAAAATTTTTTTGGTGGGCTTATTACTTGCATCTATGACTTTGCAGAAACCCATTTCCAAATAGGTCTTTGTGGAAGTGAGAAAATGCAGAGTTTTCGCTGGTCCTTGATAAAGCCAAGGCTCAGTATTCTCGAAACTTTCTACATTCAGTTGTTCTATTCTTTTCTCTTTTTACTCACACTGGTCAATACATAACCTTTTCTATGTTGTACTTGGTATGAGTCAAAATTTTTTTTGCTTCAGTCTCTTCTTAATAGAATATATATATATATTGGGCCATGTATGTCATGAATGTATTGCTAAATTTATTCTTAATTTTTACCTTTCCGTGACTTAAAATTTTTTTTGATTTGTAGGGTCCTTTACCTGAAATACATTTGACCTAGCAGAAACCCATATTCAACTAGGTCTTTGTAGAGATGAGTTAATGTTGTGTTTTGCCGGTCCTTGATAAAGCCAAAGCTCAGCATTTTCAAAACTTCCTGCATTCTTGCATATTTTCCCCTGCTCGTTTGCATTGGTGTTTTTTTCTCCTGTTTTTGGCTTCTGTTGAAATTGCTTCTTATAGTGGGGGTGTGTATATATATATGTATATATAAAGTATTGCAAATCATTGAAAATCGCACAGAACAGAACAAGAAGCCTGGAAAGGCATGTGCATTCTATAGCTGTAGAATGCTTAATCCAAGATGAAATAAAAAAAGTAAATAAGTAAATAATACAATAGTTATAAGGAATGAAATATAGGGCCAATCTCTTCAGGGGAACACTGGCTCTGGTGACATTTCAATACGAGTATAGGCAAAATGTTGAAAGCCACCCGTGTGTTCCCGAGGTCACCGAAATAAATAACCAAGCTCAACAATCTAGCCAAGAAGTTATAAAAAAGCAAGCAAACAACAAAATTCACACACACACACACACGCACACGCACACACACGCACACACGCACGCACACACACACACACACGCACACACACAGCAACTGCTGCTTTGTGGCTTGGCTAAACATAGGCATAACTATAGCTGTATATTTGGTTATAAACTGCTACTTAGAGAGCATGTACTTTTGTAAGTTAAAGAAGGAAGGATATAGTTAGTGAAATAGCTTAACAGATGAATGGGGTTGCTCATCCAGTTATATTAGAAAACAACTTGTATACAGTGTTATGCAGATATTATCGCTGTGTTTCAATCACGTCTACTGCACAACTATAATGTAGCAGTAAAATCTCAGACTGTACATAACTGTTATACACACTGGGACCAAAATCAGTGCTGGCTTTGTTGCTGATAATAAAAATCAAATTTTGCTTTGATCCTGTAGCAACTGAACCCTATTGACTGTTTCACCTTGCTCTGATGATTTTATCCTTGTACTCTGTTCTTAAGACTCCTGTGAAAACTCACTTGCTCCATACGTTGCGCTGTCTTTCACTTATGTACATGAATCGGCAACTGTACTATCTCTTTAGTGTAGAACATTCTCATTCTTGGGGCTGAGTTCCTGCTGTACATATTTTTTTCTGTTTATTTGAAAATGTAATTGCTATGTTACAGTTATATCCAGAGGGGGGGGGGAGACAAACAAAAACGGTTATATCTTGGGGGAAAAAACAAACAAAAACTTAAGTGACTAAAGAAAATTTCATTTTATTGGTATTGCATCTTTACTGTTTAAATGAAGTGCAATTGCATATATTCTGGGGTGCTGTCTGTTTCCTGTAATCAGTGCAAACATGATGCAATCAAAGAAGCTTAGGTAACTTTTTAAACCAAAAATAAAAAGTGAGTTTGATCGATCTGCTACAGTAGTACAAGTATGGTAACCCCTAAAAATTAAGATTTCATTTTATTCTTTTTAACATTTGAAGACCTTTTCCTAACACATGCAGGATTAGTACACCTCCTGGAATTCAAGGAGAATTTCTTAAATGGGATGTTTTCTCCTTATTTCTCCTCAGACTCCTGGAAAAGTCCTTAAATTTAAATTTCACTCCTGGAGATCATTGCACTTCAGTTCTGATCATTCGTCTGAAAGGGGCCCGGGTTCAAATCCCAGTGAGGCATAGATGTTGTGTTTATCTTACGGCACTGGCTCTCTCCCTTCCCTGGAACCAGTGACCATAAATTGGGGACGGACGGCTGCTTATAGCCCATTGAGTTGCTCACAGTGGTGGTTAAACCTCCGCCCGAAAAAAAAAAAAAGAAAAAAAGAAATGCACTTAAGACTTCTTCAATCTCTTCCTTGCTCATTTTAATGGGCAAGAGATCAACTTTTTTTCTTCTCTCAAAACTTGTAATTTCCCTTTGTCTGCTGGAAGTTTTTTTTGGAAGTCACCTTTTCCAGATGACATGCAATCAATCAATCAATACTCTCCTGTTGTTTGAACAACAGGCATGATTAAATAAAGCTCATCTCGTGTGTTTCAAAGGAGACCGGGGACCCAAGACTCCAAGTGCTATGAATTCTCCATAGTTACTACGGAAATTGTTGGTCTGTTATGGAGAACAAAAAATCTTCCGGAAATAATGTCATTCAACATACATATTAAGTTTATTATCACATTTGTTTATTAGATGTTTTTAATATTGTGACATCTGTTTTTTTGGATGTTTTTGGGATGTCTTCGTGACATTTGAAAATGTTTGGAACTGCGGGAAACGATTGTTCTAGACGGGATGAGAACATTCAGAGACTTTCAGAATTTCGAATTTTTCTGACCACTCTGTTTTTTTCTCCAGCACTCTTTCTGATTATATTAATTTTTATATTTTTCTGATTATGTTCCTCATGTTTAAATGCTTTTTAAATTTAAGTCAAAAGAGTGACTTTGTATTTTTAAAGATTTTTTTCTAATGAAAAGTATGCTTGTCTATTTCTAACAGTTTTCTTCAAAACCAATGAGTAGAGCAAGCATTTTTTTTTGCCCCTTTTTAAAGTGAAATTAAATTTCCAGAGCAGTACTTAATCTGTCTCTGACAGAATCTGAGCTATTTCTGTTACCTACAGTTGTTTTAACAGCAGAGTGAACAATGTAGTACCTGTTTTTGATATTTAATTTTGCTTAAAATGTGTGTTTTATTTTGCTTTAAGTGAAATTATGTTAAAAAATGAAACCTTCGTGCCCACTGTGTAGAGAAAACAACTTTACTGGAATGAAGGATAGCGGCAGAAAGTTGAA
Organism: Macrothele yani; assembly: GCA_039090855.1. Classification (NCBI taxonomy): domain Eukaryota; kingdom Metazoa; phylum Arthropoda; class Arachnida; order Araneae; family Macrothelidae; genus Macrothele; species Macrothele yani. The sequence goes on from CM077009.1 coordinate 8,015,149, forward strand.
ATTCTAGTTTTGAACAAAAAGAAATATGTGTCTATTGATATAACAAGAAGTAACTAAGAAATGGGAAACTGTGCATTTTCAAAGAAATCAAACTTTAAAAATGTTCTGATCTTATTTCAACTCTCCAAAAATAGGTTTCAAACTAATTTCTGTTTTAAAAACTCATTAAATGGACTTGCAAAAATAAGTACAAACTGCACATGGACTTTAAACAGGAGTAATTAGCCGTATATTTTTTAAATTGTTATTTCAGCTTTCTTTAAAGCCAAATACTATCTATTTTCTATTTTGTTTTTTTTTTCCCAGTGTGCCTGGCTGCATATGGCTTTTTGGTATTATAAAAAAATCTTTGCTCAGCCCCAATCTCTAGATGTGCAATTTCTTTTATTATTTTAATTTTCTCATATCCTTCTGTTTATGCAGTTTTTTTTCAATATAAGTTACATATACCCACTTAACACTCCCCTCTCTTGGAACTCTAGCTTTTCCTGTTTCATCTTTGAATCTGAAGTGAAGTTCCTTTGCGGTTTGAACATATGCCCTTTCAATCTTCTGTACGTGTCATTTGGTATTTAGTATATCCTGGCTGGCAATATTTAGAGACCTCTTCTCTCTGTGACTGACACACATGCACTCTCCCTGTAAGTTCTGTGTTAGTAACCTGTTGTGCATTACCCTTTATGATATATCCATGTCTAAGAAACATCCTTCCTTGATGTGTGTTACACAGTTATTTAGAATAATTTCCTTTTGTTTCCACTTGTGGTGCATGTTTTAATGGGAAATGTATGTGTTTCATTTCATTTATAGGCAAGAAAGATCACTTAACCAAACGCTGCGGCAGCAGCAGGATGAAGCATATGAAGTGTCACTAAGAGCAGATCAAGAGAAAGAGAGGAGGCGAAGAGAAGTGCAGGAGCAAAAAAACAGGGAGGAGATGGAACGCAGGGAAATAGAAATAGCTGAACAACGAAGAAAGGAGGTATTGAAGCCCCACATTGTCCAATTAGGATTTTGTCATTAATTTTTTGTGTTTGTTCTTCCAGAATTTCAGCTTTATTTATAACAGCAAAGTTTTCTCATTTGGTTTACTTTATCTTATTTTTTGATTCCAACATGCCTGGATTATTATTGTAAGCTATTGCTTGGTAAATCAATTACAGTCATGTGAATTCTAACCCATTCTATGTCAAAAGAGGCACACAGTTTCTTCCTGTTCAAGCATCAAGTTTGGTAATGTTTAGAGTTATAAACAGTACATTACACCAAAATTTCATACATAGCATAATGAGTAGTTGAACAGTTTTGTAATAAATTACAAAACTGTTTAGTGTGTAACTGTTGGAGAACTTTATATGCATTTATTTATTTTATGTTTCAGTTGTTTATAATTATGTTGCACATCACTGAGGTAGGAATTCAGAGGAGATGTTGACCCCTAATTTTCCCATGCTCAGGTTTTAGGCGGGAGACTCCAGATTTTCAGCCCTTCCTCCCGCCCTTTGGATGAATGTCAAATTCTTTTGATTTTCACTGAGGATTAGCTGTTAGGATGGTCGAAATTCCATCACCCACCATGATTTCTAACCACCTGCGAGATCTTTTTCTTTCTGCGTTGATGCAAGGTAGCTCTACAGTCATCAGTTTCGTATTTTCCCCCACCTTCTGTCTGCAAAAAGAAAGCCACCCCGGTGGTGCAGTGGTCTTGAGCTCTGGCTTCTGACCAATCGTCCGAGATGGGTCAGAAAAAAATTACTTAAAAGAAAAATTCAAAAATTCCTCAGTCTGATTGTCATAGTTGCCTTCAGCAAAGAGCTCACCCACTATGGCACTAGAATGCTGGGAAGGGTCAGTAATTGGTGGAAAGACTGAAATCTGCGTAGCTCTGTTGAAAGACTGAACTGCCTTCTCTTTGCAGTTCATTCTTTCAGCACCTCGCCTCAACAGAGACGTGTGCATTCTAAGTGATGATAAGCAGTGGAGTTACGGTGAATTCACTTAACGACAAAAGGCAGTAGTTACAGTTGTCCTCGCTTTGTAACAAAAGGCGATGTTAGTACGATGTTTTTTGTTGTTTTCACCTTCGTGCACAACCTACAGAAGAAATGAAAAACAATTGACTGCTGTATTATTTGTAAAAAACGTGGGCCATTTTACGTTTTCATTATCTTGTGGAATTGACATACCTGAAAGCAAACTTCAGTAGGGAAAGGGGGTGTTGATTTTTGCACTGTTTATTTATTTTATTTTTTTGTCCAGAACTCAGCCAGTAATATTTCTTCTGGAAAATTGTTCTTGCATCTTCCGGAAAATGTTGATAAAAATAGCGCTGGTAGAATCTTATAAGCTGTAAAAAATCTCCCAATTTTCAGATTTCGAAGATTGACATGTCTACCTGCTAACAAAGTAAAAGTGGATTTATGTGCTTCTGCAAAGAAAGTAGTACCTGCCAGCTTTTGTGTGACTACTTTTGAGATGCAAAAGCTAACTATTTCCCATATGGAAGCATTAGTGGAGCTTTGTTCATTTTTAAACATTTTTAGGTTATCTTAAATGATAAATGAAAAAAAATTGAAAAGCAGTGAAATTTGTTGAGTGAACTCTTATCTTAGTTCAGCATAGAAGGATTTTTAGAGAAAAAAAAAACCTGGATTTTCGTGGAGGAAATAAAAATACACATTCATGATCACTGGAACATGTGTGAACTGGTGTTTTAGGTTAAATGTACACTTGTAAAGCTTTTTGAAATCTTTGTCTTAATGGATTATCAGAAAATATAGTTTATCCTAGAAATGGTAACAATCGAACTGCCAGTAAATTTGTATGAGTAAATTTCCAAAGCACAGGTGCTGATTTGAGTGGTCCAATTTAAGAGATCTGGCAAAAAACAGAGGCATCGCTTCTGTCCCATTGTCAGGAGAAAAATTGAAGAAAGAATGAAGAAAAGCTAAACTAGATTCCATGTACATTTTACTTGAAACTCAATTACGAGGGGATAGTTAAACGTTCTTGGCCTAACCCACTTCCTGTAATTACAGCATTATTTTGTCACTGCAGTTCAAAAGAGTGTTCTTTTGTATTGCAAAGTGCCAATTTTCAGACTGATAACTCTCTTTATTGCAGATGTTTGAACTGAATCATGTCAATGCAAAGTATTGAATTTTTGAATGTGGAACTCCGGGCTGTTATGAAATTTTTGTTCCTGCAGAAGAAAACTGCAAAGAAAATCTACGAGTGTATCACACAAACATTAAGTGAAAAGTGCCCTTCATATTCCACTGTGAAGAAATGGTGTTCCAACTTTCAGCGTGGAGACTTTGAGGCCGAAGATGCAGCAAGATCTGGGAGGCCTTAAACAGTGACACCAGAAATTGTTGATTGTGTTCATGGCTTGATTTTATCAGATCGGTGAATCTCGGCTAAAACAATAGCAGAGTCGCACACTGGAGATATCCAGGGAATGTGTTTGGTTCATAATTCATGAGCACTTGAATATGCAGAAGATGTCAGTGTAGTGGGTGCCCAAATGTTTGAACACCGTTGAGAAACAAAAACAAGTGGACACTTCCAAATCAGTTTCGCAGCATTTTGAGTGATCTGGTAATAATTTTTTGCAGCGACTTGTCACTGTTGATGAAATGTGGTTACATTACTACGATCAAGAGGAGAAACAACAGTCCCTGCAGTGGCGGCACTTGGGTTCTCCACGGCCAAAGAAATTCAAGACTCAAAAGTCTGCAGGAAAGGTCATGGCAACATTTTTATGGGATTTAGAAGGCGTTTTACTATCTCCCGAAGGGCCAAACAATAAATGCTGAATACTATTCCAACTTGCTGTGCTGATTAAAGGAGGCATTGAAGGAAAAAAGGTGAGGGAAAACTGTGGAAAGGTGTTCACTTTTTGCAGGATATTGTTCTGGCTCACAAGGTTGGCAAGACAATGGAGTTTTGAGGGATCTGGGGTTTTAAATGCATAGCCCATCCATCCTACTCACCAGACCTTGTTCCATCAGACTGTTTCTTGTTCCCAAACCTTAAAAAAAGTTTGAAAGGAAAGCATTTTTCAAATGATTCGGAGGTGATAGCAGCAGCAGAGCAGTATTTGAGTGATCAGACTTCAGAAATATTTTTGGGGGTTGAAGAAACTCTAGAAATGCTGTGCCAATTGTGTTGCATTTCAAAGGGTAAATATGTGGAATTGTCTTAAGTTTCATGGCTGTAGCCCATTTCCTTCTTGGTGAGGCTGAGAACTTGTCAGCATCCCCTCGAACAGTTGTTCATAAGCAAGTAAACAAGAGAGAGAGATAGAGAAAAAGAACAATTCTCAATAAACATTTATATTTTCAGAAACAAAAATATGTGAAATATTGAGATTTAATTTCCAAGCATTGAAAACATGGTGAATCAGCAAGCTTATCAAAACAAAGTATAAAAATATAAATACTGGCACAGATGACACTTCTGTACTTTTATTCATTTGTTTTATTTTTTGATACTTGCTTTTTTAAGCTCTTGACATTGATTAATTTTTCTTTCCAGATGTCATGTGAGAGTAAAAAAAAAAAAAAAAAAAAAGAGATGCCCCAAATAACTTTTCTAATACTTCTTCCGAAAGCAGAGACAATGAGAAAAAGGTTATGACCTTTATGCCCCATAGTGTGAAAGCTGTGCAGTATTTAAGGAGGGTAATGCTCCTCATCTTTATTGTAGCAAATGACATGCAGTATAAAAAGAAATTTCTCAATAAGTTTTTTTGAAGTGGAGATACAGCTGCAAACAGAAGCACACAAACACTGCCTAGCAATAGCACTGTGACCTACAAAACTCCTCAAATACAAACCTAAAGTGTTCCACAAGGTAAATGGTATCCAGTGTTAAAAGGGTTTTTAAATCACACATTTAGAAGCAGAGATATTGTGAAAAACATATTAAACATTTGCACCCCATAGCAGCAAAATTACGCATTATTTTGGGAAGAAAATACATAGTTTTCATAATTAGTAATACCCAGTTGTTGAAAAATACGATTGCCTGATTGCCCAGGGCAACCAAAAAATTGTCCACAGAAAACATCACTGAAGAGCATGTAGTTCAAGAATTTGTGAGCTCCGAAAAAAAAAAAAAATCTGTTCTGTATTGTTGGCTGAGAGTAAAACATTCAGCATTATATTTTGGACAGAAGTGTACATGACTTTAATATTATATGCACCCCCCTCCCCACACATACACACACTGGTACAATGTTTTGATTCTGGTTACTAAAAAAAGACTAAAAAAGTTAGCTGGCCACCAGATTTCAAAACATTTTTCTACCCTTGGTAATACCTGACTGAAAAAAACAACAATGGATTTGTAGTCCAGCAGATATTGTAAACAGAAATGTGAACTTGTGTCCTTTAGTGTCACACTTGTGCATTGAGAAAAATTTGAAATTATATGATAAACATTTTGCACAGGAAAGAAAAAAATAATTTTTCAAATCAGACTCTTAGAAGCAGAGATACTGACAAAAATAAGATATACATCTATGCCCTGGTGGAAAAACTATGCACTATTTTAAGCAGAAGGTATTCCCAAAAAAGTTCTCCAAGGTAAGCAATATTGATCCACGAAAGAACTTTTCAGTCTAGTTTTCAGAAGCTCAGATTTTGCTGCAAATACATCAGAAGCAGAAATAAACACTTTTGCCCACTGGTGGCCAAACTATTCTTTATTAAAAATTAGGAGTTATGTGCAAAACATTTCCCATCAAGAGTTGTATCCGATTCAGAAATAATTCGTTAAATCGAACTTTTAGAAGTAAAAATATCGGGGAAAACTCAGTTTACCTTTACGCCTCCTAGCGGAAAAATCTGTGCATTACTTGAAAAAGAAACTGCACCTAAAATAGTCCTTATCATAAATGACATAAGAAAAAAAAATCAATCAGATATTTAAAAGCAAATATATGGAACAAAATGTATTTTTAATATAATATCCTCTGCATTTATGCCTTCTAGCAATGAAGTTGTGCATCAGAAAACAACCGAAATGCAAGGATTGCTGTTCTTGTATTTCAAGCTTCCCAACACAAAAAGAATTTTCTTAAATTGGACTAATAGTTGCAGAGATATGGTGTCCATAGATGGAATAGACGGACAAAGTGATAATATAAGCATGTCCTTTTTTTCTTTTTTTTGCAGAAATACGACGGGGCATGGACTCCACTAGCTTCTGGAAATATGCGGTAGGCAATGCACACCATACTTCCTGCAGAGCGTTCCACAATTCAGGTGTATTCCGAGGTCTTGGATTCCTGTGTTCGATAGCGCAGTGCATGACATCCCAAATGTGTTCTATCACGTTCAGATCTGGGGACTTTGGTGGGAATGGCAACACCCCAAACTCAGACGAATGCTCCTCTAACCAAAATGTGGCGTCCCTCCGCTTGTGTGGAGGTGCATTGTACTGTTGGAACAGGCCCAACCCATCAGCATGAATGCAGGACATAAACGGGGTGTACCTCGTCAGAAAGGATGCGCACATAGCGTTGGCCAGTCACAGACGTTTGTAGACGTACCAAGGGTCCCAGTGAAGTCCAGCTAAATGCACCCCATACCATTACGGACCCCCCAACAGCCGGTGCAGTTCCCTGTTGACAGGCGGGATCCATGGCTTCATAGGGTTGGGTTTGCGCCACACACAAATCCTTCCATCTGCCCGATACAGTTGGAAACGTGACTCGTCAGACCAGGCTACTGTTTCCAGTCATCAAGTGTCCAGTGGTGGTGTTGCCGTGCCCAAATGAGGCACATAGCTCTGTGTCATGCACCCAACAAGGGGACTCAAGTTGGGCATCTGCTCCCAAAGCCCATATCGTGCAGGGGGTACGTTGCACAGTCCAGACGCTGATATTTGTTGAGGCTCCAGCATTGAATTCCGATGCTACCTGCGAGAGTGCCGCGTGAAACGATTCTTGACAGCCGACGATAATCACGTTCACTCAATGTCTTTTTACGGCCACACTGGTATTGTAGGTTGGAGGTTTTGCCGGAATTCTTGTAGTCACGGTACACCCTCGCAATGGTCGTCCGTGAAAATCCGAACTTCGTTTCTACCTCCGAAATACTGTGGCCCATCTCGCGAGCGCCAACTATGACACCGTGTTGAAAATCGCTTAAATCGTTATTACTTGTCATTCTCATGGCGAAAACAGCTCTAACAGCTGACAAGGATTTCTATCGCTGTATATACGCACTGGCAGACGCGCATAGGTGACTTTGCTATGTATTTTGCATAAGATCGTATGTACCAGTTTTTCTGGTACTTCAGTGTGTACACACACACACACACACACACCATGCAATAGCCTTAAATAGGAAGGAAACATTTATTTTTTTAAGAAATATTTCAATTTGTTTTTTAGAAAGATATACTTAATGTACAAAAAAATTACTTCCACATAATTTCCTCTTTCCCCAAAAAATTTAAGATAGCCTATATAAAAAAAAAAAACTCTACAAGTTAAATAAACACCCTGAATTTTGTATTTTGCAGCTTTGCTACAAATTCTTATGTAATTATAACAAGGTAAGCAACCTTGTTATAATTACATAATGAGTTTTTTTGTTTGCTGTTATTTTTTATTTTTTTTCATGCCATGTGAAGTGACTTTTTAAATGGAGCAAGTTTATCTCTTCAAAGAAAGCTAATCTGCCTGGTGAAAGTTCAAAACTGATGGTGCTAGATTTTACTTGCTGTTGACATATCAAATGTGTCCTTTACACAGTTGCCACATTTCGCAGTTTATCTGTAAAATTCATGAAATTCTACTTGTTTTTATGGTAATTTTATGGATGACATATTTTACAGACCCCCTCCCAGTTTATTGCAGTTTTGAGGGGAGAATAAGTTGTCCCAAGGACCACCATGCCCGTATATTCTAATTTACGTTATCACAGTTTCAACCACTTCTGCATCACCAACCTTCGCTACTCATAGAGTAGCGGAAAATACTTAGTAAAAACGATTAGGATTAAGATTGGAGATAATTCCTTTCAAAGGGGAGGGGGATGAAAAATACCAGCCTTACATAAGACTTAAAATTATTTTTTTTAAAGATGTAACATGGCACAAAAATTGAAAGTCAAAACCCCGGTTAAGTTTAAAAAGTTACGACAAAAAAAAAAAAAAAAAAAAAAAAAAAATCACAATTTTGCAGTTACAAATGAAAATTTTATCTGTGTATGTAGCTCATTGACAGTGCACTAGTGCGATAATTATATATCAGTGGCATTTTATTGTTAGTGTGAAATAGAGCCAAATACCTTAATCATAGCATGTGAAATCAATGTCTACAAATTATTTGATAATACATCAACTTGTAATCGATATGTTTGATGCATTTCTTCGGTCTGTTCAATAAATTCCAGTCAACATATTGAGTTAAAACACTCACTGAAAATCTTTTATGGATTTCAGTTCTAGAAAGTTGGCAGGTCTGAATTTGAAGCGATCTCCACACATAACTAAAGCTTCACTGACATGAAAGTATATTGCAGACCAACATTTCTCTTATTTTTATGTTTACTGTGCCCCCCTCCCTCCACCCCATAGCATACATGAAGGTGTGAGGTGATTTCTTGGATCGGGCTGGTTTGTTTAGAGATCACAACACTCGTGAAGATCTCACACTAAGAGGAGTCGCTCATTTGTGATTTTGGAATGTGCACTCCAGGTAAAAAAAGCCCAATTCCTTTTTAGTACAGATTTTTTGTGAAGTGGTTATTGTGGCAGTTAAAGATTTCACAGTTGCAATGCATGTTATAGGTGTGATATGTTTATAATAAAATGGCTGCTGATTATGTGATTAAGCATCTGTGTAATTCTAGTGAATAATTAAATTTTGTTACAGGAAATCCATCTAAAAAAATTGAACTTGCTTCCGAGATTCCTCGCGAGCCTGCTACAGATGGACCTGACACCCTCCGCCTGATGATCAAATTACCAATGGGCACCAGGTTGGAAAGAAGGTTTAACAAGAGTGACTCCTTAAAGGTATATATAAAGTTCCCAAGTTAATTATTATAAAGTGTAGGCATTGTAGCATCATAAATGTGTAATACTTTTCAAATAGTGGCTTGCTGTAACAGGCACCAATTATTCTATGGATTTGTCGAACTCTTTTTTCATCATCATTTGGATCATTCTTGAGATAGATGCAAAACTGAAGAGACATTTTTGGGGTATTATTATTGGTGGTGATGGGGGTTGGGGTGGGTATTGTTTTCCTATCTGGGAACAGGTTTTCATCATTCAAAACTTTTGATAACAGAAGTTAGATTGAAGATTTCTCACTTAATTGTATTCTCTCCCCCTCCCCCCACGATGTTCTCTCTGTCCAGTATTATTAAATATCATTTTATTGCATAAAAATGGTATTTCAGTTTGAAACTGCATCAGCAATTTCTGGAAATGGAAGTTCGACGAAAAATCTCCCCCACCCATGCAGGCTTACATTCTGTTTCTTGTGATATTTGTTCAGCCCAGTATTGTTGTTAAATATCATTTCATTCCATAAATATTTGTATTTCAGCTTGAAAATAAATGAAAAATTTCCAATAATGAAAGTTGGACATGGGGAAGATTTCTCTTCTAATTGCAAATTTTTGTCCTGTATGTTTTCACTACCTTATGTTGGAGTTAAATGTTATTTGTTCCCATAAATGTTTGCATTTCACCTTGATATGCAAGAAATTTTTTTTTAAGAGAATGGAAATGATGAAGTTGGAAAATTTGCATGGTATTCAAAAGTATTCATCCTGTTGAAGTTACACCATTTATTTAAAATATCGAAAGCTTCAATATCATGCATTCATGGTTTTCAGGATGGAAGTTGTTGTAGTATGAAGGATGAAATGTGGTCAAAAGTCAGGAAAAATGAACATTGAAAGCTATTGGACCATACTAACTGTGAACTGCAAACTTAAAGTACAGGGTAAGTCTGTTCAGTTCTTCAGTAAAATGGGTTATTTGGCAGAAGCAGTTGATTTCAACTTTGCTAAATTCGGTGGAAAAAATAAAAGCAACCATAAACAAATGAGAACGGAAGCATTATCAACAGAAAGCAAAACTAAGCAATGGATGATTATGCAGCTGCAGAGTCAACAAAAGTCAAATGGTAGTGGAACTTGTTGAGAAGAAAGCAAAGCTTGCTTGAAAGAGAAAACTGGAACCGATATTTCAGCAAGTACAACAAAATAAATCAAGAAAAAGGAAACTGAAGTTATGACTTTTAAAAGCATTTTGCTTTGTTTTAAATTCAGTAATTTTATATTGTGAATACAGTGATGTGTTTTATTTTAATATTTACATAAATTACATTGAACAATTCAGTCTTGCTCATACTGATTTGCACTTTTTTGCCGCACATTTCGATTTTTCACCTGGTTTAAAAAGTTCAGTTTTTTTACTTTATCAGTGTCATATATGTTTTGATAAGAGTTAAGTTCTGCAAATCTCCCATGTTTAATATGAAATTTCCAAAAGTTTAATTTATACACAGGGATGGAAAAATATTCTGAAATCTGGTGGCCAGCTAATTTTTTTAGTGGCCAGATTGTACCGGCGGGTGGGAGTACATATAATATCAAAGTCATGTACATTTCTATCCAAAAAAAGATGCTTTACACTCAGCCTTTGGCTTATCTTTTCCTGGTAAAAAACAAAACAAAAATAAGTCATTTTTCAGGGCTCGCAAATTCTTGAATTACCTTAACTTTTGTCATATTATCTGCAGTCCCTGGAATTCTCACAATTTTGTTTTCTACCTTCATAAAATCCACACCGGCGTATAATCAGCAGACTGTGACATTCAGAAAAAACAAAATCGCCTAATAATCAGCCCATCACAAATGTTGATCCGGAAGTGGAATTTCCAACAGAAAAATCGGTCGCATAATGACCCAGGAGTCCGAAGATGTAAGAAAAAACCATTCTTATGAAATAAAGAAATTCATTTTTAAAGGTTACTTTTTATATTATATCTGGACACAAATAAAGCTTAGTGGCATGGCATCTATACCTCACAAAATTTAATCACGCCGATGCAGCTCCAGAGTATTGCATTTCACCTTGCCAATGACGAAACGCTGATACAGGACAAGTCATAGAAATGCCGTATGTGATCATGTGTAAGTCTACAGTTTTTGACAGAAATCGTGCTTTCGAAGTTAGGGAGTCAGCTTACATACGATCAGTAAAAAAGAGGGCTGAACTTCTGTGAATTCTTCGCATGAAGTTTACTGATGGGTTTGTTTACGTTTTAGACAGGCTTTCCGCGTGCCACTGCACGCTAGTTTTCTGACCTTTTGAAAACTATTGCACAGTGACACGATCATATTCTCAGCTGAGCCCCGCACTTTAAGTTTAAATTTGGCAGAGTAACTGAAAAGTTTCTTTTTCGAAGACACCAAAAATATGAATGACTGAAAATATCACCCGCAAAGATGTTGGTCAAAACAGTGAAGGACGAATTGAACACAAAGGCACAGAGCACATGAGATCCAGAACAAGGGACTTGTAAAGGAGGCATGCTTATGGAGGTTCACGCAGCAAACACTGTGTGTACATTTTCATTCGCTGGTTGACAAAGAGAGCACAAACAGTCAGCATTTTGTCTTTCTCAACAATACAAAGACAAAATGACTTACCGTCCCACCCTACAACTGCCTCGATCTTTAATTATGACACCCTTTTTCCCTCCTCTCCACTCCGTTCAAACTCCTGAACTGAGAAAATTTTTCTGAGGGAGTTCCTTTTCCAATTATACTCCCTCTCCTGCACAATTACCCTGCGAATGTTTTTAATATCGAAGGACCGCATCATCAGATCCTAAATTTTTAAATTTTTTTTGGCAGCTAGTCTGTGGATTATACGATGAGAATAATGGTATGTGTTTTTCAGCAATGTTTTCCGTGGTGGCCCAGACAATTTCTTTGGTCGCCCTGGGCGACCGCATTTTCGACCCCTGTTTATACACATTCATTTATGTTTAGTGTGTTGACATCCTTAAGTTTAGGAGTGTAATGTGATAGTTCTGTATCTTACACTCTCCTGTAATTAGTGCACCCCTTAGTTCATTTTCCATATAATTGCCAAGTTTTAGTAAACAGTTGTCAGAACAAGGAACCAGTTTTTCAATTCTGAGAAAGTAAAAGTTCACTCCAAGTTCACGAAGACATGTTTCCGCAGCTTCCTTGACTTCTTCAGAGTTTGGGGAACAGTAGTTTTTTGTATGAAGGCAAACTTCAGCTATTATCATTAATATGTGCATCAAACAGAACAGAATGGGATCTCAGCAATGACTCAGTTGCTTGATAGGCACATTTTGTCATGTTTGCTAGGAGATTTCACCAAGCTGAAGGTATTTTTCAGCAGGAGCTTTCATTGTTTAGGTTGATATGCAGAAGCTGAATCAAAAGTCTGGTGGCAGTGTGTTTTATAACAAAACATTTTTGTTGAAGTCAAAAGTGCTGGAATTTGTGTGCATGGAGCTTACAGTGTCCTCTTCCAAAGACGAATGTATGTGTGTGTGTGTGTGTGTGTGTGTGTGTGTGGGTGGGTGGGAGGGGGGGGGCATTGTCCATGAAAATTCCAAGGAAAAGAAGTTCATATTGTTTCCTTTAAAAATGGCAAATTGAACATAAAAACCATTAAATTCTGTTTATGAATCCTTCCCCCATCATCCAGAATCTTTGCATAACTACTCCTTTTTAACAAGTGTAAAAAAAGATATGTTCTTATCTCATGCAATGTGTTTTTTCACCATAATTCATTGAAGTGAAATTCCTGATAGAATGTAAGTATAGTAGTGATGCCTGCATTTTTCTTATGTAGCATAATATTCTTGTTTATTTGGTTATATTTAAATATTAAGTTTCAGTTGTATTTAATTGTTTAATTTAAATTCTATCTTTTATATTAACCATCTTATTTATTATCAGTTAAATGTTTATTTGTCAGATGGTCTTTCTTTGAGGAGCTGACCTCTGAATATCAGAGAACAGCTTAATGATATGTATGTATGTATCTTATTTATTTAGCTTTATATACTCACATAGCACCATTGATGTATGTTAAGTGATTTCTTCTGTTGTATCGATTTTGATCGTATGTTGTTTTCCTTTAGCATTTGTACTACTTTGTTTTCTGCCACGAAGAATCACCTGACAGCTTTCAGATTGTGACCAACTTTCCACGACGAATTCTTCCTTGCGAGCCCACTCCAAATTGCCCTGAACCGCCTACCTTTGCTGAAGCTGGTCTTGGCAACTCGGAAATGGTCTTTGTTCAAGACCTTGAAGCATAGAAGATGGCTTTTTTCTTTTCTTTTTCCAAAGACACTGACCTCTAAGTGCCCAATGTATTTTGATGAGGAGAAGCATGATAAGTGTTGAGCCGTATGTTAGAAGGAACATTGCTGAATAATATTTGTATACTACTAATGGTTGACAAAGCTCAGACTGTTTTACTCTTAACGACTTTTGTTTTAAATAAAATAGAAATTATGTATTTCAGAGTGTGTTAATTCATTCAGTTTATTCAGAATGGATGTCATTCTTTATTACCTAAGAGTTTTTTTTTTTCTTTTTTTTTTTAAGGCAATGATAACTTGGTTGAGTGAATTCTTGAAAATTCTGGACCTTGTAAAGTCACAAGACATCCAATTTTTGTACTAGTTATGGTGAATAACCTTTTATGGAGATTTAGGTTACAGTTATTCTTTGCCTTAATATGTAGGTCATTCAGAAAGTAAAGAGCATTTGCACAGGTATCTGGGTGGTGCTCAATCAAGGTCATATGGGCCCAGTGCACTCTTGGCTGTCTCCTGGCACCATTGTTGGGCGTGTATTATCCGCTCTTGATTAGTTACGATCTTTTGAAATGAACACATTCATTGAAAATCCCACTGAATGTGAATTTGGATTAGTTATCCGTTGAATATTCAAAGCAAACTAAATTTGCTTGTACCATTTACTGGTCATCCATGTAACACTTCTCAGAAAACATGAAAGTTTCGTCGTCCTTGGGCGGGAACTGAACTCTGCATCTCCCGATTTCCGTTCGAGTATGCTAGCCGTTACACCACCCAGGACAGTGAAGTTCCAAGCAACTGAGACTAAACAAACTTAGCTTAGGAATCTGAACATCCTCAGATTTTCGCTAGTCAAAGCATCGTTGCTTCCTCATGGCGTTTTGACCCATCTCCCATCCAGAAACGGATGTAGGTCAGAATTTGCCAGTACCACAGATAAATCAATGAAGAAAGAAATATTCCATATAATACATGAGAAATGATAGAATATTCAAAGCAAACAATATAAATTCTGAATTTGCTTGTACCTTTGTACCAAATTTCTTGTACCAGTAGTACAAGCAAATTCAGAATTTGTTTGCTTTGGATATTTTATCGATTTCCCATGTATTATGTGGAATATTTCTTCCTTCATTGATTTATCAATTTTTCTATCTGAGCTCACATTTATAACTTCTGCAAAATGAAAAAAAGTCTGTAGTATTTGATTTCCAGCTTCTCAGAAGTTTTACTGGCACTTTCGAACTTTCGTCACGGGCGAACTCGAGCAAAAAGGTTGACATCATTAAAGAGAAAATGCATGAAAAATGCTGTAAAGTTTCTTGTACACTAGTGTACCAAATTGTGACTGAGCATCTGAATTTTAACAAAATCTCTGCAAGATCGGTCCCACAGATGAACACAGAACCCAGCGACTAGGAGCTGTATTGACATTCTTGGAGCATTAACACAAAGAGGGCAATGAGCTTATTGACCAAATTATTACAGGGGACAAAATGTGGATTTCACATTGCACGCTTGAGAACAAAAAGCAATCATGTGAGTGGCATCGCTCTCAATCACTGAAAAAGTCGTGAAAAGTCAAACTTCGTTTGCAAAGAAAAGCATGGTGGGTGTTTTCTGGGACCGGAAAGGTGTCTCACTTGTTGATTTCATGGAAAGAGGTGCAACCAAATGCTGATGCCATTTGTACAACTCTGAAATGTGTAGGGCGAACCATTGAAAACCACTGCAGGGGCATGTTCTCATTAGAAATCGGTTTCATACAGGACACTGCCCATCCACACACTGCCAGGAAGAAAAAGGAGCTGCTTGAGTTTCACTGGGAAGTTTTTGAGCATCCTTGCAGCCCAGACTCTGCACCATCAGACTACAACTTGTTCCCCAATTTAAAGAAGTTCCTTTATGGACAACATTTTGATGATGATGATGCATTAAAAGAGGCTGTTATGGACAGACTGAAAGGATAGGTGGTGGAATTCTATGAGGAGGGATACTTAAACTTAGCCCAAGATATGACAAGTGCCTTAGTGTCCAGGGTGACTATGTAAAAAAATACAGGATGTCCATAAAGTCTTTCCCACATTACAAAAATTAATATAAAATTTTTTATGTAAGTTAAAATAAAATGGTTGGCAACATAATATAGCAGCACTCATAAAGTTTTTTTTTTTTTTTTTTCTTCTGTTCTTTAGGTAAGCGCTACTGCTGAATAAGAGGAGCATTTCATCGATAATGGCTTCCATACAAGAAAAAGCGGTGTGCATGTTGTTTGTGGTTCCACGAGACCAAATCTGTGGTTACTGCCCAGCATCATTTCAGAAAAGAGTACAGATGATCACCACCAGACCAAAAAAGCATATAAGCTTTGTATGAACATTTTTAAGCAGCGGGTAGTGTTGGCGATTGCCCCCCCCCCCAGTGGGCCAACCACCAGTTACACAAGAGACAGCTGCAGCTGTTCGGAGATATTTCTGCGAAGCCCCAGGAAATCCATTAGTTGTGCTTCCCTGGAAACTGGGATTCCCCCTGTGCCTTGGCTCACAAAATTTTGCACAGATGTCTTCAACTGTATGCTTATACACTGCCGGACAATTGCTAAGGACGGATGACAATAGCAACGATAGCAACCATAAAATGGAAGGCAGGAAAATGTGGAAATTAGCATAAGTGCGGGATACAGTAAGACGTGTTGTGCATATGCAAATTTTGGATTGCCGAACTTGTTCGTGACGTCATAGCGCTGATAAGAGATATAAAGGATTTGACGTGTATTGACCGTTGTTGTTCAAACGCAAAGTTGAAAGGGAAAGAATCAATTGACGAACTTGCAATTTTCAGCATGTCTTCCCGACATCACCTAGATGATTTTACGCGTGGCCGTATTATTGGCAAGATTGAAGAAGGGCGAAAAATAACAGATGTTGCCAGGGTGTTCGACGTCAGCCACAGTGTTGTTTCAAGGCTTTGGAAATCATTTCAAACAAATGGAGAGTGTAGCAAACGTCACAGGGGAGGTCGTGTTTGCAGTACGACACCTGCAGAAGATCGATACATAGTGCTATCAATAAAAAGACACCGGCGCAGCACAGCTAGTGAGGTAGCAAATCAGTTTATGGCTGCTACTGGCAAGCGGAGCTCCCGAAAAACTGTCGCCAGACGTTTGCACGAAGGAGGACTATACGCCCGCCGTCCTGTTGTGTGCATCCCATTGTCCAGACGTCACCGTATCACCCGTTTGCAATGGTACCATCAACATCGCAATTGGACTGATAACGACTGGTCAGCTGTCCTCTTTTCAGATGAGAGTAGATACAGTCTATCGTCTGATTGTCGACGACAACTGATCTGGCGTGATAGTGGTACTGCACATTGTCCAGCAAACATACAGGAAAGGGACCGATATCCGACATGTAGTGTCATGGTATGGGCTGGCATCATGATCAATGGCCGTACGTCACTCTATGTGCTTCCAACTGGGACTATGACTGGCCAACGATACATTATGATGTTCTGCTACCTCATGTTCGCATGTTCCGTGGTGCTGTCAGTGATAGATTCATTTTCATGGACGACAACGCAACATGTCATCGAACAGTCGCTGTCCAGGAGTGTCTTGAGAGCTAGGATATTCAACGCCTCGTATGGCTAGCACGTTCTCCAGATCTGAATCCCATTGAAAATGTGTGGGATGCTTTGGGGATGAGTCTTGCTGGTCGCCAATGCCCTCCAATAAACAAGGACACTCTCAATTGTGCACTGACAGAGAAATGGGATAAATTACCCCGACAGCTGCTTGATAATGTTGTGCAAAGCATGACACGACGTGTGGAATCTAGCGTCGCCCTCCATGGTGGCCATATCCCGTATTGACATCTTACGCCGGAACGCCTGCGGACGGTAATTGCATTTTTTTCTCGTTTACGTATTCTGCACAAAATGGCCTGTTTGTCCCTTGAACACGTTCCAAAGCCTTCTGGATTTCAGAGCACAATAAATTGTCTTTCTTGTAATGTTCTGGCATTCTGACATTATTTTATTTCACTTGGCATCCAACCACACTTAATTTTTTGTGCGCTATATAGCCGTTTATGATCCGTCCTTAGCAATTGTCCAGCAGTGTATAAGGTACTGATCATTGAAGCTCTTCAGCCAGATGACTGGCCTCGCCAGGCTGCATTTGCGACAGATGTTGCAGTGCATAGCTCATGATCATGTTTATCTGCACCGTGTCTGTTTCTCAGATGAAGCTACATGTCATGTCTCTTGCACATAAATAGGCACAATGTGCGAATCTGGGGATCACGAAATCCCCGTTATGTCATCGAACAATAGAGGGCTAGCCCGAAAGTGAACGTATGGTGTGGCCTGATGCAAGATAGAATCTTCGGACCCTTCTTTTTACTGAGCCCACGGTAACATGTACCTGGTGATACTGGAACTTTTTGTAGCACCTCAGTTGCATGCACTCGCACCTTTGGTTATTTTCCAACAAGATGGTGTCCCACCACGTTGGTCAATAATAGTTCGCAAGTTGCTGAATGCTACATTTCCGGACAGATGGATCGGCCGCGGCAGTCCCATTACATGGCCACCTTGATCGCCCGACATATCCCCTCTAGACTTTTTCCTGTTGGGTTATGTGAAAGGCCAAGTTTATGCTAGCAGCGTTCCAGATGTTGAAGAGCAGAATAACAGACATCACTGGTTCCGTCTCTGCTGAGATGTTAAACAAAACATGGCGTGAAATCGAATATCGCTTAGATGTCCTCTGGGCCACAAATGGCACCCATGTGGAGGTGTACTGACACTGGAAAAAACTTTACTTGTGCACCATCATCGTCGTGCAATTCCTTTCTTGCACCCATGGTTCATACGCTCCTTGAAAACCTTGAAAAGTCCTTGGAAAAAATAAAGTTCATTTTCAAGTCTTTGAAGGTACTTGAAAAAGTTGAATACTCCGTAAATAGTACTTGAAAAAAATTTTTGTTTTGTTTTTTGAGTAATGATATGAAAAAGCATGTGTAAAATAATTGTTTGTGCTAAAAAGTTGTATAGGAGATTTTTTTGTAGTTCGGATAAAAACACCAAGCTGATTAAATAGCATAGAATTTGCGTTTAACTTAGGAAAGTGCGTGGACAGCTGATACCTTGGCTATGACATCACTACAGATTAAAACATCAGCCATGAGAGTAAAATAAGTGGAATAATGTATTCAAAAATGGTGATGAGTTTCTGTTGACTGGGGTTAGGGATACGTTCTTGCCGAAGGATGAATAAGAAAATAATATGCCCTTTCAAAATATCCCACAAAATAAAATGATTTTGAAAAACACCGGAACAGAGGGGCAAGGCAATTCAATGTTAATAAAATAAACCAACTGGGGGTAACAGGCAAGTCATTCAAGGTGTACCAGTTGTAGCTAAGTTTATTGGTTTTCACTTGCTAAAATACCTACTTACTGAATGACAGATAGCACACACATATGATAATTTGGTTTTAAAAAGTCCTTGAAATTATTTTGCTTGGAAGAGTACGAACCTTGGTACCTGTAATACATTTTTTATATAAATTTTTGTAATGTGGGAAAGACTATGGACACCCTGTGTATTCTAAGGTATGATTTAAAAATTGTAAATACAATATTTGAAGAATTTAAAAGTATATAGCTTTTATAACCAAATGTTCTTTACTTTATCAATGACCCTCATATTTCTCCCAATGCACATATTTACTTCAAAAGTGGTAGAATCTTTGTTTCAAGCTAAATATTTATCTCGAAGCCATTTGGCTCTGCACTTGTTTCAAGTTGATCCAGTTTTTATAGAAATGCTCTGACATCTAGGATGTGCTCCCTAAATCAACCCTGATGTTTCTTCATTCTGTGCATAACATACACAGATCTGCACAAATTCTCTTCAGCTCCTTTCAAATAAGTGTGAACTACTGTGTAATTGAACTACATGGTTTATTCAAGTTAAACAAGTGATTTGAATGGGAGCAATTTATAAGGAAGGGTGGGGATGCAGTTTGAGGAAAGAGAATTATCAGAAAATATTTTTG
Organism: Macrothele yani; assembly: GCA_039090855.1. NCBI lineage: Eukaryota > Metazoa > Arthropoda > Arachnida > Araneae > Macrothelidae > Macrothele > Macrothele yani. The sequence continues at coordinate 8,034,568 of CM077009.1, forward strand.
ATTCTTTTATCATGGTAGGGGTAATAATTTCAAGTACTGACAGGAAAAAAATCTTTTTAATATGGAAATTATGGAAGAAATATTCTTTACAAATACATGGAATAACTACAGGATTATTTACACGACAATCAGAATTTCCTAGTGTACTGTTCAACGTGGAACATCATATCAGAAAACTTGAAAATTACATTGCCTTGGAGCAGGAATCGAGCCCTCAGCTCATGATTTCCATTACAGCATGCTATCTGCCACACAAACCAGAACAACAAAGTTCCGAGTATCTGAAGATGAGGAATCTGAACAACCACACGTTTTCGCCAGTTGAAGCAATCTATTTCCTCGCAATGTAATAAAATCACCAGTATCTCGGATATGGAAAATTATGGAAGAAATATATTATTCACAACTACAAGATTATTAACATGTAAGGATGCAGTGTTGTAGTATGCAATGTTGCCACTGGAAACAGTTTTAAATAATTATAATTTGTTCTAATAAGAGACAGTAATGCATTGTAAGTTGCTTATTCTGCGTTTGCTCTCAAAAGATGTCACATGCCACCCTGTCTCGTGAAGCACATCCATCAACAAAGCGTGTGTAGCCACTTCTCTCATTGGTCACAAAACACTGCCAGCTCTGCAGACTGCACCTGTGGACAAATTGGAAGGGAACCTGCAAAGGCAAGCAGCTGCTACACATGCTGAATTTCATGAATATCGCCAGTGCCTTGTGTGGTGACGCAGCATTTCTTAGGTTGTGAATAATTTTTTTTTCTTTCACTTCAGGGCTTTTCTTGAATTTGTTTTAAGAGCTACCTACCGCATGTGGACAGATGTTTTATTATTCCTTAGCGGATTATCATATATATAATTTCGTTGTCCCACAAAATTGCAGGACATAGGTACGTCATGTGAACTTGCGAAATGGCTCATTTTAGAGATCTTGATCCCAAGAATCGGGGAAAAATCAAAAAAATCTTCTAAATTTAATCAGCTGATAGCTGTATGTGTCGCAAAGCTTACGCCAAGTATTCTGACTTTTTCATTGCAACGTGGGGCAGATGGGTAGTTGTACAACCTTGGAAATGGCACCAGCAAACAAGGAGCTGATTGGCTATTATCAAGAAAAAATGGGCTACACTGCTCCCACTGCTATTCAGTTGTAAAATGTGTTACAGCGAGGACAGAAACTGGGTTCTGTTATGAGTAGCGTTCAAGGCAGACCACCCAAACGAGGGCATGTTTTTCGTAATGCACATGTAATGATCACAGCAATACGCGCGGCTACCTATCTTTTCGAAAAGATTTATTGAAAAGAACTGTCGTACATGAGCACAGCTTTGGTGCGATGAACATTGAGTGTGCACACTGCTACACTTTGCATTTTGCTAACGAGGAAACTAATGATAATTTCAATTCCTGTTGCCATAATGGCATTATTTCCCTTCCAGAACTACAGATAAATATGGGGCTGAAGGACTTACATCTGAACAGTCCTAATTTTGGCCAACATATCTGGAAATACAATAGTGCCATGTCATTTGCTTCCCTCTCAGCCACAGAAAGGGAGATTCCAGGCAATGATTGTCCATACTGCTTCAAAATTCAGGGACAGATTCACTGGTACATCATGGATTTATTACCACTTACTGGTGAAAATTGTACTTTATAGATTCCCTGGCAGCTACTGATATACATATTGGTTGTTATGAAAATAAAGAATTAAAGCAATCGATATTGACAGCCCTGGCAAATATTCTGGCTAAAAGTCCTTACGCCCAAGCATACAAGACTGCAGCTGAGCCAATTGAACATGAAGTCACAGGACACAACCTGGACCTGTGTTTTGTTGATATGTTTACAAATTCTCTATATTCCCTCAACAGCATAAAGCATGAAAAATGGCACAATTTTATTACCACTTTACTTGCTTGAAAAACTGTGAAAAATACTTCTCACTGGATTGGGTCTTTCGCCCCTCCAAACCACTAGTTTTTATTTATAACTATCATACACTTCAATTATTTGAACTTCTTTTATTTTCTGTAATTTCTTATCAAAATCTTCCTAAAATGTTCAACATCCTCTGTATATTGTGTGGAAAATGGAAGATTCCTTAGATGATGTTAGGGCTACCAACAGTGCCCATGTGAAGGTTTATTAATTGTGCATAAATTTTTTTTAAGTATTTACTTGACTTCCATTTATTAAAAAAATATTTAAACTTGTAAAGAGGGTAATCATTTATAGATACCCTGTATAATAATTATGCAAAAGCAATAAGAAAAAATAATTACCGTATTTACTCGAATCTAATGCGCACTTTTTGTCCAAAAAACTTTGTGGTAAAAATAAAAACAAGGTGCGCATTAGAATAGAGTACAAGCATTTGCAAATACATAAGGTTGACACACCGTTTCATTCCTCCAAATATGTAGCTCAAATGTGCGGGGGGGGGGGGTTAAATCTGTAAGAGTCTATGCGCACATCAATCGCTCGTTGCTCCTCCCTCCGCTTTCAGCCATGTTTTACCTCAGGGCTTAGGATATGCGCGCCTTCTCAGAATCCAAGGGAATCTTGCTTCTTGATCTTTTTAGTAGTCATTCTTTCTGAGTCAATGTGCACAGAAAGATGTCTTCAAAAAGGCAGCTTTACACAGTAAAGTTTAAACTTAGTCATCACTTTTGCAGAAGAAAATAGCAATCTGGCACGTAAATTGAAATTTGGAGTTTCTGAAGTGAATGTGCGTTAGTGGCGCAAGCAAAAAGAACGATTAAAGATGTATTCAACAACCAGACAACCTTTTACTGGCCCTAAAAAGGGGAAATTTTCCAAAATTGACAAACAGTTAAGCATGTTCGTAAAAAATACAGCAGGCAGGTGGATTACCAGTAACAACAGAAATCCTTAAAGTGAAAGCTAAAAAAAATCATCTTCAGCTACAGGTAAAATTTGAAGCATTCTGTGTTTGGATAACATGGTTCATGAAGAGAAAAGGACATCTGCCAAAAGCTGTCGGCTGACTTTGAAGAGAAGTTGAATGCTTTCTGAAAACATTTTATCGCTATTCGAAAGCAAGGGCAACACGACTTGGGGCAGATCGGCAATGCTGATCTATTTCGATATGCATTCAAACTGCACAGCGGGGAATATTGGAGCAAAACAAGTGGAATTACTGACAACGAGTGGTGGTAAAATCAGAATGACAGTAATGCTCTGTGTTCCTGCAGATGGAAATGAACTTCCACCCTATGCCGTTTTCAAGAGGAAAACTTTTCCCAAAAAGGCATCTTTTCCTAGACGATTCTATGCTACAGTGCAGGAAAATGGCTGAATGTCTGCAAATCTGGTTTTAGACTGGCTAAGTAAAGTTTGGCTACAACAACCTCGAGGTCTACTGAAGTTGTGATCCCTGCTAGTGCTAAATGCATTTAAAGGACATTTAGCAGATGCAGTAAAGAAAAAAAAATGAAAGAAAACAGTGATCTCTTCATTATTCCTGGAGGGGTGACATCATAAATTCAGCCTCCTGATGTTTGTATCAACCACCCATTTAAGGCTGCCATTCGTCGACTTTATAATGCCTGGCTTTCTTCGGGAGAAGTGGAACTAAAAAAGACTGGCTGCTTTAAAAGAGCACCCCTATCGACTGTGTGCGAGTGGATTGATTATTGCTGCTTGGGTATCAATTCCAAATGAACTTGTGTGGAAATCCTCTCTTAAGTGCGGAATTTTGAATTCTTTGGATGGAACAGAAGATGATGCATTGTTTGAAGTGAGTTCGGACAATGAACAATCGGAAGTAGAAAGCTCTGTTAGTGACTGATTAATATTTTTTTTTTTTGCAGTCATGTATTGGATCTAATATGTATCGGAAACAAGGTAAATATACCTATTTGTTAGTATTTTTTGCAGATTTTCTTTTATACTTGAGTATGTGTGTATATTTTTTCTGATTTCTGAAAATGCAGCCTGGAGTTAGGGGTGTGCGTTAAATTTGAGTAAATAAGGTATAATAAGAGAGTAAATAAAAATTATTCAACTATTGCCATAAAAAGTATGTATTTTATATTTATTGGGTTGGAAAGAAAGTAATGCCCGATGAAGAGGTACTCTTCATCGGGCAGTCAAATCCCCGGCCACAGCACACTGGCATGACATCAGCAGGTAGGTGGCTTAAGTCAGTATCTGTTAGTCGTCAGAAGGCAAAGAGTGTGAGCACCAGTCTGCATGGAAGTAACAAGGAGTACATCCACCATTGCATGCTGTATGAGTTTTTGCAGTAGCACCCTACAAGTGTTGTAAGGAACATTGCCAGTGTGTATCCCAATGTCATATGACATCGTCAGTGCTGTCATTGGTTCAAAGGATTTCGAGAGGGAAGTTTTGACCTGTCAGACTGTCCCTAAGGAGCAAGACCGGCAACAGTGGATATGGACATGCTTTTGAAGGCCTTAGTGAAGACCGATCCAAGTGTGACCACAGGAGAGTTGGTCGAACAGCTGAGGAGTACCCCACATGAGCATTATCACGCACCTACATCAACTTGGGAAGGCGCATAAGAGGGGAGTTTGGGTGTCCCATCAACTCGCAGTCCAGCAGAAAGCAAATTGCATGAATGTATGCGTTTCCCTGCATGCACATTACCAAGTTGAAACATTCTTGGATAGCATTATGACAGGTGATGAGAAATGGGACCTGAATGACAATGTCAGTGCCCTGAAACAGTGGTTGGACCCAAAATAGAAGACCATGTCGACTTCCAAAGTCAACTTACACCCACATATGGTTCTGCTGTCTGTTTGATGGGATATGCAGAGTGTCATGTTTTTGAGATGCTGCTGAACTTCACCACTATCACCGCCGTCAGCTTGAGGATCTAAATGCAACGCTTACACCAAAACGACCAGCACTGCTACAACAGGATGGAGTGAGACTTCACACAACACAGGTGATCTGTCACAAGATTAGGGGCCTGGGCTGGGAGTTGCTGCTGCACCCAGGCTGTTCTCCAGACATTGCCCCCAAGCAACTACCACCTTTTCCGGTCATTGCAGTGTTTTGTGGACAGTGGTTTATCAACCAGGACAATGTTGAATGGGCACTTACGCACTTCATTGTGTCCAAGCAGCCACAATTCTACAAGGACAGTATCCAACAGCTGCCCAGACAATGGTGACTACATTTTGGACTGATTTGTACTTGCATATCTGGTAATAAGCACATTTCTGTTGCCTTGCATATGCAGACATTACTTTTTCCAACCCAGTATGTAAAACAAAAAATCTCAGCCACTAAAATAGATAACTTGTAAACAAAAAAATAGTTGCTCGAAACAGAACCACAATAAAAATACTTTGACAAAGAGAATAAAATCTTTCCACTTGACAGGTTGTGATTTAACTCCATGGTTCGTACACTCCTTGAAAAGTCCTTGAATAAGTTTAAGGCTCTGTAAACAGTACTTGAATTTGTTGTTTTTAAGTAATGATATGAAAGAGCATGTGTTAAATAATTGTTTGTGCTAAAAAGATGTACAGGATATTCATAGTTCAAGTCGATAAAATATATCAACTCTGAATGCCTAAACAACTGGAGATTTACTTAACAACGCTAGGTGGCAGCAGAATCTGCATTGAACGCGATCGGAGAATATTCCAATGCTCTTAACACACACATACTTGCGAATTCACCGTTGTGGGTGCTGCAACGGATAGCGCGCTCGAACGGTAATCGGGAGATGCGGGTTCCATTCCCGCTCTACGCCGATGAAATTTTCAAGTTTTCTGATGTGATTTAATTAACGTGTGAAACAGTCAATTCGGCGATGTCTGATTGCTGTGTTAATTATCAAGATGTACAGGAGATTTCTGTGTAGTTCTGATAAAAACACCAAGCTGATCAAATAGCGCAGAACTTGCGTTCAATCCAGGGGAGCGTGTGGACAGCTGGTGCCTTGGCTATGATATCACTAAAGAATAAAGCGTCAGCCAGTGAGCAAAATAAGTGAAATGATGGGCTTCTATTTACTGGAGTTAGGGACGTGTTCTTGTCGGAGGGTGGAACTTGCAGGAATTGCTTGTGCTTCATGCATGAACCTTTAGTCTCCTGGCTGCATCAAAAAATACATCAAAGTCATGCATCAAAAATAAAAAGTTAAAGCAAACAATAAGTGTCATACCAGCAGATGAATATGAAAACAATGCACTTTTTCAAAATATTCCATAAAACAAAATTTCGGAAAAACACCAAAACACGGGCAATCCAAAGTTAATAAAATAAACCAACTGAGGGCAAGGGGTAACAGGCAGGTGATTGAAGGTATGCCTGCCCCAGCTAAGATTAATGGTCTGAACTTACTAAAATACCTACTGACTGACACAGACAGTACACACATATGATAATTTGGGTTTAAAAAGTGCTTGGGAGAGTACGAACCTGGCCATCACAACCAGTCTGAGAAACATAAGATAGTATTGGGTGTGTGCAAAAGTTCTACCCATTCTTGTAGTAGATGCAAATTGCGATCAGAGTAATTACGTCACAGATGACGCTGCGATGCTGAATTTTCGGCTAATAAAGCGTGGAGCTGTAAAGCATATATAAGCTCTAGGTTTGTCCGAGTAATTCATTTGTAACGGAAATCATGGGCGGTGTAACATGGCATGTGATGAGGAGCACATTAGACATTCTTTACTGTACCAGCTTGATAAAGGCAGTACAGCAGCCGCGGCTTGCCGCAACGTCTGTCAAGTGTACGGGGAGGATACAGCTGACGATAGCACGTCACCGTTGGCTTAGGAAATTCCAGAATGGAGATAGAAGCTGTAAAGATCAACCACGTCCTGAATGTTCATCCATGGACCAAGCCATAACAAATGACCCATATCCAACTGTTCGGGAATTATTGGAAACGTCGGTACACAGAACAACAGTCAAAAGACGGATGCATGCGCTTGGGTATATCACTAAGTTCGATAACTGGGTTCCGCACCAGCTTTCTGCAAAGCAACGAAAGGAGAGAATCCGTACCTGTGTTTCTTTGCTTTCTCATCACAGAAATGAACCGTTTTTGGGATGAATTGTAATGGGCGGTGAGAAATGGTTACTGTACCGTAATGTAAAGCATCAACAGACTGGGTGCCAAGGTGTGGAGACTGCTCCGTCGACCTCAAAAGGACTGCATCCCAAAAAGGTTTTGTTGAGTGTTTGGTGAGATATCCACTGGGAGGTGTTGGCACCTAACTGAATGATAAATGCTGACCTCTACTGCCAACAGTTGGACAGTTGCAAGAACAACTGACATCGATGGTTTCCTTTTGTTGAGGCGATTTGGAAAGAATACTGTCCCAACATCAAATTGTGGGTTGTTGAGGAGGCCATATTAAATGTTGATTCATTTTTGTCATCTGCTGGCGATCTAGAAGCTGTGAAAGGAACAATGAAGGTTCACCATGTCACAGTTGCCTTTGGAGACACTGATATAAAGATGGACTACGGGACTCTTTATATCAGTGTCTTCAAAGGCAACTTGTCAATCGCAAAGGCTTGATCCTTCATCACGATAATGCCAAACCTCATGCTGCTTTAATCATTCAGCAAAAATTACTGGATTCTGGTTGGGAAGTGTTACCTGACCTGGCACCTACGGACTACCACCTTTTTTGATCGTTACAGAATGCCTTCTCCCTCCAAACCTTCGATGATGTGAAAACGGCATTACATGCTTTTTTTACTCTAAAACGCAGGGGTTTTTCTGGCGTGGGATTCGCCTACTCATAAACAGATGGCAAGTGGTCATACAGAATGATGGCAATTATGTGAAATCCTAGGTATGTTATTTGTTGTGTTCTCCTCCTTCCTTTGTAAAAGCCTCCAAAAACGGGTAGAACTCGTGCACACACACCCAATAATACAAAAAGAAAATCTCTCAGAGATGACCTCATAGCACCACATATTATCCCCGCGTTTATGTGAAAAGGAAAATAAATTTTCAGACAGTTGGAAAACATTGTTAAAGGTTGGCCAAATTGAACTCCACACTCTGAAGGAGTTGGAACAAAAGTGAATGTTATGTGCAACACATGGGCTGCCATCCTGACATTTTGTAACCAAGCATGCAGATGATACATACAAGCTTTATGAAATTGAAGAATTTGCTAATACCAATTTATAGCATTTTGTAGCCAAATCACTGGAAAAAGTGTAATAAGGACTGGAAACCAGAAGTTTCATGGGTCAATGTGCTAACAGGAGACAGACAGCAGCATTAAAAATACCGAGATGTCATCCCCCCGTCAGACCAGTTGAGGTGATGTTTATGCCCTCCTCATGAAAATAAAAAGAAATTGTGAGTGTATTTCTATGATGCAAAAAGATGGGGTTCCTCCTAGAGATAAATGTTGTTTCTATGGAGTCTCTGTCATCTCACTGAGTTGCTCCCCAGTTTTATACATGTGCTCTCTTCAATAACTTCTTACAGCATGTGTGCACTTTTAAAGAAGATACTTCTCAAGTGTAGAAAGTAGAACTGTGAGTACCATTTTTCTTTACATACACATATAGCCCTCATTTTTATGGACCTCTTTATAATGAATTTTGGTTATAGCAGTTGAAATATGTACGTGGTAGCTGAGACATGGGGAGGGGATAAAGAACTAAATCCATTGTTGCATGGACTGACTGCTAGATGGCAGGCACAGAGAGTCTCTCCCCAGTATTTGTTTAGTCTTTGTTGTGCACATACACACACCGTTTACATAGCAATTTGCTCACTTTTTTGCCTTGCATTTTACATTAGTGATTAACCATGTCTTCCAGAGAGAGTCATGTCAGCTGAATTGTTAGCCAGAAACTACAGGGGTTGGACAGAATAATGTGAACACCTAGGAAAAGAAGGTTTTACATACCTAGTCGGGTGTGGGACATTAAAAACTGCCTAAATTCTCCTTTGAATGGACGCATACAAATCTTGGTTGGTGGTTAGTGGGATGTTACACCATTCTTCATGCAGAACCTGCTCCAGGTCCTTGAGAGATGCAGGAGGAGGAGAACGGGATCTTACTCTGTTTTCCAACACAGACCACAGTGACTCTTCAGATTTTGAAATTGGCAGTAAATGAAAAGTATTAGTTATATGTAAGTTATGGAAATATTGTAAATAGGTTTTATTAAAAGGCCGCTGGTTTAATTTAAAATTTTGAGACACTGAACTAAAATAGTTATTTAAATAATTAGTTATGTGTTGAATATTAGTAATTTTGCTACCATCAGAATTTACTAAATGTTCTGGAAAGATACTTTTATGCTGATTACCTAATAAGTTATTTAAGTGCTTCCAAGCCAACTGCATGTTATTCTGGCTAAAAATATTACCATAATAATCTCTGGGAATACTCAAGAGACGCAAATAGCATATTAAATCCGTTTATTTTTGCGGCGTAGTAAGTACAAAGATTCACCAAGCTTTCGCATTGGTAGACATAAAAATGCAGAGAATTGGAACACGTAAGGAACAAAGATGATTTTTGAAAATAACGCGGGTGACATCACGATCGTATTTCATGAACGCGACAAACCGTATAGTTGCGTGGTGAAAATTCACGTAATACGCTCGTGATGTCACCTGCGTTAATTTAAAAAATAATATTTGTTCCTTATGTGTTCCAATTCTCTGCATTTTTATGTCTGCCATTGCCTTGAAAAAGCCTCCCAGTAAAATCCGAAAGCTTGGTGAATCTTTGTACTTACTACGCTGCAAAAATAAACGGATTTAATACGCTATTTGCGTCTCTTGAGTATTCATGATAATCTCTTTTAATTTTATGAATTTTTGAATTTAAGGAATTTCTGTACAATTTAAAAGCATCATAATCAGTTTGTTGTTTACTTTTTAAGAATTTAGAAAACAATCTATTTTTCTTTATTTATTTGATTTATGAGGTGTGATGTAATCCATGGTTTACGATTTTTTTTTTTTTTTTTTTTTTTGTGAGTGAGCAATAATCGGAAAAGCATGGTCGTAGTTTTCCTTAAAGACTCGGAGGAATTTATCAAATGATGTATTTGGAGAGTCATGTAGTTGTAAGTCATCCCATCGTACTTGAATTAATAATTGCTTAAATTTTTCAATATTTTTTTTTATTTATTTTACGTGATAATAATATTGTAGGTTTCTCATTATAATTTACAGCAGTCTCCATAAAAGCAAAAGTTGGTATTATCTGCTGAAGTGTTGGGGAGTCGTCCGGGAATGCAGACTGGGGGCAAGAATTTGGTGACCAGACAGTCATAAGTTAAAATCAAGTGGTTTGTTATTGACAGGTGGGAGAGAAGGGACATAGACAAAAAATGTTAGGCAATTGCGTGGCCATCGTTGAAAGAGACAGAAAGAAATAGGGCATACACTATCCCTTTTTTACGATTCACAATCAGGAAGTCAGAGGTGCTAATACAGATAAAGAGCCCACAAAAATGAACTAAGTTTTGCTTAAACTTGCAGTGGGGAAAAACGATTTCCCGAAAAAGAAAGTAATAGGTCCTGGGTCCAGACTGAGCTCCAGTCAACTGTGTAATGACATGATATGCCTGCCTCAAGTTAAACTTCAGTGAAGTAAAGAATGGGCCTTTGCATAGGAGAAACTGCCTTCCCACAAGGAAAATAAGCTCGGAACATCTCGCGCAGTCCAATGCTCGAAGGTCAGCCGAGAAGAGAAACCAACTGTGTAAGTCACTGAAGCCGACAGAGAACAGGAAGGAAGGACACCCCTTTCCTCCCCAAAATAAGGCGATGCTTGGATCCCTGCCTGTTAGTGCATGTGTTTGTTCATCACTCTGTTTGACATCGTCTAGTGTTCTTCACACAGGTGATGCGTATGTCAGTGTCTAGATCATGTGATTGTGCTCAATTTCCAGAGGCAATAGCCCAATGTGATTAGTTTATGCAAGAAACTGGATATATCTCACTCACTAAAGTAACTGAATGTTGGTTGGAGGAATAGGAAGAGGCCTAGGATGGAAAGAACAAAGGCTCCCTGAAGATCATCAGCATTACCGTAACTTACTCGCAAAATGACTGAAGTCATGTGAGAGGGATGTATAAAAGAAATGGGAATGTTTTAAGAACTGTGTCATTCTCCAAAAACTTGACATATTCAAAGCAAAAATCTGTGAATTTCAAAAGTGTTTAAAAAAATCTGAAAAAATCCACACTTACTCTATATGAGATCATAAACTAAGGGGAACTCACTTTTATGTTACAAAGTGGTTTAAACTAGGCATTTGAATTTTAGCCACCAGGAGAGTGACACAACAAGTATTTTTATGGCTTAGTAAAAACTTAACCCATAATACACACACACTCAAGGTGAATAATTACAAAATAGGATATGCACCATTCAATAATACAATAGACAAGCATCTTGTAATGCCATTTTATTATGCAATTTATATACAACTTGAATGACATAACTTTGCTGACAATTCGACCATAAATCAAAACCGAATCATAAAAACAAAAAGGCATATACAGGGTGGCCATGAACTGAAGCATTGGTACAGCCTAAAAACTGTCTAGTAAGCACCAATTTGCAACTCTGTGGCTGCTTCCAATAGGTACTGGAGGGTTAATTTTTCTTGCATCTTCGATGGAGTAGTCATAGTTATCTTCAGTTCACCAGGATGTTCTTTTAGAGTTGCTTGGCTCCATGGCATTGATGAGAAGCTTCCCTGGTCCAAGGTAAATCAGATTTTCATAGTGAAAGATGGCCCAATCTCCTTTGTTGTAAGTCTGTGTTAGCTGGGCTTGAGCCTGAAGCAAAGATTCCATAATGCTCACAGTTTTTGTCAGCCTTGCATTCTTCACAACTTAGGGTCCTGTAGTCCATCTTTATATCAGTGTCTCCAAAGGCAACTGTGACCTGGTGAACCTTCATTGTTCCTTTCACAGCTTCTAGATCGCCAGCAGATGACAAAAATGAATCAACATTTAATATGGCCTCCTCAACAACCCACAATTTGATGTTGGGACAGTATTCTTTCCAAATCGCCTCAACAAAAGGAAACCATGTTGTCAGCCATGCATTTCAGGCAGCCACCTACCCCATCAGGGGCACCTTTTCCATGACATTTGGAAGTTCCAAGTTGCCTTTTTCATCTTGGGAAATTTCTCTTGTAGGTATTTTTCAAGAAGGTAAAAGTTGTTTTTGTTTTGATACTCAGTGGATGGCGAATCAGATAAGAAATGGTGACCTGTAATTCTTTCATCTTGTAGCACATGTGCCAAAATGGGCTAAGGGTGTGCCCAAATTGCAGATGGGTCATGACGGGTGCTTTTTGCCAATGTGCAGAAAGAAACTGGTTTTATTGGAGTGTTGTCTTCAGTCTTGTGGTATGCTACACCTGTATGAAGGGTAACTTCATTTTTGAAGCACCAAAATGCATTGACTGTATGTACTCTGTAGCATACTTAAGTGCATAATTTTCACTAAAGTCAATATGAATTAATGCTTCCTCACAACTCATATTTCCCTTCAGCTTTTGTAAGTGCTAATGTGCAATTGTAGTAATGCGGATCATGAAGTTTGTAATAGACATTTCCAACTCATCAATGGCTTTTCCAATAGTACTTATTATTGTACCCTTTTTGATAACCTGAAACATTTTCTCTTGGCCTCTGATTTTGCATTTTTCTTTATGTAACATCCACTTCTGGTATGTGAAAGTATCATCTGTATTGAAGTCATTGTAAGGAATCATCTTTTTAGTGCAATAATTACATCTTCTCAGCAAGTATCCTTCTCAATTTTTCTCACAGCACAATATTTCAGCTTCTTCTTCTGGGTTCTTTGAGTTAATCACTTTACTTTGGTTAAGTTTATCGACTAGCATTTCCATGTTGTGAACTACTCTACACAAATATATATCCCTGCTCTTGAGAGTTGGTTTAACAATCCAGAATGGACGTAATTTACAAAAAAAATGAATAACTTATAGAAACATCAGGGTTCTTTGCCCTAAACCGTTCATGGATGTAGCTCATGCATTGTAGTGTCGAGGTATTTTGCTTTTCTATTTTATTTCTGGTAATAGTCTTTTTTTCCAGGCCTGAGGGTGGTACTTTCATCACCATGAAAGAAATGGAAAACTTTTCCTCTGATCTTGTGCCTCTTTTTATTCTTGTTGTGGGCAACTGCAGTAGGAATTCGGATAAACAGCAATGCTCTCTTCGCCCTATAATTCTTTATTAATTTTCCACTCAGAGACTCCTTTAGAATTCTTTTGGTCTTGTAAGATTTGATGGATTTGAATGTGTCAGCTATTTGTGACTTAATGACTTCTCCTGTGAACAGTTCTCGTCTTACATCTTCATCGACAGTTCTGCCCTGGAGAAAATCTTTAACTTTAGTGCGAGGTGTCATTTGTACTTCCTTACCCCTTCTTTCATTTTTCTTCTGTTTAATTTCTTTCTTAAGCCTCTCATACTGTTTTCGATATTTTTCAGCTCTTTTTCTCACTTCCATCAAGATCCATATTCAACTTTTTCAATTCTCTATATTTCCGTGCATCACTGTGCCGCCTCCTTTTCCTTGATTTACCTTCCTTCCATCAGAGTTTGTTGATGTGACATATGAAGATGTATCATTGAACTTACCTGTGTCTGGTGTTATGCTACTTGAAGCACGAGTAACAATTTGGATTTGAGGACTTTTGTTGGTGAGATTTGTGTTTGAATCTGGAGTAACTTGCCTCTTTTCTGGTGATTGTGAGATTTTTGGTGTAACAGGTTCTTCACTTACTGTTTGATCAAGTTCTTGACTCGGATCATCAGGGTTACTTTCAGAGTGTGTGTTAGCCTCCTGTTGAATTTTGCTTTTTATTGTGTTTCCTTTGGCGATTTCTCCACTTTTGTCTTGTAGCTCTTTGGTTCCTTGCCGATTGTTATGCAATTAGTTTAACTGTTCTTTTGGTTTTCCTCGATTCATATTTTGCTTTCCATTTGACCTTCTCCATTTCTAATTTTTGTGGGTCATTTTTCAATCTCTCATATCTCTTCCTTTCAGCTTCTCTCTTTTTCATTAGCTGCCCCTCTCTAGACTGTGTTATCTTCTTTTTTTTTCCTGCCATTGTTAATGCTGACTTTAAACCTGCATGAGACTTTATGGCTTAATTATTTCTAATTTAATTAAATCAAATGGAATAACTGGGCATGTTCTAAGCCACATGAATTCTGTAGGTTTAGTCTCCATTATGTTAACTCTTAGTATGAGGTTTTGGTCTGTTGTAAATATACTGTGCAGTATAATATGAAAATAGTCTACAAACAGATTAAAGTACTGGGAATTTTTTCTACATTACCTTAAAACATAATTTTGATTTCAGTTTAACACATAGAAACAATTGAAAAAAACTATGGGCCTACTTTAACAACATTTTGCATAGCCTTCTTTTGAGCAGCTAGTCTATAAATGTAGGCTATAGTACTTAATGGTTGCTCAATGGTTACCTAGCTCAATGATACACAGTATATTTTTATGAATTTCATAGAATGTGTAAGTGGATTGGCCAAATAAAAATTGTGAAATTCAGGACTATCCATGTATCATAAGGCAAGTAGATTGAATATACTAAGTAGCACAGACAGGTGGAGTTGTCAGCCTTGAAAATTCCTTTTAATCTACTGATTTCGACACTTTTGTGCGAAAAAAACAAAAAAACATGTCACCCTCCTGGCAAAGAAAATACCAGGAGTATGACATTTGGGTGTACGAGGCCTCATATCTAGAGCTAAAGTTGAGATCATAAATTTCTGTCAGGTGATAACATCACTTAAGAACATACAATCAAAGTTGTTTCATAATATTTGAGTTATTATGTGTTATAGATATGTTAGCCAGGAGAATAACATTTGTTACATCAATTTAAAACTTTTCATTTGAGGAAAACACCAGGAGAAGTTGCTCTTTCACAGAAATCTACAGCTCAAACAAGATGGCTTAAAGAAACAGTGTTGCCAAAAAAAAAATATATTTTAAAATCTTTTTTTCACTGTAGATATTTAAAAAATTCCCTAAGTCAGGAGAGTGACATGAAAATTCTGGATTCACTTTGAAGTTATGTAGAAGGGTCATGTCAATTGATTAAATTGTTTTATACCTTCAAGTAATCCCTGAAATGGCAATGGGCTGGACATACTGCCAGAAGGACAGACCATCGATGGACAGCCGAAATTTTAGATTGGATTCCAAGGGACAGGAAAAGACCCAGAAGAAGACCACATGGGAGATGGGTGGATGAAATTCGAAAGTATGCAGGAGTGACATGGAGGAGACTGGCACAAGACAGACCATTGTGGAGGAAACTTGGGGAGACCTTCGTCCAGCAGTGGATTGATAATGGTTGATGATGATGATATAAAATTAACTAATAATAATGGAGTTTGTATAATGTTAATAATAATTTTTTTAATATTACATAGTATCTTTTAGGAAAGGATCTGGACAGACCAGGAGAGTGACTTTTAGGCCCTTATACATATTTTACAGTAAACAATAATTTAACATTTCCATTTGTATTCATGGAGGTGGCTAGGGGTCAACTGTTTCTACAAATTAAAACAAAAAGCAACTGTCTAAGTCAAGTCATTTTTGAGTTATTATGCTTGGACATGATATTGTTAAGTTTTTGGAGAATCGCCCGTGTTGTCACTGCTGCACCACAATAGTGGGTAGCAATAGAGGTGATGCTTGGTGGAATAGTGAGATTGAAGAGGCAGTAAGAGAAAGAAGGATGCCTATTTGGGGATGTTGCAAGGTAGAGTTTCTGTGGATGAATACTGCTGTAAGAAATTTGAAGCAGCTAAACTGGTTTGCCAGAGTAAGGCAAAAGATAGGAAGGAGAAGGTGGAAAGGCATGAATTGTCTTTTTGGAAAGATAGAAAAAACTTTCTGGAAGTACACGAGACTTAGGGGAAACAAAGTTGGAAGTTGTGTGAAGAATTGGATTGGGGAAATTATTTGGGAACCCAATGAGTTAAGTGAAAGATGGGGTGAATACTTCTGTGAGTTATTAGATCAGAAAAGCAAAGGTGATTCTGAGCCAGAAGCAGATGTTGTCACAGTGAAAGATGGAACCACATGAGGGATCTCAAGAGAAGGTGTGTAAAACTAAAATATGTTCAGAATGGTAAGGTGGTTAACTGAAATTCACCAGTTGCGCTGGGAGTTAGGAATGGTCCCTCGAGATTGGAAGGACGCTATCATTGTTCCATTTTATAAAGGAAAAGATGATCAAGACTGAATGCAAGAACTATCGTGGTATTAGCCTACTGAGTGTGCCAGGGAAAGCGTTTGGTAAGGCCGCTATTGGAAAAGTACAAGGTCTTACATCAGAGAAAGTGTGGTATGTTCCGAGTAGTTTTATGTCTGGTAAAGGCTGCAACTAACCAAATTGTTGCATTACGCATGATGATTGAAAAGTATCTAGCTCTTGATAAGAAAGTTTTTGTTGCCTTCATAGATTTAGAGAAAGCTGAGACACAGTAATAGGACACTTAAGTAGATTTCAGTAGCACCATATTTATTCTATTGAATAAATAAATTGCTACTGGGAATCTACTTAATAATGTAAAAGTCATGTATGCTGGCAGTAGTGCTTATGTATGAGTGAATGTTTTATCAATATGGTTCTCTATTGGTGCAGGAGTCAGACAAGGTTGTGTAATGTCACCATGGCTGTTTAATATATTTATGAATGCGTGATGCCAAGATGGACATTACTGGGTTATGTCTTGGTAATATCCATGTGTGCAGATTGCTGACTACACAGTTCTGTTGGCAGAGAGCAAGAGTGAGTTGCAGAGTATGCTGCCCCGGGCGTACAAAGTTTGCATGAAATCCAAACAGTATAAATAATGGAAAAACCAAAGTTATGGTTTTTGAGTGAGGAACTGTTAGTACTGAATGTAATATGTCTAAATGGCACAGTGATTGACCAGGCGAATGAGTTTGTGTATTTAGGAAGCATGTTTGACAGAGAGAACAAAATTGGATGGTGAAACTAATAGGCGAGCGAGCTCATTGAAAGTCATAGCTGCTTTGGGAGGTTTTCAGAGGAATGTTGAGTTCTGAAGGAAGTTCTGCATGGCTGTGTATGAAAGTGTAATTGTTCCTACTCTGATGTATGGCAGTATAACCTGGGTACTACAGAAGAAACATAGTAGTAGTTTGTGTGCTGGAGAAATGCGTTACTTATGGGGGGTTTGTGGCAAGGCACGTTCTGAATGTGAGGAATGTTGAAGCAAAATGTTGTTAGCAAGGTGGAGACTAATATTCTTTGGTGGTTTGGCCATGTTGAAAGAATGTGCATAATGAGATGCTTACTAAAAAATTTTTTAGCCTAAGTGGCGGGATGGAAAAGCCAAGGAAGTTGTGGAAGGATCAGATTCAGGAGTGTCTTCATGAGAAAAAGACTGAGTATGAAGTATAGAAGGTCTTGTGTATATTATGTGATGGATGTCAGTGAAGCCTGAGTTGTGTGGCAAGATCATTGTAAATGGAGAAGTTTGATACAGCAGCAGTAAGTAAATAATCAGTTAAAAATTTATCTGTTAGTTTGTATTTCTTTGTGGAGCTAACCTCAGAATCTCAGAGAACAGCTTAGTGTTATGTAAAATATAGAAGATCTGGTGTACATTGTGTGATGGATGTCAGTGAAGTCAGAATTGTGTGTCAAGATCGCTGTAAATGGAGAAGTTTGATATGGAAACAGTAAGTAAATACTCAGTTTGTATTTCTTTGTGGAGCTGACCTCTGAATCTCAGAGAACAGCTTAGTGATATGTATGTACTAATGTAAGTATTGTCTCGTTTTTGTTTCTTGAACCTAAGTGGGGGATACAAAAATACCTCAAGCAGAATGTCAGAATGGTGTTAATGAGGACTTAGAAAAGTTGACTGTTATTCTTCCTATTTAGAAACTTATTAGCTCGAGGGCACAGTGGTTTGCTGAACAAGCCGTGTTTAAGTATTACATTTTTTCATCTAGCCATTTGTTATTAAAGTGCCACTCTATTGTGTACCTGAATGTTTACCTTGTACTGAGGGTTCAGTGTTTGAATCCATGCTCCAGAAGTTCATTTGGTTGTCCAGGGCTCAAGTTTAGCAGTTCGATATTGCATAGTGGTACCCCTGTACAATTTTGTGTTCTGAAGTAAATCACTTCTCCCACTGAGGCCCCCATCACAATATTATGAGCTAGCACATTATTACAACTTCAAGAAATCTTGGTTTAATTTACAATCAGTTTTGGTGATTTGTTTTTCACTCATTTTCTTCCTGTTGACAAAGTGAAGGCTTTACTAATTTTGGATAATGCACTTGCATGCCCTGCCATCATATGTTATGTTGCTGATCCAGCCAATGGATCAGAGTGCAGTTCTAGCTGTACCAGAGAAGATATTTACACAGACGTGCCAACTCTCCGGGTTTAGGCCGGTAATGCCGGATTTTATGACACTTCCCGGAATTCCGGATTAGAAAATAATATTGCCGGATTCAATCATAATTTCCGTAGCGTAAATTAAAAAGTAATGAGAAAAGCTCGAAGTTCTCCAAGGCATCGGATAACTTTGATGATTACCGTAGCGTAAATTAAAAAGTAATGAGAAAAGTTCGAAGTTCTCCAAGGCATCGGAGAACTTCGTTGATTACCGTAGCGTAAAAAGTAACGAGGGGAAAAGTTCGAAGTTCTCCGAGGCATCGGTTCATTAGCGGAGAAGCGACCTTTCCCTTCTGAGTCAGCAGCCAGCAGTTTTGCTCTGCCGTTGGCAGCGATGTTTACTCTTCTGTCCGGTAATGATCTCTGGCGCTGCAGGCAGGAGCAGGAGCGGGCTTGGCCTTGGCGCGCACCGTACGTACTGACGCAGATTTCTATCGTAAGCACGCTGTAGTGTTTTGGTTTGTTTCATGTACTTCGTCTGTCTTAACAGGAATTTCTGAGAATTTTTTGTGCACGCGTTTAATCAAGCGATGGCTGGTAGAAAATATCATTCTGTTTTTAAGAAGTATACGACAGATTATCCGTGTATAATCGAATCAAGCAACCGCCAACGATTTGCCTTTTGCTCTATTTGTAGGTGTGATTTTTTCGTTGTCCACAAGGGCAAAGGAGATATCGTTAATCACATTCTTACGCAAAAACACGTGGCCAATTCTAAGTGCGTGGAAAATAACAAAACATTAAATTTTGCTAGAGATAGTTCCTCTTCCGATGCAATTATCCATGCTGAGTGCTTGGTTACTTCATTCCTCGTGTAACATAACTTACTTTTAAGCTGTGCTGACCATGCAAGTGTGCTTTTTAAGAAAATGTTCCCAGATAGTAACATTTCAAAAACATGCATGTGTGACAGGACAAAAACATCGTGCGTTGTTGCCGAAATGGGGAAATCTTCAAAAATAGACTTGCATACTTGCCAACTTTTACGGATTACCCGTAAAATTTTACTGATTTACGGATAGGTCTTTTTTAACAGATTTTTTTAATATTTAGATTTGCTCAATCGAAATATTTCAACCCCCTGCAACCATCCACTTAGATTTTCTAACAGACCTTACGAGCGCTGTGTCACGCGATGATGTCATCTTTGACTCGCTGGCTTTGTGACATCGTGCGGTAGCTCTCTCTCTCCACAGGAGTGTGCTCAAGTGATGTGCCGACCAGAGTTCACCAAGATGCGTAATTGCGCGTTTAGTATGCATCGGAATTTTTCTCGATGCGTAAAAATATGCGTCAGGAACTTTTTTTCTCGCGCGTAAAACTACACATAGAATAATTTTACCAATTCATAAAAATGCGCATCGGGACGGTACAGAAACGGAAGTAAACGAAATAAAGGTTTTCTCCGTAATCAATCATTTTTTTCCCTGTGATGCTGCCTTTGTCCAGTATTGCTGTTATATATCATTTTGGAAAAATTTCCGAAATCGGAAATTCGACGGCAAAAAAATTTCACTTTAGGCATGAGAGTATATTTGTTAACAGAAATTGTTTTACATTTTTTATATACCTTAACGTAACATTAGTGCTTCAAATTATGTCCATTGATATTTAAAACATACGAAAATGAGCTTGCAGGATTTTCATAGAAAATTGCAGGATTTTTCTCTTCTTAAGGTTGGCAAGTCTGTTTATAGTTCATCATAGCAGTTTCATGGAAGGAAATAAAAATAATGACACTTACTAATGCTTGAAAAAACTTCTTTTTAATGTGGATGCAGAATACAATTTTGAAGAGGATTTAAAGCAATGGATTTCCATTCTGACCTTCTCAGGGCACAAAATGTTAAAATCTGGCTAAATGTGATAGGGTGATCCTGGGTACCAAGTCTTAACAAAAAGTAGAAGTGGATGAAGTTTTTGCTGGTGATAGTAGCAATAACAGTGATAATGATTAGGCAACTGTAGTGGACATGATTCAACTGATACAATTATTTCCTTCATTGATTTGAACTCAAAATGTGATGACATGCAGCCTTATTATGATCATTCAAAGATATCATTACAACGAGGCAGCATTAGCAGGGTAAACAAATTAAATTCTACTTTGCTTCAGATCAGTTGTTCATGACCCTCCTACAAGTGGGGTGTTCCTATTGGAGTGCCACAGCTGCTCTGGCTCAGAATAAACAGTTACCTTATGCAAGACCACCACTCTGCAAGCTTGTCTAATCTAGAAAATGAGAATTTACTTTAACATTTTTTTGTACAATGTTTACAGTATTTTCTGTTTATTGGCTAGTTTTTCAATACTGAACATACACTTCTCAAAATAATTATGGGAGAATGTGGCTTTGGCAACATAATATAAGCCAAATCATGTGATATCTTACTGAAACGTAAGTAGAGTGTGATGTAGACAGCCGAATCGTGCAAATTAAGTGTTTGTGATGTCTGAATGCATAAATCTGCTCAGGGCGGTCGTTAAACCTCCAATCAAAAGAAAGAAAAAAAAAGAATGCATAAATCACAGATTTTCCGGAAGCTCCCTTATTCTTGAAGTCTTCAGTTTGAAATGTCTCAACACCATGATTTACTAGAATTGACCATTATCTATTGTTAACAGGCATCAAAATGCTGCTCAGCTCCAGTGAGACCTTCTAATGTTAACTAAAACTATCCGCAATCACCTCCACAAAGGTGATCTTTATGCACGTAGACCAACAGTGTTTGTCCCTTTAACTGCATGACACTTTATGGCCCATAGAAACGTAGTGGTTGGGGACAGGATGAATGGAGTCAAGTTTTCTTTTCTGATGAGTTGAGATTCAGTTTGGAGTCCGACAGTCGAAGAGTTCTTATCTGGAGGGAACCTGGCACAGGAAATAAATCAGCTTTTGTGCAGGAAGCATCACATTATGGCAAACGTGGATTGATGGTCAGGGCAGGCATAAGTATCGGTGGACATATGGACCTGTATGTAATTTGAGACTACATTCTTAGACTTGTCATGCTATATGCTTCAGCCATAGGTGATTTCTTTCTTTTCATGGACGCTAATGCTTGACTTCATAGAGTTTGGCTAATGGACAACATGCTTCTAGAGGAGGCAATAGAACTTATGAAGAGTGTGACGAGCATGCTCCTCTGAAGTAAATCCAATGGAGCATACCTCAGGGATCGCATTCCTCCTAAAATTCCTAATATTTTGTGACCCTCCTTAAATTCCTAAAATTAGACCTAAAATTTGCTATTCATCCTAAAATTTTCGTAAGCTTATTTTTATTAAAAACACAACCGTTATTAACGCCAATAAATTTACCATTACGGTAAGGTAAAAAGACCTGTTATTGTAGAAACACAGCCTATATGCTGTGCTGCTGAAGGAGGGAAAAATGACGCCATCGAGATGCACTTGCTTCGGGGCGGGCGTTCCCATTTTTTGCTTTCGAACAGTTTTCGAGAGTAACAAGAGATCTAAGGGAAAAGGGGAGGGGTCATTTTCACCCCTGGTTTGCGCTTTGCAGACGAACTCCGTGGCACGCAGAAGATCGTACTTTATTTTTGTACATGCCTTGTGGAACCTCCTCTTTCTGCTGATGTTTTGTTATTGTAAACCGCAGGTGGGTGGAAGCAAAGAGGAAACATGTGGTCTCCTTCCGTAACCTCCGGTAATGACGATGGGATGGTAGCTGAGTATTATCTTGGCAGGCAGTAGAGCACGTGATCATTGACCTTCGATCATGCGTCGGCGACAGCGACCTTCGATGCGCAATATATCTCGGCTCCGACTCGCTTTGACTGAACTTGCGTGAGATGCGTATGTTAGTTTCTGGTTTTACGTCTTTTATGGTGTTCTCTGTGCAGGTTCAGTTCTCTAGTGGTGACCTGCTTTTTTTTTTTTTTTTTTTCATATCTTCTGACATCCTCGCAGCCAAATTTCGGGAAGTTGTCTGGTTTTGCAATATTGGAACGTGTTTTTGTACTTCCCTTTCATTTTCTGGTTAGTAATACAAGTGTTTAAGATGCCTAAATCCAAAACGAAATTTCAAGATGCGTGGCTCGCCAAAGAATTGGACGGAGTGAAGTTGAAAGAATGGTGTTCTGCAACTGAAACAATATTTTCTGCTAAGTGTATATTGTGTTCAGAAATTTTCAACATTTCTAATAGTGGCTTTTCACAAGTAAAAGCGCATCATAAAGGAAAAAAACATTTGCAGAAATTTCAAAGTAAATTTCAAAATAAGTCCATCCTGAAAGCCTTTGGAGGACGGGATCTTCAGCCCAAAACAAATATTAGTGAAGTACTGAGTCATGATTTACAGTTGGCTAAAGCCGAAGCATTATGGGCCATGAAAGTTGCTAAGGACAATATGTCTTTTGTTTCATGCACTGAAACAGTTGAACTTTTCAAAGAAATGTTTCCTGATTCTGCTATTGCAGCCAAAATGCAACTTAAAGAAAAAAAGTTGCTTATGTGATATCACATGGATTGTCAAAATATTTTGAAGAGGATTTGAAAAAAGACATTGCATCTAGTAGCCCAGGAAAGGTTACTATAGCATTTGATGAAACTACAAATACACAAGTGAAACGGCAGTTGGATGTGTATCTCAGGTACTGGTCTTCAGAAATAAATTCAGTTTCTTGCCGATACCTAACAAGCGTTTTTCTGGGTCATGCAACAGCAGATATTTTGCTAAAAGAAATTCTTGATGTGTTATCATCCTTCAATATTTCGTTGAACAGAATTATTTGTGTATCCATGGACAGCCCAAATGTAAATAAGTGCTTTTTACGCAAATTCAATGAAGTTGTAAAACAAGAAACAGGCCAGAAATCTTCGGAACTAGGTTTTTGCAACCTGCATGTTGTTAGTAATGCATTTAAAAATTTTTTGACAAGCTTAAATATAGATTTTGACGAATTTGCTACTGATATGCATTACTTTTTAAAGAGTAGTGCTGCAAGACGAGAGGATTATAAATCTGTCGAGGATATAACATTGGTCACTGCCAAATTTCTTTTGCGTCATGTCAGCAACAGATGGTTAACCGTTGGTTCTGTAGCCCAGAGGCTCTTGGATCAATGGCTAAATATTACAGAATATTTTTTAAACTTCTTGCCATCTCAAAAAATATTTGAAAAACAACTGCGCAATTCGGCAAGGTATAAAAGAAATTCACTGTTTCCTGAAAAATGAGCTTACTCCTTGCTATTTAGCATTAATTTCATTTTCACACCAAAATTTTGAAAAGTTTTCATTATGTTATCAGAGTGAAGAACCAAAAAATACACCAGTTATATTCTGATTTAAATACTTTAATGAGGAATGTTATGGCTCAGTTTATCCAAGATGATGTTATAGCAGGGAAATTTAGAGAAGACCTAAAGAATGTAGATTTTGAAAGCAAAAATTCATGGAAAAAACTAGGGGAGTTAGAAGTTGGTATGAAGACAAAAAATCTCCTCAGGAATGTTCAGGAGACCAGGCAGAAATTATTTCTCTTAGATGTAAGATCATCACTAATTGCAACCACAAAATATTTAAAGTCAAATTTGCCAATCTGCAATCAAAAGCTAAGAGACATAGAAGTTTTAAAAGGTAAAAGAACCAAAGAAAGAGTCAACTCAACTTTCAGTCACTGAAGGACTTTCGGAAATAACCAGAATTTCAAGTGTTTTGCATCTTTCTGAGGAACAAATTGATAGAGTAAGAGAAGAGTGGAAACTTTTAAATTGCGATAAGCCAACTCTAGATGAACTAGTGAAATTTTCAGAGGAAGGGCATATTCCAGTGCGGATTGATCATTACTGGCGTAATATATTTAGTATTAAAGACTCTAGGGGAAAAGAAAAATACTCAAATCTTGCTAAACTCATAAAGTCAATTTTAGTTTTACCTCATGGTAATGCTGATGCAGAAAGGGGATTTTCGGTTAACACTGCTCTGTTAAGGAAGGACAAGGCTAACTTAAAAGACTCAACTATAACATCATTAAGAATAGTTAAAGGGGCCATTAAACACTATGGATGTGTAAGTAAAGTTCCCATAACAAGAAATTTGTTAAATAGTGTTTGTGATTCACATAAATTTTATAAAGAGTATGTTGATAAGCTGAAGGAAGAAGAATCAAAAAAGGTAAAAGAAAGGAAGCAGAAAGAGAGGGAAAATAAGGAAAAGCAGCTAGAGAAAAAAAGAAAAGCTGAGTTTGATGACAAAATAAAAAAGAAAATGATGCAGAAATAAATAGACTTAAAAACGATAAAGAAGCCTCCCTAGCAATAATTCAAGAGGGAACAGAAAGAATGAGAAAAGCTGTAGAAAAACAAAATACTGTTGAAATAGCAGTTGCCTCTAACTTGATCATACAAGGTTCAGCTGAAATAAAGAAAACTGAAAGTAAATTAGTTGTGGTAGAAGCAGAAAAAGATAGGCTAATCAGGAAAAGGTTAAAACAATAATATGAAAAAAGTAATTCAGTGAACAATTGTACATAGTTCTTGGTTTTCAATTACCTTTTTAGGATATTATAATTTAATGTGAAACCTGAAAACTTTACTGTGAAAATCGTGAATTGCTTCTGGTTCAACAGCATATTAATGTTCAAAGTGAAACTTGAATGTGGTAAATATACTTGAATATGATAATAACACGTGAAAAGATAAGAACTGAACATTAGAAGTAAATCATACTTAAACTTTAGACATTAGACGTTATGCAAAAAATTTGGGTGTTAACTTCGACCATATATACTAATGGACTGCACATTGGCAATAGCTGCATCAAAGCCGCCATGGCTCAAACATTGGGCACGTCATCATCAGACTCCAAATTTCGTGTAAAAATGCTGTTATGATTACTAATTTACGCTGCAGAACTTCAGTGTTTTCGGTGTATTATGTGAATGCGCCTCATATATAATGAAAACTCTTCAGGTAAGTTTACTTATGAGCTATATACATGCATGATCGTGTTGTTTACATTTTGTGATTTATAATGTGATGAACATTTGCGAAGAATTTGGAACATGCATTCCATTTTTTTTTCTTAAGTTACTATATTTTTATATCAATAGCTGCAAGTTTCTGGTTAAGTAATTGAACTTTATTGACTTAGGTATTTAATTCGTTTCTTACCCATGAAAAATCATAGAACTTTCTTTACTATATCGCTCAGAGCAACCATAAGCACAGCAGGTGTAACCCATCTTTTTGACTGTTGTCATGTGATTTTATGTTGGAGCCAGAAATTTTGATGTCATGCGCAGTCTATCAGTATATATGGTTGAAGGGTGTGAAGCAAACTCTTTACAATGTATACAAAGTTGTTTTACTAGATGTATACAAATATACATCTAGTTTTTATTGAAATACACTCCTAAAATTTTCCTAAAATTTTTCTAAAAATTCCTAAAATTCCTAAAATTCCTACCTAAAATTTTCCAGAAGTATGCTATGATCCCTGATACCTGGGATGCATTGCAGCTCAGCTGGTCCTTCCATGAACTCTTCATGAAAAGAAGACTGCCCTTATTGAGGGGTGGCAAAGATACCCCCCAAAACCTCCTCAATTTCATGCCACACAGGTGTGCAGCAATCTTAGCCGTTCAAGGGGACCACACACTGTATTAGAGGTCAGTGACCACCATTAAAAAGTCACTTTTCTTGTTATTCAGATATGCATATTGTTGTATAGATATGTGTATCACATCATGTGCATTAATATGTGAGGTAGGATCTAAAAGTTTCTGGACTGGGTCTGTATGTCCATAGATGGTTAGTTACAAAGCTGATGTGCATCCTCTATTAAAATAAGACCCTCTTGCAACAACACACTTCTGCCAGTAGCTGTAGAATTTGTAGAAGCACTTCTGGATCCCCGTCTTTGCAATGTCCTTCAGTGCAACCACCGATGCATTTTTCACTTCTGTGCTCGAAAACTGACGACCCTGAAGTCGATGTGTCAACTCAGGGGTGAAGGAGGACAAAAGTTATTGTTTTGGCAAGAAACTCGTGAACAAGGAGTGAACTGTGAGCCGGCTCCCATGATTGATCGCCCTACAGTTGAGGCCTCTTGTAAATCGACTCACGTAGACATTGTTTGATGTCCAGATAGAACTCCTTGTAGATAGTGTGTCCTTCAGGGATAAATTCAAGATGTCGAAGAAGACCTCTTGCATGATCTTGCCTTTGCTGCAACCTCTGCAGGATTTCTGCTTGCGTGGCAGACAATGGAGATTTCCACGTAGCTGATGCCTGCTTAGTCTGTGGGTCGAAGAAGAAGCACCTCCTAAGAAATTGTGGGTCTTGGTCGACGGCGGTTATGAGATTACCTACCATTTCCATTTTATGGCCAACTGATCTTCAGTTAACATGCGTGGGATGATGTGTTGACACACCCAGTGCATCTTCAGATCTATTAGTACCCATTGACATGCAGTCCCTGATATCCGAGCACCTTCTGCTATTTGCTTGATCGTCTGTTGGTGTGCACGATAGTTGCAACTTCCAAAATGTTTTCGCCCATGTGAGCTGTCACTGGCTGCCCACTTCATTTGTTGTCTTTAACCACCTGTCTGAAGCGTCAATGCCAATCGAATGTTTGTGACAGTGTTTCCACCATAAACTTGCTTCAATATCTCTTAAGTTTCTGTTGGACTTTTGCCCAAAGGAACGTGAAACTTAATGTTAATGTGGTGCTGAAAAACGCCATTTCTCATCAATCGCCAAACACTGTGTAAGTTGCTCACAATACTCAGATGTACTGCAGTGAGTGCATGACATAAAGTTGGTCACAAAAGTCTACATACAACCTTCAAAACAGTATTATTAGAATTTGAGGAATGATACATTTGTTACAGTAAAAGATTCTGTGTTTGTCTAAGAAAGGGAGAAAATATCAAGCTAATATATTTTTAATGAACATATGTATGTCACAAAAGTCTGCATACAAAGAAAAGAATATTAGAAATATGCATGATTCAGACCTCTGGAAAATAAATTATTATCGTGTAGGCCCTTTTGAATCAATCACTGCTTGTAATCTTTTGGGCATTGATAGCACAAGAGATTTTGTGGTATCTGGTTTAATTTCGGACCATGCCTGCGTTAATGCTTCCTTCAAGGATTTCCTATTAGAGAGAGAAAGAGAGTGTTTTGAATTCTTCCCTCAAGTTTATCACAGTCCATTGTACCCTTGATGAAAACTAATTTCCCAACTGCAGCTGCCGCCATAGATCCTCAAACCATTACATTGCCTCCACGAAGCAAATTTGCGGGTTTCAGTTCATTTTTCTGTTGACAAATCTTTATATTTGCTTTAGTCAGTAAATAGGACTGTTTTCCAAAAATTGAAATCTTTTTTTATATACTTTTTGTTTGATTTGTTGAAGTTATCAAATGATTTCTTCTGAGAACTCTACCATTAAATCCTTTAGATTGAAGAATTCTTTTCACAGTCTTACCAGTCGTTGCAATATATTGTTAGTTTTGGAGCAGATGTTTTCGGATTTGACTCTAGTCCTTTTAGAACAACTCTAGCTTTGTTGAACACGTTTCTGGCTGATTCCTAATAACAGTTTGGACACTTGAACAGCTTTATTTCAACAATTTTTGAAATCTCGCTAAGATTTTTTTTCCTTTTGCAACTGTATTATCACATTTCTCATGTATCCATTTTACCTAGAACTTAATACACACAAGATTAGCTTTTTCAGCAGCATGATGCACCACTGTTTCCTGAAATGAGTTTGTATGACGAAACAGATATACACATGCTGCATGCAGACTTTTGTGACATGATTTTCTAAGTCATTTGCATATTCTTGTGAGTTTTTGTTTCATTTATTGTACTCGTAATAATAAGGCTTCTTAAATAATTACATTTTAGAGGGTGGATGGTGTATGTTGACTTTTGTGACTGACTGTAGATGGATGAAACCAGTTTCATTATGAGGGCAAATAATGTCAGGTAATCCAATAATCACCATGGTTGTGTGATACAGGTGCCGTCTGATAACTTTTGAGTCCTAATCTGTATATAATTGCATCATGCATAAAAATTCACTGTGCTTTTTCTTACCCATATTACGGAATATTCTACTGTATCTTACATAAAAATACTATTTTAATTTCAAGAATGTCAGTCGCACATATTTTCCTTTCAGTATCTCTTGCGCAGTGTATATGGACTCATTTTCTTCCTATTGGTCTTTACACTGAAGAGCAATCGAATTAGAGATACCTGTCTAGTAACGTGTAGCACCACCTCTCGCACTGATGACGGCGGCAATTCGTCTCGGCATGGACGCCGGAAGTGTTGGAAAGCCATACAGGATCCACCAGTTCACGAAGATTTGATGGAGGGGGGTCAGAGCATCGAACATCTCGCTCGATGGGATTGAGGCCAAGGAAGCGAGGTCACGTCGGTGGAGTGTTCATCCAACCATTCGGATACAATTCGGGAGCGATGGCACGGTGCATTGTCTTGTTGCAGGATGAGGTCCCCAGTGGGATGTTGAAGACGCACAAATGGTCGTCCAGGATATCCTGATAACGTTGACCTGTGAGGGACAATGTCACACGTACCAGGGGTCCCATTTCAGTCCACGTAAACAGTCCCCAGATGAGAATGCCACCTCCACCAGCTTGAAGAGTACCCTGCTGGCAAGAAGAATCCATTGCTTCATGTGGTTTGTGCTGTACTCGTATCCTGCCGTCTGCATGTACCAACGTGAATCTCGACTCAGCAGTCCAGGCAACATTTTCCCACACGTCTAGGGTCCAGTGGCGATGTTCCCGCGCCCATGGTAATCTTTGCACCCTGTGATGTGCGGTCAGCAGCAGTACCCTTGTGGGACGATGGCTTCTGTACCCCATAGTGAGGGGATGGTGTGGCTGCTTACACGTTTCTGTGCACCAGCGTTAAATTGCCGAATGATTTCTTGCACTGTGACCTATCTATCCACTGTTACAATGCGAGCTAGCCGACAATGACCCCGCTCATCCACACGCTGTTGTCCACGGCAGTTGGCCTTTGCAGGGATGGTTTTACCAGATTCGATGTACTCACGGTGCACTCGTGACACAGTGGCTCGTGAAAATCCCCTGTGCCTGCACGACTTCCGATATGGAGTAACCCATTCGTCAGGCCCCAACAATTTGCCCACATCCTTCGTCTTACTCATACTGTGTCCGACTCTTACTGATTCCCGTCGCATCGTTTCCGTTTACAGGGCCGCCCACAGTGCCACATTTGCATAATGCCAGCGGTCTCTAATTCAATTGCTCTTCAGTGTATATCAAGGGTTTACTGTATATGCATGCTGCAGATCAAGGATAGCACCTCAATGTATTATGAGTGTATGAAGAAGAAAATCTACATCTTTTTGTTGGTGATATCATGCATTTTTAAAAGCCCACGTTTTAGTCATAAGTCCTGCTACCAATGTCTTTGATCTTTTGAATTCTAAGTTCAGCTTGAGCAGCAGTGTGAGGCTCCACCCCCCACTGTGAATAACACTACCAGAAATCACCCTGTAAAAATTTTATGCATTCTCCCACATTCTTTTTTCAGAAGAAACACATCAAAGTTTGATCTGTAAGAAAAATGTTGAGAAATCACAAGTTAGGCCATTCCTTTTAGTAGTAGGCAGAAGGTGCATATACTGCATTCAGTTATCAGGACGATAGTATGATATCAAAAACTTTATAGTCTATGGTCATATTTTAGCAACTGCACACAACAAATTTGAGATCTGGGTTGAAAGTTTCTTGAACTCTTGGAACCTTCCCAATGAAAATTATTCTGGCACATGGAGTGAAAGGAAAAAGTGAGAATCAAAACCAGTGTTTAAACATACATGGCACAAGTGAAAGAATTTTTCTTTTTGTTTATTAAATTTAAATACAAAAAATAAATTAATATTTCATAAGTCTTATTTATTCATCACTGTCACTTACAGTGATGAGAGGAGCAGATTTACGTTTAGTTTTATTTGTACTTTCAATATTATCACATTCACTACTGTCCGATTCATAAGAACCTTGTTTTTTTGTGTTGTGTTCAACAGCTACATTACTAAGTGATGCAGGTTTCTTGTCTTTCACAGGAGCACTGTTTTGTTTATGAGAAATTGGTGAAGAGTTGTTAGCTGAATTAGACTGTTTCAGTTTCTTATGTGATTGTGAATTTTGAGCTGTTGTATCTGCTGTTGATGTAGCATCTGAAGCACTCCGCTTTTTTGTGGAAGGCATTGCTAATAAGACATTATGATCACCCCTTTCAACAAAAGAAGCTTTAGGACCTGAAAAAAAATCACATGGTGAGGATGGCTACAGTGAGATATATTTAAAATTGCACATTTCAGAATACATAAGATCAACCACAGAACTGCTTTGTGATTCACATTGTACAAATTATTGTAAATTATCACAATATATTAATTGCTTTAAGAAAATGTTACTGCAATTTGCATGGCGCTATGGCATTTTCTCTTAACCTTATGAATACCCTCATAAGTACAGCAGATTAAAATTTGTTGAATAAAGCCCTGGCCCTTATGATTAATGTTTTGTGTCGCAGATTACAAATGGCTAAAATGCCCAAGGTTTTATAATTAATGTTAAAGGTCTGAAGGTTGACATGAAAAGTGCAATTTTTATATGACCTCATAATGTTGTGGTGGTCACTTTTCCTGTGGCTAGTTATATGCCTCATCTTTTGATCAGAAAAAATAATGTCATAATTTCTTAATATGACTCAAATTGCATTCATTTCTTGTGGCTAGTTTCCCACACTATACTTCAACAGAACCTATAACAAACTAGATCTCTGTACAACTGAAGTTAAATTTTACAATATATGGTTTTGTATTTTTTAAAGTAAAAAGGAACTATGATTCAGTTAGCATACACTTAAAATCCCTTCTTGTACCATCCAAAATACAATGGAAAGCACCAAGATCTTCCTACCTGATGCCACCGATTGCTTCTAGGATCAAAAAATAGACTTTAATAACAATCACTGGTATTTCACATGCAGGGTTAAAGTGGTGTCTTGGATGGCAATACTACTGCCATTAATTGGTTGTTGATAAAGTTTGAAAGAGAGAGTTATTTTCTTTTGAAAAATACATTCTTATTGTGGAAGCAATGCTTCACAAATACACGGAACACGTACACTCAATTGACAAAACATTACAGATAGGATGTTGGTCCTCCTCTAAAGGGAATAATAGCCTGATACATGCCAAGACAAATTCCACAGATACTGTAGAGTTTTCAGAGGTAATGCTAGTCCAGGATTCATGGAATCCCACAGGTTTTAATCTGGGGAGCCACTAGATGGTTCCAAATTCAGATAAGTGTTCCTCGAGCCAGGCACGAGCGGTGAATTGTCTTGCTGGAACAGACCATCGGCAGCAAGATGCGTCTCGGTGATCAGCCAGCACAGTGGTTTAGGACCTCTCTAGACACATAAAGGGACCTAATGTGTCCCATTAGAAGGCTCCCTAAATCCCACAAGAGGTGACTTGGCATGATGCTGTCGATGCCACACCCTCCCTTCAGCTTAGTACAGCTGAAAACAGGATTCATCTGACAGCACTCTTCAGAGGTCCGTATTTTTAATCCACTGTGGATTCAAAAGACTGGATATCCTTAGTTAACACAGATACACTATCTACCAACAAGTAATTGGACACCTTTGATAGCAAAGGAAAAAAAAGTTTATTCACCTTCAATAGTTGGTGGAGCCTCCACGAGCGGTGATTACAGCTGCGACCCTCCGGGGCTTACTCTCAACCAGGCGTTGTACGACGGCTAGCGGTATTTTTTCCCACTCAGCTTGGAGAAGACAGGTCAGTTCCTTCACTGATTTCGGACAGTGGGGGCACCCCTTAAGTCGACACTCCAACTCGTCCCAGAGGTGTTCGATAGGGTTAAGGTCTGGGCTCTGCGCAGGCCAGTCCATTCGATTAACCCCATTGTCACCATACCAAGCCATGGTGGACCTCGCAACATGACAGGTGGCATTGTCATCCTGAAAGTAACATGGGTCCACCCCGTAAAACTGCCACAACGTAGGAAGCGCATGGTCATCCAAAATGGTGCAGTAGGTCTCGGCGTTGAGTCTACCAGGAATTGCGACCAAGGGTCCTATGCCATAACAGGAGAAACATCCCATAGCATAATTCCACCACCGCCAAACTTCACAGTTGGCACAATACATTCCGGCAGGAGGCGTTCTCCAGGGAGATGCCAAACCCAGACCCTGCCATCCGAACGGTAGAGGATGAACCTTGATTCGTCGCTCCAGAGAACCTATTTCCACTGTCGACGTTCTTTGCACCACGATAGCCGATCAGCGCTATTGGACTTGGTGATCAAAGGCTTGTGGGCGGCAGTACGTCCATGATAACTGAACAGACGGGCTTCCTTACGGATGGTATTCATCGAAAGAACACTCCCGGATGTCTGTTGAAACTCCTCGTGGATGTGGCCCATCGATTTGGTGCGGTTCTTCCAAACTCCCAGCTTTGTGGGTCTGCCGGGTTGGGGCACATTCCGACAGTCACCTCTCATCTTCCACTTGCCAATCACGTAGACCACTGTCCATTTAGGGTACTTCCAAGTATGGATAGGCCATTTCTGTGATACCCGACGATTACACCTTTCTCGAAATCAGAGAGCTCCGAACTGCGTGGCATCTTGCATGCGACTGGTTGCGTTGTTGTTTCCCACACGATATTTAACGGCGGCGGCCATGACGTGCATCAGGACCGTAGATATCGTCGATTGCAGGGGTGTCCAATTACTTGTTGGTAGATAGTGTAAAAGGAAAGCAAAGTGCAAAATTTGTGCAAAGGATATAGAGATTGGTAGCATGGGAGAATTTGCTGATTTTTACACATCTATTTTTTGCTTCTTTTGCCGTGGCCCAGGATTTCGTCGTGACGCAGCTGTTGTTTTTCTTTTCTTTCCGAGGAGAAGGAATTTTTTTTGCGTGTTTGAAAGCTCGGTGCCAGGCTGAGATTGCATCGGCCCGATGCCTCTGAACCAAGTTCATGACGCACCTCTTTCTTTTTTTGAGGAGGAGGAATGCGTTTTGCTAGTTTGAAAACTAAGTGGAAAGAAAGCAACGGCTTCGGGCCAGGATAATGTCAGCGCGAAGCCTCTGAACAAAGTTCGTGACACAACTGTTTCTTTTCCTTTTGCTTGTTTGAAAGCAAAGTGGAAAGAATGCACAGCACCTGGCTCCAGGATTGCATCAGCTATTATCATTTGGGGCTTTCTCAAGATCGATACACAAACTGAGCAGAAATCTTGGAGGGGGTATGGCTGTCGCTAGACTTCTGTCAGGGTGGGCAAGTTTAGTAGCAACTTAATTTACGAAACACTGAAAGAAATAATTTGTAATGCTTTTTACTACAGGCTGCAAAGGTATTCGTGCATCCCTCCTCTCTCATTAATTTTGGAACTGTCTTTGTTTTGTGCGTCTCTTTATTTCTCTTCAATCCTAATCCACGAAAACATCTACTTTAAGACTCTTCTCCTAGGCATGAAATTTTCTTTTAATGAGGACATGTTACTGGTGCTGATGGCAGTGTGTCATTTAACTCTTTAGGTTTTACTAATTTTATTGAAAATGGGGATGGAATATTAGCAAAAAGTAATTCCAAACGATGGATTCTTTTGTATTCCAGACAAACAATACATTTCCCTTCCTTCAAGCCAGCAGCCTTGTCTTGCACTCATCTCTTTCAAAGTAGTCACCAGCCATGACCTACTCCCTCATTGCCCTAAGGCAGACTTAACAGCTCTGGAATCCCCTACTTTGGTCACACAAACAAGCAGCAGGGCAATTACTGATGACCTGTAACAACACCCAAGTGATTACTAATGATTCAGTGAATTCCAGTTTACCCTCTTTATTCGCCCGAGGATTTGGAAGAGTGGAGAACTGAATTTTTTTCATTGCCCTGTGGATGCTTATTTGGATAACCTACGGAGAAGGAAAAACACACTTCCTAGAGTGAAATATGTAGGCTACACGATGAAAACATGGGAGTCAATATTTCCTGGCAAAGTCTAGATTATATTTTAAAGTTAGAAAAAATGTAAAATATGGCACATCTTAAACTGGGTGGGTGGCAGGGTGGGCTAAAGCCCACCCCTTGTTGACGCCCTTAGAGGTGGGAGGGGTCGTTTACCGTTTGAGGATGTAATTGCATCTTCTGGAAATGGAAATTAGTTGGAGTGAAGATTTCTCTCATAATCATAATATTTTCTAGTGATGTTCCTTCTGCCGAGTATTTTTTAAAAATATCAATTTATTCCATTTCAGCTTAAAAATGAAGGAAAGAGTATTTAGAGCAGTCTTGTCAAAAATGTTTGCTACACTTGCCAATGTATGGGTAGTTTAAATATCTGTAATGTTGGTAGTTTTTTAGGGAGCTTAAAATTTAAATAAAGGTCCTTAATAACTCTTTAATTTTGATTCTTAAAAATGAGTACGGATCCTGATACATTTCAAATAATGTTAACCAGATGTTTTCCAAGTTAATACTGAATGTTTATTTACAGGTTTCAGAGAATTTCAATCATTTTGCAATGAAGGCATAATTTTTAAGCATTTTTTTTTAATTGGATAATACCCCTGGAATACAGAGACTATTTTCTCACATCCTAATACACATGTGGGGTACTAGAGAACTCCAGGGGGAAACAACAACCTTCCTGAGCACCTAGCTGTGAATTCTAGGGTTGATGAGGAGTCGTAATTTTGCGCATAGAAAAGCCATAATTCAGTTTTTTTTAACCAGTGGGCATGAGAAGGGGAGGGTGGGTACAATTTTAAAAACTATTTCCCCTTGATTTAGGTAGAACATGAGAGAAATGCTGCCATAATTAGTTCTTCCCTCTGCAGCCAACTTCATATGGAAAGCTTGAAAATAAAATTGCTCTGGAGTGAGAAATTAACCATTACCTCCCAATTTGTAAGCAGGCTACCGCTACACCATCCACAACAGCGTATTATGTACATTGCCTGACAGAGAAATGTCACACCCCGAAATGAACACAGTACCATGCAAATTGCAGGGTGGATGCACACGTACAAACTATGCAAATGATTGCATTTGCATGGTCCAATCGCACGAACGGCAGGTGGGATTGCCAGTCCACGAAGCCATCAGTCAAGACGTCATGGACACAAGAAGTGAGTGGTTCTGCTGTAACTGTGTCTAGAGAACGAACAAGGGGTGCCAATGCTGTTCAGACACCGTTGTATGCAATTTATTTGCATTCAATACTCTGACTTAACATTACATTTCACGTCATATACCAAACTCTTCTTTCAGAAATATCAGGGCGAGTCATAAGTTCGTAGTGTTTTGGAGTGCAATGTTCAGTCCGGTATCACATATTTGGCTATTTAGCAAAATACAGTCCATCAGAGTCAATGCCATTTCAATACCAGGCGGCTGGCTTGGATGCAAAAAACTCAGTGATGTCTATCTTTTACAGCCTTCAAGGAATGCTTGAAGGCTATAAAAGTCTGCTGGCCAAGAAGTGCACCATGGAACAAAACGAGAGAAAATCTGAAGGGGTAGAATCTGGGCAATAGGCTGTGTGTGGTAGGATTTCGATGCCATCCAAATGCTAAATTTTCTGGAGGACAACCCGTGACCTATGACATGGGGCGTTGTCGAATTGCAGGAGGACCTTCTTTCGGTTCACCATTGCAGGGTAATACTGGCACAGAACGTCATGTACGTGCTGCAGCTAGTTGGCGTACAGGTTCCCATTGACAACCCGACCGTGTGGCACAAGCTCTCAGTAGACAGGACCCTTGAAATTCCAGCATACACAGAACATTGTCTTCACTTCAAAGTACCCTCTTTGAACCACTGCTTGAGCCTCATCTCCTGTCCCTAGCCATTGTTTTCCGGTATCAGGATAAGGTAGGAAGATTCACTTCTCATTATTTGTCACGATTCTCTGCCAAAACTGGTTGTCACATGAATTTAGCAGCAATTCTCGATACACAGTGACACACTCCTTAGCTTGGTTTGGCCTCAATTCTTGGGGAACCATTTGCAGAAGTCTGTAGTGAAAACCAAGCAGGTGTCGGTGACGAATGATGGTGGTTTGTGGTGCATGGACCTCATCTGCTAATCGTCGGGTGCTGGTTCCTGGGTGCTTTTCAACAGCTAGACACAGGGCTTTGGTGTTGGTAGTGACTGGTGTCCCACACCTCGATTTGTCAACAAGCTCTGTGTCTCTAAATCGGAAGTGTTTTTTCACTGTTGTAGGGCACACTATCCCCTCACCTTCAACACTACAAATTTCCTTTGAGGCAGCTGTCATGTTCAACCCTTTTTTTCAATAATGGCATAGGAGCACACAAACAACAAGTTTCTCCTCCAACATTCTCATCTCGTATGAGTGCCGCACATGTTAGGCCCGGCGCATGCCTACCTGTTTGAGCAGTGGAGCACGTCACCCAATCAGATGTGGGACACATTCCACTTTACTGTTCATGTCCCACCTGTTCGGGGGAGCTTCTCCATCTGTGCAGCAAAATGCTACGAACTTATGACTCACTGTGGTAATCGCGATTTTTCTGTTTTTTCCATAATTTATGGAAACCAGCATATTTTTAAAAGCAAGTTCATGCTGTTATAAATCTACATTTAATATTACATTCTTGTGTAACAAAATACGTTCTTAAAAACAATATCAACAAAAAAAGTATAAGGGTTGTTCAACAAGTAGTGAGACCTTCTCCCTGAAAGAGTACCTAAAAATAATTGCTGCCAGCATTTAAGACAGCAGTCCTATCATTGCACAAATCCTTGCATTCCTGCAACCAGTTATCTACAGCTTCATGCATCTGATCATCCGAAGTGAAACTTTTGCCTTTGAGAAATTTTTTCATAGATCCAAAGATCTGAAAATTGCAGGCAATAGGTCAGGACTATACGGCGGATGTTGAAGGACCTCCGAGCAAAAGCGCTGCAATGTCCTTTGTATGGTAACTGCCATATGCAGCTGGGTGTTATCATCCAGAAGTACAATACCTTGAGTGAGGTTGCCAGATATCTTGTTTTTTCTGGCTTGTCAAAGCTTCATTGAAGTTTAATAATATCGTTCGGCATTGATGGTTGATCCTTTTGGTAGCCACTCAAGAAGCAATGGTCCTCGATGGTCAAAGAACAGCGCAGTGAGCGATGGGTTTGCCTCCTCGGGGCGCTCTGTGGTAACAAGGGCACACACAACAGCAACTAGGGCCTCTGTGAATCTTGGAGAGGTGCCAGCTAGTTCTGTGTGACATTGGCGAAAAGACCCCAACTCACTGGGTTTTGTTCCAGAATCCTTAGGTTGAATGACCAACTGGAACCCTCAGCTGTGGGCTAATCCCCCACACTGATATACTTACCTGATTAAAAAGATAAAAATAAATCAATATCCAGACTCAAGTGTGGGATATGGCGGACCTACCACAGTTGAAAAGGATGGTCCACCACGGAATCGACCTGGACTTTCTAAACGTCGTATGAGATCAGTGAAGCTCGAGTTGTATGTCAAGATCGCTGTAAATGGAGAAGTTTGATACGACAACAGTAAGTAAAAATATCTGGTAGTTTGTATTTCTTTTTGGAGCTCACCTCAGTGATATGTATGTATGATGTATGCCTGCAGAGATGGTGGACCATGATTTCCTCGGCAGTGGCGTTGATGCACATTTCCACTGCATGCTCTCTGGTGTTTCGACTCTGGCTCGAAATGATGACACCAGCTTTCGTTCCTAGCAGTGATGTGTAGCAGGAAATCTTCACCTTCTTCATGGTAGCATGACAGATGCTGTAATGATAGTCCCATTTGTTGAGTCATCTGTTCATTGGACAGATGTTTCGGTACCCATGTGGCACAGACCTTACGATATTCAAGGTGTGAATGCACGATCGTATCGACAGCTCCAATGCTCACACCCACACTGTTCGGCAGTTCTCGGATCGTGATTCTTTGGTTGGCCTTTACTGCAGCATACACACGTGCAATTGTCACTGAAACAGCACGACGTGGTGCTCCTGATCTTGGTTGGTCTGCAGTGCTTGTTCGTCCACCACTAAAGAGCTGGCACCACCGAATTACAGTACTACATGAAGACAAGCAGGCCCATACAATGCTTTCATTCATCGGTGAATTTCGCTTGGTGGCCTTTCCTCCGCTTCCAAAAACTGAATTACAGCACGGTGAGCAACTTTGGACGTATCCATCTTCTACAAGAGAACAATAAAATTAGTCCAGCACGTTACACAGCTTCAGTGGCAAACAAGCTGTAATAGAGTACTGGCGGTTTAAAGACTATGCAGTTGCATAGTCTTTAAACCGCCACCCATTGACAAAATTAAGAAGCGCAAATGCATTCCAGCCAAAGAGTCTCACTACTTATTGAACAACCCTTATAAATGCAAAGCAGTTATCATTTTAAGAAAAGAACATCAGAAAACACCAAACTTTAAAACATTACCTTTCTTAATGTAGCTAATTGTAGAATATGGTGTAAAGTGGAAATCTTCCTTTAGGTAACTTTCAACCAACAGTAAGGCCACAATCCGCTCACACAATTCCCTGCTGAGTGAAGATGCAACGTGTCCAGGTGGTCTCTGCTTTGGCGAGCCTTTGCCTAACCATATATCGATCAATTTTTGAGCAGTCAAGCGTTCTTCAATTGCCGTGCAATGTGCTATTATTTTATACAATGTAAGACATTGCTTAGTGATATCTTTCTCTTCAGAACCAACTAAGAGACAGAATACATTGGTTTACTAAAAATATCCTCAGTATTAAATACAATAAATAAAAAAAATATCTTATAAATGCACAGAATCGTAACTTAAAATATTTAAATAAAATTGTGTGTATGGGGAAGGCAGCAGAACTATCATCCATTCTTTCATTAACTTTGATGAAATAAAATTTCCTACCATATAAAATGACTAAAACTCTTTTCTTCGATAGATAAAATAAACTATTTAGTGTGCGATATGTTTAACACTATTCACAATAACATATTCCAGTACTTCTGACACATAGTGTTAATTCCCATTGATCAGCACTCGCTTTCAAGATTACTTAGTGGAACAAAGCTGATTACGACATTTAATGCAGTAATGTACTGTTTCATAAAGTTATTTGTGGCACAAACCAAAGTCATCACAAACTAATATATTGCTATAAAATACTAAATTACCTAAATCATCTGTTTATTCAAGTAATAGAAATGAATTATTACCTTGCTTTTGCACAACAACCAGATGGTTTTATTGAGGCGGAGGGAAGACTACAAACTGAATCTCCAACAATTCAAATGTATAAATAACTTAAACAGACTATAAAAGGTGAGAATGTCACATTTGAGTAGACACGAGACTTCGCACTGGACAATGATTGTACTTTAAAGAGCCAATTCCATATTTGCAACAGTTCTAGTGATCTGAATAACTGTGACTTCTTGGTTACGGAAGGATAATACAGCTATACTGATACAGCATAAATGCCTGCTGGGTGGAAGGGATTTTCATTGCTACTTTACACAGATCTGGGTGACTTGATAATCTGTTTGAAACATATTTTCTGTAATTCTTGAGGGCATAAGAAAAGTTGGGGATTGTTTCCAAAAGTTGTTGTACCTCCCTGTTGGTGTTCTTTGGTATTTCTGATTTTTATGTATATGGTTCATGTTGCACCCAGCTGTGAAAGCTGGCTTCTTGATGCTTTCAAGTTCAAAATTCTCTAGTACAATCATTGGAAGACACAACTTATGCTTTTCTGGTTCCAGTATCTGAGAATAACCCTCTTTATATCCCACATGATGCAGAATGAGTTAGAAAGCATTAGGGTTGGGACAGATGTAGGTTCATAAGTACACTTTCCTATGAAGGTGGTTATCACAAGACTTCTTGATAATACATCCAAATAAAGTGAAGTATCATTGTTTACTAGATCTATGAAGAAATTTATTGACAGGTCTAGTGCACTCATTTCATCAAGGGATAAGGGGACAGTCTCTATTCCATGTGGTCACAAAAAAATTAAAAAAAAAAAAAAAAAAAAAACCACTTTTGTTTGTATATCCTAGCTAGGTGGTAGGTTTTGAGCTAATGCTGAAGATATATAATACACTCGTCAATAAAACTGTTGTACCCAGAAGGACGTGTCGGATTGCAGTGCTATTCAAGGGAAAGGTTAAGGTTACAAGGAACAATAAATGATTAAACATTGAGACTGATATGGGCAATATTTATTAAGCTACACACCTATAACTAGTGTATCTCAGTATGGCGTTGGGAGCCATGTTTGCTCACACAGCATGTAGGATGTCTTGGCATGGAGTTGTACAGGTTCCTAATGGTGTCCTATGATAAGCCATCCCACGCAGCTTGAATCTTCTCATGCAGTTCCTGCAGATTGTGTGGTAGGGGTGAAGTGTGGATAGTGCGTCCAATAGAATCCCACACATTTTCCATAGGCGATGTGGCTGGCCATTGCATGGTGTCAGTGCCCTGAAGGCAAGCTCTCGAGACAGCAGCAGTACGGACAAGCGTCCTGTTGGAAAATCGCACCGGAGTGAGCGTTCAGAAAAGGCAAAGCCACTGGTTGCAGGACCTCATTAATTCAATGTTGGCCTGTCAAAGTGCCTGTAATAAACACCAAAGGTAATCCTGGCATCGTAGGCAATTGCACACCACACCCTGACACCAGGCCTCCTGGATGTGCGACACTTGACAACAAACCGTTCATCTTGGCGCTGACCACGGTGCCTCTACACATGAATTTGGTGGTTGTCTCCTCCAAGACAAAAGCGGGATTCGTCACTGAAGATCACCCTCTGCCATTCTGAGTGGTTCCATGACAGTCTGTTAAGGGCAGTCGTCACAACGGTCTGTGTGCGTGTAGTCCTACGTCATGCAGCCATCTGCCAATGGTGCTGGCATTAATGGGACGATGCATGGAGGGCACCACTGCTCACTGAATATCTGCAATCGTGGCTGTTGGGTCACTCCGTGCATGTTGGACAACCCCTCAGTCCTCTCTCTCTCTCTCCGTGGTTTGTCTAGGTCTCCCAGACCCTGTCACTGCTGCGTGCCTTGTTTTGTCCACTATGGCCAACAGCGTGCTATGGTGATATCCGCATAACCAGTATGGTGCGCAATACGGTGATAAGACCATCCCGCTTCCCGATACCTCTCGAACTACTCCAACTGCTTGAATTGTTTTGAACTTTTCTCCGAGGCACACTTCACTTGCAAAGGATGCAACCAACACAACAGCACGAGTAAGAATGGCAAGCATGTGAAACGGGACGACCTTATTTATATACAGGGTGCATAGGAAAGTCCCTTTAGCCTGGAACAACTTGCGAACGAAGAGAGGTACAGTTATGCAAGTGAGATAACGGTATAGTAAAACGACGACGTCTGATCGAATGCAACCGATAGCAGTGCCCCTAGTGGCGAAATGCGGAAGTTAGCCATTGCAAATCAAAAACGAAAAGAGCAAAATTTCCAATTACAAAGTTGTAGAGCATCAATTAATTAGTACAAAATGACATTTGTTTCGCATGGATAAGATAAATTGTTGCTTGAATACTCTAAAATGTCCGAAATCGATGTACGACCTTTTGTGTGAACGTTTGAAGGGAACAGGCGTAAGTATGAGCAAGTACACACAATTTATTGCATAAATGCGTACTTATGTCAATACAGTTTGACGATGTCAGACAAAACAAAAAAGGCAAACTGGCGCACAGTGATAAAAAGTTAATGTCGAGTATGTTATAAGAGTTCGCCATTGCCCACGATACACATTTGTATTTGTGAAAGTAACTCTGCATTCACATTCCTCAGCATGGAAGGTGTCACACTATTGCAAGCATCTGTAACACGATGACGTAGATCCAGCAGACTTGTAGGCGCTGTTGCATACACCTGATTTTTACGTAACACCAGAAATCCAAGCTCGCCATTCTCACAGCGTACGTAGACCTAAACTTCTGATCAGGGTACATCCTGCTACTGGTTTTTATATCGTAGGTATGGTACAACGTCACAATCTGCATTTACATACGGCTACATTTGCGATATGTGAATATGCAGATTCGAATCATCGCACATCTATTTCGGACATCGTAGGGTATTCAGGAGACAATTTATCTTATCCGAGTGAAACAAATGTCGTTTTGTACTAATTAATTGATGCTCTACAACTTTGTAATTGGAAATTTTGCTCTATCTCTTTTCGTTTTGCAATGGCTAACTTCCGCATTTCGCCACTAGGGGCGCTGCTATCGGACGTAGTCGCTTTACTATATCGCTATCTCACGTGCATAACTGTACCTCTCTCCGTTTGCAAGTTATTCCAGGCTAAAGGGACTTTCCTATGCACCCTGTATATCCGGTCAGGCACAGCACTATAGCCCCTCCTGACTTGCGTCACATGCACAGTCGAGCGTGATACTTAAATCATTTGCATGTCTCACAATGTCAAATGTACCCACCAAGTTTCACTCTTGTCGGTTGCTTTCTTCTGGGTGTAACTATTTTTTTGATGATGAGTGTATATACACTGAGTTAGCTTTGTATTACGAACACCCCGTTTTACATATTCAGATCAATAATGAAATACCACGTGATATCAACATCATGTGCGGTCACGATGAACTGTGCACACCTATCCACTGCATGTAATCAGTAAATTCTTGCCAGTAACGGGGAAATGTGGTGACTTAAAAGCCAATCTGACTGCAGTCAGGAGGGTAGGTGCCAGTATTTCGGAAACAGCTGCACTTGGCTGTTTCCAAAATTCTGAATCAAGGGTGTTCCAGGACTGGATGAACTACCCACAGATCAAATCAGATCAGATGTAGAGGATTTTAGGAAGGGAGTGTCTGACCCCAGGTCTTGAACAACCCTTAGAAATAGGAAGCTAGGAGATTTGGGCTAGAGTGTCCGATAGGAAAGTGACACGGAAGCGAGGTAGAAAGGGGAAGGAAGACGCCCTTATTTATTACCGGGGGCCAGTACCTGGGGTCCGACAGCTTAACGTGCCCATCCGACGCACAGCGGGTATTTAGTGGTTCGAACTTTCGTACCTGCCCAGGATCAAACCTGAGGTCATCTCCGTGGCAGTCACGAACGCTGACCACTAGGCCACCCGGGGCAACTACCCACAGATATCCAGCAGAAAGGCTTATATTGGTCAGCCATACGCGATTGATCTGAGAGGCGAGTGTCAGGCGTCACGATTGGTATCTCAGCAACTAAGAGCAAGTCACCCAGCTTATCCACCAGCAGAACAGTGGTGCAGTTTGACCTATTTCCACATGCACGGTACCTTGCTTCACTTAGGGTTCCACAGCCAGACACCAATGAAGGTAACCATGAGGACGCCCAATCATTGCAAACACCACCTCGCATGGGCGAAGGAATGTCGGCAATGGACTCTCAACAGATGGAAGAAGGTCATTTGGAGAGATGAGTCCCATTTCTTGCTGTACCATGCTGATGGCTAGGTTCACATACAGTGTAAACAGCATGAAGCCATATACCCTGGTTGCACAGTTGCGATTCAACAGGCTGGTGAAGGTGGTGATCCGTTCTGGGGAGCTTTTTCCTGGCAAGCCTTAGGTCCGTTGGTTATCATCCCACGAATGGTGGACACTACAGTGGCCTGTTTGCTGACCATCTTCATCCATATCTGCAGAAGGTTTACCCAGGCCACCTTTCAACAGGACAACATACCGTGTCATTGGGCTCATATAACTACCGAGTGGTTAGAGGAACCGAACATGATGTTTGCCACATTGCCTTGGCCCTCAAACTGCCCTGCTGTAACCCAAATGAATATTTGTGGGGTATGCCAGAATGAGGTGTGAGAACTTCTGATCTTCCTCCATGGAATGAGCATGAACTGACAAAACTGTTGCAGTGAACATCGGTTCAGTTAAGCATGGAAGATGTTCCACACTTTGTACTGTTCCAAGGCATACACGAGCCATGATTGCACAGAAAGGTGGACCAATGCGTTATTAGGTAGGTGTTTCTAATGCAAAGCTAACTCAGTGTGTACGAGGTTCTCAGTTACACAATATATATATGTACAGGGGTAAAAAAAGGGTTGCCTAATCACCCAGGGCGACTAAAAAACATTTCCGGGCCACCACAAAAAACATCACTGAAAAACATGTAATTCACAAGAATTTGAGAGCCCTGGGGGAAAAAAAAGAGTACCACTTCCCCTTCCTGGAAGAGTTACACTAAAAGCATTGTTTTTGGACAGAAATGTATATGACTTTGTTATATATATATATATATATATAAAAGAAAAGTGTTTGATCAATGCATCCTTCCAGTGCTTACGTATGGTGCAGAGACGTGGACCTTAGCTAAAAGAGACATACAAAGGCTGCAGACAACTCAAA
This sequence comes from Macrothele yani, assembly GCA_039090855.1. NCBI lineage: Eukaryota > Metazoa > Arthropoda > Arachnida > Araneae > Macrothelidae > Macrothele > Macrothele yani. The sequence goes on from CM077009.1 coordinate 8,079,552, forward strand.
GCAGCATGGAGAGGTGCATGCTTGGTGTAACCAGGAGAGATAAGAAGAGGAACACGTGGATCCGAAAAATGACAAGAGTGGAAGACATCATGATCAGAGTTAAATTCCTGAAATGGCAATGGGCTGGACATACTGCCAGAAGAACAGACCATCGATGGACAGCCGAAATTTTAGATTGGATTCCAAGGGACAGGAAAAGACCCAGAAGAAGACCACATGGAAGATGGGTGGATGAAATTCGAAAGTATGCAGGGAGTGACATGGAGGAGACTGGCACAAGACAGACCATTGTGGAGGAAACTTGGGGAGACCTTCGTCCAGCAGTGGATTGATAATGGTTGACGATGATGATGATGATATATATATGCCCCCTATCCCTCTGCTGGTACAGTGTTTTGATTCTGGCCACTAAAAAATTGAGCTGGCCACCAGATTTTAGAATATTTTTCTACCCCTGTATGTAGTATATATATGTTTAACAGCTGATTTATGTTCCTTTAAACTGGTTTTTAGGCGTCACCTGTGTATACAAATCCTGACTTTCTATGTGATATACCAAATAAAACTCAACTGCATAGGCAAGTGTACAAAACCGGGTACTAGAAGAACTGAAATTTAAGAGGCTGGTACCAGAAGAACTGCAATCTTTAGAGGCAGCTGAATGCCACAATAAGAAAAGAATGTAGAAGTTTAGAAAAAGGGCCCATTTATGTTAACCTTATGCAACTATTCTCAAGAGACCCATCTATATAATTGTTGGGAAGAATTACCAACAATTATAGTAGTAATAAGATTTAGACCAAAAACTTGTTTTCACATTTTTTAATGTCTTTCTGATAACATAAATATCACTAAGCTATTCTCTGAGATTCATAACATCAGCCGCTAAATCAAAATTACTGCTGGTGGTAAATTTTACTTACTGTATGTATCACATGTCTTCATTTACAATGATCTTTGTACACAATGCAAGCTTCACTGACATCAATCACATTTCGCACAAGACCTGTTAATATGTTATACTCATTTATTTTTCTCTTTCAGGCATTCCTAAATCTGGCCTTCCTCCATCTCCTGTCACTTGGGCTGAATAAACACCGTATTTTCTGGCACATAATTAATCCGCTGATTATCTGTTCCTAAAAAGTTTAAATTTTAGCCACTGCGGATTATATGGTGTGGATACTACGATGCTTCCCTCCACCCCATAAACTTCAAAAAAGAAGCAGTTTTGCTTTTCATATCATGCAGTGTAATGAGAGAAATCTGTATCATGTCAAAGCTTTAAGAATGCCATGTGTTCGAAGATAATGTGCAGTGTCACTGCACCAATATACCCCCCCCTTCTCCCCCTTGGCTTTGACAAAAACGTCTGTGTGTAGACATTTCCTCTCTGCGAAGGGATTGCTGCTTTGTAAAAGTTAGAGGAGAAAACATTGCCTGCAGCAAAGTGCGTTGACCTTGAATAGGGGAGTCCCATTTCCATTCCATGCTGCTCTGACCCGTGACCTCCGTAACGTCACCCCTCCCCCTGAGGTTCCAACCCCACTTGTTTATTCTGCTCTGCTTCCTGGCACTACAGCTCCAAGATTGAAGGGAAGAATTTTGACACCATCACAAATTATTTATGGTCTGAAATCTAGTGTTTCAGTTGTTGATGTACACTGGTGTTCAAAATTAAGAGAATTTGCACATTTTGTCGTTTTTCACAAAAAGTTCGGAACCAAAGGTACAAATTATGCCGCCAAATAAGAATGCAAATTTGCAGTGTCAAAAATGTAAGCGCACACGTGCATGTGGGCGGAGCTGTGACAGCGGAAAGCATGAAAACCACACGTGGCTTTTTCCACGATTAGTTCACTCATACTCCTCGGCGACATTCGTTGTATTTCTTGCAGGAGTTGGTTCAATTTCATAAGCAAACAGGTAAAATGAGTTGCCACGAACGTATTGATGACGGAATGAAGTGGAGAATCGTTGGTAGATTGGAGGCAGGGCAATCGCAGGTTGCTACAGAGCTCAATGTAACGTCCAGTGTCATCTGCAATTTGTGGAAAAAGTTTAAGGACACCAGATCCATATTGAGAAGGCCTGGGCAAGGTCGTCCAAGAGCCACGACGGCCAATGAAGATCGTTATTTGGCACTTTCAGCGAGGTGCCACAGGACTGCTACAGCTATCTCGTGAGCTACATGCCGCCATCAGAACCCGAGTTTCAAGGGTTACTGTTTCCCAAAGGCTTCACGAGAGAGAGTTTTTGTCAGAAGACCCACTGTTTGCGTCCCACTAACTTCAGCACACAAGAAAGCCTGTTTAGCATGGTGCAAACAACATCAGCTTTGGACCGACTTCAGTGGGGTATCATCAGATGAGTCACGATTCAGCCTGGACACTGATTCTCGACGTACCTTCATCTGGAGAGAACCTGGGACCCGATACAGGGACCGCTATGGCAGCGGAGATGTCATGGTCTGGGCAGGCATCATGTTGGATGGCCACACACCTCTCCATGTGTTTGACAGAGGATTCCCGACTGCTGAGAGGTATAAGGATGAGATCTTACAGCCCTATGTTCGACTTTTCAGGGGCACAGTTGGCCCTCGGTTCCTTTTTATGGACGACAATGCTTGTCAACATAGGGCTCACCTGGTCGACGATTATCTTGAAAGTAAGGATATTCGCCGGATGGATTGGCCAGCCAGATCGCCAGACCTAAACCTAATCGAACATGTCTGGGACGCTCTTAAAGGCAATTGCAGCTCGCCCTCCCCTCCAAGCTGTGTTGCTGCAGGAGTGGGACCGACTGCCACAGGGACTCGTCAACTGCCTCGTTTCCAGTATGAAGTTGCGCTGTATGACAAGCTCATACCCCATATTAGTCATTTTATGTTCGACCTTGCAACATGGATTTTGGAGATTCCTGCGCTGATGAGCCTTACTGACAATCATGAGTGCGTACCATGACTGTTGCATGGTATAATTTTTTCTCTTATATAACTGTGTATCCACACCAAATTTCATTAAAATGTGTCCATTAGTTTTTCAGAAATTCAACAAAATGTGCAAATTCTCTTAATTTTGAACACCAGTGTAATTTAAAGCATTACTCAGAGTTACAGCACGATTGCCACATTATTAAAAATTAAAAATATATATCGCAACCGTTTGAAAGTTGCAGGGTATTGTAAACAGTAACTTTTTAAAAATTTTTAAAAACTTTCAGCAATTTTGTTAAACTCATTAAATAAAAAGTATATATAGAGACAGAGAGTAAAACCTTGAAAATCCAGCATCGATGGGACCGGACGAGTGCCGGATTTCTGAAGCTATCCAAAACTTGCATAACGGGCGTTATGCAAAACACATACTTACACGTAACAGATCACTTTAACGAAAATTTGCGCATATACACCTTATAAATATGCAGGGGCCCTGCCAATCGCATTTTTTGCAATTTGCGAAAAAAAAAAGTTTTGGCGAAAATATTGGCAATTATTTTTTTTTATTATTTATTATAAAACTGTTGTGGAATATGCATCTGTTTTTTAACTTTTACTATGAATTTTTTTGCGGATTATACGCTGACTTTTTTCTCTTGTGCTGAATTTTACTGTCTGCGGATTATACGCCGAAAAATATGGTAAGCATCTTATCACTTATTCTTTCTCTCTCAACATGGTCAAAACACTTCAAAATACCTTATTAACAACATTTTGCTTCACATTACACACCTGCAACTCACCTTGGTTTCTCGTATGATCAGAGTGCATCTTAACGGAACCCTCTGGCACCCATACAACTGCATTTTTCTATATTACCTGTATTTCACATTCCACTACCATGCATCAAAGTTGGCAAAAAAGAACAATTATGCTCTCCTACACAGCCAATCAGGACCTTTTTGAGAACCCATCAGTCCTGTGAGATTGTCTAAAGCAGGTATGACTTTCAATGTTGAATTCACTTGCCAAACAATTTTATTATCTAACCTGTTCTCTCTGTCAAACATGCTTCCTAAATTCAAAGTCATACACCTGGTCTAACTCAGTATTGAATGCAAAATTAGTCTAAATTGTACAAACAGTTCCTTACTCAAAAGCCATAACTCTGGGTTTCCCCCTTACTATTTATACTCAGTTTGAATTCTATACAAACTTTGCCCACCCTCTGGACAACATACTTTGCAACTCAGTTTTGCTTTCTGCCAAAAGGACTATGTCACCAGCATACAACAACCTGCACACATGGGAATTACCAAAACATAAACCAATACTATCTATTTTGGCTTCACACATGCATGCATCCATAAATACAGGGTAATTCAAAATGATTACCCCAATTACAAATGACAATGTGTTTATGAAGATAAATTAACAGCCGATATCCTTCCACAAGAAAGAAGGAAGTTTAGAATTTTATTGAAACTTACTGCTGTGTTGCTATGGTGACGTAGGAAAGCGAGTGGTCATTGTGGACAGGACGACAGGGTTTTCTACAAGTGGCTCCCCCAGGTCTCCTGACCTTACTCCTTGAGAGGGTATGTCAAAGACCATGTGTATGTGCCACCTTTGCCGAGAACACTGTAAGAACTAAAGATGCGCATTCAGCTTGCACTGGCATCAATGACTACGGACATGCTTCATAATGTATGGTGTGAAATGTTTTACCGTTTAGATGTTGTCCACGTGACCCAGGGGAGTCGCATAGAGCATATGTAAGGTATGGAAACAGAATTCTAAACTTCCCTTCTTTATTGTGCAACAATGTAATCTTTGTAGCTATGTTCATAAACCAGGTATTGTCATTTGTAATCAGGGCAATCATTTTGAATTACCCTGTATATTGAACAGTCATAGTGACATTACAGAACCTAGTCTGACTCCTGCACCAATAAAAAATCACTTCAATAAAACACTATTCACACATGCACATTCTCTACTCCCTGCATGCACAGCTTTCATGCACTCATGCAGATTTCCATTTATACCATAATTATCCAAGACTACACAAAAGCACCCTGTGTAGTCAGTCAGAAGCTTTTTCTAAATGTACAGAGGAAGCAAAAATTTTCTAACTTACAAATTCTTTTCAATAATCACACTTAATGTTTTCAAGTCTCAAAGAAAAATATTTCTAGATGAGACCTGCAATTTTCTTAAAATTCTTGAAAATCAGATTCTTTCTACAACTGGAAATGCATTGTCACATGTAGAAATGGGGCATTCAAATCCTCGAATCTTGAAAAAGATTTGAAATTCGAATCTTTGCGTTTTTTTCGTCATTCGAATCTTAACCCAAAAAACTTGGCGTTTGGTACTTGTTGAAGAGTGATATTTAGTCAGCATGAACCTCCATTAAAAGTTTCTGGTTTATTTACATTGCCCTGAAAGAGTTAAGTGTTTAGTGTTTTTATTAACTCTTAAAACAAACATGTTTTTGATTTTTCTTAATTTTCTGGAAAGAATTTACTCAATTTAGTGTTCCATGTTTAGTGTTTATCTACATTAACTCTTGAAATAATCCTCCCCACCTCTACACTTGCTTTGATTTAAAAAGGTTTTGGAACTTTTGTTATTATAGAAAAATGTGAATTGTTACTCAAATATTTTTTTTGTCAAATTATGTTTAGAAAATGGAAATGAACCTTAACTTAAGACTCAAGAGTTATGTACTTCATTTTTAGTAAATGTAAATTATAAATTTCATTTGTATCTTCTTAATAAGTATGGGTATATTTTTTTGAAAACTGTATTCTTGAATTTGGTTTTTATTAAACACTGACTTCAAATTTTGCTTCAATTACAAACTTAATTTTAAGTAGAGGTTTTTTTCCTTATAATTATTCTTATATGGGAGATTCGGATTTGAGAAAATTTAGGATTCGTCCCACCTCTAGTCACATGCCTTCTAATCCAGCAGCCAGTTTGTTCAACACTTTCTTTTCATTCATATAGTCACATGGCTATGTGATCAATCAATGTAGGATTGCTATCATTTGCATATATTTGAGGGAACACAATGCTTTGAAAATTATGCACCTTGCTTTATGGCACTGTAGTTTCCATGTTGTTCAGTCACTTATATGTTCATTACTGTATCATACTTTTATACCCAAAAGTGAGTGTTCATGTTGATAAGATGTCACAAATAAACACAGAATATGATAAAATAAAAATCTAAAGCCAACTCTACCTGCAAATGTTTCCCATCTTTCATTCAACTGCAAGACTTCCTGCCTCTGACAAATCACCCCTATTATATATAATTATTAACTTCCAATTCAACAGCATCAATTCATCATCTTCTAGATCTTCCCCTTAGCCTGCAACCAACTAGCTGCTTTAGAATGTAACACCTGCCATGGAAATCTATCCTCTCCCGTATGGCATACATCCAAACCACTTAATCCCTTACTATGCACCCAACTCTTCCTGCTGTAAAATAGAGTAGTCTTAAATGTTTCAATGCTATGTCATGTAATTTAAAAATCCAGTTTTTCAAACTGATTCTATTGAGGACAAAGAGTGCATCAACATATTCAAACAGGGCTGAGGAAATACGTTAATGTTATATTACTGGTAAGAAAACAAATAAAGACAAAAATGCTTACACCTATCAGCAGCACAATGATCGCACATCTGCTTACAGTCGGAAGATTCCCATCTTTCTCCAAAATGCTGTGCGATAATGGCCCTGCGGCACCTGTTTTCAACAGAAACAAGACAGCACTAAAGAATTACGACAAAATGAACCATTACTTATCTAGATATTAAGTCAAGCACAGTATCTATTATGACGTTTTTAAACCAGTCAATAATTTGGTGTTGGTACAGTAGTTTTTGTATCAAAATTTATTAGCAGTTTTACATTAAGGGTCATTCTAAGTCAAACTGGCCAAAAATGAACTATGTTTCAAACCACCATCCCAATAGATTATCATGACTTTTTTTTTCTTTTTCATAAGTAAATATTCCCAATATATGAAAATCTGTAAAGCTAATTATTTTTTATTCTTGATAGATCTGTCAATATGAATTTTTGGAAATTGAGATTTTAGTACGTGCCATGTTTTCATTTTTGTGAAAAATTGCAAATATATGCTTTTTTGAGCGAAGCGAGGCCGAAGGCCGAGTGGAGCTCTCTTTACGACACTCGAGACAATTAGTTGTTCGGGCATAGGTACGAGATGACACATGCGATCACCGTGATTTTTGCATGCGATAGGACATCGTCCATGGTCAGGTTTTGACTCTCTTGAGAACCCATCATTCCTATGAAAACCTCCCAGAGCAGCCAGCCTTTCAATGAAGAATTCACTTGCTTACTAATTCCACCATCCAATTTGTTCTCTCTGGCAAACATTCTTCCTAAATACACAAACTCACTCACATGGTCAATCAATGTGCCATTTAGACATATTACATTCAGTACTACCAGTTCCTCTCTCAAAAACCATAACTTCGGGTTTTCCCTTATTTATACTCAGTTTGAATTCCATACAAACTTCGTACATTTGGGACACCATATTCTGCGACCCACTTTTGCTCTCTGCCAACAGGACTGTGTCATCAGCATATGGCAATCTGCATACACGGATATCACCAAGACATAAATCAGTATTATCTATTTTGGCATCACGCATGCACACATCCATAAATATATTAAACAGCCATGGTGACATTACACAACCTCATCTGACTCCTGCACGAATAGAGAACCATTTTGATAAAACACCATTCACTGATACACAAGCTCTACTGCCAGCATACACAGCTTTTACGCTATTAAGTAGATTCACATTAACACCATATTCATTTAATACCTTCCACAGAAGTGCCCAATTTACTCGGTCGTAAACTTTCTCTAAATACATACATATCACTAAGCTGTTCTCTGAGATTCAGAGGTTAGCTCCAAAAAGAAATACTAACTACCAGATATTTTTACTTACTGTTGTCGTATCAAACTTCTCCATTTACAGCAATCTTGACATACAACTCGGGCTTCACTGATATCCATTACACGCCATACACAAGATCTTTTATACTTCATACTCATAATCTTTTTCTCATGCAGACACTCCTGAATCTGATCCACGCATGACTTCCTTGGCCTTCCTCTGCCTTTCCTTCCTGCCACTTGGGCTAAAAAGATTTTCTTAGTAAGCATCTCATCACTCATTCTTTCAACATGGCCAAACCACCGAAGCATATTGGTCTCCACCTTGCTAACAACATTTTCTTCACATCACACAACTGCAACACATCTTCATTCCTCACACAATCAGACCATGTCTTGCCACAAACCCCCTATAAGTAACGCATTTCTCCAGCACACAAACGACTCCTATGTTTCTTCTGCAGTACCCAGGTTTCACTGCCATACATCAGAGTAGGAACAATTACATTTTCATACACAGCCATGCAGGACTCTCTAGAGAACCCATCATTCCTCTGAAAACCTCCCAGAGCAGCTGTGACTTTCAAAGAAGAATTCACTCGCCTACTAATTTCACCATCCAATTTGTTCTCTCTGTCAAACATGCTTCCTAAATACACAAACTCACTCACCTGGTCAATCACAGTGCCATTTATATTTACATTACATTCAGTGCTACCAGTTCCTCTCTCAAACACCAGATACTCAGTTTGAATTTCATGCAAACTTTGTACATCCGAGACAACATACTCTGCAAATCACTTTTGCTCTCTGCCAACAGGACAGTGTCATCAGCATACAGCAATCTGCACACACGGATATCGCCAAGACATAAACCACTATAATCTATTTTGGCATCAAGCATGCACGTGTCCATAAATATATTAAACAACCATGGTGACATTACACAACCTTGTCTAACTCCTGCACCAATAGAAAACCATTTTGATAAAACACCATTCACTCGTACACAAGCTCTACTACCAGCATACATGGCTTTTACACTATTAAGTAGATTCCTAGTAACACCATATTCATTCAATACCTTCCACAAAAGTGTCCTATTTACTCATTCGTAAGCTTGCTCTAATTCTATGAAGGCAGCAAAAACTTTCTTACCAACAGCCAGATACTTTTCAATCATTGTGCGTAATGCAAAAATCTGGTTAGTGCAGCCTTTACCAGGCATAAAACCACTCTAAACATGCCACACTTTCTCTGATGTAAGACCCTGTACTTTTTCAATAACAACCTTACCAAACACTTTCCTTGGCACACTTTGTAGGCTAATACCACGATAGTTCTTGCATTCAGTCTGATCACCTTTTCCCTTATACAAGGGAACAATAATAGCATTCTTCCAATTTCCTGAAGGCAGCAAAAACTTAAATTACACAATTTATATTATTATACAACATACTATGTGGCATGTATTCCAGGCTAGCTAGACTAACTGCAAAGTTCAAGGAAATTCAAATAAAAACCAATTCAAGAAATATCTGAGAATTCACTCCCTTTGACTAAGGAGAATGGAATCTTGCAATCAGCATTCCTCAATAAAACTGCTACTGTGATCGTCTCATACGCGCTGTCTTCACAGGTGAATGAAAATTTTTAGTTAACAGTTTAGCTAGCTTGCACAATGCAAAGCAAGTCAGGTATATTATGTGATTGTAAGCACAGCATACTCAGACTGTCTCCAAGCCAATTATGCTTCACAAAATCTGGATATGTCATGTGATTTAAAGAATTTTCCCCCTCACCTTTTCTTTTATAGTACTACAATTTGTAGCATGCTACAGCTATATTTCACTATTTGTAGCAGTGCTATGTGTCACTGAATTTTAGTCTGCAATATGGATGGTTCTGACAAGATAAAGCTTGTTGTTATTGGCAAATTCAACAAACCCCTGCTGTTTCAAATGGGTAATCCATCTTCCAGTAGATTACTGATCCAATAAGAAGGTTTGGATGACTTCAATGGCATTTGAAACTTGGGCAACATTCAATACAGACATGAAATGCTAAAAGAGGAAGGTCTTTGTGCTCAACAACTGTATGCCACATAAAGTTGCCATCAAACTGGTCATTCAGCATTTATACCTGCCCCTAAACACCACTTCCAAGCTCCAACCCTTAGATCAAGGGATCATTCATTCTTTGAAGTCCCTTTACAGGAATTGGATTGTAAGACAGATTGTTTTTCAATATGGATGCAGGGAGAGACTGCTGTCGTAGTTTAAAGTACCACTGACACGATTTGCAGTGCATGGGATTCCACTGAACAGATTATTATTTGAAATTGCTTTAAAATAGCTGGATTTGTCCATGAACTAGAAGAGCCAGATTTAATGGACATGAGAAAGCCTGATTTGGTTGGTTGAAGTGTGTTCTTCAGAACTGTGGGTAGAAATCCACACAAAAGACATTGAGTTTGGGAACTTTGCTGTTGTGGACAAAGATCTTCATTGCCAGAGCTCTCAGATGATTGATTGAGCTCTTCCAGTGGAAGCAGCGGAAAAGGAAATGAAAAACCTGCTCAAACTCAGAACCTTATCAGTGTAGACTATGGACATGATGTCAATGGTTATAAGGCTTATGGAAGTGGCCTTGCAGGTACAAAAGATGAAATACAGTAAAACCTGTTTGAGACAGAACCTGAATAAAACCTAACTGTTTTTTGGCCCTGAAATGAAAGATAGACAATTATCACGTACTATTTAACCTGTCTGAAACAGAAACTGCCAAATGTGGAAATGGAAATGGCAAAAAAGTAAAGGAACCTTGCAACAACTGAAAGTTCCCAAGTCATAAAGTATTTTAATTGAAGACAAAATGATAAAGTGTAATGATGAATTCACATGAAACAAATTTGCTTGATGTTGAAGATAACGTAATTAAACAGAGAGATATTGCTTTTGGGGTTTTCACCCAAACACACACTGACAAATGTCCACTGTTTGGCTTCTCCTTAGCACAAAGCATGATTCAGGTTTAGGTCCATATGACCTAATGGCAAGTGTTACATATGGGCAGTGTTGCTTTCTTTGCTGAATGCAAAGCCCAAAATCTTTGCAGCTGGCTGTTTCATATGAATTTTAATGAGATGCCCCAATTTAATTCTCCGGCATTTATTCATTGAGATGATCATCACAGTCTTAGCTTGTTGAAATTTGCATTTGTTTGTTTTCCTTTTACCCTGAGGCCAAAGAAGAATGTTTTTGATTTGGATACAAAAAGAAAAGTTATTTAAATGCACGAAAAGAAAGTCGAAGTGGCAAGCATTTGGCAGAGAAGTTCAGTGATGGAAAAATACAAATTTATAGCATTTTACAGTGAAAGCACAGGATAACAGAGCGGTGGCATAAAGTGAAAAGCTCAATGAAGAGAAAATTCAGAAATACATACATACATATCACTAAGCTGTTCTCTGAGATTCAGAGGTTAGCTCCACAAATAAATACAAACTGCCATATAATTTTTACTTACTGTTGCCGTATCAAACTTCTCCATTTACAGCGATGTTGACATACAACTCGGGCTTCACTGACATCCATTACACGCCATACACAAGACCTTCTATACTTCATACTCATAATCCTTTTCTCATGCAGACACTTCTGAATCTGATCCTCTCATGACTTTCTTGGCCTTCCCTTCCTGCCACTTGGGCTAAAAATATTTTCTTAGTAAGCATCTCATTGCTCATTCTTTCAACATGGCCAAACCGCCGAACCATATTAGTCTCCCCCTTGCTAACAACATTTTGCTTCATATCACACAACTGCAACACATCATTCCCCACACAATCAGAACATGTCTTGCCCCAAAACCTCCCTTAAGTAACGCATTTCTCCAGCACCCAAACGACTCCTATGTTTCTTCTGCAGTACCCAGGTTTCACTGCCATACATCAGAGTGGGAACAATTACACTCTCATACACAGCCAAGCAGGACTCTCTTGAGAACCCAGCATTCCTGTGAGCACCTCCCAAAGCTGCTATGACTTTCAATGAAGAATTCACTCGCCTACTAATTTCACCATCCAATTTGCTCTCTCTGTCATACAGGCTTCTTAAATACACAAACTCATTCACTTGGTCAATCACTGTTCCATCAAAAACCATAACTTCCAAAAAAAAAAAAAAAAAAAATATTATCTCAGAAACCATAACTTTAATCTTTTCCTTTTTTTCTGAATTCTGAAAATTCAGAAATGAAGAATTAAATATTGTCTGGGAGTGGTTTGTTAGTGCAAGAGCGAGAAATTTGCAAATTTCAGGCACTATGCTGCAAATATGAGTAAGAGAGGTAGCAAAAGATCTTGGAAAAGTGTTCTGTGCTTTGAATGGATGGTTTAAGTGTTTTCAAGAGAGGCATAACATCTCATTCAAAGAAATTTGTGGTGAAGCAGCAGATGTCAATGAAAAAACAGTTTTGGATTGGATACGGAAATTATCAAACTTGTTGAAGGCTATGAACCTTGAAACATTGCTAATGGTGATGACTTTGGCTTGTTTTTTTTGCCTCTGCCGAATAAAACTCTGTGTTAGAAATGTGAAATCTGTACTGGAGGAAAAAGTTCTAAGAAATGCCTTTCAGATTTTCTTTTGCACATTTATATCTGGGGAGATGGAAAAACCATTGATGATTGGCGAAGCTGTCAAACTACGATGCTTTGACAACTTGGATTTAAAAAAGCTTCCCACCGAGTGGAAATCAAACAAGACAGCCTGGATGACAGCTCAAATTATGGCTAAGTGGCTAACAAGTTTTAATTCAAAGACGAAAAGGCAAAAACAAACATGCACTTTTGTTTTTGGATAATGCCTCATGTGATTCTCACCTTTATCTATCAAATGTAAAACTTGCATGGTTTCCACCAAACACAACCCGCATTTGTCAGCCAGTGGATCAAGGGATTATTCAAACCGTTAAAATTCGTTATTGAAAACTTGTTATGGAGTTGCTTTTTGCAACTATGGAATACGCATCTTCTTCTAGCAAACTACTAAAATCCATAACTATTCTTGGTGTCCTTACATAAACATCACACGAGGTGCCACTGGAAATGATTAAGTAGAGTTTCAAGAAAACAAAATTACTTTTGGAAAACTTACCAGACATGGGTGTGGTGAAAGCACCGATAATATGCAGGCAACATTAAATAGAGCCAGTTTTGTAACCATTCGTGCGAAGTATTATGTAAGCATCGTGACCAAATCTTGTAATGAACATCTTGGCAAAATTATCGAGTGCATCAAACTGAAGAAAAAAGCAACAGCAGTGAGGATGATGAAATGAAGGAGGTGAATATATAAAACCACATCTAGGATAAAAATTTCATTTAGCATTGCAAAAGGTTCAGATTATTCAAGATTTTGCACTTCTCCGAGATGACTCGGAATTATTTCCGTTAATGAGCAGTACATTTCTTTTGATTTAAAATTCTCTAAGATTTGGTTAAGATTAAAGTATTTTTAGACCAATTCTCATTATTTTTTAGTAAAACGTACAGATAGTGACAATACAAAACCACAATTTTCTGAGTATCTTCTACGCACAGAGTTAGGAATAATTGATATGCTTTTATGTACAATTTAGGGGAACTGTTAGGTATTCTCATATAATTTAAATGTGACAATACCTAACACTTTTGCAGTTACAGTAAAATAAATTCTACCTATGATAAAGTGCTCTTTCAGAAAAAAGAGGTACAGAATTTCACTTTTGCAAGAAATTTTTGATTGTAAGCAGTTTTGCAGCATTTCTGAATCCAACACAATTTTGCTATGAAATATTTTTCTGGCACATCATCAGTCATTGCTGATCTAAACTGGGTTCTGAACATTTTAATTTGGCTGAACACTGTCACACTCTGCAAATGCAAGAGGAAGAGTCAAAATCGATAACATTAGTCTTGACAGCTTATCACACCTAGCAAGCATTTTTGCTTTCACTTTAAAGTGAATTTCAAAATTGGTACCTATTTAATCTGTTTGTGATAGAAGCAGCACCATTTATATGACCCATTAAATTGTTCTCTTGGAAGAGTGAATGGTAGTACTGAATTTTAAAATTTAATTTCACTTAAAATGCAAGTTTTTTCATTAATTAGTCACTTAATGCTACATCAAAAAACAAAAAGAATAGGTGATTTTCTATTCATTTGAAAATATATTTAAGTTCAGAATCAGAAAAAAAAAACAAAAAAAAAAACAGTCCAGCTGTTGTTCACTCCCAATTTTAACAAATTTATGGGTCACAGAATAGGAGCTAATTCCATTATGGACAGGTTATACAGAGTGTGAAATTTAATTTTCCTGCAGGGGAGAGAAAAAAATTTCCTGCTTTGTTGACTGAATTTGAGGAGACTGTTAGGAATAAGAAAACATGCATTTCATAACACTTTGTTTTTAACAAATACAAAGTTGCTCTTTTGCACTGTTACAAAAAAAAAAAAAAAAAAAAAAAAAAAACGGAACTTTGTCATAAATTTCAAAATGCAACAATCACGGAATACTCATCATTGTCAGAACCATGACCAACAACTATTAATTCCATGACTTTTCCTAGACTTCCTGGACCTTTTCCATAGCACAAAAAATAAAAATGAACAAAAGAAAACCCTTTTTAATTACAAAAGAAATACTTTTATCAGCATCTCAGAGATTTTGTAAATGATATGAAAAAACAGGAGAAAACAGGAGAAAACAGCAGGAAATAGAAAAATTGGGAGAGCTGGCAGCTAGCTGTGTTGAGTACAATGTTTTTCACCAACTAGTAAAATTTGGATAGCATAAATGTGACACTTTAATTTCATAAATTTAAATCATTCAGTGACAATACTGAAGCAACTCATCACAGGGAGACCTACAAAAAGGTTTTCATTTTAACCTTTTCTTGATTTTTCAGTGATGGACTATCTTAAACTCAGTAACTGGAGGACAAGAAGAATGTGTTAGATTTTATTTTGACAAAAAAAATTTAATTAGAGCAATAATAAGTTAACCTGAAAGAAATGAAAGATTATACAAAGAAAACTGTTAAAAACATTATTAGTAGATCATGGTATTTCAAAGGAATTTTTTCAAATACTGATTAATATCTGCAATTACAAACTGTTAACTGTTTATAATCATAATTCAAAACATGGATGCACATTATTTCAAATTATGAGTGAACTGATATGCTATCTATATTATGTATGAAATAATTTTACTTATCATTTAATAAATGCTAGACAAAATCTTTATCTCAAAAACCAAAAAGGTACACCTATTTTATAAATAAATCCTGCAGGTTAAGCAGCTTGAGGTACTTCATGTGCATATGAGTACAGTGTGAAATGACGAGACTGTGCTTTTGGTAAATGAAATACATGGTGCAGGTCGAAAGTGAGTGGGAGGCAATTGACACTGACCTTGAACTGCTCGTAACCTGAAATGCAAAGTTCACCTCACTCTCTGCATTACTTTGATGACATGTGTCAATGACAATAGACATGCTGTTTGTTGTGCATCAGGAAAATGAAGAGTTCAAAAATTGAGTAACAGATAAACATAAAATTTCAGGTGAAATGAAAGAAAATGCCTACTGAATCTTTTTGTATGTTAAGTGAGGTGTATGGGGAAGAATGAATGTCATATGCACATGTATTTTTAGGTGGCATAAGAGGTTCAATCAAGGCTGGGAGAACATTGAAAACAATGAATGACTGAAACAACTACATATTTCAAAAACAAGACAACAAGGACAAAATCTGTGCAATTGCATGAAATGATTGATGGCTGACTATTAGAATGGCAGCAGAAATGGTAAACATGTATAAAAAGACAGGCAAGTTTTACATCAAAATCTGAACATGAAAAAGGTTTGAACAAAGATGGTTCTGAAGCTTCTCATGCCTGAACAAAAAAGAAAATTGCAAGTGAACTTCTACTGACATTCTGGAGCAAATTCTAGCAAACCCCAACCATTTAGAAAGTCTATATTTTGAGGTTACTCACCTTTATTCTCTAAATCTTTTAGGAGGTTTTCGTCTCTACACATTTCCAACACATATTTAAATAATTTTGGGTTACAGCTTTTTAAATTTGACGTTTTAGGAAATGTGTAAATAGGTTTTTTATTGATTGATGTTTTAATTAGATTAATGTGTTTTAGGGAGTTCAATTGTGTATATTTGTGGTAGATTACTTTGAATCTGAATTTGGTCATAGGGAAAAGAAGGGAAGGGAGTGAAGTTTGCGTGAGTTGAAAATGATTTTTTTTTTTTTTTTTTGTTGCGGTTTCGAACTACGATGTAAATAAGAAAAATACGTGTTGGAAATGTGTAGAGACGAAAACCTCCTAAAAGATTTAGGGAATAAAGGTGAATAACCTCAAAATATAGATTGTCTAAATAGCACATGAATAATTAAGCAGCTAGATGACATTTGACATTTGCAATGCTGTATGAATATAACATTTAGAAAGTGTTATCACTTCTGATAAAACCTGGATCTTCCAATATGACCGTGAAACGATAAAACTAGTTGATGCATTAGAGAGCACCAGTGTCACTAAGGTTTTTTTTTTCTTGATTGGACGTTTAACGACCACTGTGAGCAAGTCAATGGGCTATAAGCAGTCGCCTGTCCCGTAAGGCAAAAACAACATCCATGCCTCACCGGGATTCGAGCCCAGACCCCTTTCAGACGAATGATCAGAGGCCATCGCTTAGACTACTGCGCCATCGGGGCGGCATCACTAAGGTTGAAGAAAGCATGACAAAACAAGTTTAAGTCCATATTAATTATTTTCTTTGACATTACAGGTGTATTACGAAAAATGCAATTCATGAGGCAACCGTATGGGTTGTCTTATGTTATAAACGTGCTTTTGAGTAAACTATACATAATATCTAAGGTATTTTACCTGATATTTCAAAGTATTTCATACGTTGTTTGCTCTGTGAGGCACGTGCTGGTGGCCCGAGAGGTCCCTTACGTTACAGACCTTTGGTTAGTTGTGGAATTTTTTTTTGCAGAAAAAAAGCAATTAGGTTATATATTTTCAGTTCCACATTCATTCATTCACACAATCAAACGTTTAAAATTTACTATTAATTAAAAGATTTTAGTAGAAAGAGTTATACTTATCGGGTCAGGAGATGTCTCACAAGAGGTTCGTTGTTACGGCGAGCGCTTTCAGCGGTCATGAAAGAAATACAAAGTTTGAAGATGATAATCCGATTTCTGGCGTAAATGTTACAAGGATGGTAAGTCAGATAATATCCGAAAACTTGAAAATTTTCATCGTCCTGGAGCGGGACTCGAACCCGCGTCTCCCAGAAAACGCCCGGGTATGCTAACCACTACACCACCCAGAACGACCAAGTTTCAAGTTTCCGATCAATTTGAATTTAACCATCACAGGATTCGCTAGTCGAAGCAACCGGCATTCATGTTTAGCGAATCTGGAGGTTAAGAATCTTATCCCGTGTTTGCCCGGAGAAGCAGATAAATCATGAAAGAAATACGGGATCACGTATATAATACAAATTTTGAAGATGACAATCCGATTTTTGGCGTAAATGTGACAAGGATGGTAAGTCAGACAATATCCGAAAACTTTGAAAATTTTCATCGTCCTGGAGCGGGATTCGAACCCGCGTCTCCCAGAAAACGCCCGGGTATGCTAACCACTACACCACCCAGAACGACCAAGTTTCAAGTTTCCGATCAATTTGAATATAACCATCACAGGATTCGCTAATCAAAGCAACCGGCATTAATGTTTAGCGAATCTGGAGGTTAAGAATCTTATCCCGTGTTTGCCCGGAGAAGCAGATAAATCATGAAAGATTTATCTGCTTCTCCGGGCAAACACGGGATAAGATTCTTAACCTCCAGATTCGCTAAAATGAATGCCAGTTGCTTTGATTAGCGAATCCTGTGATGGTTATATTCAAATTGATCGGAAACTTGAAACTTGGTCGTTCTGGGTGGTGGTGTGGTTAGCATACCCGGGCGTTTTCTGGGAGACGCGGGTTCGAATCCCGCTCCAGGACGATGAAAATTTACAAGTTTTCGGATATTATCTGACTTACCATCCTTGTAACATTTACGCCAAAAATCGGATTGTCATCTTCAAACTTTGTATTTCTTTCATGACCGCTGAAAGCGCTCGCCGTAACAACGAACCCCTTGTGAGACATCTCCTGACCCGATAAGTATAACTCTTTCTACTAAAATCTTTTAATTAATAGTAAATTTTAAACGTTTGATTGTGTGAATGAATGAATGTGGAACTGAAAATATATAACCTAACTGCTTTATTTCTGCAAAAAAAAATTTCATAACTAACCAAAGGTCCGTAACGTAAGGGACCTCTCGGGCCAGGAGCACGTGCCTCACAGAGCAAACAACGTGCAAAATACTTTGAAATATCAGGTAAAATACCTTAGATATTATGTATATTACAGGTGTAATTTTGGCAGAGTGCACCATGGACCAACATTACTACAAACAGGTTCTGATGACTTTGAGAATGAGTGAGAAAACAAAGATCAGAGTTACGGATAAATGGTTTCATCCTTCACCAAGAAAATTCACCAGCTTATTCATTGATCTCAGTGAAGCAGTTTTTAGCTGACAAACATAAAATGGCTTTATCCTTCACCAAGACAATGCACCAGATTATTCAGTGCTCTCAGTGAAGCAGTTTTTAGCTGACAAACATAAAATCGCTTTATCCTTCACCAAGACAATGCACTAAATTATTCAGTGCTTTCAGTGAAGCAGTTTTTAGCCAACAAACACCACAATGCTTGAACATCCAGCTTACTCACCAGATTTTACTCCATGTGACTTTTCTTCTTTTCCCTAAAGTCAAATCTATATACTCAAGGGAACCGGTTTTGAGTCGGTTACTACCATGGTGAAAGGATAATAGCAAAGCATCAAAGGGATCACACTAGATGAGTGACACCTTTGAGGCTTGGTAACAGAACTGTTTTGTCCAGTGGAAGATTGGGATGAAGCTGTGTGTTGATGCAGAAAGGGGGTACATTAAAGGTGATAAAAGTTAAAATGTAAGTTTATTATTTAATTAAAGCTATAGCGTCAGTCTCGTTATTTAACAACTATACCTCATAGAATGTAATTTTAAAAGATTTAGGAAAATAAGTACCTATTTTTAGAGATTATCCTCATTATTAATGCCACACAATTACCTAATTAACATTTCAAAACTGACTTACCTTGAGAGGTCCAAACAGTATGCCACCATGGCATACACATTTTCCAATCCTGTCTGCTCAGTTAGGACCATAGTGCTTTGTCTGAAAACATCAGCTAACCTATAAAAAAGGATGCAATCTGCAGGCTTATCATCTCGACCTGCAACAGAACATTAACATATCAATAAAAACACGTACAGAGACAAAAAGAACTGTGATTAAAAGGTTTAATTTTTTAGATATAATTTTGACACCACAAAAAATGGAAATTTACAGCACAGAAGCAATTAAAAGCAGTAAACATAGAAATTAATTGTGGAATAACTTTTTACGGGTCTTTTAGAGGTTATTTTTAATGAAAAGTTGGTTGTCAAATTTTCGAACTAAAGCCTAGTTCGTCATCAGGACTATGTCACTGGAGTAGTTGCTGCCACTCAATTGGAAGAGACCATCCGTAATTATCGTTAATTGTGGTACTTCTTCTTCTTGCTATTTCGATCCCTTCTTCTAGTTTCTCTTTACTAAGTTTGACTGGTGGGCGATTATTTTCACTGAGTCCCAATTTATGGAGTGTCCACTTGCTTGTACATGTCTGTCTAGCCCTGTTTTGTTCCCAATGTTCCTAATAGCTGCTTGGTGTTCTTTCATTCGGACCTTAATACTTCTCCCTGTTTCTCCTATATAGCTGAGTCATAGTTACAGTCGATGCAGTAAATTACTCCTTCTTGCAATTGGATGTCCAATTCTTTCTGCTTTAAAGCTGGCAGGAATTTCTTTATTTTGTTATTAAGATCTGGAGCTAGCCTGATATTATATTTTGCTCCGATCCTTTTCAGTTTCTCGAAAAGTCCCTTGTGGTACGTAATTTTGCTGGTGAATTTGAAGTTGGTTTTTCCTGCTTCTTTTTTGGCACTTGTTTAAATATTTTCTCAACATATGGGGGAGGGGTAATTGTTTTCTGCCAACATTTCCTTTAATTCTTCTTTGTGAAGATCTTTTTGAGAAGCTGAAGAGACCAGGATTTCAATTTTTTCCAAAAATTGTCTCGCTGTATTCGATTTAATATAATCAGGGTGGAATGAGCAGAAGTCTAACATCTTCCCTGTGTTGGTGGGTTTTCTAAAAAGCTGAGTGAATATTTTCCTTCTCTTGAGGTCAAGGTTAAATCCAGGTAATTGATGCTATGGTCTTTTTCCTGTTCCAGGGTGTACTTCAAGGTATTCTCTAGTAAGTTAAATTCTTCCAGAATCTGAGAGGGTAGAGATTGGTCCACAGTATCTACTATAATTAGGACATCATCCATGTACCTTACATAGAGAGCAAACAAGGAGGGTTGTATAAGGATTTTTGCCTCTAGTTTACTTATATAATAATTTGCTAGCAGAGGTGCTAGTGGAGAACCCATTGCAAGTCCTGAAGTTTGCCTGTAATATTTCTTTCCAAACTGGAAGAAATTATTCTTGAAGGAAAATAGGAGCAGTTCATATATGCCAAGTAGTATTTCTCTATTGTGATTATAGAATACTATTTTTTCCACAAGGTCATCTGCAATGAATTCCAGTAGGAGGTCCAGGTTAATGTTGGTATACATAGAGACTATATCCAGGCTTGCCATTACTGGATGAATTAATTCTGGCAAGTTGTCCAGTTTTCTTTTTAGCTGCATGGAATTTTTTAGTAGGTAGGGAGGAGAAGGGAAAATATCTCTGAGGTGACCAAGCAAATAATAATTAATGTTGGAGAGTGGCGAATTTCTAGTGTCTATTATAGGTCTTATTGGATGGCCTTCTTTGTGAACTTTTATCGTACCATAGATCTGTGGAATTCTTGACTGAATTTTGGAGAAGTTTTTGAAGAGCTCATTAAGCTGTTTTTATTTCTTAAAGAGCTGATTAATTTCTTAAGATTTTTTACAGTTTGATCTATAGGATTACCATTGAGTTCTTCATAATAAGGCTTGCTCAATTCAGCTTCCATTTTATTGTAATACTTCTCTTTTTCTACCAATACCAAAACTTTGCTCTTATCTGCTCTCAGTACTTTACTTTATCATTGGCTTTGAATTTTTTAAGGTCAGTAATGGCACTTCTATTAAAATTGTAATCAACTTTTACTGGCTTTTTTACAAATTTTGAGACGCAGTCTGAGAATTCTTTCCTTAAAGTAACTGCTGTATTTTCATCTTCTCTTTCTACCTTACTACAGATGCTTTCTAAATCAATCAGTATACGTTTTTTATCAAGTGTTGCGGAACACTTGATAAAAAACGTATACTGATTGATTTAGAAAGCATCTGTAGTAAGGTAGAAAGAAAGATGAAAATACAGTTACTTAAGGAAGAATTCTCAGACTGCGTCTCAAAATTTGTAAAAAGCCAGTAAAAGTTGATTACAATTTTAATAGAAGTGCCATTACTGACCTTAAAAAATTCAAAAACCAATGATAAAGTAGTAGCACTGAGAACAGATAAGAGCAAAGTTTTGGTATTGGTAGAAAAAAGAAGTATTACAATAAAATGGAAGCTGAATTGAGCAAGCCTGTATGAAGAACTCAATGGTAATCCTATAGATCAAACTGTAAAAAATCTTAAGAAATTAATCAGCTCTTTAAGAAATAAAAAACAGCTAATGAGCTCTTCAAAAACTTCTCCAAAATTCAGTCAAAATTCCACAGATCTATGGTACGATAAAAGTTCACAAAAGAAGGCCATCCAATAAGACTAATAAGACACTAGAAATTGCCACTCTCCAACATTAATTATTATTTGCTTGGTCACCTCAGAGATATTTTCCCTTCTCCTCCCCTACCTACTAAAAATTCCATGCAACTAAAAGAAAACTGGACAACTTGCCAGAATTAATTCATCCAGTAATGGCAAGCCTGAATATTCATGTATACCAACATTAACCTGGACCTCCTACTGGAATTCATTGCAGATGAACGGAAAATAGTATTCCTATAATCACAATAGAAAATACTACTTGGCATATATGAACTGCTCCTATTTTCCTTCAAGAATAATTTCTTCCAGTTTGGAAAGAAATATTACAGGCAAACTTCAGGACTTGCAATGGGTTCTCCACTAGCACCTCTGCAACAAATTATTATAAATAAACTAGAGGCAAAAATCACTTATACAACCCTCCTTATTTGCTCTCTATGTAAGGTACATGGATGATGTCCTAATTATAGTAGATACTGTGGACCAATCTCTACCCTCTCAGATTCTGGAAAATTTGAACTTACTAGAGAATACCTTGAAGTACACCCTGGAACAGGAAAAGACATAGCATCAATTACCTGGATTTAACCTTGACCTCAAGAGAAGGAAAATATTCACTCAGCTTTTAGAAAACCCACCAACACAGGGAAGATGTTAGACTTCTGCTCATTCCACCCTGATTATATTAAATCGAATACAGCGAGACAATTTTTGGAAAATTGAAATCCTGGTCTCTTCAGCTTCTCAAAAGATCTTCACAAAGAAGAATAAAGGAAATGTTGGCAGAAAACAATTACCCCTCCCATATGTTGAAAATATTTAAACAAAAAAAAGAAGCAGGAAAAAACCAACTTCAAATTCACCAGCAAAATTACGTACCACAAGAGACTTTCGAGAAACTGAAAGGATGAGCAAATATAATATCAGGCTAGCTCCAGATCTTAATAACAAAATAAAGAAATTCCTGCCAGCTTTAAAGCAGAAAATTGGACATCCAATTGCAAGAAGGAGTAATTTACTGCATCGACTGCTGCGGACTCAGCTATATAGGAGAAACAGGGAGAAGTATTAAGGTCGAATGAAAGAACACCAAGCAGCTATTAGGAACATTGGGAACAAACAGGGCTAGACAGACATGTACAAGCAAGTGGACACTCCATAAATTGGGACTCAGTGAAAATAATCGCCCACCAGTCAAACTTAGTAAAGAGCTAGAAGAGGGATCGAAATAGCAAGAAGAAGAAGTACCACAATTAACGATAATTGCGGATGGTCTCTTCCAATTGAGTGGCAGCAACTACTCCAGTGACATAGTCCTGATGACGAACTAGGCTTTAGTTCGATTTGACAACCAACTTTCATTAAAAATAACCTCTAAAAGACCCGTGAAAAAAAAAGTTATTCCACAATCACTATGAATAGAGGTGCCATAAATGCATTTACAACTAGGATAGAAATTAAGTGAAAAACACACAGAGTCATGTATAATGATGAAGTTCGTTATGCGGAAGCTTTCAGCCATTTTATGGCCTTGATCACCCATGATCAACTAAAGATTTTAGTGCTAATTCTGGCAACAGTTCCTGCACCTCCAATTTACATCACAATTCTGGCAACCAGTCCTCGGATTCAGTTGATCATAGGTGATCAAGGCCAGGGCACACCCAGGGGGGGTGTCCCAGGGCCAGACCCTCCCATGAGGCCAACTGTTTTGTATAATATGATTCCGACACAAGAGATTCCTAACCCTCTACCTGTTCTCCAATTTTCCTAATGGGTGAATTTCAATTTTCATAATTGCTGAAATCATGCATTATAGAAGTTGTTCTAAAATACATTCTCTGAAACTATAATATAGCAATAGATAAAATAATTGTATTTGTGGTTAACTCTTTTTTGAAATATGTATTTTCATTAAAAGCAAAAACAACAATGAAAACACCATTTGCAGCTGGATAATTCATGAATACAATGTATTAAATTCTTTCACAGGTCAAAACATTTATTATAACAATCACGTCACGTAAGTACACATACATGAGCATTTTTACCTGCAGAGCCGGATCCCCCCCCCCCCATTATTACGAATTTCTGGGTATGCGCCTAATCAAGGCCATAGAACAGCCAAAAGCTTCCACTTAATGAACTTCATCATTATACGTGACTCTGTGTGCTTTCCACTTATTATCTATGTTTACTGTGATATTGTTGCATTGAAGCTTGATGTTTCCAACCAAATTAAGAGCAGTAACAGTTTCTTGATCATATAAAATGAAATCTGGTATGGAAAGCATACATCAGATTAAACCACATAGACTATATGTACTTCCCACTTGCAAGACTTGAAAAAATACCTGAAAAGTTACATGCCCAGCTGGGCATGTGTAGAAATTATTTACCTGCTCAGCTGGATACCCAGGAAAATTTATCTTTTAAGATAAAAAATCTGAAACTCTCATTTTTTAAGTTAAAAAATATGAACTGTTTTTACATGTTTTCCATTTCCATTTCAAGGGTCTATTCAAAATGTTCAATGCACAAAAGCTTGTATCTTAAGTTTTAAGACGATAATGCTGAAATTGGTATGAAACGGTATGATGATGAAACTGGTATTTAAGAAATTTAATGATTCTGCAATGTTCCTTTCTTTAAAGTTTTTGTCCTTTGTCTCTAAACACCAGAGGCTAGTTCCAGCAGAGGCATGCAATTCTTCCAATTTCATGAAACAGAGCATAATACAATTAAAGTAATATTTTTCTGCACTTCGTAACAATAATACAACAATTATCCAGTCAATGCAGTGATTTGGTCAATCACACCTAAATGTTGCAACCAAAAAAAGGGGGAGGGGTGGGTCAATCACTTTAGCTGTCTACAAAGTAAAACACTTTCCCACAGCTACCCATACTGAAAAAAAAAAAATTAACACAAAACACTCCAGTAAATTAAAAATGATGCTCTTGGGCATGATACAGAGCTCATATTGTAACACATGCAGTTCGGAAAATCCAACATTTCTCTCCTTGTCCTTTTAGTTAATTCTTCATTTGTAGATATTTTTAATCTTGATGAATGTGTCAAATCCTGCTGTGACATTTTGGTAACTAATAGGCTTAGAAGTCATACTAGTAAAGTAGATTGTTCTATGCCACACAAGAAATATGAAGACAGTAGTGCACTTAACAGGTTTAACAATAGTAGTGATCACTAAACTTTACAGTGTATGTTGAAAGCATATTAACCAAAGTGTTGCAATATATCTAGATTCAGGTGAGAAATTTAAACTGGAGTTGTAAAATCACCTTTCTCTCTGATACAGACTAACAACAGAACAAAAAATGCATACCTATTGTTAACAAAACACATTATAAAAACATTTATGGAATCAATGTGAAAATTGGAGTACTAACATTATTAAAAAAAAAAAAAAAAGATGCTGGAATCAACAAGACTGATTAATAATATTACAAAACAAAAGTTTTAAAACTTTATGCTACATTGTGCAATAAAAACAAGTACAAAAATACCCCCAAATCGTAAGATAATACTAACAAACCTCCTCCTCAGTGAAAACAGTCTTGTACGCATCAGCTGTAGAAATAAATTATTTTAACAAAGAACCAGTGAGGTGCCAATGTTTCAGAAATGGGGGGGCAAAGTATTTCCCTATTTTCTAAATAAAGCTATAAAACTATATCAGAACGTCGCACTCGTACGCACACACACATATATATATATATACAGGGTCGAGTCACATTATTCTGCCCACTTACACCGCCAAGCGCCTGTTGGAATTTGCACCATACCAGTGCGAATTCCTCACACAACCCACAATCAATATCTCCAATTCATCATGATCTTACAACTGAATTCAAAATACTTTTATGTGAAACAAGCCAATGGCACATTTCCCCCAAAATATCAAATATCTGTTTCAGCCTTAAAAAAATCAAAATTCTTCTCTGATCACGGAATCAATCTCGAAAACACTCCTAAAAAATTACACTTTGGTAAGCACGGAAGTAAAACTGGTGAAGTATCTGAACACTGGCTTCACAGTACGAATACGACGATGGGCATGGAAGTGAAGATTGGGGTAAAGCATTTCCCCTCCCCCCGGCTACCCACAAACTACAATGAAGATTGTTTCCTTCATGATTCCCAGCCCAGAGGATAGGAAACCCAGATGGGGTAGGAAGCGGGTGCGGCAGTGATGAAAGGTCTTTACGCTGTGAAAAAACAGCTCAAGGCCCCAACCAGAATCCCAGAAAGTGTCTCCAGTGATGCCACACTTCAGTCTATTGCTTTTCGCAGAAACACACTTGCCGTCTGGTCTTGCCGATTGATGGATTGAGCTAAGAAAAGCGGAATGTTTGATAGGCAATAATACACTAATTGTTCAAGAACTAGATAAAGACGAACCCCCTTACCCCATTGGGAATATATGCATAGAACGGATTTCAAAATCACTTGAATGCAAAAGAAAAAATGGAGTGGACTGTCCCTGACTCCCTGCCTCCTCTACACATATTCACACAACTATTTGTTGTTGCATTTGTGTAGGACCATTCTCCCTCACTCTTCCCACCCCCACCCATTAACCAGTCGAAGAACAAAGCAGAAAAAATCAGGAGCACAGGGGAGGTTCTTTTCCCAGTACTACATTGTTTTCTTTTCCTTACCATAAAGGTAAAAATGCTAATTAAAAACTGCTAAAATGCTATAAAAATCACCAGCATTTAGTTTTTGTTTTTTAAACAATTTGAAAGCTTTTTTTTTTTTTTTTTTCTGTTAAATTAAATGAACTTATATTTTGGGTGCTAAAACTGGAGGGGCAAAACATACAGTCTGCCCCTCCACTTAGATTTCTGGGTGAGGGGAAGCAATCGCCTCCCCCACACCGTTGGCACGTCTCTGCAAAGAACAAAACTGTTTGTTTGCAATGCAGTATTTAGACCAACTCTCTTCTATAGCAGTGAGAGTTGGATGCAAAGTAAGGGTCTCATTAGGTGGTTAGATGTGGCTGTTATGAGAGTACTAATGCAGTGTTTATTTACTTATTGGAGGTCTAACGACCATCGTGAGCAACTTAATGGGTTATAAGCAGTCGCCCATCCCTAATTTAGAGCCAATAGTTCTAGGGAACGGAGAGAGCCAGCCAGGGCCATAAGACAAACACAATATCCATGCCTCACTGGGATTCGAACTCAGACAAATGATCAGAAGTCATTACTTAGACCACTAAGCCCCCAGTGTGGCAATGTAGTATTTAGACCTGCTCTCTTCTACATCAGTGAGAGCTGGATGCAAAGTAAGAGTCTCATTAGGTGGTTAGATGTGGCTGATATAAGAGTACAATGCAGTATTTAGATCTATCCTCTTCTATGGCAATAAGTGTTAGATGCAAAGTAAGGATCTCATTAGGTGCTTAGACATAAGAAGAACATCAATATGATTATAATAGGAATATCATGTGATGATTAATATGATAGTGGTAAGATGGCAAGATGATTGAAGAAATGAATAACTATAAATTGGATGTGCTGTGTGTAAGTGAAACCAAAAAGAAGGAAATTGGGGTGGAAAAAGGGAATGGCACGGTGAGTGTGTGGTCTGGAGTACTGGATAATGTTAGAGGACAAGCTGGTGCAGGTGTGATTTTAAGTGAAAAGATGAAGAACAACTTGATCCATTACAGCTGCATTAGTGAGAGAATTCTTTGGATACGTCTGAAAGTGAAACTTCAGAGAATAGTAATTGTTGTAGTGTATGCTCCTTGTGACTCTGAACCTTCTAATAGGAAGGGGGATTTCTGGAATGAGCTAAAAGCTGTTTTGCCAGTTTGGTGCTAAAGAGAAAGTTATAATAGCAGGGGATTTCAATACTCGAGTAGGTGTGAAGAATGCAATTTCTGACAATGTTCTGGGTAAGTTTAATGATCCTTGTGTGAATGATAATGGTGAAAGATTAATTGAATTCTGCATTGAGAATGGTTTGTGTGTATCTAACATGTTGTTCAACCACAAGTATATCCACACATATACTTGGGAAAATCGTACTCTTGGTCAAAAGAGTTTGATAGATTTTGTTGTCTACGATCAGTGTCTGAAACACTTAGTTGTTGACACTCGCGTGATGAAAGGTGCAGATGTTGGCTCTGATCATTACTCGGTAGTGTCGCGAGTGAAACTGAGTGTTGGTTGGAGGAAAAGGAATAGGAAGAGGCCGAGGGTGGAAAGAATAAACATTGAAAGGCTTCCTGAGGATCATCAGCATTATGCTAACTTACTCAGAGAACGACTGAAGGAGCTGAAGTCATGTGAGAGGGATGTAGAAAAGAAGTGGGAATGTTTTAAGAACTATGTTGTTACTGCTGCTGAGGAGGTCTGTGGTACCACAATAGTGGGTAACAATAGAGGTGATGGTTGGTGGAATAGTGAGATTAAAGAGGCAGTAAAGGGAAAGAAGGATGCCTATTTGGGGATGTTACAAGGTAGAGTCTCTGTGGATGAATACTGCTGTAAGAAATGTGAAGCAGCTAAGCTGGTTTGCCAGAGTAAGGCAAAAGATAGGAAGGAGAAGGTGGAAAGGCATGAATTGGCTTTTTGGAAAAATAGGTGAAACAAAGTTGTAAGTTGTGTGAAGAATAAAGTTGGGGAAATGATATGGGAGCCCAGTGAGTTAAGTAAAAGATGGGGTGAATACTTTTGTGAGTTATTAGATCAAGAAAGCAAAGGTGATCCCGAGGCAGAAGCAGATAATGTCACAGTGAAGGAGAGAAGCACAGGAGGGATCTGAAGAGAAGAGGTGTGTAAAGCTCTAAAATCTCTTCAGAATGGTAAGGCTCCAGGAGTTGGTGGCATAACTGCTGAGATGTTGAAATATGGTGGTGACTCTGTAATTGACTGGTTAACTGAAATTTGCTAGTTGTACTGGGAGTTAGGAATAGTCCCTCAGGATTGGAAGGATGCTATCATTGTTCCCTTGTATAAGGGAAAAGGTGATCAGACTGACTGAAAGAACTATCGTGGTATTAGCCTACTGAGTGTGCAGGGAAAAGTGTTTGGTAAGGTCATTATTGAAAAAGTATGAAGTCTTACATCAGTGAAAGTATGGGATGTTCAGAGTGGTTTTATGCCTGGTAAAGGCATAAAACCAAATTTTTGCATTACGCACGATGATTGAAAAGTATCTGGCTGTTGGTAAGAAAGTTTTTGCTGCCTTCATAGATTTAGAGAAAGCTTACGACCGAGTAAATAGGACACTTCTGTGGAAGGTATTGAATGAATATGGTGTTACTGGGAGTCTACTTAATAGTGTAAAAGCCATGTATGCTGGTAGTACAGCTTGTGTACGAGTGAATGGTGTTTTATCAAAATGGTTTTCTATTGGTGCAGGAGTCAGGCAAGGTTGTGTAAAGTCACCTTGGCTGTTTTATATATTTATGGATGCATGCATGCGTGATGCCAAAATAGATAATACTGGTTTATGTCTTGGTGATATGTGCGTGTGCAGGTTGCTGTATGCTGATGACACTGTCCTGTTGGCAGAGAGCAAAAGTGAGTTGCTGAGTATGTTGTCCCGGATGTACGAAGTTTGCATGAAATTCAAACTGAGTATAAATAAGGGAAAAACAAAAGCTATGGGTTTTTGAGCGAGGAACTGGTAGTACTGAATGTAGCATTAGTCTAAATGGCACCGTGATTGACCAGGTGAATGAGTTTGTGTATTTAGAAAGCATGTTTGACAGAGAGAACAAATTGGACGGTGAAATTAGTAGGCAAGTGAATTCTTCATTGAAAGTCATAGCTGCCTTGGGAGGTTTTCACAGGAATGATGGGTTCTCAAGGGAGTTCCGCATGGCTGTGTATGAAAGTGTAATTGTTCCTACTCTGATGCATGGCAGTGAAACCTGCGTACTACAGAAAAAACATAGGAGTCGTTTGTGTGCTGGAGAAATGCGTTACTTATGGGGGGTTTGTGGTAAGACACGTTCTGATCATGTGAGGAATGACGATGTGTTGGAGTTGTATAATGTGAAGCAAAATGTTGTTAGCAAGGTGGAGACTAATATGCTTCAGTGGTTTGGGCAAAAATTTTCAGCCCAAGTGGCAGGAAGGAAAAGCAGAGGAAGGTCAAGGAAGTCATGGGAGGATCAGATTCAGGAGTGTCTGCATGAGAAAAAGATCATGAGGATGAAGTATAGAAGATCTGGTGTGCGTCATGTGATGGATGTCAGTGAAGCTCAAATTGTGTGCCAAGATTGCTGTAAGTGGAGGAGTTTGATATGGCAATAGTAAGAAAATAATCAGATAAAAATTATCTGGCATTTTGTCTTTTCTTTGTGGAGCTAACCTCTGAATCTCAGGGAACAACTTAGTGATATGTATGTATGAAAAAAGGAAAAACCAAAATGTTGATGCAAAAAAGAAGAGAGATGAGGACATCTAAAGAAGATGTGACTTGTGGAATTTATAGAGCTATGCAAGACAGTACGAAAAAGTATTACTGAAGACATAAGGAAATTCAAGTGTGAACTAGTGAGGAAAGCAATTGAAAACAACCAAAGCCTAAAAATAGCAAAGGGACATCTCAGTAAGGGAAGAAAACAGATTATGGCACTGAGAAAAGATGGTTCTGTAACACGAAATAGAGGCAAAATTTTGACAAGAGTGAAAGATTTCTACTCCAAATTATATGAAAGGGATGATGCATGTACTCCAGACATCATGAAAGGTACCAGAGTTCTTCCAGTCCTCCCAGCAGAAGTTGCACATGCAATCAAGAACATGAAGCGGAGAAAAGCTCCAGGAGAAGATGGAAACATCATACAAGAAGCAAGTGGAGAAATCGAAACAGTACTCGCCCAAATTTTCACTTGATGCCTTAATGAAGGGAAGATTCCTGAGGATTGGAACAAAGCTACAATGATCCTGCTACATAAAAATGATGACATTGAGGATCTCAGGAACTACAGACCTATCAGCCTCCTATCAGTGGTTTATAAAATCTTCACTAAAGTTCTTTCACACTGCTTGAAGATAACACTGGACATGGCTCAACCGAGAGAACAGGCTGGATTCAGGAGTGGCTACAGCACAATAGATCATATCCACGTACTGAGAGAACTAATTGAAAGAGCGAGGGAATATGAACTTCCATTGTGCATGGCTTTTATTGATTATGAAAAAGCCTTTGATTCAGTGAAACCATCAGCAGTTACAATGGCTCTGAAATCCTGCAGTATTGAAGATGCATACATTAATATTATTAATAACATCTATGAAAAGGCAAGTGCAAAGATTCGGCTGTTTGAAAATACAACACACATAAAAATTGGAAAGGGAGTGAGACAAGGTGACACCATATCTCCGAAGCTCTTTAATGCCACATTGGAAAATGTCTTTCAATCACTGAACTGGAAAAACAAAGGAATAAAGATTATTGGAGATTATCTAACCCACCTTCGTTTTGCTGATGATGTAGTCATTTTTGCAACTACTCTATCAGAACTGCAGAGTGTTTTCCAGGAACTTGCTGACAAGAGTAAAGAAGTGGGATAAAAAATGAACTTTCAGAAGACAAAAGTGATGCTGAATGCTTTTACAAGAAATGAAGATTTATTGATTGATGGAGAAAAGCTGGAGATAACAGACACGTACGTTTATCTTGGACAGCAGATATCAAGTGAGGGTCACATTGATGAAGAAATTAATCGGCATACAAAACCTGCCTGGAGAGCTTTTGGAAGAAACAGCCTAATTTTCAAGAGCAATATGCCATTATGTCTTAAAAGAAAAGTGTTTGATCAATGCATCCTTCCAGTGCTTACGTATGGTGCAGAGACGTGGACCTTAACTAAAAGAGACATACAAAGGCTGCAGACAACTCAAAGCAGCATGGAGAGGTGCATACTTGGTGTAACCAGGAGAGATAAGAAGAGGAACTCATGGATCCGAAAAATGACCAGAGTGGAAGACATCATGATCAGAGTTAAATCCCTGAAATGGCAATGGGCTGGACATACTGCCAGAAGGACAGACCATCGATGGACAGCCGAAATTTTAGATTGGATTCCAAGGGACAGTAAAAGACCCAGAAGAAGACCACATGGGAGATGGGTGGAT
Organism: Macrothele yani; assembly: GCA_039090855.1. Taxonomy (NCBI): domain Eukaryota; kingdom Metazoa; phylum Arthropoda; class Arachnida; order Araneae; family Macrothelidae; genus Macrothele; species Macrothele yani. The sequence continues at coordinate 8,111,562 of CM077009.1, forward strand.
GAAATTCGAAAGTATGCGGGAGTGACATGGAGGAGACTGGCACAAGACAGACTGTTGTAGAGGATACTTGGGGAGACCTTCGTCTAGCAGTGGATTGATAATGGTTGACGATGATGATGATGTATGTATACTACAGCTTTAATCACATTCTTAGTATTGAGATAGGACTTCAGGTAATCATGCAATCTAACTGTGAATTCTTTTTGAAATATTTTTGTTATCATAGACTAGAATTTGCATATTAACTATTCAACAACATTTAAATAAGTGCATGAACTATCCCATATTGCATGTATTTATTTACGTGGCCCAAAGTATGACTAAGTTAACGTAAAAAAACGTTGCACACTACTGTACATCACGTTATTTCATGTTTAATGTACAGTTTTCGGGATTGACCCTATGCGTAATAAAATAAAATCGAATTTCAGAAAATATCACTCAATTCATAAAGAATGAAATAATGGGACTACTCACAATGTTTCTGAATACTTCAGGTACTCAGGAATGGCCACTTAACTCCAGGTGTAACAGTTTAACCCTTCGTCGTAATTCTGAAAAATCCACTGCAACATTAGCAATTCAACATTTAGCACATAAAGGTAAGAACTCAACATGCAATCCAAGAACGGACCAAAGTCAGAAGTATAGACACCATGAACAACAAAAAGTCCACATAACAAATCATGATACCTTTTTATTATCCTTTATACCTTTTTATTTATAATGATTTGTGTTGTTATGTGGTCTTTTTGTCGTTCGTGGTGTCTATACTTCTGACTTTGGTCCATTCTTGGATTGCATGTTGAGTTGTTACCTTTATGTGCTAAATGTTGAATTGCTAACGTTGCGGTGATTTTTCAGAATTACGACGAAGGGTTGAACTGTTAAACTGGAGTTAAGGGGCCATTCCTGCGTACCTGACGCATTAGGAAACATTGTGAGTAGTCCTATTATTTCATTCTTTATGAATTGAGTGATATTTTCTGAAATTCGATTTTACTTTATTATGCATAGGGTCAATCTCGAAAACTGTACATTAAACACGAAATAACGTGATGTACAGTAGTGTGTAACATTTTTTTATGTTAACTTAGTTGCATATTAACTGCCCGGAACTCTAAAAATTCACTGATTAAGTACTGAAGAAGAAATAAACCCTTTAAAATCATGATTAGAGTTAGCAAAAATGCCAAAAATATTAGACACACAAAATACATTATATTATTTTGGTACTTCAAATCATTTTTGAAAGCTAAATGGCCCTACAATAATTTATCTTATTTGAACTCTAAACAAAATAAATGAAGGAGAGATTTCAATTGAAGAATGATTAAATAAATTCAATTTTTAAAACAAATTGAAGGGAGGTCATAATATCAAATATTTGTACCCCACTTGAAAGATTTGTTAGTAAACACAGACCTGATTGCACAAAAAGTTGACAATACTTTTGTTATGTCATCAGACCAGTATTTACTTCAAAGTTCACCTCATTGGGATGAGCAAAATATAATGTTGCAGGTTTGGAGGCTGTAAAAACTGAGCTCACCATCTTTTTTGATTCCAAAGAAAAAGAATATTATAAATACGGCAACCCTTGTGAAAAGATGGGATGAAGACAAAAAATGAGAACAAATCTGTTAGTGATTAAAATTTGATCTGATAGTATTATGATTTCTGTATGAAATAAGGGAGTAAAAAATGTGCCATTTGAGTATATATAAGATTCATTTATAATAATTTACTTAAAGTCAAGTTGCCAGTGAAAGGAAACAAAGTTGCAAATTATATTTTATTGCATCATCAAACTCATAAATCCTATGAAAATCAAACTTCTCTTTCAACAACTCTATCCATCTATAAATTTCATGATTCTAGATTAAGTGAAATCCTCACAACTAAGAATCTGAGACCAGTGCTTCAACATGTAACACAGGAATCAACAGGATGTTTTCTTTGAAACCAGAATACTGGAAACAGAGGGGCCACAAAGTTACGTCTCAGAGATTTATCTATTTTTAAACAGTGCCTATGTGTGTGAGTCATGAAATGCAAAATCAACTTTTTCAACCAACCCCAAAGTAACATATCCTTCTCTGATGGAACCAAAGTTTAACTTTGGCTGCACCAAGAAGGAACGGAGCAATGTCTAAATTCTCTCATAGTTGTAACATATATATATATGATCAGAGTTAAATCCCTGAAATGGCAATGGGCTGGACATACTGCCAGAAGAACAGACCATCGATGGACAGCCGAAATTTTAGATTGGATTCCAAGGGATAGGAAAAGACCCAGAAGACCACATGGAAGATGGGTGGATGAAATTCGAAAGTATGCAGGAGTGACATGGAGGAGACTGGCACAAGACAGACCGTTGTGGAGGAAACTTGGGGAGACCTTCGTCCAGCAGTGGATTGATAATGGTTGACAATGATGATGATGATGATATATACACTGCCGGACAATTGCTAAGGACAGATGACAATAGCAACTATAGCAACCATAAAATGGAAGGCAGGAAAATGTGGAAATTAGCATAAGTGTGGAATACAGTAAGACGTGTTATGCGTATGCAAATTTTGGATTGCCGAACTTGTTCGTGACGTCATAGCGCTGATAAGAGATATAAAGGATTTGACGCGTATTGACCGTTGTTGTTCAAACGCAAAGTTGAAAGGGAAAGAATCAATTGGCGAACTTGCAATTTTCAGTATGTCTTCCCGACATCACCTAGATGATTTTACGTGTGGCCGTATTATTGGCAAGATTGAAGAAGGGCGAAAAATAACAGATGTTGCCAGGGAGTTTGACGTCAGCCACAGTGTTGTTTCAAGGCTTTGGAAATCATTTCAAACAAATGAAGAGTGTAGCAAACGTCACGGGGGAGATCGTGTTTGCAGTACGACACCTGCAGAAGATCGGTACTTAGCGCTATCAACAAAAAGACACCGGTGCAGCACAGCTAGTGAAGTAGCAAATCAGTTTATGGCTGCTACTGGCAAGCAGATCTCCCGAAAAACTGTCGCCAGACGTTTGCATGAAGGAGGACTATACGCCCGCCATCCTGTTGTGTGCATCCCATTGTCCAGACGTCACCGTACCGCCCGTTTGCAATGGTGCCATCAACATCGCAATTGGACTGGTAACGACTGGTCTGCTGTCCTCTTCTCAGATGAGAGTAGATACAGTCTATCATCTGATTGTCGATGACAACTGATCTGGCGTGATAGTGGTATGCATATTGTCCAGCAAACATACAGGAAAGGGACCGATATCCGACATGTAGTGTCATGGTATGGGCTGGCATCATGATCAATTGCTGTACGTCCCTCTATGTGCTTCCAACTGGGACTATGACTGGCCAACGATACCCCAAAGCCTTCTGGATTTCAGAGCACAATAAATTGTCTTTCTTGTAATGTCCAGGCATTCTGACATTATTTTATTTCACTTGGCATCCAACCACACTTACTTTTTTATGCGCTATATAGCCGTTTATGATCCGTCCTTAGCAATTGTCCAGCAGTGTATATATATACTATAAAGAAGAGACAGAAGCAAAAAACAATTTTTTAACAGGTACTAAAACAACAAAGAAAAACTCATATACAAAAGTGTATGAGCAAAACAAAGATAAATTAATAGCAACCTGAATGTAGAAAGTTTCGAGAATGCCAAGTCTTGGCTTTATCAAGGACCAGCAAAAAACCCTGCATTTTCTCACTTTCACAAAGACCTAGTTGGAAATGGGTTTCTGCAAAGTCATAGATGCAAGTTTTAAGCCCACCAAAATTTTTTAAAACATATCACAACTTCCTCAGAGTTGCATGATGAATCACTTAGTTAATAATTTTTGTTGCATGCATCTATAACTTTCCTGGCCCAACCCATGCTCGTCATCTGCCACTAAAAACGATTACAAAAAAAAAAAAAAAAAAAAAAAAAAGTTGTCAGAGTGTCTGAATAAATCAAAAGAATTATTCAGCTAAAACACATTGCCAAGTTACCTAGCCGCCTAAGAGAGAATTTTAACAAGAATAGCAATACCAAAGTACTACAAATCTATGCTTTGCAGTGTATAAAGCTTTATTCAAAATGCCAAATAATAATAAAAAAAAAAATCAAGGAATAGTTTCTTGATAGTAAACAGGATTTTTGTCCCTCAACTACCTCAACAACTGACATCACAAGAATAAAAATTAATAATAAAATAACAAAACCATGCTCGTCATCTGCCACTAAAAACAGAAAAAATGATTACAAAAAAACACAAGTTGTGAGAGTGTCTGAATAAATCAAAAGAATTATTCAGCTAAAGCACATAGCATAATTTGAGTATCTTATAAAGTTATAGATTTTTAGAACAATTTTAAATGTGTAAAATACTACAAAATACACTGGCGTGCAAAAATTAAGGATGAGACGGTTTTTCGAATGTAACGTCGTGCAGAAGTGCTCCACATCGATTCAAATCATACCATAAGATCCCCAAGATGTAAGAATATGGGACAAGTAAGTAAAACCGTCCAAACAAGGAATCCAAAGGATACAAAGGCACTTTATTGAAAAGATAGCTTCGAGCACAACTGGACAGAAGACAGAAACGTCCATGCGACAGGCGGCTGCCAAGAAAAATCCTGTCTTTATTAGAGGATATGATCACCCCTGACTGCGTTGCAGGATTTACAATATCTGTCCATGCTGAGGATGAGGTTGTCAAGGAGCTGTTGAGGCATTGCTGCCCATTCCTCTTGTAGCGCCAATCGCAGCTGCTGAATCGTTGCTGGCGGCTGGCGACGTGCTGCCAAGGTTATCTCGAGAAGGTCCCACACGTGTTCGATTGGATTTAGGTCCGGGGACCTTGCGGGCCAATCCATGGGTTGAATATCTTCACTCTCCAACAGCCACTGCACGATGAGGTGTAGCGTTGTCGTCCATGAAGAGGAACTCAGGACCCACAGCACCTCTAAACAGATGCATGTGAGGCAGGAGAACCTCGGTACAATAGCGGACACCAGTGACTAAACTTCCTTGGAAGATGTGGAGGTCAGTATGGCTCCCAAGCATGGTACCGCCCCAAACGAGAACTCTGTCACCTCCAAACCGTTCCCTTTCAATGATGTTGGACATGTGATTGCGTGTTCCCTGCTCTCTCCAGATGTGTATACATCCAGAATCGCTCGTCAGAATAAATCGGCTCTCATCCGTAAAGAGAACTCAACCCCATTGCTGATGTGTCCAGTTCTTGTGTTCCTGGCACCACAGAAACCACTGTCTCAGATGAGCTGGCGTTAATAACACACACCATACTGGTCGTCGTTCAAATAGACCACCTTTGTGCAGCCTCCTGGCCACGGTAAAATGCGATAACGGACGTCCAGTTGTCTGTTGCATGTGCCTTGTGATTTCTCCCGCTGTCTGCCGTCTGTCTCTTCTCGCCTGTAGGACAATATACCGGTCGTCCGCCGCCATGGTTGCTCGTGGACCACCACTGCTAAACTCTTGGACAGCTGTTCATGTCGTTTGAAATGCTCTCCAAGCTCGTGAAACAATGCTGTGAGCGATCCAGAACTCCTCGGCCACCCTAGTCACACTTCGACCTTCTTCCAAATTCCCAATGACGCGACCTTGGATAATGTCATCCAGATGTCGTCTACTGGATTGCCTGTTGGCCATGTCACACGGTGGCAGCAACTCGGCGTCATTCAAACCGATGTACACCGTGCAATAGCTTTCACCGCCCGTGTTCTTTATACCCTTCCGACACCCCCCCACGTCATGCTGTATATATGGTCTATCTCCTGAGTGGTCTTTCGGTCCGTTCTGCCTGCTCGTTCCGCTGTTATGCTAATTTCCCCTCTTCGTCCTTAATTTTTGCACACCAGTGTACAACTTGAATGAAATTTCAAACTAGCACATTGATTACAGTTTTTTTTTTTTTTTTTTTTTTTTTGGATTGGAGGTTTAACGAGACCACCGTGAGCAACTCAATGGGCTATAAGCAGTCGCTCATCCCTAATTTAGGGTCACTGGTTCCAGGGAAAGGAGAGAGTCAGTGCCGTAAGACAAACACAACATCCATGCCTCACCGGGATCCGAACCCGGACCCCGTTCAGACGAATGATCAGAGGCCAGCGCCTTAGACCACTGCGCCACCGGAGCGGCTGATTACAGATTCAAATTCAGCAATGTTACTACATACCAGCTCTTCCACTCTCTTGATAAAAGTTCTCCATGGATTTTGGGAGTGAATGATGAATGACAAAGCGAACGTCAGGCTTATCTATTCCCATTCCAAAGGCCACTGTTGCAACCACAACCTGAATTTCATTGGTGGACCAACTTCTGTGAACAGAACTACGTCTGTTAGCATCCAGCTGTGCGTGATAACTTTTAGCACGAATACCTCTCTTGCGAAGTTCAGCAGCAATGTCCTCTGAATCCTTGATTGAAAAGCAATATATTATACCTAACAAAAGCAAAAAGAATTGTATCACACATCTCATTTTAAGCAGAATCAAATATTTCTTACAAAGATGCAATAAGATTTTTTTTTTAGCAGTCTGGTGCTGAAATAAAGTATTTTAATACACATTTGTTAATGACAAATTAAAAAAAAGTATGGGGTGCAAAAATTAAGAAATCAATAGTTCATTATCAGCAAAAACAAGTCTAAATGAAGGAACATAAGAAATGAATTTTTTTTTTTTTTTTGGATACCTACTTCTGCTTTAAAAAAAATGATATTTTAACCCTAAAGAAGTGATGTACTCGCAGGGTACATAGCTGTGCAGATGTGTGCCCATTTTAGAAACACTTGAACTTTGGTCAGAAAATAAAATTTTTCAGTCAAAGTTAGTAAAACCATGCAATGCATTGATTATGATATGCTTTCCAACATACCAGAAATCATTACTCAAGTTATGAGGATAATGGCTTTGGAATAAATCTCACTCCTGTGCCCTGACCTTTGACCCCATTTCGATGATATTCAACATAACTGGTTCAGTATACCTTCGGAACATGATAAAGTTTTGTCCCAATCGAAGCATTTTTACGTAAGTTATGACACATAAGTCATAACTTACGTAAAAATGACCCCATTTCGCCCATTTTTAATAGGGTTCGTCCTTAGGTTGTCCCCTACCACATACTAAAATTTCATCGAAATTGATCTATTTTTACGTTAGTTATCGTGCGGAGAGACAGACTGACTGACAAAGCTGAAGCATATATGCTTCTTCAACCTATGGCTGGAAAGCATAACAAGTTAGTAAAATCATGCAATGCATTGATTATGATATATGCTTTCTAACATACCAGAAATCATTACTCAAGTTATGAGGATAATGGCTGTGGAATAAATCTCACTCTTGTGTCCTGACCTTCGATCCCAATTTGATGATATTAAACAGAACTGGTTCAGTATACCTCCAAGACAACATACTAAAGTTTTATCGTAATAGAAGCATTTTTAGTCAAGTTATGAGGATAATGGCTGTGGAATAAATCTCGCACCTGTGCCCTGACCTTTAACCCCACCTCGATGATATTCAACAGAACTGGTTTAATATACCTCTGGAGCAACATACTAAAGCTTTGTCACAATAGAATAATTTTTAGTCAAGTTATGAGGATAATAGCTGTTGAATAAATCTCGCTCCTGTGCCCTGACCTTAGACCCCATTTCAATTATATTAAACAGAATTGGTTCAACACACCTCCGGAGCAACATATTAAAGTTTTGTCACAACAGAATCACTTTTAGTCAAGTTATGAGGATAATGGCTGTGGAACAAATCTCGCTCCTGTGCCCTGAATGTTTGACCCCATTTTCAATAGGGTTCGTCCCCAGGTTGTCCCCTATCACATATTAAACTTTTATCAACATCGAACCATTTTTATGCGAGTTATCATGCGGACAGGCAGGCGGCAGACGGACGAACAGACAAAGCTGGAGCATACACTGAAGAGCAATTGAATTAGAGATACCTGTCTAGTAACGTATCCGCATGTACCGGAAGCGTTGGGAAGCTATACAGATCCATGACCCCTGAACAAGCCTCAAACATCTCTCGATGGCATCCCAGACATGCTCGATGGGATTGAGGTCAGGTGACCTAGCTGGCCAAGGAAGCGAGGTCACATCGGTGGAGTGTTCATCCAACCATTTGGATACAATTCGGGAGCAATGGCACGGTGCATTGTCTTGTTGCAGGATGAAGTCCCCAGTGGGATGTTGAAGACGCACAAACGGGAGCAAATGGTCGTCCAGGATATCCCGGTAACGTTGATACACGTGCCAGGGGTCCCATTTCAGTCCACGTAAACAGTCCCCAGACGAGAATGCCACCCCCACCAGCTTGAAGAGTACCCTGCTGGCAAGAAGGATCCATCGCTTCATGTGGTTTGTGCCGTACTCGTATCCTGCCATCCGCATGTACCAACGTGAATCTCGACTCATCAGTCCATGCAACATTTTCCCACATGTCTAGGGTCCAGTGGCAATGTTCCCGGGCCCATGCCAATCTTTGCACCCTGTGATGTGCGGTCAGCAGCGGTACCCTCGTGGGACGATGGCTTCTGTACCCCATAGCGAGGAGATGGTTCTGGATGGTGTGGCTGCTTACACATTTTTGTGCACCAGCGTTAAATTGCAAAGCGATTTCTTGCACTGTGGCCTGTCTATCCATTGTTACAATTCGAGCTAACCGACGATGACCCTGCTCATCCAAAGCGATGTTTTCCACGGCAGTTTGCCCTTGCAGGGATGGTTTTACCGGATTCAATTTACTCATGGTGCACCCGTGACACAGTGGCTCGTGAAAATCCCAGTGCCTGCAAGACTTACGAGATGGAGTGACCCATTCGTCGGGCCCTGACAATTTGCCCACGATCAAATGCGCTTAGATCCTTCATCTTACCCATACTGCGCCCGACTCTTACTGATTCCCGTCGCATCACTCCTTATATTTTCGAATCGCTGCATACATCATGTCGTTTCCATTTACAGGTCCGCCACAGCACCCCATTTGCACAACGCCAGCTGCCTCTAATTCAATTGCGCTTCAGTGTATATACATGTATATTAGGGTGGTCCTTATAAATTAAGATTAAAAATGTTAATGTCTTACCAGTTAACATTGTTCACTGGGTTGAGAAAGTGATGTACCTTGAATTTTCAGCTGATCAGGCAATTTTAAGAGGTGTCACATGGAGTTCGAATTTTATATATTTCTTTACTTAATGAAGCACGAGACATTACGTAAGAATCTGCCTCTTAAATTATTCTATTGTACAAGTAAATAAAGGAATGGCATTGTCCATTGCCCATAAATAAACATTAAATACTCTTCAATTATTATCCAGTTTACTGTCACTCAGTCATTTTTAGTGCATTTGGAAATTTCTTCCTGTGTTCCTCCACAATCTGCAGCAGGTATGGTTTCTGGTCTTCGTTATTTGTGAGAATGCTGTTGTAGTTCTGCATCAGCGCTACTCCTCGCTTAGCTGAGTAGTTTACTACCTTCAGGGCTTTAACAGTATTCATTGCTGATTGATAATCGGATGATCTGTCCCACTCGCTCAAGGTTAGTAGAACAGGTTGCCTTGATCGCGGAAAATCTTGGAGCGGAGAGGGAGAGGCGCGGGATGTCACTGACAGACCCATCGTAGGGTTTGACTCGAGGTCTCTCTCGCCAGCCCATCCGGAGTGTGGAATCAACTGAGTTTTTTCTTTTTTTTTTAAAGCCTGCTTATTTTGAAAGAGTTTAGGAGCTTTACAAAAGATATAGCCATAACCTGCTTTAGATTAAAGACATTTAAAAGGTTAGAAAAAAGAAAGAAAAACATGCATACGCATTATAAAAACTGAACATTCAGACTGAAGCATAAAGTGTATTATTTTGTACTTACATTTACTGTAGTTGCAGTTCTGTTTCTTGGCTTTTCATAATTTAGGAACATGAGTATTAATATACTTATAATTGATTTAATCACACCAATCGCAAAACTAGAGGTTATTTCTAAATGGGTAGGTCTAAGTTTTTTTCCCCCAATTTACTATTTTCATAGGTTTTCTCTTCTTTGAGCGAATGTCATCTTCATTTCTGGTTTTTCTTTTGGCAGTTAGGGTGGACTGCAGCTTCTCATTCAAATATTTAATCCTAATTATAATTCTCATCTGATAATATGTCTTAAGTACCTCTGTGGGAAATCCAGGACACAAGAGAAATGTTTTTTCGGTTAATGTTTTTACGATATAAGGCTCTTTACTTATAGTGTAATTTATATTTTGTTTAAGAAATTCATATTCCAATTTTTTAGCAAAAGATCTCAAGGGATAGTTGAACGAGTCCTCCAAATGAAAGATGATGTAGCCATGATTCCTCAATATGTACAGTGTTATTTTTTGATGTGTAATCTCCCAGATGCGAGTATTTTTCTTTATATTTTTTGGCCACCCAACCAGCAAGATACTCTCGGCCATCATCTTCAGTTACTGTGGTAGGCATTTTTGTGTATTTAATACATTATCGTTGTCGCTTGCATAGAATAAGCATCATATAAATCTTTAGACATTTTTTCATCACTTTTGATTCCAATGTGGCGCAGCACTTTTGCAACTATGAATTCTTTTGTGCGTGATTCATCAGTCTGGGTATTGGTGTTTTTCTGTATCATGCCCGCTTTTCATAATTTTTAGTACGTCTGTCATGGTACCTTGTTGAGGATTAATCTTGGATGCCCATTTCTGCAAAGTTGATAATCCAGGCAAGGGATAATTCAGTTCACTTCGTAAATAAATGTATGACCTCTTACTCAGGTATCGCAAAGTCAAAGTGATCGATATATCCTCATTCAACCAAATAATATTTTTTATTATTATTCAAAAGCATATTTACTTGACCATTTGTAAACATTTTGAATAGTATTGAACAAACTTGAAGTTCAACATTTTTTTTGCAAATATTTTCCCGTTTCATTGCAACGATTTCATATTTCAATCTGCATATTTTTAGAGCTGAATTCCTTATTTCTTCTTGTTGATTGCACACCTTTTCGTGTAACGCAATATTTTTAGTCAGCAACTGCCTATATTTACACATTAATGCGCCATATTCTATATCTCTTACTCCATCGGATTCCACTGCATTTTGCTTAGCTCAGAATTGTTATCTGAATGGTTTACTTGTAACAAATCAGAAATCATATTTTTAGTTTCTCTTTGAGTAAGACTTTCAATGCAATTTTTATTGCAGGAATCCACGTTTTTTATAATCTCAGAACCTTTCAGCAAATTTTTTGAAAAGAAGGCAACGCTTTTTAATTTTCTTTTGGGTGGCAAATTTAAAAGTTCGAATTTCAAATTCCGCTCATAATCTTCGGGTTCAAAATGTTCTGAACACACAGTACAGGATGCTGGGTTCCATTTCCCATCTCTGCGACAAAGATGAATCCACTTTCTCCTGAGCTCCGAATCTTTTGGGAAAGAATGATACATTACGTTCTTTTTATCAGGATCTGTTTTAGTTTTCGACAACTGTTGCAAATTGCATCTTCTCCCTGGCATCGCTGATAGTCAGTCACATAAAAGAGTAGCTACGAATGTTGAATGTTATTAGGTAGCAGTCCATAAATCACTCTGAAAAATGTTCCTACACAAAAAAACTCCTAAGCCAAAAGTGAGATTACATTAAAATTACATAGGATTTAGCTCTTTAGGGAAGGGATGGGTGATCGTTGACCTTGGCCGTGGGTCTGTCACTCCCCCACCAAAAATGTAACTGCAGAGAAGTATAGGGATCAAGGCAACCTTCTCTTCTACTAACCTTGCCACTCACTGGGGTCGACAGACAGAAACTCCGTGTCTATGTACAGCATTTGGAAAAAACGATGGGACGAGCTGGTCACAAAGTCGGCCACCATCTTTTCATGAATACATTGGGTCACTATCAGATTGATTCTCTTTGCAGGGTTATCCGTGCCATCCTTATTTAAAGCATTAATCATGTCCCTCTTCACTGTCAAGGATTCGTCAGAGTCAAAGAATGACAGCGACACCAACAATTCGTTCAGATACCACAGATGTCTGGAAAAGGCTTTAATAGCTGCACATGACACGACTTTGTCATTATAAGTAGTCGCCAGTTGTTTCAAGAAAGCAAGGTGGTTGGCTGGGGCAGCAGCTGCGAATCTCTTTATGGTGGCTTGCTCACGTTTTGTCATTTTAAATTGAGAATGAAAAAGGCATATTTTTATTGCGTAAATGGCGCGAGCCATCCATCTAGCCCGGTGGAGAGCTCCAGGCTGCATGAACCGGATTTCTCAGGAAGGACTGGCACCTAGGTATATTATAGTCAGTTCTAGCAGTTCCCAGTAGTCGTCGCGTGGTTGGCTGTCAGTTAGCTGCTGCTCACAGAAGTTGATAATATTTCCCCGTTCCGTGACCTCTTCTTAAATGACTTCGAAATTCTTCTGGTTGATAAATTGCCAATGCTGTTGGAAACACTTAAAATGCAGCATGTCAGGACCAGTAGAGTGGATGTGTATGCAGCAAAGACCTTTTTGGGCCACAATCTCCATAATGCGGTGGCGACATGCGCGATTCAGCAGGTCTCTTCCCAAATTGAATTCAATAAGTTTGCAAGCCCCTGCCCTGTGACCGGTGTTACTAATCGTTGTGTCGAATGACAATGATTGGATGCGATACTTGATCCCCCATTCTTCTAGGCAAGAAGAATGGGTCGAGGGTCGACAATATTACAATTGGTCTGACAATATTAAATAGTTAGAAACTCAAAGTACCACTCGGTAGACCACTTGTAACCACATAACCCTTTGTTTTCTTCACACTAGCTTACACCTAACCTATAAAAAGTAAACTACATTCCTCCATTTGGCAAACAGGTTTTGTTTAAACCGCATACCATTACTTCTTTATCAGCTTAACATTTGCCCTTGTGCAGCTTCGGCATTCTTGATTTTTTATCAGTGATTCTTGGTGTTAGGTGCTGTAAAGATCTTTGTGTTTTAACGTTATTTTTCAGTTCGTTCTTGCTTTCTTTGGTTATTTTCGTTCCCGGCCTTCTTTGTCCAGGCAGGACTAATCATGATTGTACTTATTCTTTTTGGTTTGCTGTCTTGTTTGTATTTCATTTCTGTTTTTATGGTCTTGTGGCTTTGGGAGCATGACCAAGGGGACATTTGGATTTTGTCCATCCCTTTCTTGGTTTCAGAAAAGCCACTTAAAAAAAAAATGGTGCTTTCCTGATGACGACCGTTTTAATTTGATTTGAATATCATTTCGGTTCTTTGTTTGTTTTGTGTTTCACCTTTTAAAGTGAGGCGGCTGTGGTACTTATCTGTATTTGTTTCTCGTTTGTATTTTGGGCTTGCCATTTCAGTGATTTCATTCTGGTCATGATGTTGTCCACTCCTGTCATTTTCCTTATCCACAAGTTCCTCTTCTAATCTTTCCTGGTTACACCAAGCATGCATCTCTCCAGGCTTCTTTGAGTTGTCTGCAGTCTTTGTATGTCTTTTTTTGATTAAGGTCCATGTATCTGCTCCATACGTAAGCACTGGCAGGGTGCATTGATTAAACACTTTTCTTTTGAGACATAATGGCATACTGCTCTTAAAAATTGTACTGTTTCTTCCAAAAGCTCTCCATCTAAGTTTTATACGCCAATTAATTTCATCATCAATGTGGCCCTCACTTGATATCTGCTGCCCAAGATAAATGTAGGAATCGGTTGTCTCAAGCTTTTCTCCATCAATCGATAAATCTTCGTTTCTTGTAAAAGCATTATACATCACTTTTGTTTTCTGAAAGTTAATATTTAATCCCACTTCTTCACTCTTCTCAGTAAGTTCTTGGATCATACTCTGCAGTTCTGAAGGCAGAGGTTAACATACGATCGCTATTTTCGCAAAATGCGATGAATTAATCTAAAACGCGCGAGAAAATTAGCGTCCGGTCGCAAAATAGCGCCAGACATTTAAATATCACAGAAGTGATTGTGTTCCGAAATTTCTGAAAATTTGAACTCCCGTAGTCCAGGAGAAAAATTTAAATTCCACCGCTAATTCGTGGGTAAAAATTTTCCGTCATATGTCTGAAAACTCCGTCATCCATTGTTCAGTCTGACGTTGTCGCGTCAGTTCGTCCACTACGAAGATTCGTCGCACCTTGGTTCGTACACTATGACGATTCGTAGTGTGTCAGTTTGTCGACAAAAGAGGCTAAAATTCTTTAGCATTTTGCTACAACTTTTTTCTTCATTTTAGCATTTTTGCTACAGCATTTTTTGAGCCAGCTTAAATTCAGCCTGAAGGGGTAGTTGTTGCAAAGATGATTACGTCATCAGCAAAACGAAGGTGAGTTAAGTAATCTCCATTAATCTTTATCCCTTTGTTTTCCCAGTTCAATGATTGAAAGACATTTTGCAATGTGGCGTTAAAGAGCTTGGGAGATATGGTGTCACCTTGTCTCACTCCCTTTCCAATTCTTATTTGTGCTGTATCCTCAAATATCTGAACCTTTGCACTTGCATTTTCATAGATTTTATTAATAATGCTAATGTATGCATCTTCAATACTGCAGGATTTCAAAGCCATTGTTACTGCTGATGGTTTCACGGAATCGAAGGCCTTTTCGTAGTCAATAAAAGCTATGCATAATGGGATTTCATATTCTCTTGTTCTTTCAATTAGTTGTCTCAGTACATGGATATGATCTATAGTGCTGTAGCCACTCCTGAATCCAGCTTGTTCTCTTGGTTGGGCCATGTCTAATGTTGCCTTCAAGCGATGTGAAAGAACCTTAGTGAAGATTTTATAAACCACCGACAGAAGGCTGATGGGCCTGTAGTTCCTGAAATCCTCAATGTCACCTTTTTTATGGAGCAGGATCATTCTAGCATTGTTCCAATCCTCAGGAATCTTCCCTTCATTAAGACATCTGGTGAAAACTTGTGCGAGTGTAGTTTCAATTTCTCCACTTGCTTCTTGTATAATGTCCACAATAATTCCATCTTCTCCTGGAGCTCTGCCCCGCTTCATGTTCTTAATTGCATATGTAACTTCTGCAAGGAGGATTGGAGGGACATTGGCACTGGTACCTGTCATAATGTCTGGAATAGATGTATCATCCCTTTCATATAGTTTTGAATAGAAATCTTTCCCCCTTGTCAAAATTTCGCCTCTATTCCGTGTTACAGAACCATCTTCTTTTCTCAGTGCCATAATCTGTTTTCTTCCCTTACTGAGATGTCCTTTTGCTCTCTTCAGGCTCTGGTTGTTTTCAGTTGCTTTCCTCACTAGTTCACAATTGAATTTCTTTATGTCTTCAGTGATACTTTTTCGCACTGTCTTGCATAGCTCTATATATTCCATGTTGGAAGTTACGTCTTTATTTGTCCACATCTCCCTTCTCTTTTGCATCAACATTTTTGTTTTCCCTGAAATTTTCTTCATATGGAACTTGTTCTTAGTACCACCTATTTTTGTTGCTGTTTCCATAAGAGCCTTGGCGAGTTCTCTGTTAATTAAGAAATACCCACTTCTTCTGATGTTAGGCCTTCTAAAGCAAAGAATCTGTTCCTCAGTTCCAACTTGAAGGTATTATGGTGTTTTTAAAGGTTGGTTATGTCAATACATTTTGTTTGTCTTATGAGCTTGCCACGTTCAAGTTCAGTGTTGAGGTGCATCTTACATCTCACCAATCTATGGTCACTACCTGTGTTGAACTTGTTTAGCACACTGCAGTCTTCGATGACGAATTTTTTGTTACACATAATAAAATCAATTTCACTTGTCTTCCCATTCGGATGTCACCATGTCCATTTCCTGGGTGGCTTTCTCTTGAAAAAAGAGTTCATGATGAAAAACCTTTCTGCTTCTGCAAATTCTACAAGAGTATTTCCACGTTGATTTCTGTTCCCGTAATCGAATTTACCAACCCAAGTTTCATTCTGTTGCTGTTGCCCTACTTTTGCATTGAAATCACCCTTCAAGTGCTGTTTGCCTTTGTTATTTA
Organism: Macrothele yani; assembly: GCA_039090855.1. Classification (NCBI taxonomy): domain Eukaryota; kingdom Metazoa; phylum Arthropoda; class Arachnida; order Araneae; family Macrothelidae; genus Macrothele; species Macrothele yani. The sequence continues at coordinate 8,127,610 of CM077009.1, forward strand.
GATTCCGAATTTCCTCATAAAATTCTTCAATTTCTTCTTCAGGGGGACTTGTGGTGGGTGCATAAGGTTGAATAATCTGGGCCTGGTATCATCTCGAGAGTTGAATAACGAATCGTGCAACTCTGTCAGAGGAACTTTCAACTTCTACAACTTTATCCTTCAGTTTCTTATTTATAATAAATCCAACACCATTAGTTCTGCCAGTATCTGTCTCGCAATAGTAGAAGACATGTCCACTTTTCAGTTCAATGAGATTTTCTCCTTTTCTCCTTACCTCACTTAGCCCGACAATGTCCCACTTGATCCTTTGTAGTTCCTCTTCCAATTCAAGAAGACTTGAATCAGAAGATAGGGACAAGTAAAAAAGACTTAACTTCCAAAGTGGAATAAACATATAGAGCTATGCAAGAATATGGAAAAGTGTCACTGAAGACATAAGGAAATTCAATTGTGAACTAGTGAGAAAAGCTATTGAAAACAACCAAAGCCTGAAGAGAGCAAAGGGACATCTCAGTAAGGGAAGAAAACAGATTATGGCACTGAGAAAAGAAGATGGTTCTGTAACACAAAATAGAGGCGAAATTTTGACAAGGGGGAAAGATTTCTATTCAAAACTATATGAAAGGGATGATACATCTATTCCAGACATTATGACAGGTACCAGTGCCAATGTCCCTCCAATCCTCCTTGCAGAAGTTACATATGCAATTAAGAACATGAAGCGGGGCAGAGCTCCAGGAGAAGATGGAATTATTTTGGACATTATACAAGAAGCAAGTGGAGAAATTGAAACTACACTCGCACAAGTTTTCACCAGATGTCTTAATGAAGGGAAGATTCCTGAGGATTGGAACAATGCTAGAATGATCCTGCTACATTAAAAAGGTGACATTGGTGATCTTAGGAGCTACAGGCCCATCAGCCTTATATCAGTGGTTTATAAAATCTTCAATAAGGTTCTTTCACATCGCTTGAAGATAACACTACACATAGCTCATTCAAAAAAACAAAATGGATTGAGGAGTGGCTACAGCACTGTAGATCAAATCCATGTACTGAGAGAACTGAAAGAACAAGAGTATGAACTCCCATTATGCATGGCTTTTATTAATTATGAAAAGGCCTTAGATTCTGTGAAACCATCAGCAGTAATCATGGCTTTGAAATCCTGCAGTATTGAAGTTGCATACAGTAGCATTATTGATAACATCTATGAAAATGCATGTGCAAAGGTTCTGGTATTTGAGGATAAAGCACAAATAAAAATAAAAATTGGAAAGGGAGTGAGACAAGGTGACACCATATCTCCTAAGCTCTTTAATGCCACATTGCAAAATGTGTTTCAATCATTGAACTGGGAAAACAGATGGATAAAGATTAATGGAGATTATTTAACTCACCTTTATTTTGTTGATGACATATTTAGTCATTTTTGCAACTACCCCTTAAGAGCTGCAGAGTATGATCCAGGAACTTGCTGACAAGAGTAAAGAAGTGGGATTAAAAATGAACTTTCAGAAAACAAAAGTGATGTACAATGCTTTTACAAGAAACGAATATTTAATTATTGATGGGGAAAAGCCTGAGACAACTGATACCTACATTTATCTTGGGCAGCAGATATCAAGAAAGGGCCACATTGATGAAGACATTAATCGCCATATAAAACTTGGATGGAGAGCTTTTGGAAGAAACAGTACAATTTTTAAGAGCATTATGCCATTATGTCTTAAAAGTGTTTAATCAATGCATCCTGCCAGTGCTTATGTATGGATCAGAGACATGGACTGTAAATAAAAAAGATGTACAAAGACTTCAGACAACTCAAAGAAGCACGGAGAGATGCATGCTTGGTGTAGCCAGGAAAGATAAAAAGAGGAACTTGCGAATAAGGAAACTGACAGGAGTGGACGACATCATGACCAGAGTTAAATCCCTGAAATGGCAATGGGCTGGACATGTTGCCTGAAGAACGGATCACCGATGGACAACCGAAATTTTCGACTGGATTCAGAGGCACAGAAAAAGACCCAGAAGAAGATCACATGGGAGATGGATGGATGAAATTCGAAAGCATGCTGGAGTGACATGGATGAGACAGGCTCAAGACAGATAATTTTGGAAGAAACTTGGAAAGACTTCATCCAGCAGTGGATTGATAATGGCTGACGATGATATATGTATATATATATATATATATATATACAAGCTATTTTTATTTGGAAGCATAATAGATAGAATTATATCAACAGTGTGTTTATGTATTACACCAATTTTCCTTTTTTCTGAGGAAGCAACACTTCTGGATAAGGGGGTATCCCACAATACCACCCTACCACTCATTAGATAATGGTGAAGAAAAAAATAGACTGAAAAGCCAGAAGATTGCCAGTGTGATTTTCTCCCCCTATGTGTGTATATATTGCGGAGGGGGTGGCAATTTTTAATATGGCCTTAAGATATTTTCTGGCCATATTAAAGAAAATAACTCTAGGATAAGACCCTAAAACCACGATGTCTCAGGAAAAGGGGACGGTAGAGTATGTCAAAGCAGTCTGAGTGCAATATAGAAACAATTTAGCTTTTTTGTTTACTAAATAATTTTACCTAGCATCATCATTTAAGCACTTGTATTCATGCTGTTTGTTTTCCATACAGAATGCTTTAGGTTATTTCTTGTCGTTTCCTCACTGATTATTTTCTATTTCTTTTTAAAACATAACTTCACCTTTTTTCAAGTACCATACTTGCAAAATTGTTTTCAATTTTACTTATAATAGTTTCTCCATTTTTAAGACTTCTATTGCAGTTGCATTGTGTAGCTGTGATATCCACATGTAATGTCCTTAATGTCTTAGTTGCTAGTTCTGTTTTGAGAGAAATTGAGTGAAAACACATCTTTTCAGAAGGAAAAAAAAAGCTCAAGAAAGGAATCAAGAAAAACACACAAAAGGTTTGACAGGTGGCAGACAAACCAGTTTTCAGATGAATTTGAAGAACAATCATAAACTGTTACAGTGGCAGTTTGCAAGAATGAACAAATGTGTATGTATGAGGATACTCACAGAAATGTGAGTGAAATGAATCACTGAAAACTCTTTTTTTTTTTTTTTTTTTTTTCGTTCATTTTTTAAAAACTAAGATCTTCCAATCTTCCAAGAAACAAAGCCAATTCTTCCCTTCCTGTAAGAACTATTAAACTAATTTTTACTAAAAACGGAATCACAAGCAGAACATCGAGTATATTGTGTTAAGACACAGAGCCACACAATCCCCCCCCCCAAAAAAAAAAATATTGAGGACATACAGCTACACATTCAAAAACAAAAATAAGCAGTGTGTGAGGACACACAGCCACACAATTCCAAAGCAAAACCTAAAAAATATTGCACGAGGACACACAATTCCCAAACAAAAATAAAAATGTTGTGTGAGGGCACATACTGCCCACACAATTCAAAAACAAAAAATACTGTTTGAGTACACATAGCCACACAATTTAAAAATAAAAATAGTGTATGAAGACACATAAGCCTCACAATTCAAAAACAAAAATTAAAAAAAGTATTGCATGAGGACACAGAGCCACACTACTCAGAATAAAAATAAAACAAAAATAAAAAAAACTGGAGAAAAACTAATGTAATAAATAAATTCAAAATATTTTTAAAAGTATAGTGACTGATAAAAAATTTAAAGTGGAATGGTTATGTTTTAAATCAACAGAAGTACAAAACAAAAGTTATTGGTGATTACCTACACACTTTAAACATCTAAACTGTGAGAAGAAACTACAGGAATCAAAAATTATACATTAGTGGAATATTTCCTGTGAAAAATGACAAAATAAATTTGTGAGTTATACTCAAATGGCTTAGTGATTATGAACTATTCCAAATAGTGGACTTGAGTGGTCCACAATGAATTTCAACCAACAATGGCACACACAACAGCAACTAGGGCCTCTGTGAATCTAGGAGAGGTGCCAGCTAGTTCTGTGTGATATTGGCAAAAAGACCCCAACTCACTGGGTTTTGTTCCAGAATCCTTAGGTTAAATGACCAACTGGAACTGTTAGCTGCGGGCTAATCCTCCACACTGATGTACTTACCTGATTAAAAAGACAAAAAGAAATATTAAGAATGACTTGAGTGTGGGATATGGTGGACCTACCACACTTGAGAAGGACGGTCGACCACGGAATTGACCTGGACTTTCTAAACGGCGTATGAGAAAGAGATCTTGGCTGAGTGAATGTAAGATTGGTGTATGGAATGCTAGAGGTACAAATGGCAAGATGAGTGAGGTGATTGAGGAGATGAATCAGTATAGACTGGATGTTCTTTTGAGCCAGTTTGGTGCTAAAGGAAAGGTTATAATAGCAGGGGATTTCAATGCTAGAGTAGGTGTGCAGAATGCAATGTCTGACAATGTTCTGGGTAAGTTTAATGACCCTTGTGTGAATGATAATGGTGAAAGATTAATTGAACTCTGCATTGAGAATGGTTTCTGCGTATCTAATACATTTTTCAACCACAAATATATCCACACATATACTTGGGAAAATCGTACTCTTGGTCAAAAGAGTGCGATAGATTTTGTTGTCTACGACAGCGTCTGAAACACTTAGTTGTTGACACCCGTGTGATGAGAGGTGCAGATGTTGGTTCTTATCATTACTTGGTAGTGTCACGAGTGAAACTTAATGTTGGTTGGATGAAACGGAATAGGGAAGCCCAGGATAGAAATAATAAAGGTTCCTTGAAGATCAACAGCTCATTATTCTGACTTACTCAGAGAACGACTGAAAGAGCTGAAGTCTTAAGTGAGAGGGATGTAGAAAAGAAGTGGGAATGTTTTAAGAACTGTGTTATTACTGCTGCTGAAGAGGTCCGTGGCACCACAATAGTTGGTAACAATAGAGGTGATGCTTGGAGGAATAGTGAGATTGAAGAGGCAGTAAAGAGAAAGAAGGAAGCCTATTTGGGGATGTTGCAAGGTAGAGTCTCTGTGGATGAATAACGCTGTAAGAAGCGTGAAGCTGCTAAGCTAGTTCGCCAGAGTAAGGCAAAAGATAGGAAGAAGAAGAAGGTGGAAAGGCATGAAATGTTTTTTTTTTTTGGATAGATAGGAAGTCCTTCTGGAAGTACATGAGACTCAGGAAAAATAGGGGAAACAAAGTTGTAAGTTGTGTGAAGAATAAGATTGGGGAAATTATATGGGAGCCCAATGAGTTAAGTGAAAAAGGGGGTGAATACTTCTGTGAGTTATTAGATCAGGAAAGCAAAGGTGATTCAGAGGCAGAAGTGGATGATGTCACAGGGAAGGATGAAAACACAGGAGGGATCTCAAGAGAAGAAGTGTGTAAAGCTTTAAAATCAATTCAGAATGGTAAGGCTGCAGGAGTTGATGGCATAACTGCTGAAATGTTGAAATATGGTGGTGACTCTGTAATTGACTGGTTAACTGAAATTTGTCAGTTGTGCTGGGAGTTAGGAATGGTCCCTCGGGATTGGAAGGATGCTATTATTGTTCCCTTGTATAAGGGAAAAGGTGATCAGACAGAATGCAAGAACTATCGTTGTATTAGCCTACTAAATGTGCCAGGGAAAGTGTTTGGTAAGGTTGTTATTGGAAAAGTACGGGGTCTTACATCAGAGAAAGTGTGGGATGTTCAGAGTGGTTTTATGCCTGGTAAAGGCTGCACTAACCAGATTTTTGCATTACACATGATGATTAAAAAGCATCTGGCTGTTGGTAAGAAAGTTTTTGCTGCCTTCATAGATTTAGAGAAAGCTTATGACTAAGTGAATAGGACACTTTTGTGGAAGGTATTGAATGAATATGGTGTTACTGAGAATCTACTTAATAGTGTAAAAGCCATGTAATGCTGGTAGTAGAGCTTGTGTACGAGTGAATGGTGTTTTATCAAAATGGTTTTCTATTGGTGCAGGAGTTAGACAAGGTTGTGTAATGTCACTATGGCTGTTTAATATATTTATGGGCGCATGCATGCGTGATGCCAAAATAGATAATAGTGGTTTATGTCTTTGTGATATCTGTGTGTGCAGATTACTGTATACTGATGACACTGTCCTCTTGGCAGAGAGCAAAAGTGATTTGCAGAGTATGCTGTCTTGGATGCACGAAGTTTGCATGAAATTCAAACTGAGTATAAATAAGGGAAACGGGTAGCAGTGAATGTAGAGTATAAATAAGGGAAATGGGTAGCAGTGAATAAGAGAGGAAAGGATAGCAGTGAATGTAATGTAAGTATAAGTGGCACTGTGATTGACCAGGTGAGTGAGTTTGTGTATTTAGGAAGCATGTTTGACAGAGAGAACAAATTGGATGGTTTTGACGATGATGGGCAAAACACGTAACAATATTAACAAATAAAGGTAACTTGATCACGCTAGTTACGTTAAATGAAAACTTTTACAAAAAGTTCGTAAGTTGGAAGCTTTCGACCTTATCTTAGGTCTTCATCACACCAATGGAGGACTAAGATTGTTGCCAGATTCTACATTTGAATTTTTCCTATTTTTGTTGCCAAAACTTAGAATTGATCTCCAGATCATCGGAATGTAGAGAGGAGATTCGGAATTGCAAGTCATTGAGTTGAAGATAATTTCCAGGCTTTCACGGTAACGGAGGGCAAAACGATTGTCAAAAGAAGCAATTCGTTTTGCTTCGTTCCAGTGGGGAACTGCAGAAGTGTCTAAAACATAAAAAAGATGTTTCGAAAGCCAATCCTAATACTGCCTTGTCTGTTTTGACATTGGAAGACACTTCTGCAGTTCCCAACTGGAACGAAGCAAAACGAATTGCTTCTTTTGACAATTGTTTTGACCTCCGTTAACGTGAAAGCCTGGAAATTATCTTCAACTCAATGACTTGCTATTCCGAATCTCCTCTCTACATTCCGATGATCTGGAGATCAATTCTAAGTTTTGGCAACAAAAATAGGAAAAATTCAAATGTAGAATCTGGCAACAATCTTAGTCCTCCATTGGCGTGATGAAGACCTAAGATAAGGTCGAAAGCTTCCAACTTACGAACTTTTTGTAAAAGTTTTCATTTAAGGTAACTAGCGTGATCAAGTTACCTTTATTTGTAAATTGGATGGTGAAATTAGTAGGCAAGTGAATTCTTTATTGAAAGTCATAGCTGCTCTGGGAGGTTTTCACAGGAATGATGGGTTCTCTAGAGAGTCCCGCATGGCTGAGTACAAAAGTGTAATTGTTCCTACTCTGATGTATGACAGGGAAACCTGGGTACTGCAGAAGAAACATAGGAGTCGTTTGTGTGCTGGAGAAATGCGTTACTTACGTGGGGTTTGTGGCAAGACATGGTCTGATTGTGTGAGGAATGAAGATGATGTGTTGGAGTTGAATAATGTGAAGCAAAATGTTGTTAGCAAGGTTGAGACCAATATGCTTCGGAGGTTTGGCCATGTTGAAAGGATGAGTGATGAGATGCTTACTAAGAAAATATTTTTAGCCTAAATGGCAGGAAAAGGCAGAGGAAGGCTAAGGAAGACATGGGTGGATCAGATTCAGGAGTGTCTGCATGAGAAAAAGATTATGAGTATGAAGTATAAAAGATCTTATGTACGGCGTGTAATGGATATCAGTGAAGCCCGAGTTGTATGTCAAGATCGCTGTAAATGGAAAAGTTTGATACAACAACAGTAAGTAAAAATATCTGGTAGTTTGTATTTCTTTTTGGGGCTAACCTCTGAATCTCAGAGAACAGCTTAGTGATATGTATGATGTATGTAATTACATATCCAGCATCAATTTGTAGAAAAATGCCAGATACTTTTAACTTTGATCCAACATTATTTTCACACTACCTAGCATCTATATAAAAGCTCATGTTATATATAAAACTTCAAACTTACCAGATTTTCTATGAAATCTTCCCTTCAAAAGGCTTTCCAATTCAGCCATATTTTCATTTTGAGATGATGATTTATAACTGACCTTTGAAAAAAAGAGTAATTGTCATTACACAGAAAACGGGGAATTTTTATGTAACAATGCATACCATGAAAATATATTGAAATCATTCCAATAAGAACAAATAAAATTTATGTATGGATTCTGCAATAGCTGAGTTCGGTATGTTAAATTTCTACAACATTTCAATGTGACTGAACAAGACAAACATTAAGTATTAAAAGTGGAATTCATTTAGAAAAAACATTCAAGCTATTCTTCCCTTATGTAACCTCAGAAACTAATAATCCATTTAAATAATGCAATGAAATGGTAAAAATACAAACATGAATTTTTCTCCAGTATTGAAATATCACTTAGAAATAAAAATTCATACATACCCCCCCCCTTTTTTTTTCTTTTTCATGTACAGAAATGATCCCCCTATTACAAAGGGCTCATTTATCAATATTTTCCACATCAGTGTTTTCATTTTGGAAGCAATCTCTGAATCTCCAAGATACAATGTAGAATACAATTTACCTGATTAGTCACCAGTTTCTGCACACTAAAGATGGAACTCAGAAAAAAAAGTTTCTGCTTCTCAAATCAGTGAAGTCAACTTGGATGAGGTGCACCTGATTAACAAAGCTTCAGCTGCTAAAAAATGCAACTGTTTCGGTCATTTAATGAATGGTAAATCCTATGATGGAATTTTACAGTTAAACACTCCAAGTACTGATTTATCATTTTCATTGATGTTAAGTCCTGAGCACCAGCTACATTTTACAAGCTCTTCCTCACCCTTTATCACTGGAAAACTTACTCCCAGTTCACTTTTTTTTTTTTTTTTTTTTTGTCCATACATGCAACTGCATCAGCTGGTAGGTTTTGGTTAATGAATTTATGATGCCCTTTACAGATTTGAATGCAGCACATTCATCCACTTTCTCTAGCATGCTTAAATTCAAAAGATAAAAAAAAAAAATACTGGATTTAAAAGCAGATCAGAAATGAGAAAATTAATGGAATAAACTATAAGCACTACATTTGCATTATAAACCAATCTTGGTACCAAACCTTGTCCCCCTGATTCACAATGCCCTAAGAAATAAAGTCACAGCATTTAGAGTATGGTTCCATAGAGCATATAATATGGGCAAACCCAACAGCCTAAAATATGAAGGAAATCACAACTATAGGTATTAAAGCTGGATATAAAAAAAGAGGATATAGACAGAATACACGGCCACCTTCTGTTACACAATGAATTAACATAGTGATGCACAAGATCTGTTTGCAATCATCTGTCTACATGCCAGTGGTAGCTGTGCACAAACTATTTATCATAGCATCCTTTAATTTTGGAACTATTTTTTCTCATTTCTATGCACTTTGAATAATATGGTGCAACCGAGTTGTCAGATCAATAACAACAACATTGACATCAAATTTCTATGAACTGAGCCAAGAAAAATGAGAACCTGAGCTAAGTTTTTAAATTTTTTGTCCAAAACCATTGTGAATGGTCTTACATCTGTTGTACCCACCTGCAGATATCTTTGTCACTCAGTCTTAAATGGTAGTCAGTAATTTTTTTTTTCCTGATTGCAATGAAAGTTGGTTTTCATATTTGCACTAGCGGAGGTACCTGGCGTCCTCCATGTTTAACACACCCCCCTCCCAAAAAAAACAACAACCGTGAATCAGCTTCTGGGCCAGCACTTTACAAACATTTTTCTTAGATTTTGGATTAATTTGGCCAATAGAAATTCACTTTACGGAGGCATTCTGGAATTCACACTGTTGAGGAGTCTCGGCTTCTTTTAATAATTTCACGTTCTTGGATTTCAGATTGATTTGACCAACAGATTTTCGCTTTAAATTAAAATTACATAAAAAGCATAGAAGTTTATAGCTATTAACTGAAATTCATTTGGTTGCAAGACAAATCCCATTTGTTCTTTTATTGTAGCAATTGTATCAAAATATAATATTTTGAACTTAACTGGAGCCTTCATGCACTATCACAAATTTTCACAAAGTGTCAAGGGGATGAAATCAGGCTGAGGGAGTGGAGTGTCCAAGGTTTTATGGTACCCTATATTTTCTGCAGGGTACTAGAGAGTAACTATGCAGAGTTTGGTCCATATTAGTCAAAGGGTTTAGGCACAAAGTCCCAAGAGGTCTCAGATATAGCTCAAGCTCAGGTTCAGCTTGTCGCTGGTTTACGTGGTATGTGTTAATATTATTTTCGAAGAACAAATATTGTTCTCCTAAATCTTCTGTTTCACATATTACATTCTATGTTAAACAAATTTAATGTGTGAAACAGAAGATTTATAACAACAATATTTGTTCTCAATAATAAATATGTGTCAAGAGGTTGAAATCAAGGGAAGGAAGTGGGGTGCCCAGGTTTCGTGGTAACCTATATTTTCCGCAGGGTTCTTGAGAGTAACTATGCAAAATTTGGTCCAGATCTGTCAAAGGGTTTAAGAGTTCATAGGGAACATACAGACAGACATTCTTCTTACTCTCTCTCTCTCACACACACACACATTTGAGTCACGTTATTGTGACCACCTCTTACTTTTGATGTCAACAGCGTGTAGCCAATAAAAGAAGGCACGTGTCGTAAGCTGACTTGGAGGGTATATAAGATGTGCTGTGGTCATTCTGAAAACATATCACTCCTTACTGTCATGGATAAAAAGAGCGATTTATCAGATTTGCAAAAAGGGACGATTATCGGCTTTCGGGCCAAGGGTGGCAGTACTCCTGAAACAACTCAGTTTGTGAACTGTTCGCGTGCTGCTGTGGTTAAAGTGTATCGTGATTGGAGAAATCGCACTATTGCGAATAAGTGACGTGGAACATGTGGAGCACCATGTGCCATTGATGTGAGAGGTGAACGTCGGCAGCGAAGGTGCGTGAGGGCTGATTGACATGCTACAGTGGAGCAACTCACTGGCCGAAATGAACCAGGGAGCTACAGGAAGTGTGTCTAAAACAACGGTTCAGCGAACCCTGCTGCATATGGGGCTCCGATGCAGACGGATGGTCACTGCACTTATGCTAACGAAGGTGCATCGGCAGAAAAGGCTTACATTTGCACGGCAGTATCGGAACTGGACCTCCGCTGATTGGCAAGGGATTGCCTTCTTTGATGAGTCACGTTATCTGCTTCATTGAATGGATGAACGTTGGCGTATAAGGCCAGAAACATCAGAGAACAAACACTCTTCAACCATTGCTGGAAGAACACAAGCCGGTAGGGGCAACTTTATGGTCTGGGGAATGTCTTCGTGGCATTCCCTGGGTCCATTCATACCTGTGGAAGGCACTATGGACCGAAGTCGTTATGAATCCATCCCTGTAGACCATGTACACCCATAAATGTTGATTGTCTTCTCTGGGGCGGATGGGATCTTCCAGCATGCAGACCTGCCAACCTCTCAGAACCAAAAAACGTGACATTCAGATAGAAAAATCGTAACACGACGCATGCTGATAATTTTTTAAGCCTATTTCAGCTATATAAATTCTTGATGATGAGAATGTAGGGATTTTTTCCCTACATCAGCATTTTATTGAGAAACTAATTAAATCTAATCAGCCAATACTTTTATGTTGTTAACTATTAGAAAAAAAAATTACGATTATGGGAGAAATCCTCACTCCGCCTAACTTCTGTTTTCGGAAATTTTGAGAGGCGGAATGCTTTAATTTTAGGGAGTCTGCAAGATGGTTTAATCAGGTTCTGGGGATGTCATTTTTGTCTGCAGGACCAAAATAAATCTGCAATGTGCATCGGCCGTCGCCATGATTCTTCTACTGGGGTGGGTACAAAATAAATCTGCGACGTTCGTTGGCCATCGCCGCGATTCTGCTACGGGGAAGAGTACAAAATAGACCTGTGATGTACGTAGTCGCGATTCTTCTACGGGGATGAGTACAAAATAATTCTGCGATGTACATCATCCTTCGCGAGAAAAAAATTACGATTACGGAAGAAATCCTCGCTACGCCTAACTTCTGTTTTCGGAAATTTTGAAAGGCGGAAAACTTGCATCTATGATAGGGAGTCTGCAAGATGGTTTAATAGAGTTCTGGGGATGTCGTTTTTGTCTGCAGGACTAAAATAAATCTGCGACGTACATTGCCACGATTTTGCTACAAGGCTTCTGTCTGGAAAGGGAAACAATGGGAGAAAACATGACTATTTAAAAAAAAGATCATATTTTTGGCTGCAAAATTGTATTAGCGTACTGCAGCATGATTTATAGTACTAAATACGATAAAATCATAACAGTTGGCAGGTCTGAGCATGACAATGTGACGTGTCACACAGCTAAAAATGTCCGTGAGTGGTTGAAAGAGCACAATGAAGACTTCAAAGTACTTCCCTGGCCCCCTAATTCCCCAGACTTAAACCCAATTGAGCATCTGTGGAACCACCTCGATTGTGTTGTTCGCTCTATGGATCTTCCACCATGCACCATCCAGCAGCTGTCAGATGCACTGCAGTCAGCATGGCTTCACATACCTGTGAACACCTTCCAGCACCTTATTGAGTCACTCCCAGCCTGTCTAGCTGCTGTCCGCGCTCACACGGCGGTTACTCTGGATATTAGCTGGTGGTCACAATAATGTGACTCGACCATGTATATATACTGTATATACATATACGTAGTGCGATCAAAAAGTTCCGAGACCAAGTACATAGCATGCCAACAGATGGCAGTACATGGATGCACGAGCAGCGGTCGAGGACAGTGACCTTCATGAGTCATTGTGCAGAGCGGCGTCATTCTGTGAACATTGGGAGCCATGCTACAGGATATTTGGTGGCCACGTGAAAAACAAAGCTGCGATTTCAGTATGGACTGCAAACTAGAGCAGCAAGCGAACATCAAATTCTGCATCAAACTCGGCAAATCGGGATGGTAGATTCATGAAATGTTCCTGTCACACGTCATCACTGGGGATGAGACTTGGGTCTAAGGTTACAACCCAGAGACCAAACAACGGTCGTCGCAGTGGAAGAGCCCCGCATCTCCATGACCGAAGAAGGCTCGACAGGTCCGGAGCGCAACCAAAAGCATGCTCATCGTGTTCTTCAACATTCGTGGGGTTGTGCACCGTGAATTTGTCCTCCAGGGCCAGACTGTCACTGCCCTTTTTTACTGCTATGTTCTGCTTTGCCTTAGGGAGGACATTTGCCACAAATTACCTGAAATGTGGTGCAGGGGCGATTTCCTGCTCCATCACGACAATGCAGCAGTTCACAGAGCGTTAGCAACAAGCCAGTTTTGCAGACGCAACAGGCTGACTACCCTTCCTCACCCTCCTTACTCGCCGGATTTGGCTCCCTGCGACTTTTTTCTGTTCTCGAAGATGAAGCTGAAGCTCAAGGGTTTCAGTTTTGAAACCGTGGACGAGATACAGTGCGAATCGCAGACGGTGCTTGACATGATTCGCGAACAGGACTTCCAGGGAGCGTTCCAACAGTGGCAAAAATGCTGTCAGAGGTATATTGCTGCCCAAGGAGACTACTTTGAGGGAGATCATAGCCAGACTTAAGTAACGCAAGTACTTTGTTGTATATCGGCCTAGTCTCGGAACTTTTTGATCGGACCTCGTATATTATAGAATATATATATCATATATATATATATATATATATATATATATATATATATATATATATATAATAGAATGTATGTGTGTATGTTCCCCATGAGTTTTGTTGAGATGAGCCAGTTTTGTGAGTGAGCCTGGTATCTTAGCAGTAATTTGCAAAATTTTGCAATCGATAAATCCTTTTTCTTCAGAGGTCACTGAATCAACAATTACTCCTAGAGTTTTCCAGAGGTTTATTTTCAGGCCATTGCACTGAGTAAGTGTTTTGAATCAATATTTTTTCTAACCAATGAAACTTCTTCCACCACCACATTCAAACTGTTATACATGCTGTTATTGGCTGAATGGTTGCTTGAGTACTGCCAGTGGTGCTGCTTGATCTGTGATCTATCTAAAAAGCAACAGACAGCAATTCATGTCATTAGTTGAATGTGTGTGTGTGTATGAAAGAGATAATGAATAGTACAAACTTATCTCTAAGCTGTTCTCTGAGATTCAGAGGTTAGGTCCACAAAGAAATGCAAATTACCAGATAAATTTTTAACTGATTATTTACTTACTACTGCCGTATCAAACTTCTCCATTTACAGCGATCTTGACGTACAACTCGGGCTTCACTGACATCCATCACTCTATGTACACAATACCTTCTATACTTCATACTCATAATCTTTTTCTCATGCAGACACTCCTGAATCTGATCCTCCCATGACTTCCTTGGCCTTCCTCTACCTTTCTTTCCAGCCACCTGGGCTAAAAAGATTTTCTTAGTAAGCATCTCATCACTCATTCTTTCAACATGGCCAAACCACTAAAGAACATTAGTCCCCACCTTACCAACAACATTTTGCTTCACATTACACAACTGCAACACATCTTCATTCCTCACACGATCAGAACATATCTTACCACAACCCCTCTGCCCCATAAGTAAAGCATTTCTCCAGCACACAAACAACTCCTACGTCTCTTCTGTAGTACCCAGGTTTCACTGCCATACATTAGAGTAGGTACAATTACACTTTCATGCACAGTAACATGCGACTCTCTCGAGAACCCATCATTCCTGTGAAAACCTCCCAGAGCAGCTATGACTTTCAATGAAGAATTCACTCGCCTACTAATTTCACCATCTAATTTGTTCTCTGGCAAAAGTGCTTCCCAAATACACAAACTTATTCACCTGGTCAATCACTGTGCCATTTAGACTTATATTACATTCAGTGTTAACAGTTCCTTGCTCAAAAACCATAACTTAGGGTTTTCCCTTATTTATACTGTTTGAATTTCATGAAAACTTCATACATGTGGGACAACATACTCTGCAACTCACTTTTGCTATCTGCCTACAGGATGACTGTGTCATAAGCATACAGGAATCTGCACACTCAGATATTACCAAGACAAACCAGTGTCGTCCATCTTGGCAACATGCATCCATAAATATATTAAACAGCCAGGGCGACATTACACAACCTTGTCTGATTCCTGCACCAATAGAAAACCATTTTGGTAAAACACCATTCACTCATACACAAGCTCTACTGCCAGCATACATGGCTTTTACACTATTAAGTAGATTCCCAGTAACACCATATTTAATACCTTCCACAAAAGTATCCTATTTACTCGGTCGTAAGCTTTCTCTAAATCAATGAAAGCGGCAAAGACTTTCTTACCAACAGCCAGATACTTTTCAATCATCATGCATAATGCAAAAATTTGGTTAGTGCAGCCTTTATACCAGGCATAAAACCACTTTGAACATCCCACACTTTCTCTCATGCAAGACTTCGTACTCTTTCAATAATGACCTTACAAAACACTTTTTCCGGCACACTCAGTAGGCTAATACCACGATAGTTCTTGCAGTCAGTCTGACCATTTTCTCCCTTATACAAAGGAACAATAATAGCATCCTTCCAATCCCGAGAGACCATTCCTAACTCCCAGCACAACTGGCAAATTTCAGTTAACCAGTTAATTACAGAGTCACCACCATATTTCAACATCTCAACAGTTATGCCATCAAATCCAGGAGACTTACCATTCTGAAGAGATTTTAGAGCTTTACACATCTCTTCTCTCTAGATCCCTCCTGTGCTTCAATCTTTCACTGCGACATCATCTGCTTCTGCCTCAGAATCACCTTTGCTTTCTTGATCTAATAACTCACAGAAGTATTCACCCCATCCTTCACTTACCTCATTAGGCTCCCATACAATTTCCCTGATCTTATTCTTCACACAACTTACAACTTTGTTTCTCCTATTTTTCCTGAGTCTCACATACTTCCAGAAAGTTTTTCTATTTTACCAAAAAGCCAATGCATGGCTTTTCACCTTCCTACCTTTTGCCTTACTCTGGTGAAACAGCTTAACTGCTTCATGCTTCCTACAGCAATATTCATTCACAGAAACTCTACCTTGCAACATTCCCAAATATGCTTTTTTCTTTTTTTTTTACTGCCTCTTCAATCTCACTATTCCACCAAGCATCCCCTCTATTGTTACCCACTATTGTGGTGCCACAAATCTCTTCAGTAGCAGTGACAACACAGTTCTTAAAACACTCCAACTTCTTTTCTACATTCCTCATACATGACTTCAGCTCCTTCAGTTGTTCTGAGTAAGTTGGAGCAATGCCGAAGATCTTCAGAGAGCCTTTCAACCTTTATTTTTTCCATCCTAGGCCTCTTCCTAATTATTTCCCTCCAATCAACATTCAGTTTCACTCTTGATACTACCTAGTAATGATCAGAATCTAAATCCGCACCTCTTATCACACGAGCGTCAACAACTAAGTGTTTCAGACGCTGATCGTAAACAATAAAATCTATAACACTCTTTTGATCAAGAGTACGATTTTCCCAAGTATATGTGTGTATATACTTGTGGTTGAAAAATGTATTAGATACACAGAAACCATCTCAATGCAGAGTTCAATTAATCTTTCACCATTATCATTCACACAAGGGTCATTAAACATACTCAGAACATTATCAGAAATCACATTCTGCTCATCTATTCTAGCACTGATATCTTTTTCTTTAGCATCAAACTGGCTCAAAAATAGCTTTTAGCTCATTCCAGAAATTTTCCTTCCTATCAGAAGGTTCCGAGTCACAAGGAGCATACACTACAAGAATGACTATTCTCTGAAGTCTCACTTTCAAAGGAATCAAAAGAATTCTTTCACTTATGCAGCTATAGTGAATCAAGATGTTCATCATTTCACTTAAAATCACACCTACACCAATCAGCCCATCCTCTCACATTATCCAATACTCCGGACCACACACTCATCGTTCCATTCACTTCTTCTGTCCCAATTTCCTTCTTTTTGATTTCACTTATACACACAGCACATCCAATCTGTACTTATTCATTTTTTCAATCACCTCATTCATCTTGCCATTTATACCTGTAGTATTCCATACACCAAACTTACACTCACTTAGCCGAGATCTCTTTCTCGTATGTCATTTGGAAATTCCAGTTTGATTCCATGGTGGACCATCCTTCTCAAGTGCAGAAAGTAGATCCACCATATCCCACACTAGAGTCTGGATATTTATTTCTTTGTGTTTCTTTAATTAGGTAAGTAATGAATAGTGCGCAGACAGAATTCAGTTCCAGTGTTTACCTGTACTTGATCAGTGTTGTTGCCATCATGAAAGTTAGGAGTGAATAACTGAAACACATTTTGTTTATTTTATTTTAAAAATCAGAGTCCTTGTAAATTAATGGCTTCAACAGTGACCAGCAGTAAGTCTACACTTGCTTGCCAATGAATGAGTAAATTAAAGTGAAAGGAGAAAGAGAGAGAAGTCTGACATGGAGTAGAAGTTGGTAGTAGGGATGTCACTGTATCTCTACTACAAGAATAAGGTGTTCCTTGTCTGCATTTCTTTTTCTTTATTTCAATTCTTTTTCTCTCTATGAGAATACAACCTCATGGCTTAAGGTGGTGAAGCCTGAAGGAAACCCAGTAAGGAAATTTGCTGATTTCATTCAACAATACACCCTGCACACACACTGAAAATGCTACAAAGCGGCATTTCACTTTTATTTGGGCTGTTCTTTTATGCCACTAAATGCAGATAGAGTAACAAAAGAGCAAAGACACAGACAGATGGCTAATTGCTCTCAACAGTTCCTTAGCTTCTGTTTAAGATATGCTTCAGTGATCAATGCTGAGATTTGAGACATTTTAAAATGCCTAAAAACAAACTTCTATAAAGGAAAGTAACTATAGAAAAAAAAAAAAAGACTGGTGTTATGGCCCTAATTTTTATATAAAATGATTAAAATGCTGGCCTGACTTGAACACAACTGAAACGAAGCAACTTATGTTGCTTGGCCCGACTTACCTGAGATTAGTCCAGTGACATCAGGC
This sequence comes from Macrothele yani, assembly GCA_039090855.1. Classification (NCBI taxonomy): domain Eukaryota; kingdom Metazoa; phylum Arthropoda; class Arachnida; order Araneae; family Macrothelidae; genus Macrothele; species Macrothele yani. Next base: position 8,145,597 of record CM077009.1, read on the forward strand.
CAGGCTCGAGCTTATCCCATTTGGCCCAATTCGTGCAGATCTGTACTCACTGGCAATAACCATGATCAAGATTATTCACATGACCTCTGTTTTTACAGATGCCTTACTTTTTTAGACCATGTGACACCACATTTGTATTTGATGCTACACCTTCTAGCCCCCAAGTCCAATTTCTTAAATTTTTAAAATCAGATTGATGTATATGTTAATAGTTGTATAACTATTATTATTACTGTTACACACGTTATAACTGTCTTCAAAATCGAGTGCACATATGCCTCGTAATTCCTACTATAACATAATATTTAAGGCTGTGGGATATAAAATATTTCAACTATTATAACTTGATAAAATAATTAATGACTTCATGGCTTCCTCTAAAAATTTGAGAGGTAAAAGTACCTTAAAGATTTATCCTCTATAATTCCCGTTCAATGTTTATAATACTATTATAACATTTACTAATCTAAAACAGCTATTATGGGAATTTTACTAGGGAATTTTTTCATTTAATTGCAAATTTTCGGTGAAAACGCTTCTCCTTCTTCAGGCTGTCTTTTTGTTGTCACTTATTCCTGTCACTATCGCGGTTATGGTTAACCTTGACGTTTTAGGCTATTTTTCAACAAATCCTGCCAGAAGAAAATCTTTTGCAGTCATTGATGATGGAATTTTGATTTTTCTCAATTTCTATTCCTTCTTTCAGCTTTCTTTTTCGAAAATTGCTTTGGAAACTGATGACTTTAAGTGAATTCCAATCCATGCTGTGACTAGTTTCTCTAACATGCCTATCTATTCCAGCCTTGTTGGAGCAATTTTTTATAGCTGCTTTATGCTCTGCTGTACGATAGTCCACAACTACATTTTACTTCATAGACTACTCCTTGCATTTTTAAAATATCTTCTTCTCTTTGAACTATTTTAGGGAAAATTTTTTTAACTTTGTTCTCTAAACTTGGAGCTAGCCTAATATTGTACTTCTTACTAATTCTCTTTAAAGACCCAAATAAACCTTTGTTATAGGAAATTTTTCTAGTGAATTTTACTTGTTGCTTTTGCGGGTTCTTCGTACCATTAAAATTTAAAAGCTTCTCAATTTCTTCTTTAGGATAGTTATTTTCTGCAAGTATGAATTTAAGTTCTTCTTTATGGGCTTTTTAAAAATTTTTGATAATAGTCAATTAAAAGCTCTTAAAGATTTCAGAAAATTCAAAAAATTTTGATAATAGTCAATTAAAAGCTCTTAAAGATTTCAGAAAAAATGAAAGTGTAGTTGCTGTGAAAACAGACAAAAGTAAGTTGATTACTATTATGGATAAGAAAGATTATCAAGAAAAGATGGAAGAAGAACTAAAAAAGCCTATGTATGAAGAAGTAACCCACTACCAGATTTGATTAAAAAAAGTCTCTAAGCTTATTTCACTTCAAAAAAAGAAAAACCAGCTTCCATAAAACTATAAACAATTCTCAAAATTACAGTTCAGATTACCTCAAATATATGGAATAATCAAACTGCATAAAGAACACCAACCAATTAGACCAATAATTGACTCAAAAAACTCTTATTCTTTCAAATCTAAACTACTTTTTAAAGTCACACCTTCAGAAGTTTTTAAAAGAGCCACCTAACTTGATTAAAAACTCAATGCAGCTAAAAGAAAAATTAGAACTTCTTCCAAAATTAGATTCTCCTATTATGGGTAGTTTAGACATAGTGTCTATGTATACTCACATTAATATAGGTCAACTTATAGACTTTATAGCAGAAGATTTGGCAGACCTAATAGTTTTTCACAACAAAGAAAAAAACTTATTAGTTGGAATTTTTGAAATGCTTACCTTCTCTTTGCAGAACAACTACTTTCAATTTGAGAAAACATTTTTCATTCAAAAATCGGGGCTAGCTATGGGCTCCCCACTCTCCCCACTCTTAGCTAACTATTATGTGGGAAAACTAGAAGAAAAGATACTAGTACAACCCACATACTTCTGCTTATATAGCAGATACATGGATGGCATCTTATTTATAACAGATAGCTCAGAAATTATTCCAGAAAGAATTCTAGACTCATTCAATGAATTAGATGATTCCCTTAAGTTCACTACTGAACTTCAAAAAGAAAGAAGAATTAACTTCTTAGATATTACTATCTATTATGAAGATGAAAAATTCCTCACTAGTTGGTATAAAAAAACCAATGAATACTAATAGACTATTGGATTTCAATTCCTATCATCCAGTTTCTATTAAGAAAAATGTAGCAAGACAGTTTTTAGAAAAAATTAATAAAATAGTTTCTACAGCAGATAAAAAAGAAGCCCATAAAGAAGAACTTAAAAGTCATACCTGCAGAAAATAACTATCCTAAAGAAGAAATTGAGAAGCTTCTAAATTTTAATGGTATGAAGAACCCGCAAAAGCAACAAGTAAAATTCACTAGAAAAATTTCCTATCACAAAGGTTTATTTGAGTCTTTAAAGAGAATTAGTAAGAAGTACAATATTAGGCTAGCTCCAAGTTTAGAGAACAAAGTTAAAAAACTTTTCCCTAAAATAGTTCAAAGAGAAGAAGATATTTTAAAAATGCAAGGAATAGTCTATGAAGTAAAATGTAGTTGTGGACTATCTTACATAGGTGAAACAGGTCGCAGACTAGAAACTCGTACAGCAGAGCATAAAGCAGCTATAAAAAATTGCTCCAACAAGACTGGATTAGATAGGCATGTTAGAGAAACTAGTCACAGCATGGATTGGAATTCACTTAAAGTCATCAGTTTCCAAAGCAATTTTCAAAAAGAAAGCTGAAAGAAGGAATAGAAATTGAGAAAAATCAAAATTCCATCATCAGTGACTGCAAAGGATTTTCCCTGCCTAACATCCGGCAGGATTTGTTGAAAAATAGCCTAAAACGTCAAGGTTAACCATAACCGTGATAGTGACAGGAATAAGTGATAACAAAAAGACAGCCTGAAGAAGGAGAAGAGTTTTCTCCGAAAATTTGCAATTAAATGAAAAAATTTCCTAGTAAAATTCCCATAATAGTTGTTTTAGATTAGTAATTGAATTGAGAAACTAGGAAGCCATTTCTCAACATATTATAACATGTTCAAAATGATTGCACTTACCCTATATGGCACAATTGGGAAGGTTATTGTTGGCTGTTTTTACTCACTGGTACCTATCTCAGACATTCAGAAATCGACAGGTTCGTGCAGACTAAGTTCATAGAATTAAAAAACTCACAGGTTTATATGGAAACTTACAACCTGAGTCGAGGTTCAAATAAAAAATGAAGATGAAGTTTAAAAGAATCAATGAAATAAAAGAACTATATGCAGTGTGAGTAAAATCATTATCACTTATCGACGTGTTCACGTAAAATCAAACCATAAAAAAACATTCGTAGTTACACCAAGACCAAGAGGTTTGCATAAAATTTGGACAGAAAGCAGAGAATTCCTTGCAATGGGCACACTCAACTCAAACACTACCAGACTAGTTTCGATCCATTTACATCCCGGTCATCTTCAGTGGTACAACTATCATAGGTTGATGTTAAGCAAGGTGAGTACTATGTGCCGACCTCCACATCTCATTCCTGACTAGAATGTTCCACGTCGACAGATCATGTCAGTGTTTCCATGAATGTGTGCCTACGTGACTATGCTGCGATGCACCATCTATCGGGTTGGATGTAAATACAGTTGTTATCCTTCTAATTATTCAGGTTCAAATTTCTCCTCGATTCATTTTTATTTTTTACTTGTTTCTTTTCTTGCTCAATTAGATATTTCCAAGGGTATGGAATTTCCATTGGTGTTGATGAATTACGATTCTTGTCTTGAGTTTTTGCAATAGTAATAGCCTCTGACCATAGAATTTGATTGTTTTCTGTGTGCTGTCAGGATTTTGATGTTTTCCCAATCGGGTGTTAGTTTGTTATCCATGCAGAGTCAGAACAAGATCGAGTTTAATGTATATCGTAAACCTACGTATGTTCCAACCATAATTCCTAAAGAATCCTGTCACCCTTAGAGATACAAAATACCGGCCTTCCAATCATATGTAAACCTAGCCAATACACACTCGTCAACTAAAAAAGCACTGAAAGATGAAATACAATGGATCAAAAATACTGCGACTTGTTTTGGATACCCAAGAGGATTAATTGATACAATTTATCGTAACATCATTAAACAAAGACATTCTAAAATTGATAGCAATCGTATAAAAAATAAAATGCTATTCTGTGGCAGCATCCCATATTTACCACCTATTAGTAGTATTCTGAAAAAAGAATACCAAAACAACAACTTAGATATTGCAGAAGAAGTTATTGACAATTCAAGATTACTAACAACTGATGATTGCAACAAGAATTTATTACAAAGAGCAGGCGTTTATAAGATACCGATTATTGATCCTAATGATGGTAAACACGATAAATATTATATTGGTAGCACTAAAAGAAGACTTGCATCTCGACTGAACGAACATTATACAAATTAGACAGAAAAGAAGTAAAGACTTCTTCTAATACAGCACTGCATGGATAACAAACTAACACCAGATTGGGAAAACATCAAAATGCTGACAACACAAAAAACATAATCAAATTCTATGGTCAGAGGCTATTACTATTGCAAAAACCCAAGACGAGAAATGTAATTCATCAACACCAATGGAAATCCCATACCCTTGGAAATATCTATCTGAGCAACAAAAGGAAACAAGTAAAAAATAAAAATGAATCAAGAAGAAATTTTAACCTGAATAATTAGAAGGATAACAATTGTATTTTACAGCCAACCCAATAGATGGCGCAGTGCAGCATAGTCATGTATGAATACGTTCATGAGAACACCGATGTGATTTGTCGATGTGGAACATCCAATTCAGGAATGAGACGTAGAGGTCGGCACTTAGTACCAACTTTGCTTAACATCGACCTACGATAGTTGTACCACTGAAGATGACCGTGATGTAAATGGATCGAAACTAGTCTGGTAGTGTTTGAGTTGAATGTGCCCATTGCAAGGAATTCTCTGCTTTCTGTCCAAATTTTATGCAAACCTCTTGGTCTTGGTGTAACTGCGAATGCTCTTTTATGGTTTGATTTTACGTGAAGACGATGTCGATAAGAGATAATGATTTTACTCACACTGTATATAGTTCTTTTATTTCATTGATTCTTTAAAACTTCATCTTCATTTTTTATTTGAACCTCGACTCATGTTGTAAGTTTCCATATAAAGGTGTGAGTTTTTTAATTCTACGAACTTTGTCTGCACGAACCTGGCGACTTCTGAACGTCTCAGATAGGTACCAGTGAGGAAAAACAGCCAACAATAACCCTCCCAATTGTGCCATATAGGGTAAGTGCAATCATTTTGAACATGATATAATAGTATTATAAATATTGAATGGGAATTATAGAGGATAAATTTTTAAGGTACTTTTACCTCTCAAATTTTTAGAAGAAGCCATGAAGTCATTAATTATCAAGTTATAATAACTGAAATATTTTATATCTCACAGCCTTAAATATTATGTTATAGCAGGAATTACGAGGCATATGTGCACTAGACTTTGAAGACAGTTATAACATGTGTAACAGTAATAATAGTTATAAAACTATTAACATATAATATAGCCACGTAAACCAAATGGATAGTTGTGACTAATCAAGGTATATTACAGATTGATGTAATCATACACATAATTTCCTGTTAATTTTTCATGTATATGGATACTAACTTTTCCATTACATGACATAAAATTCAATTTTTTTCAGAAAACTACTGACTGAATAGTTAAAAAAACAAAACAAACATAATGCACCAAAAGTTCGATTTAACTTATTTCAAAAGGTATGCTCATTACACCCATGAATTTCATGTCATACTTCTTATTTGCTATGCTATTAACGGCCACAGTTATTCAGTGTAGTTTCACTTAACAGATAGCCAAATCATGAGGTAACAATCTAAATCTTAAATGACAGATATTAGGAAAAATTACTAACCAAATTCTACCATGTCAACATTTTTGTACTGAAGAATTAACATGAAAAAATTTACAGATATGAAAATGCAGTGTAAACACCTAGTTGAAATAACACTACAGCATCTCGAACTAACCTCATATTTTAGGTTATGTCTATTAAAAGAAGCTTTTAAAACAAGACACCCTTGTATATTTAAAATGTTCTGAACGTCCGACACTACTCTGGAAGTTGCAGTGGCAGTCAGTCCCAGAATAGGAACCTCTGGAAATTGTCGTTTCATTATGCCAAGGAACTTGTAATCTGTAATGAAGCAAATTGGCTATCTATTAGTTAGACAATTTATCATAAATCACACTACTAAAAAAGTTTGTCATAAAAGAATGACCAGGTATTAAATGTTCATGACAAATTTTCCTGCTTCTGAAAGAGCCAACTAACAGCAATATGAAATGTAACTGCACATGATGAAATAAGCTACAGAAGTTAATGACAGCTTTTTATTTTTTAAGAATACAATTTCATGCAAAAAGTTCATGCACATTCACCATGTTGGGTAATTCGTTTCTAATCAAATTCATATCTAAATTAGTGGCTATATGTCAAACTTCAAATTAATTTTAACAGCCCAAAGTAGGGCTGGGCGATGTATCGATACACTGTGAAAGACCGATGCGAACTTCACATCACCGTTATGGTTTTTCGACGATGAAACTATGATTCATCGCCATCGCGATGTACCACAATGTAATCATTATACCGCCAACAAGCACAGACTTAATTTACGTGTCTCTGAACATAAATACAATGCTAAAACATGCTCCACCTCCACCGCCCTTTCAAGACTAGTCCCGAAGGGTCAACACCAACCTATCTGGGACGATGTTACTATGTTACATACGCCGACTACCTGTTCATCTATCCTCTTGTCAGAAAGCTTATTGATACATAAACATAGGACAGAATGTTGTAACGGCGATACCCCTATCATTATACCGTTACCATGGAAACTACTTTGCAACTACTACAGCGAAAGAGACAATACCGGCTGCTCCAATGAAACGACATGATTATGTAATGAACATGCGCATGCCAAAACATACTGTTTCGTCAATGTGCTTACTATATATATATATACCCTCCCAGGGCATAATGCAACTACACCATCTGAGGATGGGTCCACAGTGGACTTGAAAGTGCTCATGTTTTAATTTAATGTACATATATTTTTAACCGTAATTTTTTAAAATCGTGTAAAGACAGCAAACTGTGTTCTTAATATGGGTACTTAAAATTATATCTATGTATAATTCTTTGAATGTCAGTTGGTGCATTTTCACCCTTTTGGAAAATTACCCATAGAATTAAGGCATAAAAACTGGCACACACATATAGTAGCAGTCAAGTCCAGACCTGAAGAAACAATTATTGATTTGCAAAAAAAAAGGGGGTGGGGGTGGGCTTAAATGGTTCCTGCAACTGACCATCAGTTTCTGCACTTCTTCAATAAATGCTGGCATGAAAATCGGTATAAATTAAGTAGACAGCCACAAAAATGTTTAATTCCCCAAAACAAAAATCATGCCTAGGCTATGCAAACACACACACAAGCCCTAACCCCATGCTTGAGCACTTTCCAATGAAATTCTACCCTGAAAATTCGTACAAATATTGTACTAAGGGTGACAAAGACACACAATAATGCTACATTCTCAAAAGTTTTAATCAGGCCTCTGCAAGACACCAAAGGCCTCTAATAGCAGGTTTGGGTACTTCTCTAAGGAATTTAGCCATGAAAATCGGAATAAATGCAATACACGTTGAGTAGACAGACACAAACATACTGTATTATATTTTCAAAATTTTTTAATCAGGTCTAGGCACGGTACAAAAAACAAAAAAACAGAAAAAAAACCCAGCCTAACCACAAGATTAGGTACTTCTCCATAGCATTTTGCCCTAGAAATTGATACAAATGTGCTACTCATGTAGTAGATGGATACTGTGATTTTACATTCTGGAAAGTTTTAACCAGGCCAAGGCTACGCATTAAAGGCTTAATATAATAGCAGGCTTGGATATTTGCCAATGGAATTTCACCATGAAAATCAGTACACATATACTAGGTGTGAAGTAGATAGATACAATAACTTTACACTTTCAAAAATTTTATTCAGGACTAGGATAGGCACACAAACACAAACACACACACACACACACACATTACTAAGCTGCTCTCTGAGATTCAGAGGTTAGCTCCAAAAAGAAATACAAACTACCAGAAATTTTTACTTACTGTTGTCGTATCAAGCTTCTCCATTTACAGTGATCTTGACAAACAACTCGGGCTTCACTGACATCCATCACATGCTGTACACAAGATTTTCTATACTTCATACTTATAATCTTTTTCTCATGCAGACACTCCTGAATCTGATCCTCCTATGACTTTCATGGCCTTCCTTTGCCTTTCTTTCCTGCCACTTGGACTAAAAGATTTCCTTAGTAAGCATCTCATCACTCATTCTTCTAACATGGCCAAACCACCAAAGCATATTAGTCTCCAACTCACTAAAAACATTTTTCTTCACATAAAACAACTGCAAAATGCCTTCATTCCTCACACCATTAGAACATTTCTTGCCACAAAACAACCCTTGTAAGTAACGCATTTCTCCAGCAAACAAACAACTTCTATGTTTCTTCTGCAGTACCCAGGTTTCACTGCCATACATCAGAGTAGGAACAATACACAGCCATGCGGAACTCTCTTGAGAACTCATCAGTACTGTGAAAACCTCCCAAAGCCGCTATGACTTTCAATGAAGAATTCACTCGCCTACTAATTTCACCATCCAATTTGTTCTCTTTGTCAAACATGCTTTTTAAATACACAAACTCACTCACCTGGTCAATCACTGTGCCATTTACACTTACATTACATTCAGTGCTACCAGTTCCTCTCTCAAAAACCATAACTTTGGTTTTTCCATTATTTGTACTCAGTTTGAATTTCATGCAAACTTTGTACATTCTGCCAACAGGACAGTGTCATCAGCATACAGCAATCTGCAAACAGGGATATCACCAAGACATAAACCAGTATTATCTATTTTGGCATCGTGCATGCACGCATCCATAAATATATTAAACAGCCATGGTGACATTACACAACCTTGCCTGACTCCTGCACCACTAGAAAACCATTTGATAAAACACCATTTACTCGTACGCAGGCTCTACTGCCAGCATACATGGCTTTTACACTATTAAGTAGATTCCCAGTAACACCATATTCATTCAATACCTTCCACAAAATTGTCCTATTTACTCGGTCGTAAGCTTTCTCTAAATCTATGAAGGCAGCAAAAACTTTCTTACCAACAGCCAGATACATTTCAATCATCATGCATAATGCAAAAATTTGGTTAGTGCAGCTTTTACCAGGCATAAAACCACTCTGAACATCTCACACTTTCTATGATGTAAGACCCTGTACTTTTTCAATAACGACCTTACCAAACACTTTTCTTGGCACACTTAATAGGCTAACACCATGATAGTTCTTGCAGTCAGTCTAATCACCTTTTCCTTTATACAAGGGAACAATGATAGCATCCTTTTAATCCTGAGGGACCATTCCTAGCTCCCAGCACAACTGGCAAAATTCAGTTAACCAATCAATTACAGTCACCACCATATTTCAACATCTTGTCAATTATGCCATCAACTCCCAGAGCCTTACCATTCTGAAGAGATTTTAGAGCTTTACACACTTCTTCCCTTGAGATTCCTCCTGTGCTTTCATCCTTCACTGTGCCATCATCTGCATCTGTATCAGAATCATCTTTGCTTTCCTGATCTAATAACTCACAGAAGTATTCACATCATCTTTCACTTAACTCATTGGGCTCCCATATCATTTCCCCAACCCTATTCTTCACACAACTTAACACTTTGTTTCCCCTATTTTTCTTGAGCCTCACGTACTTCCAGAAAGACTTCCTATCTTTCCAAAAAGCCAATTCATGCCTTTCCACCTTCTCCTTCCTGTGGCGAAAAAGCTTAGCGGCTTCACGCTTCTTACAGCGATATTCATCCACACAGACTCGACCTTGCAACATTCCCAAATATGCTTTTTCTTTCTTTTTACTGCCTCTTCAATCTCACTATTCCACCAAGCATCACCTCTATTGTTACCCACAATTATGGTGCCACAAATCTCTTCAGCAGCAGTGACCACACAGTTCTTAAAACATCCCCACTTCTTTTCTACATCCCTCTCACTAGCTCCTTCAATTGTTCTCTGAGCAAGTCAGAATAACGCTGATGATTTTCATGGAGCCTTTCAACCTTTATTCTTCCTATCCTGGGTTTCTCTTCCTATTCCTTTTCCTCCAACCAACATTAAGTTTCACTCGTGACACTACCGAGTAATGATCAGAACCAACATCTGCACCTCTCATCACACGAGTGTCAACAACTGAGTGCTTCAGACGCTGATCTATACAACAAAATCTATCACACTCTTTTGACCAAGAGTATGATTTTCCAAGTATACGTGTGGGTATACTTGTGGTAGAAAAATTTATTAGATACACACAAACTATTCTCAATGCAGAGTTCAATTAATTTTTCACCATTGTCATTTGCGCAAGGATCATTAAAATGACCCAGAACATGGTCAGAAATTGCATTCTGCACAACTACTCTAGCATTGAAATCCCCTGCTATTATAGCTTTCTCTTTAGCACCAAACTGGCTCAAAACAGCTTTTAGCTCATTCCAGAAATCTTCTTTCTTATCAGAAGGTTCCGAGTCACAAGGAGCATACACTACAACAATTACTCTTCAGGAAGACGCTTTAACATCTGTAAATTCTGTTTTACACGTTCTGTAAAGTAGATACAGTCTGTGGTGGTGCATTAACTTATTCAATTAAAATATAAATTGGTTAGAAGTCCTAAAGATGTTACTTACGGAAGTGCGTGTTCAGTCCAACGTCAGTAGTTATTGAGTTTCTTTGTCCAAAGTTGTATCTTGCTTCAATATGGTCAGTTGTTAGGGTTAGTTCGAGAGCCATTTCGTTATAAGTTGTACCCTACTTCGGATATGTCCAGATGTTAGGGTTAGCTCCGTTCTGGCTGTGTCGACATCATATTGAATGGGTAAAGGTTTCCAGATAATAATTAAAGATTCTTGAGTTAAGAGTTACTATTTACATACAACTTGAAGTTCCACGTCGTACTTGGCCTTTAGGGCTATCTCGTGAATGCTGAACTCTCTTGGTTATGCTGAGGAAGTCTTCAAAGTTTGGTCAGTTTCATAAAAAATTTAAAAGCTTTAAAAGGTTCCAGTTAAAATCGTTATATACACCACCTCATACCGTCCACAGTCTCAATCACCGGACGCGCGTTTCACCTAGGTTCTACCCTAGCGTTTTCAACGGAGACTTCACGCACGTCCTTCAGGGCTTTAACATTTCATGCAGTAGGAAAAAGCACGTCTACTAGTCTAAGGAACTAGCTGTCAATAAAGTCATCCCCTACTAACACTAGTTTGGAAAAAGAGGTGGATTCGTAATTCGCGGAGTTTTGCGATTGTGTCCGTTTAGTTTGGGAAAAAAGAAATGAATAATGTGAAGAGCTTCTAGTAATAAAACACCACATTCCGTTCTGCCTTGTGATGAAAGTTTGCAAAAAATAAAAATAAACACCTGCCATCGCTGGATCACGCGTTGCGACAAGTTGCGCGCTATTGCACTTCGAACGGGGCTCGAAAAAGTTATTTCCGATAGTAAGACGTTTTATAATTCACCAACAAGGCCAAGGGAACAGCCCAGCCTCAACTGCAGTAGGAAAAGTTTTGGCTAAAGTAGCTTTTCTCCCGTCACACGGAGAAAGCGCGTGGGAAGCCCGATAGCAAGCGCAAACTACTTCACAATACGACTCTCTTATAGCACATTACGATTCTTTCGATAATATCGCTGTTTGACGATATGATTCATCGAGATTTCATTTCAAAATGATATGATTGATAAATGATGTGATATCGACACTGATATCTGCTCTCTGATTCAGAAAATACTCGGATCAAAATTGAACGCCAACGAATCGGCCGCGTCACACTAAAAGGGTTAACATAAAAGGATACAAAATTGAGATTCTCCAAAACGCACTGAAATCCATAATTCTTCCAACCTGTCCGTAATTCCGTAATCTGACAGTCGAAACTGTAATAATTACGGACAATCCGTAATAGTTGGCCCCTCTGCAAATGTATAAACTCGTTTACCTGGTCAATACAATGCCACTTAGACTTATGTTGCATACAGTACTAACAGTTCCTCACACAAAAACCATAACCTTTCCAAATAATAATTGCCGTGTTGGAAGTGTGTTGTCCATAGAGATTGCCATGATCTTTAGGGTGAGTGATTGGTGCTTTCTAATAGTTTTCCATAACTTTGGTTTTTCATTTATTTATGCGCAGTTTGAAATCCATACAAACTCCGTACATCCGGGCCACCATACTCTGCAACTCACTTTCACTCTCTGCCAACAGGACTGTGTCATCAGCATATAGCAATCTACACACACAGACATTACCAAGACATAAACTAGTATTGTCCATTTTGGCAGCATGCATGCATGCATTCAAAAATATGTTAAACAGCTATAGTGACATTACACAAGCCTGTCTGACACCTGCTCCAACAGAAAACTATTTCAATACAACACCATTTACTCCCAGCATACATGGCTTTCACACTGTTGAGTAAATTCCCAGTGATACCATATTTATTCAGTACCTTCCACAGAAGAGTCCTATTTACTCAATCATAAGTTTTCTCCAAATCTGTGAAGGCAGCAAAAACTTTCTTACCAACAGACAGATACTTTTCAATCGTCAGACGCAATGCGAAAATTTGGTTAGTGCAGCATAAAGCGACTCTGCACATCCCACACTTTCTCTAATGTAAAACCCTGTACCTTATCAATAAAAACCTTTCCAAATACTTTCCCAGGCACTCTCAGCAAACTGATACCATGGAAGTTTTTGCATTCAGTATGATCACCTTTTCCTTATACAAGGGAACAATGATAGCATCCCTCCAATCCTGAGGGACCATTCTAACTCCCAGCACAACTGGCAAATTTTAGTTAACCAGTCAATTACAGAGTCATCACCAGATTTTTAGCATCTCAGCAGTTATGCTATCCACTCCCGGAGCCTTACCATTCTGAAAAGATTTTAGAGCTTTACACACCTCTTGAGATCGCTCCTGTGCTTCTCTCTTTAACTGTGACATCATCTGCTTCTGCCTTAGAATCATCTTTGTTTTCTTGATCTAATAACTCACAAAAGTATTCACCCTATCGTTCACTTAACTTATTGGGCTTCCATATCATTTCCCCAACACTATTCTTCACACAACTTACAACTCTGCTTCCCCAATTTTTCCTGAGTCTTATGTACTTCCAGAAAGTTTTTCTATCTTTCCAAAAAGCCAATTCATGCCTTTCCACCTTTTCCTTCCTATCTTTTACCTTACTCTGGCAAACCAGTTTGGCTGCCTCATGCTTCTTACAGCGACATTCAACCACAGAAACTCTACCTTGCAACATTTCCAAATATGCTTCCTTCTTTCCCTTAACTGCTTTTTTAACCTCACTGTTCCACCAAGCATCACCTCTGTTACCCACCATTGCAGTACCACAGACTTCTTCAGCAGCATCTCTCTCACACAACTTCATCTCATTCAGTCATTTTCTGAGTAATTTAGAGTAATGCTAAGGTAAAAGAAATATTTTGTGCTAAAAGAATATCGTTTGTTGTAGTTAGCTGTCGAAGCACAATGCTACTGTAGTATCGTGCTTTGACAGCTAACTCCAACAAACGATAGAGTAATGCTGATGTTCTTCATGGGGCCTTTCAAGCTTTATTCTTTTCATCATAGGCATCTTCCCATACCTCCTTTTCCAGCCAACATTCAGTTTCACCCGTGACACTAACAGGTGATGATCAGAGCCCACATCTGCACCTCTCATCACACGAGTTACTCATGAGGCAACGGTTTTAATTCCAATGTTCTCATTCGCTGTTCCAAGGGCTCTTTGGATCCTGTCCTGTATGGAACTAATTGCCCCATTTGACATACAAAGAACTGAACCAAATCCTTTATTTCTTGTTACTCATACCAGTTTAAATTTTTATCCATTACAACATACTCAAGAGTATTTTCCTTCCAACATATGACTCTGCCCATTTTGTGTCTCATTTTCTCATACAAAATTTTTAAGCAGAACTGTCACAATGTGGTGCATCATCCCTCTAATCCTCTTTTAGAGGAATATTTTTTTTTTACTTGGAGTTTTTATTTCCCTACTACGGATTTGCTTTACCCTTTGAGAAGTACTTCCAAAAATTTTTAATTTCCTTCCCTACTGCAGTCTTCTCCTCAACAGACAACAGTTGTGGAACAATTGGCTTTCCTCATCAACCATACTTTTGTAGTATCTGTTCTTTTCACATCACTATTTCGTGTGACTTACAATGTGGTTTTTCAGAGTTTCACACTTTAATTCAACCATTTCACACTATAGTTTCAATTCCTGAGCAACAAACTAGTTTTGTTCTCCAACCACTATCCAGTTTTCAAGACTTGGCCTTTGCTCATTTTGTGGTGGTGACACAGTGTTTGTTTATTGCGGGTGCCTCTTTCACAATAAGAAACTTTTTTTTTTTTTTTTTCAATATAAGAAACTACTTTTTTTCTAATTATAAGTTTCATTAGTAATGAATATAAATGCATACATTTTTTTTGCATCGTAACACTTCTACTTGATTGTACATTTATATTTTGTGCTGTAAAATTTCGAAATATTTAATATTTTGAACCCTTGCGATTATTCATAGTAATGTTCAACTTAACCTATACAAGTTGTTCAACATAAGAGAAACAACAAGAAATAGTACCTACCTTTCCTGAAGTCATGACCCCACTGAGAACAACAATGAACTTCATCAATAGCAAGCAAAGAAAATCGACCCATGCTGTACATTTTTTCCAGTTTAGCCAGAAATCTTTTACTTTTAGCTAACTTTTCTGGGGTGACATATAAAAGTTTCAGTTTAGCTTCCTTTTCTGTCATAGCTTTCTGTACTTCATTCACATGTTGTCTAGAAGCATTTGCACTCAACATAGATACCGGGTAATTTAAGGTTTCAAGTGCCATGACTTGATCTTCCATTAATGACACCAAAGGTGAGATAACTAAAGTCACACCTGAAATAACAAAACATGCAGTTAATAAAAAAAAAAAAAAAAATCAAGAGAGTATCCAGATACTCTTTGTAGATAATTTATGCTATGCATTTTTCTCACCTAATTCCTGCCATTATGCAGTACTTGGGTAGCTGGATTAATGAATGTTATTGTCATAAAACCAATAAAAGAAGATATGAGAGACATAAAAGTTAATATTTACTAATCTATGGCATGGGTGAAAGTAAGTATTGGGTTGGTGTGAATGAAATGTCCGAAAAAGGACCAGCACACGTGGACGGCAAGAACCGAAAAGTAAGACAACTTACCTAGGCAAAATAATACCCCTTGCAATCAACACATACTTGCCATCTGTCCGGCAAGGCCATGCTCCCGGAATGGAAAAAGCCTTGCGGCTGGGACCTGAAGAAGTCATCAACTACACGTTGAACCTCGTTATCTGTCATGAACTGTTTCCCAGACAGGAAGTGATCCAGGCGACAAAACAGATGATAATCTGTTGGAGACAAGTTCAGGGAATAGATAGGATGAGGCAGTGTTTCATAGCCCAAGGCACTTGGTGTCAGCATCATTCGTTGTGTGACATGAGTGCGGACGTTGCCCTGGAGCAGAAGAACATCATGTGTGTTGACCAAAGCTGGTTGTTTCTGCAGCAATTTCCAGTGTATCTGATGTAATTCAACACAATAATGTTCTTCAGTGATGGTTTGGCCTCTTGCCAAGAAACTCTGATGAATTATTCTGGCTGTGGACCACCAAACAAGGAGCATCATCATCTTGGTGTGTAGGGGTGGCTTAGGATGCCATCCAGCAAGCTGTGTCTTGCCTAACCATTGTGCAGATTGTTTCCGATTATCATAAAGGACCCACTTCTCATTGCAGGTGATGATTCAATGCAGTAGAGGTTCCTATTTACTCCTGGCAAGCAGCAATGTGCAGACTTCCAAACGCCTAGTCTTGTTGGCAGTTGTCAACTCATGTGACAGTCATATGTCCAGCTTTTTTACCTTTCCCAGCGCTGCCAGACACTGAACAACTGTCGTGTGGTGGACACCTACGGGTACCTCTGCAGCTATCTTGCGACACATTTTTCGGGGGTCAGAAACAGCAACAGGTCGGTGACCACGTGTTCCATTTTGTAGGTCCATATTTCCGCTTCGAAACTTCACAAACCATCGCCGAATGGTTCGTTCATTGGCTGTATTCTCCCAAACACTTTGTTAATGTTTCGAGCGACAATTCCTGCAGAATGGTCCAGTTTGAATTTATACAAAAAAGATGACTCTCAAATCCGGCACCTGCATGTTTCCTTTGCAAGCCATGTTACGTCCAAACAAACGACGCCTGAACCTTGTTCTTCACACACGTGCTAGCTGTTTATAGTAACTGTGACGTAATACCAGCAACACCCGTGGGTGGTTCCATTCCACTGTGGTGGGGGTCTGGCTCCACTGCTCATTCATGCCAACGCAATATTTGACTCCTTAGTTTTTCAAAAACAATATTTATCTTCATTATATATTATCCAAATTCACACGAACATAAGAAATGACCCTGACACCAATGAAAGGTGTGATGTAGCTATGAAACTCCATCTGCACATGCACAAGCTAAAATCTGGCTTCAAGATAGAAAGAAAAGCTGAACTGCAAGTGCATTACTGAGAGAGAATTGGTAACATTTGATCTAGGACATCTTACAGGTTACACCCCATCGTGTTATACATCACTTTAAACTCTTGTGAATAGAAGGTAAACCCACCCCCCTGTTGAGGGGTCAAGAAGAAACAAAAATTTCACTATGATGCCCCATTTTCATTCATTCATTCACATACATACATACATACATACAGACATACAGACATACATACATACATACATACATACATACATACATACATACACACATACATACATACATACATACATACATACCACTAAGCTGTTCTCTGAGATTCAGAGGTTAGCTCCACAAAGAAATTACCAGATAAATAAATTTTTAACTGATTATTTACTTACTGTTGCCGTATCTCTTTCGCATTTGCCCTTTTTCAGTTCCAGGTCGATTCCGTGGTGGACCATCCTTCTCAAATGTGGTAAGTCCACCATATCCCACACTTGAGCAATTTTTTAATATTCCTTGTGTCTTTTTAATCAGGTAAGTGCATCAGTGTGGGGGATTAGCCCACAGCTGATGGTTCCAGTTGGTCATTCAACCTAAGGATTCTGGAACAAAACCCAGTGAGCTGGGGTCTTTTTGCCAATGTCACACAGAACTAGCACGAAAAAATTCATTTTTGTATCATTTTTGTAATGTCTTGTATCATATTTAGCATCAGGTTCTCGTAATTCACGCAGATTGCAATGGGATACTGTTATGTTTATGTAAAACATGATATAATGTTCAGTGTGATAGTTTAATAAAATATATTGCTGAGTAACAAATAAATTAAATACTGTCATGCCACTTCATGGAATAGCAGTGTTAGAATTAGAAATAAATCTTCTAGTGGCCCATCGAACCACTAGAATTTGCAAACCACTGGTCCACCAAAATGCCCACTGGTCCGTAAAAAAATAATAAAAAAAATTAAAGACATTTACAATATATGTAGAAAATAACACATCATTTCAAAGGAATTATCTCCAATATTTGTTTTTAAACCTATCATTAGTTGGCAGCCTAAAAAGAAAACCATACAGCAAGGTAAAAGAAATAGAAATTCATTTTTTAACTTGGGACAAATTAGAAAAAAAAAAAAAAACTTACTGGCCATCTGTGCCAGTAAAATCAGTAGTTCAGTGGTCCTGTGGAAGTTTTACTGGCCAATGGCCAGCAGACCACTGGGTCATTTGAATGCTGGGATAGCATTAAAATATCAGATTTCAACAAATGGTAAAAAAAAAAAAAAATGGTAAAAAAACATATAGATAAAAAAAAAAAAGATTGGTGTATGGAATACTAGAGGTATAAATGGCAAGATGAGTGAGGTGATTGAGGAGATGTTGAAATCTGATTTTTTAATTGTTGACCTACTTCTGCTACCCATTTCCATTATATCAAAATGTTATGAATTAATACTGCTGTCGGGAAAGATTCATAGCCTAAACACGAAGCAAACATTACACAGAAAAAGACTACACTCCCTAGCTTTTATTTTATGGAAATTTATAAAACAAGGTCAAATTAAGTTCATCAAGACAAACATGGGGAAAAAACCACATCTGAAATCAACCTGGAATGACACTGTTATATATCAAAATGTAGGGATCAGTGACAAATGCACATTAATACTACTCACCAATCATTAGCATTGACCTATAAAATTAAAAAGATATTAAATCAACTAGAATGAGTGCCAACATTTCAGCCCATCTCCTAAAAATGATGCCATGCTCACTGAAAGCAATTATTGTTTCTTCAGAATAAATTAAACCTGCTGTATTACATTACATTTTGCACAGATCTGAAAGAATATTCATAGTTTGAGATTGTACATTAAGTTAGGTGGTACTGTTGTACAAATATATTGAAAACATCAATTTATTTTCACAAAACTATACTGTTCTTTACATACACTGCCCGAAATAAAAAATGCCACACCATGAAAGAATGCTTGAAAACAGACCAAATTGCACACACAGATAGCCAAGTAGGTCCTGAACAAATGATTTAATTGTCCCATACAGACTAGGCTCCAGTGGCCGAATATACAGGATGATCAATAAGGAGTGTGGCCACCATTTTGGGAGATACAGAGTTGAATCCGACGTGGCATCGAGGCAATGAGAGTCCGAATAGAGTCCTGGGGTATCGTGGACCATGTGGTGTTGATCTGAGTCCACAGTTCATCTTCATTTTGCGGGGGTGGGAGGGTACTCAACAGACGTCCAATCGTGTCCCACAGATGCTCGATGGGCAAGAAGTCAGGGGATCGTGCTGGACACAGAAGCATCCGCACACCATGTAAAGCATTCATGTTGATCCGAGAAGTACGTGGCCGGGTGTTATCCTGTTGAAAAACGGCATTTGGGATGCCCTGCAGATACGGTAGTGCCACAGGCCGCAGCACTTCGTCAGCATAGCAGCGTGCCGTTAATGTGCTCGTAATGCATACCAGTGGCTGTTGGCGCTGATAGCAACCCATACCATTATTCCGCATTGCCGGGCAGTGTGGTGCTTCACAATGATGAAGGAATTCACCCATTGGCCACGTCACAATTTGTCGCTGAACACCACACTGTTCCATTCGGAACCCCATGCAGCAACACCATGGCAAGCGATGACGACAATGGCCTGCTGTTAAGGATAGCCTTCGCAACGGACAGCAAACCAGATGCAACCAATTGGTGTCACACTGTCCGCGTCGACATCAGATCATCCAAGCCTCCCCGTACACTCTGCAACATGTCGCCCATTGTGGCCTGTGGGTCCGCTACGGAACAACGTCGGATGCAACAATTGGTGTGCTTGGACATCCATCTCTGTGCTCCAGTCTCCCTATGACATTGCGCAGATCCTTCCTGGGACCACTTTATCCAAATGCGAACGAAAGTTGTGACCTCATGTTGCATTTTTTCCGCAATATGACGCAAGGACCATCTGGCAGTACGAAGGCCTATGATGACACCTCTCATGAACTCATCCATTTGATGACAACGTGTACAAGAGTGTCTTAATGGTATTGGCACCCCTTGTCCGTTCTCCAGACACGGTTACAGCAGAACCACTTACTTCTCGCGGCCGTGACGATGTCTCGACTGATGGCTTCATGGGCTGGTTGTCAGCTTATATCAAGCACACCGTTCGTGCGATTGGACTGCAAATGCAATCATTTGCATAACCTGCACGTGTGCACCAACCCTGCAATTTGTATGGCGTTGCGTTCATGTCTTCGTGGTGTGGCATTTTCTCTCTCAGGCAGTGTACTTTGTTAGGTTTTCGACAGACTAACAAGTCCAGTTTACAGCATCTGCTATAATGTTCTGTGTAAGAGTCAGGTTACAATCTTATATTCCTTGAATAATGAGCATAATAGTTTTGCTCATTTTTCAAGGAATGTTGGGTAACTACCTAATTTTTGAAAACACTTCAATTTGCTGCCAGGGCAACTGGCAAAATATTAGATGCCACTTATTATGAAGCAACCAACCTTTTTACTCATTAATTACAACCTCTCTCCCACATTTTTTCCCCTCTGCAATTTATATCTTGCCCCAAAGTTCTATTTGAATCAAACAACATCATTTGAAGATGCATAGTGATACCAGCAATGGTTTCATTTTTATGTTCTGTGTATCCATTTCTTCCTGTTGCTGCAAGGCAGAGAAAGTGAAGATTTGTTTATATTTTATCTTGTACATGTGTTCCAAGTTTTAGAATGGAGTATGAAGGAGGTTTGTCCAATTGTTCTCTCTTTCAACCTCCCCAGGAAGTCAGAGTTTGAAAGCCACATACAGCAATCTTGACACGCAACTTTAGCTTCACTGACATTCATCACACATTTCACACACAAGATCTTTTGTACCAGTGCTGAAACAAGACAAGCCCAAACCAGGCTTGGGCCCTGAAAGACACCCCCCCCTTTTTCTAACTGTGATTTTATGTGATTTAGAATATAAATCTTTAATTACACTTCTAAGTTGGTAAAGGGAATTCGACAACTGGGTCTGACAGGAGTGTAGTGGAGACTGGAGAGAGCCATTTACTATGGGCTAGGGAGCAAATACTGTAGACCAAGCATTAATGTATTTCTGATAAGAAGGAAAAGTTTCTTCTCAAGGACTGTAGATAGAAGATACCATACAGTTGAAATTTCATTACCTCTTCCCATGAAGGGGATGAAATCTCAACTCTTGTAACATTTCCACATATCTAGGTCCATTTGTGATAGTGTTGGATGGTAAGAAGTATTGGGCAGCAGTACCAGATTTTGGCACAGGCCCCATATTATTTGGCTTGGAGGATGTTTCATGGTAGCAACTGCATATTTCTCATCAAATTTCTTTCCTCTTGGACGTCAGATGCTTTGCATATGTAACACAAATTGCTGAAATTTTGATCATATTGAGAAAAAAAAAAAAAAAAAAAATCCAATTTTTAGCAGTCCACAACTGATATTTTCTAGTGAGCTGTAATTTAATTTTTTTATAATGGGAGTCAGTTGAGGCTTTTGAGCATGTTTGCAAGTTTTTAATCCAAATTCTTTTCTCAAACATATTGAAACAGACTGATACTAAAATCTGTTTCTTTAGAATGCAGAGACTCCTGGATCTTCTTGCAGGAACTCCTCAAATAATGATTTGTAGTATATCATCGTCATCTCAGGGAGTTGTTTTCCTTGGATTGTCACTCCTCTTCTGATCGCAAAATATCCCATCATCTTTAAATGATTGCATTCTGCATAGAAGGCCTGTTGATGTACAACTTTGTGATTACTTTGCATTCAGAGTATTCTTCTTTGTATAAAGTCGTCACTGTTTGTGCCCTCTGGACTAAGCTTAGTGATGTTTTTTTGCCCTTAATGCTAGATAGAGAAAATGCACATCACAACTTCTCTATAAGGAGCCAAAGACCAACTGAACTTCAAATGGTTGGGGAACTCTATAAATCTTCACTGTAGACATTGATGCTGTTACAAAATGAAATGAAGTAGTCATGAAATGATATGATTCAGTCTGATGAAGTGGTAAAAAATAATTGGTGATCTTAAACTTCTACAAATAACTGTACTACAACAGTACAAAAACGAACTGTGGAAAACTAGATGCAAGCAAGTGATTTTGGTACCAACAACTTTATAAAAAAAACAACAACAGCATATCCATAAAGTCTTTCCCACATTACAAAAATTAATATAGAAAATCTATGTAAGTTAAAATATTAGGGGTATGCAAAAGTTTCTGCCATCCTTGCTAGTGGGCACCGGCCAGCGACCCATGCTGTCTGTTCATACAGGAGGCCAAACATGGCGGTCGATAAAGTTCTTTTGTGGCACTGTTTGTTATTCATGTTTAATTTAGGGAAAAGTGTGAGTGAAGCATACGGTTCAATATGTCAGTCATATGGCAAAATGGTTATAGGTCAGTGGACATGTAGAGAATGGTTTGCCATGTTTAAGAAAGGTGATCTAAGCTTGGAAGGCAAGCCACGTGCAGGTAGACCGCAGGAACTCGCAGACGAGGAACTAGAATCGCTGTTGTAAGAGGATGCCACACAACTGCCGAAACATTTGAAAGCGGCTCAATCGACGGTGGTATGGCATCTACAGGCCTTGGGGAAGATCCGGAAGATTGGTAAGTGGGTTCCGCAAACTTTAACGGAGTGTCATATTGGCCAACGATTGGGCATCTGCATGTCGTTGCTGAAGAGGTTTCAAGGAAAGAATTTCTTGTGGAAGGTTGTCACCGGAAATGAAAAATGGGTCTACTGCGACAACCCGGTACGCAAGCGATCCTAGGTCAACCCAGGCCAGCCATCAACATCCACTGCAAAACAGGATATCCACAGGGGAAAAGGTGCTGTTGTGTGTGTGGTGGGATATGCAGGGAGTGCTGTACTTTGAACTGTTGAAACCGAGCAAAAAAATCACTGCACAGCGATATAGCGATCAGTTGATGAAACTGAATGCCACAATCGAGCAAAAACGCCCATGGACAGGTAAAGGATGTCATCCTGTTACACAATAATGCCTGACTACATGTCAGTGGCACCATGAAATCAACCCTTGAACAGTTACATTGGGAGGTTTAACCGCACTTGGCTTACTCCCCGGACATTGCACCCTGACTTTCATCTGTTTCACTCTATGCAACATGCCTTTACCCAACAGCAGTTCACCACAGTTCCAGAGGTGGAAAATTTCGTCACTGCGTTCTTCTGCTCAAAACCCAACTCTTTCTATCACAGAAGCATTCATTTTTTGCCTGAAAAATGGCAAAAGGTCATTGATGCTAGTGGCCAATATTTCGTTGAATAAATGTGTACTGGTTTTCTGATTGTTCCTGCTTCCTTTCTCCGTAAAATGGAGGAAACTCTTGCATACCCCTAATAAAATGCTGGCAACATAATATAGCAGCACTCAAAGTTTTTTTTTCTGTTCTTCAGGTGAGTGCTACTGCTAAATAAAAGGAGCATTTCATCAATAATGGCTTCCATGCAAGAAAAAGTGGCATGCATGTTTGTGGTTCCATGAGACTAAATTAGCAGTTACTGTTCAGCATCATTTCAGAAAAGAGTACAGACGATCACCACCAGACCAAAACAGTATAAAAGCTTGATACGAAAAGTTTAGTGACGGCTAGTGTTGGCGATCTCCCATAAACGGACTGATCACCTGTTACACAAGAGACAGCTGCAGCTGTTCAGCAGACATTTTTGCAAAACTCAAGGAAATCCATTCATCATTTTTCACTGGAAACAGAGATTTCCAGTGCCATGGTTTACAAAATTTTGCACAAACGTCTTCATCTGTATGTTTATAAGGTACAGATCATTCAAGCTAAAGCCTGATGACCAGCCTCGCCATGCTGCATTTACGATGATGTTGCAGCACATAACTCGTGATAGTGATCATCTGCACCGTGTCTGCTTCTCAGATGAAGCCACATTCCATGTCTCTGGTACAGTAAACAGGCCTAACATGCAAATCTGGGGATCAAAAAGTCCCCATTATGTCATTGAACAACAGAGGGCTAGCCTGAAAGTGAACATATGGTGTGGTCTGATGCATAACAGAATCATGGGACCCCCAAGTATACGTCACATGTTACTGTGGACTTTTTTTTTACAGAGCCCACGGTAACATGTAACGTGTACCTGGAAATGATGGAACTTTTTGTGGCACCTCAGTCGCATGTACTCCAATCTTCGGTTGTTTTCCAACCAGATGGTGCCCTACCACATAGGCCGATGATGGTTTGTGAGTTCCTGAATGGCACATTTCTGGACATATGAATTGGCCGCAATGGTCCCATGACATAACCCCTCTAGACTTTTTCCTGTGAGGTTATGTGAAAGACCAAGTTTACTCTAGCTGTGTTCCGGATTAATTATCTTAGTAACTATTTAGCTCTGACCAAATTTCTGTTCAACACATTGACAGGGAATTCTCACTTTGGCTATAGGCTTGCCATAGACATTCATGAACTCAAAGTTGTTACTAATTAGCACAAAATATAAGCATTTGCTTACCTTGTCTATTGCAATATAGAATCCATGTAAAATTTGTGAATATCAATTGATACTAATTGAGTATTTACTAATGTATGTTATAGTGTTCTGGATGTCGAAACGTTGAAGAGCAGAATAACAGACATTGGTTCTGTCTCTGCTGAGATGTTATCCAAACATGGTGTGAAATCGAATATCACTTAGATGTCCTCCGGGCCACAAATGGCACCCATGTGGAGGTGTACTGACACTGTAAAAAAATCTTTGCTTGTGCACCAACATTGTTGTGCAATCCCTCTTTTTGTACCTGTAATACATTTTTTTATATTGATTTTTGTAATGTGGGAAAGACTTTATGGACACCCTGTATATATTTACATAATTACAAATCATGAGTAAAATCATACCTTCAGATATTAATGCTGGCAACTGGAAACACAAGCTTTTACCACCTCCTGTTGGCATGATCAATATACAATCATGCTTAGATAAAACAGCATTCATGGTAGATAGCTGATAGGGCCTGAATTTCTGTATTTTAAAAACATTCTGTAATGTTTCAACCAATTTTCCTGACCATGGATTATCTGAAAGAAAAAAAAAGTAAAGCCTTTTAAGATTTAACATTTCAATAAAAAGCACACAAAAATGGCAACAATAAAATTATTCCGTGTCAGGTTTTTTGTTCCTCCAATTGCTATAGCTTCCTACAGTTACAAGCCACATAGTCTTAAGAGCAACTGGTTCAAGTAAAAGGGAAGATGCTATTCATGTACCTCACCTGTATTCACACCTAAGTCCATAGCAAGGGCAGCCATAGCTTCATGTCCAGGATGTGGCACACAGAAATTATAAACAAAAATAACATATGCAAACACTCACATAAAAACTCCCCTTGGTGTTACCTAATAATTTTCATGAAATGTACATACACACAATGGAAAAATTTCACTAAATAACAGAAAACCTTTGCCGTACACGAAATAAATGTGTAGATGAATTTAAAGAGCATGTTGGAATAATGAATTTTTTTCCTCTTTCGAAGTTTGTGTCTTCTGACCATCCCTTGCACTACAAAGACAGCAATCAATAAGTCAAAAATAAGGGGGAAATATCGTTCTGAAAGAAGCTCGGAGAGATCTTTGTTTAACAGTAAGCACAGCAAAAATGGCTATAATAAATGATGAAATATTTTTTTCAGTTCTTTATCTTTCAGACTTTTCAAGCACATGCATACTACCAACTGATATTCATTGAGAAATTTCAGTATTACTTGCTACTGCACATTTCCACTCTGCTGTCTTAATGTTTTACTACACACACACAAATGAAAAAACAAAACAACAGTAATCAATAAGACAAAAAAAGTCTTATTTGTCCTTCTGAAGAACTGCAACGGTGTACACAGAAAAGCAAAAACATTATAACTAGTGTTAACTTATGCAAATTAAATCAACTGCAGGTGAATAACAGTGCATGTGATGTGAAGGTCATGAAATGGTATAAATAACACCTGATATTGAACTCTGTTAATTAGTGTTACTCTTATTCTTCAGATGGAAATGATAGTAGACTTAAATATTTAAGTTTGCCAAAGGCCAAATTGTAATGGCCAGACAACTGGATCAGGACACTTCAAAGACTACAAAGCTGGAGGGGTGCTCATGGTCAGCCATGGTCAGTACCTTCAAAATGTGGTCTGAGGAGGGAAAACCACAAACAACCGGCGAGGTGTGGGCCAACCACGACTCACTGATGCAAGAGGTGAGCGAAGGCTATCCCACGTGGACGAACCAATAGAAGAAATACTGAGATGCAACTCATTGGTAATTTGAATGCTGGTGACAGAAGTAAATGTGTCACAACACACAGTACATCGAACCTTGCTGAAAATGGGGTTGCATAGTCACAGGATGCTCTGGGTGCCCAGGCTAACCTCGGTTCACCATTGAGAGCACCTACAATGAGAACCTAAGCATCAAAACTGGACCTTAAATGATGCGAAGAAGGTTTGCTCCGATAAATCTAATTTCCTGTTGCACTGTGTGGATAGCCTGGTATGTGTGTGTCGTTTACTCGGGAAAGTGTTGGCACCAGCATGCACCATGTGATGAAAACAAGTCGGTGGAGGAAGTAATGTTCTGGGCAATGTTCAGCTGGGAAACCCTGAGTACAGTCAGTCATGTGCAAGAAACTATGACATCTACCACCTGCCTAAACTTCATTGCAGAACATGTACATTGTTTCATGACACTATTTCTCTCTACTAGTTGCTTCTTTCAGCAGGATAATGCACCATGCCCTTACATTATGTAGAAAATTAGTTCTGTTTCAATTATAGAAACTGCTACAACTAAATGTCCCAAAAGAAATTAAATTTTTGAATAAATATGTTTCAAAAATACTATACACATAACAGTCCTTCATAATAATGCACAGTTTTCAGAAACAGTTCATTATATCATATAATCTAAATTTGTGAAGTGTCATAAGTTTTCAGAAAAAACAACAACATGAACAACCACATATTATTTAAACAAGACTATTGCAAATAACAAGAAAATGGCGTTACTATTACTAGGTCCAATTTCACAGAAAATTCACGAGGTGTGAAAATGAATGGCTGTCATTAGTCAAAGATACTTGCTGGTGTGAGAAAGTTGACATGGGAAGAGTTGAACTTTTATCCCCTTCCAATTGGACCTTGGCCATACTGGTACAACTAATAGTTGCTCAGCTAAGTGAGCATTTCCCAACAGAAGTTAACCACATTACATATTGAAGTCAAATATATGCAGAAGTATGCTATAAATGAAGGGATTGTGCTACGTAGCTCACAGTATGATCATATTGACGTAATAATGTCAGTCAATTACTGTTCAACATGTTATTCTAGATTAATATAGAGATTTCAGACGTGAGCTGGACTAATAATAAGCATATAATATGTTCAATTAACCAAATATTATACAATATTTATAGGACAAAATATTAATACTCACAACATTGATGGTTTTGTCCATTTCTTGTGGTATATGACATTTCTGTGAAAACCATTCGAGAATACCTTGTCTATATACAAAACGTCATGAGAATAACACTTGTTACATAGAGTTTGAACTAAAGAGTGAATGTCCGACATATATACGATATGAACGATAAAAGGACTATGCAGCTTTAAGACTACACAATGAAGACTAGATAGGAATAAAAACATTTAAAAGATATACGAAATGATGTAAAACAAGCAATCCTGGTTCACTTCGTTCAACCTCCCTGAACAAGACTGGTTTCAGCAAATATCATGCTATCTTCAGTGGTCTATCCTCACAGCAGAAATGAACTCTCAACAATGTTGCACACAGGCCCGAGATATCGAGATGTGTGCAACATTGTTGAGAGTTCATTCTTGCTGTGAGGATAGACCATGTATACTATCACTGAAGACGGCATGATATTTGCTGAAACCGGTCTGGTTGAGCGAGGTTGAACGAAGTGAACCAGGATTGCTTGTTTTACTTCCTTTCACTTATATATCTTTCAAATGTTTTTATTCCTATCATGTCTTTATTGTGTAGTCTTAAAGCTGCATAGTCCATTTATCGTTCATATTGCATACATGTCGGACATTCACTCTTTAGTTCAAACTCTATGTAACAAGTGTTATTCTCGTGACGTTTCGTATATAGACGAGGTATATTCTCGAATAGTCTTCGCAGAAATCTCATATACCACAAGAAATGAACATAACCATCAATTTCGTGAGTACTGATATTTTGTCCTATAAATATTGTATAATATTTGGTTATTTGAAAATATTATATGTTTATTATTAGTCTGGCTCATGTCTGAAGTCTCTATATTAATGTGTTGAACAGTAATTCACTGACATTATTATGTCAGTAGGATCAGACTACATTATGTGGTTGTTAATATACTTGTCCGCAGGCAATGAGTAAAATCATCAACAGACTGCTGTCATGACCTGCAAACCACCAGCAAGAGGAAAAAGAGTTGTGAGCTGTTAGCGGACACTGCAAACTTTCGAGAAATATTTGAAGCTTGATTTAGCTGATCCAGTAATGTGCATTAATTTAAAATTGAAATGAAGCTAACTGACATGGCATACCTCTCTGATATATTCAAGAAATAAGGAGATTATCATTCAACTGCAAGAGACCTTCCTACATATCAAAAGCACATGCCACTATGCCTCTGCATTATTGCTATTTTTTCAGCAGCACACTATGGTGAAGACTAGGGAGGAGCACCAATGACTTTGAAGAATGTGGCAAACTTTAATTGAGCTTCATGCTGTTTTTACCATTTATCATATCCTTCAACAAAAGAAAGTTTTAATAATAAGGCTGTGCTTTGCAGTTAGATAATGTGATTAACTGTGCCATTTCATGTCCAGTCAACACTTCATTTTTATTTAGTCAGTCAACACTTCATGTCCAGAATCATCATCTTTAAACCACTAGATTACTATTGATAATTGAATCTTTTTCTTTAGCTTTCAGAATAGCACCATGGCAATCACCAACATGAAGATGAAAAGGACACAAAAGTGTTCCTTAGCCATTGCTCAAAATTGATATTTTCACTGTCTTGCATGCTGAAGGAAAGTTGAAAACCTTCACATTACAACTTCTGAAGTTCTGCATAGTTTGTTGTTCTCTTGTATCTAAAACAAATTAAAAACAATAATATCCTAAATGGCTGGGCAGCATCTGGTATGTTGAGGAAAAGAGCAGATGAGTGGGCATTGACTTTTTACTGAAAGGCCAGTCAGCCATTCTTGCATCATGTGGTACAGTACAACCTTCTTTACAGGTTTCAACGTGTTTAAAAAAAACTAAATGAATCAGTTGTTAATTGGATATATTTACATGTGAAAACTGTAATCTGTTCAAGGGGCAAAAATAACCAACACATCCTAAAATCCTACATTTATTAAATGGATATTTTTATGTACAGTATTCCAAATACAATTTCACATGGAATGAGATAGGCACACAAGATTATTTCAAAATATGTTATGTTTTTTCTTTTTTTCTTTTTTTTTTTGTAAATGTGTGCTGATGTGATTAAATCAAAACATCAGGCAAAGTAACACAAGAGCTGTTTACACTGCCATCTAAAATTATGACTACAAAACAAACACACTGTTCATTGGCTCAGTGCAGCTCACAAACCACTTTTAAGCTCTCTCATTGGTCAAAATTGGCACTGATGTGCAGGTGTACAATAAGTGTTAAAAGAGATTGTTAATGGATCCAGCATTGGTAGTTGGACCAATGTAACTCAAGAGGATACAAATCGTTAAACAATTTATTGGTACTGGATTTAAAAGCCAAACAAGGTTTGTGCATTTGCCATATTCACAATGTACAGATCTGTTAAATTGAGGAATTTCTGTACTGGGAACAATGACCATATATGGAACTCCTACTAAAAGTTCATGTATAAAATGCATTGAACACTTTATAATGAACACATAGCTTAAGTCTACCTAGTTTCTCTCAATTACTGATACTTAATGCTAGGTTGTGACCAGAGTTGGAAACAGGTCAAAATGTTTGGACCTGTACCTAACCCGGACGTCACATAATTGGACCCAAACGGGAAAATTTGCTTTGACCTATAAATTCAAAACTCAATTTATAATTATACATAATCATGTATAAGTATAATACATAATCATATATATACACAAGGCATTCAAAAAGCCTCTCCGCAGTGGGTATCATAGGTTATATAGAAATCACATAAAAGTATTACGGAAAGGTATAATTTTACACATTTTCAAACACATCTGCCCTAATCAAAAAGTCCCTCCACAGTAATGTTACGGTTGTTCCACTTAATTTTAATGCTGCCACAGTCAAAATTTTTGAATTAAGTAACTTGTTGTATGTTTAATTTCAGTTTTTGTTGTTTTCTTGATAACATATCGAGTTTCAGAATACGTGAAAGTTGGTGTTGCTGTGAAACGTATTCTGGTTTCTTAATGAGATGAAACAACTTCCAGCACGTCCTCCTCCTCTTTTTGTTTTCAACAAAAACATTTTTGTTGGCCTTGATGCCTTTTTCGATCTCCTTAATATTAAATTCATCCATTTTAACAAATAATGCATTAATTCCAACACAATCTGCAATGGGATGGGATGTCAGTTCATCAAGTGAAAACCTTTGAATGCTCAATGCAAAAGATGCGATATGAAAAGTAACTCTCAGTCTTACAAAGTGACATGCAGAGCATGAAGCACCTGAAAAGCAAGCGACAGGCATTTGCCAGTTTCTTGCTGCAGACAATTGCACTGAACACAAACATAAAAAAAATATTGTTTTATGAAATGATATCGTCGGCAGTGGAAATTTTCTTTGCTTTATTTAAGGAAGAGATGGCAATATTTTTGTATGACAAATCATTTTTCACTCAGCTGGCACCAGCATCGAGCACAAAATTCCACAGTACGCATTTTTCTTTGAAATATTTTTTTACTTTAAAAAAATAAAAGTTAAAACATAAATAAGACGGTCAAAATCGGGTCAAGAACACCTTGACCCTACCCATTTGACCCACAAGAAACTGTCGACCCGTTGACATCTTTGGTTGTGACCAAAAATCTCAGTCCAGTATTTTAAGACATTCACCAAATTAAGTTACAAACCTGTACTTTCCCAGTCTAAACTTGCTAATTTAGCAGATGAAGATTCCTGTATTTGCAGTCTTATTTCATCTCTTCTGTTCTCCAATCTGTGCTGCTTTCCTACCAGTTTTTGAATTGCACGGTCAATCTGAGAAATTTGCTGTTCAACAGATGCTAACTCATTTTGAAGATCTAGAGATAAGAAAAATTGTTTGCATTCATTACCTGTACAATGTGTAATTTAACACGAAAAACTTGTCAGTCAAATAATATGTACAAACACAGTCAATATTCAAAGCCCAAAATAACAAATAATAAAAAATCCAACTTTGTGACATGATTTAACACACAATGAGATTTTGACATTCTCATCTGCACAGCATTTTTTAATTCAGTTTTTTCATTTTGTGAGAAACAGTACTATGTACAGTAATGAAAAATTTATTGATGGGAATTCTATTATAGAGGATAAATTTTTAGGTACATTACCTCTCAATTTTCAATCTATATACTAGATCAGTGTTTCCCAATCGCTGGTCTGCGAGGTTTTATCTGCTGGTCCATGAGAAATGAGTGAATTTAATTTTCTTTTGAACCAAAATGGAGTCAAAGTAGGAGGTGATCTAGATCTAAAAATTTTTGAACACCTGTCACGGAAGATTAAAGGAAGCTTGGTCATTAATTTCTTCACAGAAGATCTGAACTCCTACAGGCTAACTCATCAGGAAAAGGAAAGCTTTGTTGAACTTCCTTTTGATGCCAGTCTGGTATCGATATTCAGATCCAAATCTCCGACACAGTTTTGGGGTATTATGGAGAAAGAATATCAAAGTCTCAGCGACAAAGCTCTAAAACCATTGGTAACTTTTTCAGCCACGTATTTATTGCGAGAAAACCTTTTCAGCCGTTTCAGCAATCAAAACAAAACACAAGAACATAATAGACATTAATGCTGTACTGCGTCTTGCAGAAACGATGCTAGAATCAGGGTTCGAGAAGATCATAGCAAAGCAGCAGCGAAAGGCATTGTACTGACCCCAGACAAAAAAGATATTAACGGTAAGGAGAATATTGTGGTATATTGATTATGGATTGCACTTATTAATCATTAAAGAATATTAACAGATTAAATGATATTAGCTTTAAGTGGGTGACATAGAATAATCTGGTATATAAATTATGGATTGTACGTAGTGATCATTATAACGTAGAATATTACAAGATTAAATGCTAGAAAATAGCCTAAAGGTTTTGTTCTGGCATCGCCGGTCTGCAAAAGTTTTCCTGACAGTTTGCTGGTCCGCAAATGCAAAACAGTTGGGAACCACTGCACTAGATCACCATCAGGAGTTCCTGCCTGAGAAGATGATGATCAGGAACTCCTGATGGTGCTTCTCAGGCAGGAACTCCTGATGGTGCTTCTCAGGCAGGAACTCCTCATGATGATTCAGTGCATAGACAAAAAATTTGAGAGCTAATGTACCTAAAAATTTATCCTCTATAATTCCTGTTAATAAGTTTTGAGTAACTAACACTAATTAGAAGAAGCTGTGAAGTCATAAATCACTAGTATTACATCTTTTTATTCCCAAGAAGAAAAGAAAAAGATACAATGAAAACAGAATTGTGAGAGTATGGCATTATTAATTCAAGTTGCTATCTTTAATCTATACGAGCTCTGATCAAAAAGTACCGAGACTAGGCCGATATCCAACAAAGTACTTGTACTTTACTTAAGTCTGGCTATGATCTCCCTCAAAGCAGTCTCCTTTGGCAGCGATACACCGCTGTCATCGTTTCTGACACTGTTGGAACGCTCCGTGGAAGTCCTGTTCGCGAATCGTGTCAAGCACCGTCTGCAATTCGTGCTGGATCTCGTCCGTGGTTTCAAAATGGCCACCCTTGAGCTTCATCTTTGGGAACAGAAAGAAGTCGCAGAGGATCCCCAGTGATGACTCGCACGAGTCTCCTCCTCAGTGATCACCTGCGACCGGAACGTTAGATCATTCACCACTTGCTGACGAAGATCTTGACGCGTCAATATCAGTTCAAAAAACGTTAAATTCCATGTTAATTAATGAACGTCACTACTTGGCACATTACATTAAGTTAATTAGCAGAAACTCACATAAGTCCTGTCATTTTCTGTTCTTTACGTTTTTACTCAAGTTCGCTGAAAACCACGATATCCGGACTCCCTAACCTCTTATTCATTCAGGTGGTATCATATTGAGGGTGAATGGCTCGATTATTTAAAATATGAAATAAAGAACACATAACTTATTTCTTGATAGAAGATGAATGATAGGGTTAAAATAATACCATTGTTACCTCATTGGTTTGCAGTCTCCTTTTGACTAGTTGCTCCCGGCATACACTCAAGCAACAACAAACTGCGTAGTCGAAGTTCCATAAAATCTACATTCTCCGTAGGCAACAATGAAATATTTATGATAGCTAAAACCTCTAAAAATCTTCTATTGAATACATAAAAACCCAGTTCTTAATAGAACTTGAAAGGAAATTAATCCAAAGAATAAATAAAATCCAAATAAAAAACCATAATTCAAACCTCAAATTCAACTTATGATGTATTATTTCATATTTTAAATAAATGAGCCATTCACCCTCAATAAGATTCCATCTGAACGAATAAGAGGTTAGGGAGTCCGGATATCGTGGTTTTCAGCGAACTTGAGTAAAAACGTGAAGAACAGAAAATGACAGAACTTATGTGAGTTTCTGCTAATGAACTTAATGATCTTGACACAGTTCGACACAGAGAGCCTTCTGTTCGGGGTGCAGAATCTTTGGCACAAACTTTGCAGCAATCCGGTGCAAATTCAAAACTGATGTCAGAATTTCTTGCACTGTTCCGTATGACACATAGATGAAAGTAGCTATGTCTTGAATGGTTCTCCGATGATCCTCATGCACCAATTCCCTAATTTTGTCCCCATTTTTGGGGGTTTTGCTCGAGGACAGTCGCCCTGACCTCTCGTCGTCTTCCAGTGCCGTTCTGCCTTTCTTGAAGCACGAGTGCCACTCACATGACTCATTGCCATAAGCCTGCCAGCACATTTCATGCGTCTCTGTTCCTGATTTGCCAAGTTTGACACAGAATTTGATGTTCGCTCGCTTCTCTAGTTTGCAGTCCATACTGAAATCATTGCTGTGCTCGGCATGTGGTCACCAAATATCATGTAGCATGACTCCCGATGTTCACAGAATGACGCCACTTGGCACAAAGACTCATGAAGGTTACTGCCCTCGACCGCTGCTCAAGCATCAGCATACTGCCATCTCTTGGCATGCTACGTACTTAGTCTTGGAACTTTTTGATCGCACTATGTATCAAAGAAAGGTGACTTGATCACGCTAGTTACGTTAACTAAAACTTTTACAAAAAGTTCGTAAGTTGGAAGCTTTCGACCTTATCTTAGGTCTTCATCACGCCAATGGAGGACTAAGATTGTTGCCAGATTCTACATTTGAATTTTTCCTATTTTTGTTGCCAAAACTTAGAATTGATCTCCAGATTAACGGAATGTAGAGAGGAGATTCGGAGTTGCAAGTCATTGAGTTGAAAATAATTTCTATGCTTTCACGGTAACGGAGGGCAAAACGATTGTCAAACGAAGCAATTCGTTTTGCTTCGTTCCAGTGGGGAACTGCAGATGTGTCTTCCATTGTCAAAATAGACAAGGCAGTGTTGGGATTGCCTTTCGAAACATCTTTTCTATGTTCTAAAATTCTATGGCTTATGCTCCTGTATGTGCTTCCAATGTCGGAGATCAATTCTAAGTTTTGGCAACAAAAATAGGAAAAATTCAAATGTAGAATCTGGCAACAATCTTAGTCCTCCATTGGCGTGATGAAGACCTAAGATAAGGTCGAAAGCTTCCAACTTACGAACTTTTTGTAAAAGTTTTAGTTAACGTAACTAGCGTGATCAAGTCACCTTTCTTTGTTAATATTGTTACGTGTTTTGCCCATAATCGTCACGCACTATGTATAAATTAAAAATACAATTCACTTCCTATTTATACTTGGATTTAATTTTAAACTAGTGTTTCCATTAATCCCAGAGCTCTTTCAAGATTTTAAAACATAGGCTTTTAATTAAGTACAATTTATGTTGTCAGTCCACAGTGTTTTCATGTATTGAACAACTTGTCCAATGAAATTATCATCCTCTTCAATTTTGAGTCACCATATTCTGCAGTTAAAGTACAAAAGATTATTCACGTAGTAATCAGATTATGACCTTGAACTGCTTTAGTTTATGGTTCACCATGCATAATATATTGAATGAAAATAAGAAAACTTGAAAATTGCATCTCCCTAGAGCAGGAGATGAACCTTTGTATTCTGCTTTCTGTTCAAGCATGCCATCTACTACATCACCCAGGACATTGAAGTTCAAAGCAGATGAAGCTAAGCACTTCCTACTTACGAATCTGAACAACTTCATATTTTCATTTGTCGAAGCACCCCAATGCTTCGTTGAAGTGCAATAAACCACCAGTACGTCAGATATGGAAATCAAAGAAACAATCCTCATAAATACATGGGAAAATCATATAATTATTCATGCAGTAATCAGATTATGCCTCTGAATTGCTCTAGTTTACTGTTTGCCATGCTACATCATATAAGAAACCTTGAAAATTCATCAACCTGGAGTTTGTAGTTTTCTGACATAATGTTACATGACCCACAATAAAAAACAGCAATTAAGAGTCACAATCTGGTTGCTGTGCTAATAATTATATGATTTTCCCCTGTATTTATGAGGAATATTTCTTCCATGGTCCCCTTTTATGTTAAAGTACATTTTGGCAAGGTGCATTCATTACCAGGTGAAATATTTAGGACAACATGCCATGCCAAAATATACTTTAGCTGTTTTGAAAAGTGGAAATTTCTATCATCATAGATGCTGATTCCAGGGTGCCTGAGTGTTTGGGGCCACTTCTAGTGACTTGCAGTGGAGGATGAGACCCTCCAATGTGGAGACTAGCCAATAATAAATTTTTACTCTGATACGTTCACGACTCAAACACCATATGGCAGCACAGCAGCAATCAACATTAACAAAAGTCAGGGCAGCAAATCTTGTCACTTTATAAATTTCATGTGGGAAGAGTGGTGAGCCAGCAATGCTTTAGCTTAGTGACCTGAGCCCAAGCTCTTAAGGTATAGTGACAAGATTTGCTGATCTATTTGCAGTGTTAGAATTAGAAATAAATCTTCTACTGGCCCAGCGGACCACTAGAATTTGCAAGCCCCTGGTCCGTAAAATAAAAAAAATAAAAAAACAACAACCTTAAAGATATTTAAAATATAAGTAGAAAATAACATATCGTTTTAATGGAATTATCTCCAATATTTGCTTTTAAACCCAACATTAGTTTGCAGCCTAAAAAGAAAACCACACAGCAAGGAAAAAGAAATAGAAATTCATTTTTTAACTTCTGACAAATTAAAAAAAAACAACAAAAAAAACAAAAAAAAACAAAAAAAAACCTGCCTAGCCATCTGGGCCAGTAAAACCAATAGTTCAGTGGTTTGACGACAGTTTTACTGGCCAATAGACCAGTGGGTAATTCAAACGCTGTATTTGTATATTTTTAGCGATATATATATACAGTATATATATATATATATATATATATGATGTAAGGTCAGGTGATGCGTAACATCACAGCCTCTCCTTGACAAATGTCACCCCTGCCTTCTCGTGGTGTATCCTGTTCCCACTAAAGGGGCTCTGACGACTGCCAATAGCGGTATAACTATACCATCGGGATTAGAGGAAATGCTATCCCACACTCACCAACCCGCTTGGCCAGCGTGGTGAGTTATGGCCAAACCCCTCCAAAATGACTCCACAACTTAAATCTTGGCCCTCAGTCTCTGGCAGCTGGAATGTACCTGGCCAAGGCAGCGGCCAGTGCGACATGAAGGCAGAGGATGCTAAGAATCACCGGAGGACCGGACTAGGCTGTCATCTGATGCTGACCTTGGCTACGTATAATGGAAGCTCCCTATCTTCTGATTCAAGGCTTCTTGAATTGGAAGAGGAACTACAAAGGATCAAGTGGGACATCGTCAGGCTAAGTGAGGTAAGGAGAAAATCTCATTGAACTGAAGAGTGGACATCTCTTCTACTACCGTGGGACAGATACTGGCAGAACTAGTGGTGTTGGATTTATAATAAACAAGAAACTGAAGGATAAAGTTGTAGAAGTTGAAAGTTCCTCTGACATAGCTGCATGACTTGTTATCTAACTCTCGAGAAGATACCAGTCTCAGATTATTCAAGCTTATGCACCTACCACAAGTCATTCTGAAGAAGAGATTGAAGAATTTTATGAGGAAATTCGTCATCTAAATAATAAAGGCAAGCAGCACTTGATCATTATGGGAGATTTCAATGCAAAAATAAGGCAACGGCAGCAGAACGAAACTTCAGTAGGTAAATTCGGTCACAGTAACAGAAACCAGCGTGGAAATACTCTCGTACAGTTTGCAGAGGCAGAAGGGTTTTTCATCATGAACTCCTTTTTCAAGAAAAAGTCGCAAAGGAAATGGACATGGAGGCATCCCAATGGATTGACAAGTGAAATTGATTTTATTATGTGCAACAAGAAATTTGTCATGGAAGACTGCAGTGTGCTGAACAAGTTCAACACAGGTAGTGACGATAGAATGGTAAGATGTAAGATGCACCTCAATGCTAAACTCCAGCTTGGCAAGCTTATAAAACAAAGTGTATTGACATGACCAACCTTAAAAACATCATAATATGCTCAAATTGGAAATGAGGAACAGATTCTCTGCTCTAAAAGGTCTAACGTCGGAAGAAGTGGACATCTCTGAAAATAACAGAAAACTAACCAAGGCTCTTGGAAACAGCAACAAAAATAGCTGGTACTAAGAACAAATTGCATATGAAAAAATTATCAGAAAAAACCAAAATTCTGATGAAAAAAAAATAATAAAGAGAGAGATAAGGACAACTAAAGGAGATGTGACTTCCAAAGTGGAATATATAGAACTATGCAAGACAGTACGAAAACGTATCACTGAAGATGTAAGGAAATTCAACTGTGAACTAGTGAGGAAAGCAATTGAAAACAATCAAAGCCTGAAGAGAGCAAAGGGACATCTGGGTAAGGGAAGAAAACAGATATGACTCTGAGAAAAGAAGATGGTTCTGTAACAAGAAATAGAGGTGAAATTTTGACAAGAGTGAAAGATTTCTACTCAAAACTACATATGTGAAAGGGATGACACATGTACTCCAGACGTTATGAAAGGTACCCGAGTTCTTCCAGTCCTCCCAGCAGAAGTTGTGCATGCAATCAATAACATGAAATGGGGAAAAGCTCCAGGAGAAGATGGAATTACCATAGACATCATACAAGAAGCAAGTGGAGAAATTAAAACAGTACTCGCCCAAGTTTTAACTCGGTGCCTTAATGAAGGGAAGATTCCTGAGGATTGGAACAATGCTACAATGATCCTGCTACATAAAAAAGATGACATTGAAGATCTCAGGAACTACAGACTTATCAGCTTCCTATCAGTGGTTTATAAAATCTTCACTAAAGTTCTATCACATCACTTGAAGGTGACACTGGACATGGCTCAACCGAGAAAACAAGCTGGATTCAGGAGTGGCTACAGCACTATAGATCATATCCACGTACTGACAGAACTAATTGAAAGAGGGAGGAAATATGAACTTCTGTTATGCATGCCTTTTATCGATTATGAAAAGGCCTTTGATTCGGTGAAACCATCAGCAGTTACAATGGCTTTGAAATCCTGCGGTATTGAAGATGCATATATTACACACATAAAAATTGGAAAGGGAGTGAGACAAAGTGACACCATATCTCCGAAGCTCTTTAATGCCACATTGGAAAATGTCTTTCAATCACTGAACTGGGAAAACAAAGGAATAAAGATTAATGGAAATTATCTAACCCACCTTCGTTTTGCTGATGGCGTAGTCATTTTTGCAACTACCCCATCAGAGCTGCAGAGTATGATCCAGGAACTTTCTGACGAGAGTAAAGAAGTGGGATTAAAAATGAACTTTCAGAAGAAAAGTGATGTTCAATGCTTTTACAAGAAATGAAGATTTATCGATTGATGGAGAAAAGCTGGAGATAAAAGGACACGTACGTTTATCTTGGACAGCAGTTATCAAGTGAGGGTCAGATTGATGAAGAAATTAATCCGCGTACAAAACTTGCCTGGAGAGCTTTTGGAAGAAACAACATAATTTTCAAGAGCAATATGCCATTATGCCTTAAAAGAAAAGACACACAAAGGCTGCAGACAACTCAAAGAATCATGGAGAGGTGCATGCTTGGTGTAACCAGGAGAGATAAGAAGAAGAACTCATGGATCCGAAAAATGACAAGAGTGGAAGACATCATGATCAGAGTTAAATCCCTGAAATGGCAATGGGCTGGACATACTGCCAAAAGGACAGACCATTGATGGTCTGTCCTTCTGGCAGTATTTAGATTGGATTCCAAGGGACAGGAAAAGACCCAGAAAAAGACCACATGGGAGATGGGTGGATGAAATTCGAAAGTCTGCGGGAGTGACATGGAGGAGACTGGCACAAGACAGACCGTTGTGGAGAAAACTTGGGGAGACCTTCGTCCAGTAGTGGATTGATAATGGTTGATGATGATAATGATATATATATATATATATATATATATATATATATATATATATATATATATATATATATCGTGGTGCATCCTGCTCCTACTAAAGGGGCTCTGACGACCGCCAATAGCGGTATAACTATACCATCGGGATTAGAGGAAATTCTATCCCACACTCACCAACCCGCTTGGCCAGCGTGGTGAGTTATGGCCAAACCCCTCTAAAATGACTCCACAACTTAAATCTTGGCCCTCAGTCTCCGGCAGCTGGAATGTACCTGGCCAAGGCAGCGGCCAGTGCGACATGAAGGCAGAGGGTGCTAAGAATCCCCGGAGGACCGGACTAAGCTGCCATCTGATGCTGACCTTGGCAACGTACAATGGACGCTCCCTATCTTCTGATTCAAGGCTTCTTGAATTGGAAGAGGAACTACAAAGGATCAAGTGGGACATCGTGGGGCTAAGTGAGGTAAGGAGAAAAGGAGAA
Organism: Macrothele yani; assembly: GCA_039090855.1. Lineage (NCBI taxonomy): Eukaryota > Metazoa > Arthropoda > Arachnida > Araneae > Macrothelidae > Macrothele > Macrothele yani. Next base: position 8,185,903 of record CM077009.1, read on the forward strand.
GATCTCATCGAACTGAAAAGTGGACATCTCTTCTACTATCGTGGGACAGATACTGGCAGAACTAGTGGTGTTGGATTTATAATAAACAAGAAACTGAAGGATAAAGTTGTAGAAGTTGAAAGTTCCTCTGACAGAGCTGCACGACTCGTTATCCAACTCTCAAAAAGATACCAGGCTCAGATTATTCAAACTTATGCACCCACCACAAGTCATCCTGAAGAAGAAATTGAAGAATTTTATGAGGAAATTTGTCATCTAAATAATAAAGGTAAGCAGCACTTGAAAATAATTATGGGAGATTTCAATGCAAAAATAGGGCAACGGCAACAGAATGAAACTTCAGTAGGTAAATTCGGTCACGGCAACAGAAACCAGCGTGGAAATACTCTCGTTGAGTTTGCAGAGGCAGAAGGGTTTTTCATCTTGAACTCCTTCTTCAAGAAAAAGCCACACAGGAAATGGACATGGAGACATCCAAATGGGACGACAAGTGAAATTGATTTTATTATGTGTAACAAAAAATTCGTCATAGAAGACTGCAGTGTGCTAAACAAGTTCAACACAGGTAGTGACCATAGATTGGTGAGATGTAAGATGCACCTCAACACTAAACTTGAACGTGGCAAGCTCATAAGACAAACAAAATCTATTGACATAACCAACCTTAAAAAACACCATAATACCTTCAAGTTGGAACTGAAGAACAGGTTCTCTGCTTTAGAAGGCCTAACATCGGAAGAAGTGGACATCTCTGAAGTTAACAGAAAAGTAACCAAAGCTCTTATGGAAACAGCAACAAAATTAGCTGGGTCTAAGAACAAGTTGCATGTAAATAAATTATCAGGAAAAACGAAAATGTTGATGCAAAAAGAAGAGAGATGAGGACAACTAAAGAAGATGTGACTTCCAAAGTGGAATACATAGAGCTATGCAAGACAGTACGAAAAAGTATCACTGAAGACGTAAGAAAATTCAACTGTGAACTAGTGAGGAAAGCAATTGAAAACAACCAAAGCCTAAAGATAGCAAAGGGACATCTCAGTAAGGGAAGAAAACAGATTATGGCACTGAGAAAAGAAGATGGTTCTGTAACAAGAAATAGAGGCAAAATTTTGACAAGAGGGAAAGATTTCTACTCCAAATTATATGAAAGGGATGATACATGCACTCCAGACATCATGAAAGATACCAGTACCAGAGTTCCTCCAGTCCTTCCAGCAGAAGTTGCACATGCAATCAAGAACATGAAGCGGGGAAAAGCTCCAGGAGAAGATGGAATTACTGTAGACATCATACAAGAAGCAAGTGGAGAAATCGAAACAGTACTCGCCCAAATTTTCACTCGATGCCTTAATGAAGGAAAGATTCCTGAGGATTGGAACACCGCTACAATGATCCTGCTACATAAGAAAGGTGACATTGAGGATCTCGGAAACTACAGACCTATCAGCCTCCTATCAGTAGTTTATAAAATCTTCACTAAAGTTCTTTCACACCGCTTGAAGGTAACACTGGACATGGCTCAACCGAGAGAACAAGCTGGATTCAGGAGTGGCTACAGCACAATAGATCATATCCATGTGCTGAGAGAACTAATTGAAAGAGCGAGGGAATATGAACTTCCATTGTGCATGGCTTTTATCGATTATGAAAAAGCCTTTGATTCGGTGAAACCATCAGCAGTTACAATGGCTCTGAAAACCTGCGGTATTGAAGATGCATACATTAATATTATTAATAACATCTATGAAAATGCAAGTGCAAAGATTAGGCTGTTTGAAAATACAACACACATAAAAATTGGAAAGGGAGTGAGACAAGGTGACACCATATCTCTGAAGCTCTTTAATGCCACATTGGAGGGTGTTTTTCAGTCACTGAGCTGGGAAAACAAGGGGATAAAGATTAATGGAGATTATCTAACCCACCTTCGTTTTGCTGATGACGTAGTAATTTTTGCAACTAGCCCATCAGAGCTGCAGAGTATGATCCAGAAACTTGCTGACAAGAGTAAAGAAGTGGGATTAAAAATGAACTTTCAGAAGACAAAAGTGATGTTCAATGCTTTTACAAGAAATGAAGATTTATCGATTGATGGAGAAAAGCTGGAGATAACAGACACGTACGTTTATCTTGGACAGCAGATATCAAGTGAGGGTCACATTGATGAAGAAATTAATCGGCGTACAAAACTTGCCTGGAGAGCTTTTGGAAGAAACAGCATAATTTTCAAGAGCAATATGCCATTATGTCTTAAAAGAAAAGTGTTTGATCAATGCATCCTTCCAGTGCTTACGTATGGTGCAGAGACGTGGACCTTAACTAAAAGAGACATACAAAGGCTGCAGACGACTCAAAGAAGCATGGAGAGGTGCATACTTGGTGTAACCAGGAGAGATAAGAAGAGGAACTCGTGGATCCGAAAAATGACAAGAGTGGAAGACATCATGATCAGAGTTAAATCCCTGAAATGGCAATGGGCTGGACATACTGCCAGAAGAACAGACCATCGATGGACAGCCGAAATTTTAGATTGGATTCCAAGGGACAGGAAAAGACCCAGAAGAAGACCACATGGGAGATGGGTGGATGAAATTCGAAAGTATGCAGGGGTGACATGGAGGAGACTGGCACAAGACAGACCGTTGTGGAGGAAACTTAGGGAGACCTTCGTCCAGCAGTGGATTGATAATGGTTGACAATGATGATGATGATGATGATATATAAATCTAAATTTTTACAGTAAAACAGTAGAAAAGTTCATTATTAATTTTAAAAAAAGGAATAACTGATTTAGAAATAAAAACTATTATTAACAAAAAACCATTTCTGATATTTTTGTCTTTAAACATTACAGCCCTCTTTTCACTTCATAAGAAGGAGAGACTGATTTGGGCAGCTGGTTGTGTCCCCTATTACTGGAAGGAGGGAGGGAATTACATCTAGGGTGGCAAATTTCGTGATTTGAAAAAGCAGGACACTCCATTATTTTCCCCCACAGCATTTCAGATAATACATATTTCTTTAGCTATTATAGGGTTTCAATAACCACACGTGAACAAATAAATTGATTTATATAGAGAAACAATGTAAAATTACACACACAAGAAAGAATATGACCAGTAAAATATTTCCCATAAACTATGTTGTTTGAAATATTTTTTTCCACTTCTACGAGATTGTAGTTCTTTGCATTTTAGAAAAAACATATTTACAATCAACATTGAAGTTCACACAGACTCTCAGTTTCCTTTTTACACTGTCCACATTAAGATTATTTCACTCATTCCTCCAAGCAGTTTTCATGGAAGAAAACACCCTTTCTTTTGCAGTGTACATTAGAGCAAGCAATGGAAAATTGCTGCTCCAATGTACACTTGTCTCATAATCCATGGAGTGTTTTTGTCAATGGGGCTGCTTCAGCAGTGTTTAAAAGCAAATGACATCAGAATATGGTTTCACTAAACCTCACTAGGTTGAATGATTTTCAGGTTTTCCTGAAGAGCAGAACAAACAGGGTCCAGCTTAAGCAGGGAGCTGGACAATTCAGCAAAAAGTAAAACGAATGGTCACCATAGTTACCAGGGCTTGAAAAATATCTGAAAAGTTACATGCCCAGCTGGGCAAGTGCAGAAAATATTTACTTGCCCAGAAGTAAAATCTACATGCCCAGAAAAATGTATCTTTTAAGATAACAAAACAGAAACCTCATTTTTTTTAAAGTTAAAAATTATGCTAAACTTTTTATACATCTTTTGCATCGCCATTTTAAAGTGTCTGTGTTCAAAGCACATAAAAGCATATATCTCAAGTTTTAAGAAAGATAATCGATGGCATTTGAGAAATTTAGTGATTATGCCATGTTCAAGAATTTTTAATATATGTCCTGTGTTTTGCAAAAAAAATAATCATAGTTAACTGTACAGCAGTTTAAGTAGTTTTCAACAATTTTGAATGTAAAAATTATTTACCTTTTTCTCTTGTGCAAACAGAAGTGATTTTGCATCATAAAATATCCCAAGAATTGTTTAGAAACAAAGGCAATCCTTGTGTTTTCAACTACCGTTGTGTGCACTTATAGTTATTAAACTACATTATCCCCTGGACACCCCCACACATTCCTTGAAAAAATTGCTGGTGGTATCGACAATTTTAGAATGTTTTGGCAAGCAGTGCATCACATAATAGTCTTGTCGTCACTTGACTTTAGCCAATTAAATTTTTTTATCCAAGATTCCTGAACTGTCCAACGGTGTTTTTGCGTACACTTTATCATAGTCTGCTTGTGTAAGTTTCAATTTTGCCAACGACGCAGATTCCGATTCTGAAATTAAGTCACTCAACAATGCAGAAGATGAATTTGTAACAACAGCTGACATCTCAGGAATTTCACATAATTGCTTACTATGAGATATACCCTCTCTGCTGGATTTAAAAAAAAAAAAATCATATCCGTCACTAAATGCAACGTATATCTGCAGCTAACACAAACTACTGTTCTCTCAGACAAACTAGGTTTAAGTTATCAGTGTCGGTAATTTTCGCTCTTCTCCCGGCTAAATGTACAGGCTCATTCTTAAATCTTAAATGAAACTTAGGCTTTGTTTCAGTAGTACTGCTGTTGTTTGTGTATGTGTGTGGCCTGGGGGGGGGGGGGGTCGCACGGAAGGAAGCTTCCATTTCTCCTCCCTCACTTGCGCAAGTTGTATCAGAGATCCAACCCCACCCGGGGCTGTGCAATACATATTCCGTTGTCACTCCCTCCTCATAAAGCACGGCTTTTTTGCCCATCAATCTGCGTCCTCCTGTTTCATGGCCGTTTACGCATTCTGTCACTAAACACCGGAGGCTAGTTTCATCTGAGGCAAGCATCCTGTCGTTAACTGTAAACGACATCTGGAGCAAAACTACGTATGGCCACAATTTCTGGACGTAGATCATAATATAATTGAAGAAGCGCTATCCTCCTGGCCTTGGCATTCATTCCGTAACAATAATACAACTTCTGGTGATTTGCAATAAAATGAAAAACACAAGTCTTTTTTTTTTTTTTTTTTTTCTACAGTAGAATATTCTCGATTCCAAACTTTTTCTTTCTTTAAACCTAGTTGCCTGACCGCGCAACTAGGTTTAATTTTACTTGCCCAGGCCAATAATTTACATGCCCGGGCATCTTGGGCATGGTATTTTTCAAGCCCTGGTTACATCTACCACACTCTTCCCAATTTCCCAGATATAAGTTCGTGTGATTAGAGCTTCTTTTCTGAGATTAAGATAAAGCTGCACTGGTGACCAAGTGGTCAGAGCCAAGGGTTCTGGCTAATAATTTAAACTGGGCCTATGTCTGAGTCCTGGAGGAATGGATATGTGGTGTTGGTTTTATCCTTCCCCTAGAATCAGTGGCCCTATATTACGGATGGATGACCTTCGATTCTCCTGGTAGGAGTCATTATATCCAAAGAAAAAAAAAATATCAAGAAATCACTGGGCAGGCAGAGATTTCAGTTCAAAATACAGATGTTTTTCTGACAGTAATGTTTTTGATAGTATTTTCAGACTTTCTCACTGCTGGCAATATTGTTAAGCATATATTGGCCACTGAATTAAAAATGTTTATTCAATATTGGGTCGGACTTCCTTTAGCCTGAAATATAGCACATATGAGGTTTGGCATAGGTTCCAGAAGGTGTTGGAGTGCATTTACAATCTACAGCATACCAGACATTCAGCAGACACTCCTTTAGCTGGATCAGATTTGATGGAAGAGGACTTTGCTCCCAGATCTGTCTTTCTAACATGTCCCACATATTCTCAATACAGTTCAGATCCAGGTTTTGTGGTGGAAGTTACTGTCATGCTTGCTGAACCACTGCTGAACACATCTTGTGTGATGGACAGTTGTCCATGAAACAGTTGTCACCTACTGGATAAAATTTCAACATTGCAGGATTGACTTGGTAGAACAATGTACAGATAATTTCAAGTTTTCTAAATGAGTGGCTACAAGGAAACAGTGAAATACGGCACATTTGTGCCGACAATTACATTTGCATTGCCTTTCATGTATTTGCGAAGAATTATTTCTTTAGGGAAATTCATTTCCCACTTAGGCATGATGTTCTCCAAAAGATCCTTTATTTTTTCCCATTGTGATTAACGATATTGACAATTACTGATGAGTAGTCTTTTTTTTTTTTTTTTTTTTTTTGATTGGAGGTTTAACGACCACCGTGAGCAACTCAATGGGCTATAAGCAGTCGCCCGTCCCTAATTTAGGGTCACTGGTTCCAGGGAAGGGAGAGAGCCAGTGCCGTAAGACAAACACAACATCCATGCCTGACCGGGATTCGAACCCGGACCCCTTACGGACGAACGATCAGAGGCCAACGCCTTAGACCACTGCGCCACCGGGGCGGCGATGAGTAGTCTTAAATAGTTGCCTAAATCATATGATCACATATTTTGAACATATGCAGCATAACTGACATTTATGTACATCTTCATAAAGGTTTCTAATTCAGTGGCGTGAGTGAGTGTAGATAACCGTGGTGAATATTTTGAAGGAATGTGAGGAGGTGCTGCGAGTATTTTTAGTTTTATTTTGAGATTATAATTCATGTTTAAAGTAACAATAATTGATTTCATATTGGTACTTCCACATGCAACATGAATGTCATATCATGTACACTATATTGACAAAAGTCATCGGACACCATTTCAAAAGCAAATGAACGGATCCGCTGCGTTGTTAAGATGCGCGGTACAGCTGCAAACGGTATAAAAACAAGTCTGCAGCTAACTGCAATCATATCGCACTGTGAGGTTGAGTGAAAATGTCATGGTGGGAGAGAACCGACTTTGAGAAAGGAAAGATTGTTGGGTGTTATATTAGAGGTTGTCCATAAGAGAAACCGAGAGGCATTTAAACATACCCAAGTAAACTGTTTTGGATGTACTGAATAAATGGAAGACACATGGCGTGCCTGAAGCAGCAAAACGTACCGGCAGACCGAAGAAAATCAGTGATAGAGGATGTCAAAGCCTCAGGAGAGTCATTACAGCTAATCGACAGAGTACTGCACAAGACCTCAGTGTACAGGTGAGTAAAAATGCTGGAACCTTGGTATGTACATGTACCATTCGCAGAGAATTTCATTCCATGGGTTACCATGGTCGTGCGACTGCTCACAAGCCTTTTATCTCCACTCGGAATGCTACTCGTCGTTTAGCATAGTGTAAAGAACATTTATCGTGCACCGTAGATCAATGGAAATTGGTCCTATGGGCCGATGAATCCAGATACACGATCTATCAGTCTGATGGCTGTGTGTGGGTATGGCGGCAGCTAGGGTAATGCTATTTACCACAGTGTACTGTTCCTACGGGCAAGTTTGGAGCTGGCAGTATACTCGTGTTGGGTGTTTTTCGTGGTATGGTCCCTGCCCATTGGTTATTGTGGACAAACCTGTTAACCAGCACATCTGCGTCAATATTCTGGACAATTATGCCCTACTAAATCAATGGCAATACTATGGAACCCAGCCTCGTTGGTACCAGCAGGATAATGCACCCACCCATAAAGCAAGGACTGTTACAGCGTAGTTTGATGATAATTCTGTATCATGTGTGGACTGGCCAGCACAGAGCCCTGATCTTAATCCCATAGAGCACCTATGGGATGAATTAGAGTGCTGCATAAGAAGTTTGGAACCCAGGCTTACTACTAAGCAACAGTTAGCGGCAGCATTATGTACTGAATGGAAGCACATACACAGCAAATCGCTGTGTTCCAAAACCTTGTCGAAAGCATGTCTCGAAGGGTCCGTGCATGCATTAAGGCCAAAGGTGGATCGACACCGTACTACTGTATGTCACTAAATGCTAGGTTGTGTTTGTCTTCTAAGTGCCCGGTGACTTTTGTCAATATAGTGTGTATGTCCTTTTTTTGTTTTGGTATTTAATGATGACTGCATGTAACTCTAAAATCTATAAACAGTTGCCTACCCCTAAAACTGGTTTCAGAAAAAGAGCCAACACCATAAAACAAGCACACCATTCATACCTCATTCAGAACTCAAACCACTTGGACAAATGGTCAGAAGCCAGGACTCAGACTTATGCCCCACTATGGCAGCCATGTTTATGTTTACTGGCTATATTAACCATAGTGAGAAGGATTGGCAGTGAAACAAGTAACACACAAAAAATTAGAAGAATTCCCAATATTATAATATCACACATAAGTTTTACGAAAAATGCAATTCATGAGGCAACATTATAGGTTGTCTTGTGTTATAAACGTGCTTTTGTTTAAACTATACATAATATCTAAGGTACTTTACCTGATATTGTCAAAGTATTTCTCACGTTGTTTGCTCTGTGAGGCACGTGCTCTCGGCCTGAGAGGTCCCTTACGTTCTACTAAAATCTTTTAATTAATAGTAAATTTAAACGTTTGATAGTGCAAGTGAATGAATGTGGAACTAAAAATATATAACCTAACTGTATTATTTCTGCAAATTTTTTTTATAACTAACCAAAGGTCCGTAATGTAAGGGACTTCTCGGGCCGAGAGCACGTGCCTCACAGAGCAAACAACGCGAGAAATACTTTGACAATATCAGGTAAAATACCTTAGATATTATGTATATTTTTTCACACATAAGTTATGTTAAAAAATTATAAGTGGTGGGACTTTTCGGTAGTGACCCCTACTTTCATCAACCATGAAATGAAACACGCGGAATGAAACATGTGGTATAAGCATCAGTTGTTGGCAGATTTCAAAATAGCTTTTCCAATTATAGGGATGTGAAAAGGTGCATTCTTTATTGCAGGTGCTAAGAGTAAGGAAGATTTCAATGCTTTTGTGGTACCTGTGGCCTTTCCCATTGCTGAACGGAGTGATACGTTTAACATTTTGCCAAACGGGAATCGCAGACGTACTGCTGATAGTTAAAACTGAAAGGGAGGTGGAGGGGTTGCCTTTCTTAACATCAGCGATATGTTCCATCAATCGCTGGTTGATGCTGCGGTACTACCAACGTAGTGGGTAATGCCTGTAAGTGTTGACAGGGATAGAGTAGACATCTTGTAACTCTAGGGATTTATTGGGATTGTGGTTTATTAGGATCTCTATTGGGACCACCTCCACACCTTTTTAATCTCATCCTTAAAGACAGAGATCCCAATAAATCCCAAGAGTTACAAGGTGTCTACTCTATCCCTGTCAACACTTCCACAGGCGTTACTCACTACATTGGTAGTACTTACCGCAGCATCAACCAGTGACTGATGGAACATATTGCTGATGTTAAGAAAGGCAACCGTTCCCACCTCCCTTCCAATTTTAACTATCAGCGATATGTCCACGATTCCCAATTGGCAAAATATTAAATGTATCGCTCCGTTTAGAAATCAAAAAGCCCTCAGGCAGGCCATGATTTAGTTTTTTTTAGCAGTAGCAACATTTGCTAATGGCCTTATTTTTTACTAGCAAATTGCATTATCTACTAGCGAAAGTTTATTAACATTATACAAATAAAACTTTAACATTTCCCCTCCATTAGTCAATCATGACAAATTTTGATTTCACCCCTGTAACTGTCACATTGTAATGCTGAAAAGATTACAAATATTTAGATGTAACTCACCTTTTCATGACCTGACAGATTAATTCTAACAATTTAATTCAAATGCAGATATTTAAAAAAACATTTTTTTTACTTAACTTTATTCACAAAATTCAAGAACACTTAAGTTATTTTCCGTATGGTTTACAATCTGGGTTTCGGGTCTTTTCATCATACCACTTTAAAGCAGCAGGCCTGGGGTCAAACTTGTCTTCGGATGGACCTTTAACCTCAATACTCATAAAAGCATTCAATGTTTGTAAGTTTAAACTGTCCCTCCAATCAGGTTGGATTCTCTTCATGAAACTGAACCCAACCTCACATGCAGAAGTAGGTGAGAGAAATATGCTGGATATTTCTACTAGTGCCAAAATGTTTATATAGTGTTTGTACTTTTCAAGAAACATTCGTTTCCAGAAAGCAGTTGTTCCTTTTTGTACGTGTCTAAAATATTCCACACACGCAATGCAGTGGCACTTTACAGTTCACACTAAAACATTCAAAATTTTTCCACCAGCAACTTTTGCTGGAACCACTTTTATCACTAGCAAAATGCATTTGATTGCTAGCAATTTGCTACTAACTACTAGTCGAAATCGAGCCTTGACCTAAAGTACCGCGAAAGCATTGAAATCTACCTTATCCCTAACATCTGCAATACAGATGCACCTTTTCACATCCCTATCATTTGGAAAGCTATTTTGAAATCTGGCAACAATTGATGCTTACACCCCATGGTTCATTCCACGTTTCATTCCATGGCTGATGAAGGTAGAAGACACTACCGAAACGTCCCACCACTTATAATTTTTTAATATAACTTATGCATGATATGATGATACTGGTTATATTAATTGCTAGCAGGAATCTCGCCTGCCACTCTAGCATTATAAAGTGAAAACTTTTGATCTGTTTTTGTGTTTGTAAATAACAAAATATCAGCTTCCGCTATCATCATAATCATTGTCAACTATTATCAATCCACTGCTGGACGAAGGTCTCCCCAAGTTTCTTCCACAACGGTCTGTCTTGTGCCAGTCTCCTCCCTGTTACTCCCGCATACTTTCGAATTTCATCCACCCATCTCCCATGTGGTCTTCTTCTGGGCCTTTTCCTGTCCCTTGGAATCCAATCTAAAATTTCGGCTGTCCATCGATGGTCTGTCCTTCCGGCAGTATGTCCAGCCCATTGCCATTTCAGGGATTTAACTCAGATCATGATGTCTTCCACTCTTGTCATTTTTCTGATCCACGAGTTCCTCTTCTTATCTCTCCTGATTACACCAAGCATGCACCTCTCCATGCTTCTTTGAGTTGTCTGCAGCCTTTGTATGTCTCTTTTAGTTAAGGTCCACATTTCTGCACCATGCTTCCATTATATAAGATTATAATAGTGTTACAACGACTTATATACGTGCACTTCGGAGGTGAAGTCTCTTTTGTGGGGAGGAGGAGAAAGTGCTACAACGACTTATATACATGCACATCGGAGGTGAAGTCTCTTTTGTGGGGAGGAGGAGAAAGTGCAAGGTCAGTCTGCAGGTACAAGTTTTAAATTTTAAAATAAAATCGACACAAATGATATTAAATTATAACTAAGAGCAGCCTTAATAAACATATGACTCAGAACTTACTGCCCTTTAAAGTTAAATGAGTACTAGTAGAAGAGCATAGGGATGAACCTGATTGAGCAGTTGGCAAATTTGTGCTGAAGTGCGTAAAACATACATAAGACACTTTCACAGCCTATTTAATAAAATGGAAAACTCTTGGAAGAGTTCTCTTATTTTAAGTGGATGACTTCAGTCATGAGTTTTGTTTAGTTGAAGAATTCACTTACTTTTATTTTCTTGCAGATATTTCTGGCCTTTACATAACTATTAAGGCCTATTTTCACACCTAAAAACAAGAAATATCTGCAAGTAATAAACTCAAAGTAAGTGAATTCTTCCATTAAACAAAGCAGTCAGGTGTCGAAAGTCGGCCACTGCAATGAAATGACACCTGTCTAATATCTGGTAAATAAGGAGGGAACCAAATGGAAATGCAAAATGTTCTGGCTAATTATCTGAAAAAATTATAGAAAGTCACATTATCAGGTCACATTAAGCATACCACAAAAGGACCAATTATTCTGAAAATTGCCCAAACCCTCAATAGTTCTCAGAATTGTTCACGACTGCACAGTTCTTGTTGATTTGTTCACAGGGATTGCATGTTCACGATAAAAGTTCGAGACTTCTTGGAAAAAAACTTTCATACTTAACTACAGATGTGTGGTCTGTGATTGATAAAAAAACTGATTTGGGCAACATTTTCCCTTTATCACTCCACCTATTCTCAAGCCAAACTTCAGTTGATCATGTGACCAGAAGCATCTGGTTCTCTGCATTTCCTGAGAAAGAATCCATTGAATCTTCTGTGTGGTTTCTTATACTGCACTTCTGTGCAACATTTTCCTACTTCTGTGCAACATTTTCCTTCTGGTTGACTTATGAAACAATTGTCAAGAAAAACAGGTAACATTCTGGATACCCCGGTTTTAAAGCTTTTCAAAAATGAATTGATGAAATAGAGTGTTGATCTGTTGAATCGAGTGAACTTGATGAATCATATAATGATGAAGGCATCAGGAAAAAGTTGGTCAAAACTGCATACATGCATGCAGTGGTCGTCAGGTCGACCAAAGTAATTGTCCGGGCCACCAGGGAAAATGTCACTGAAACATATTTACCACAATTTTCTTCATTAATTTGTGGATTATCTACTAAAAGAATTAAAAAATTTGTTCTGTGGATTATATGCTGATTTAAAAAAAAGTTTTTGCAGCCCTTCGATTTTTAAAAAAATCTGCAGGGTAATTCTGTAGGAGAGGGGTGTAATTGGAAAAGGAACTCTCTCGGAATTTTTTTACTCAGTTCAGGATTTTGTATGGAGCGAAGAGGAGGGGAAAGGGGTGTCATAACGAAAGATTGGGGAAGTTGTAGGGAGGGACGGAGGGAGTAATTTTTTCTTTGTATTAAATGAGTGGTAGGCAATGCACGTAACTAACAAACAAGTTGATGGTAGTTGAGAACACGCTAAGTTACATATAATAGTTTTTAAGGCAAACATATTTCAACCATTACTATGGACTTCATCAATGCGAAAGCCATAGTAATGGCTGAAATATGTTTGCCTTAAACACTGTTATATGTAACTTAGCGTGTTCACAACTACCATCAACTTAACTTGTCTTTGTATTGTTGAAAAAGACAAAACACTAATTTTGTGTGTGTGTGCTTGTACCTTCTCATCAACCAGCCAATGAAAATGTACGCACAGCGCTTGCTGCATGAACCTACATACGCACATCTCCTTTCATGTTCCTTGTTCTGGATCTCGGGTGCGCTCTGCCATGTGTTTTAGTTTGTCCTTCGTCGTTTTGATCAGACGTCTTTGCTGCTATTTTCCTTCATTGCTATTTATGATGTCTTTGAAAAGGAAACATTTCAGTTACACTGCCGAATTTAAATTTAAAGGGGGGTTAGGAACACTTGAGGATAAGCGTACAATCGTGTCACTACGTGATAGTTTTCAAAAGGTCAGAAAATTAACATGCAGTGATACACAAGAAGCTGCAGTCTAAAACATAAACAAACCCATCGGGAAACTCCACGAGGAGCTGCTCACGGTGGTTTTCAAACCCCCAATAATAACAATTAAAAAACCTCCCCGGAGAATTCACTGTCCAGCCCTCTTTTTAACTAACTTGTGAATAAGCCGACCTCCCTATTTTGAAAGCAGAATTTCTTTCAACAACTTTTGACTTAACGAGAGTATAAACACAGTATTTCTATGAATTGTTCTGTATAAGCGTTTCGTCATTGTCAATATGTAATTCAATTAGAGCTGTATTACACATTGCATCAGTTACCTTTAAAAAGAAATTTCTTTATTTATAAGATCGTTTTTTTCTTCTTCAGACTCCGGGGTCTTTATGTGACTGACTTTTCTGTTGGAAATTCTGATTTTTTCTTTTTAATTAATCGTTTAATGACCACCGTGAGGAACTTGATGGGCTATAAGCAGGCGCCCATCCCTAATTTTGGGTCACTGGTTCCAGGGAAGGGAGAAAGCCAGTGCAGTGAGACAAACACGACATCCATGCCTGACTGGGATTCGAACCCGCACCTTCACAGATGAATAGTCATAAGCCAGCGCTTAGATCACTGCGCCACCGGGGCAGCAAAATTCCACTTCCAGATCAACATTTGTGATGTGCGGATTACACGGAGTTTTTTTTTTTTTTTGAATGTCACAGTCTGTGAAGTATTATACGTCGGCGCAGATTCTACAAAAGTAAAAAAAAATTGTGTGAATTCTAGGAGCAGCAGATAAACAAGATAAATTATGGTAATTCAAGAATATGTGAGCCCCTGAAAAAAAAAAGACAGAGTGAACGAGTACCGTTTTTCTGGGCTTTTTCTCTTTCTTTTTTTCCAAGAAAGAGTTCAGCTAAAGGTTGAGGGCCAACGCATTATTTTTTGGACAGAAGTGTACAGGACTTTGATATTAAATCTAACCCCCCCCCCCCCGCCGGACTAATGTCTGGCTACTAAAAAATTTAGCTGGCCACTAGATTTCAGAATATTTTTCTACCCCTGGATGCAGTAATTGGAAGTAATGTGTTACATGTAATGCTGCTACTGTAGCATGCTACATTTACAGTAGAATGGCATGTCACATTGCTAGAAATAGAAAAAATGTAGTTGTAGCACTCTACAAAAAAAAGTAGCTGGTAGTGGAAAATTATACTGCAACTGCAAATAGAAAAATGTAGCTGTAGCATGCTACAAAATAAAGTAGTTGGTAGCAGAAAATTATGCTACAAATAAAAATATATAGTTGTAGCAGTAGCACCCTACAAAAAGTAGCTGCTAGCAAAAAAATTATGCTACAAATACACTGCTGGCCACCCAAAATGCAACACCAAGAAGGAAGCATCCGATTGGTCTGAAATTCGCAGCATGCATAGCCCGCGAGAGGACATGCAAACGATTAGCATTGCAGGACATATGCAAATCATGTGCGCCCGGCACTCCACCAAAAAGCACTATAAGAAGGGTGCACAGAAGGCGGAGGGTTGTAAGTAGTTGAAGTGCGTTGTGCTGCCGGACCTGTGCGTGGGAAGCTTCCTGATGCCTCGTCGCAGAATACGGCAGTCATTCCAGCACGTTTCGGAGTTCGACAGAGGACGAATACTGGCTTATCGCGACAGCGGTTTATCGTACCGAGACATCGGCGCCCATGTGGGACGACATCCAGCCACAGTGAGGCGAGTATGGATTCGGTGGGTGCAGGAGGGACGAACGGACCGACGTGAGCGATTGCCGCAGCCGCGGCACACCACCGAACGAGAGGACCGGCATGTCGTGCGGCGGGCATTGACGGCTCGCACGGCCACATCACGAACTTTAGCACAGGAATTAGGGTGTGTTGCGCAACAACCTGTGTCAGCACGTACCGTTCGACGTCGTCTGCAGGAGCGGGGACCTGGCGCACGGTGCCCATTGCTCCGATTACCAATGACATTACACCACCGGCGAGTGCGGCGGCAGTGGGCCGTTGAACGCCGCACCTGGACTACGGAATGGTACGACATTGTTTTCTCCGACGAATCCTGCTTCTGTCAGCAACACCACGATGGTCGGATCCGCGTGTGGCTACACCGCGGCGAGAGACTGTATGACGCCTGCATTATGCATCGCTATACTGGTCCGTCGCCTGGCATTATGGTTTGGGGCGCAATTAGATATGACACCCGCACCCCTCTGGTACATATCGCCAGTACACTCAACAGCCACCGCTACATCTCCGATGTTTTGGAGCCTGTAGTCCTCCCTTACCTGCAGGACCATCCAGCGGCCACGTTTCAACAGGACAACGCGCGCCCACACGTGGCACGCATCGTGCAACCATTCTTTACGGCCCACCAGGTGTCACTGCTGCCGCGGCACGCCTGTTCTCCCGATATGTCGCCCATCGAACACGTCTGGTCGTTGATCGGCAACCGCCACACGCGGCAACGCCTGATGAACTGCGGCAACGTGTGGAAGCAGCCTGGACCGACATACCCCAAGCCCACATCCAAAGCTTCTTTCGTTCGATGCCGCGGCGTGTAGCTGCCGTTATTGCCAGCCATGGAGGCCACACGAACTATTGATGTCTGCGTGTTCCTCAAGTCGCACGGGCCTGTAAGCTCAATCATTTCATCTTTGTATCTGTTGTTATGTGTCCAGTAAATCTGGCTTTGCTATTTTGTGCCCTTCTTGGTGTTGCATTTTGGGTGGCCAGCAGTGCAGAAAAATGTAGTTATAGCACAAGTGATGTAGTTCTAAATAAAAAAAAACCTTAGCAGTGAACGGACTAGGAAAAAATACCCTCAAAATTTTCAGAATCTGATTCAACATTTTTATATTATTATTTTTAATTTTCATTACTAATTAGCAATATCAATTTATATTAAAACTGTATAATCTGAGCAATTTTAAATAACAGGAAGAATGTAACATGAGAGTAAATATGGCTCTGTGTCATTGTTTACGATTTTAAATATGCATTGGGAATATCTGCAAACTAATTAATTCATGCACTCGACGTGGATAAGAAACACCAAACAGAAGTCATTGCTCTTTCCACGTTTTTTCCGTGACTCACTTATTAGCGTGGAAAGAGCGATGACTTCTGTTTGGTGTTTCTGTGAATTAACAGAGTAACAAATTCCATATGACTAATGCGCCGTTTTTAGTAAGGTTATATGGTGCATGTGAAAGATTTTTGTGTTGCCTGTAAGGTGTCAGAGCTTAGGGAATTTTACTTTTATTGGAGCTGATACCACTGGCCAGTTGTTTAATACAAATGTCTATCATTGCCGTTTTATCTATGAGCACTGCAATCTTGACCCCACGGACTGGCCATTTCCTACAAATTTATTTTGACTCTCTAGATAAAAGAGTTCACTTTCTTTGTGATAGAATCTTATGATTTGTGAGACTCGTATTGCGTTATCCATCTATGTACATCAATCTACACAGTATTTTCTTTGCTTGTTTGTTTGTTTGTTTCTAGGTTTAAGGTGGTTCCACCTAAAATCTCTGCCTTATGTTTCCAATGGTAAAACTTCTTTAAATATTTCCTTTGCAATTAATGTATTCCCTAGGATGAAAATTTGCACATCGATAAAACTAACTAAGTTATAGCATGGGATACTTAATACTTGCTAAAACATAACCATAACTAAGCAATCCAACATTTGTTTGCCTACTGATGTCATCAATGTACAGGTCGCACCATCTATTAACAGGTCTGAACATTACTCAAAGAAAAATGATTTATTTTTAATATAATTATGGTTATGCTTTAGCATGTATTAATTATCCCATGTATAACTTAAAGTTAGTTTATCATCCGCGCAAATTTTCATCCTTGGGAATATATTAATTGTGAAAAAATATGTAAAGAAGTTTTACCATTGGAAACATAAGGCACAGATTTTAGGTGGAACCACTTTAACAACTACCATGGGCAAATCGCATGGCTATAAGCAGTTGCCGGTTCCTAATTTCGGGTCACTTGTTCCAGGGAAGAGACAGATCCAGCATCTTTGGCCATGCATACCACCCGTGACTCATACGGGGTTGAGACTCGGTCTTAGCTCGGAAGAATGGTCTGAAGCCTGCGCCTCAGACCACTGTATTACCGGTGCGGCCATTTCAGTAGTATGAACATTCGGTTGAGGTACAAGTTTGTTTTCATACAGAACACAGTTTTCCCTGTTTTTGCATACATGATAATTTAAAAAGTTCCTTTGCCCAGATTTTCTCACCATGCAATCACGAAAAGTGCCTTACCGGCGCTAAGCCTAGAAAAATAGTGCCGTAACGCCGCTAAGGCACTTTTACATCACTGTGTAGCACGCTACAAAATAAAGTAGCTGGTAGTGGAAAATTATGCTACAAATAGAAAATGCAGTTGTAGCAGTAGCACGCTACAAAATAAAGTAGCTGGTAGAAGAATATTATGCTACAAATAGAAAAATTTTGTTATAGCAGTTGCATGTTACAAAATAAAGTAGCTGGTAGCAGAAATATTACCAAGCAGAAAATTATGCTACACATAGAAAAATGTAGCAATAGCATGTAGCGGAAAATTGTGTACTACATTAAATAAAAAACTAAAAAAAATCTTCAAATTATATAACATATATTTCTTTTGTAAAACTGATCAATTTTACAAAAGTGTCACAAGGCTAATAAAGACTGAAGTTATCTGTTGAAAGCTCCCATAATTTAAAGTTTCTTATGTAACTTAAAAGTGTCTTAAAGTTTCCTACTTGTTATTAGTGGTTATGTGTTTATGTCCAAATTTCATCATGTTACTTTTTAAAAGTAACTAGCTACTGCTACAACTACTTTTTCCATAACAGAGCTAGCTACACTACTTTTTCTGAAAATAGCTACTTTTGTGCATTTAGTCTTAAGATAAAAGTGGGAATTCTGAAGATTATGATTGTGTGCACACAGTGGCATATAGGAAAATCTCGGAGCCACCTACAAAAATTTCTTTGAGGCCCTTTTGTGAAAAGCTATTAACTCTGAATTACTTCAATTTTTTAATTCCATATTATTAACTAGATTTTATAGGCATTTTAATAATTAAAATTGTTTGGAACCTACAGGTATTTTTCATAAAATCAAACTACGTATAACACAAATGTGCATGCCATAATTGCTGTAGTTTTATACCAACAGAAAGTACTATAAAGCAGTTACGCCAAAGTTGAAAATACCATGCAAATTTTATTACTTGAGAACCAGCCTCTCTCTTATTGGAATGACTTATGATCACACATACAATGCACATAACTTCCGTGTGACAGTATCTAATGCCTTTTTCTGATTTATACGAAAATATAGAACATAAGTAAGCAAATAAGTAACAATTACGGCACAAAAAACTACTTAAATTAATATAAAAATAACACACTTAACCTAATGCCACAATGATTTGCACATAGTAAAATATTTCTGTTTGACTCTGACACAGGTCTCTGCTTCTGCCTGTGAATAACGCTTCTCAGCTCATTATATTCTAAAGTATACATAACGCCTTATCCTCATTGGTAAAAACTTTGCATTCATTGAACTCTTGTTAATATAAATGTATAGGAACTATTGTTATGACTGTGAAAAGGAGCCTCAGGTCCTCTGAAATAATTGTTTTCCCGTCATGCTGTTTTTATAAATGTAAACCTTGAAAAAGACAACCAAAAATTTATTTTCATTTTAATACTGCTTTCAAAGTTTCCGTAAAAAAATATTGGCTATTTTCTTCATTCATATTAAGTTTCCGCAAATTTTTTTAAAAAATAGTTGTACTGAGGCTAGTGGCCCTCTTAGGTGTGAGCCCCCCCCCCCCCCCCCCGTGTGTACATTCATAGATGTGTCATTCAGAGTAAAATACCAAGGTAAATTACACAAGTAATTTATCTTCGTATTTACCTCAGCTCTGATCATCATATGTAACACATTTTATCACATTCAGCAGTTTATAGTCCAGTCTAGCTGATATGTCCATGGAATTCAAATAAAAACACTAGCAATGAGTACCTGTGAATTCCTTTACCAAGAGAAACAAATCTCACCATCAGATATCAACAAAATCCCTATATCAATTATCTCATACGTGCTGTCTTCTCTGGCTGACTATAAATAGCATAAATTAAGGAAGATAATATTTAACGCTCAACAGTTTGGTTAACTTTCACAATGCAAGTGGAGTCAGTTATATGGTTGTAGGCAGGGCACGCTTAATCCCCCCTGCTCCAACAAATAATGTTTCAGAAAATCCTGATACATACAAACTTTGTGGATCTGGCAATCGCTACCATTGTCCATCTGTCACAACGCTGACAAAGATAGAAGTTATCAGTCGAAAGCTCCCTTAATTTAAAGTTTCCAATGTAACTTAAGCATGTTTTAATACTTTTTTTTTAAAAAGTAGCTTTCCAATCACTGATATGTAAAATCTAATGAGATATTGAATACTACTATTTTTGTGGAATGAGAATTTTCAAAATCTTTTTGCTCAATAGATGTATATATACCAAAATGTAGTGAAATTCTTAACTATTGCACTTCATTTTGGTATTCATTTCAATATTGTTTCTCTCACCAAAGGGTGAAAGTAAAATATGTTCCAACGTTTGAATTACCCAGTGGTCCGCTGGCCAGTAACAATTCCATCGGGCGGTGGGCCAGTAATTTTTTACCCGTTTGTTTTGAAATTTGCAGGTTTATAAAGAACTGAACCAAATTTCAAAATATTCAGGTTTGGCTATGACAGTTTTTGTATTTTTCTGAAATTCAGATATTTACTACTCAAAAACTGAATATTGGAATTTCAAGCCATACTTTAGTTTTATGAAAATTTTGTACTGTAGGAAGCTGATGTCCAAATCAATATACACTGGTGTGCAAAAATTAAGGACGAAGAGGAGAAATTAGTATAACAACGGAACGAGCAGGCAGAACGGACGCAATACCACTCAGGAGATAAAGACTAGGGTCCGGTACGGTAGGGCATGCGCATATATGCAGCATGACGTAGGAGGGGAGGGGGAGTGTCGGAAGAGTACAAAGCACACAGGTGGTGTATGCTCAGCAATTCGGTGAAAGCTACTGCACGGTGTACATCGGTTTGAACAACGTCGAGTTGCTGCCACTGCGTGATATGGCCAACAGGCAATTCAGTAGACGACATCTGGATGACTTTACCCGAGGTCGCGTCATTGGGAAATTGGAAGAAGGTTGAAGTGTGACCGAGGAGTTCGGGATCGCTCACAGCATCGTTTCACGTGCTTGGAGAGCATTTCAAACGACAGGAACAGCTGTCCGAGAATTTAGCAGTGGTCGTCCACAAACAACCACAGTGGCGGACGACCGGTATATTGACCTACAGGCGAGAAGAGACAGACGGCAGACAGCGGGAGAAATCACAAGGCACATGCAACAGACAACTGGATGTCCGTTATCGCGTTTTACCGTGGTCAGGAGGTTGCACAAAGGTGGTGTATTTGCATGATGACCAGTACGGTGTGTGCCATTAACGCCTGCTCATCGGAAACTGCGGTTTCTGTGGTGCCAGGAAAACAAGCACTGGACACATCAGCAATGGGGTAGAGTTTTTTTTTTACGGATGAGAGCCGATTTAGTCTGACGAGCGATTCTGGACGTATACACATCTGGAGAGAGCAGGGAACATGCAATCACACCTCCAACATCATCGAAAGGAACCGGTTTGCAGGTGGCGGAGTTCTCGTTTGGGGCGGTATCATGCTTGGTAGCCGTACTGACCTCCACATCTTCCAAGGAAGTTCAGTCACTGGTGTCCGCTATTGTACCGAGGTTCTCCTGCCTCACGTGCGTCTGTTTAGAGGTGCTGTGGGTCCCGAGTTCCGGGACCTTCTCGGGAGATGCTTGGCAGCACGTCACCAGGTGCCAGCAACAATTTCGCAGCTGCGATTGATGCTACAAGAGCAATGGGCTGCAATGCCTCAACAGCTCCTTGACATCATCATCCTCAGCATGGACAGACGTAAATTCTGCAACGCAGTCAGGGGTGATCATATCCCCTACCAAAGACTGGATTTTTCTTGGCAGCCGCCTGTGACATGGACGTTTCTGTCCAGTTGTGCTCGAAGCTACCTTTTCAATAAATTGCCTTTGTATCCTTTGCATTCTGTGTTTGGACTGTTTTGCTCACTTGTCTTATATTCTTACATTTTGGGGATCTTATGGTATGATTTGAGTCGATGTGGAGCACTTCTGCACGACGTTACATTAAAAAAACTGTTTTGTTCTTAATTTTTGCACGCCAGTTTATTTAGATTAAGGCAGCACCACTTGTTTGACTAAGTAGTGGCCACAGAGTATGGGTCTTTTATAGTGCTTTTCAATTGGAGGTTGAAAAACCGTTTATGCTCTGGCTTTGCCGAATTGTCTTTCTGTCCACATGGGGGAGCCTCCAGCCTTTCACACTGAACCAAGGTATTTCATGCAGGTGGCCTTTGGTAAGTTGCAAAGTACTTCATAATCAGTACACTGCATGGTTTTCCCCTTACTTATTTTCCTCCTTGCAACTTCGTGTGCCAGCATGCACATGCACTCGATTTCATAACTTGAAACCTTTTGATTTTTTTTTTAATCTTTTACCTCATGTATTTTGCTATTAGAAAATGAAAATATCTGCTTAAACATCACAATTTGATTGATAAATTCTAAATTTAATCATTTGAGATCAAAATTTTGCATAAATATGCATCAGAATAAAAAGTACAGTTTTTATTGTGGTGCACATTTTTTCTGCTGCAGAGCAAAGGCTAATGATGATGATGGGCAAAACATGTAACAAGAAATAACAAATAAAGGTAAGTAGATTACGCTTAAGAGATTAGAACTTTTACAAAGAAAGTTTGTAAGTTGGGAGCTTTCAACCTTCTTTTAGGTCTTCATCACGCCGATAAAGGACTAAGATTGTTTCCAGATACTATGTTTGAATTTTGGTTGCCAGATTTTAGAATCGATCTCTTGATTAAAAAAATCTGGCAACAAAAATTCAAACGTAAAATCTGGAAACAATCTTAGTCCTTCATTAGCATGATGAAGTCCTAAGACGAGGTTGAAAATTCCCAAACTTACGAACTTCCTTTATAAAAGTTCTAATCTCTTAACGTAACTAGAGTAATCTACGTACCTTTATTTATTAGCAAAGGCTAAACTGAGAAGATACAAAAACACGATAGGAAAGCTACAAGGACAAATAAGGGGTTTTGTATCTTTTCCCCCTGAAGAAACCAGCTTTTGTTTTCTGCCCAGGGAGAGACACTTGCAGTAGAGGTCAAATGGATGTGTGTAGGTCATTTTTGTAAAATTCAGCATTTTGCATTCAACATTAGCATTCCCTGTGGAACTAAAATGTGCAAGAAATTATTTGAAGAGAAGTGTGTTGTTGCAGTGGTAGACTCGGAAGTGTCAGTTTAAAAACCAGCGACCCAGGTCACTTTTGCGTCTGTGAGTGGCAATCAAAATATTGCATAATATTTGTACAATAAACTTTCATTTGAAATTAACTATACATTATGCTTCAGTGTGCCATCCTTGATACCAAAGGTATCAGTATTTGTGCCATTTCTGGACCAGTAAAAATGAGTGGACCACCACATTTTGCATACACTGGCTCTGCTGATCATTGACTTTCTTTTTGTTTTGATTTTTCAAATTTCTATGACTGTTTACCATGCTTTGTGTTTTATTAACTAGTATTATTTGTTTGTATGCATACAAGTACACATTCTGTTGCTCCTAATTTGTGATATACAGCTCCAATGAAATGATACATTATTTTTTGCATATACTGTAAATGTGCAAGGTTTTTCTTCTACAGACCTGTGATTTGGAAATCTGACTGGTCCACTGTGGCTGTAGATTTTTTCTAATTCTAATAGTTGTTCTTAAACTATAATGTGGCCGCCCCGGTGGCGCAGTGGTCTAAGGCGTTGGCCTCTGATCATTCGTCCGAAAGGGGTCCGGGTTCGAATCCCGGTGAGGCATGGATGTTGTGTTTGTCTTACGGCACTGGCTCTCTCCCTTCCCTGGAACCAGTGACCCTAAATTAGGGACGGGCGACTGCTTATAGCCCATTGAGTTGCTCACGGTGGTCGTTAAACCTCCAATCAAAAAAAAAAAAAAAAACTATAACGTGCATTTTATTTCCCCAAATTCTTTTCCAAATTACTACTTCTAATGTAGTGCATTCATATAAAATATTAATGTGCAAATATTTTTACTTCTAATCTAGTCATTATTTTTTGGGAAAAAAAAAAAAGAACCAGTCTGCGATACCACACCTTTGAATTTATGTCGCATTTCGCGAACCTTCGTGGTTAAGGGTTAATAGGCAGTTAACTACATAAGATTTGAAAAACGGCAGGTGTATCAATGCATAACAAAATTTCAACATTTAAAATAAATATAATCTACATGCTTCAGATAATGGACCAGAATTTTCCTTCATACAAAAAATATAACGCCAAAACTACCAATTTTGCTATGAAATAACATTTCTTGAAATTTTTATAATGAGCGAGTACACTTTGGTACATTTTGCATTAGTAAATTATTTGTATGAACATCCCTGGTGGTTAAGTATTCCAAAAGCGGGTGACAAGCAATTTCACTTAACTTTCGATACTTCATATTCATGGATTAAAAAAAAAAAAGGAATTGCTTGCGTTCAGTATAATATAAAACACAAAATATCAGGGATATGTTTTGAAATATTTCACAGCATGCGTAATCGTTTACTCAATTGCATTCAAAGATTTACAGATTATTTCAAATTCGTACCACTCTCAGACATTTCCACGTTTCCTAATAGTCTTTACTCTGTGGCTTCTTTACGTTTTCACAAATTCACATAACTTAACACAATACTATAAAATGTTGCCGGCAAATATACAAACGTGATGAACCGATGTGACGTCTGCATAAACAATGATGAAGACTGATGCCAATTGCCAATCCACCATTTTTTAAATCCACCATGGAGATGCTGGACCGCTCGGATTAGGTGGAGTATTATTACATTTCAGCTTCTTGAGAAGCATGAGAAGAAAAGAACCAAATTTATTATTTCTGGGTAAAAAAGGGTTGAAATCTGCTATCATAGGTCCAATAAGCAACTACAATAATATAGTTTTTTCTTAGTGACTGTTCTAGTGCCTTAAAGAACAAAGTCATGTCCACTTAGTGGGAATTTTTTTTTTTTTTGGATTGGAGATTTAATTATTAATAATTTTGAGCCACTAGTTCCAGGGAAGGGAGAGCCAGTGCCGTAAGATAAACACAACATCCATACCTCACTGAGATAAAACTGAATGCCAACTTCCAAAATATGATGATGTATTGCAGAGCAAACATCTCTACTGTGCGGAATTAGGTTTTTATTGGGGAAGTAGCCCGAATTGTCAGTGCTTGAAAAATTGCCCCTTCAACGAGGACTGTTTAATGTTTTATTGAAGGGTGCTAGAAATCTCAGATTGAAGTTCATGTGGGTTTCTTTTTTTATTATTATAATATTTTCCCTAATTTTCTTAATTTTTTTAAATTAATTTCCCTAAATATCCAGTTATAAAAAAACACAATTGGACAAAATATAAGGGAAGATCGCCCAAAAACCTACGGGGGCATTCATATATTTTAGGGGGTAAGCACCCCCGAGAAGATGCCTGAATACATCACTGCTCGATTACTCTGGAAAGTGCTTTAGAACGGTCACTGCCGCCCCGGTGGCGCAGTGGTCTAAGCGATGGCCTCTGATCATTCGTCCGAACGGGGTCCGGGTTCGAATCCCGGTGAGGCATGGATGTTGAGTTTGTCTTACGGCACTGGATCTCTCCCTTCCCTGGAACCAGCAGTGACCCTAAATTAGGGACGGGCGACTGCTTATAGCCCATTGAGTTGCTCACGGTGGTCGTTAAACCTCCAATCAAAAAAAAAAAAAAAGAAAAAAAGAACGGTCACTAATCATTATTTGCGTTTCTGGTGTGTAGCTGTGGTAAACTTCTTTTTGCCGAGTGTAAGATAGTGACAGTGGGATCTACTATTGAATTATATTCTCGGTAATAAGTACATGACTGTTTGTGAAAAATTCCAACACCATGAAGGACTGCCGTATTCGCTTGAAACTTACAGGATATGCACAAGACGTTGGGATATGCAAATGATTAAAATGTCAGCGAAAATGCACATGCGGTTTCGGAGCACCTCCCTCTGAACTTTCCGTCTTTTGTATGAAGAGTTAGCTCAAACGAGATTTTGCAATCAGTGAAGAGCAGAGATTGAGTCGAAAGGGTGCTTCTTGTGTCTCACTATACTTCATCGCCAAAGAAAGTCGCATTATCAACACCTGACGTTCTTTGAGCGAGAAAGAAATGTTGGGGTGAGAGAAGATGGATTTTCCCACCAGAAATTGCCACTTGTACAGAACGAAACGTCAGTACAACGATTTGAACAGATATATTGGCGTCAGTGCACAGATGAGGGTCGAATGCACAGAAATTCGGGAAATGTCCGCAAAATCGAACGACCTCACGGGATGACAGACACTTCTACCGCATGGCAGCAGAGGCGACTTTAGATCTTTTGGGGCCCTATGCCAACGCCCCCTACAACAAGGCCCGAACACCTCCTGCCCTCCGACGTCTAACGTCACTACAGGAAGACCTATCACTTGCACTGGAAAAACAATCTCCCTCCCAAATAATAGTTAATAAATAAGAAAACCTTATAAAAAATACCAATAAAAATATTGTCAAAATTGTGTCGCATTTTTACAATATTTTATTGTATCAAAAGGTTCTCTTATTTATTGATTTTTCTTGTTTTCTTGGGGGGGGATTCCAGTGCAAGTGGAAGAATTAAAATGGAATTTCCGTTTTTATTTAGCCATCCAAATAGCTTAAAATCGAGTTGCTAAACAAACCCCTTAAGTTTCATGCATTTGTCTTTCACTAATAGAATCAACGTATTGTATCACTTGCCCTCGAAAAACACCCGACCCCCTAAAAAAATTTATAAATAAGAAAAACTTATAACATAGAGTTTACAGATCTTGCTCTATTTACTCAGTACGAATACCTCAAATAGTTGGAAAGAACGTGTTTCAACTGTTATAGTTCCGTAAGCATGTAAGTACCGGAGATCACCGTCGCGTTAGATAGCACCAGTCCACTAGGTAGGGCGGTCATGGCAAGGTCTTCCTGTGATAACGTCAAGAACTGGTGTTGCGGCCTTGTTACAGAGGGCTTTGCCTAGGCACTAAAAGGTTCAGGGGGCTCTCCTTCCCCTTCTTATCCCTTCAGAAATTTTCATCTGTCAGATTAGGGCCGCGGGCGGCCTAGTGGGCAACGGTTCTGACTGTCATGGAAAGGACCTCAGGTTCGACCCCAGGCAGGTACGAACGCTCGATCCACTAAATATCTGCCGTGCGTCGGATGGGCACGTTAAGCCGTCGGACCCCGGGTACTGGCCTCCCGGTATTAAATAAGGGCGTCTTCCTCCACCTTTCTACTTCGCTTCCGTGTCACTTTCCTATGGGGCGCTCTAGCCCAAATCTCCTAGTTTCCTATTTCTAAGGGTTGTTTAAGACCTGGATTCAGACACTCCTTTCCTAAAATCCTCTACATATGATCATGATCCGTCAGTCAGCCGCCCCGGTGGCGCAGTGGTCTAAGGCGCTGACCTCTGATCATTCGTCCGTAAGGGGTCCGGGTTCGAATCCCGGTCAGGCATGGATGTTGTGTTTGTCTTACGGCACTGGTTCTCTCCCTTCCCTGGAACCAGTGACCCTAAATTAGGGACGGGCGACTGCTTATAGCCCATTGAGTTGCTCACGGTGGTCGTTAAACCTCCAAACCAAAAACCAAAATGATCCGTCAGTTTAACACACACAAAAGAAAAAAAAAGCGGGGTCAAGAGAAAGATTTTTACATTTTTTTAAAATGCCATTAGATCTTCCGATTATTATTAGAACGTTCCGTAAGAAACAGTTCTAGTGTAATAATCTGGTCTGTCCGTGCACATCGAACTTTTTGATTTTAGAGATATTTCAAAAATATTTTTACGGCTAATAGGAAACCAATAGATATTAAGTTTGGCACTTTAAATACCCGTATTCCATTTATACCTGCACTGCAGTTATCAGAAACAGAGGCATACGAATTAAATGCAAAAGATCCGGTTTAAAAATGGAAAAGTAGGAACTGCAGGTTTTTGAGTAAGAGTATCATTGAAACTTTTTATCGCTTTTTCAAAAGCTACTTTTATGTCGATTTAAGGAAAAGAAAAGGTGAGAATACTTGATAATTATTAGTATTAAACCAGGGGAGCAGAAAGAAATGAGAAAATGTTGTTGCAATACAATATAAATTACTTTTAACACTATTAAATAAGATATAGATCGTATGATATTCTCAAATTTCTTTGCTTTTTCAGCCTAAATAATAATAACTCTTTTGGTTTAGGATGGTTTAGGGGGATTAGGACCAATAAAGAAATTGATTGTCCCAAGAAGAACTATCCTATGAAGAATATTTCTTTCATTGATTTGCCTACCACGAAGGAAAAACACAATTAACAGCAAACGCCCCGATCATCAGTTTTTACAAGTACTCCTCATCGCAACTCAGGGGAAGGTGGGAAAGTTCCAACACAGATGTGTTCCCTTGGCTTGAAGTAGCATGAAAGCAATTTATAGCACAACAGGGCAGTTAAGAATTCGCCTTAAACAATGAAAAGTGTGGGAAGTGTGAATACCTCCTTTACCTACCACTAAAAGGGAGTCATTATTTTAACCGTTCTTTTCAAAATAAGTATATCGATAAGAACTCGAAAATTCGGAATATCAGCAACAGCAAGAAAATGTATGCTATTAATAATGAGAAAGTAAAATATCACTTGACAATACAAAGTAGTAGCTTTAAGAATTGATTTGCTTCGGTCCGTGAAAACCAAAACAAAACTGAAAATCCAATTATATGTTTTCGGGGCCCCTCAAACAGTGAGGCCCTAGGCGCGCGCCTAGTGTGCCTAGCCGGAAATCCGCCCCTGCATGGCAGTGATCATTAGCACAGCGACATCCACGGGGTTGGTGCAGCAGTGGAGCACTGCCAAAGGTCAGACCTTATCCTTCAGCACAGTTCAACGTCGTACGCTTAACAGAGGGCTGGCCGCTAGCAGCCCATTGCTACACATTCCTTTGATCCTCAGCCACAGATGCCCCAGGCTGCAATGGGGTCTCGAACAAAGACATTGCCGCGCTGATTGGCAAAAGGTTGTGTTTTCTGACGAGTAACGATTCAACGTGATGCACCATGATGGTCGCATACGTGTTCGAAGACACTGTGGTGAACGGAATTTTGCAGCGTCATACCGGTTCAATGCCAAGCGTCATGGTTTAGGCGCCATTAGGTTCAATTCTCGATCTTGCCTCATACGAATTGAGGGAACCCTCAACAGCCAGTGCTACATCAGGGACGTTTTACAGCCAGAGATGATACTCTTTCTTCAGAGTTATCCTAGCGCTATATTCCAGTAGGAGAATGCTCGGCCACCTCTGGCCCGGAGTGTGCTAGAGCTCTTCCATGCCTTGCAGATACCGCTTGTTCCCTGGGCTGCACGTTCCCCGGATATGTCTGGGACATGGTAGCTAAGCGACTGGCAAGTCAAGCACCTCCGCCGTTCATAACAAATGCACTCTGGTCTCGCATAGAAGCAGCCTGGCAGGCTATTCCCCAGAACAATATCTATTCAACATATATATAGGACATGGTAGCTAAGTAACTGGCCCGTCAAGCACCTCCGCCGGTCACCACAAATGAACTCTGGTCTCGCATAGAAGCAGCCTTGAAGGTTGTTTTCCCAGGACGATATCAAAAACTTCTTCCATTCAATGCCATGCCGTGTGGAGGCTGTTATTGTTTCTCGAGGTGGCTTCACACGATACTGAGTTTTCAAGAGAAAAATCTTGTACAGCTTTACAAATGTAATCAGTTATCTCCTGTAACATGAGGAATCTGTGATATTAATTTCATTTGAATGGAGCGATTATTTCTTAGTGTTGCTATTTTCACAAGCAGTAGTGTATTTTTCATCAATGTAACACCTCACTGCATGCTTTTGCTGCATCACCTGCATGCTTTTCTCTGATTTGACATCAGGATACACGCCAGCAGTGACGGATCATTCGTGAAAGACTGATTTACAACAAATGACTCTTCACCGTGAAAATACAGCAATACAAACTGAAGTCGCAGCACGTTTAACTTTCTATCGCCCGCATGAGTTCGGAAACGAATTTCCAATAAGAAAAATAATGTCGAAAATTAATAAGTATCAACCGTTATGTGAGTGAACAATGAGCATTCGGTTAGGAAATAATGGTGGAGATTTGAACCCTATGGGCCAGTAAACAGGCCTGAAGAAGCGACGCATATACCCGAACGACTGGTTTACCGGCCTCTGCTTCTACCGTCAGTACCCTACGGCTCGGTATAACTAAAGTGACCAGATATCGGAACACTGATTTGAGAAGAAAAGGGCATGGCGTCCCCAAATCGGCAGTTCATTTGGGGACATATATGTTCTCAAAATAAATATGCAAATCTTTTTGTCACAAAACTGCATTGCTTCAATAAGTGTGATATTGCATATGAAAATTTGTGTTTTAAAAGGATATATCTTGTAAAATGTTGGGAATTTGTATTGGCAAAGTAGAATTATGATGGCGAGAACATATTAGCAAAAGTGAAATGCTTTACCTTGTACACGTGACGAATTAAAATCTAGTTGCACACCAAACTAATTGCATGGCGAAATTTTCATTTTGCCAAAGTTTTTGGAGAAACTTAGATCAAGTGCAGTCGAAATTTGACCGCGCCAGTAGATCAGTGTCCTAGTGCTGACCACTGACCATTCGTACAAGTGGGTACGACCGTACGGGTTCGAGTCCCGATTGAGACATGGGTGCCGTGTTTGTTTTATAGCACTTGCTCTCTCTCTCTCTCTTCCCTAGAACGAATGTCCCCGAATTAGAGACAGGTGACTGCATATAGTCCTTAGAGTTGCTCTCGGGGGTCGTTAAACTCGGAAAGAAAAAAAAAAAAAGAAGTCAAAATTTGTTTTCACAAGAAGCATGTCGGAGAATTAGTACAACGAAAACTACTTTTAAGAACATTTTTCATTAGAAATCTAACGAGCTAATGAGGAAGTGTAAATTCTAGGACATTTGAGGACAAACATCAAAATTTGAGGACATTTTGCGTCCCCAAAGGCATCAGACGTTTTTGGGGACAGTAAACAAAATTCGAGGACAGTCGTCAAGAATTGGGGACTTCTGGTCAGCTTGGGTATAGCGCCCTTTCATTCACGGGCCGCTATACCCGGCCGTAGGGTACTGACAGGAGATGCAGAGGCCGGTAAACCGTTCATTGGGGTATATGCGTCGCTTTGAACCCTAAGCTCCTTGTAAAATGAGGAGCTTAGGGTTCAAAGGGTTAATAATGGGTATGATATCTGAATGCCATTCATTTGAATGGTGTGCCCGCATCGTTTGTGGCAAATCATTCATCGCGATCGGTGAATGGTTGAACAGCTGGTGCTCTTTCAAGCAGTGTGCCAAAAAAGAGTTGTGGCCTTGAAAACGCGACACGGGGTGCCTGCAAAGCATGATTTACAAAGTGATCGTAGTGACAACCTGGAAATTGGATCATTTAAGAATGACACTTTTGGATGAATGATAAACGAACTCTCAAGAAGCCATGAACGAACTCCGTGTGCCACCACTAAGAGTTAGGCTTATGTGGCAGATATTTTTTTTTTTTTTTTGATTGGAGGTTTAACGACCACCGTGAGCAACTCAACGGGCTATAAGCAGTCGCCCGTTCCTAATTTAGGGTCACTGGTTCCAGGGAAGGGAGAGAGCCGGCGCCGTAAGACAAACACAACATCCATGCCCGACCGGGATTCGAACCCGGACCCCTTTCGGACGAATGATCAGAGACCAGCGCCTTAGACCACTGCGCCACCGGGGCGGCTGGCAGATATTGTGACCAACAAAGAGGAAACAAACTACATCGTATGAAGCTCAGTCTGGAACCTTGGCTTCCCACCCATCGTCAGAACCACAGGAAAGACGTTGTCCTTGAACGTCTCGGCATTGAGCATGGTGATTTCCAGTGGCGTGCCGTGAACGCTATGTCTAGTCACCCCCCCCCCTCCCATCACAAAAAAAAAAAAGAAAGAAAGGAAAGAAGTTATATGTAATTTGTAGCGGTATTTTTTTTTCTTCCTTTACTTTGTCTTAAAATATAAGTTTCGGCATCAAAATCTTCAGTAGAACTTTTTTAATTGTTATTTTTTTTTTAAGCAATACAGGGTGTGGCAGAAAAACGGGCGTTTTTGAATGCAACAAAACTGATACTTCGTTTAATAAGAAAAAATGACAAACACATCCAATGCACCCTTACATGGCACATTGCCATTTGTGAAATATGCACAGTCACGTTCATGGTTTGAAAATTATGTCCAGCAGGTGATGATCATTTCGACGTCTACACTCGGACATTCTGCGATGGAAATCGTCCATGGCACGTTCCACCATCTCAAAAGGAATCATTGTGACTTCTATACGGATGTTGTGTTTCAGCTCAGCAATGGTGTGTGGGCGCTTTGCACATACCTTAATTTTTTAAGGTACCGCCACAGGAAGTATTGTGTGTGTGCAAAAGGTCTACCCATTTCTGTAATAGATACAAATTACGATCGGAGTAGTTACGTCACAGATGACGCTGCGATGACGAATTTTCGGCCAATAAAGCGAGGAGCAGCAGAGCATATAGAGGCACTAGGTTTGTCCGAGTGCCATTCATAACAGAAATCACGGAGGGTGTAACATGGCATGCGACAAGGAGCACATCAGACATTGTTTACTGTACGAGTTCGATAAAAGCAGTACTGCAGGCACGGCTTGCCCAACATCTGGCAAGTGTATGGGGAGGATGCAGTTGATGATAGCACATGTTGCCGTTGGTTTAGGAAATTCTGGGACGGAGACAGAAGCTGTAAAAATCAACTACGTCTTGGACGTCCATCCGTAGTTTCTGACGAGGATCTGGACCAAGCCATAACAAATGACCCACATCCAACCATTCAAGAATTAGTGGAAACGTTGTCGGTAAACAGAACAACAATCAAAAGACGGATGCATGCGCTTGGGTTTATCAACAAGTTCGATAACTGGGTTCCGCACCAGCTGTCAGCAAAGCAACGAGAGGAGAGAATCCGTTCCGGTGTTTCTTTGCTTTCTCGTCACAGAGATGAATCGTTTTTGGGACGAATTGTAATGGGTGATGCGAAATGGGTACTGTACTGTAATGTAAAGCGTCGTCAGACTGTGTACCAAGGTGCGGAGCCTGCTGCACCGACCTCAAAAGGAGGACTGCGTCCCAGAAACGTTTTGTTGAGTGTTTGTTGGGATGTCCACTGGGAGGTGTTGGTACCTAACTGAAAGATAAATGCTGACATCTACTGCCAACAATTGGACAGATTGCGAAAACAACCGACATCGAAGCAGCCAGCACTCGTCAAGCGCAAAGGCGTGATCCTTCATCATGATAACGCCAGACCTCATGCTGCGTTGATCACCCGGCAAAAATTACTGGACTTCGGTTTAGAAGTGTTACCTCACCTGGCGTATTCCCCTGACCTGGCACCTATGGACTATCATCTTTTTCGATAGTTACAGTACGCCCCCGCTCTCCAAACGTTCGATGATGTGGACAACGTGAAAACGGCATTTCATGACTTTTTTTACTCTAAAACACACAAGTTTTTCTGGCGTGGGATTCACCTACTCGTAGACAGATGGCAAGAGGTCATATATAATGATGGCACTTATGTGAGATCCTAGGTACGTTGTTTGTTGTGTTCACTTCCTTACTTTGTAGCCTATAAAAACAGGTGGAACTTATGCACACATCCAATAATCACAAACACAGAAGTCTGGTGATCTCGGGGGCCACGAAATGTCACCATTTCGGGATATGATGCGGTGTCCGACTTCCATGGAAATTCTCGTACAGTGAGACGTAGTGCCGTCTTGTTGAAACCAAAATGGTTTATCTGAAGGAAAACGTGCAAGTTGCGGTGTGGCGAATGTGTTTACCATGTCGACATACCTGTGAGATGTTATCGTTGTTGCTTGTCCTTGCTCATCCTCGAAAAAGTAAAAAGTAAGGGCCGATGATTCCCATTGAGGAGACCTCACACCACATTGTAACTCGCTGACTGTGTAAAGGCCGTTGATGTAGTTAACGGGGATTATCCTCTGACCAGTAGCAAAAGTTTTGTTTATTCACAAAACCACGAAGATGAAAGTGGGCCTCGCCACTCATCCACAATAAACGCAAGAAAGCTTCATTGCCTTGCATTTTAGCCAAAAGCTCAACACACAGAGGCATTCGGTGTTCGTAAACGTTTTCATTTAACTGCTGCACAACCTGTTTCTTGTAGGGTTGTAACTTGAACTTGTCTCGTAAGATTTTATGGACACTACGACTTGAGATCCCCACTGCTGAAGAAATTCGTCTCACAGAACGCTTTAGACTTTGTGTTACAACATTTTGCACTTTCTGTACTCTTTCTCGTAATCGAATACTCCTAGGCCTACCTGTAGGTTTTTGCTTCAGTGAACTTCCTGTAGCTTCAGAAGTCTTCACCCATAACCTGATAGCATGTTCTGATGGAATAGGATCATGCCTCCCGAGATTGAAATAACGCCGATATTCTCGTCTAGCAGCGCACGTTAAGCCGTCGGGCCCCGGGTACTGGCCCCCAGTAATACAGTAAATAAGGGCATCTTCCTCCTCCCTTTCTACCTCGCTTCCCTGTCACTTTCCTATCGGGCACTCTAGCCCAAATCTCCTAGCTTCCAATTTCAAAGGGTTGTTTAAGACCTGGGGGTCAGACAATCCCTTCCTAAAATCCTCTACATATGATCTGATCGTCTAGAAGCGGCAGCACAGTCACCATTTTTGTAAAATACAATAACAGCTACATCCCGTTGAGATCCACTTCACCGATTCATGTCTTTGCAAAGAGCGTCGTTTGGTGAAACGAATGACGATCCATACGTGTTGCTAATTTCATTAGGAAAACTTTCGCGAAGAAATAAAAAACGCCCGTTTTTCTGCCACACCTTGTATTCTTGTATTTGCGTGAATAGGTTTTTATTGGTACGACGTAATAGCTCCCTCAAGCATTTATCCAAACCAAGTTCGTGAGAAGCTTTGAATAGTTTGCGACTGTTTTAATGCTTAATCCAGGCGGAAGAGTAAAATCAAATAGAAGTCATGTATTTATTATTCAAAACACTTAATTCGCTTTTTTACCTAACGAAATCAAAATGAGTGCGATATGTTTGAGTGAATTCATGCTCACTTCGGGAAACCCGATGCTTTTTGTATCACAATTTTTTGAGCCCATAAGGTTTCCATATAGGATAGTCATGGGGGAATGATTATGATTTGGAAACTACCAGGCGGAAAGACTTTATCCTCTGCGGGTCCACTTACGAAAAAGCCATCTGGTTGATGTGAGAAAGCTTGGAACCTTTGATATTTATTTTACGCCAATAATACGGATTTACTAGTATAGTTTTACTGTTCTGAATATGAATTTTGATAACTTTTGAGTTAATTTTTTTTCTTTAGGGAAAGGTAAACAGTTTCTAACAATTGCATTACAAAATAATAAACACGGCCAACGAAACAGTTTGGGAGATCTGAAACACTACAATATCTTGAAATTAATTAATATGTATGTTTGCATACTTAACGAGGATGTTAAGCGATTCAAGTTTGTGGTTGGTGTTTTATTGTTTACAACATTCCGATTTTTCTATAAAACTTAGGGAATCAAAAGACTTTAATTTTGCATCATCCCTTTCCTTATTCTCTTTTTGCGATTTGCTTAAATCATCTTGAATCATTTCAGTGCTTAAGAAAGGCAAGAAATATACAAAAATGTAACCGCACAATTTTCCAACTGAATAAGAAAAGGTTCCCCTGAAATTACGCACTAGATAGTAGATACTCACTGCCAAAAGGAAAAGAGCTTTCCATTGGTCAATGCAACACTTTCTTTCGCATTTCGAAAGTTTTCGAGCTGCATTTAACGAAGACCCCAAACCCAGTGGGAATAAACAGTAGGGACAGAGGGAACAGACTCCGTTTTTGTGATTGGTTGACTGCCGAAGCCCTGGATGAAATAGCCATATTACATGAGTTCGGGCATGATGATACGAAGTTAGGTTCAGATCAGATCAGATCATATGTAGAGGATTTTAAGAAGGGAGTGTCTGACCCCAGGTCTTAAATAACCCTTAGAAATAGGAAGCTAGGAGATTTGGGCTAGAGGGCCCGCTATCGAGAAAGTGACACGGAAGCGAGTTAGAAAGAGGGAGGAAGACGCCCTTCTTTATTACCGAGGAGCCAGTACCTGGGGCCCGACGGCTCAACGTGCCCATCGACCCACGCCGGATATTTGGTGGTTCGAGCATTCGTACCTGCCTGGGAACGAACCAGAGATCTTCTCCGTGGCAGTTACGAAAATTAACCACCAGGCCACCCGCGGCCAGAAATTAGGTTCACATTAGCGCTTTGTTTCATTTCTAGCTAAAAGACACACAAATGGGTAAATTTGGTTTTAAATAAAACTCTTCTGAACCAGGTATTTAGTTTAAATTTCTGATAAAAAACAGCAGCACAAAGCTTTTCTTTGTGTAATTTTTTTTGTTTCAGAGAGCAAATTTATGCACTTAATTAAGGCATGCAATGCATGCGTTGCATACAACGACCGCACGTAACTGGTGGTTTCACCCTTTTCAACTTGTGCGGCATCGATCAGTTCATCTCTAGTGCACGCCCATTTTGACGTGTTGTCGTTTAAATCGCGAGCGTGTGCCTCTTCAATTTTTTTTTTTTTCGATTTTATAGGATGACTTAGCAATCCTGGTTTATCTTTAAAAATAACGGTTATGGTTATCCGTGCTGCGCGTTTTTTCGTGTTATCGGGATGCGTCAGTTTGTGCAGTCTCAGTTATTTTTGTGTTGCTCTTCTAAAGCAATTTAACATTCTGCATACATGGGCGTTGATTTTTTTCCTCCTCAACTTTCGACTTTTACTTTGTCACTAAACATACCATGCTTCCCTAAATGTTTCAATATCAAAAGCTCGTTATTTTTAGAATTTAAATTAATTCCAGAATAATTGAGTATTCTATTTTTCAAATGCCAATTGCATCGTTGTGAGGTTATTTTTGTCTTCATGTGCGTACTGTAATCTCATGGGCAGAGACGTAACTAGGCAGTTTTGCGCCCAAGGCAAACCACATAGATTGCGCTGCCCCCAGTGGCGGTTCTAGGCCCGGCACATCCCTTTTTTTTGAAAATAATAAACTGATATGAAACAACAAAGGTAAACTTTATTTGATTGACAAATTTATTCAACCACTTCAGTAAAGACAATAGTCCAGGTTCGTGATTTTTTTTTTTTTTTTTTTGTGTCTGAAGATTTAACGACTACCGTGAGCAACTCAATGGTCTATAAGCAGTCTCTTGTCCCTAATTTAGGGTCACTGGTTCCAGGGAAGGGAGAGATCGAGTGGCGTAAGACAAACACAACACCCATGTTTCACCGGGATTCGAACCGGGACCCTTCACGAACGAATGATCATAAACCAACGCTTGGGCTATAAGCAGTCGCCTGTCCCTAATTTAGGATCACTGGTCATAGGGAAGGGAGAGATCCAGTGGCGTAAGACAAACACAACACCCATGCTTCACCGGGATTCGAACCCGGACCCTTTACGAACGAATGATCATAAACCAACGCTTGGGCTATAAGCAGTCGCCCGTCCTTAATTTAGGATCACTGGTCATAGGGAAGGGAGAGAGCCAGTGTCGTAAGACAAGCACAACATCCATGCTTCACCGGGATTCGAACCCGGTAGACGAAACCCGTCGAAATCGATGATAAGTTGTTTTTTTTTTTGAGTAGAATAAACTCATATGAAACGTTGATTTACATCTTTACATAATGGGAAACGTCTTACCTACGTGAATAAACTGGATCGAATGAATTGTGACGTACCTGCCAGAAGGACGCACACGACATAAAGGCAGATAGGAATCAGAATAAAATGTCCGCGTAGCTTAATTGGTAGAGCAACTTATTCCGGAATGAGTGGACCCGGCTTCGAACCCCGGCGCGGATAAAAATGACGGAGAAATTTACTTCGTTATAATGGCGCCCGAACTATCCGGATGACCCGACCGTTCAAAATCTCGCAATGGTGTGATGTTATTTCCACACCGCGAGATAGGAAAAATAAGAGAATCCTTTCTCCAGCACTTCGAAAAAAAAAAAAAAAAAAAAAAATAAGTGGGAGATGATGTGACGTACCTGCCAGAAGGACGCACACGACATAAAGGCAGATAGGAATCAGAATAAAATGTCCGCGTAGCTCAATTGGTAGAGCAACTTATTCCGGAATGAGGGGACCCGGGTTCGAATCCTGGCGCGGATAGAAATGACTGAGAAATTTACTTCGTTATAGAATGTTAAATTGTATATATACCTCACACAGTCCAATGGCACAACGCAGTCAGGCTTCAAGTGTTCGTTGTTCCGATAAGAAATTTCAAACAAATTCCTGCTAGCGTTGTGTTGCACAACAGTTCGCTTAGAAGAGAGACTTCGGACTATCTAGTCCAAAGTCCGAAGTCTCTCTTCTAAACAGCGCGTGAGTCAACCGCAAGCTATCGGATGTCAACCGCACGTTTCACCCATTGACTTTACATGGGTACTTTGCCGCCCCACAACGCCCGAACCGTTGACCCAATCTCATTTTTCTCTTCGACTGGCACATCCACATGGTAAGACCTTTATTTTGATACCTCAACCATATGTTTGCGTTCAGCCGTTCTCTCACAACTGGTCTTACAGTAAAAATTCTTTTAGAATTAATATACAGACTAGCCACAGAGTTTCCTCAGACATTTTACTTCACACTGAATTTTATATTTTCTTTTTTGTCATATATTCTCTTGCAGTTAATTGATAGCTAAAAATTATTAACGGTTGTGCAACAGATTTTAAGAACCAGCTAGTTTTTGGCTTACCAGAGGAAGGCCCACATTTGCGAATTTACCGCTGCCCTCATTGCCGTTTTCATAGTACTTTAAAAAACTAACGCTTAAGTTTTTTATTGGGTATGATACAGTAAATAGGGTATTACGGAGCTACTGTAGAAGCCATTTCTTGCCCTAAAGGGGAACGGCATTTTGTCCTGTTTAATTGCGTCGGAAGAAATTAGGAAATAAGGGACAGCAGGAGTGTTTTAGCTCCTTAAAACCAGAAAAACCTTTTTCATCTTTCACAAGGAAAAAATATGCTGGCATTTGTGATCTCTGGAAAGAAATAAAATGAAGTTTCTATTCTTCAAAATATCACATATACTGATAAACTGAAGGATATATACAAACTCAAATTTAAAAATTCAAACAAAATTAGAAAATATACTGAAAACACCACTTGAAAAATCTATTTGTAAACAACAAATACAAATAAAGTTGGGAACACATTCGCGATTTAAATTTTAAAATTTCACATTAAAATTTAAATCACATTTACGTATTTGGAACGTAAATGGCTGCGTAAAATATATAATAAAAATTTTGACATTTTACACGGCCATTACGTTCCAAATCGTAAATGGCTGTGTAAAATCCATTTATCAAATGCCCCATACTGTAAATAGTACGGACTTTTAGAAACCACTGAACATATTTTTGTAGAATGCAACTTTGTAAAATGTATTTGGGCATGGTTAAAAAAATATTTAAATTCAACAGAAGATTTAAATAATAATCAAATTCTATATATACAATTACTATATATTTATGTACCATTAAAATATAGTAATTTAAAAAATAATGCACTACACTATTTAATAGCCATAACAAAATGTAATCTTTGAAAACATAGAAACCTAATGTCTTACAACAAAAATATCGAAATGCAGAACAAATAAAATTAGCAATTAAATGCAATTTTGGACGAGTATTAAAATTTGAAACTAGAAAATATAGAGTAAATAAGACTTTCAAGAAATGGATATCATTAAAACCAATAGTTTACAGAAAAGGAAATAATGTTCTCAATAAAATACTGGAATAAGATAATACAAATAATAAAAAATAATATAAAACTTGAATTTTAAAAAAGGGATCCAAAAACAAACTTTTATGTTGAGAATCTTTGATTTTCCTGTGGCAACTTTGTCTTCAAATGTCCACTATCTTTCTAAATTATTTTTTGTTTTATTTTTACTTTTTCCTTATTTTAAAGAATCACTTCACTGTAGGACTTTTTTTAGTGCACCCTAAAGGGGAGATTCTAAATTAATTGTGCGCCCCTGTAACGCAGTGGTCTAAGCCCTAGCTTATGACCATTCATCGGAGAAAGGGTCCGGGTTCGAATTCCGGTGAGGCATGGATGTTGTGTTTGTCTTACGTCACTGGCCCTCTCCCTTCCCTGGAACCAGTGACCCTAAATTAGGGACGGGCGACTGCTTACAGCCCATTGAGTTGCTCATTGTGGTCGTTAGACCTTCAATCACAATCACATAAATTAATTTTACAAAACCTGTTCCGGGTGGTTCTTCCTGGTCAGGCTCCCCCCACAAAGTTGATGTGAAAGAGCTGTATGGAAGAAAAATCGACAATAATTGTAACAAATGTTATGTAAATTTTTATTGGATCCATAAGAGCTGGGATTTTGTAGGGAATGAGAAGTGGATTTCAGTTTATGTTCTACCTTTTTTTTTTTTAACCTGAAACCTTTTATTTTTAATTACTTATGATAGTTTTATCTAAATAAATAAGTGGTTTAAATTACTAAATGAGAAAATGTTATAAAAGATTAAATACTTAGTGATAGTTTCATCTAAATAAATAAGTGTTTTAAATTACTAAATGAGTAAATGTTATAAAAGATTAAATAAGTTACTTATGATAGTTTCACCTAAATAAATAAGTGTTTTAAATTGCTAAATGAGTAAACGTTGTAAAAGATTAATTACTTATGATAGTTTTATCTAAATAAATAAGTGGTTTAAATTACTAAATGAGAAAATGTTATAAAAAATTAAATACTTAATGATAGTTTCATCTAAATAAATAAGTGTTTTAAATTACTAAATGAGTAAATGTTATAAAAGATTAAATAAGTTACTTATGATAGTTTTATCTAAATAAATAAGTGGTTTAAATTACTAAATGAGTAAATGTTATAAAAGATTAAATAAGTTACTTATGATAGTTTCATCTAAATAAATAAGTATTTTAAATTACTAAATGAGTAAATGTTGTAAAAGATTAAATATTTATGATAGTTTTATCTAAATAAATAAGTGGTTTAAATCAATAAATGTTATAAAAGAGTGTAAAAGTTGTGTATAATAGGAAAACAAATCATAAAACCTTACCAATTCTTTATTAATCCCTCATGGTCAGCTTTCAATAAAGACGGGCATGAGGATAAAAATAATAAAGAAACAGAAGGGTTTCTAGCATTTCCCTTACCCTTACGTCAAGGATGTTCTGTGTAGTGAAGCCGAACTAGACGCGGAACGTCATTGTGGCTGTATAATGCAGAAGGTTAAGAGGGCAGGAGAGATTCCCAACGGTTTCACAGTTCGGAGCTTCGATACCTCATTAAATGGACCGAATGCAGCTTGCAGTAGTGGCAGTAATGATCCAATGGCCCCCAGAGAATATTCAGCAATATGAACGACACCCTTATCTTGCAATTTACGTACAAAAGTGCCTTTGCTTTTGAAAGCGAGCAACTAATATCCCTTGCATATTTTGAGGAAGAAATGCGAATTTTAAGCTGCCAAGGCTACCGAAACTGGAGAAACAGCATATTACTATAAGCAAACTAGGGTGAAAAAGCTGTGACTGAATTAAAACTACGGCTGCAGTTACTTTCTTACCATTTTACTTGTTTCTTTTTATGAAACAAAACAACGCTGATTCCTTTTTAGGAAATTACTCTGCAATGCGAAGAAAGTAAAATAATACACGACATAACACCTACGTAACAGAACAAACGTCGCAGCACGTGCGTGTTTTCACAGATGAAGTCGTTTGTCTTACTAACTTTATTTTATTTTCCGGTATTTCTAATTGATTTTACGTATCGTGCCATAGCGGTGAGCTTAGTTGCAATTTCGGCCACCGCATAAAAGTAGATGGAGCTGCAAGTACTGAATGACGTCAGAGCGTTAGGGACAGACGTAGCCTATTATATAGGTTTTATTTTGTGAATAGATAAACGACGAAGTATGGTGCGAAAAAGTTGTTCCAGAAAGCGTCAATTCCGATTTTAATCATACTTTAAGCCGTGATTTTTGCTCCCTTTCTTGAGCTGCGCCCAGGAGAGCGGTGATTTTTG
This sequence comes from Macrothele yani, assembly GCA_039090855.1. Classification (NCBI taxonomy): domain Eukaryota; kingdom Metazoa; phylum Arthropoda; class Arachnida; order Araneae; family Macrothelidae; genus Macrothele; species Macrothele yani. Next base: position 8,227,711 of record CM077009.1, read on the forward strand.
CTCCCTTTCTTGAGCTGCGCCCAGGAGAGCCGTCCCTCCTGCCCCACCCTTGCTACGCCTCTGGTAAATTTGGTAATGCTTGAAATGCAGACGATGTCGTAGAACGAGCCACACAGTCACATGCCGAAGTTTCCTGAGACGCACGTCTCGTTGACTTTCGAGGACTTCTAACGAAGCTCTCACGCACTTTATCCACAACAGCATCGGTTATATATCATCATCATTGTTAACCATTATCAATCCTCTGCTGGATGAAGGTTTACCCAAGTTTCTTCTACAACGGTCTGTCTTGAGCTAGTCGCCTACATATCACGCCTGCATGTTTTCGAATTTCATCCATCCATCCGGTCTTCTTCTGGGTGTTTTCCTGTCCCTTAGAATCCAGTCTAAAATTTCGGTTATTCATCGATGTTCCGTCCTTCTGGCAATATGCCCAGCCAATTGCTATTTCATGGATTTTACTCTGATAATGATGTCTACCACTCTTGTCATTTTCCTTTTCCATGAGTTCCTCTTCTTATCTCATGGATAAGGAAAATGACAAAAGTGGAAGATATGATCAAAGTAAAATCCCTGAAATGACAATGGGCTTGACATACGTATTAATAAAAAAAAAACAACTGACCACACCTTCGGTTAACCGAAATACTAAACTGAATTCATGGACAGAAAAAGACTCAGATAAAGACCACGTGGGAGATGAGTAGATGAAATTCGAAAGCATACCGGAGTGACATGGAGGAAGGAGACTGTCTCAAGACAGAGAGTTGTGGAAAAAGATTTGGGAGACTTTCACTCAGCAGTGAATTGATAATGGTTGACAATGAAAATGAAAATAAACAACAAAGAGGAATAGAGAAAAGAAAATTTTACCTAAGGAGCAACACTACATTTTAAAAGGCTGCAGCATTTCAGATTTTCATTCTCTATTTCTAAAACTGAAAAAAGCATTTTATCAAAGTTAAAAATCGAGAGTAGAAAATGGAAAAAGGTACTGTTTTTTGCAAGCATGAAGGAAATTAGTGTCTTGCGAATGTAAATACGTGTATTAATAATTCTCAGCGTTGAAATAAAAGAAATAAGTAAAACAGAAAGTGATATATTTAAATATCTCCCTACGAATAATCTTTCAAATTGTTACGACTGATCGTGGTTGCCATAGGAACAAAAATACAGTAGCACTTCTTGTTATGTAGCATTTTTTTTTCTTGTATTTATATAACTTCCATTTCGTTTTCTATTGAAAGTAACGGGAATTCATTCTTTTTCTCAGAAACTGGTACGTAAAAAGAAAAAAAAAAAAAGAAAAAAACTCTTGTTTTTGACGTAACAGTTCTGTCACTTGAAAAATGAATTGCAGGAATTGTAAAGTACAGTCGCAGTAGTTTCTATATTTTAAATGATCGCAATAATTTCATTTTCACTGACTCTTTCAAAGTGAAAGAGAAATGTAAAACCTTAATATATTAAAATTAAAATTTGATGACAAAAGAAGGCAAGGCTTTTTTCGAAATACGATTGAGGGTTTTATCAACTCTGCGACTACGTATCCACGAGGCATTAAACAAATAATGAAAGTAGAAAGTGATTTATTTGAAACCAACTGTGCCAGCGGCTTCGCTCGCGTGGAAGATGTCACTGAAAAACAGGACTATGATAACACGTGTAATCCGATCCATCTATAAGAACTGTAGTTCAATTTCAAAGCAACCGATGGAGGAAATTGGCCGAAAGATTAAATAGTCGGCAGTTAGTTTTTCACGTGAAAGAAAATTACAATTAATTTTTACATAAATTTAAGTACATAATTTTTATTTTTATTTTGGAAAATAATTCATAATGCCTCTGCATATACAACATTCTTCGTCTCGTTTCTAGTCGTTATCAAAATAAATTTATTGTCTGAACTGCCGGTTCTCGATAAGCCGACGTATAGTTTTACTTGCGAGAAACATTCTTGACGCAAATTGGGCCTAGAATTTATTTTTATAACGTTTGGCCCTAGAATTTATTGATCGTTATAGCGAAGGATAGTTTAATAGGAAACTGTAATGTCGGAATCATCGGGATCCTGGGAATATGTGCCATTTGTCCAGCTGCTGGCCCAGTTAGTAAAATGGCTTCAATAATATAATTACGCAGCGCTTTGACCTGTAATCTTGCAGCATTGCACACGTTTGGAGGTTTCAAGTTCCGTAATAATATTATAGGAATGCCAACTTTCAATTTTAGACAATGCAGTGGAAGTCTTGAAGGGTTTAAAGAATTCAAAAATTCGTGTGGATAATGCACTTTATTTTCCAAGTTACCGACAGTATCGATCGATGTGTAAATTCCTTGTTCTTCGGGCAGTTTTTAGCACGTCTTTTTGTAAAAAAGATCGTGCTTATGTTATCGGTTTGTCCGTCCGTCCGTCCGTCTGTACCCACGATATCACTGCAGCTATTAGTCCGATTTGAAAAATTCTTTTTGTATTGGGAAGCTTGAAATATGCGAATGATGATCCTTCGTTTTTTTTTTTTTTACGATGTACGATTTCGCCGCTAGAGGGCGTAAGTGCAGATGATGTCGAATTCAAAAATACGTTTTATTCCACATATTTTCTTCTAAACATCCGATTGAAAAAATTCTTTTATCTTTCGATTCTATTTATGTCGAAGAGTGTTTTAGATATAGTTACTTTTTCAAATTACTCATAGATTTTCCGCTAGAGGACGTAAAAGTAAATTGAATTTTTTCCAGATAACTCTTCTTCTAAAACTCCGATTTGAAAAATATTTTCTTCAGCGGATTCATCTCCTAATGCAAAATCTTTTGCATAGAATTTCAAATTTTTGTTAAAGAATACTTTGGCCACCAGGGGGCGTAAGTGTTATTTTTTGCTTCTGATGTATTTGCCATAAAATCTGAGCTTCTAAAATATCGATTGAAAAAATTCTTTCGTGGACTGATGCCACTGACATCGATAAATTTTTTTGGAATATTTTTTCCTAAAATATTCCACAGTTTCCCGCCAGGGGCGTAGACGTATATCTTATTTTCGTCAATATCTCTACTTCTAGGAGTCCGATTTAAAAAATTCCATCTTTGTTGGATAGTGTTTCCAGTGTGGCACGTGTTTCATATAATTTCAAAATTTTCAAGTGATTCATAGACTTTCCGCTAGGGGGCGTAAATGTAAATTGCGTTTCCCCCCTATATCTCTGCTTCTAAATCTCCGATTTGAAAAATTCTTTCTGCACCGAATACAGCTCCTGATGGGAAATCGTTTGCACATAATTTCTAATTTTTATAAAAAATGGTTTGTCCACCAGAGGGAGTAAGTGTTAATTTTCGCTTCTGATGTATTTGCAGCGAAATATGAGCTTCTAAAATCTCGATTGAAGAAAAAGTCGTTTGTTGACCGATAGTACTCAGGTCGACAAACCTTTTAGGAAAATTTTCTTCTTGAAATAATGCATGGTTTCTACGCCAGGGGGCGTAGATGTATATCTTATTTTTGTCAATATATCTACTTCTAAGAGTCCGATTTGAAAAATTCTTTCTTTGTCGTATAGGGTTTCCGATGCGAAATGTTTTTCCTATAAATTCAAAATTTACAAGTAAATCATAAACTTTCCGCTATGGGGCACAAAGGTAAATTGTGTTTTCTGCGTTATTTCTGCTCCTAAAGCTCCGATTTGAAAAATTCTTCCTGTATCGCATACAGGACCTGATGGAAAATATTTTTCACATAATTTCTAATGTTTGGTAAAGAATGGTTTGGCCACCAGGGGTCATAAGTGTTAATTTCTGTTTCTGATGTATTTGTAGCAAAATCTGGGCTCCTGAAAACCCGACTAATTTTTTTTTTCTTGGACTGATACCGCTTATATGGATAAACATTTTGAGAATACTTTCTTCCTAAAATAATGCATGGTTTCCCCACCAGGGGACGTAAAGTCACATCTTATTTTTGTCGTTATCTCTGTTTCTAAGAGTTCGTAAGCTCACGATTCCGTTTACAGCAATATTTGAGGGATTAAAAACCCGATTGAAAATCTTCTTTCTTTCATCAGATGTATTGTTTTCCATACCGGTTCCATTGACTTTGAATAGCTTTGATAAATCTAATTTGCGTCAGAACGGATTCAAAAGACGTGCTTATTACACCCGAAAATTCGGTGTCATCTTTCTTGTTTCAAAGTAGCATCAGTTATTTCATCAACAGATGCATTCTTGGAGACACGATAGCTCGTTCAGTCGTTCACACATCTAGTTGTGACTTCTTTTGAGCAAATTTTCTACATTAGGATAATTTTGTCAACTAATTCATTAATAGATCTTACAATGCTTCCCAGTTTACTATATGTATTGGAATCAAACCGTTCTGATTAGGTACTTTGCCATCACAGACACATAGTAACTGAGTGGAAAATTGGGTATCTCCACCTAATAAATGAGCTCTCAGATTTGTTCGTAAATGGAGATTTTCAACATTATTCTACATTAGTAAAAAAAAATGCGTATATTATCACGAACTACTTTCTTTCACATTGGGTGGGATCAGGGTGTATGTAAACAAAGCGGAACGATACACGAGAAATCGGGAACTATTTGAAAGCGATCTGATACGGTAGTACAGCCAAAAAAAAAAAAAAAAATAAATAAATAAATATAATAAACGAAATTGCCTATGTCCATCGGAAGGAAATACTTCCCAACGGTGAAAGAATCATGAACTATAATACTTTCTTTCACGTTGGGTGTGATCAAGTTGTATGTAAACAAAGCGGAACGATACACGGAAAACCGGGACTTGAAAGCGATCTGATTCACTAGTACAGTCAAAAATAATAAAAATAATAAAATAATAATGATAAAAAAATAAACGAAATAGCCTACTTCCACCGGAAAGAAATAAGCTTCCCAACGGTGAAAGAATTATCGAAATCGGTTCAGTAGTTTTCGAGATTACCTCAAACACACAAACATTTTCTGTTTATATATTAGTATAGAAATAGATTATTTTTACAAATAAACTTCTCAAAGTAAAGGATAATTATTACTATTTTGGATTTGCAAATATGGTCCAGTCCGAAGAAGAATTAATGCGCTAATATTTCTTGTAATGTGGCTGTTGTTTAGGCAAAACTGTAAAATGCAACTTGCTGTACATATTTTTTAATCACCCATAATTTGTCCCCTTCTCCCATACTACCCGATGTACCCGCTTGTATACTTTACGGAAAACGCGGGTCTGATTGAACACAGACTGTGTTTCAACGTCGCCTTTCGCTTTTACATTAGCAATCATTTGCGAAAGGTTCGGCATGTGTTTTTTCTCTCTTTAGGCCATAGTTCTTGACGTCACGTGGTACGTCACCTCCTTGCCTCATGGATTTCTTACTCTTCCTAAAAAAGTTTGGTTCCGTCTTTCGCGTTCGTTTGTACTCACTCGGGGTTTAGGGTTTCTTTGTTTGTTTCCACGATCTGCAGCCAGCTCCATACAGTTGCAAAAGTGAAACACTAATTTATAATTCGACTGAGTAGGGGCATACACACAAACACACATGCAAGGCAAAAAAAAAAAAAAAAAAAGAATGCTTCCGAGTGCGCAGCCTGAATGACTTAACTCCGGAGATCTCCCACCTGCAGCGACCGTTTCGTTCTCAGATACCCCTTTCCCTGCTCCCTTGAGCCCTAGAATGCTCGCTTAGTCTGCGACGAACCTGTGTTCAGATCGGCAAGGGAAAATATCGCTTACTTTCGGTTTTCTGCTTGGATTATACCTACTACTACTACTTAAACTGGGATAAATGGATACGTTTTTATTCGGTGAGAGATTTCTTTTTTACAATCTTGTTAAACAAATGAAATGAAGTGCTTGTTTATCTCCGATGTCGCTGTTTCCCTTCCATCTTTTTAAATTCTGATAGCTTCTTTTTTATTGAAATATATAATAGTATACTATATAGATACTCATTTATATAAAAATGGCAGCGTCTCATTAATTCTGGCATTGTTTTGTATGTGTCTACTGTCTGATCCGCGTTTCCCGTTTAAGCAAGTTGTACAAACCGACCCTGTGGCGCAGAGGTCTAAACGATGGCTTCTGACCATTCTTCCGAGATTGGTCCAGATTCGAATCCCGGTGAGGGATGGATATTTTGTTTGTTTTACGGTACTGGCTCTCTCCCTTCCCTGGAGCTAGTGGCCCTAAATTACGGATGGGATATAGCCCACTGAGTTACTCACGGCGGTCGTTAACCCCCTCCCCCTCCCAATAAAAAAAATTGTACAAACGTTTAGTTCTAGTGGAGTAAGGGAGGGAGTAACTCCTTACTTTACTTCCCTCGGTAGTTACTGTAAACTATACTCGTGGCAAAGCTAACCTGATTACACTGTTAAGGTTGCGAAACCGATTCACCGACATCTCTTGTTTATCAGTATTTCTCCGCGCACTAATAGAGTGGCATGCCACTTTCCATCACGATGTCCCCCTCCACACGTCCTCAACCTTGCCAACCACCAGACAAACGATTTCTGAATGAGTATTTTAAAACAGCAACCACGAAAAAAATAACTAAGCTCATTACAATGAGCGCCCAGCCATTATCACTCCGCCTCCGGCTAAGAATGCTCTCCTCCCAATCGCAGTAAATATCTTCCTGTTAACTGTATAGCCTCTCTGAAGCAAAACAGCAGTGATAATGACGCCGCCAAAATGCGAATATTTGTATTTTTTAAAAACCCGACCCAAACTGGGATTTTCATTTATTTTAATGTGGTACGTACGACATTATCTGTATGTCCATGTGCTTTCTTAGATCTTCGTTCAAGCTCGAACACGGCTTTTAAACTGGAACTATATTATGCAGTAGAAGTGCACACTCCGTAACTTAAATTCCATAGTCAGGTATCAGGTTAGCCTTGCACCGAGTATAGTAACTATGGAGAGAGTGAACTACTTGGAGTAAACTATGGCCATGCTTGGTCATAGCTACCGAGTAAACTATAGTAACTATGAGCAAACATAGTTGAGTAAATTATGTGGGAGTGAGGGAGGGAGTAACTCTGTAAACTAGGAGCAGCTTATTGAAAAATATGAACAAAAAATTGTTAAAGGCGAGCCACATTATATTTTATATACAAGAAGTACAAATGCACTGATTCTTCTTGAGCAGACCACATCCAAATCAAATTTATAAATTTAAAATAGTAATAAATCCCCTCAAACGATCTCCTTTTTTCCGGGTTTAACGCCCACGGTGAGCGATTGATGGGCTATAAGCAGTCTCCTGTCTCTAATTTAGGGTCAATGGATCCAGGAGAAGGAGACAGCCCGGGCCGTAAGTCAAACGCAACAATCAATACCTCATCTGGGACCTGAACACTAGCTCAACACCATTTGACGATGCACTCTGTTTGGCGGTTAAGTTATAAAAAGAAATTAAAATAAATCACTTTCTGCTTTAGTTTTACGGATATGTTCTCCCGGTAGCCTAGTGGTCAGATGCGCGGGCTTCTGCCCTGTCACCCAGGCTCGAGATCCTGATGAGACAGGAGTAGCGCGCCTGTCCTACGGTGTTTTCTTTATCCCCTCCTTAAAATCAGAGACATCAAATAAGAGACAGGCATCTCGCTATAGTCCTAGATACTCATGAAGATCTTTTATCCCCCTCCAACCCCCAGAAAAATGTGGCTATAAATTTGTGATGTCGGTAAATTGAATTTACTCTTCTCTTATTTATATATATATATATATGTGTGTAAAAAAGAAACTGTCTTTTTTTTCTACAATTTTTATTTTGATAATTGTTAGGTTTCGTAATCGAGTAATTATGTACAAACTCGTTTTCCATGAAATACTACAAAGGCAAAAAAAAAAAATGCATACTTCTTTAAAAAACAGGAGTATGATATCAGGAAGGTAAATGAAAATCGTTAACTTATTTGCCAAAATTTACTAGGGTGTCTGTATATATGCAATGTATTTACTAAAATCAGCACAATAACAATACATAATTCAAAGCGGCATGACATTTGTAGCACATTACTTTTTTTAAGTACGTGCCTGCATCACTGTGTATCAGTCAGTCCTATCTATTGCAAACACAAAATCTCTACACCTGTGAGTCCGGTTTAGGAAATTCTTGTATCGGACGAGGTTGACGTTGAGATTATAACTCATGCACTTTCGGACTGCTGTTATGTAAATTGTTCCCTCTAGGTGTGTGTGTGTGTGTGTGTGTGTGTGTATGTGGCACATACAAATTTTTATTTGTTTTGCACAGCATTGACCCTTCGAAAAGTAGCAGGTGATTTTTTTTTTTATGCGCCCTGTAGCTGAATAGTGTGATCAGGGTGAAAAATCAGCCGGCTCAAGGCTCAAAATGCTACCCTAATTTTTCGTTCTGTGACAAGTAGTTTGAGCACGAGCGCAAATTCGCGACTGCACAAATTTAGAAGAAATTGAAGATTCGGATTTCTTCAGTTTCAAGGTAAGCATCTTCTAAATGTTCAGCCTTACAGTGGCAAAATTTAATGCTTGCTTACAATCACAAATATTGTCAGATCTTTTTTGCGGTTGTTAGTGAAGCATTCATTAGCCTTTCTAAGTCCCTCAGATCTGATGTGCACACAGTACTTTTGGGGTCATATAGGACCCCAAGGTAAAATATGTAACACTTACTAATTACTCAAAATTTATAATCACTAAAAGTTTTGTGATTCGTACTAGATAAATAAAAGTTACGAAATGGCGTTAAAAAATATGACAGTCAACAGAGTTGCCAAAACTCAAAGATTTGCTGGGGTCTTATAAGACTCCAAAGGCCATAGGAAGGTTAATGAATCTTTAATTTGCGATACATATGTATAGAAAAGTGTCTAGAAAACTTATAATTTTTGGTAATTATAGCTTAGTTGTAATTTTTGAAGTACGGACTAAGTATGTGAACTTCAGTGACTCATGTAGTGTAACTGACGGAAACTCAGTAAATGGCTATAGATTTCCCCCTCCTCTTTATTTTTTTAAACTGACAAATCTGTGGAATTTGAGAAATATGTGAATTCATGCATGCAGTTTATTTTAAGTACAAGAAGCTGAATATGGTGGACCTCAATCACCAAATTATGAAAATACAGCAAATTTCAATTTAATTTAGGTCATAGTATTTATTATACATCTGATGAAGGAAATAAAGCACATTTTACTGGTAAAATAAGAGTTTTATACTGCAGTTTGCAGTGAATTTTGATAAAATGTGGTTTGAAAATCTACAAAAGGTATCACCTACCCCAGCTAATGCACAAATTTTTTTATTCAGATAAGTCAAATTTCAAATATATAAGAGTATTCCACAAATAACCCATATTTAATTATTTAATTCACAGTTTCTTTTAAATGCATGTGAACATACCTGTTATATGCTTTTCACGCGAAAAACAGATTCAGCGTATGGTCTGTAAGATTTGCTCCTAGAATTTTAGCTACAGGCGCGATTTTGCACATGCCAATTTTTTCTAATTCCCCACCCTGACTGTGACGTATACTTCTAATCTAACCTTTCTTTTGAGTTCCAGTGTTCTTAACCAGATTTGGTTTCTTCCCTTTAAAGATTTTCTAAACTTAACGCTACAGAGTTTCTCTCGATGAATTTGAATTTGGACAACGGGTCAAGAAGACAAACAAACGTAAATAAAAGAGAAAATTATGTTCTTCAGCGAGAGCGGTGTAGTAGAGATTTTATTCGTTAAAAGCATTGTTGTGGAGAGATAATTTGTGCGAGTTATATCTATATGATACGAAAGACTGTTGTTGTGTCAGCTGATTGCATTCAATGATTGAGCTGCGATGACTTGTTGATGCTAAATGGTAAATAGACTTATTTCTACCGATGATGTGCTGAATTCGTGAATAAAAGTGGATTTGGTTTGTAAGTACTGATTTGTTATTAAACCCTGGCCGTATTATCTTGAAGTGAGACTTTTAAAAAACTAATTAAGTTTTCAACTGCTACGAACGACTAAGTCTCATCCGGGAAAATAACGTTTTAGGCAGAAGTGACGATTTAGGTCACCAGTGAAGTACGTACTAAGCTGAAGTTAAATCCTTGAAGTAATAGTTACAGACAGACCAATATTTAACTATTATTTTACAATCCATGTGCGAAACTTTCCGTGCAATGTTTTCACGATATACACTAAACACTTTTGAAGCTAGGTGGCGCAGTTGCATATTTTCAACACATCTCTTCGTAAATTAATGAAAGTACATTGCCGTCTATGCACGATAAAATAGTTTAAAAATCTTTAATGTAAAAACACCTTAGTCATAAAAGCATTCACATAAAAGGCACACTAGAGTCTTTCAGATCCGCAACGGATCCATCCTCAGGTGTAAGTCTGATGGTTAGATCAGCAGAATATATACACAGTGGGATGAGACACACAAATGACGTAGGATGTAATGAAGGCATGCGCACTACAGAGACATAAAAGTTCAAACAGGTGAGTGTGTTATTATTCAAAGTTTATAAAAATGTTTTTAGAAGCTGCTATCTGTAGCAAAAATTTTTCCAGGGATTATGAATGAAACTTGGGTAATCGTCGTTACAGCATTGGTGGCGATGAGCGAAAATCTGCAGACTCTCAGTAGGTAGGGTTAGATGCTTAGATTTGGGAGTGGTAAGAATTTTGGTTTTTTCCCACAATGGTTGAAAAGGTTCGTTAAGGAGTAAACGTGACATTGCTGTATTGGAAGAACAAGTTTTTATATTATATTTGTGTTCTTTAAGGCGAGTACTCAGATTACGAGTTGTTGAACCGATATAGAGTAAGTCCTTCGTTCCAGGTTCGATAGCTTTGAGAGGTATTGCATAGATTCCATGTTTGTTTGATAGCTGTACGGGATCTCTGTCTTTTTTTATGATGGAGTAAATATTGCGTGTTTTTATGCCAACATTAAGATCAAAAGGTTTACAAATATTTTTCAGATTGTTCATAACAATCGGGATATAAGGAACAGATCCCACGTAGCAAATGTCACGTTTATTAATGTTAATTAAGGAGCAGGTGGTACGTTCTTCAATTTTTTGTAGGATCCTGTTGACAGTATGTGGTGTATATCCAAAGGCTGCAGTAAGGTCCCTGATTTTTCCAATTTCAGCATTGTATAGCTCGAGGGTTGAAGAGTGTGATTTTGCACGATTTAACGTAAAACGAAGTGAGGAAAGTTTTTGAGATATGGGGTGAGAAGATGCTTCAGGGATCATAGAGAATGGAGCAGTAGGTTTTCGATATACTGAAGTGATAATATTGTAGTTATTAGCCTCACGTCTAATCAAAATATCGAGGAAAGGTAATGTTAGATCAGATTCATGTTCAATGGTAAAATTTATAGAAGGGAATTTAGACGACATAGTATCAATGAAAGTATTCAGATCAATAATAGATGAGGACCAAAATAATAAGATATCATCAACGTAACGAATGTATAATAATGGTTTGGTGCAGAAGTTTGAAAGAACGTCGTTTTCAAGGTGCTGCATTAGTATTTCTGCAAGAATTGGGGAGAGTGGGGATCCCATGGGGGCTCCGTCGGTTTGACGGTAAATGGTCTCATTAAAACGGAAGAATGATCTATTATAGACAAGACGAAGTGCACATAGAATAGCTTGTATTTCAGAATCGGAGTATAAAGCTGCCTGCATTTTATCGACTATGAGGTTATGGACGGTTGGAACAGGAATATTTGGGTATAAGGAAATAACATCTATAGATAGCATGATAAATGGGGTGGTGATGGGAGAAATGGAACGAATTCGAGCTAAAGCTTGGTGGGAACTGGTAATTGAATAATTGGAGGTGGAGAAAGAAAGGAAGCTAAAGCCTGTTCGAGAGGTCTGGTAGGTGAGGCATAGCCTGAAACTAGGAGTCGGAGGGGATAGCCATCATTTTTAACCTCCTGCACGAAGTGTTTTTTACGGAATCAACATCCCTTCGTTTTTTTTTTTTTTTTTTTTGGAAAATTATTTTTGCATCTGATTGGTGCAGCTACCAGTAGATGTCCAAAAAGGCACTCTTCTATGATGAGTGACGCTCATGGCAAGAAGAATTAATATTATCAAAAACAAATACCGAGCACGATTGGCAACAACTTTGGATGTTATGATAAACAATGGCCCATCTATTGCTGACTATAACTCAACTGTTGCTATTGAAAAATGATGATTTTCTGCAAGAAAAAGCCCAAGGCACACTTCAATTGGACATGGTGATTATAACAAATCTGAAAAGTGCATCCAAGTTGAGCGAACATGTGAGTACTGTTCAAATTTTTATTATATATTGCATTAATGAAAATAATTACTCATTTTTCCAGTATGCTATACCACTAAAATCATACTCAGATTTTTAAATTTTACAATCATTAGTTATCTAGTAAAAATGAACTGGTTATCTTGAAATATATGTTTCGGGAAAAGAGGATGCCGTCTCCATTTCAGTTTAAGTTTTAGGAATATCAAAAGAAATCAGAAAGAAGGAAAACCTTTAGATTTTCCTGTAAATTACTTTTAAAATAGACAAAGGCGACAGAAGTTCCTGTGCGTTTATGCAAATATGCTAATACATAAGATATTCTCTCCTCCACATAAAATATATAAAAACAATTTTGAATGCTTTTCTGAAAAATCCTGTCGCTGCTTATGGGAAAGACACTGAATCAGGTCCCCACAAAAACTGCGGTGGGCCATGGCCAGAAAAATGATGAGGCTCTCATCGAAACATAATCTTTCACCAATGTATAGTGCTGCAGATGTCCACGTGATGCACACGCCGCGATATATACATTCATAAACTATATACATGTATTTACTCACTTCTCTTTCTATTTAACTTTCGCATCAAACAAGGAGCTATTTCATATCTCATACTACACAGTCGAGTCACATTATTTTGACCACACCCTACTTTTGACGTCAACAGCGCGTAGCCAATGAAAGAAGGCACGTGTCGTAAACTGGCTTGGAGGGTATATAAGGTGCGCTGTAGGCATTCTGTAAACATATCGCCGCGGTTGACCAAGTGGGCAACGTTCGTGACTGCCGCTGAAAAGACCTCAGGTTCGATCCCAGGCAGGTACGAACGCTCGATCCACTAAATATCCGCTTTGCGTCGGATGGGCACGTTAAGCCGTCGGACCCCGGGTACTGGCACCCCGGTAATAAATAAGGGCGTCTTCCTCTCCCTTTCTACTTCGCTTCCGTGTCACTTTCCTATCGGGTATTCTAGCCCAAATCTCCTAGCTTCCTATTTCTAAGGGTTGTTTAAGACCTGGGGTCAGACACTCCCTTCCTAAAATCCTCTACATTTGATTATGATTATTATTATGATCTGTACACATATCACTCGTTGCTGTCATGGATAAAAGAAGCGATTTATCAGATTTGCAAAAAAGGATGATTATTGGCTTTTGGGCCAAGGGTGGCAGTATTTCTGAAACAGCGCAGTTTGTGAACTGTTCGCGTGCTGCTGTGGTTAAAGTGTACCGTGATTGGAGAAATGGCACCATTGCGAATAAGGAACTTGAAAACTGCGGAGCACCACGTGCCATTGATGTGAGAGGTGAACGTCCGCTTCGAAGGAGCGTGAGGGTCGATCGACGCGCTACAGTGGAGCAACTCACTGGCCGAATGAACCAGGGGGCTACCGGAAGTGTGTCCAAAACGACAGTTCAGTGAACCCTACTGCGTATGGGGCTCTGATGCCAACCGATGGTCATTGCACCTATGCTAACGAAGGTGCATCGGCAGAAAAGGCCTACATTTTCACGCCAGTATCGGAATTGGACCTCCGCTGATTGGCAAGGGATTGCCTTCTCCGATGAATCACGTTTTCTGCTTCATCGAACGGATGGACTTTGGCGTATAAGGCGAGAAACATAAAATAACAAACACTCTTCAACCATTGCTGGAAGAACACATGCTAATAGGGGCAGCGTTATGGTCTTGGGAATGATTTCGTGGCATTCCCTGGGTCCACTCATACCTGTGGAAGGCACTATGAACCGAATTCGTTATGAATCCATCCTTGCAGATCATGTACACCCATGCATGCTGATTGTTTTTACTGGGGCGGATCGGATCTTCAGAACGACAATGCGACGTGTTACACTGCTAGAAATATCCGATAGTAGTTGGAGGAGCACTATGAAGACTTGAAAGTACGTCCCCGGCCCCCAAATTCCCCAGGCTTAAACCCAATTGAGCATCTGTGGGACAACCTCGATCGTGTTATTCGCTCTATGGATCCTCCACCACACACCTACCAGAAGCTGTCAGTTGCACTGCAGTCAGCATGGCTCCACATACCTGTGAACACATTCCAGCACCTTACTGAGTCACTCCCAACCCGTCTAGCTGCTGTCCGCACCGCACACGGCGGTTACTCTGGATATTAGTTGGTGGTCACAATAATGTGACTCGACCGTGCATATAGCAAATTTTATTGCGCAATAGTGAAAAGTCGTACAATTTTATTAAAAATCTACGAATCTGTAAAATGATTTTTAATAATAATATTTGCAATAAATTCTAAAGGATAAAATTGATTGTGATTTTGAAGTGAAGCAGAATTTCAGAGAAGAGTAATAAAGGGTTTTGTAAAAAATGGAACTGTTCCTTTACTGAAAGCATTACAGACTGACCGATAAGACAGTGTAGCAATACCCTACGCATAAAATATTACTTTCACAATAATAATATTTTTAATAATAACTGTAATAATAGTAATAGCAATGATAATCATAAAATGAAGTTCAACAATGATTAAGTAATTTCTAGAGTAATTTTTTAAAAAGGATCTCCTTTTAAATATGGGCCCGACATCAGGGCCTTGTAGGCCCATGTGGTGATCAGGCCCTGCGCTAAATACCATGGAGTTTGTTAAAATTGTGCCATCCTGCCTATGGAATTATTATGTAAATAGTACAGTTACAAAGAAATTGCTTACTTATTTTATATCCTGTGCAAAAAAAAAAAAAAAAAGAAAAGAAAAAAGCTGGAGATTAAAGGGGGGGGGGTTGTAGAGTTTGCAAGTACTTCTGTGTTATGAAATGATTTCCATGAGAATAATTAATGTTTTCCATGGGCACCATATGAGGGCACCTAATTCTCAGATTTAAAAATTCGTTTTACATTGGAAAGTCTGAACTGTGAGAATGTAGATATACAACTTTGGTCTGCTTCTTTTGCTACTAGAGGGCGTAAATGGAGATGCTATTGAATTCGAAATGTATTTTATTCCATATAACTGCTTTTAAAACTCCGATTGAAACAGTTCTTTACCGTCCCGGTGTCTGAGTGGTCAGAGAGTTAGGTTTCCAGTCCTTCGAGTTGATTCGAGGTTTGAGTGTCGGTTGAGGCATGGGTGATGCATTTGTCTTAAGGCGCTGGCTGCCGCCTTTCCCTGGAACCAGACGCCCCAAATTAGGAACGGGCGAGTGCTTTAGCCACCTGAGTTGCTCACATGGTTGTCGTTTAACCGGCCCTTCCTTAAAAAAAAATTCTCCATTCTATATCTTTTACCACGAAGATCATTTTTGGCACAATTTCTACCTCGAATAAAGAACAGTTTTTTTCTCTCTAGAGCAGTGGTTACCAAACTTTTTCGATTCTTGGGGCCCTTGCTGAATCTAGGTTTTCCCAAGGCACCCTATGTGAAATTCTAACAAGTACACTTTACCTATGTCAAATTCTGACAAGTACACTTAGGCAAAAATAAATACAACGCGTATTGAAGATCACAAAAATATGTCATTGAAAAATTTAACTAATTATAATTAGTGGGATGGATGAGCCTGTTGATCACCGCACATTTCTCAAATCTTGGAATCAAACTGGACACAGCCACCTTCATTTCCTTCTCCACGTTGATTTTCGCGTGATACTTAGTTTTTATCACAGCGACTGCCGAAAACCCAGCTTCGCACAACTAAGAAGTCGCAAATGGAATTAAAATTCTCTGAGCTTTATCACTCAGAAGGGGATATTCATCTTTTACTGATATCCAAAATAAAGGTAATTCCATGCCGCTAAATTTTGTTTTCAACGTATTGTCACAAGACAACTCAATAAGATTCTCTTCTGAAGTAGTAAATTCAGATGGAGCAGTGTCATGAAATGGATCTTGAATCCATTCAAATATATCGATGTTATCATTTTGAAAATATTTCTCTAACCAGGTGATAAGCTATGATAAGTGTTTTTCAAAAATGGATTTCATGCCTCGAGAGAAATCAATTTCATTGGAGGTCAAAAACTGTTGCAACCAGGGGAAACATTCTTTACCTCCGTCCTTCATTTATTTTTATTTTCCACAGTTTTAATTTTTTTATAAAAGCTGAAATTTTCTCAGTCGACTTTAAAAGGTGCATGTTGCTTCTCTGCAGGGAGAGATTCAGAGCATCCATCTTTTAAAAAATATTACATAAGTATGCTAGTTTTACCAAAAAATCTTCATTCACAAAATTTTTGGTATACTTGTGGTCTTCCTCTTTAAGAAAAATATAAATTTCCTGTCAATGCAAACGTACGAAACAAAACATTACAACGAGAGAGCCATCGCAAAGTGCTGTAGTACAACAAAGACGTGTGCTCGGATCTCATATCCTCACATAGTTTTTTGAAAAGCCTTGCCTTCAACGGCCGAGTTTTTATAAAGTTTACTACATTCACTACATATTTTAAGACCTGTTTCAATGTAGGACTCAGATATTTTGACACGAGTGCTTCCCTGTGAATAACGCAATGGGTCCACAGTGCATCAGAGGCTTTGCTTCAAATAAGTGCCTGCAATCCTCCATAACAGCCGGACATAGAACGAGCACCTCCGGTACAGACACCAACGCACTTAGTCCACTCCAAATTATTTTCGGATATAAAAGTATCAAGGATCTTGAACAAGTGTTGAACCGTAGCACTACCAGTGATACGTTTACAAAAGAGAAGGTCTTCTACAATGTTATTACCACCTATAAACCGTACATAGCAAATCAAGTGAGCATCCTTATTATTATCTGTGGCTTCATCCAGCTGCAACTCAAATTCCCTACCTTTTATTTCTTCAATTAATTGATCATTGAGGTCCTCCACTATGTGCTGTATTCTGCGACTGATGGTGTTATTGGACAAAGGCACATTTGAAAGCAGCTTCCCAGCAGACTCACCGATCATAATGTTCACCATATCTACAACAGCCGGTAGAATGAGTTCTGCGATGGTATGAGGCTTCTTACATTTTGCGATTCTATGTGCCACCTTGAAAGATGCTAGCAAAGCATTGCTTGGTATTGATGTCTGCTTATAAAAACTACCTTTTTGTTGATTTAACTCTTATAACTTTCTCGTAAAGCAATCACGGGATTTACTAAGCATGCTGGGATGACTGGTTTCTAAATGGCGTTTCAACTTACTTGGTAGCATGCACTCTGGAGCCAAAACTTTCATACACAGTACACACTGCGCGCTCTCTTCACCATTGACTTCTGTCGACGTAAAACCAAAGTCCAAATAACTGTCATCATATTTTTGATATTTACGCTTCTTCACACTCTTGCCACTATTTGACGGTGTACCCTCTTTATTTTCACTTTCACAACGCTTATTACTGTTTAGAAAAAACCGATCCATTTTTGAAAATACACACGAGAAGAAAAACTTCACTTCACTTAATCACAACAATATTCAGAAGGTACGCCGAAAGCTTACAAACGCCGAATCTCAGCGACAAAACATCAACATAACAGACTGTTAACCTCCAAATGAGTCACAAATGACAACGAATGGGCATATCTAAAGGATTTGGTGGCCTTCTAGAAAAATCTGGACTGAGAGTCTCATTTCTAGACTCTCGGAGAACGAGGGAGTAATGTTTATCAGAAGCACGGAGGCTAGTGCGAAACCTCAGGTTACTTCCGGTAGAGGCCGCTTGGAACACACACGTGCGCCCGTCGGGCGGCAATCGTGCGGGGGGGGGAGGGGGAAGCTTACGCTTGTAACATTATTGTAGAGTGCCATCTAGTAACCATTTGTAGAGGCTTCTGCAAACAGTTATTACTAAATGAGTTACTGTTTTGCACCAGGTCCGCTAGATGTCACGTCCTATCACATTGAATTGAAAATGGAAATAAAATTATGAAAATTTTGTAATATTTCGGGGCACCCCTGTGAAGAAGCCGCGGCTCCCCAGGGCGCCGCGGCACACACTTTGGGAACCACTGCTATACAGGGAGAAAATGTATATAATCTATTTATCTCGATATCTATGTTTCTACAAGTCTGATTTGAAAAACTTTTATTCATGGTGAAGCATGCGTTTCATACATTTGCTATAAAGTTTGTAGTGCAGACTTTTCCCACTAGAAGGCGTAAGCGCATATTTCTGGTTGTACCGAAAGTAATGCAAAAGTGGCATAACAGTTTTATTAACTGACAGAGATCGTTCATAGTGCACATGTTTGTAGAGTAACTCTTTGTCTATACAAAGGTACTACTCAACATAGTCTCCATCACAAGCGATGCATCTGCGCCATCGTTGAACCAACTCTCGAATCCTCTTTGAAAATATTAAGGTGTGGTCTGTTGTACCCACTTCTTTACAGCCACTTTCACCTCGTCTGTGTCATCAAATCGTTGTCCTCGGAGACTGTCCTTCATTGGACCGAACAGGTGGAAGTCGGAGGACGCCAGATCTGGGCTGTATGGTGGATGGGGGACCACCGACCAGCCAAATTTGCTGATCACCTGATTTGTTGCCAAAGATGTGTGTGGTCTCGCATTGTCATGGTGATATGAATCCTTTCCAGATTCTTATTCGGTCTCTTCCTCTTTATGCCTTCTCTAAGCTTCTTGAGTGTCTCAATGTACCGCTCGCTGGTCACAGTACGGCCACGTTCCAGAAAATCAAAGAGAATGACACCCCTGTCAATCCAAAAAACAGTCACCATGACTTTCTGTGTTGATCTCTGGCTCTTGAACTTCTTAGGCCTTGGTGAAGAAGTGTGACGCCATTCCATGGGTTGATTCTTCGTTTCTGGATCGTACATATACGCCCACGTTTCATCCTCCCTCACCAAATCGAAAAAAAAAGCGTGTCTTCATTGGCTTCAAACGCTTCCAGCAGATCAGAGCAGACTTGACTTCCACCCTTCTTTCCTTCAAGTCGGGTGCTTACTGCCGAGGTACCCACTTTACATAAATTTTCCGATACCCTAAGTCCATCACCATCTTCTGTATGGCATTGTGACCACAGTCCAGTTGTGCAACATGCTCACGGATTGTGACTCGTCTCTCTGCTCAAATCAACTCATCAACTCATCCACTCGCTGACGATTCGTGTCAATGGTCGCAGATGATGGTCTCCCACTGCGTGGTTTGTCTTCAATGCTGCTTTCCCATTCTTTAAACTTTTTCATCCAACTGTGCACATTGCTCTTGTCAATGGTGTCATCGTAAACATTCTGTAACCTTCTGTGGATGTCGGACAGCCAGCACCCTTCCTTCGTCAAGAACTCAATGACGGCACGTTGCTTCTTCTTTATATCCATTATTTACCTGCAATGAAGAAGAAGGCTTACTCTACCAACATGTGCAATTTGAACGATTTCTGTCAGTTAATAAAAAAATTATGCCCACCTGTTTTTTACTTTCCGTACAACCCTCGTATTTACAACCTTATTTCCGCTTCTAAAACTCCTGAAAAAAAAATAGGGCAGATACCACTTGTCACCCACACACCCACACACACAAAGGATTCCGTACACACTTTACGCTTATTGAGCACAGTTCTTTCGTTAGGGAGAATAAATGTAAATTTTATTTTCCTTGATATCTCTCTTCCTAAAAGCTTCATTTCAAAAATTCCTTTTGCGTCGATTTCATTCCCTGCGGGAAACATTTTGCATATATTTTCAAAATGTTCATAACGCACAGTTCTGTTATTAGGTCGTGTAAGTGTGTATTTATGGTTGCAACTGTCCCTCCGCTTCTAAAACTCCGAGTGAAAAATTCTTCTTGCACTGTATGTCATTCGCAATGGTTCAAAATTGCGAACATTTTTTTACTTCACACACCCAGAGGCGTATTTATATAAACTGTTTTGTTGCTGTACTTGCTTCTAAAAGACGCACTTGAGAAATTCTTTTTCCCTCTTATATTAATACATAGCTCTCACCACGAAGAATATTTTGTGCATATTTTTAGCTTTTCCATAACGCACAATTCTGCCACTAGAGTATATTTCGATATTCAACAGTATCGCCACTCCTAAAAAGTCTGACTGAAGTGATTCCTATCTTAGTCGGGTACTACTAGCTGTACAGAACATTTTGCGTCCTTCATCAAATAACGCAGAGGGGGATAAATGTTCGACGATTACTGCGCTTTATGTTATCACACATTTTTCTGTTTCAAAAGAAGTGCTCATTACATCATCAAAAAATTCAGTATTACCTTTCTTGTTAATTTTTCTGCATCTGTTTTGCCATTTATGTAAATAGCATTATTTCTAAAGGCCACGGATTTTAATCATATGTTGAATTTTTTACCAACATTCAATGTTTAATCTGCAATATCTTGAAAAAAAAAAAAAGGAATAAATTTAATCACTGAAAAGATACTTTCATTACATCTTTCTTGCTCCTGGATTATATCTAAATTCATAGGCTGACTTTTGTCACCTATCATCTTTATTCATTTGGGACATTCTGAACTCATCTCTTAATTTTATTTTTTATGCAGCGAGCCTTGTGCTAGTTCCTTTCTCGAGTCTGCTTTTTTTAAGGCTTATTTATTTAGTTAATTTTTATGGGGACTTTTTGAAAGGCGGCGTCACGTGTTTTTACATCTTAATTATTTATCTTTTTGCTATGTCCATGATTTGATTCAATAAATAGTTCATGTATTCAATAACTTATATGCATTCCTTCTTGATTTTAGTTTCCTGACATTGAAGAAAAAATATGGTACTCATATTTGATTGAAAATTTTTAGTGATTAAGAACTATGCACGTTTCTTAGTCAGAAATATTATTAGGAACCTGCAATTTAGTCTGCTTAGGGAGGCAGAAAACCGAGGCTTACGGAAATCATTGTAAGGCTAGGGAGCATTAAAATATCAAAAATGTTTTTAAGTTAAAGAAAGGCTTAGTAATAAAATCTTGCCTTTTCATATCTTGCTCTTACTAATTCTGTTTCTTGTTTAGTGTGCCCGTAAAGACTACGTAAATGGGAAACTCAGAGATGAAACAACAGCAAGAAATTTTTCTTACCTTTCCTTTCCTTGTGCCTTTCATATACCTAACTCTGAAGGAACTGAAGTAATATGCTAACGAAATATGCTTTCGGAAAATAACATTAAAAAAAAATGGGTATGGTTTTGGAAAACTGAGCAGCATAAACATATAGGCTATCTTGAGATTTTGTTGTTGTTGCAGTTCTTCTTTGAGAGTGCATAAGAAAGCCAATAACTCGTGCTCTGCGTAAATACCGGAATCGCGATTTTATTTTGGTCCTATCAAAGCTAACAAAGACATGTAAACCTACAGGAAATAGTTATTTAGCTGCCCAGACTTGATGGAAAAGTGTGCAAAGATGCGTGCGAAACCCTCAAATGAGACAGCACGTTCATTGTGCAAACGAAATAAGAATTATGAGAAGAAAATATAGCTTTTGTGTAAGAGCCAATCGTACTTTCGGGAGCAATTAATCGACAGATGCGGTGAGCGCCTTTCTTCCAAGCCCATCCCATAGCTATCCTTTGTAGACGTTTCGTTGTGAGATCCACAGGCCATTTTGTTGCTAGCTGTTTATGTGGTCGCCATGGTAACAGGACGGTGAGGACACGCCCACTTAGTTGCTGTTCAATCCAGATCTAGAAGTAAATGATCACCATCACGAAGAGCATTCAGGTGTCGATGATGATCTTTCTTATGCAAGTGTCCGATTTTTTTATTTATTTTTTCTACCCTCCTCGGAATAAAAAAAAACATTATTAAAAAACGTGTCAGGCGGTCATTATGGAGAAAATGATGATTGCTGTCGGAAAGAGAAAATAGTGTTTTCAGGTTTTCGGTAAACAAAACGAACACTTGTCCGGACATAATTTTTTATTCTTCACTTGAATGTAATACGGAAAGACTTATGATCCTCGACCGAATAAAAATAATAAAAAAAAATAATAACCCTTTGCTACAGAGCTTCTTGTGAAAGAGCATGCATGCTATAGCTATATAAAAGACTCAAAAATTGGCTTTGTCACTTCGTTTGTCTGCCTGTCTTTTCCACTTGATGTATGATAATGAAATGCCAAACTTAGCATGTACAAAGCAATTATATGTAGATTTCAAAAGATATTGGTCAAGAAATCTCGTTGCAGGAATCGTTTTTATGGAATCGATTTACAAAGGTACACACACACAAATGAATAGATAAAAGCTCATGATGAACACCTGTGTATTCCATATATGGGAAAGTACAGAGGGTTTTCAGAACGAACGAACGAGCTAAAATCCTAATCTAGATCGAGATTCCCAATCTTTCAGCGCGCTGCATCTTTTGGCAGGAAAAACAAAAGAAGTTAATTTTAGAAGTGGAAGCAGAGTGTCCTGATTGGAAAGTAAAAAACAGTAAAAGTGCGGAAAACTGAGAGTTAGAGGAGTATACGGTTTCTCGTTAAGTAATGACGCTGTAAGCTGCCCTATACATACTGTGACGATCCCCCCCCTCGCATAATTAATTGGCGAGAAGCGTGGCTAATTAACGGTAATAGAAAATTAATTGGGGGTTTTAATTAACAGAGAGTTATAATTTAAACACTTGCGGGGGGCGGTATATTAAGAAAAGATCTGCTGGCACTTGGAATTCAAGTGGCGAGTTGCAGGCGTTTGCCACGAGAACAAAGAGCCCATAGACGGAAATGGGACGGGTCAGAGTTTAAAAGCTATGTCCCACGACTCAAAAATGTTTGGACGGCAAAAGCGTTTGAAGCTTTTGTCTGTGCCGCGCGCAAAACAATGGGAAAGCTCTTGGACTTGAAGAGCGGTTTATAATAAATATGTCGCAGTTTCAAGTGGTAGAATTCACCGCTTACCAATTTCTTGGAGACGGGAGTTTGTTGTTGAGAATGGCAGAATCCGTTTTTAGCCGAGAGAATAAGGAAGGATTTTTCCTCGCGTTAGAACATTTGCTTGCCGTCTGCTGTGCTCTTGCAATTCTGAGCATAAGAAGTGAAGCCAGCTGAAAACATAAGCTGAGGAATAACCAGCACCAGATCTGCCTGGGAACTTTCTCCACCTCGCCGGATCACGGATACCTGCCGTAAGGAGCCATTTCAGGTGAAATACCGACAGAGACATAATAATTACGGGCTCCTCGCTCATCCAGAGAGAGAGAGAGAGAGAGAGAGAGAGAGGGGGGGGGGAGAAACGCCTGACACCAGGAAACACGGAGGACCCACCCTGCAGATAGAACGTCTGAAGTAACCGCTAGCCTCTACGTGAAGAAAGCGGGGAGAGAACTTTTGTGCGTGTGTCTGAGTACGTGCGTTCAGCGACTAGGGATGACGTCGTTTTGACCAAGAGACCGTAAGCAACGCGGCCTCATCCAAAGAGGAAAAAGAGCTACCCATAGTGCCAACATATTAGTGAATGTGAGTGAGTGTTTGTGTTGTTGGTGTCATCAATACTTTGGTTACTCGAGGACATATGTAAGTACTTTTTATCAGTATTTTATTTGCGGTCCAGTGTGAACGTTAGACTTTTCGTTAGGACATATTTTCTGAAACACCGAAGAGGGCCAAAGCTGGCCGGAAATTCTAGCCTTTCTATAGATTTGAAGAATCCTGTGTAATTTATGCATTTATCTATTAAATTCCTGTTTTAATTGTTATACTGTGCCTCCATTGGTTTATTGGTGTACTGTGTCGGCTAATTGGCTAACGAGGTATTGGCTGATCCAGTGATTCGAATCGCAGTCCGGAATTGATTGGGCATCCTGACATCTAAGGCCCAAAGGTCGCAACAATACTTACCGGCTCAGTTCTCAGAGGCATTTCGTCCCACGCAGCACTCCAAACAACGCCAACACCACGCCCGGAAACTCAAAAAAAAAAAAAAAAAAGCCAAGTGAAATGGGAACCTGTAAAAAATAAAAAGAAAAGCACACACAGAAAAAGAAAACGAAGATCGCCCAGTTCACACACACACACACACACACACACACACACAGTTTCCTTTTTTTTTTTTTCGCTTTTGCTCAGTGTTAAACTTAATTGTAAGGCACCTGGACTTAAGCCGACACATTTTGTTTTTGAAGTGAGTTTTCCATTCAGTAAGCACTGCACTTCTGCTTTCGCTCAGTTCTCGTTTCCGGAGTCTAACAAGTAGCCAATAGGAAATTTTCTTTTCTCTCATTGGCCGCTGAGAGTAGTACTGTTTGATTGACTGCGGAACTAAGAGTGAGCAAACTGCTACTTGTGTTCTGCAGCCTTAAAATAAGAATATAAATATAACATCCACAAAAACAAAAACCCTTTGGTTATATCTAGGAGATGAACTTTCTGACTGACCTGGCAAAGTTAATTATTAAGGGCCAAGCAACATTTTTTACCCTAACTAATGCCTCCATATTTACATATATACAAGCCCAGTGGCAAGGTATCAACTTGTAACAAAACAAGATCAAAGTTCAGAATTTCTACTTAAATTCATGTATTTAATATTTCTACATAGTCCTCACAACGCCCGATACAGATACGTCAACGTTTAACAAGTTTTTTGAAGTGTGTGTGTTTGTGTGTTTGGGGGTTTAACGACCACCATGAGCAGCTCAATGAGCTATAAGCAGTCGTCCGTTCCTAATTTAGGGTCACTGGTTCCAGGGAAGGGAGAGAGCCAATGCCGTAAGACAAACACAACATCCATGCCTCACTGGGATTCAAACCCGGACCCCTTCTCGGACGAATGATCAGAAGTCATTGCTTAGACCACTGCGCCACCGGGGCGGCCAAGTTTTTTAAACAAGTCTCTGTAAAAATTTTTAGGTTGCTCTCGGAGCCATTTCCTCGTATTGGCTTGAACATCTTCGTCACAGGTGAGCTGAATTTCTTTCAGATGTCTATTGAAACCCGTCTCTGTAAAAATCTTCAGGTTGTTCCGGGAACCATTTCCTCTTATTGGTTTGAACATCTTCGTCACAGGTGAACTGAATTCCTTTCAGATGTCTATTGAAACCCGTCTGTGTAAAAATCTTCACATTGTTCTCGGAACCATTTCCTCGTATTGACTTGAACATCTTCGTCACAGGTGAACTGAATTTCTTTCAGATGTATATTGAAACCCGTCTCTGTAAAAATCTTCAGGTTGTTCCGGGAACCATTTCCTCTTATTGGCTTGAACATCTTCGTCACAGGTGAACTGAATTCCTTTCAGATGTCTATTGAAACCCGTCTGTGTAAAAATCTTCAGATTGTTCTCGGAACCATTTCCTCTTATTGGCTTGAACATCCTCGTCGCAGGTGATTTATTTATTTATTTATTTTATTGGAGGTTTTACGACCACCGTGAGCAACTCAACGGGCTATAAGCAGTCGCCCGTCCTTAATTTAGGGCCACTGGTTCCAGGGAAGGGAGAGAGGCAGTGCCGTAAGACAAACACAACATCTATGCCTCAGCGGGATTTGAACCCGGACCCCTTACGGACGAATGATCAGAGGCCATCGCTTAGACCACTGCGCCACCGGGGCGGCAGTCGCAGGTGAACTGAATTCCTTTCAGATGTCTATTGAAACCCGTCTCTGTAAAAATCTTCAGGTTGTTCTCTGAACCATTTCCTCTTATTGGCTTGATCATCTTCGTCCCAGATGAACTGAATTTTTTTCAGATGTCTATTGAAACCCGTCTCTGTAAAAATCTTCAGGTTGTTCCGGGAACCATTTCCTCTTATTGGCTTGAACATCTTCGTCGCAGGTGAACTGAATTCCTTTCAGATGTCTATTGAAACCCGTCTCTTTAAAAATCTTCAGGTTGTTCTCTGAACCATTTCCACTTATTGGCTTGATCATCTTCGTCATAGGTGAACTGAATTTCTTTCAGATGTCTATTGAAACCCGTCTCTGTAAAAATCTTCAGGTTGTTCCGGGAACCATTTCCTCTTTCCTCTTATTGGCTTGAACATCTTCGTCGCAGGTGAACTGAATTCCTTTCAGATGTCTATTGAAACCCGTCTCTGTAAAAGTCTTCAGGTTGTTCTCTGAACCATTTCCTCTTATTGGCTTGAACATCTTCGTCGCAGGTGAACTCAATTCCTTTCAAATGTCTCTTAGAGCAGCAAACAACCAGAAGTCGGACGGCGCCAAATCTGGGCTGCAGGTACGTTGCCATCTGTCCGGCAAGGCCATGATCCCAAAACGGAAAAAGTCTTGTAGCTAGGACCTGAAGAAGTCATCAACTGCACGTTGAGCCCCGTTGTCTGTCCTGAACTGTTTCCTGGACAGGAAGTGATCCAGGTGACGAAACAGATGATAGTCTGTCGGAGACAAGTCCGGGATATAGACAGGATGAGGCCGTGCTTCATAGCCCAAGGCACTTAGTGTCAGCATTGTCCGTTGTGCGACATTTGGGCGAGCGCTGTCCTGGAGCAGAAGAACACCATGTCTGTTTACCAAAGTCGGTTGTTTCTGCATCAATTTCCGGTGCATCTGGTGTAATTCAGCACAATAATGTTCTGCAGTAAGGGTTTGGCCTCTGGCCAAGAAACTCCGATGATTTATCCCGGCTGTGGACCACCAGACAAGGAGCATCATCTTCCTTGGTGTGTAGGGGTGGCTTAGGATGCCATCCATCAGGATGTGCCTTGCTTAACCATTGTGCAGATCGTTTCTGATTATCATAAAGGACCCACTACTCGCCGCAGGGGACGATTCGATGCAGTAGAGGTTCCTGTTTATTCCTGGCAAGCAGCGATGTGCAGACTTTCTAAAGCCTAGTCTTGTTGGCAGTTGGACCTTACCCAGCGTAGCCAGACACTGAACAACTGTCGTGCAGTGGGCACTTACTTCTACCGCTTTCTCACGACACGTTTTTTGGAGGTCCGCTTCAACCACATGTAACAGAACATCGTTAGAAACAGCAACACGTCAATGACCACGTGCTTCGTTTTTCAGGTTCGTATCTCCGCTTTGAAACTTCAAAAACCATCGCCGATTGGTTCGTTCGTTGGCTGTATTGATTAAAAAGTATTCTGTTAAGACATAGACGCTATTATTGCAAACCTTGATCTCTAAGGTTTCTCCAATCGCAGTTGATTCAGGGGTGAAGTAGGAAGCTAATTTCTTTATATCATCCCATATAGGAGCAGCGGACTTGAACTTGACTTCTCTGGATTGGAGCTGTTGTCACTTTACCGTTCTTTGTGTCTCTTTTATGCTCGTTAACTCTTATTCTAAACGAAGGCTTGGTCATTATGATGTAGGGGAGTCATTCAGAAAGTAAAGAACGTTTGGTTATAAATTCTATATACTTTTAAAATTTTCAAATATTTTGTTTACAGTTTTGAACTCCTACTGTAGCCTATTTTTCTGTATAGTCGTCCTGGACATTGAAGCATTTATCCTATCTTGGGATAAGTTTAAGTATCATCTCCTCATAGATCTCTGTTACCTGTCCTTTCATCCAGTCTATAAGATTCCTTTAGCGTATTATCATCAAAACGTTGTCCACCAAGGAACTGCTTTAAATTGGGGAACAAGTGCTAGTCCGATGGCTCTAAATCCGGGTTGTATGGTGGATGCTCGAAAATTCCCCAGTGAAATTGATCAAGCAGCTCCTTTGTCTTCCTCGAAGTGTGAGAGTGGGAGTTCATGCTGTTCGTCCGCGATGAGAGATGAGTGCCCTGACTGCTCCTAGTCGTGAATGTCTATTCTTCCGTTTTTAAACAGTATACACCACTTTCTGACACTGGATTCATTCATAAAACTTTCTCCTTACACTTGAACAAGTCTCCGATGTATGTCAATAAGCCTGGTGTTTTCAGCAGTCAGAAAACGGATAATACACGCCTGACAACAGTGCCAGTAGATAGCCAAGTGCGCACTGGGCCCGGATGACCTTGATTGAGCGCCGGTCAGGAACCTGTTCAGACGCTATGTGCAAATGTTCTTTACTTTCTGAATGACCTACGTAGTATCGCTTGGAGCCGTCCGGATATCGTAGACGGATGGCATAAACACCTGCTTTGCTGGAAAGAGGGAGCTTGTCAGTATTTCGTTTAAGCATAGTATATGAAAATGTCGAAGATCTTATGCTGACACGGAGGTAAATCTTCCTGAGTGCGTTCTTGAGTTGATAGGGAACATTCGGTATGTAGGGAATTGAGACCAGGTAGCGTAGCTACGGCACAGAAAGATTAACACGGCAGATTCTGTTTTTTTCGATAAAGTTTTGTATCTGGTTTCGGGTGCATTCGGCCTCAGTGGCCAACGTCTCTCTTGAGTTGTCACGAATTTGGAATCAGTGCTTCAAGAAATGCTTTTTCTTCCTTCCAAGGTACCACATTCCGCACCAAAATGGTGCCTGCGTGTCTTTGAATGAATAATTGCATTGACATTTACCAGTTTATTGTCTAGTCAAGTCACTGTGTTCAAATTGTTGAAGAGTTCTATTATTCAGTTGGCTGTCAACCTTCCTTGAAAAAGATATCTGGTTCATGTGCGAAAGCTTGGAAACTTTGATTTCTATTTTACTCCAATAAATTCGGATTTCTAGTATAGTTTTACCATTTTAAGAATCTTATTCTTATCACTTTCTTTTAACACATAATGGTAAATTGCTCTTGAAAACTGAACTGTTCCGTCCAAAAACTGTGCAACTAAGTTTTATTCGCCATTAAATTTCTTCTTTGAAGTGGCCTTTGTTTGATATCGGTTGTCCAAAGTAAACGTAGGCTTCGGTTACTTTTGAGTTTGCGCCATCAACTTCCAAATCTTTGGTATTTGTAAAAGCATTGTACATCAATTTTGTTTTCTGTAAGTTCACTTTTGAACCCTTCTTTGTTCTTGTCAGCAAGTTCTTCAACCATACACTATATATCTGAGGGGGTATTTGCAAAAATGACTATATCATCAGAAAACCGAAGATGGGTATACAAGAATCTTCATTAATCTTTATCCCTTTGATTTCACAGCTGAATGATTGAAATATATTTTGCAATGTGGAAGACTGTGGAAGATGTGGTTGTGAAGTTAGGAAGGCAGGTGTCTTTTGTGGCATGCTGCCGACTAGATCGTTGCCAAAGTCATTATATTATACCCAGGGCCGGATTGAACTTTTGCGGGGCCCAGGGCAAAATTTCATATATAGAGGGCCCTAGGAAATGAATCTCATAGTTTAATGAAATAATTCTATGAAAAATGAAAATAGACAAAAATTATCATAAAGGAAAATGATTATCTCAAATTATTGTGAACTTAAGAAAAAGACCATCATATGGATTGAAAATTCAGAGAGAGAGAGAGAGAGAGAGAGAGAGAGAGTAAACAGTTTCTTTATGATGATTTTCGTGTATTTTCATTTTTCAGAGAGAGAGACAGACAGTGAGAGAAAGAGACAGAGATAGACAGACAGACAGACATTGAATGAGAGAGACAGAGTGAGAGAGAGACAGAGATAGATAGACAGACAGACATTGAATGAGAGAGACAGACAGACATTGAGTGAGGATACACAGACAGATAGACAGAGTGAGAGAGACAGACAGATAGACAGACATTGAGTGAGAAAGAGACAGACAAGCAGAGAGACAGGCAGGCAGACAAAGAGAGAGGAAGAGAATAAAAAGTGCTGAAATCTACGACTTTTTTTCTGGAGAGGAGGAAGTTTAGGTTGCTTTATTATCTTAATAAAAACTTTCCTACAAAATGATAAAAAAGATAGCTTTAACTAATCTGCGTAACGAATATTTTTCCATAGCTAACATTTTTGCGTATTGGATAATAACGATCCCACTTAAATAAATTCGTATATATGTATTTTTTTTCTTGGTACATGCTTTAGTGATTGATTTTTGATGGAAAGTGGAATAACTGGTAAATTAATGACTTTATTCACGTCTTATAGGCGCTCATGTATAAAAATTGCTAATTGGTTTATTTATTTATTTATTTATTTATTTATTTATTTATATTATTTCCAACACTGTTTTTAAAGTCACTGAACGATTGGCCTCCATATATAGCCTAGATACAACTTTGATACTGTTCTTTTTATTTTTTGAATTTCAGTACCAGGTTTACACACAAATTGTTGAGTATATAATAAGGAGTCCCAAAATGTGATGAAATTTAATTTCTTATTTCATGAATATGAAAAAGTTTAAGGTTTAAATAAGTCGGGGGGGGGGGGGGTGTTATAAGCTGAAAAAAAAGCAACAACATTACAACAAGTTAGTAAAATCATGCAATGCATTGATTATGATACGCTTTCCAACAAACCAGAAATCGCGCGCGGACAAACTCTCCCCCAACCCTGACTATTGATTAGTTCAGTATACCTCTGGAACAACATACTAAAGTTTTGTCGCAATCGAAGCATTTTTACGTAAGTTATGACGCATAAAGGCGATGGAATGGATCCCGCTTCTTTGTCCTGACCTTTGACCCGATTTCGCTTATTTTCAATAGAGTTCGTCCCCAGGCTGTCCCCTACCACATACTAAAATTTAATTGAAATTGGATAATTTTTACACGAATTATCGGGTGAACAGACAGACGGACAAAGCTGGAGCATATACGCTTCTTTAACCTACGGTTGGAAAACGTAAAAATACATTTTTGAGGGCCTTGCGCCCCCAAAATAAAAAAAAATAACAATAAATATAAAGAATTCTAGCAAAAACAATTTTGTTTTTGTTTTGTAAAGTGCGGGGCCCCGTGAAGACGCGGGGCCCGGGGCGGCCGCCCGGGTGCCCCTATGCTCCAGCCGGCCCTGATTATACCATAAGGCTGTGCTCATTCTGGTGGTCTCTGTCCCAATCGCTAAAGGGACGCTACCTAATTGCTATCTCTCTTTGTCATGCCAAAGTTTAACTATTATTCGATTAACAGGGAAATGACATCCAGAACAGTGGCGTATATTCGAGGCTAGCTGCGAAGCTCAGAGAATGCACAAATAAAAGTCAATTATCAACGGTATTAAGATATGTCGGTGCTTTTGCTGCGAAAAAAACACCTGCGGATTCGCTTCTTTGACTCTGACTGGTGAGCAAAGACCAACGGCATAACGCAAGCAAATCTCCCAGTGTCTTCGCTGTTCTGATTCGAAGACCTTCGATGCGATCGCCTGCTAGCGTTTCCATGACAACATGAATGAGCGTTTGGAGGGGAATGGACCATTGCTTTGCGCAACTATTCGCTCAGAAAAGAGAAGACTTCGACTACCTCAGTCACTCGCATGCTTCTGCCTGTAATCGCACGTGTTTTGCGAGAGTTGTTTCAGTTTTTGTGAAGTGTCAATGAATTAAAATCAGTGATATTGTCTTAAATTCGTGGCTTTGTTGGATTCGAATTCTTTTGATAAATTTTGTGAAAGCTTCCCTGAACATCTACTGTCAAAACTTAAAGAACTCTATGCTTCAAATTTTGATACAGCTCGACTAACAAATGAACTGAAGATGTTTTATTCCCTTGATGAATACAAAAACAAATCAGTAAGAGACATTACTTGTTGCATAAAGTTGAATAAATTGGACATAGTGTTTAGTTATGGAGGTGTACAAATTAACAGACCTATTATTAAAGTTTCGATCAACAACTGCAACTGCCGAAAGAAGTTTTTATGCATTAAAAAGAATCAAGATATATCTTAGAGCTACACAAGGACATGTACATTCAAGCAATTTTGGCTGATTTGTCAATAGAGAAAAATATTCTTTTTAAATATGAAAAAGTACTCGGAAGAAACTTTTTATGAAAACGTAATATTCAGGTTCTCACAAAACGAAAGAAGAATGGTGTTCATGTACAAATAAAGTATTCAAATCCTAATCCTCATAATTATTTGGTATCAAATAGCATGTACCTAAAATAATAAGTGTCTTCTATAACTTAACAATTAAACTTCGCAATTAAAAAAAACAAAACAGTACTGATCCAGAAATTCTAACATTTAACACTTTAAGCGGCCTCTGTATGTGAACCAAATGGTGCCCGAAATTCTCTGAGCTCCCCAAATAGAAATGTTCATATAGTGATCGGGTTTAGGAAAGCTCCGGCAAAACAATTACTTTCCATCTTTCATATGAGCTGTACCGACCATAAACCTGCCATCCGTCATAAGCGCCCCCCTTCTAGTCCTTTATTCTCTGGTTCTTTACCCAAGGCATCACGGGAAACGACTAGTCCTCCTGACAAGGACATCATGCCACTGGGCAGAAACAAGTGACTTAATTATCTTCTCTTTCCTTTCTTAGGTTCGTCGCCATTGTTGTAGATCTTTAGCAGATTATCAGCCAGAAAGGATTAGTGTCAATCCTTCCTCTAAATGACCACTTTAAATAATGAAGATAATGGAAAAGCAATACGTTTTAATGGGCAGGTTACTCGTTCCAGTCGCGGTTAGCCAACGTTTTAGGCAACGAATACATTCGTTCGGGGAAATTTTAGCCCATTTTGCTAACCCCGAGTTAATTCGTCCCAGCTGGTTAAAGGATCAATGTATTTTGTTTTCATTTTTTAGTTGAGTAAACCTGCGGAAAATGTAGTTTCAATTGTTCTCAGAAGAAATATTCTTATATCAGCATTGTTCTATATTTTCTTCTTTCTTTGTAATAGGAAAGGAATTTTATTTATTTGCCATGCTACACGTAGTTAAGAACATACACTACAAATCCTTGATAAACCAGAAATAAAAAGCCCAAATAAAAATTACATTATATACCATTAAAAAACACACATTTAAATATCCATAGTACAACATATCAGGGGAAAAGACAAATGTTACTGACTAGCCACTGGCCTCTTACATTTAAAAAAATAAATTGATATTTAAAACTAGAAAAAGGAAAATTTCCATTGCAAATGAATTAGCTTTCAAAAGTACATAAATTCTTTCTCCTTTTTTCTTAAACGCGCATTGCGTGTTTTAGAAAAATCAGTTAATTTTAAGAAACGTATTCTCACGAGTGTGGATTTCTACAGTACGTGTTGTAAATACGTATGCACTGTACAAATTTTTCATACAGAGATTTTTTTTATAAATTTCTGTCTCGGTGTTGTCCGTGTTATACCCTGTTTGAATTAAATTCTTGTCAGCACCTCCTCCGCGGCAGCTTTCGGTTAAATCCACGTCCTCCTTTTAGGACTGTGATCACACGAGTTATTCACTTGTGAGGAAGGCAAGTTCAGCAAACCTTCTGTTCATTAACCCTGGGTCCTTGCTGCAGTTTTCGTGTAAAGCATGTCACTCTTCAAAAGCCTCCACCAGGAGTTCGTCCGAGGCTCCAGAAACATTACTGCAAAGTTACACAGCTTGTCTCATTAATTTTTTTCCTGCCTTGAATCATAGCACAAGTAACATTAACACCAGTACGTATTGGAACCACCAACAACAGTCAAGATGAAGTGACAGAATACGCGAAAGGAGAAACAGAAATGTTAAGCTATACGGCAGTCTGTTAACACAGTAAAAAGAGAATTGGGAGTTCACGTTTTTCTCCTACTTCATTTTTTGTACTACACTGAAATACATTTTCTCTCAAAAAAAAAAAAAAAAAAATAAAAAAAATATTAGAACTACTTTTAAACAATGGAGATATATATAGCGCGTAGTAACACACGACGAGCCGCGTCCTTAAACTTCAGCAAACTCGTCCGCAACTGCGATGGAAAAATACACAAAACTGTTGCTTCTATGATGTTTGGCGCTAGGTTACCGTTGTTTTGTTGCGGAGATTTAATATAGGAATTTTAGGCAAAAATATTAAATCTTTCTTCGTAACATTTCTTTTTCCTCGTGTTCCCTTTTCTTTGTCTTAGAGCCTGGGAAAAGTTTATTCATTTCACTTAGTCAACTGTGAGAAAGAATCGGAGGTGGTCGGAAGATGACCGGGGACAGGAATTTCAAGCACGGCGTTTTTGGCTAGCGGGAGGATTGAAGTTTTTTTCCGTGGAGAGAGAGAGAGAGAGAGAGAGGGGGAGTCATGGAAAGCGCATATTTTTTGGAATATAAATATATTGTTTGCGGAAAACGATAGCAAGATAGCAGATATCCAGAAGCCTACGGACAACCATGCTCGAAATAACCAGAAGAATAAATTGTTTTTGATCGGTATAACCATTTCATGAAATATTTTAGCGTACTGCTCGTTATCAGCTACATAGCATTGTGATCGGTACTTTACAACGTTAACCTGGAACAAAAAAATTTAACAGTTTATTTCGCGTGCTTTATACCAATTCTATTAAGTTTGTCGCACATCGGTTCTGTCAAACGCTAAACAGCGGCCAGGAAAAAAAAAAAAAAAAAAAAAGAAGAAAGAAAAAGAAAAGCAAAAACAAATCGAATTTACAAATAGCTTAAGTAACACTGACTTTGGTACGTATTTTGACCACCAAGGGAGCCACTTTAGCCTATTTTGACCACCAATGAAGCCCAGCTCATATTATTCAGCATCAAAAGTTTCTCTAAGGAGGCGTTTTCAGCTTTTGTTATGATCGTTTATCAAACAAAATAAACATTAGTTCTAATTTTGGCCACCAGGGGTGCCACTTTAGCAAATTTAAACTCATCATTAGATTTTTTTTTTTGATTGGAGGTTTAACGACCACCGTGAGCACCTCAATGGGCTATAAACAGCCGCCCGTCCCTAATTTAGGGTCACTGGTTCCAGTAAAGGGAGAGAGCCAGTGCCGTAAGACAAACACAACATCCATGCCTCACCGGGATTCGAACCCGGGCCCCTTTCGGACGAATGATCAGAGGCCATCGCTTAGACCACTGCGCCACCGGGGCTGCCATCATTAGATTTATCGCAAAAAAATTATCCCTGACTGACCCCTTTAGAGTCCTCTAGATAGTTTTCCCTTAATTTCTGTAGCGGACAAACAGATAGACAAACACACTGTGAAAAATATATATACAGATTCTGAAGCTCCAGTTTTAAAATCTCTCTATAAATTCCATTATTATAACAGCCAACACGACCTTCAAGCTTCTCTGATGCTAAAATTTTACCACTCGATCTTATTGTTAGAAAAATACTAATGGCATAATTCAAAATGAAAAAAAAAAAATACCGTTAAATCCTTCAGCGTAGTAAGCATGCGACGCCTGTGAAAAGGCTATTGAAGGGAAAGAATAAATTGAAAGAACGAATTTATGTTCTAGCTGAAAAATATCTCTTGAGCATGATCGTAAACAACGCTCCCCGAAAAAGAATTCTGCTTAGAACTTCTTTCCGCTTCTGATCGTATAACAAAAAACACATCCTTTGTTTGACCTTTAGACAAATCACAAACAGAAGACAGCTTTGCCGGCATGAATATTTCAGACTTGCCTGCTTAGTGGTTGACCGCAGTCATTACGAACGCCTGTTGCGGCGGAAATCCACGAGGCAGAAAATTAGCTATTGATTAGGTCATTGTTAAAAAATCCTATATTTCCACCCCCACCACTGTCCGTCCGATATTCGTCATTGTGAAGCTAAGGGCATGCGTGCACGGGCAATTCATTACGGCCACAAAGCGGGCAATTAAGAGACGTAATGTTTTATTGACGAAATGCGTCCTTCTGCGCCGGCTGTTCGGCACGCTGCTTTCTAACCGCAACTGCCAACTGACAGGATAATCACGTGACTTTGCACGAGATAACCTGTTAGCGTTAAGATTTCCTCTGCGTTTTTATCCCTACTGCAGTTGCTGTTCTGGAACACATCACAGAAAATCGAGCCTGTTTATATGAACACAATCGGACAGGGAAACACGTAGACGTGTTTCGGAAAATGGCAATGACAGCTAACCTATCTTCGATTTTTAAAAAGCTTGAGTAGATGAATATCATTCCGTAAATCCGGACTGCGTTTCCTATTGTTTTAGACAGACGCAAGCATTTCTAAAGTGCACTTTGAATTAATTCATTACGGAAAAATTAATTATTATATTATTTATTGCAGACTGGTGTCCGAAATTAAAATCCGGAAGCATTCGAGAGATAAAAAGAAATATATCGGAAGGTAAAAACGTTTGGCATGTAAAGAGAACACACAATCCAGAGATGGGAATGGGTCAACGGTTCGACAATTTTTTGCGGGTCAAACGGGTTTTAGTTCCGTTTTAGTTTCGGAAAAAAATATATTTCAAAGAACCATTCAGAGGTCTTTGAAATACTGTAATACTTCAGAGCCTCAGAGTATGATCCAGGAACTTGCTGAGTAGGGCACAGAAATGGTTTTAAACATGAACTTTCAGGAGACAAAACTGATGTACAATGCTTTTACAAGGAATGAAGACTATGTGATTCATGGGCAAAAGCTCCAGGTAACCGATACGTTAACCGATGGACAACATATATCAAGCAAGGGTCACATTGATGAGGAAATTAATTGGCGTATAAAACTTGGCTGGAGAGCTTTTGGAAGAAACAGTACAATTTTCAAGAGCAATATGCCATTATGTCTTAAAAGTGTTTAATCAATGCATCCTTCCAATGCTTACGTACGGAGCAAAGACTTGGGCCTTAACTAAAAAAGACGACATACAAAGGCTGCAGACAACTGAAAGAAGCATGGAGAAATGCACGCTTCGTGCAATCAAGAAAGATAAAAAGTGGAACTCGTGGATAAGGAAAATGGCAAGAGTGGAAGACATCATGATCAGAGTAAAATCTCCAAAATGGCAATGGACTGGACATATTGCCAGAAGGACAGACCACCGATGAACAACCGAATTTTTAGACTGGATTCCAAGGGACAGGAAAAGACCTAGAAGAAAACCATGTGGGAGATCAAAATTCAGAAGAAGACCATGAGGGAGATAAGAAGACCATGTGGGAGATAGGAGGAGACTGGTGCAAGACAGTCCGTTGTTGAAGAAACTTGGGGAGACTTTCACCCAACAGTGGATTGATAATGTCCAAAATGGTGTATTTCCTTCATTACACGATATGTTAAAAACTTAAGAAAATTAAAAACCTTCAAGTTTAAAAGATTGAATGCTTAAAATATGTAGTTAAATTACATTAGTTCTTTCGAGCACACTAGTGCTCCCAGAGGAGACTTTAGATCTATCGGGGCCCTAGGCGCTAAAAGGTTCAGGGGCCCCCTCTCCCCTTTTTATCCCTTCAGAAATTTTCATCCGTCAGATTAACAAAAAAAAAAAAAAAAGGAGGGGAGAGGGTCAAGAGAAAAGTTTTTACACTTTTTTTAAATGCCATCGCTTCCTATTATTAGAACGTTCTTTAAGTTAAGAAACAGTGCTAATCAATCCTTAAAGCGACTACAAGCAAATCAATCCTTAAAGCGACTACTTTGTATTGTTAATTGATATTTTACTTTCTCATATTAATAGTAACATATTTTTTCTTATGTTGCTGATATTCCGAATTTTCGAGTTCTTATCGATGTACTTATTTTGAAAGGAACGGTTAAAATAATTTTGAGTTCCTTTTAGAGTTTGGTAAAGAATGTATTCACGCTTCCCACACTTTTCATTGTTTAAGGCGAATTCTTAACTGGCCTGCTGTGCTATAAATTGCTTTCATGCTACTTCCAGTCAAGGGAACACATCCGTGTTGGAACCTTCCCACCTTCTTCCCGAGTTGCGATGAGGAGTATACTTGTAAAAACTTTCCTTATGATCGGGCGTGTTTGCTGTTAATAGTTTTTTTCCTTCGTGGTAGGATAATCAATGAAAAAAGAAATATTCTTCACAGGATAACTCTTCTTAGGACAATCAAATTCTTTCTCGGCCCTAATCCCTCTAAACCATGTTAAACGAATATAGTTATTAATATTTAGACTGAAAAAATAAAGAAATTTGAGAATATCACACTGTCTTATTTAATAGTGTTAAAAGTAATTTATATTGTATTGCAACAACATTTTCTCATTACTTTCTGCACCCTTGCTTTAATACTGATTATTATCAAGTATTATTTTCACCTTTTCTATTCCTTAGATCGACTTAAAACTAGCTTTTAAAAAAGCAATAAAAAGTTTCAATCATACTCTTACTCAAAAACCTGGAGTTCCTACTTTTGCATTTTCAAACCGGTTCTTTTGCATTTAATTTGTATGCTTCTGCTTCTGCTAACTGCAGTGCAGGTATAAATGGGATACTGTTATTTAAAGTGCCAAACCTAACATCCATTGATTCCCTATTAGCCTCAAAATTATGTTTATGATAACTGCAGTGCATGAAGTATATGGGATATTAAAAGTGCCAAATTTAATATCCATTGAGTTCCTATTAGCCGCAAAAATAATTTTTGAAATATCTCTGAAATCAAAAAGTTCGATGTGCACGGACAGACAAAATTCAAAAAGCCTAGTGCGCCTAGCCGGAAATCCGCCCCTAAGTGCTCCTCATCAAGTGTAATAAAAAGGCTACAAAACGGAGATCAAGCAGTTTATAATGGCATTAAGTGATACGTAGATTTGACGTTGGTGTGATTCGTCAAAAAGGTCAACGTCATTGCGTGATTTCGTTAGAGGTTGGGCCAAGGGTGGAATGTCCGTGAATGTTCATTATTTGACACTCTCTTTGAAAATCTTGTAGAAATGATTTCCAAGGTGCAGGGATCGAAAGCGGAAGACAGTCAATGCAGCAATTGTCATCGCCGTGATAAATGTATAAACTTTCTGCCATAGGTAATTGCGCTTGAGATCTCGGTGTTGTGAGAATGCTAGCTGCACTTCAAAGTGGAAAATACTGACCTTCATTGAACAGGCGTGAAAGAGCTGTAGCTGTAGAGCTCATTCGAACGTTATATGAGTGTTCCTTAATTCCGGTCATTAGTGATCGTTTGGTGGAGCCTATATGGACTTTTGGGGGAAGTGTCGGATCCGTTGGTTCAGAGGAATACTATAGATGCCGTGCTTGGAAGAGGTGTCCACTGCGTCACGGTTTTTCCTGATCAGAGACATAATATTAGTAATTTTGACTCCAAAATCGAATAGGTGTCGATGACACGTACTTTTAAATAAAGAAATAGGGGATCCAACATATTTTTGTGGTTAACCATTGGGCTTAATGTAGTGTAGCTTCAGACCAATATTTTCTTCTAAAGGCGATTAACGATGTTAATGTCATATCCATGATTCACTGCAATCTGTTTAATTGTTTGGAGTTCGCGTTTTCTCAAGGTAAGGGTTGACGAGTGAGAAATAGCACGTCGAATAATGAATCTGAAAGTTGCTAGTTTATAGCCTAAGGGGTGCGAGGACGACATTTTGATGATTGTAGTAGTGGAGAACATTGGGATGATTGGGATACAGAATTGAGTCTGTAAGGGCCGTATGGCACCGTGTTATCACCAATGGACAACCGGAGAAGTTCATTAGTTCCA
Source organism: Macrothele yani (assembly GCA_039090855.1). NCBI lineage: Eukaryota > Metazoa > Arthropoda > Arachnida > Araneae > Macrothelidae > Macrothele > Macrothele yani. Next base: position 8,267,306 of record CM077009.1, read on the forward strand.
TGTCAAGATAGTTCGCTTTGTTACTAAGTAACCATGGATATCCAATTAAATATTAAAGCATATTTTGCTTGTTGGTAAGTTATTTTAAGTGTCCTTCAAGTGTCAATAATGTACTGTACAGTAATTTTACGTTAAATGCATTGTACACTAATTTCACAAATTCCACTATTTGTTGCTTTTTATGACTAGACGCTGTACTTTTGCTTGTAACTTCACTTCTATTACAGGTAATAAAATTTTCTAAACATATTTAAATTCAGCATAAAATTTCCTTTTAAATGACGTATAATATATACTCGTGACTTTACCATTACGCTGTATAAGTTGACTTCAATCATCAAAAATTTGACTTTTGGTCTACTGGTGCAGGACTTTTGGCCACGATTGTAAAATTAAAAGTTTTTAATTGAAGCAAAATCTCTGTTTAATGAAAAACAAATTAAAGAATACAGTTTTAAAAAAATGTACCCATACGTATTAAGAAGATACAAATGAAATTTATATTTTACATTTACCAAATGAAGTACATAACTCTTGAGTCTTGAGCTTCATTTAGATTTTCTGAACATATTTTGACAAACAAATATTTGAGTAACAATTCACATTTTTTACATTTTTCTTTAATAACATAAGTTCCAAAACCTTTTTAAATCAAAGTAAATGTTGAGGTGGGGAGGATTATTTCAAGAGTTAATGTAGATAAACACTAAACATGGAATACTAAATTGAATAAATTCTTTTCAGAAAATTAAGAGAAATCAAAAACATGTTTGTTAAGAGTTAATAAAAACACTAAAAACTGAACTCTTTCAGGGCAATGTAAAAAAATCAGAGACCTTTAATGTTGATTTGTATTTAAAAACACTACCATTCAAACTCGCTCTGGGTCTAGCCTAGTTCGCATTTTATCAGCTATGACACCTGCTGTGATGAATAGTCTTTCTGACATTACCGTCGATGACGGTGTGATTAAGAACTTTTTGGAGAGTTTCCTCAAATTTTGATTTTTTTGTGTTGAGTAGAAGAAACGCTGAGCTGTAAATAGAGTAACTTGAGTCATTTGCGCGACGCGGTTCAAGGTCACACTCCCCCTCCGTTCTCACGCTCGTTACTACAGTAACGGCTGCCGGGAAAGAGATAAAATATGGTAAGTCACTTTTCCCATTATACTTGATGTATAGTGGCTAAAGCACTTTCCGATGGGAGACGCCTGTCGCTTCGGCGATTACTCCCTGTGTTTGGCTGAACAATTCCTTCACTGTTGCTTCCGGTTGGGAAGTAACGAGCTATTTGAAATAGCTGTGTACACACTGTAGACGATTTTCTTCGACTGTTTTCTAATGTCAGAACTTGTCATGCTGACAAAAATTCGAACAAATATCGCTCTAGAACAAGCACCAAACGCCCAGTTTTTTAGGTTAAGATTCGAAAGATTCAAATGACGAAAAAAGCGCGAAGATTCGAGTTTTCGAATCTCGAATCTTCTTCAAGATTCTCGGGATTCGAGAATTCAAGGATTTGAATATCCCGTCCCTAATATTAATAGAGAGAGAGAGAGAGAGAGAGACTGGAAATTGGATGTTGCACGTAATTGGATGTAATTTAATAGAAATTGAATTTTGTTGATTATAGATTTTTATTGGTGATTAAGGTGCAACATGACAACTTAGTAGGACAAGACAGAAACCATTATTTTCAAAAAATAAGCAAGTGACCAAACTTTGGGTCGCACACACAAACAATTAATCAAGTGCCCCATATTCACCAGAAGTGATATTAATAATTTTTTTATTCGTTAAACATGGGTCATAAAGTTATTTACAGGCATACATCATATTTTATTAAGGTAAAATATATCTTAATTTGGTGAGATGTAAGATGCACCTCAGCACTAAACTCGAACGTGGCAAGCTCATAAGACAAACAAAACGTATTGACATAACAAACCTTAAAAAACACCATAATACCTTCAAGTTGGAACTGAAGAACAGATTCTCTGCTTTAGAAGGCCTAACATCGGAAGAAGTGGATATTTCTGAAGTTAACAGAAAAGTAACCAAAGCTCTTATGGAAACAGCAACAAAATTAGCTGGGTCTAATGCACGTGAACAAATTATCAGGAAAAACCGAAATGTTGATGCAAAAAAAGAAGAGAGATGAGGACAACTAAAGAAGATGTGACTTCCAAAGTGGAATATATAGAGCTATGCAAGACAGTACGAAAAAGTATCACTGAAGACGTAAGGAAATTCAACTGTGAACTAGTAAGGAAAGCAATTGAAAACAACCAAAGCCTAAAGATAGCAAAGGGACATCTCAGTAACGGAAGAAAACAGATTATGGCACTGAGAAAAGAAGATGGTTCTGTAACAAGAAATAGAGGCGAAATTTTGACAAGAGTGAAAGATTTCTACTCCAAATTATATGAAAGGGATGATACATGTACTCCAGACATCATGAAAGGTACCAGTACCAGAGTTCTTCCAGTCCTCTCAGCAGAAGTTGCACATGCAATCAAGAACATGAAGTGGGGAAAAGCTCCAGGAAAAGATGGAATTACTGTAGACATCATACAAGAAGCAAGTGGAGAAATCGAAACAGTACTCGCCCAAATTTTCACTCAAAGCCTTAATGAAGGGAAGATTCCTGAGGATTGGAACAACGCTACAATGATCCTGCTACATAAAAAAGGTACATTGAGGATCTCAGGAAAAAAGCCTTTGATTCGGTGAAACCATCAGCAGTTACAATGGCTCTGAAATCCTGCGGTAGTGAAGATGCATACATTAATATTATTAATAACATCTATGAAAATGCAAGTGCAAAGATTCGGCTGTTTGAAAATACAACACACATAAACATTGGAAAGGGAGTGAGACAAGGTGACACCATATCTCCAAAGCTCTTTAATGTCACATTGGAGGGTGTCTTTCAGTCGCTGAACTGGGAAAACAAAGATATAAAGATTAATGGAGATTATCTAACCCACCTTCGTTTTGCTGATGACGTAGTCATTTTTGCAACTACCTCATCAGAGCTGCAGAGTATTATCCAGGAACTTGCTGACAAGAGTAAAGAAGTGGGATTAAAAATGAACTTTCAGAAGACAAAAGTGATGTTCAATGCTTTTACAAGAAATAAAGATTTATCGATTGATGGAGAAAAGCTGGAGATAACAGACACGTACGTTTATCTTGGACAGCAGATATCAAGTGAGGGTCACATTGATGAAGAAATTAATCGGCGTACAAAACTTGCCTGGAGAGCTTTTGGAAGAAACAGCATAATTTTCAAAAGCAATATGCCATTATGTCTTAAAAGAAAAGTGTTTGATCATAGCATCCTTCCAGTGCTTACGTATGGTGCAGAGACGTGGACCTTAACTAAAAGAGACATACAAAGGCTGCAGACAACTCAAACCAGAATGGAGAGGTGCATGCTTGGTGTAACCAGGAGAGATAAGAAGAGGAACACGTGGATCCGAAAAATGACAAGAGTGGAAGACATCATGATCAGAGTTAAATCCCTGAAATGGCAATGGGCTGGACATACTGCCAGAAGGACAGACCATCGATGGACAGCCGAAATTTTAGATTGGATTCCAAGGGACAGGAAAAGACCCAGAAGAAGACCACATGGAAGATGGGTGGATGAAATTCGAAAGTATGCGGGAGTGACATGGAGGAGACTGGCACAAGACAGACCGTTGTGGAGGAAACTTGGGGAGACCTTCGTCCAGCAGTAGATTGATAATGGTTGACGATGATGATGATGATGATATATATATATACTATATCGACGAAAGTCACCGGACATCTGGAAGAGAAACATAACATAGCATTTATTGACATACATTGGTACGGTGTCGGTCCACCTTTGGCCTTAACGCATGCACTGACCCTTCGAGACATGCTTTCGACAAGGTTTTGGAACACACCGATAGATATGCGTTTCCATTCAGTACATAATACTGCCGCCAACTGTTGCTTAGTAGTAGGCCTTGGTTCCAAACTTCTTATGAGGTGCTCTAATTCATCCCATAGGTGCTCTATGGGATTAAGATCAGGGCTCTGTGCTGGCCAGTCCACTCACGATACGGAATTATTGTCAAACTACGCCGTAACAGTCCTTGCTTTATGGCTCGGTGCATTATCCTGTCGGTACCAACAATGCTTGGTTCCATAGTATGGCCACAGAGTTGGTAGGGCATTAACGTCCAGAATATCGAGGGAGACGTGCTGGTTAACAGATTTGTCCACGATAACCAATGGGCCGGGACCATACCACGAAAAACACCCCCACACGAGTACACTGCCAGCTCCAAACTTGACCGTAGGATCAGTACACTGTGGTAAATAGCGTTCTCCCGGCTGCCGCCATACCCACACACGGCCATCACACTGATAGATCATGTATCTGGATACATCAGTCCATAGGACCCATTTCCATTGATTAACGGTCCACGATAAATGTTCTTTACACCATGTTAAACGATGGGTGGCATTCCGAGTGGAGATGAAAGGCTTATGAGCAGCCGCATGACCACGGTTACCCATGGAATGAAGCTCTCTGCGAATGGTACGTGTACATACCGAGGTTCCAACATTTTTACTCGCCTGTACACTGAGGTTTTGTGCAGTACTCCGTCGATTAGCTGTAACGACTCTCCCGAGGCTTCGACGTCCTCTATCACTGATTTTCTTTGGTCTGCCGGTACATTTTGCTGCTTCAGGCACGCCATGTGTCTTCCACTTATTCAGTACATCCGAAACAGTTGACTTGGGTATGTTTAAACGCCTCTTGGTTTCTCTTATGGACAACCCACTAATACATGTATAACACCCAGCTATCTTTCCTTTCTCAAAGTCAGTTCTCTCCCGCCGCAACAATTTCACTCAACCTCACAGTGCGATATGATCGCGGTCAGCCGCAGGCTTGTTTTTATACCGTTTGCTGCTGTACCGCGCATCTTAACAACGCAGCGTATCCGTTCATTTGCTTTTGAAAGGGTGTCTGGTGACTTTTGTCAATATAGTGTATTTATGTGGGGCGAATATTCGGGTGTGCTAAGTGTGCGGCGCACACCCACACAAAGTCGCAATTTGACCTATATTATCGATATTTATTTCGTCGCATTTATTTCTAATAAAACTCGCCAGACTTCGTCCTAAGGCTTCGAGTGGTTGTTAAAAAAATTGACCCCATATAATGTTTTCATTTAGAAGAAAAGGTTCGTTCAGCAAGAATATCGCATTCGCGCTGAGATCCCCGGGTGTGCGGTGTCGCGTCCACACATACGGCGTTGTTCTAGCGCTCCCCAGATGGCGCTGCAGATCACGTTCTTATTTTCCTGTCGTTTCAAATGTTACAGCGGAGCTCTCAGGTTGTGCTAACCAAATTGAGCACCGCTTGCAGTCACATGGAGCAGTGCAATTCAACGTTGTGTTACGAGTTGCTGTTATATTGGGAAGGGTGGTGGTGGTGGTGGTTCTATGTATTTCTAATAAGTCTCGCCGAAGTTTGCCCTAAGGGTTTGCGTGTGTGGCTAAAATTAATCTCTTGTGCAATATTTACGTGAAGAGGAGAAGGTTCTTTGCTTCGTGCAGTAAACAAAACGTATAGGAAGTAATATTTGCAACCGTAAGAGTGCTATTTTACCAACGGACAACCCCAGGTCGTTAAAGCAACTGTAATACAAGGATCTACAGATAGCGCTACATGTCATGTTTTTATTTCCTTGTGGTTTCAACGCAGAGGCTAAATTTCCCAAGGTGTGCAGACTTAAAAAAGCACCACTGGTCATACTTGTTTGCGTTTGGAATAGCATGGAGTCGAACACAATTCAACGTTCTGCTACGAGTTACTCTTTTTCTGTCTTTTCGTCGCTGTGTGAATCGAGATGTTTATGAGCACAGATTTAAATATACAATTTGAATTTTGATATCCATTTAGGTTGACGATGTACTAAGTATCCCATTTTCTGCCAGAGCTTTTGCAGATTGTGTAAAGCGGTTTAAAGAAGGTAAGCCTCGTCCTGTATTAAACACTCATAGAAAAATACCACAAATTTGTTCATCACTCTAGTATTTGCACAGGAAATTCAGATTTTTTACAGTGAAGTGTATGTAAAGATCTTTACCATAAATACGTAATTAGACGACCACTAAATAAAATTCTTATGTTCAAAATTAATGCGTGAATTTTGAAGCTCGGGATACAGAATAAAATGTTTGCACATTTTTTTCCATACCAGCGCACACCCAACCTAAATCGGCACGCAACGCCACTCACATATATACTGGTGGGCAAAAATTAAGGACGAAGAGGAGAAATTAGCATAACAGCGGAACGAGCAGGCAGAACGGACCGAAAGACCACTCAGGAGATAGATTAGGGTCCGGTACGGTAGGGCATGCGCATATATGCAGCATGATGTAAGGGGGGGGGGATGTCGGAAGGGTATAAAGCACACGGGCGGTGTACGCTCAGCAATTCGGTGAAAACTATTGCACGGTGTACATCGGTTTGAACGACGTCGAGTTGCTGCCACCGTGTAATATGGCCAACAGGCAATCCAGTAGACGACATCTGGATGACTTTACCCGAGGTCGCGTCACTGGGAAGTTGGAAGAAGGTCGAAGTGTGATTAGTGCGACCGAGGAGTTCGGGATCGCTCACAGCATCGTTTCACGAGCTGGGAGAGCATTTCAAACGACAGGAACAGCTGTCCGAGAGTTTAGCAGTGGTCGTCCACGAGCAACCACGGCAGCGGACACGAGCAACCGCACCGTACTGGTCGTCCACGAGCAACCACGGTTGTCCTACGGGCGAGAAGAGACAGACGGCAGGCAGCGGGAGAAATCGCAAGGCACATGCAAGAGACAACTGGACGTCCGTTATCGCGTTTTACCGTGGCCAGGAGGGTGCACAAAGGTGGTCTATTTGCACGACGACCAGTACGGTGGGTGCCATTAACGCCTGCTCATCGGAGACGGCGGTTTCTGTCGTGCCAGGAACACAAGAACTGGACACATCAGCAATGGGGTCGAGTTCTCTTTACGGATGAGAGCCGATTTAGTCTGACGAGCGAATTTGGACGTATACACACCTGGAGAGAGCAGAGAGCAGGCAATCACACCTCAAACATCATCGAAAGGGACCGGTTTGGAGGTGGCGGAGTTCTCGTTTGGGGCGGTATCATGCTTGGTAGCCGTACTGACATCCACATCTTCCAAGGAGGTTCAGTCACAGGTGTCCGCTATTGTACCGAGGTTCTCCTGCTTCACGCGCGTCTGTTTAGAGGTGCTGTGGGTCCTGAGTTCCTCTTCATGGACGACAATGCTACACCTCATCGTACAGTGGCTGCCGCAGAGTGAAGGTATTCAACGCATGGATTGGCCCTCAAGATCCCCGGACCTAAATCCAATCGAACACGTGTGGGACCTTCTCGGGAGACGCTTGGCAGCACGTCACCAGCCGCCAGCAACGATTCCGCGGCTGCGATTGGCGTTAGAAGAGGAATGGGCCGCGATGTCTCAACAGCTCTTTGACAACCTCGTCCTCAGCATGGACAGACGTTGTAAATCCTGCAACGCAGTCAGGTGTGATCATATCCCCTACTAAAGACTGGATGTTTTTTGGCCGCCGCCTGTCACATGGACGTTTCTGTCTTCTGTCCAGTTATTCTCGAGGCTACCTTTTCAATAAAATGCCTTTGTATCCTTTGGATTCCTTGTTTGGACGGTTTTGCTCACTTGTCCCATATTCTTACATCTTGGGGATCTTATGGTATGATTTGATTCGATGTGGAGCACTTCTGCACGACGTTACATTCGAAAAATCGTCTCGTCTTTAATTTTTGCACGCCAGTGTATATACGCATATGTAGTTCTTACTTTTTCAGCAGGTCGTAAATTATTAGTTACAACATCTAGATTCATATATTTCCAAGTTAAAATCTCAATTATAATAAAAACATATTTTCAAATTAGATTTTTAGAAGCATAAATATCATTCCAAATGATAATGTACATATCCGTAATATTGCCCAAATGTTCCTATAAGCGCAACCTACTGGTAAAATTGTGCATCTCAAAGTTTTCCATTCTGTTAACGCGCTGTAAAGGCTGGAGATAACTAATACTATAGTCCGCGCTCTCCAAGAAGAAATGCTTTATTTCGACTGTTTCATAATGAATTGTAAGGTTAACCGCCACGGTTCCTGAGTGGGCCGAGGTGCGGGCTTCTGGCCAATCGTCCGAGCTGGGTGCGGGCCCAATTCCTGGATGAGACATGAGCTTCGCATCTTGCCCACTACGCTGGACCCTAATGTTACAGTTGGCCCAACCAGGTACAGTGTATTCCTTATAGTATTGAACACTTACTGGTCGTTAAAACTAAAAACAATAGCAAATGTGGCGGCATGTTGTGAATGATTCACTTGACCATTAAATTTTTTTAGCGGCGGGAATATTTTAGCGATCCTTATCAGCATCTAGCGATGGCAGAAGTTGTCTGTTGGGAATTGAGGTAGTTCGTTCCTGAGCTGAACAATACGAAGAATCCGTAGCATACGCGCTCACTTGTCGACCGGATCATTTTTTGTACCCTTGTAATTTTGTTAGGCTGATAAGCTAAGTAAAAAACTGAAAAACGTTTTTGACGCAATTCTCAAAAACACAATGACGTATTTTTATTCTTCCTCAGTCCCATCTTTACAGAACTGCTCAGTTATTTTCCTTTTATTGAATTGAGAGATATTGTTTTAATGAAAATCAGCATCTTCCCTCCCTGTCTTTGAAACCTACGTAATTCCACTTTTATTTAAATTTTGTAATAAATATAAGCAACCACTGATTCCTCAGAACTTTCTTTGAAAGGAGACCACCATCTGCTTAGGATAGTCGTGCCTGTTCATCCGGAACTTTGTGAGGAATTCAGGTCTTCAGAAGCTGATTTAAAATTGAAGCAAGTTGTCCACTTGTCTCCCGAAAATTCATTTGTTCACTAGACCGTGTTCCAAAAATTCATTTGTTCATTAGACCGTGTTCACCCTCTTGTTCCTTCACAACTACTTTTATCAAATGACCTGAAGCTAGTCGCACAAATCCAGAGGCTTATATCATCATCGACCATTTTCAGTCCACTTCTGGATGAAGATTTCCACAAGTCTCTTCCACAGATCTGTCATTTCAAATCAGTGCAGCATGCTTTCAAATTTCATCTACCCACCTGTCTCTCAAGGGACATTTTTCTGCATCCTTATCCCTTGGAGTCAAGTTTACTAATTTAGTTGTCCAAAGGTGATCAGCTCTCCTAATAATATGTCCAGCCAATTTCCACTTGAAGGTTATAGCGTAAAAGCCATTTGCCGGTGATCGCATCGAACTCGCATCCTCCTGCTGCGGAGCCGAATACTTTCCCAGTTAAGCTGTACAGACGAAATTTGTCGCTACAACTTTGTCGTCTTGACATGTGCTTCACACGTCACAGGGGTCTTTACTTTCATCATGATGTCCCCCACTTTTATTATAAATTCCTGATTTACGAGTTTCTTGTCATAAATTCCCGATTCACGAGTTTGTCGTCGTAAATTCCCGATTCACGAATTCTTCGTCATAAATTCCTGATTCCCGAGTTCTTTGTCACAAATTCCAGATTCACGAGTTCCTCGTCATAAATTCCTGATTTACGAGTTTGTCGTCGTAAATTCCGGATTCACGAGTTCCTCTTGATAAATTCCTGATTTACGAGTTTGTCATCATAAATTCTTGATTCACGAGTTCCTCGTGATAAATTCCTGATTCACGCGTTCCTCGTGATAAATTCTTGATTCACGAGTTCCTCGTCATAAATTCCTGATTCACTAGTTCCTCGTCATAAATTCCCAATTCACGAGTTCTTTGTCATAAATTTCTGATTCACGAGTTTCTCGTCATAAATTCCTGATTCACAAGTTCCTTGTCAAAAATCCCACATTCACGAGTTCCTTGTCATAAATTTCTGGTTCATGAGTTCTTCGTCATAAATTCCTGATTCACGAGTTCCTCGTCATAAACTCCCGATTCACGAGTTCCTTGCCATAAATTTTGATTCACAATTTTCATCATAAATTCCCGACTCCTGAGTTCCTCGTCGTAAATTCCTGATTCACGAGTTTGTCGTCGTAAATTCCTGATTCACGAGTTCCTCGTCATAAATTCCTGACTCCCGAGTTCATCGTCATCAATTCCCGATTCACGAGTTCCTTGTCATCAATTCCCGATTCACGAGTTCCTTGTCATTAATTCCCGATTCACGAGTTCCTCGTCATAAATTCCCGATTCATGAGTTCCTTGCCATAAATTCTTGATTCACGAGTTCCTCGTCATAAATCCTAATTCACTGGTTCTTCGTCATAAATTCTTGATTCACGAGTTCCTTGCCATAAATTCCTGATCCACGTGTTCCCCGTCATAAATTCCCAATTCTCGAGTTCTTCGTCATAAAATCCTGATTCACGAGTTCCTCGTCATAAATTCCCAAATTCATGAGTTCCTTGCCATAAATTTTGATTCACAATTTTCGTCATAAATTCCCGACTCCCGAGTTCCTCGTCGTAAATTCCTGATTCACGAGTTTGTTGTCGTAAATTCCTGATTCACGAGTTTGTTGTCGTAAATTCCTGATTCACGAGTTCCTCGAGATAAATTCCTGATTCACAAGTTCCTCGTCATAAATTCTTGACTCCCGAGTTCATCGTCATCAATTCCCGATTCACGAGTTCCTTGTCATTAATTCCCGATTCACGAGTTCCTCGTCATAAATTCCTGATTAACGAGTTCCTCGTCATAAATCCCTGATTCACGAGTTCCTCGTCATAAATTCCCGATTCATGAGTTCCTTGCCATAAATTCTTGATTCACGAGTTCCTCGTCATAAATTCCTAATTCACTAGTTCTTCGTCATAAATTCTTGATTCACGAGTTCTTTGCCATAAATTCCTGATCCACGTGTTCCCCGTCATAAATTCCCAATTCTCGAGTTCTTCGTCATAAATTCCTGATTCACGAGTTCCTTGCCATAAATTCCTGATTCACGAGTTCCTTGCCATAAATTCCTGATCCACGAGTTCCTTGTCATAAATTCCTGATTCACGAGTTTCTTGCTATAAATTTACGATTCACTAGTTCCTTGTCATAAATTCCTCATTCACTGGTTTCTTGTCATAAATTCCTGATTCAGGTGCTCCTCGTCAGAAATTCCTAATTTACGAGTGCCTTGTCATGAATTCCTGATTCACGAGTTCCTTGATATAAATCCCAAATTCACGAGTTCCTTATCATATATTCCTGATTCACGAGTTTCTTGTCATAAGTTCCTGATTCACGAGTTCCTTGTCGTAAATTCCTGATTCACGAGTTTCTTGTCATTAATTCCTGATTCACGAGTTTCTTGTCGTTAATTCCTGATTCATGAGTTCCGTGTCATAATTTGCTGAGCTATGAGTTCTTCTTCCTATCTTTCCTAGTTACACAAATCATTCATCTCTCCATGCTTCGTTCAGGTGTCAGCAGTCTCTGTACGCATTTTTAAGTTAAAATGTCCATGTCTGTGATCCATGAGTAGGAACTGAAAGAATGCATTGGTTACACAGTTTTCTTTTAATACGTAATGGTAAATTGCTCTTGAAAACTGTATTGTTTCTTACAAATGCGCGCCAGACAAGTTTTATAGGTCTATGATTTTCTTCGTTTTCTATGTGGTCTTTGTTTAATTCCACAGAACTCTCCTCCATCCCATGTTATGTGTGTGCTTCATTAATGGCAGTCCTAGGGTATAATTCAAAAATAAAGGATAAAAAAGTGTTTCTGCATTTTACAGTAGTCATGATGCATATATATATATATATACTAAAGAGCAAAGCCGAAAACATAAGAAAAACTTTAGAATTTAAAACAAAAGATGCAAAATAGTGGGCTTATTACTTGCATCTATGACTTTGCAGAAACCCATTTCCAAATAGGTCTTTGTGGAAGTGAGAAAATGCAGAGTTTTTGCTGGTCCTTGATAAAGCCAAGGCTCAGTATTCTCGACACTTTCTACATTCAGTTGTTTTATTTTTCTCTTTTTACTCACACCGGTCAATACATAACCTTTTCTATATTGTACTTGGTGTGAGTCAAAAATTTTTTTTGCTTAAGTCTCTTAATAGAATATATATATATCTGTTGTCCAAGGTAGATGTACGCATCAGTTCTTCTAGCTTTGACCCATCCAACTCTGAAGCTTAAATTCTTGTAAAAGCATTGCACAAAAGTTTTGCTTTTCGTAAGTACATCTTTAACTCCACTTCATTGCCCTTGCTAGCTACCTCCTGGATCATACATTGTAGCTCTGAGGGGGTGTTTGCAAAAATGACTATGTTGTCGGCAAAACACAACTGGGTGAAACTATTCCCATTAACCATTATCACCTGTTCTTCACAGATCGATGACTAGAAGATATACCGCAATGTGGCATTGAATAGCTTGGGAATTATAGGGTCATCTTGTTACATTTCCTATCCAATTTTTATACGTGCTGTGTCCTTGAATAGTCGAACCTTTGCCATTGCTTTATCGTACATGTTGTTAATGATATTAAGTTTCTTAAACACCACAGATTTCAAAGACATAACTGCTTATGGTTTCACGAATCAAAAGTTTCTTCATAAGCAGGCCACACATAGGGAAAGTTCGTATTAGTTCTCTCAATAAATTTTCTCAGTGTATGTATTAAATATACAGGGCTTGGACAAAATAATGGGCGGCCATATGTTACTATTTGGTTGGCTCCATCATTACCCAACGTGTCTACTGATCAAGTTACTGTCAGCAAGTACTTGGAGATTCTAGCGTGCTCAGAAGCATCCTATGGTCCAAATGTTGTTTCCCAAAAATGATCACATTTCTCAAGATGATAATGCGCTCATACACACAACCAGAACAGTTCAGTATTGGTTTGATGAGCACCAAGATAAACGTCAACATCTGCCATGGCTCAGCTGAATCACCTATCTTGAATATCATCGAAACACTGTGGGTAGTCTTGAGGAGCAGAGTGAGAAGCAGATTCCCTCTTCCAACACCTCTGAAGCAATTGGCCTATGTTCTGATCGACGAATGGTACAACATTCCACTGGAGACTATTAAAAAGCCGTATGAATCTATTCCAAGAAGGTTGGAAGCTGTATAAAAGGCAAATGGTGGGCCAACACCTTCTTACTAAAGACATATAGCCGATTTCCCAGGTGTTCACGTTACTTTGTCCAACCCCTGTGTACTTACAAGCTATAGCATTATGTCCCTTTACCATGAGCGGACTGATCCACCAAAACACTTCCCTGTGGACCACTTGAGAAATGACCCAATTTCTCGTATTCTCTTAGTATGGAATTTTTAAAAGAACGAATTTTAATCTTTTTCAGTTACGAATAATAATTGTTAATTGCATTTCAAATTTTATGCCTAAGTTTCCTTGGAGCTGTGATGGACCTTTGCTCAGAAATGACATGGATAATTCCTCTACTTATGTAAGAAAAGTCTCGCCGAACCAAGCACGCTGTTATAAATTAATAAAGCTAAAGCTAACCATAGTTAGACGTGCACCCTTGGACTTGGAGTCCAGGGTCATTGGTATGCTCTGCCTTCCTTTTGTAATCATAACAACCGAGGTATAACTAGACATTTCTGCGCCCGGGGCAAACCCCGAAAGATTGCGCCCTCCATCTCTCTGTATTATTACTAATTTAATAGTTATGCATAAACTCGTACATAAGTATACACTGCACGACAAAACAAGATTAATGCAACTGTTTGTACAGCTTTTACCAACTGTTTGGAGTTCGGATCTTTGGTATCACATGAAACTGACAGAATGCAGCTCGTAGTTGTGGCTCGCAGTCACAATAATGATCCAATAGCCCCCAGAGAATTGTCTTTAGGTTTAACAACCACCGTGAGCAACAAGATGGGTATAAGCAGTCGCCCTTCCCTAATTTTGGGTCACTGACTCCAAGTTAGGGAAAGAATCACCGCCGTAAGACAAACACAACACCCATTCCTCACGGGATTCGAACCTGGATCCCATCTCGGAAGAATGCTCAGAAACCAGTGCCGTAAGACAAAAACAATATCCATGCCTTATGGGATTTTAACCTGGATCCATCTTAGACGAGTGGACAGACCACTACACCACCGTGACGTTCTGTTGAGAATCTTCAACTGTGTGAAAGATACTTCTTGTCTTGCAAAGCACTCCTCTGAACTAAAGAAAAACCGCTGACCCCATTATTATAGACGAAAACCGTGGTTCTTCTTTAGTTGGACGGTCTATACAACCGCGACTTTATTTCTGAATGTAAACAACTAACATTCCCTGAACATTTTGGGGAAGAAATGCGAATTTAAGCTGCCATGGTTACCAAAACATATTTAATGCAAATTCCGTAAATGGAAAACCGACTAAGTGTGACGCTAAAAATGATCAAAAACAGGTACAAAAGTTTCAGTTCCAGCCTTAATCAGATTGCGAGCAATAATTTTTGCACCCGGGCCAGACCGGCCCTAGTTACGCCTCTGCATAAGAAAGACACCAGTACCTATTGTGACGGCCTATCATCCCCACACACTTTTTTACAGACTAGCTCAGATCACAAAGCAGTTCTTCTGCAGAGATATTCCGAAATGCGTGTCCAACCCATATTTACATAAAAAGATTCAACAATTTATCAGTGTTGGTTTATGAGTCAAAATGCTGGTTAACACATGAAAATAATGGGTTGACTAAAAAAAGACATCTAGTCAGGGAGAATATTCTACAGTATTAAGGCAGGTTGTGCTACTGCGTACAATATGTAAAGATTCTTAACTACCGTGTCGAGTGTCGCAAACTCAGCGCAGTTCAGGAACTAATGTTCCACCATGGTAATGGGAACGAAGAAACAAAACGGGAAAAAACCCTTCTTTTCTGAATCCATGTAGAACAAAGGGAAGAGCTGCAAAATTCTTGTTGAATAACTCCAATGATTCCCATTATGAAAGCTATCCAACAGGACTTTCAAAGATTGAAATAACGAGGCAAACGGAATATAAAATTTCATCTCCCAGCGAGAAAACTGTGCCCATTTAGTGCAAAGAAAACGTTCTTCATAGGAAATGGACTCAGTTTCAAAATATTTTCAGTTGGGCTTTTTGAAGCGGAGATTTTATTGCCTACTTTAAGATGTAGATAGATCATGTGTTTTGGAAGTGGGGATTTCATTTGTCTTTCAAACGGATAAGAGAGAGTGACTCATATTTCACACTAATTCATTCCGCGGTTAGACTGGTGAGACACAAAAAATTGCAATAAATATTAAAACCAAAGTAAAAAACAATGTTCGATTCCCAGAAACTTTCTTCATTTTCCTCGGTGCATGAAAGACTTTGTATATGTGCTACGAGAGTCGTTCAAAAAGTTCGTATTTCACCTCATACTGGAAAGCTGTGCAATTACGATTTCCTTTTATATATTTTCGGCACATTCATAGGCCACCGTAAAGGGCTTCGCCCACCGATGATCTAATTCCTCGATCCCGATTGAAAAAAAACTATTGCCTTCAAAAACGCCCCACAGCTGCGGCCTCCTCCGAGTTGGAGGAATATCACTACTCTCAAATGTTTTTCTTCAGTTAGGGGAAGCAAATAAAAGTCACTAGGGGAGAATACGGTGAGTGCTAAAACAACTGAAATCCTGCAGTTTGTACGGCGGTCTTTGTTATCTGGAAGGTGCAACTTAATGCATTGTTTTGAAGGAGGGAGGAAGACGCATTTTCCCATGCCTGTTTTTCCTTGATGGCATTCGCATTTCCCATGCTTCTTTTCCTTGATGGCATTCGCACTTTTCCAGGCTTTTTTTCCTTGATGCCATTGGCAGTTTTCCATGCTTCTTTTTCTTGATGACAGCCGCACTTTTTCATGCTTCTTTTCCTTGATGGCATTCGCATTTTACATGCTTCTTTTCCTGGATGCCATTGGCAGTTTTCCATGTTTCTTTTCCTTGATGACATTCGCAGTTTTTCAGGCTTCTTAACCCTGCAACGAATGATTTACTGAGTAAGCATAGGCCCAACTTGATAATTTAATAGTCATTCGTGAATGACTCTTTTGGGTGAATGATGAACAACGAAGGCTCTGTGGATAAGGATGGTCCCAAGAAGGAATGATTTATGCGGTGACATAACCTTCCAAGACAGGTGTTTTATAACAGCCGCCACGGGGGCGTAATGATATAAGTGCTGACCTCTGACCATTCGTCCGCGATGGATCCGGATTCGAATCCCTGTGAGGCATGGATATTGCGTATGTCTTACAGCGCTGGCTGTCTTCCTTCCCTGGAACCAGTGGCCATAAATTAGGGACGGGTGACTGCTTATGCCCCATCGAGTTACTCGCGGTAGTAGTTAACCTTCCAAACACACACACACACACAATTAGCAATTTTTTTTATTTTCCAATTCGCAAAGTTTCTACGGTTTAGTGCACAAGATCATCTTAAAAAGAAGCCAATGGATCTATTGGATATATAAATAAGTTTTGAGGGATTTCCATTCGGTGTCGTACTTATTACTGCCCTCATGTATTTTAAGGTGGCAACACTGCGATATCGCAGTGCGAGACGCCAGCTGTCAGAGTCAGTATACGACGTTCGATTGAGGTGCAAAGACGTATTTGTTTTACTCGATGGAAAATGGCAACTTTCGTCCAGACAAAACAGCATTTGAGGAAAGTATTAGTGCATTACTTTTATTGTCAAGAAAAAAGTGCTGCCGACAGCTATCGCTTAATGTCAGAAATCTGTGGTGAACATTCCCCATCCATAAAAACATGTGAGTATTGGTTCAGACGATTCAAAAGGAACGATTTCGATGTCAGTCATAAAGAACGTTTTGGACCGCCCAAAAAAATTGCTGATGCCGAATCGGAAGCTTTTCTCGACGAGGATCCGTGCCAGCCCCCAAACGAACTAGCAGCAGCATTAAATGTTAGTAAACCATGCATTTCACAGCGTTTAGCTGCCATGGGAATGGTGCAAAAAGAAGGGAATTGGGTTCCACATGCTTTGCGGGAAAGAGACTTGAACGCCGTAAAACCATTTGCGAATTGCTGCTTCAAAGGCAAAAAGGAAAGTTTTTTTGCATCTTATTATTACTGCCGACGAGAAATGGATATGGTACAATAACCCTAAGCGGCAGAAAGCATGGTTGAAGCCAGGTGAACCAGGTCCTTCAACGCCAAAACGCAATATCCATGGTTCAAAGGTAAAGCTGTGTATCTGGTGGGACCAGAAGGGTGTGATCCACTATGAACTGCTGAAACCGTCAGAAACTATTACTGGTGATCGGTATCGAACCCAATTAGTGCGTTTAAAACGAGCTCTCACGGCCGGAAAATCGGCCGGAATGGGAGAATAGACACAACGAAGTCATCTTACAGCATGACAACGCAAGACCACATGTTTCTCGACCTGTGAAAAATTACTTAGAAGGATCCAACTGGGAAGTTCTACCCCACCCGCCATATTCGCCAGATATTGCGCCATCGGATTACCATTTGTTCCTGTAGATCCAGTCAGCACTTTCTGGAGAACGGTTTAGTTCTTATGAAGACATCAAAAATTGGCTGGACAACTGGATCTCTTCCAAGGAACCGGAATTATTCCTTCGGGGCATACGTTCACTGCCCGAAAGATGGGGTAAAGTTGTAGCTTCAGAGGGAGCATACTTCGATTAATATTAAAATATTGTTTCTGTTCTCCAACAACATGTTTTTTTCACCTCAAATCCCTCAAAACTTATTTATATACCAAATATAACTTTAAAAATTAGTGCAATAATATACGAAAATATGTACCACCTTCAGAAAAAGTACAGCATACTCAATACCCATTTTCACTGGAACCAAGTTAAATGAGTAACTTTTTGAAACCCCTCTTAAATTACTACCTCCACCACTAACCATCCATTGTACATCATCAATTTATTTTCTTCTAAGCTTTTATTTTGATATATGAGAGGATACTTTTGAATATACGTATATTCCTGAGACGAGTTAGTGCCACGAGTGGAATTCCTACCAGTGGAACAACGGGGAAAATCGTCTCACTAGTGGAACAAAGGAAAGCAGTCGGTGGTGTCTTCCTAAGTTACGCGAAAAAGTAGTTCTTCACAGATCTATCTTAGAGGAAATGAATTAATTTTAATGACATATGTGGCTTTTGAAGTACATCCTGTTAATCTAACTTATGAACGTGTGCAAGCACTTTCTAATATCTCCAATGGCTTCCAGTTCTTTAAGAGGTCTATTAATTCTTTCGTCCAACCTGACAGTTACTTTTTTCCAGTTCTTACTGTAGTTTCTTAATTCAAGAAAGTCCATGTTTTCTGCCTCATTTTTAAAGCACTAAGATATTTGGGTGACTTTTATTCAAAACAGTGCTCAACTTTCGGGGCCATCCTTCAACGACATTATTTGATCTATGTTGTCACTTTTAACAGTTCCACATACGAACATCCACTGATGAATTTTCTAGCCACTGGGTCACAAAATAATCGTAAAGTTCTTAAAGTTTCGAATTTTCTGGTGTTTCCTTTTGGATGTATAACCACCCGTCCACCACGATGGTGATAGGCAAAAATGCCAAGGAGGCACACATTCAAACCACCTGGCTTCCTCAGTTTCACTAGTGGGCATTCCTTCCCCCTGTTGCACTCGTGGGACGCTCCCTTCTGAGACACCTGGTGATTAACTTTATCTTGAGACAAAAGAAACAACCAGATTAGACCTCATAGCTGCATTACTAATCATGTAACGGCGCTGAATCAGGGGGGTACCGATACATATCAAATATGTTCATATAGTTTTAGAACGATTTTCCAGCAATATAATTTATGATTAAAACAAAATTATTTCTTTATTCTGATAGCCCTTTCTCTGGACTATGAACCTATATCTAGATTTCCAAGATAACAGGGCATTTCTTAAAATTGGTAATGGCAGCAGTCCGAAGGCACAATAGTCCACTGATGACACATCAGGGGACTTTGAAGAAATATTAGCAAAAGGTATACACTTGATACCAGACTTTTTACAGACTTTTTAGCAGTCCGAAGGCACAATAGTCCACTGGTGACACATTAGGGGACTTTGAAGGAATATGAGCAAAAGGTATAGACTTAATACCAATCTTTTTAGCAGTTCGAAGGCACAATAGTCCATTGGTGAGGGGACTTTGAAGGAACATGAGCAAAAGGTATAGACTTGATACCAGTCTTTTTAGCAGTCCGAAGGCACAATAGTCCACTGGTGACACATCAGGGGACTTTGAAGGAATATGAGCAAAAGGTATAGACTTGATACCGATCTTTTTTTGCAGTCTTTTTAGCAGTCCGAAGGCACAATAGTCCACTGGTGACACATCAGGGGACTTGGAAGGAATATGAGCAAAAGGTATAGACTTGATACCAATCTTTTTAGCAGTGCGAAGGCACAATAGTCCATTGGTGAGGGTACTTTGAAAGAACACGAGCAAAAGGTATAGACTTGATACCAGTTTTTTTTTACCAGTCATTTTAGCAGCCCGAAGACACAATAGTCCACTGGTAACACATAAGGGGACTTTGAAAGAATATGAGCAAAAGGTATAGACTTGAAACCGATCTTTTTTACCAGTCTTTTTAGCAGTCCGATGGCACAATAGTCCACTGGTGACACATCAGGGCACTTTGAAGGAATATGAGCAAAAGGTATAGACTTGATACCAATGTTTTTAGCGGGTCTGGTTCACTTTGTCGACACTATACAGTATATGCAAACAGTCGACTCCTAAAAAACCGAAAAAAAGTTCAGAACCACCAAATTCGGTATACTATCTCATGGAGCTGTAACTCAGATGGTAGACGGTTTTTGGAAGAGGTCGCGCCCGGCGTGAAAGGGGCCCCATACAAAATTTTCGTAAAATCTGCAGTTTTCAATTTAGAACCACCAAATTTGGTATACTATTTCATGGTGCTCAACCTTAGACCGTACACGGGTTTTGTAAGGGATCGGGGCCCGGGATCAAAGAGGGGCCCCAAACAACATTTTCGTAAAATCTATAGTTTCCAATTTAGAACCACTAAATTTGGTATACTATCTCATGGTACTCTAACTCAGACCGTACACGGTTTTCGGAAGGGTCGGGGCCCGGGGTCAAGTGGGCTCCATACAACATTTTCGTAAAATCTACAGTTTTCAATTTTGAACCACAGAATTTGGTATACTACCTCATTGTAGTCTTACACCAACTTTGACCACAGACGGAAGAGGTCGGGGCCCGGGGTCAAGGGGGGCCCATACAACATTTTCGTAAGATCTACAGTTTTCAATTTAGAATCACCAAATTTGGTATACTATCTCATGGTACTCTAACATAGACCACACACGGTTTTTGGAAGGGGTCGGGGCCCGGGGTAAGGGGCCCCATACAACATTTTCGTAAAAGCTACAGTTTTCAATTTAGAACCACCAAATTTGGTATACTATCTCATTGTACACTTACATCAACTTAGACCATAGACGGAAGAGCTCGGGGCCCGGGGTCAAGGCGCCCCATACAACATCTTCGTAAAATCAACAGTTTTCAATTTATAAGCTCCAAATTCGGTATACCATCTCATGGTACTCTAACTTAGCTCGCGAATAGGGTATTACAGTGCAGAATTGTGTTGCAGTTTTAAGTAAAAAAATGGAAAATTTTGAGAAAAATATGTATGGGGCTACCTTTACCCCCGACCCCTTCCAAAAACCGTGTACGGTCTAAGTTAGAGTACCATGAGATAGTATACCAAATGTGGTGGTTCTAAATCGAAAACTGTAGATTTTACGAAAATTTTGTATGGAACCCCTTGACCCCGGGCCCCGACTCCTTCCGTCTATGGTCTAAGTTGGTGTAAGAGTAAAATGAGATAGTATACCAAATTCGGTGGTTCGAAATTGAAAACTGCAGATCTTACGAAAATGTTGTATGGGGCCCTCTTGACCCCGGGTCCCGACCCTTTCCAAAAAATGTGTACGGTCTAATTTAGAGTACCACGAGATAGTATACCAAATTTGGTGGTTCTAAATTGGAAACTGTAGATTTTACGAAAATTCTGAGGAATCGACTGTTTGCATATATAGTGTCGACGAAATGAGTTGTCGACGAAATGAACGATACCGCTTTTTAGCAGTCCGAAGGCCCAATAGTCCATTAGTGACGAGCCTTTGAAGGAATATCAGGGGATTGTGAAGGAATATGAGCAAAAGGTATAGACTTGATACCAGTTTTTTTAGCAGTCCAAAGGCACAATAGTCCATGTGTGACACATCAGGGGACTTTGAAGGAATATGAGCAAATGGTACGACTCGATGCCAGTCTCTTTTTTCATGTTTTAACGAAATAGTTGGGATGTATGACTGGTAGGTTTATCCTGATGGAGTTCTACTCTTTGAAGGCTGTGTGGATAAAAGAATGATATTTCCACTTTAAATATAGGAGTTAAAACATTATTTTGGTAATATGTAGAACTGATTTTAACATTCTTTTCAACTTTTCTTAAATTTAACCTTTTACGCGACTGGAATGAATTAACTCAGGGTAGGCAAAATGGCCTGAAATCAACTAAAACGAATATGTTAGCTAACAAGTACGTATGCCGAATGCTTCTGGAACGAGTGAATCTGCGCATCAAGAACTGTTGCTTTCCCCAGTTTTGTCATTCAAAGTCATTAATCCTTTTCTTCGGACAGTTTTTTCGTTAAAATGCTCTAAAAATGACGACAAACCTAATAAAGGATAGAAAAGATGTTTGAGATACTTGCTTCTACTCAACGGTATGGTGTCCATGTAAAGAGCACTAGCCCTTCCCAATCATTACTCGGGTCATGGGGAAGGAAATAAAAGACTATAAGGAAATCATAGTAAAGACTAAGTACTATAAAGGGTTCAAACTATAAGACCATGTACTACAAAGTAGCACTTGTCATCCACAAGTGATTTATAGTCAATACTGCTGCGATGAGACAGGAAACGAATTGTTTTGCAGTATAATTTTTGTGGAAGCTGGTTTGCATGAGGATATAACAAAATTTTGGGTACTATTTGGTTCAGATACATCGGCCGCTTAAAGGGTTAATTTCCTGTTGTACGAGAAACCAGCATGAATCCTTTACTGGAACTTCTTTGTGTTCTTGTAACCAAGTTTGAAAGTCTTTTTTTGCTCTTTTGCAACAGTAAAACGACCTTTCTCGGTTACAGTCGTTTAGGTAAATCCGTGCTTCATCAATAGCCACAATAAATTTCCATCTGTCTCCGGCTGAGCGATTTTCATAAAGGAGACTCCACCGTGTTATACGCTCAGTCACGTACGTAGGTAAAAGGCGGTGAACATTTTGTTTTGGTTTTGTTTCAGATTCAAATCTTTATTTATTCCCTTGTTTACAGTTAATACAAAGATTTTTAACGACTTAGCGATTGCTCTTTGGGTCGATGGATTTTCTTTTAAGATCAGAGATCGAACTTTTAAAATAGTCGTAAAATCGTGTCTTCATTGGAAATTCGTTTGGTGTCCCTTTCCCTGTTGAAAGCAAAGCTTGACGATTTTCGCTCGGTTATTAATAATATTGGTTATTTTATATCTAAAGATGCTAATTCCATGATTTTCACAGCGCTTTTTCAACTACAGAATACGAATATTCCTTTTCGTAAAGAGCAAAACTATAACCTTCTATCCACAGATTGTTTACGTGCGCCATTGATCAAATGACCATATGTAGAGGATTTTAGGAAGGGAGTGTCTGATTCCAAGTCTTAAACAACCCTTAGAAATAGGAAGCTAGGAGATTTGGGCTAGAGTGCCCGATAGGAAAGTGACACGGAAGCGAAGTAGAAAGGGGGAGGTAGACGCCCTTATTTATTACATTTATTACAGGGGTCCGACGGCTTAACGTGCCCATCCGACACACGGCGGATATTTAGCGGATTGAACGTTCGTACCTGCCTGGGATCGAACCGGAGGTCCTTTCCGTGGCAGTCACGAACGTTGCCCACTAGGCCACCCGCTGCCAACGACGTGCGCCATTTTCTTAGCAGATGATATTTAACTGCAGCAGGTGTTTCTTTCTTGTTCATCTAAGACGCTGCTGCCGGTTTCAGTTGTTTGAATTTCTTTTATTTTCTGTAATTTCTTATCAAAGACATTCTAAAAATGTGTGAACATTCTCTATAATGTCGGACAGTGTATACTTATATACGTACACACACACACACACACACACACACACTAGCGGAAAATTCTGGTTCCTCAGATTCAATCAGGCCCCTGAGAGATTTCCTTATACTCTGCTTTCAAAACAAACTTACGTGGACCATTTTACAACCCCATCCTGAGTTTTCACTATACCCCAAAATGATAAATAAATAAATAAATAAATATATATATATATATATACAAGTACATCTTACCGGCCAAACCCGATTTTAGGACAAACTAGTTTATCCGAAGTGCGGTAGGACAAACTAGATTATACTGAAATAAAGGTGGAGCTCCCAGGACAAACTGGTTCGGCCTAGTCCGAACTAAATTATACTGAAATAAAGGTGCAGCTTCCATTTGGCATAATCTTAACTAGTTCGACCTGCATTTGCACTTTAATCTATAGGATATGGAGACAAATCGAGGGAAAATGAAATAAATTATATCTTATTACGTACTCAGCATGCTTATTTACTTAGTATTGATTTTTTTACATAGACACCTATTCGATGAACAAATTATTTATTTATTATTACATGTTATCACATATTATACACTCAGCACGTTTATTTACTTAGAATTCATTTTTTACATTGGCACCTATTCGATGAACAGGTTATTTACTTATTATTACACGGTGAACTGTGGTGGCATTTTGAGCTGCAGAGTATTGATTTTTTTTACATAGACACTTATTCGATGAACAGGTTTTCGTGCAATTGCACCTGACGAAACCTAGTCCCGTCCTGACTGAATGTTTGATCGCTGTTCGTTAGGTGCAATTGCACCAAATCCTGTTCATCGAACAGGTGTCTATGTAAGAAAAAAATACTAAGTAAATAAACGTGCTAAGTACATAATAAGTGATAATTTATTTAATTTCCCCTCGATTCGTCTCCATATCCTATAGAATAAAGTGCAAATGCAGGTCGAACTAGTTAAGATTAGGCCAAACCAGTTTGTTCTGGAAGTTCCACCTTTATTTCAGTATAATCTAGTTCAGATTAGGCCAAACCAGTTTGTCCTGGAAGCTGCACTTTCATTTCAGTATAATATAGTTCGGACTAGGCAAAATCAGTTTGTCCAGGAAGCTTCACCTTTATTTCAGTATAATCTAGTTTGTCCTATCGCGCTTCGGATAAACTAGTTTTTCTTAGGAAGAACTAATTTACCCTGAAATCGGCTTTGGCCGGTAACATATCTAAAACTAAATCCTCCCCCTAAATCACTGTAAGGAAGCTGGACCTCTCGGGCCACACACACGCGCGCGCGCGTGCATATAACTCGGCAAAGCAAAACTAACGTCACTCTCCAATGCAATTCCCATGGTGGAGGCACAATCAAACTGTGACTGTTTGCACAGCTTTTCGCATCTGCTTCAGAGTTCGGATCTTTAGTGTCACATCACACGATCCGAATGTAGTGGGCAGTCGTGGACGACGGTCTAATGTGGAATTCCAGCCACTATATAGGTTGAATAGCCCTCAGAGAATTTCAACGATGTAAACAACATAAAAACCACGGGCTCTATTGTTATTGATAAAGGCCGTGGTTCTTCTGTAGTTAGACGGACTGTAGAATTGCACAGAACGCATTTAAGGAGACGATGGGGGGGGGGGGGGATGGACAGTAATTTGGGGCCACATTATTAGTAACACTTTTAGGATTCCAATATGGCGGATGAATAAAAATACCCAGGAGAAAAAAATCTCAAAATAATAAGAGGGAGCCATAAAACAACAAAAAAAAACAAAAAAAAACCAGTTAAGCTCAGTTTTGATTGAGCCATCAGTTTGGAACGTAGGACTACGACTTGCAGATCAGTGAGTTGAAATGAGCTAGTGGAATATGGTTTCAAAGCGTTTATTTAATTTGTTATAGCCAACACAGGTCTATGATATGAAAAGTAGCTTACATAATTTTTACAAATAATGCTGGATACATTGCGAACACAAAACAGATTAATACACGAATTTTCTAACGCGATGCTCTGTCTTCTTGGGCTTCTTACATTCCTCATCACTTGCTCTTGTCTCTCGATTTGATTTTCTCTACTTTTGTCTGCGTTTATTCTGCGAGTTCCGCGGCATTGTCGAAAATGTTAACCCGTTCGCATGAAAACAATTTTTAAAAATTTTAGTTTAAACCACTCCGATATGTTCTTTACATATTTGAATAGATATCGTCGAGAGCTTTGAAACGATACCACGTACAGTCGTTTTGCACTCACGGTTGTCCAGATAAACCACGATATTGTCAAAAGTGTTCACCCGTTCACAAGAAAACAATTTTTAAAATGTTAAGTTCAAACCACTCCGAAATGTTCTTCGTATATTTGAATAGATCTCGTCGGGAGCTTTAAAGCGATACTATGCACAGTGATGTTGCACTCACGGTTGCCGAAATAGACTGAGTCAAATGTGGCGGCACACCCAAAAAATATTGCATCATCTCCCCAGCGCACAGGAAGCAAGGGGAGCGTCGCGCGCATGATCTATTGCGCAGTACGCGAATTGGATTCTATGTTGCTTACGAATATGCTAACACGATTAGTGTGCGGCACGTATTTTTAACGCTATAATGGTTTCAATTGGGACCTATTTCTGTCACAGGCGTACTGCGCCCCATACTATTCGCGCAGTTAGACGTATTCCTATGTCAATATCCCCGCCGGATTGAAGTGTGTACCCCCATGATTTATGGACGAATGAGTGTTAGCAAGAAAATGTAAAAATGCATGGTTCAAAAATGGATACCAGTTCAGTTTTGCTGTAATCCCCCCCCTCCCGCAGGGTTCAGTTTGTTGAAATTATATCGAAGTAGTGGGCAAAATAATATAATCTAAATATCATGATTCAAAAGAATTGCTAATGTATGAAAATTTCCTCCAATTACAGATGTGTACAAAAAAATATCGGTAATGCTTTCGAAAGATTTGAGGATGGACTGAGGGTGACTGTACTTTTTGCAGACTCCTCTTAAAAAAGTAGAAAGAAATAGAAAGTTTTCTTCACAAGTTAGTTTCTTATAGTTTTTGCTGTGCTATCTGCAAAGAAGCACAAAAAACTGCAGAACTCTGTCAATTCTTCAAGCATCCTGCATAATTCTGGGGCCCCTTGAAAATGCGGGGCCCGGGGCTACAGCCCTCCCCCCTCGTCAATGGGCTCTGAAGCCGCACTTTTATTTCTGAATGTGAGTAACTAGCATTCTCTGAACATTTTGAAGAGGAAGAATTTCGAATTTCATGTGTACCAGAAACTGCTGCAAAACTTTCAATTCCAATTTTAATTAGATTGCAAAAAGTGATTCTTGCACCTTCCCTTTGCCACGCCCTAGTTATGTCTTTGCTTGTGTGTGTGTGTGTGAGATCGTGAGGTATTTCGAAAATGTTAGCTTCTGTTCTCTAAATGAATAAAATTTTCATGATATGATTAACTCCAGCATAAGCGTTTTGCAGTACTTTTTAATGGTATAAAACTAGGGAATCATTTTAATTACAACTTGCAAGCTTGTGTTGCACGCAATAAAACTTAACATGTTTGGTTTTACATAAAATACCCGTAGGTTCCTAAAAGAATTTGAATTATTAAGGGGACCAGAACAACTCTATCTTGCCCATGTTAAATTTACTAAATTCTAGTTCCTTTTTCTCAGAAACTATTGTATAAATATCATCAGTACAAAATATTCACAATTGAAAGATGTAATAGCTTTACACATTCTAACAGCTCATTTTTTATTACTTCAGAAAATTTTCGAATTATGACCTCAGGTCACAGTTTTAAACATACATTTTACAACATTTATCTTTGTTAAAACAAAAGTAATCAACATCAAAACCTTGTGCTGAAATGTACGCACATATGCTCCGAGTATACCACAAAAATTTTAAAGTGTTGTGCCCAGTAGTTGTTGAGAAGAAAGAACATAAACAGTAAATAAACACGTTCTGAGGAAAACATGTAGAAAAACAAAATTTTAATTTTTCTCAAATTAAACAATGTTATTAAGACATAGCCTGACTCATAGATGATAAATTTATACCTTTTCAGTGATATTCTGATTTATATGAAGAATCATTTGCTTCCTCTTCTTCATATCTGTCCTCTAACTTTTTTCAATAGCCTGTTTTTTCTGTCCAGCTTTCTTCGAGAACTCTGAAAGTTTCCTCTCACTGTCTATCTCTCTTTCTTTATCCATTTACCCCTATAGTTTTTAAGCAGTGTACGCCTGGACTTATTCCAAGTTTGGATAAAGTATAATATTTTACACTGTTACCAGTATTATACGTAGGTGAGACAAAAAATTAGTTGCACTGCTTGATAAAAGAATACAGGATCGAAATTACAGAAAAATGTTATATGTACCTGAAAGTTCCATACAAAAGTCACTTCTCAACGTAATCACCTAGTTTATTGAAACATTTGTCGAGGCGTGGCACAAGTTTTTCTATGCCTTCTGCGAAGAAATTCCGCCCAACGTCCGATAATCATTGCTGGTTGCAGCTTTCACCTCGTCATAATCGTATGCACACTTCCACGTGAAATATCCAGTTCTTTTGCGATTTCGTCTTCTGTTACTCGTCTGTTTGCAAGAATGAGTTCATTCACGCGCGCAACGTTCTCAGCCGCTGTCGAAGTTGACGGTCTTCCCTTGCGGTAATCGTCCTCGATATCAACAGTACGTCCGTTCTCGAACAAGATGCACCACTTTGCGATAGCTTGACGCAATATTACGTTCTCACCGTACACTTCGTTCAACTGCCGAAAAATTTCAGTGCAGTTACACATTTTTGCCCACAAAAAACGAATCACTGCACGCAGTTCCAATTAGGACGCCACCAGCAGATGCCGAGGCATGTTCACGACTCGTTAGCGAGCGAACTAAAACTACTGCGTAGAAGCAACTGCGGCACGTGCTGCAGATAAATACCAGCAGTGTTGCCACAAAGTATCAACAAAATATCATTTTTCCGAAATGTTTTACGGAGGGGTACAACTAACTTTTTGACTGCCCCTCGTGGTATGAAACTGCATCATACACCCCAATTTTGAGTGTTTTCAGCGACACAAACACTGCCTGACAGACGTGTCCAGATTATTTTATTTAATGATTAATTTGGGTTTAGTTTTCCTATGAACACACTTTTTCAGAAGTTCTGGGTAACACAAGTCTCTATATCGGTTTCAACACATCCATCACTGAAGTTATGGAAGTATAAAAACACATAGAGTGTTGTTTACTGAATAACAGATAGTGTTGTTACCGAATTGGCCACTGAGGCAGAATATGCCCCGGACTTGGTGCATAGCTATATCGAAAAATCAGAACCAGTCATATTAATCTTTCTATGCAGCAACTACGCTACCTGGGCTCAATTCCCTATACACCAAATGTTTCGTATCAGCTCAAGAGCGCGCTCAAGAAGATGAACCACGGGGTCGGCATCAGGTTTCCGACATCTTTATATACCATATACTTAAAAGAAACACTGACAAGACCCCACCTTCCAATGAGGCAGGTGTTTATGCCATCCCTCTACAATATCCGGACGGCTCCAAGCGATACTTCATTAGTATGACCAAACGTTCATTTAGTATTAGAATCAACGAGCATAAAAGGGACATTAAGAACGGTAAAATAATAACAGCCATATCCAGAGAAGTCCAGTTCAAACCCACTGCTCCTATGTGGGATGACGCAAAGAAATTAGCTTCCTACTCCAATACTGTCATTCTCGAAACTTTGGAGATCATCACCAATAGTAAATCATGCAATGGAAAGCGTCTCGTTGGAGTTGCCACGAGTTTGGAACCAGTTCTTCAAATAGTGAATGCCTTTTGTCTTTCTTGCATGATTCCGCGTGCTATAAACGAACATGACGCCTCGGGTTTTTGAATGAATAATTACTTCGCATCTGTTCGTTTAATGTCAAGTCAAGTCACCGCGTTCAAATGGTTGAAGCGTTCTATTATTTAGTTTGCTGTCTACCTTACTTTGAAAAGCAATCTGGTTGATGTGTGAAAGCTTGGAAATTCTGATTTACATTCTACGCCAAGAAATTCGGATTACTAGTATAGTTATACTGTTTTAAGTATAATTGGTGTACAGTTCCTTGCTATTAAGTATGTTGTTTACTAGTTTCTTTTTTACATTTAAAAACCATTTAAATGACACAGATTCTGTAAGTGGCATATAGAAACAAAGGAACTTTTTCAACTTCTACTATGCGGATTAATTTCTACTATCCAGATTAACTAATGTGATACATCATTGGAAATAGAACATTCTGAAATATTTAAATCACCAATGGAAAAAAGAATCGAATTTTTCGACCAATTCTCTAGTTCTGGTCCCCTTAAAACCCCACAAAACCTCGTTAATAACATGGAATTTAAAATTTTCAGTAATTGACAGCTAGTATATTTCCACAAAAGGGCTTCGAAGATATTTTTTTTGCTGGGGAATGGGAGGGGAGGGGGCACAGTTTCCCGGTACGCTACTGCACTGAATCCATCTATTTTTTCCTCTGATGCTCTTCTTACCAACCTCATATCAGCCACTTGTAACCACTTAATAAGCGCCTTAGTGCCATGGAAGATAGGTTTAAATATTGTATTTTAAACAGGTAGCTTTGTTCTTTTTTACCAACCTCCTGAAAATAATCTTATACATCTGATATGAAACTTTCCCTACCTTGCTAGGTCTTTTGTTTTTTAAACTTTTCTGACACATCAATTATAATACCTAAATAGTTGAAATATGTCTTGGCTTTGCATTTAAAATATCAGGTAAATGCTGATGGACATCATTATTATTTCTTTATTTAGCAGAAATGTTAAAATATTTTGCCGTCAGTACAGTAGCTGTAAACAGCTTTTTTCTCCTCAAGATGAGAAAAATTCTACATTCTCAGCAAAAAGAAATTCAGAAAGTAGAAAGGAAAGAGGAAGAATAAAAACAGAAAAAGGCCTCATGAATATACAGGTGATGAACGGCTATGCGAGTTGTTCCCACTTGTGTTCACCCTACTGCGCACGCGTCATCCTGTGTGCGCAGAGTTCTGATCCGTTAATGTATGTTATTAGGGAATCCTGTAGTCACAGGAGGTTTCGCTTGACCAAGCTCAAGTTTGCGAATGTAAAAGAAAGTTCTCCCCCACAAGATCAACCTAAATCCTTCGAAACAACAGTTTTTGCAGAAGAAAACAAAAATTCCGCAATTAAATTCCTTGCGACTTAAATTGTTCCCGTTTTTTTAATTTTGCGCTTTTTGGTCCGAATTCCTTGTTGAGAAGGCAGATTTTTATGAAAAATTGCATATTGAGATAATAAAAAGGACTTCTTTGTTTCGAGCCATCAGAAGTCAGTGACCGGTTTCATTGCCTGAAGTTTTACACGCCTGATATGGTTTCGTGAAGTAAGCACATGTCAGTTGCTTGCCATGTCAGAAAGGAAAGTTAATGTCGTCTTGTGATTGTTTAATCTTAGTTTAGGTGATAAAAGAAATTCATTAATTCCAGAAATTAGCTTCCTGCATCTTAAGGAAGCTTATCTGTGGGAAAAAAAGAAGCAGAGAAAGCAAAAAAGAGGAGGAAAATTTTTCCAGAAGCGAACGTTGTAATAAATATGTTACGCTAATGATACTCACATTTGCTCTCACGAAAAAGAGCTAATTTCTCGGATACCTTGGGATCTCCCATTACCAGAAACATGTCAGAGTAACCACAATACTCTTTTTTCTTATTTCTTCGTCAGTGACTCAGAACGTACATCATCATCAACCATTATCAATCCTCTGCTGGATGAAGGTTTCCTCAAATTTCTTCCACAACGGCCTTGTCTTGAGCCAGTTTTCTCCCGGCTCAAATTTCTTCCACAACGGTTTATCTTGAGCCAGTTTCCTCTCTGCTGGATGAAGGTTTCCTCAAGTTTCTTCTACAACGGTCTTATCTTGAGCCAGTTTCCTCCCTGCTGGATGAAGGTTTCCTCAAGTTTCTTCCACAACGGTCATATCTTGAGCCAGTTTCCTCCCTGCTGGATGTTTCTTCCACAACGGTCTTATCTTGAGCCAGTTTCCTCTCTGCTGGATCAAGGTTCCTCAAGTTTCTTTCACAACGGTCTTTTCTTGAGCCAGGTTCCTCCCTGCTGGATGAAGGTTTCCCCAAGTTTCTTCCCCAACTGTCTTATCTTGAGCCAGTTTCCTCTCTGCTGGATGAAGGTTTCCTCAAGTTTCTTCTACAACGGTCTTATCTTGAGCCAGTTTCCTCCCTGCTGGATGAAGGTTTACCCAAGTTTCTTCCACAACGGTCATATCTTGAGCCAGTTTCCTCCCTGCTGGATGAAGCTTTCCTCAAGTTTCTTCCACAACGGTCTTATCTTGAGCCAGTTTCCTCCCTGATGGATGAAGGTTTCCTCAAGTTTCTTCCACAACGGTCTTATCTTGAGCCAGTTTCCTCTCTGCTGGATCAAGGTTCCTCAAGTTTCTTTCACAACAGTCTTTTCTTGAGCCAGATTCCTCCCTGCTGGATGAAGGTTTCCCCAAGTTTCTTCCACAACTGTCTTATCTTGAGCCAGTTTCCTCTCTGCTAGATGAAGGTTTCCTCAAGTTTCTTCCGCAACGGTCGTATCTTGAGCCAGTTTCCTCTCTGCTGAATCAAGGTTTCCTCAAGTTTCTTCCACAACGGTCTTATCTTGAGCAAGTTCCCTCCTTGCGGGATGAAGGTTTATTCAAGTTTCTTCCACAACGGTGTTATCTTGAGCCAGTTTCTTCCCTGCTGGATGAAGGTTTCCTCAAGTTTCTTCTCTTGAGCCAGTCTCCTCCCACTCTGGCATGCTTCAGAATTTCATCCACCCATCTCTCACGCGGTCTTGTTTTAGGTATCTTCCTGTTCTTTGGTATTCAGTCTAAAATTACGGTTGTCTCTTCTTCAGGCAATATGTCCAGCCTATTGCCATTTTCAGAAATTTTACCTTGATCATGATGTCATGAACTCCTGTCATTTTCTGATCCATGAGTTCCTCTTCCTGCCTATCTTGGTTACACCAAACACGCATCTTGTAATATTTGTGGAATATAGCGCTATCGGAACACAACACAAACCAGTTCTCGATAACTTCACTTTTAAGCGAATCAGGAATCACTCAGATAACTTCAGAAAAGGTTACTTACGGTTACTCTTTATTCAGCTTGATATCTTTTGGCACTTCAACAAAGTGAGATCAAACGAACGTGAGTTAATATCAACAACTAGCCTAAAGCCCATCCCAGGACGGTTGTTCTCAAGCTTTAAATAAATATTAGTATACAAGGGATGTTTCCCGTCCTAAGACGGCTAAGTTTTTATTGAAGCAGATTGAAAACAAATTAAATTGAAGCCGCCGTTTTTTTTAAGGAAATATAGTAAAATCTTATATAGTAAGAACTCATTCATTTTAGAATTGAAAATTATATGCTATTTCCGTTTTTCAAAAGACCTCGCGACAAATAAACATTCTGTGCGAAATATTTGTTATTTTTCAACAATTTTCCTTGCAGTCCAGTTGTTTTCGTGTAAACTTACCTTAAGAACTTTTGCTTTGATTTTTCGCGTTAAATGACTTTTTCTCCGGCACACATGTTATTCCGTTCACGGCTTGTTTTATACTGTCCAATTCTACGGTAAGGTTGGAGCTTCATACCGAAGCTTTTTCTACAAAATAATGCGACATCTGGCATTAAAAATCAGAACTATCCAAATTATCTACAATGTGCTGTTGAGGCGAGGGTCACCTG
Source organism: Macrothele yani (assembly GCA_039090855.1). Classification (NCBI taxonomy): domain Eukaryota; kingdom Metazoa; phylum Arthropoda; class Arachnida; order Araneae; family Macrothelidae; genus Macrothele; species Macrothele yani. Next base: position 8,300,412 of record CM077009.1, read on the forward strand.
TGTTTATATGCAATTTTGCTCACTTCGACATCGGAAGATTTCAGTTTTTACTGTAGGTTAGGGCATTTAGATAGATCGATATTTTGCAAAATGTAGAATATAATCAGCGCTAAATTCGGGAAGTCAGTTATTTTAAAAAAGTAAAAATAATTAGACCATACAAATTAATATACAAACGCAACTTGCTGTGATATTAAGATTTTAATTCGAATTTTGTAGATCGGATAAATAGAACTCGAGTCATTGATAATCCAATGCTTTTAAATTAGCACGCTATCACATTGACGTCTAAAAGTGATCGCGTGCTATTACTGTATATATCAGGCAATCATTATGAAATCACGAGAGCACAGAGGAATTGATCGATTAGTGGTGACCCAACAATGCGGACGTTGCTGTGACGCCAAGCGTTCCAGAGAAACAGACAGATCTGGGTGTTTATATTATATATAACACCTGACTAAGAAACACAACACTGACATTAAAATAGAACACGCAGACTTCAAAAAACTCAAACGGCAATTACACAATATCGTATCCACAATTAGCATTAATTTCCACCATCAATTCAAACACATCTGCTTCTCAAAACACATTATATACATCGTTCCGTTTTTATCTCAGACATCTACACGTCATTCGTTCCGACCTCAGGGTATTGCGAACCATACTCTTGCGAGAGAGAAGATAGCACGTTAAGTTTGAGAAACGCGAAAGAGAACGAACTCAAATTTACATAGAGAAAGAAACTAAAAAGGCCAGTTAAATTAGAATATACGTCACAATGTCTCCATGCTTCTTTCAGCCGTCCGCAGCATTTATATGTCTTTTTAAATCTCTGATTTAATGTCTACGTCCCTTTTTTTATGTCCATATCTTTGATCCATAAGTAAAAACTGGAAGAAAGCATTGATTAAACACTTTTTTTAAGGTAAAACGGTAAATTGCTTTTGAAAATTGAACCATGTTTTTCCGAATACACTCCAGTAAAGTTTTATGCTGCTGTATGTACACAGTCGAATCACATTATTGTGACCACATCCTACTTTTGACGTCAACAGCTCGTAGCCAATGAAAGAAGGCACGTGTCGTGAGCTGTCTTGGAGGGTATATAACGTGTGCTGTAAACATTCTGAAAACATATCAGTCGTTGCTCTCATGGATAAAAGAAGCGATTTATTAGATTTACAAAAAGGGATTATTATCGGCTTTCGGACCGGTGGTAGTATTTCTGAAACAGCCCAGTTTGTGAACTGTTCGCGTGCTGATGTGGTTAAAAGTGTATCGTGATTGGAGAAACGACACCATTGCGAATAAGCGAAGTAGAAACTGCGGAGCACAATGTGTCATTGATTTGAGAGGTAAACCTCAGCTTCGAAGATGCGTGAGGGCCGATCGACACGCTACAGTGGAACAACTCACTGGCCAATGAACCAGAGGGCTACCGGAAGTGTGTCTAAAACGACAGTTGAGCGAACCGTGCTGCGTATGGCGCTCCGATGCAGACGCATGGTCACTGCATCTACGCTAACGAAGGTGCATCGGCAGAAAAGGCTTACATTTGCACGGCAGTATCGGAATTGTACCTCCGCTGATTGGCAAAGGATTGCCTTTTCCGATGAGTCATGTTTTCTGCTTCATCGAACGGATGGACATTGGCGTATAATGCGAGAAACATCGGAGAGCAAACACTCTTCAACCATTTCTGGAATAACACAAGCCGGTGGGGCCGGTGTTATGGTCTGGGGAATGTTTTCGTGGCATTCCCTGGGTCCATTCATACCTGTGGAATGCACTATGGACCGAATTTGTTATGAATCCATCCTTGCAGACGAAGTACACCCATACATTCTGATAATTCTCCCTGGGGTGGATGAGATGTTCCATCACAACAATGCGACATGTCACACAGCTAGAAATGTCCGAGAGTGGTTGGAAGAGCACGATGAAGACTTCAAAGTACTTCCCTGGCCACCTAATTCCCCAGACTTAAACCCAATTGAGCATCTGTGTGACCACCATGATCGTGCTGTTCGCTCTATGGATCCTCCACCACGCACCCTCCAGCAGCTGTCAGATGCACTGCAGTCAGCATGGTTCCACATACCCGTGAACACCTTTCAGCATCTTATCGAGTCATTCTCAGCACGTCTAGCTGCTGTCCACGCTGCACACGGCCGTTACTCTGGATATTAGCTGGTGGTCACAATAGCGTGATTCGACCGTGTATTATATCTCCTTGGATGTGGCCCTCGCTAGATACGTATTGTCCAAAATAGACGTAAGACTGATTTGCTTCTAAATAAATTTGCCCAGTCAACCTCTAAATGTTCCGCTTTTAAAAAAGTGTTGTACATCAATTTTGTTTTTGAAAGATCACCTTTAATTCCATTCCTTCTCTTGTGTCAGCAAGTTTGTTTATGGATGTTACTCTGCAGTTCTGATGGGGTATTTCCAAAAATGACAATATCATGAGCAAAGCAAAGATGGGTAAACAATTTTCATTGATCTTTATCCTCGTGACTTTCCAACTCAGTGAGCGAAAGATATCAGCAATCTGCCATTGAAAAATTTGGGCGATGTGATTGTGCAGTTATTTGGAGGGAGAGTTGGGAGTGGCCATAACTAACCACGCTAGCCATGCGGATTAGAGAGCGTGGTATAACATTTACTTTAATCCCTGATATGCCCAATGGTATCAACCATTTTCAATCCACTGCTGGATGAAAATCGCTTCAAGTCTGTTCCAGAACACTCTATCTTACGAAATTCTCTTCCACCTCGGTGAATGTATACACTGAATGGACAAATTATTGTGTACACTTGCTAAAAAATTGTTGTTCCACCTTTTGCCTTTACAATAGCATCCGTTTTGGTAAGGACTCAGTGAGGTTTTGAAAATACGTAGGTGTTATTGCCGCCCATGAAGCGAGGGTCGCCTCTCGTCGAGTATCCACATTTGCCAAGGGTGGTTGGCGGGCTCGAGCATATCTTTCTAATTCGTCCCACCAATTCTCAATGGAGTTGAGATCCAGCGATTGATGGGGCATAGGAGTGTGGTAAACGTAACTGAATGCTTCTGGAGACAAATGGTTGTCACTCTGGAAATATACGGTGTGGCGTTGTAATGTTGAAAGATGGCGTCATGGTGCAGAAAGAGAATTGTTTCGAACAGACGTAAATGATCGGCGAGAATATTCACATACCTTGTGCCGGTGACGGAGGTTTCGAGTAGTACGAGGGACCCCGGAGTAAATGCACCCCAAACAACAGTTACATCGTATTACACTGCCTCCACTGGAGTATATGACCCCGACTTGACAAGCGGGGTTCATTGTTTCTCGTGGTTTATACCACACAACGCAATTGGCGTGATAGAGTTGAAATCGTGATTCCTCGGACCAGATGAAGTATCGTGTTCTTCGCATTTCAGCTGCGATAGGGCTCATAGCACAAAACCGTTTGCTGTTGGCGATGATCGAACCCCCGCATCTTTCTGCTCCGGAGGCGAATGCTTTCCCAATTAAACTACGCCGACTAAGTGTGTCGCTGCAACTTGCAGTCTTGGCATGACCTTTGAGATTAGTACGTCATAGCCTTTGCAAACTTCAGCCTAATCTTTCGGTGCCTAGCAGTCAACTAATGGGGCCCGATGTGGACGTCCACTTTCATAGTTATGTTTTCCATGACACGACCAATAGTCTTTCTGCATACCTGCTCCGCGGTAGCTGTGCGATTCCTTGTAACGACGCGGGACAATCAGTGCTCACCTCGAAAGTCAATTGCACGCTTTTGTCCACATTTCTCCCGTTGATAGGAAGTTTTGCCGTAAAATACGGCAAAATATGTAGTCTTGGTAAGTACGTGCGGCGGTCTGACGTGGAAATCCCAACAGCTCAGCGCTTGCGGTGATTGAACAACCGCCCTTCTTCGTAGTTACTATCTATCCATGGCCAAATTCCTTTACATCACTGCCTTTACCCATGATTACTTTTCCGTGACTGGTATCTAATTCGTAGAGATCTGCTCTATTTACATACAACCGGCCTTCCTGTCAGCTACTATCTGGGCACGGTCAAACTCACTTATGTCGCTGCCTTTAGCCATGATTACTTTTCCGTGATTGGTTTCCAATGCATAGGGACAGACAACCGGCCTTCCTCGCAGCTACTACCTAGCCACGGTCAAACTCACTTATCGCTGCCTTTACCCATGATTACTTTTCCGTGATTGGTTTCCAATGCATAGAGACCTGCCCTATTTACAGACAACTGGCCTTCCTCGTAGTTACTATCTACCCACGGTCAAACTCATCTTATCGCTACCTTTACCCATGATTGGTTTCCAACGCATAGAGACCAGCTATATTTACAGACAACCGACCTTCCTCGTAGCTACTATCTACTTACAGTCAAACTCACTTATCGTTGCTTTTATCCATGATTACTTTTCTGTGATTGGTTTCGAATGCATAAAGGCCTGCTCTATTTATAGACAACCGGTCCTGCTCGCAGCTACTATCTAGCCATGGTCAAACTCACGTATCGCTGCATTTATCCATGATTACTTTTCTGTGATTGGTTTCCAGTGTAAGTGTGTTTCCAGTGCTCTATTTACAGCCATTGCCAGTTTCAGTGTTCCACGTGACTGAATGGATGCGACACTTCTACTTTGGGTATTGTTATTGGGATACACATATATATATATATATATATATATATATATATATATATATCGTAGAGTTTGCAGAGGCAGAAGGGTTTTTCATCTTGAACTCCTTTTTCAAGAAAAAGCCACACAGGAAATGGACATGGAGACATCCAAATGGGACGACAAGTGAAATTGATTTTATTATGTGTAACAAAAAATTCGTCATAGAAGACTGCAGTGTGCTAAACAAGTTCAACACAGGCAGTGACCATAGATTGGTGAGATGTAAGATGCACCTCAACACTAAACTCGAACGTAGCAAGCTCATAAGACAAACAAAATGTATTGACATAACCAACCTTAAAAAACACCTACCTTCAAATTTGAACTGAAGAACAGATTCTCTGCTTTAGAAAGCCTAACATTGGAAGAAGTGGATATTTCTGAAGTTAACAGAAAAGTAACCAAAGCTCTTATGGAAACAGCAACAAAATTAGCTGGGTCTAAGAACAAATTGCATGTGAACAAATTATCAGGAAAAACCAAAATGTTGTTGCAAAAAGAAGAGTGATGAGGACAACTAAAGAAGATGTGACTTCCAAAGTGGAATATATAGAGCTATGCAAGACAGTACGAAAAAGTATCACTGAAGACGTAAGGAAATTCAACTGTGAACTAGTAAGGAAAGCAATTGAAAACAACCAAAGCCTAAAGATAGCAAAGGGACATCTCAGTAAGGGAAGAAAACAGATTATGGCACTGAGAAAAGATGGTTCTGTAACAAGAAATAGAGGCGAAATTTTGACAAGAGTGAAAGATTTCTACTCCAAATTATATGAAAGTGATGATACATGCACTCCAGACATCATGAAAGGTACCAGTACCAGAGTTCTTCCAGTCCTTCCAGCAGAAGTTGCACATGCAATCAAGAACATGAAGCGGGGGAAAGCTCCAGGAGAAGATGGAATTACTGTAGACATCATACAAGAAGCAAGTGGAGAAATCGAAACAGTACTCGCCCAAATTTTCACTCGATGCCTTAATGAAGGGAAAATTCCTGAGGATTGGAACAACGCTACAATGATCTTGCTACATAAAAAAGGTGACATTGAGGATCTCAGGAACTACAGACCTATCAGCCTCCTATCAGTGGTTTATAAAATCTTCACTAAAGTTCTTTCACACCGCTTTAAAGTGACCCTGGACATGGCTCAACCGAGAGAACAAGCTGGATTCAGGAGTGGCTACAGCACAATAGATCATATCCACGTACTGAGAGAACTAATTGAAAGAGCGAGGGAATATGAACTTCCATTGTGCATGGCTTTTATCGATTATGAAAAAGCCTTTGATTCGGTGAAACCATCAGCAGTTGCAATGGCTCTGAAATCCTGCGGTATTGAAGATGCATACATTAATATTATTAATAACATCTATGAAAATGCAAGTGCAAAGATTCGGCTGTTTGAAAATACAACACACATAAAAATTGGAAAAGGAGTGAGACAAGGTGGCACCATATCTCCGAAGCTCTTTAATGCCACATTGGAAAATGTCTTTCAATCACTGAACTGGGAAAACAAAGGGATAAAGATTAATGGAGATTATCTAACCCACCTTCGTTTTGCTGATGACGTAGTCATTTTTACAACTACCCCATCAGAGCTGCAGAGTATGATCCAGGAACTTGCTGACAAGAGTAAAGAAGTGGGATTAAAAATGAACTTTCAGAAGACAAAACTGATGTTCAATGCTTTTACAAGAAATGAAGATTTATCGATTGATGGAGAAAAGCTGGAGATAACAGACACGTACGTTTATCTTGGACAGCAGATATCAAGTGAGGGTCACATTGGTGAAGAAATTAATCGGTGTACAAAACTTGCCTGGAGAGCTTTTGGAAGAAACAGCATAATTTTCAAGAGCAATATGCCATTATGTCTTAAAAGAAAAGTGTTTGATCAATGCATCCTTCCAGTGCTTACGTATGGTGCAGAGACGTGGACCTTAGCTAAAAGAGACATACAAAGGCTGCAAACAACTCAAAGAAGCATGGAGAGGTGCATGCTTGGTGTAACCAGGAGAGATAAGAAGAGGAACACGTGGATCCGAAAAATGACAAGAGTGGAAGACATCATGATCAGAGTTAAATCCCTGAAATGGCAATGGGCTGGACATACTGCCAGAAGAACAGACCATCGATGGACAGCCGAAATTTTAGATTGGATTCCAAGGGACAGGAAAAGACCCAGAAGAAGACCACATGGAAGATGGGTGGATGAAATTCGAAAGTATGCGGGAGTGACATGGAGGAGACTGGCACAAGACAGACCGTTGTGGAGGAAACTTGGGGAGACCTTTGTCCAGCAGTGGATTGATAATGGTTGACAATGATGATGATGATGATGATGATGATATATAATATTATTAATAATTTGTCTATGCAGAGTATATACTTATATCACATTCATTTCAGAGAAAAACGATCTACTTTTACACCGTACATGAATTCTTTATTGGTTGTTGACACCATAATGCGCGTTCATAGCGTTGTTAGAGCATATTTCAATTTTTCCTTACTGTACTAATATAAAACTTTATTCATTATATTTGTACAGAATTATTCCATTATATCTCCGTACTACAGAACTCATATAAAAACACTTCTTACTTCTACTTCGTTCCTACTTCCTGATCTGAGACAAACACTTGATTTTCTCAGATCTTCTAACTATGTATGTCGACTTTCTTTAGCAAAGGCATCGGCAACATTAATGGCATGGCACTTTTGTCTCTTTGTTTATTTTTTAGCGTGTTTATTCCATGGACAGCGCCAAAGGTGGGCTGGTAGGCCATGGTCCATTCAAAACTTGTCTGGCACACCCAGTGCCCACCGGGAAAAATTTGATGCCGAAAAAACTGAACTTTGTACGCTAGTCTAATATATAGTCAATGTTTCACGACAAATGCAAACGCGGTCTTTTCTGTTCTAAGAACTGGAAAGCTAAGGCACAGAGCTTTAGTGCTGAGAATTCAATCGTCGCCCTAATGAACTAAAATACAGTCAGTAGTAAACTGTAGTGTATATTACTTGGCTTGGTTTTTGAAATATGAGGCTAGTACATTTTCATGGCTACTTTATGTAATTAAAACAACGTGGCCCAGTGGCCCTCCCACCATTAGCCCACCCAGACTAAAAAGTCTGGCGCCACCGCTGGTTTATTCACATAGGAAATGCAAAGATGAGCCATTACATTATAACCACCCTCAGCATAGAGAAACGAACGCGCCTGGAGACCGAACTGTGGCGCAGGCAAAGTTCACAGAGCAGTATATATACAACCCTAGGACCGGCTTTCGGTTAGTAGAATGTTCGTAGTCAGAATGGGAAAAGCTGCCGATTTTTCGGAGTTTGATAAAGCACAAATTGTGATTGCACGGCGTGGCTTGTGGGTTATTTTGTTCACGTGCCGCGGTAGTGAGTACGTATCAAAAGTGGTGCACATATGGCCAAACGACGAACCGTCGTCCAGCCGTATGTCGTCCGCAGCTCACTGATGTCAGAGGGGAGAGGAGGCAGTCACGCATTGTTCACAGCGACCGCAGGGCCACAGTGCGACAAATCACCTGCAGGTACAACAGTGGTGATCAGGGCAGTGTGTCACAGCACACAGTTCATCGCAGCCTTTTGCGCATGGGCCTGCGTAGCTGAAGACCCAGTCGGGTCCCCATGCTCACTGCACGTCACCGCCAACAACGCATGAAATGGGCCCAAAATCATCGAGATTGAACCGTGGCTGACTGGAAGAAAGTGGCTTGGTCTGACGAGTCAAGATTTCTGGTACATCACGTAGACGGCCGAGCGCGAATTCGCCGATTACTAAGGGATACACTATTGGGCGGAAACAGGCAGATAGCGGCGGTGTTATACCATTGGGCAATGTTTCTTTGGGACACTTTAGGCCCCATTATCCCAATACCACAATCCCTGACAGCTGTCAGGTATTTGGATAACGTTGCGCATTAAGTTCGCCCATTCATGGCAGCTGGCGATTGTCAATACCAACAGGGTAATGCGCCATGCCACAGTGCCAGAATCGTTACGGAGTGGTTCGAGAAACATGCTGGTGACTTTCTGTTAATGTCTTAGATTCCAAATTCACGTGACATGAACCCAATCGAACATTTGTGGCTCGACTTAGAAAAAGCGGGCTCGCGCTAAATCACCACCACCACGAAATTTACGGGAACTGGAGGACCTGCTGTTGACATTATGGTACCAGATACCCCAGGATACCTATCGCCACCTCATCGAATCGATGCCTCGCCGAGTGGCCGCTGTTTTGCGGGATAAAAGAGGGTTCTACAGCTTGTTATGCAGGTGGTCATAATGTAATGGCTCATCGGTTATGTTAAAATTTAAGTTATTACTATCGGCGGAGTGTCTTCCCTTCCGTTTGTTTGTGGGTACTATATCTCTACATCTGTTAGTAAGATTTCAAACATTCCATTTTCGTTGAATAGTTTACAAAAAAGACGATGAATTTCTTTTTGTTCCTTTTCTGATTCCCAATCTGGTCGCTAGAAGACGTAAATGTATCTGATCACTGTCTCGATTTTCATTTCGTTCCATACCATTTCGATATACACTGACGGAAAAAAAAATCCCAACACCAAGAAGGGGTTGTTTTAGATAAACGACAGTTGATAGGCGGTGAGAGTACATCTGTAAGATGACGTCTATGCAAATTTCGCGCTCGGCGTATACGTGTGGCGCTAGTAGCGCCCCTCGGAACATGCAAAGCAGGTTTGCTGTAAATACGTGCTGTAACGTTTGTGAGCGTTAGTTATCCTTCAGATTCGACGTAGGGTGTTGATGTTAGTCAAGAATACCTTTAAGAAGACGAAGAAGCCATTATCAACAGCTCACGGAGTTCGAACGAAGGTCGTGTAATAGGGCTACGAGAAGGTGGATTTTCTTTCCGCAATATTGCAGAACGACTTGGCAGGAATGTAGCCACTGTGCATGATTGTTGGCAGCGGTGGTCAAGGGAAGGTACTGCCTCAAGAAGACCTGGGTTCCGGCCGGCGACGGTGGCACTACTGAGAGGGAAGACCGCCGTGTACGGCGTATGGCCGTGGCACATCGTACCGCGTCTGCGGCAGCAATTCGAGCTGCAGTTGCCACCACAGTGACACAACGAACTGTTACAAATCGGTTACTTGAAGGACAGCTCCGAGCCAGACGCCCTGTAGCGTGCATTCCACTTACTCCAAACCACTGCCGTTTGCGACGTCAGTGGTGTCAAGCTAGAGCTCCTTGGAGGACGGAGTGGAGATCTGTTGTGTTTTCTGATGAATTGCGGTTCTGCCTGGGTGCCAGTGATGGCCGTGTGTTGGTTAAAAGGAGGCCAGGTGGGCGCCTGCAACCAACCTGTCTGCGGCCGAGACACACTGGACCTACACCTGGAGTTATGGTCAGAGGAGCAATTTCCTATGACAGCAGGAGCACTCTCGTGGTTATCCCACGCACCCTGACGGCACAGTTGTACGTCGGTCTGGTGATTCAACCTGTTGTGCTGCCACTCATGAACAGCATTCCAGGGTGTTTTCCAACAGGATAACGCTCGCCCGCATACCGCTGTTGTAACCCAACATTCTCTACAGAGTGTCGACATGTTGCCGTGGCCTGCTAGATCACCAGATCTTTCACCAATCGAGTACGTATGGGACATCATTATACGACAACTCCAGCTTCACCCCCAACCAGTATTAACCGTCTCTGTATTGAACCGACCGAGTGCAACAGGCATGGAACTCCATCCCACAAACTGACATCCAGCACCTGTACGACACAATGCATGAACGTTTGCGTGCTTGCATTCAACATTCTGGCGGTTACACCGGTTATTAATGTACCAGCATTTCACATTTAAAATGGCTCTTCTCGCGCTTACAATAAGCTGTGATCTTGAAACCTTAATCGATTAAATATGTTACCTATACAAATATATTGCCGCCATTTCATTCCTCTACAACTATTTTTTCGTGGTGTTGGGATTTTTTTTCCGTCAGTGAATAAGGCATTTTTGTTTGTGATCAGATACTTATCATTATGACAAACTCTTCGCTTATAAACTTTACTTCATATAAGGCAATTTTCCCCCGAGGAAGTATAGATATATCTTCCGTTTCTCCCGCTCTCTGCGCTTCAAAAAGTCTGATTTGAAAGATTGTTTTCTGAGTACTTAGGAATGTTTTGTATATATTTTCTATATTTCATAATGCACAGTTTTTCAGTTAGGACATTGGACGCAATTTAAAACTTTTGTTTGATGCCATATCTCTAGGTCGTCTATGGAGAAAATTCATTTCCGCACTCCTCACTATGGCAAAGATTTGCATACTTTTTACACCTCTCTTGATGTACAATTTCAAAGTTTCAGTGGAACATTACGTATTTATGTTTGCGATCGTATCTCGGCTTTCAAAAGACTGACTGAAAAATTCTTTTTGCATTAGAGTGCATTCTGTTGTATGGCGAACATTTTATTTGTTATAATGTATTCTTTGTTATAGGATTTCATGTGCCCATTAGATGCTCGACTACATTTTGACTTAACATACACCCCTTCCTAACGGGATGTGATGTACGCTTGTATTTAAACTTCTTTTTGAGTTTCTGTTTTCTTATGTAAATTACGTTACTTCTTGGTTAAACATTTTCTCAATGAACGATACATCACTACTCCTAACAGCTTCTACAAATTGGCAGCGCTAACAGGGAGCCACAAGAAGATAAAATGACATGATAATATTGAATAGAGAGCAGAGGTTTCTGTACGAGAGGGAGAGTTAGAGATTTTTGCGCAAGGGAAAGATAGAGATTTATGTACGAGAGTGAGTGGTAGAAGTTTATGAACGAGAGAGAGAGAGGTAAAGATTTATGTACGAGACAGGTAGAGATTTATTTACGAGAGAGAGAGAGAGGTAAAGATTTATGTACGAGACAGGTAGAGATTTATGTACGAGAAAGAGGTAGGGATTTATGTACGAGGGTGAGGTACAGATTTATGTGCAAAACAGAGGTTGAGTTATATGTACGTGAGAGATGAAGATTTATGTACGAGAGGATAGAGATATATGTACAAGAGAGAGGTTTATGTGCGAGACAGGAGGAGATTTATGTACGAGAGAGCGGTAGAGATTTATGTACGAGAGAAACAGAGTTATGTACGAAAGAGAGAGTTTTATGTACGAGGGAGAGGTAATGATTTATGCCGAGAGAGAGAGAGAGAGAGAGAGAGAGGGTTTATGTGCGAGGGAGAGGTAGAGATTAATCTACGAAAGAGAGGTAGAGATTTACGTATGAGAGCGATTGATATTTTTGTATAACTATAGGTATTGGGTCATATTCAAGAAAGGGGTAGAAATTTAGGGGTAGAGAGATAGAGATTTATGTACGAGAGAGAGTGATTGAGATTTATGTATAACAACTAGGTATCTAGTCATATACGAGAAAGGGGTAGATATTTCGGGGTAGAGAGATAGAGATTTATGTACGAGAGAGAGCGGCAGAGATTTATGTACGAGAGAGAGCGGCAGAGATTTATGTACGAGAGAGAGAGAGAGAGGGAGAGAGGTATAAATTCATGAGTTTCTTCACCTACCTTTCTTGGTTATACCAAACATGCATCTCTCCAAGCTTCTTTAAATTGTATGCAGTCTCTGAATATCTTTCTTAGTTAAGGTCTATATGTCTCTGATCAGTAACTAAGAACCGGAAGGTTGCATTGATTAAGCAGTTATTTTAAGACGTAATGGTAAATTGCTCTTGAAAATTGCACTGTTTCTTTGTCAACTCTTAAATATTTTTGTTCTGCAAGGGATTATCTGGCTCGTCAGTTAATTGGAAGGGTGGCGTTCCTACGGCCAGAATCCTTCCCTAAGTTTTCTTAATTCTTGTGGTGCTAAGTCTGTGAGACCAAACATGGCCATTGCTACGTTACACCTAATACATAACCGGCTATGTAAATATCTTTGAGATCTTTTTAACTACTGTTCAGTTGATTCCAAGAGTAAACATCTGCAAAAGGTGGACAGTGTCTATTTAGAAACCTCAGTGTTCTTATGAACATTTCTTAGACTTTCCAACAGTGACGTAGTTCATTATATTATTCCTGTTTTGAAATTAAACCCTTGAGCTTGTAGATATTTTTACACTTAAAAATGTGGTGTTATGAGTTCATTTTCCAAGAATAAGTCAATTGGCATTTTCCATTCATGTTTGCTAAGCAGTCACTGAAACTTTTTATCTGCCGTCCCGTTGGCTGAGCGGTCAGAAGCTCGGGCTTGTGGTTAATCGTCTCAGACAGGCCCTGGTTCAACTTTCAGCTGAGACATGAGCGGTGCATTTGTCCTACACTGAACAAAATAGTTTGCTATAATAGCAAAAGTGTTTCACTGGTAGCAAATTTTGTTGGTGCAAATTAGCATAGCAAATAACCATACTAGCTGAATTCCGTTTGTAACAGCAGCAAAATTTCTGGTTTCTGTGGCAAACAGCCTTTGCTGCCCTAGCAGAGTTTTGCTGGGTCCAGATCAGCAAATTTTCTGTCACAGAAAATTTTCCAGAAAATAAACGTTCGTTCTTCAGCGAAGTTCATTTAGCTGATTTCAAATGCACTGGTAAAAAACAACACCAAACAAAAATCATACAAAAAATAAAGCAAATTTCAATTAGGTCAATCCTATATAATAGCATGTAGCAAGGTTAAATATCTTTCCTGTTTTAGCGATTGTTATTAAGGCGATTAGTTTTCAGCTGAAAGTTATTTAAATCATGTGAAGTATCACATTTCAGTGAAACATGAAAGATGTACAGATATAGGCTTACTAATTTTTAGCAACTCTCAATACGATACTGCAACAAATACCGAAATTTGTTCGAGAACCTAATTTCGATGCAACGTGAAATATGTACAGACACAGGCTTAACTATTTTCAGCAATTCCGAGAGCGATATTACAACAAATATTCGAATTTGCTTCCAAAAATCACCACAAAATGCGTATCTTCAAATCTCTGAATAATCGCATTTGAAAGATCCCATTTCTCTATTGCTGTTATATTTGACACAGCTGTTTTATTTGAAAACTCCATAATTTACTATGATAGGATGTGAAATTTACAAACTTGTCGGTGACGGAGATCAAACCGGCGTCTCCTCGTTCCGGAGTGAGTTGCTCTAACCACTTAAGCTACACCGACGTAATGTATCACTTCAGATTTGTCGTCTTGATGCGTATTTCACCCCTGTAATATGTGATAACGAACATACAGAATAAACAACCCCCGGAGCAACCTACAACTCTAATATGGATGCTGCGATGATCTGGTGTTGCAAGTGGGAAATGGGATGGCAATGCGGATAGTATAGGGAACAAAATGTGTTTGATGCCGAGAGTTTCCAATACCACCAAGTCTATTGCGCCTAACTAAATACTTAGCTAAATGTTTAGTTACAAGTTTACTGCAGTTATAAAATTCTTAATGGCAGTGAACATGGCATATATAGCAAGTGTACTTAGTTGGTTCAGCAAAGTGCATTGTAAAACTTACAGATTTTTGGCAACAGAAAAATTCTGGATTGCTAAGAAAAATATTGTTTATACACCTGAATGTAATTTGATACAAAAACAAAGAAAACGCTCTTGCTTATTATGCCAACTAAGAGTATTGCTTAATGTGCAATAATTAATGATGCAGTATTTTCCTTGCTGATGCAGCAAGATTTTTTGTAACCCCTTTCCTGGAGGCAGTGGTCGCAAATCACATCGGACTGCTTTTAGCATAAAATACTCACGGAGTTCTTTAAACCTCGAAACAAAATAAAAAATCATATGACTTTTTGTTTCTAATAAATTTCCTTCCGATTCTTTCATTCAAATTCCAAGAACGACATCGTTTTTTTCTGCTTTAATTTAATCACAACATCTAAATCCTCATCCCATTTCCTTGCAACCAGAACACTCCACTACTTCGCAGGAAAGTTCATTTAAATCAGATTTAATCACAGAATTGGTTAATGTTGTGGTCCCCTGTAATAAACATGGCAAGATTCATAAAGAAGTATACACCCTGATTCATAAAGAAGTATACAGTTTCCAGAAGCTGTAAAACAGTAACAGTTGAAGACACGGACCACAACTGCGAACCGTTAGGTAGATGTGCTCAAAAAGTTTGTGTCCCGCTACTGATAGAAGTGACGTAGGCGATAGCGCGCGTGTTACGCTACTAATAAGTAAAAATGGCAGCGTCTGCATTGGAGAAGGCGTTTTGTGTTCTTGAATTGAGCAAAACGGAATTTGTAACTGTTGTGCAACGGCATTTTCGATCACAATTCGGAAAAGAACCTCCAACCAAAAAATCTATCTACGATTGGCATAAAAAATTTGAAACTACGGGCTGTTTGTACAAACTTAAAAGTCCTGGACGACCGCGTGAATCGGAAGAAGTCGTCGATAGTGTTTGCACCGCCATTCAACGAAGCCCGGGAAAATCATCGCGGAGGGTGAGTCGTGAAGTGCAGATTTTACAGCCCACTGCCTGGAGAATTTTGAGAAAGAAGCTGAAAATGAATTCCATACAAAGTGCAGACGTTGCAAAATCTCACTGACCTAGACAAGACAAAGCACTTTGAATTTTGTGCCGAAATGCAGCAATGTTTTGAAAATGACGATTTTGCCGATCACTTTGTTTTCACCGATAAAGCTACATTTCACGTGAGTGGTCAGGTAAACAAGCACAATGTTCGCTTTTGCGGAACGGAGAATCCCAGATTTACAGTGCAACACGCGCGAGATTCCCCTAAGGTAAATGTGTTCTGTGCTGTGTCCAAAAAGAAAGTGTATGGCACCTTCTTTTTTCACGAGAAAAATGTCACCGGAGGCTGTTTTCTAGATATGTTAAGTCTTTGGTTGATGCCACAGCTACAGGACGACAGTGACAACTTTATTCTCCAATTGGATGGTGCACCACCGCATTGGTTAGGCGACGTGCGAGATTATCTCGACGAACATCTTCCTCACCGATGGATTGGATGAGCCGCGGTCTACAACATACCACTGACCCAACGGCCACCGAGAAGTCCTGACTTAACACCTTGTGACTTTTTCCTTTGGGGGTACGTAAAGGACAAGGTATTCACCCCTCCCCTTCCTGTTGATCTAGCAGAGCTGAAACAGCGTATCACAGCCACTATCACTGCACTTGATTCAGATATCTTACCTCGCGTTTGGGCGGAAATGGATTACCGGCTCGATGTGTATCGTGTGACTTAGGGTGCACACATAGAACATTTGTGACTGTCTCTAAAAAAACCTTTAAACATTCCCCTACAATTCTGTTACAGGTAACCTAAAATATCTTACATTGTTCTTGTTTTATAGTGCGTTGAAACTGTATACTTCTTTATGAATCACCCTGTATAATCAAGTTCAAGGTTGCATTTTCTGCTTGAGTCTAACCCCTTTTTTATAGCTTCCGTCTCTGATTTAGGTCACAGTGGGAGTGTATTGTAGTATATATTCTAAATCATACTGAATGTCACCTAAATCATTAAAAATAATGTTACAACTGCCATCTAGGTCGCATTTAATGGGATCTACTTTATTTTTTTAACTATTTACGCTCACTCCTTGGGTGTCTTCTTCTTCTCCCTTTTTTTCTTTCTCTTTTTTATTTTTTATTTTTTTTGCTTCTTCGATCATTCGCCAATAGCTTTCTGTCCTGCTTTTTTTGACAATTTAATGCGAAGATTCATATAATAATACTCATTTGTAAACAGCACCATTTCTGAAATTTGAATAGATGATAATACCAGCGAAAGTTTTTTCATTAATAGAATTAGTGAGAAAGTAATACGAAAGTACAGAATAATCTTTTAGAGTGAATGCTATATTAGCACTGCCGAATAATGACAGAATTTGCTTATCAGGTTTTTCGCCGATTTTTCTTTCCCTCAAGAACCTCATATTTCTTGCAGTCTATAATCTAAAGACCTATGTGCATGAAGTGTCATCGTTTCACATTTGTCGAAATTTTTCCAGAGTAATTGTTTCGTTGCGATTTTTAAAATAGGGTGATTAGCGATAATGCTCTGTCTATGCGGAGTTACAAAACGTGAGCGCAAAATAATTGCCTGTGATAGGATTTTTGTCGGAAAATGCAACGTCATTAACTGAATTTTATCTCTAAAACATCATGCTTACTTTCAATGGACTTAGTAAGTCATAAAACGGCAAGAAAGAAAAAAATGCAACTAAGAATTGACATTTCAGAAGAATGGCTTCTCCAGCTAGTGGGTTGGTGAAACTCCCACTCGACAAATAAGATATTTTTCTTTTAAGTAAAGGTTTAACGACCACCCTGAGTAACTCAACGGACTTTAAGGAGTCGCCCATCCCTAATTTAGAATCACGGGTTCCAGGGAAGGGAGAGAGCCAGTGCCGTAGGACAAACAACATCCGTGCCTCACGGGGAGTCGAACCCGGACCCTTCACCGAAGAATGGTCATAATCCCAGCACTTAGACCACTGAGCCATGGAATTTTTTCCTTTCACTAGGATTAAATTCGCATTTTGTTTATCCTTAGATTGCGCAAATTCAGTTTGTCTCCACAAGCCAGTGTAGACGAAGAATTTCCTAAAGCAATTGTTCTCTGAGGAGCTGGCTTCTGAACATTTGTCCTAGATGGGAAATGGTTCAAGCACCGGGTGAAGTATTGGCTGTGTGTGTGTGTGTGTGTGTGTGTTTTCACTATGGTTCTGTCATCTCCCTGGAATAAGTGGCCCTTAATCAGAGACGGGTGACTGATTATAACCCTAAGAAGTGCTGATGGTGGTCGCTAAACTCTGAAATCTAAAAAAAAAAAAAATGTTAACCTCAGTTACGAAGTATGTTGCATCTAAGCATAAGATTTTTGTGAACCTTTATCTAGTTCTGAAATTTAATTTTAAACAAAACAAGAAAGATAACACCGAATTTTGGTGTCACCTTTCTTGTTTTGTTTAAAAAGTTGCAATGAGCACGCCTTTTTGAATTCTTCCCGACATGAATAAAATATTTCAAAGTTATTCACAGTCAGTAGAACCCATTAATAAAATCAACCGTATTCTTACAATCGATAAAATATCTACATTGTAAAATGTTTTCAGAAATTCACGAGCCATTTTCCGTGATCCCTTTCGTGACCTTTTCCGTGTAATGACGGAAAGAAACCAGCATCTCACAGATTTTTTGTACTTCAGGAAAATTCTGGATTTTCAAAAATCTTTCCGCAATTCATTTCTTATATAGACGGTAAATTTCCGTTTTTAAAATGTTTTAATGGAAATTTTCGCGTTTTCAGAAACCTTTTCGCAATTCCTTTCACATATATACGGTAAATTTCATTTTTTAAGATGTGTTAACGGAAATTTTAGAATTTTCAGAAACTTTTCCGCAATTCCTTTCTTATATTGACGGTAAATTTCTGTTTTTAAGATGTGTTAACGGGAAGTTCCCAATTTTCGGAAGCCTTTTCGTAATTTCTTTCTTATATTGACGGTAAATTGAGGTTTTTAAGAAGTTTTAATGGAAAATTCAGAGTTTTCAGAAACCTTTCAGCAGTTTATTAACGGAAGAACTCCGATATTACTATTTCCGTATGTATATGACGAAAATTTTCCGGTAATTGGAGCGATTCTCGGGAATATTTGAGGTTTGATTAACTCTTAAATTTCAGTCGTCTGTCGAAGGAACTGATTTTGAAACTCTGTAGTTTTATATTGTGGATAGTATATCGCATGAATATTGGTTATTGTGGCACACATCGACCACACATATAGGTGGCATAGGATATTTCTTCTCCTCTCCGCCGTGTTGTTGCACCATATATTATATATTGTGTTAACGTGGGAAACAGGGTACTTAAAATCATTATGTACACAGGTAATTGTACGATGTCTATGTATCAGCCTGTGGAGTTCTTAAGATAAAAGCTACTGTAGCTATAAAGAGTAAATTTTATATTTAGGAGTTTTGTGAAATAATACTATAAAACAGTACATTTCAACTGTTCTTAAAGATAATTGAAAGTCATTTTCTGTTTAGAAAGATATCAAGTTCCAAAGCATTCTGTTGTTCCGTATAATCAGGATGAAAAAATATTTAATTTGATGAGTACTCCTACACACACACACACACACACACACACACAAAATAAAATAAAATAAAATTACTACAAACGTATTAAAAAATGAGCCCCGACAGTAAAATGAAATGTCTAAATCCCCTGCATTAATGAGAAAAAAAAAAAAAAAGTTTTATCGTCTTGGAGTTCGAGTTTTACGTTAAACGTGAGTATGACTTCTGAGACTTTCTGGCTCAGCGGTTAAGACGCGAGGTTTCTGTTGAGGCAACTCCAACGACGTCGGTTCGAGTCCTACCGGCGCGAAATGATTCATTGAGGTAAGAACTGAAAAATTCAGCGTCTCTGATTTTGCGAAAATTCTGTATAAATAAGTAAACACCTGAAATGGAATTTTCTGAAATAAACGGGATTATTAACAACGGAAAATCTGTGAAAATACGGAAGTTAAAAAAGGCGGACACTTTTGAAAACGAAAAATTTCGTGAATAGGCGGACACCCATCAGCAACTTTGCTGAACGATGCAAAAATTTCGCGAATTCGCCCCACTTATTTTTTACAGTGTAGAAACAGAAACTGTTAAATTTCCGACTGGCGATTGAAAATTTACGTTACGAAAATTAACAAATTGTGCACAAAATGTTTCTCTTACCTGAAGGAAGATATCACAGACAAAGCGATTTTCAAATCGAGCAGTTGGAGGAACATGACATAAATTTGCACCCCCTAGAGCAGAGGTTCCTAATCTGGGCGTCGCCAGTCTTGGTTCGGGGCGTCGCAACTATATAAAGAAAAATTGAAACTTATAATTTATAGTGAAACGCAGCATGCAAACTTTCAAGACGAGTACATATTTTGAAGAACGAATTGCAAGAAAGAATGTAAAAGAAAAAAGAAAGCACATCACATTGAAAATGATATTTTCTTTCGTAACTCTGCAACAGTTTTAGAACAGTGTGACAAAGGAGTACACAAAACTGAGTGAGAAAGCCGTAAGAGTAATTCTCCCTTTTTCCACATCCTAACTTTGCGAGGCAAGATTTTCAGCTCTAGTGGTAGTAAAATCCAGATATGGTAGCAAAGTTAGCGTTCAGAAGGTGATCCGCATAGGTGTATCGAACATTGTCCCCAAATTAGATGTTTTGTGTGAGGAGAAACAAGCTGCCCCATTCCATTAAGATGCAAATACCTTTGTTAGGTAGTTTCTAAAATTACTGTAAAAATGTGTAAGCTAAATTAAGTGTGTTACCATTGTGAAAATACGCCCAACTCATCAATTTCTTTTTATTCAGTTCTGTAATTTTATTGTAATTTTGTATTTTTACATTAAAAAGAATACAAGTTAGTAATAACTGTTTTCTTTTAAAAAAATACCACAAACTCGAATTTGGGATTTTTTTTTAACTTTTTGCGCGGCGCCCCGCCGCACAAAAAATGTGACATGTGAAGGGTGGCGTGGTCTCAAAAAGTTTAGGAACCCCTGCCCTAGAGGAAGAGTTTTGAATAATCGAAAAGTAAAAAAATGTGCAAAAAGCATTCTTCGCAGCAGAAGCTATGCAAAGTACAAAGAATATTTCAAATACGTCTTTTAGAAGCAGAGACAGGAAGAAGAAAATATTCTGGCATTTCTGCCCTGTAGTGCGTAAACGGTGCAATATTTTGAAAACGTAATATTCCTCATCTTTATTGCAGTGAATGGCATACCGTAAAAAACGAAAAAAATTAATAGGATTTTTAAAAGCGGAGATACAGCATGAAACAGAAATGCACACTGACACCACCTAGCACCAAAACTGTGGAATAAAAAACCCATGAGTACAGACAAAGTGTTTCACAAAGTAAATGATACACGGCGTTCAAACAATTTTTTTAAATCGGACTTTTAGGAGCAGAGGTATTAACAAAAACCGACTCGACATTTGTGCTCCTAGCAGGAAAACTGTGCACTATTTTTGGCAGGAACTGTGCGCAAAACGTTTTGGCAGTTAGTAGTATCTGACCGAAGAAAGATTTTGTCAATCGGATATTTAGATGAGCTCGTATTGCTGCTAATATGCTGCAAACGGAAACATAAACTTATGCTCACACTTCTGCTTTAAGAAAAAAATGAAATTACACGCAAAGCATTTCGCACTAGAAACGCTCTCTGAAAAAGATTTTTTTTTTTTAAATCGGATTGTTAGAAGCAGTGATATCGACAAAAATAGGATATATGCACCATGGTGGAAAATCTATACACTATTTTAAGCCTAAGGTATTTTGAAAAGGATTGTAGTGGTGAGTGGTATAACTGACCGCAAAAAAATTTTTTTAATCGAATTTTTTTTCGAAGAGCAGATATTACTGCAAATATATCAGAAACAAAAATTATAAACTTACACTCCCCAGTGGCCAAACCATTCTTTATAAAAAATTCAAAATTATACGTAGAACATTTTCCACAATAAGCTCTATCCGATGAAAAAATGACTTTCAAATTTGACTTTTAGAAGCAGAGATATCGGGAAAATCGCAATTTAACTTTACGCTCCCTAGCCGAAAAATTATGCATTAATTAGAAAAGAAGCTGTACTTAAGATAGTCTTCGTTATAAATGGTATCGAATGAAAGAAAATAATGTTTTCAATGGGATGTTCAGAAGCAATTATTTGGAATAAATACATTTTGAACACTCAAGAGACGCATATAGCGTATTAAATCCCTTTATTTTTGTGGCGTAGTAAGTACAAAGATTAACTAAGCTTTTGCACTGCACTGGGAGTATATGCGTCTCTTGAGTGTTCACAGTGTGGTGTCAATAAATGACCCGTAGTTAGGTTAACTAATCATTTGTTTATCTACTAGCCGAGCTTTCGCACCTCAACGAAGAGCTTTTTCAAGGCTTCATACAACTGTTAAGAATAAGCTACACGATTTGAAATATAAACAAAAGATAAACATAGCAAACATTAAGACAATGGTCATGAATCTACTCCCGCGTGCATTAAACGCTTTTGCATTTATGCATTCTTTCTGCGATATCACATATTTGATTTTAAACTGATTAATACAATCGATAAAATATTAATAAATAACAACATTCTATACATTAAAATTTTTTCCCCATAAATTTGGAATTTCAAAAGATACGCTTTCATTACATATATTCGTCGTGGACATAATTTCAATTCATTCTCTCCCGATTCATATCTCGAAGTGTATGTTAAAACGCACTTTGTTTCGTCCCAATCAGGTCTCGCCCCTTCAAACACTACATCTCTTGTTAGGGCTGAAACCGGCTGTTAATTCTTCAAATTCCTTTTGTGTTCTTGTATACGAAACTTAATTGACCGTTTTGTTAGTCCAATATATAATTTCTTACTTCCGTCTGGATATTTTAGGGGTACTGAGTAAATTCCCCCCTTTCCCCATATTTCTCCACTATCTTGGGGGCTTTTACAGTTTCGCAGTGAGTCATTTATTGACCTTGCTGTGCGGATACCAACATTACATTTGAATTTCTTCAATACATTTTTGAAGAAAAAGGTGATTCCTGATACATAGGGTATTGCTCCTACGAAATGCAATTTCTTATCATTCGGCGTTATGTCCGTTCTCTTTATCTCACTCTAATTACTTGTTTTAATATCGCATCTATAGTTTTCCGACTGTATCCCGTTTGTAACCCTTCATTCATCACGTTTTTTAATTTCTTTCGTACGAAGGGATTCATTCGAACTTACCAAGAACGCTTTATGAAATCATGTCCGGAAGGCTGCCATCTTGTATGACCATGGAACGTATGAATTTGGGCTCATGAAATTATTCACTGCAATCGGCTTGTAATATACCTCTGTGTTAACTTTTGTTTAATTTCTTCTACTTATCATTACATCCAGGAACGCTTTCTTACCTTCTTTCTCAACTACAATCTCAAACTTTTATGTTGCTATTTAAGGAGTTCAGTCTAGTCAAAAACTTATCTAGTTCAGTACTCCCATGAGGCCAGACGAACAATACAGTCAAACCTCGCTGTAACGAACTTCAAGGGACCAACAATCTTGTACGTAAAATCGCGGAATTCTCTAAATCGAGGAAACCTTTCGAATGAAACATTCACTTAAGCTAGTGTTCATAATAGAATAAGTAAGCGGCTATGTTCTCTTTCTTTCAGTGACTAATGTTTCTAGTGCTATTTGTGTTCATAAAAATTTGTCCGTAAACGAGCTGTGTTGTTTAATTTGAGTTGTAGATTTAACACTGAGAAGAAAAGAAAAAAAAAGCGCGATTTGGCGAATAATTCCAGAGGTTCAGGAATAGGTACGTACCAAGGAGGTTAGAAGAAGAGGAGGTGAAGGGACCCGTTTTGAATGAAGCCAAAACAGATCAGCTGTTTCTGTCCTCTCTCTGAGGTGGTGGGAGTCTGCGCTGCGAGAGTGGGAACGTGACGTCACTTCCTGTGGCTTAAGCAGTTTTGCTTAGCGCATGCAAACCAAGGATGAAAAGAAGGAATATTTCGGACTTCTTATTTCTTAACATTAGGCTTTTGGTTATATTTTAAACATGGTTACTTGCACATGGGCAGTAGGCATGGTTACTTACACATGGGCAGTAAGTAATCATGCGCACTATGCACTTCCGCTTAAAAAATCATTATTTTGTTCAATTTTTTTAAAGAAATACCAACACATATTTTCCTGTTTTTTCTAGAAATTTTTTATTATGGGAATGAATATTTCAGTCTCAATTTTTTTCATGCCTGTATGGGTAGATAAGGGTCCGAAAAACCCGTTCAAAATCGAGATTTCCCCATAGAGATATACAGGAGATTCTTAGGTTGGGCGCATTGGCGTAGTCAGCTGATAAAAAGTGGCGTCACGCCAGAAGCACAGGGAGCGGGGCTGTTGCCACCTCCTTTTACTTCTAACCTCCTTGGTACGTACCATGTGTCCCTAACTTCACAGAGTGCTATTATTCTGTCTGTAGCTGAAAACAAGAATCCCCAGGGAACTCTAGATTTCCTTCCCCATACCACCTTTTATTTTCCTGCTTCCCACCCATGCAAGGAAACGTTGTGCTCCTTTGAAACTCTTTGGTCATTTGCTTCGCCCTGTAAGAAGCTTACGCTTGATAGTTGGACGAATGGCGAACTGATTTATGATTCCGTCAAGCTGTGTCGCAGATGTTTTTTGAAACGCTGGTTAACTGCATGCGTAAAATTTTCCTGTTACGCGAAGGTCTTTCTAGCGGACTTTTAACGTGAAAATGCTGGTTACCATATAGTTTGGTGGTTAAAAAAAAAACGTCCGCTAAATTGAGGTACTGTGTTCGTTAAATCGGGAAACGCCAAGCATGAATTTCAATTTGGTTCCGTCCAGACCACAAAAAATGTACGTAAAATCGCGGAATTCGTTAAATCGCAGTCCGTTAAATAGAAGTTTGACTGTATATCATTTACAAAAGAAGTATCTACTAGCCAAAGGCTCGACTAGTATATAAATAAATGATTAGTTACACCTAACTACGGAAGCCCTTTATTGATAGATATGGGTGTATAATATTTTATTACACAGTGTGGTGTATTTATAATTGCGTTATATATTTTGAATTCGACAGCACGTGCATTTACGTCTTCCAGCGGTGATGTTATGCATCATAGAAAAGCCAAAAAGCAACTCGTTGACACATTTCAAGCTTTCCAATGCAAAAATAATTTTTGTTTGGGGAGTTAACAACCACCATGAGCAACTCAGTAGGCTATATATAAGCAGTCGCCCGTCCCTAACTTAGGGTCACTGGTTCCAGGAAAGGGAGAGAGCCACTGAGGTAAGACAAACACAACATCCACGCCTCATCGGGATTCGAACCCTGACCTTTCTCGGACGAATGGCCATAAGCCAGAGCTTAGACCACTGCGCCACCCGTGCGGCCGGGTTAATAGTATGATTTCCACAGACAGAAGGACAAAGCGACAACATAAGCGCGTATTGTTTTTACAAAGAGCTTACTGATAAAAAAGAGAACAAAAAGATGACACCAAATTTCGGTTGTATTGACCACAACTTTTTTATCCTTTCCGACACAAAAAATATATTTCAAAGTAGATTTTTAGAAAATCTAAAAATTCAGCTAAAAAGAAAATACACTAGCACACCTGAAAAAAAAACCCAAACAAACTGCGCATCTTCAAAGACAGTGGAAACGTTTAAAGAAATCAACGATATTTCTGCAATTGATAAAACATCCAGAAATCGAAATAGCTCGTACACAGACTTGGATCCGAAAACTGTTTTACGGAAATGAAGCAATTGTGCACAAAAAGTTTTTGGCGGGGAAAATGTGTGTTACTTGAAACAGAAATTGTACCCAGACTAGTCTTCGTTGTAAACGGTGTAGTTTTTGGCGGGAAAACTGGGCGTTGCTTGAAACAGAAACTGTAACCAGACTAGTCTTCGTTATAAACGGTGTTGAAGGGGAGAATGAAATTTTTTTGCAATCGCATATTTAGAAGCAATTTTATGGAACAAAATGTGCTTTGTATTCGAAAACATCTGCATTTTTTCCGAATACAATGTTTTTGAATTCGAAAACATCTACTCAGGCACGGGTGGGCTGGGGTGGGC
This sequence comes from Macrothele yani, assembly GCA_039090855.1. Lineage (NCBI taxonomy): Eukaryota > Metazoa > Arthropoda > Arachnida > Araneae > Macrothelidae > Macrothele > Macrothele yani. The sequence goes on from CM077009.1 coordinate 8,325,856, forward strand.
TTCAGACCACCGAATTTTTTTGAGCCGACGCTTTAGCCTCCAAAATGTTTGCATATAAGCGGTTAGAACATACGACTCATGCAACTGTCTAAAATTTTAGGGAAATTGAAACACACGTGAATTTCTCGAATTCACAGAGATTTTGTTAAATAAAACGAATTTTTTGTTAAATTTAGTGTTTGTATGTGAAAACAGGAATTTATTGGTGCCAGAGATCGATGCCGCGGCTCCTCGCTCCGGAGTGAGTTTCTCTAACAGACTAAGCTACACCGACTAAATGTATAGCTGTAGATTTGTCGTTTTGACATGTTTTACTTCTGTTGTACGTCATATCATCTTTCTATTAATTTTTTTAAACGAAGATGGAATGTTTTGTTAGTTTTAGACCTGCTGCCAGTAGATCCACTTTTACGTTCGGGCGCCAAAATGAAACAGGAATTAGTCGTTGACGGATATCGAAACCGCAGTGAGTTGCTCTAACTGGCCTAAGCTACACCGACGATATGTATAGCGGCAGCTATGTCGTCTTGACGCGTGCTTCACGTCTGTGGTACGTAGCATGTTCTTCTGGGAAATGGAGGGAGTCCTCTGAGCGAATTTCTAAAGGGAGCAGTAGAAACACACCATTTTTTTTATAATTATAGCTTAAAAGAACAGAGAGAGAGAGAGAGAGAGAGAGAGGGGGGGGGGGGAGTGAGAGAGATAGATAGAGATAGAGATAGAGAGGGAGATAGATAGACAGATAGATAGATATGGAGATAGAGAGGGAGAGAGATAAACAGATAGATAGATAGATAGATACATACATAGATAGATAGACAGAGATAGAGAGGGAGAGAGAGATAAACAGATAGATAGATATAGAGATAGATAGATAGATACATAGATAGATAGACAGAGATAGAGAGGGAGAGAGAGATAAACAGATAGATAGATATAGATATAGATAGATAGATAGATAGATAGCTAGATAGATAGTGACTGGAAAATATTGGTGCCTAAATCTAAAACAATATAATTTCCTCTGTCTGAACATTTCAACGTTTGCTCCACCGTTGCCATAGCAACAAAGACAGATTTTTAACAGATGCTGGTATGACGTCACCTCATCCAAATCATTCTGAGAGATACTTTACGTCACACGATCTACTCTTTAGAAACAGGAAAATGTTACGTCAGGAATTCTGGTTTTACTTTGTCGTTCATAAACGACATACAGAATTTTTCATTTAGAATCCTATCGTATGAAATTTAATTTTAAGTTTCCCCTTGTGAACCTAAAATGATTATTTCAGATTGTCAAACCAGTTCCTTTTCTCATTAAATAAAAAAATTGAGAGTTCCAATACAGTAGGTTAGGGTGTGTTATTATTTTATGCGTACGCTGAAGAAATATGATTTGGGAACTTTCTTTATCCTTAAACTACGAAATCTCAAAATATAACTTTTTTTTTTTTTTTTTTTTTTTTTTGGCAGAATATGACAAGCTATTCTTTTATTTATATCTGTAGAAGAAATAAAAAAGAAAGGAAAAAAGAAAATAAAGAAAAATACTGTTTGTGCTTTTGCGCATGAACTACCATAACATTTTAACATTTGCAGCTGCCCAATTCTAGGACTACCGAAATGCTTTTACTATTTTAACACTTTTCTGCTATCTCGAAACAGCAGGAACAAGTGAACGTAGTTGCTTGCTATCTGCGTGAATTTTTGTTTTTTCATAGTAAATGAAACAATGCGCGCTTTAGGGCCACTATGCATTTTTTGAGGGGTTTTGAAGGACGGGAACCACTGATAAGGTCTACTCTCTAACTATTTCATTAAAAAAATACAATGTTGGAACTATTGCAACAGGCTGGTGTTATTTGTTTTCGATATTTCATCAGCTGCCTATAGAAACATCTGATGTGTGGCGAACGAACACTGGGAAAATGCGAGCGCTTGCCTGTTTTATTTGGCGAATCTCTTCCTCAACCAACATACTTTTTTAAAATTTTTAACAACAAAATCAATACAATCCGTATTTATTGGTGTCTAGTAAATAAATAAAATCTTCCCCGCAAGTTTTCTCCGTCATCGACGGAAAACGATTGCTGGGAAGATTTTATTTCCCTGCTAGACACTAATAAATACGGATTATATTGTCTTTGTTGTTATTAGCTTGGTGTTGACAACCCACAGTTTGCTCGAAATTTATTTTATTGTTGTAATATTCATGGAACATACTTTCATTTGGACATCACAAGCAAAAAGAATACCTGATTATTAAAAAATTACTCATCTTATTTTCCTTCGTCATTATTGACGAGCTTTCAACTGGTTACTAATAAAGTGCTAATGGTATGTAAATATTTTGTATTTCGGTTTTGTTTACAAATGCAAAATGACTTTTTATACATACCAATATAGAAATTTAAATTACCACCTGTGCTTAATTAACTATCCAGAGCAGAAGCTGAAATTACGATAATTTTCTGCTCCTAGTAATGTAAAACTACGATAATTTTCTGCTCTTAGTAACGTAACGTGCTGAAGACATGAGTTTTGGACCAGCTGCTTTTCTGTAACCTACCCGGTAGTCGTGCACAGACAGAAACAAAATTTGTTTCTTTTAACGTGGAGAAAACGTTAATATTCTCTCAGTCGCATGTACGTTGCTGGATATACATTTTTTTTTTCAATAAAAATTTGATTCTTTTCTTCCGGTAAAACTGGCAGATCTGAATGTGATGATAATTTATCGATTGATGTGCCATGTTTCGTGTTCTTGTCGGCTAACCGCAACCGTCATTTTACTCAACGCTTTGTGTCGTTTAACGTTGACGACACGCAAAAAACTTTTGTCATTGCACATACAGTTTTGCAAAGAGAACTTTTGTCTCGCAAAGTAGAAACCGAAACAGAAATCGATAAACATTATACACATAACGCTGATCGACATTTGGGATTTTCAACTCGCACGCTTCAGAAATTTATTTCCATGTCTTTCTTCAAAATTTGTGATTTGGAATTGTTTCACGCTCTGGGTCAGTGGCGTAATGTATTACCAAAATAAGTTTTCGGCCTTCACGAAATGCGGTTTCGCTGATCTAGAACTGAAATATTACACACTGAGCTAAAAACACAGAAAAAAAAAATCAAAGAGGCACAGTAGCAATTATACCGCAACCTAAAACTTAGAACCACGTCAACTGTCACTATTTCATGGCACTATCTCACTAGTTCGCCGCCACGGTGGCGCAGTGGTCTAAGCAATGGCCGCTGATCATTCGTCCGAACGGGGTCCGGGTTCGAATTCCGGTGAGGCATGGATGTTGTGTTTGTCTTACGGCACTGGCTCTCTCCCTTCCCTGGAACCAGTGACCCTAAATTAGGGACGGGCGACTGCTTATAGCCCATTGAGTTGCTCACGGTGGTCGTTAAACCTCAAAAAAAAAAAAAAATATCTCACTAGTTCCACGTCCTTAAAGTATTTGGCGAAGGACAGTTGATGCAGTCCTAAGTTCTAGGTTGCGTCACAGTCGCTACTGTGCCCCTTTGATTTTTTTCAGATATAAAATGTTTAAGAAATAAAACGAAAGGAATGCTTTACATTTTTTAATTACAAGCAACTTATACTACTTATTCATGGTAACTTATGCTGTTTATAAATTAATGTTACTAGAAGTAGAAGCCGTAGTATCATCGTTGTCAGTAGTTATTGATGAATTGTTTCTGAAGAAATCGTTCTTCAGAAACAATTTTTCAACCGCCTTAGCTGCCTTGTTATAAATTTGGCGATACGTCTCGGGCTTAACGCAGAGCCGCGGGTGGCTTAGTGGTTAGCGATTCAGACTATCGATGCAAGGTCCCCAGGTTCGAGTCTAGGCTGATCTTTCAGTGATGGTGTGATTTACTAACAATCGCTGAATATCGGACGAGCACGTTAAGTGACGGCCCCCAGGCTTGCTCTCATTCGCTCTGTTTCTCTGTCCTGCCCAAAAGGCGATCTCGCTGTAGGTGGCTGGGACCTAAACTCTACTCACTGTGGACGGAAGTCCTACAAGAAAATGACAAATACATTGATGGGCTTAATGCACTCTTCTTGTTGTTTCTCTTGTTCGTGTCTAGATTCAGAATACATCGGCAGGGTAAAGGTTTGAGACGTAAAACATTCATTATTATCAAGCAAAGTTGTGAAGATTGGCGATGTACATTGGTATCCCATGCTCCGTGTGAAAATTTGGATTGATGACATCATTCCATGCTCGGTGTGAAAATTTGGATCGATGACATCAATCCCATCTGTTCTTGTTGTTCAGGCTAAATTTGTGCAATGGAAGGTTGTGGCCTAGGTTCGAACTAGGGGGAAGCGTATCCTGGGGCGCGGACTTTTGACGCTCCCTACATTCCCGTGACCTTTCGGTTGATAACTTAGTGGGCCTTTTCGGATTCCTCTCGTTTCACTCTAGCTGTTTCTTCACCTTTCGTCGGTTCTTGTAGTAATTTTCCCTGGATTTTCCCGGCATTCGTAAATTTTCGTCACCAATTTTTTTTAACTAAAAAATAAATAAATTTTAAATCCACTTTATTTCGGTTCATTACATACGTCAGTTAGCTCTGACATTCAGCTACGGAATGCAAGGCTGAGGTCATTGCTATCATTACCTAATAACTAGTTATCAACCTTTAAACGGCGTGCGGCGAAACAAAATCACGCGAAATTTAACTTAACTTTCTAACACTACTGTATCGAAGGGTTAACGGGTGGAGAGTTGAAACTTGTTTTATTATAAATGGGACCCTATAAACTATCTAATGATGTGTTATTTATTACACTAGGATTATTAGTTTGGAAGATAGAAGCGTTCAAAGTGTGACATGTTTTCGTTGCATCCGTGCTGCCGATGTTACCCACTACCCAGCGCGGAGAAAGACGTAGTTCTACGTCAAAAAAAAAAAAAAAAAAAAGGGAGGATCTTAAAAAATTATACGTGCCTGAAATTAATACCGAAAATCGCGAATGCGACACACTTTATACAGCATATAGCACATGTGGTGTGCGGATGAGATCCCAGGTATATACCGAAGCAAATTTGAAAACTTGTGGAGTATATGTCTAATTCAAATTTCCTTTTTGAGTTTCTGTTCTTCCGTAAATTATCTGACTTTTCCGTTAGATATCTTTCTGAACGGCACGTCGATTTCCACGAATTTCCTCATACCTTTTGGCAAGTATGGCAGTGAGTCGAAAGCAAATAAAAAGCCACGTCGAGAAAAAAAGATTTGTTGTGTGTTAATACGATGAAAGATGATTTGCTGATTAAATTCGGAACGCATTCTATCTTGATGATCTACACATGTTTGATCAACGAGATCGATAATGTGATTCAGTCTGCAAGTTCTTGATATTATTCAAAAAGAAAGTATGTTGATGTTTTCGTGAAGCTGTACTTCGACTGACGGCAAAGAAATAAAAGAACAATTGAGTTATCACGTAAGCGTTCGTTCTCAAGCAACCCCTGGTCTATAATTAAGCACTATGTGTTAGCGTTTTCTCTACCGCTTGGGGTTCGGTTTGTTTGTAACTCATTCATAATACGAAAAACATAGTAGACACATTTATAACATTCCTCTGGTATTTATCTTTAATTATGGCTTATTTGTTAGGCAATCAAGTATTTCCTTAAAATCATCTTTATGCAATTAATTTACAATTATTTTATTTCCTATTTTCAACCGATTAGTCACTCCTCATTTCCTCTTTTTCAGCACTTCGGATACTTTCACGCATCCCAGCCCGGGAATTTCCCAATTTCTTATTCATCTCTCTCTATTAAGCGTTGTCTGTCTCCTTACTCTGCGCCACTAGGTTTTCCTTGCTCTGAAGAAAACGGTTAGTGATACCGTAGGAGTTGTAAACTAATTGTATGGCCTAAGATACTTCCGTTATCCGTGCTGCTGTTACTAGAGACACAATTAGAAACATTCCTGATGAATAAATCGTGGGTAGTCAACACCAAAGCAATAAGAAATGAATATATAGAATCCCGTGTTTATTGGTGTAGGTAAAACAATATAATATTCCGCAAGCTTTCGCCTTCAACGGACAGCTTCATCAGGCAGTTACAAGGGAAACAGAATCAAACTAAAATAGACCAATTCGCATACACATAAATAAACATATGTAGAACACACTCGCGCATGCTAAACACACGGTAACAAATGAGATGTAACAGTATATGATATATGATCAAAACTTAATAAGACATTAATGTATACAAATTATTGTATCCTACTTATGCCAAGTAGATGTCTTCAAGCTACAGAGAGCTCAATAGAAACTTCTGTATTGCATACATCATGGCGTGTCAATATCTCGATAGTCTCCCGAATTGCCGCCGTTTTGGGTTCTCCGTAATGAGCAATCTTGCTGATGTTCTGCCATTACGGCTGCGCTCATTGTACGGCTACTTCTCGTGTAAGTGCTGTGGTAAGCTTATTTAGCTTTACGTCCCTTTTATGTTCGGCCATTATCATATTGAAAAACCTTTTTGTGAGTCCCACATAATGTGAAACTGTATTATATTCTGAGTAACAAGTAATTTCCTTGTATTATATTCTGAGTAACAAGTAATCCCCGTAAAAACGTAACAATTGCTTGTTTAAGTAATTGTTGTTTCAGCAAGCAATCTGGAAAACATACGAACCTAAAACATTGTAAACTCGAAAAAGGCGTCGACAATCTATGTGCGACAGGCAGGCACGTATTCGTTTTTATACTTATAGTTCATATAAACTGTTACAACCTGACTCTTAGGTTGCCAGTCGCGTCGCAACTAGAGAAACGTAGATTCCGTTGATATTGCAGGTGAGAGATAAAATTAAATTTAAAGGGTTTCGGCCTGTTAGAGCCAAATGGAACAAACACGTCAAGTAAAATGGTAGCCGATAATTTTGAACACAACCATAGACATTTAATTTAGATATTTAAGATAATAAGTTTACAAGCATGATTATCGGGTAAAAAACACAAACGAAACATGGGCTGAATTTTGTGCTATTTATATAGATTCCTAAGCATCAACCAGTAAAGGTTTTATACAAATTAAAGTTCCTTTTAGGAATGCCCGTCCTTTTAAAATTGTCCTAAAATCAATAAAGTTCTAATAATCTGACCTTGGCTTGTACCGAATAAAAAAATACATTCAAGGAAAAAATGTTTACATGTTTGGATGGTGAGCAAATGTAATCCAATGTAATGACACTATTAGTTTTAGTATTCAAACTTAGCATATTAAAGAAAAATCTGGCTCGTCTCACCTGATCCCCTAACTTTCTTTCACGAAGCGATGTTCTTATACTGTAAGATGACCATGCTCCGTACACGCACAAAAACATCACAACTTTTTAACTCTTCGCGCTGCTTGCTGCTGTCGAAGACAACAGAGCTCCCTGCTCTCTCCGAATGAGAGGAAAACAAAATGAAATTTTCGGACCCAAAGTCTCTGCCGTCTTCTTTCTAGCCCCCTCTCCCAGATGTGAATGGAGCAAATTTCCACTTACATGCTACTTTCCTCGGAGACGCTTTCGGTTTCCGCGAACTGACGGAAGCCGATCTACGGTTACCAGTGTTCGTGTAATGTAGGATACTTCGCTTCCAGGGTTAGTTTCGCTTTCAGCGGTCAAACACGACTGTGACAGCCTCCATGCATTTCTTTCTTATTTTACAATCAACTCAAGGGTCAGACAGGTACCAGAAAATCTCTTCAGGTTCAGGGAAGTCTTTTCTTCTAACACTTGTTTTAAGCAAGCCCCGTCACCATGATTTTCGGGGCTGTTCAGGTATTCGCAAGCCCCGATTTTTTCGAGTTGCGTTTCTTCCGAGGGATCGCGTGGCTGTCTTCCTGTGGCGTCTGTTCTCCGCTGCGGTACCAAACACAACGGCCTAACTTTTCTTTTACTCGCTTCAGCTGGTTATCACAAATATACCACTTGACTCCTGAAATACTACTTTGCTTTGATCGACTTCGAAATTCCTTTCTATGCGACACAGATATTCTAATTGTAGTTGGTTTCTGGGGCGCGGCTTTCAACATTCCTCTCTTTCTCTTTCCTAGCTAGAGCAAGGGGGGCCCCAATTGAGAATCCTTCCCTCCGCGTGCATTTTCTCAGTTCAAATTCTCTCTTTCTGAACCTCTCCAAAGCTTCACTCTTATATTTGTAGAGGCCAAACTAACTGCTTGCTGCATTACGATCTACAGTGCGCAATTGTATGAATTCCAATAAAGAAAAATTGTTCACGGTTAAAGCGCAATTAGCACCCAGATAATTGAGAGTGCAGTTCAATTATTGAATTATTGAAGTATACATAACTCCCACATACATACATACACGATTTCTCTCTTTAATTCATTACTTACAAAAGAACTCAGACGTGAAATCGATTATTGCGAAAGTTTCTGTTTTACCAACGCATTCGCTATTTATTAACTTTGAGGGCTGCTTCGCATTTCTGTGGCGAATGGTTCCTAGGCAAGAATTTTTTTTTTTTTTTTTTTTTTTTTTTTGCGTTATTTTCTTTACGGAATAATTTAACCCCAAACATTTCTGTTATTTCGAGAAGAAAATGCATAACTTCGGTGCTTCCCAGATGTTAACTAAAAATCATTAGATAAACAACAATGAACAAGAGAAAGTGAAAGGCCAACAGGAAAAATAAGACTAATGGAATATGGATTTTGAATCAATTCAGTCATTATATCATTCTGATAATTATTTATGCACAGATATCGCGGTGGCACTGAGGCAAGAAAATTTATTTGACTTCTTTCATGTTCGTGACGGTCGTCATATAGAAGCATCTTTTCATTTTTGTTAGCAACCAAACAACTTAACGTCTGTTTTGGTCAACATTCTAGTGTTTAACTTAGTGCAAAGTTAGAGTGATTTAAAATAATTATACAAGGAACAATGCATACAAAAGAAGCTGTAAAACGACAAGGAAATGTTAACCTACGGAGATTAAAATCAGTCCGAGTTTTTCCGTGGAGTGATGAAATACGTGAAATATGTGATACATTCTTTGTTATAGCGAAGCATACAAATACAGTGGTTTTTTTATGCAATTGTGGGGCCGACAAATTTTATTTTTTTTTTTTTTTTTTTTTTTTTTTTTTTTGATTGGAGGTTTAACGACCACCGTGAGCAACTCAATGGGCTATAAGCAGTCGCCCGTCCCTAATTTAGGGTCACTGGTTCCAGGGAAGGGAGAGAGCCAGTGCCGTAAGACAAACACAACATCCATGCCTCACCGGGATTCGAACCCGGACCCCTTCGGACGAATGATCAGAGGCCAACGCCTTAGACCACTGCGCCACCGGAGCGGCCCGACAAATTTTAAAAAATTCTGTTAGTAGCTTTGCTGTAAATTGATAGCCATTGCACACTAGCAATTGTAACGTATATTCTAGATTCAGTTTCCTTTTGATTTTACTATCTCTTGTTATTTTATTTTCCTATGCAAATTATCTTCTCACTTAACGAGATGTTATTTCTCCCGCTGAATTATATGTGGCAACGAGTGTAAGTCATGACGTGGTGGTATGCAGTATATATAGGCGCGCTCAACTATACCAAGTAAGCTTCGTTTTATGTGATAGGTTCTTCTTAATTATTGTTATGCGATTCTACGAAAGTTCGGATATTCAGTAGTAGTGTGATTTGTTGAGAGTGTGTTTGATAATACCAGGAGTTCTCCAATAAAAGGTTTAAAGTGAGTACGTTTTCTCAGTTCATATTATTGTCAGACATCTGTCTGGCCGTTAAGTCTCTTTCATTAAGTGTCTCCATTAAGTCCAGGGTATATTGTGTTTACCGCTCTAATAAGGAGCCTTCAAGGTACTAATGTACTAAAACCGAAGTTATAGTACTGATATTCAAGATAATGAGGAACGCTGAGTAAAAAGAAGCTCCATATTCAATGAATTTATTGCACGTGCGAGTCTTACCTAAACAAACTCTAGCACTTTGAAGATTAGGTACACTTTAGCTACGTCAAGTAACCTTCCATTAACCCTAACGTGACTTAACGTAAACTTCCCTGCACTACACGGCCAGGCGTAAAACTTTATTCATTATACAATGACATACACCGGTGAGTCATTACATTATGACCATCTACCTAATAAGCTGTAGGGCCCCCTTTAGCCCGCAAAACAGCGGCAACTCGGCGAGCCATCGATTCGATGAGGTGACGATAGGTATCCTGGGGTATCTGGTACCATAATGTCAACAGCAGGTCCTCCACTTCCCGTACATTTCGGGGTGGTGGTGATTCAGCGCGAACCCGCTTTTCCAAGTCGAGCCACAAATGTTCCATTGGGTTCATGTCAGGTGAATTTGGAGGCCACAGCATTAACAGAAAGTTACCAGCATGTTCCTCGAACCATTCCTTAACGATTCTGGCAGTGTGACATGGCGCATCATCCTGATGGTACTGGCCATCACCAGCAGGGAACACAGTTGCCATGAATTGGTGAACTTGGTTCGCAACGATGTTCAGATACCTGACAGCTGTCAGGGATTGGGCTATTGAGGTAATGGGGCCTAAAGTGTCACAAGAAAACATCGCCCACAGCATAACACCGCCGCCGCCATTCTGTTTCCGCCCAACAGTGCATTCAGGTGCCATAGCCTCCGTTGGTAATCGGCGTATCCGTGCTCGGCCGTCTACGTGATGCACCAGGAATCTTGATTCGTCAGACCAGGCTACTTTCTTCCAATCATCCACGGTCCAATCTCGATGAGCTTGGGCCCATATCATGCACGGTTGGCGATGACGTGCAGTGAGCTTGGGGACCCGGCTGGGTCTTCGGCTAAGCAGGCCCATGCGCAGAAGGCTGCAAAGAACTGTGTGCTGTGACACATTGCCCTGATCACCACTGTTGTAACTGCGGGTGATTTGTCGCGCTGTTGCCCTGAGGTCGCTGTGAACAATGCGCGACAGCCTCCACTCCACTCTGGCATCAGGGAGCTGTGGACGACACACTGCTGGACGACGGTTTGTCGTTTGCCCATCTGCCCACCACTTTTGATACGTACTCACTACAGCGGCACGTGAACAACCCAGGAGTCGCTCCGTTTCCGAGATCGTCGTTCCGAGGCGCCATGCCATCCCAATTTGTCCTTTATCAAACTCCGATAAATCCGCAGCTTTTTCCCATTCTGACTCCGAACACTATACTAACCGAAAGCCGGTTCTCCGGTTTGTATATACACTGAAGAGCAATTGAATTAGAGACAGCTGGCGTTATGCAAATGTGGCGCTGTCGGCGGCACTGTAAACGGAAACGACATGACGTATGCAGCGATCCGACAATATAAGGAGTGATGCGACGGGAATCAGTAAGAGTCGGACGTAGTATGGTTAAGACGAAGGATCTAAGCGCATTTGATTAGTGGGCAAATTGTCGGGGCCCGACGAACTCCATCACGGAAGTCGCGCTGGCACTGGGATTCTCACGAACCGCCGTGTCACGGGTGCACCGTGAGTACATCGAATCCGGTAAAACCATCCCTGCAAGGGCCAACTGCCGTGGACAACAGCGTGTGGATGAGCGAGGTCATCGTCGGTTAGCTCGCATTGTAACAGCGGATAGACGGGTCACATTTCAAGACATTACTCGGTAATTTAACGCTGCTGCACAAAAATGTGTAAGCAGCCACACCATCCAGAACCATCTCCTCGCTATGGGGTACAGAAGCCATCGCCTCACGAGGGTACCGTTGCTGACCGCACATCACAGGGTGCAAAGATTAGCATGAGCCCGGGAACATCGCCACTGGACCCTAGACATGTGGAAAAATGTTGCCTGGACTGATGAGTCGAGATTCACGTTGGTACATGCGGATGGCAGGATACGAGTACGGCGCAAACCACATGAAGGATGGATCCTTCTTGCCAGCAGGGTACTCTTCAAGCTGCTGAGGGTGGCATTCTCGTCTGGGGACTGTTTACGTGGGCTGAAATGGGACCCCTGGTACATGTGACATCGTCCCTCACAGGTCAACGTTACCGGGATATCCTGGACGACCATTTGCTCCCGTTTGTGTGTCTTCAACATCCCACTGGGGACCTCATCCTGCAACAAGACAATGCAGCTCCTGAATTGTATCCGAATGGTTGGATGAACACTATACCGACGTGACCTCGCTTTTTTGGCCAGCTAGATCCCCCTGTCTTCAATCCCATCGATCACATCTGGGATGCCATCGAGAGAGATGTTCGAGGCTCTGACCCCCCTCCATCAAATCTTCGTGAACTGTGGGAGCTTGTTCAGGGGTCGTGGATCCGTATGACTTTCCAACGTTTCCGGTGTCTTGTCGAGTCCATGCCAAGACGAATCGCCGCCGTCATCAGGGCGAAAGGTGGTGCCACACGTTACTAGACAGGTATCTCTAATTCAATTGCTCTTCAATATATTCTGCTCTGTGAACTTCACCTGCGGCACCGTTCGGTCTCCAGGAGAGCTCATTTCTCTAGGCTATGGGTGGTCATAATGTGATGGCTCATAATTGTATGTCATATTTTCTTGGGAGTTCATTTACACTGCACAAAAATTTTTGAAATTCAGGAGCCACTTTCCGTGATCCCTTTCGTGAATTAAGGAAGCGTATTTCTGATACAACCTTTCCGTGAAATGATGGAAAGGAACCTGAATTTCACGGATTTTTCGTACGCCAGGGAAATCCCGAACTTTCAGAAACCTTTACGTAATTCCTTTCTTATAGAAGTTGAAAGTTCCTCTGATAGAGCTGCACGACTCGTTATCCAACTCTCGAGAAGATACCAGGCTCAGATTATTCAAACTTATGCACCCACCACAAGTCATGCTGAAGAAGAAATTGAAGAATTTTATGAGGAAATTCGTGATCTAAATAATAAAGGTAAGCAGCACTTGAAGATAATTATGGGAGATTTCAATGCAAAAATAGGGCAACGGCAACAGAATGAAACTTCAGTAGGTAAATTCGGTCACGGCAACAGAAACCAGCGTGGAAATACTCTCGTTGAGTTTGCAGAGGCAGAAGGGTTTTTCATCTTGAACTCCTTTTTCAAGAAAAAGCCACACAGGAAATGGACATGGAGACATCCAATTGGGACGACAAGTGAAATTGATTTTATTATGTGTAACAAAAAATTCGTCATAGAAGACTGCAGTGTGCTAAACAAGTTCAACACAGGCAGTGACCATAGATTGGTGAGATGTAAGATGCACCTCAACACTAAACTCGAACGTAGCAAGCTCATAAGACAAACAAAATCTATTGACATAGCCAATCTTAAAAAACACCATAATACCTTCAAATTGGAACTGAAGAACAGATTCTCTGCTTTAGAAGGCCTAACATCGGAAGAAGTGGATATTTCTGAAGTTAACAGAAAAGTAACCAAAGCTCTTATGGAAACAGCAACAAAATTAGCTGGGTCTAAGAACAAATTGCATGTGAACAAATTATCAGGAAAAACCAAAATGTTGATGCAAAAAAGAAGAGTGATGAGGACAACTAAAGACGATGTGACTTCCAAAGTGGAATATATAGAGCTATGCAAGACAGTACGAAAAAGTATCACTGAAGACGTAAGGAAATTCAACTGTGAACTAGTAAGGAAAGCAATTGAAAACAACCAAAGCCTAAAGATAGCAAAGGGACATCTCAGTAAGGGGAAAAAACAGATTATGGCACTGAGAAAAGAAGATGGTTCTGTAACAAGAAATAGAGGCGAAATTTTGACAAAAGTGAAAGATTTCTACTCCAAATTATATGAAAGGGATGATACATGTACTCCAGACATCATGAAAGGTACCAGTACCAGAGTTCTTCCAGTCCTTCCAGCAGAAGTTGCACATACAATCAAGAACATGAAGCGGGGAAAAGCTCCAGGAGAAGATGGAATTACTGTAGACATCATACAAGAAGCAAGTGGAGAAATCGAAACAGTACTCTCCCAAATTTTCACTCGATGCCTTAATGAAGGGAAAATTCCTGAGGATTGGAACAACGCTACAATGATCTTGCTACATAAAAAAGGTGACATTGAGGATCTGAGGAACTACAGACCTATCAGCCTCCTATCAGTGGTTTATAAAATCTTCACTAAAGTTCTTTCACACCGCTTGAAGGTGACACTGGACATGGCTCAACCGAGAGAACAAGCTGGATTCAGGAGTGGCTACAGCACAATAGATCATATCCACGTACTGAGAGAACTAATTGAAAGAGCGAGGGAATATGAGCTTCCATTGTGCATGGCTTTTATCGATTATGAAAAAGCCTTTGATTCGGTGAAACCATCAGCATTTGCAATGGCTCTGAAATCCTGCGGTATTGAAGATGCATACATTAATATTATTAATAACATCTATGAAAATGCAAGTGCAAAGATTCGGCTGTTTGAAAATACAACACACATAAAAATTGGAAAAGGAGTGAGACAAGGTGACACCATATCTCCGAAGCTCTTTAATGCCACATTGGAAAATGTCTTTCAATCACTGAACTGGGAAAACAAAGGGATAAAGATTAATGGAGATTATCTAACCCACCTTCGTTTTGCTGATGACATAGACATTTTTGCAACTACCCCATCAGAGCTACAGAGTATGATCCAGGAACTTGCTGACAAGAGTAAAGAAGTGGGATTAAAAATGAACTTTCAGAAGACAAAAGTGATGTACAATGCTTTTACAAGAAATGAAGATTTATCGATTGATGGAGAAAAGCTGGAGATAACAGACACGTACGTTTATCTTGGACAGCAGATATCAAGTGAGGGTCACATTGATGAAGAAATTAATCGGCGTACAAAACTTGCCTGGAGAGCTTTTGGAAGAAACAGCATAATTTTCAAGAGCAATATGCCATTATGTCTTAAAAGAAAAGTGTTTGATCAATGCATCCTTCCAGTGCTTACGTATGGTGCAGAGACGTGGACTTTAGCTAAAAGAGACATACAAAGGCTGCAGACAACTCAAACCAGCATGGAGAGGTGCATGCTTGGTGTAACCAGGAGAGATAAGAAGAGGAACACGTGGATCCGAAAAATGACAAGAGTGGAAGACATCATGATCAGAGTTAAATCCCTGAAATGCCAATGGGCTGGACATACTGCCAGAAGAACAGACCATCGATGGACAGCCGAAATTTTAGATTGGATTCCAAGGGACAGGAAAAGACGCAGAAGAAGACCACATGGGAGATGGGTGGATGAAATTCGAAAGTATGCAGGGGTGACATGGAGGAGACTGGAACAAGACAGACCGTTGTGGAGGAAACTTGGGGAGACCTTCGTCCAGCAGTGGATTGATAATGGTTGACAATGATGATGATGATGATGACTGACGGAAAATTTCCGCTTTTAAGATGTGTTAACGGAAAATTTTGAATTTTCAGAAACCTTTCCGCAATTTCTTTCGTATGTTAACGGAAAAACTCCGTTCTCACTTTTTCGGTATCGATATGACGAAACGTTTCCGGTAGTAGGAGAGATTCGCAAAAATACTTGAGGTTTGATTAATTGTTAAATTTCCATAATCTGTCGGAGAATTTGATTTTGAAGTTCTGTAGCGAGATTGGATATTGTGGATGGTGTATCACATAAATTTTAGTTACTGTGGAACATGATATTTCTCTCACCCATTTTGTGCACTAGCTATTACGAGGGTGAATCAAAAAGTAAAGTCAATACTCTCGTTACGTAGGCTAGTAGAACTGCGGCAGATTGCTATTTGGTGAGGGAAAGGCACGTGACCTTGCACGTGGCGGATGCAATCGCTAATCTTCTAACTGCAGTTACCCAGCAGTTGTAAGAGCGTAAACATAGCCGCTTATTTGTCGGAATGTTCCATCGTCGAGCAGGGAAGTGCAGTGACATTTCTAAGGGCTGAGGGTGTTCAACCGTCTGAAATTCATCGCAGGATACTTGCAGAATATGGGAAGGACATGTGTAAGAGCCAGAGACATGTGTACCAGTTGATAGAAAAGTTTCAAGCAGGTAGAACGAATGTGTTTGATGAAACTCGCTCGGACTGTCCTTCGGCCTTTCGCACAAAGGACATGGGAATCGCTTCGATGCGCTCATTAAAGAAGATCGCCGGGTTACTCTGTCCGAGATCGTCCAAAAGGTGAACATTAGCTATGTTACAAGGTAATGTTCACCGTAATAACCCACACTGTGCAACTCTCTGCGGATAGTTATGGTACTAACCGAGAAATTACAAGCATTTTCTACTTCAGCAGCGATGAAAACGACAGAGGAAGAATGGGATTTCTTAAAACTTTCTTACCATGACTCTTCTGTCACGTTCCGTGAGTTTGTGCGGCCTTCCTGAACGTTTTTTTCTGTAGCTGCACCGTTTTGCTTACATCTCTTCACGACATCACTTATAGTCCATTTTAGTATGTTTACCTGCAATGCTCCGTATGGAAAGGTTACTCAAATGGCATCCTACTGTATAACCAGCCAGCGCTGGCACTCGGAAAGTTCACGTCCACGCGGGATATCCGCTTCAAAGTTACTGATAACACGACAGAACATTTCTGCTTTATATACATACTTCCCCATTCACAGCACACCTTCCAGCGCAACTGTTCTTTGCACTTATGCAAATATTTGGTAGTGTCCAAATACTTTTGATTTTACAGCGTAGTTGCTTTTGAGAAACCTATGACTTGTTTTGCTAAACGGGACTCCAGCTAAAGGTGCGCCAATTATAAGACCTTTTCCTAATTCCGAGAGATCCTGAGTTTTATCCATGTTTACATGAGTTACTGCAGCCAGTACACTCTTTATAAAGAACAAGGCAAAACATCATTAGCGCATGTGACAGCTTCATTTGCATATATTGGCTTTTCCTGTCTGTGAATGTCTTACCACAAAGGTTCGTAATTTTTTGACTAGTGTGTGTATTAGCACGTGATTTTTTTCGACGTAGGACTACGTCTAACTCCGCGGATAGTATGGGGAGACTTACGGCCGACCACCTGTGACAAAAATAGGTCCCAATTGAAATCATTATAGCGTTAAAAATGCGTGACGCACACTAATCGTGTTAGCATATTCGTAAACAGCATGGACTCCAATTCTCGTACTGGGCAAAACATCATGCGCGCGCGACGCTCCCCTCGCTCCCTGTGCGCTGGAGAGATGATGCAATATTTCTGGGTGTGCCGCCGCGTTTGACTGATGTGAATCTATCTCGGCAAACGTGAGCGCAACACGACTGTGCGTGGTATCGTTTTATAGCTCTCGACGAGATCTGTTCAGATATATGAAGAACATTTCGCAGTGGTTTGAACTGAACATTTAAAAAAATGTTTTCTTGTGAATCGGTGAACACTTTTGACAATATCGCGGTTTATCTGGATAACCGTGAGCGCAGCACGACTGTGCGTAGTATCGTTTTATAGCTCTCGACGAGATCTGTTCAGATATATGAAGAACATTTAGCAGTGGTTTGAACTGAACATTTAAAAAAATGTTTTCTTGTGAATCGGTGAACACTTTTGACAATATTGCGGTTTATCTGGACAACCGTGAGTGCAAAACGACTGAGCGTGGTGTCGTTTTAAAGCTCTCGACGAGATCTATTCAAATATATAAAGAACATATCGCAGTAGTTTAAACGAAATTTTTTGAAAATTGTTTTCGTGTGAACGGGATAACATTTTTGACATTGCCGAGGAATTCGCAGAATAAACGTAAGCAAAAGCTGAGAAAATCGAAACGAGAGGCAAGAGCAAGTGATGAGGAATGTTAGAAGCCCAAGAAGACACAGCACTACGTTGGGTAACCCGTGTATCGATCTGCTTTGTGTTCGCAATGTATCCAGCATTATTTTAAAAATTATGTGAGCTAATTTTCATATCATAGATCTGTGTTGGGTATAACAAATTAAATAAACGCTTTGAAACCATACTCGCCGCCCCGGTGGCGCAGTGGTCTAAGGCGCTGGCCTCTGATCATTCGTCCGTAAGGGGTCCGGGTTCGAATCCCGGTCAGGCATGGATGTTGTGTTTGTCTTACGGCACTGGCTCTCTCCCTTCCCTGGAACCAGTGACCCTAAATTAGGGACGGGCGACTGCTTATAGCCCATTGAGTTGCTCACGGTGGTCGTTAAACCTCCAATCAAAGAAAAAAAAAACCATACTCACTAGCTCATTTCAAGTCTCTGCAAGTCGTAGTCATACGTTCCAAACAGACAGCTCAATCAGAACTGAGTCTCTCTGTATTTTATCTTTACAAAAGTCGTACTAAAAACGGAATTTGTAGCGAAATCCGTTGATTTAAATTGTTTGTATTACATGTATAATGAAAGGTAAATAACAAACAATGCTATGCTGTAAGATACAAGTGGTTTAGGTAGATGGAGTGCACGCGTTTTCAAGGAACTGTTAGAAACAAAAAGGTCTGGTTTTTCATCTGTTACCGCAAGTGCGTTTTATACAGGGGCATATAGGTCTGGCAGCAGTTTAAAACTAGTTAAGAACAGCTATAACGAAGTAAATTTCTCCGTCATTTCTGTCCACGTCAGGATTCGAACCCGGATCCCCTCATTCCGGAATAAGTCACTCTACCAATTGAGCTACGCGGACGTTTTTTATTCTGATTCCTATCTGCCTCTATGTCGTGTGCGTCCTTCGGGCAGGTACGTCATATCTCCTGGTACGTTACATCATCTCCCCCTTTTTATTTATTTTTTTTTTTTCGAAGTGTTGGAGAAGGGATTCTCTTATTTTTCCTATCTCGCGGTGTGGAAATAACATCACACCAATGCGAGATTTTCAACGGTCGGGTCATCCGGATAGTTCGGGCGCCATTATAACAAAGTAAATTTCTCCGTCATTTCTGTCCACGCCAGGATTCGAACCCGGATCCCCTCATTCCGGAATAAATCACTCTACCAATTGAGCTACGTGGACGTTTTTTATTCTGATTCCTATCTGCCTCTATGTCGTGTGCGTCCTTCGGGCAGGTACGTCACATCTCCTGGTACGTTACACAGCTTCTAAGTTTTTTTGCAGTTTAAAACTGGTTTTAAAAACAGTTGCTACATTTGCAGAGTTCCTCAGCTGATGTTTACGAGGCTATATAGACTTTTGCGTCGGCTTTACCCGTTCTTCGGGGAGAACGTAGGGGCGATAATAGGAAAAATGTAAAGAAAAGGTTTATTAAGTGCTATATTTGGAGTATAACTTCATATGGGGTGGAAACGTGGACAATTGGGAAGAAAGAAACTAAAATGTTGAAGGCATTTGAAATGCGGTTATGGAGAAGAATGTAAAAAATGAAGTGGATTGAAAAAATTACCAGTGATGAAGTATTGCAAAGAGTTGAAGAAGAAAGGAGTTTACTAAAAACCATAAGAAAAAGAAAATATAACTGGATAGGACATGTGTTAAGAGGAGACAGGCTTTTGAAAAGAATGATAGAAGGAAAAATTGAAGGAAAGTGACCAAGAGAAAGGAGACGTAAATGGAAATGGACGATGTCATCACTCTTAGAAAGGAGACGAGTAATGATGCTTGATGATATCATAGGCACAGAAAGTTATCAAGTATTGAAGGAGGAAGCAAGGGACAGAGGAAACTGGAGGAAGAGAACTTGCTGAGTTACCGTTGGACCTGTCAAGAGACAGAACATTAATGATGTTGATGATGATAGGAAGGAGAAAGAGGGTGTGGTTTAAAGGGAGTTGGAGGAGAAACGTTTCGCAAGTTGGATGTAGTGGAGACGAAGGAAATGATGCTTCGAAGAGTAGAGAAGATAGCGCGAGGTATGTATAGGGTTTGGCGTGAGTTTGATCAGTAGCGGAAAGTAGTGGAATGGAATTGAAAGAAATGGCTAGGTAGGGAAAAACTAAAAACGCCTGCCCAGTGGAGTACAGGCTTATGATAGTTTCAACGTTTTATAAAACCAGAACTATGTAAGATATTGACATTCACGGTGCACCGTTCTATCATCAGTAGTAACGATTATATTACATAGATGGCGCCACTAAAAGATTCTACGTTTTCACCGTCACATGACCAGTCAGGCAAGATGTCTACAAATGCTGTGGAGAAGGTCGTTATGTGTGCTTCAGTTAAGCCGAACGAGTTCTGTTACTGTTGCGCAACGGCATTTTAGAACACGTCTCAAGAAATCACCGCCGAATAAACAATCTACCTACAACAGGCACAAGAAATTCGAAACGACAGGTACAAGAAATTCGAAACGACAGGATGTCTGTATAGGTAAAAGCCAACGAAGAACACGTGTATCTGATGAACAAGTAGAGCGTGTTCGTGCCATTTACCAACGCAGCCCAAAGAAATCCACACGATGGAGGTTCAGGAGTTACAAATTCCACAACCGACCGTTTGGAAAATTTTGAATCCCTACAAACTGCAGTTATTGCAAAGTCTAAATGACAGTGGCAGAACCGCACGTCGTGATTTTTGTGCAGAAATGCAGGAGCGTTTTGAAGAAGATGGTTTCAGTGAGCGTCTGATTGTCAGCGACGAATCGACATTCCACATAAATGGAAAGATATCAAACATAACATTCACAGGGGGTGGGGGGCTGAAAATCTTAGAGCAACAGTGGCGCATATGGGATATTCCTAAAAGGCCAGTGTGTTCTGTGCTATATCCTGTAAAAAAAGGTATAGCCCCTTCTCTTTCAAAGAAAACATCGTAATAGGAAAATTTTATCTCGATATGCTAATTATTTCGTTAATGCTTCAACTACACGAAGACAATGACAACTTCACTTTCCAACAGGTTGGAGCACCACACCACTGGCTTCGGAAAGTTAGGAATTACTACGATGAAAATCTTCCATAGTGCTGGATTGACCGCGTATAAGGCAACAACATGTCACTCACATGTTGGCCACCACGAAGTCCGGATCTAACATTTTGTGACTTTTTTTATGGGGCTATGTCAAAGACAAGGTGTTCGTCTCTCTCCTTCCTGTTAATTTTGCTGACCAGAAACAACGTATCACAACAGCTGTTGCTGGAGTTGATGAAGACATGTAAACGCGTGTTTGGCAAGAATTCGACCACCGTGTTAATATATGTCGTGCGACTAAGGATGTACACACCGAACATCTGTAAGTTACTGTAACAAAGTTACGCCACTGGTTCGGAGATGACGCCACTGGTTCGGAGATGAAGCATGTTCGAGCTTTTGAGAGTTTCTGTCGCTTTAAAGGGAGAAGAATGTCTGCCAAAAATAATAAATGCATTAGATGCCCGTCAGCAAGGAGTAACGGGGAGATTTGTAGCGAAATATATATGTGAAGGACATAATGTAGTGCAAATAATAGGATTATTGGCTATGCGGGAAATAAATGAAAAAGGTGGAATTTTGCATGGCACATGGCAATCGGAGATTTGGTAATGCGGATGATTTTAGCAAGGTACGTTCCACGAATGTTATAATAACGTTTTTCATTTAAAATGTCACTCCTTAAACATTACCTTCGTAACATCTGTTGTATCACTGGAACACCGTATTGTTAATCCTCGGATAAGTAATACATATACGAATCTTAAGTAATACAAATACAAACTGAGCAAAATTAGGCGACCTAACGTCCAGAAGAAAAGTTCAGTGGCGGCTGGTGACTATGTGCTGCTGTGCTGCAGCACGCTAAAAAATTTTGAATTGAGATTCATATTGCTTATTTTAGCTGAAAGTGCGTGCATTGGATTTGCTGCCAGCCCAAAATCTGATATTTAATAATTAAAGATCCTGTTTGCCATTCGGTCTGTGTATCGGTCAGCACGGGCATAACGGAGTGGTTCTGCTGCCGCCTATGCGTTTGGTTTTTCGTGCTGTGTACCAAATAGCACGGCCAGAGGCGTAACCAGGCGGCTGTAGTTTTTCACCCTCTCTTGAGCTGCGCCCGAGACAACGGGGCTGCTGTCTCGGGCGCAGCTCAAGATAGGGCGCAAAAATCGCTGCATATAATTTGATTAAAATCAGAATCGAAACTTTTGCAAACCTTTTACCGCCATACCTTGTCGTTTCTCCATTAACACAATTTGCTTATAACATCTTTTGCCAATTTCGGTGGCTTTGCAGGCTAAAAATCGAGTTGCTTCGTCAAAATGTGCAGGGGATGTAATTTGTCTACATTCAGAAATGAAGCGTGGTTATTTGTACGTTGCAAGATAAGGATGTCGTTCATACTGCTGAAGATTCTCTGGGGGTCATTCGATCATTACTGATTTACAACAAGCTGCATTCGACTCATTTAATTTTATATCCAAAGCAGTTGGGAATCTCATAACTTTTTTCAACTTTGGTATTTTACAGTCCATGTAAAATATAAAATGCGATGTGAGTAAGGAAAAGGGAAATGTACGAAACCCTTCTGCTGAGTTGTGCCACACAGTTTCTGCATTCAAGAGGGTAAAATGCCGTTCCGGTCTGGGATAAGAAATGACACCTAGTTTCATAATATACCTGTTTACTGTATTGTTAAGTATATAAAAGTGGTTATGTTAACTTCCAAAATCTTGCGTGCTTGAAGATAATAAAATAACTATAAGTAACAATTTGTTGCGATCCGTTTAGATCTCTAAAAGCATTTATTCTTTTCCTTACTTAATCGCAGAAAAGCTTTTCCTTAAGCTTAGTTATTTTTCGTCCCTGCTCCTCTGAAACCGAGAATTCCTTCTCTAAATTTTTCTTCGGTTATTTTTTCGTGCTGCGTAGAATACCTCCATTCCCCCGGTAAGGCTAAGACCAAAAATTCCTTCCCTAAATCTTTCTTCGGTTGTTTTTTCCTGCTACGGAGAATACCTCCATTCCCCCGGTAAGGTTAAGACCAAAAATTCCTTTCCTAAATCTTTCTTTGATCGTTTTTTTCCTGCTACGGAGAATACCTCCATTCCCCTGGTAAGGTTAAGACCAAAAATTCCTTCCCTAAATCTTTCTTCGGTTGTTTTTTCTCGCTACGGGGAATACCTCCATTCCCCCGGTATGGTTAAGACCAAAAATTCCTTCCCGAAACCTTTCTTCTGTCTTTTTGTCTTTTTTTCTTGCTACGGAGAATACCTCCATTACCCCGGAAAGGTTAAGAACAAAAATTACTTCCCTAAATCTTTCTTCGGTCGTTTTTTTCTGCTACGGATAATACCTCCATTCCCCCGGTAAGGTTAAGACCAAACATTCCTTCCCTAAATCTTTCTTCGGTCATTTTTTCCTGCCACGGAGAATACCTCCATTCCCCCGGTAAGGTTAAGACCAAAAATTCCTTCCTAAATCTTTTTTCGGTCGTTTTGTCTTGCTACGAAGAATACCCCTATTACCCCGGTAAGGTTAAGACCAAAAATTCCTTCCCTAAATCTTTCTTCGGTCATTTTTTCTTGCTACAGAGAATACCTCCATTCCCCCGGTAAGGTTAAGACCAAAAATTCCTTCCCTAAATCTTTCTTCGGTCTTTTTTTCCTGCTATGGAGAATACCTCCATTCCCACGGTAAGGTTAAGACCAAAACTTCCTTCCCTAAATCTTCCTTCGTCATTTTTTCCTGCTACGGAGAATACCTCCATTCCCACGGTAAGGTGAAGACCAAAAATTCCCTCCCTAAATCTTTCTTCGGTCGTTTTTTCCTGCCACGGAGAATACCTCCATTCCCCCGGTATGGTTAAGACCTGCATCCCCAACATGTCAGGCGTTTCCTGCCCTGGTCCTCCTGCGACCGCTCACTTTCAATCCCCAGAATCGACTGTCTTAGCACCCCTTTGTTTCCACGCAAACTCCCCCTTCCTTCAAAAAAACCCTCAGCTCCCAAGCTCTGTGGAAAAACGCCGGCTTTGGCTTATACAAAGCATTAAGGTAGAAATTAAGAGGGCTTGCGCGTTTAGTCGGCTGCTCTGAAATTAAAGAAGACAAAGGATCAAATGACCACGACAATACTAATCCGTCTTCAAAATACAAAGGCGCAGACTCTAAAATGAGACAAAATGGCGTCTCTAAATAAACCGTGCCTTCGATGTTTCAGTAGAGGAGTGACATAGCAACATTTCTCTCTCGCTTCATGGAAACAAAGGAAAAGGAACACTAAAGGTAAATAAAAGTTGCGAAATGAGATTTAATATCTTTGCTTAAATTCTAGAATTAAATCTCTGTAACAGTATCATACCCCAATAAAAATATTTAAGCGGTAGGTTGTTGAACTACAGTGAAAATGGCAGTGAGGGCTGCGGTAAATTTGGAAAGTTCTTCCTCCGGAACGCCGAAAAACTATCCTATTCTTAAGATTTATTGCACAAACTTTAATGATATTATAGTTATCAATTAATTGCAGAGAATGTGATAAAAAAAAGATAATATAAATTTCAGTATGAAGCGAAACGTCAGAAGTTACCCCAGGTGGCCAGTGTTAGTTATTTTGAAAAATTATAATTGAATATGCGTCGGGATACTAAATAACGCAAATTTGTGCGTAATCAACACACAAAACCAATGCTACTCTATGAACTCTTCCGACAAGCATAGTTATAATATTTTAAGCACCAAGCGCTAATTTTTTTTTTTAACGCCTTCGGTGGGAGTGGGGGGAGGCAATATTTGTAGCTTGCTCCGGGCGCAGAAATGCCTAGTTACGCCTCTGAGCACGGCCTCAACAGTGTGTCATTCCTGCTGGCTACGCCACACTCCCTCTTGGGTCTTCTCAAGCTAGCCACAAGGGCCTTACAGCGTGCTAAATTTATCTGAGCACGATGTAGGATAGCCAGCAGCAAACGGCGTTGGCATACCGCGTTTGTTGCTGGCTATCCTACATTATCCCCTCTTTCTCCCATCGGAACTGGGGGCAGTGCAAAGAGCAAGCATTTTACCAACAATTCGTACAGCGCGGTAGTTGACCAGTAGAGGGAAAACTTATCTGACTGTTTCTGTGCTCTCATGACGTGAGGCCGTGGGTGGCCTAGTGGTCAACATTCGTGACTGCACCGGAGAAGACCTTGGGTTTGATCCCAGACATGTACGAACGCTCGAACCACTAAATACCCGCCGTGCGTCAGATGGGCACGTTAAGCCGTCGGGCCCTGGGTACTGCCCCCACCCCCGGTATCAAATAAAGGTGTCTTCCTCAACCTTTCTACCTCGCTACCGTGTCACTTTCCTATCGGGCACTCTAGCCCAAATCTCCTAGCTTCCTATTTCTAAGGGTTGTTTAAAACCTGGGGTCAGACATCCCTTCCTAAAATCATCTACTAATGATCTGATCTGATCTCATGACGTTTGCTCGATCAGTTAGTTAAAACCTAACTGTGCTTCAATTTTCTCTTCTTTATTCGGTGGTTTTCGTAATCTTTTAATTTCTTGAATAGAGATTGCGATTAATTCGGCATATTCTTTAGTGAAACGATCAATTTCTTCAAGAACTTTAGAGGGGAAAAAATTGCGTAAAATCCTTAGGATCCAAAGTAAAAGCAAAAGTAAATCCTAAGTAAAATTCTTAGGATTCATGATAATTGGGGAGGGCCTAAAAATGAATCTTGATCCATGTGAAATTATCTATAACTTTTTGCATTTCATATACTTTTTATAGTATAATACGTAGAGTAATTTAGTTAATTCATATATAATTAATTCATATCTAAGCTCTTCAAACGTGCATTGAAAATCACAAATAATAAGATTACGATGTTGATTGTACATTGAACAAACGCCTTTCCCATTAAAAATACAGAAGTAAATAAAAACGTACTTTAAAAAAAAAAAACTTGGGCAAATAAATAACTTTTCCAGACGATCCACAGCTGAATATGTTTCTTCGGCAACTGAGGTCGTCGCAGATTAATAAATCCTTATATTCTTCAAAATGTTAGGCTTAATACAGTATTTTATCGAATATGTGGTTATAAATTTAACCACTAACACTAAAAAGGCTAAGCCCGTTGAATCTCAATTCCAGAGACTTTGCTGAAAAGAGAGTGAGGTGTGGGGTAGGGAAGAGGTTATGTCGTAGCAGGCACAATCTCAGCGGCACGAACCGCTCCTGGAAAAAAAAGTCTTGAAAAGATCTTACAAGGAAAACAGACTTCATTGTAGTAACTTCAACAAAATGGTGTCATCAGTACAACACAGAACACCGAACCTCTATCAACTTAGGTTGGTCGACCAGGAAGCGCAGTGGTATGGGCGCTGGCGTATGACTATTCGTCCGTATAGTGAAGGGTCCGGGTTCGAATCCCGGTGAGGTATGAATGTTGTGCTTGTCTTACGGCACTAGCTCTCTCCCTTCCCAGGAACCAATAGCCCTAAATTAGGGTCGGGCGAATGCTTATAGCCCATTGAGTAGCTCATGGTGGTCATTAAATCTTAAATAGAAAAAAAAAGCAAAAAAACAACAACACCACCACCTTAATTTCAACAAGTTTACATCTGATCTACCAGTCACAACAACTTGCTACAGTACTTCATCAATAGCATGTCAAAACATCGCACCTCACCACACTTTTTGCAGCTAGCTGCGACATTATACAGCTCGTTCTTATTAGGCATCATACACACGTCACGCATCCTGACCTCAAATCTGCTGCCAACATAACATTTAGTGAGTGAGAAAATATAACATTACGGGTTGAAACACTAAAAGAAGACGAACTCAAAATTTCATAGAAAAAGGTAATTTAAGGAAAAAAGGTAAATAAGATTATACGTCATAATGTACGAGTAAATAAAAGAGAAGAGAGCAAAAGCCCTTTTCTGTGATTTCTGACGCGCTTGAATATACAGGAAACTGAAAAATTGTACATTAAGGAGAATCACTCCTTCCTTGACAATAAAACTTCTTAGTTTTTACATGCATAATTTCTATGGCTTATCAGTTCTTGTACTTTTTTATAAATATCTGGATTTATCACTGGGATATTTAAATTTCACGAAATGGTTTTCCCTTTTTTTATTTTCACTTGTTCTCAAACGCTGTTGAGTTAATGTTATCCATAATCCAAATGAGGATGAAATACTTTTTTTAAGAACACATTCCTCTCATTTTCCCGTTCCTTAGCAAGACCGTGTTTATTGACACTGGCTAAAGAAATGAGTTGTCTTGGTTTCTTTTTTCATATCACCGTTCTAAGATATTTCCCACGAAAAGTTAGGCTTACTCTCTCTCTCTCTCTCTCTCTGTCGGCAAAGTGCCAGTGATTGAAGAACGTCGAACATTTTACGATTGAGTGCGCAGTTCGCCTGATCGCTCTCGCCCTCGCTGTCACGATGATAACGGCCGAAGTCAGTGACTTATTAAGATGAAGAAAAACACAGTTTGTAGCACTTTCCCATCTCTTCCTCCTCAACTGCTCGAAATAATTTTACAAACTATAAATGATCCCTATTTAGATCCATTTTTTCTTTCTCGTATAGTGATGTCGCAGGTATATTGCTTAAACGTTTACTGAATTTGCTCCCACTGATAATTAGACGCAAATGCAAAATGGACATCACTCAAAGAAACTAAGTAACTTGAAGCGTTATTTTTTCTTGATGGGCGGCAGAGGAGGGGGGTTGAGAATTACAATGCAAAAATGTTACAATATTGGATATTTGAATTTCTTTTAATTTCTGCAAAATGCATGAATAAAAGTTCCATACGCTTATAGCGTATGTAGTGTTTTTTAACATTTTCAGCGGCCGATGCATCTGAACCAAATGGTGCCCAAAATTTTCTGCGCTCCTCAAGAAAAACTGTTGATGTAATGACCGGGTTATACGAAAGCTGAGCCAAAACTATTTCTTTCCCTTTCTCATCTCAGCAGAATTAACTATGTTTTCCTCTCTGGTAGTAAGAGCTCCCTTATGGTCTTTAGTCTTGTAGTCTAGAGTCTGATTCCCTTATAGTGCTTTATTTTCTGCTTCATTACCCAAGGAATGACTGGAAAGAGCTAGTCCCTTCGACACGGACTTCATGCCACTGGGTAGAAGCAATTTACTCAAACATCTTTTCCCTCCTTTCTTAGGTTCTTCGCCATTTTTGTAGTATTTTCAGGAGAAAAGGTAATATGATAGAAGGATTAAGAAAAATCATTCCCCTCAAATGACCATTTTGAATGACAAACCTAAAGGAAACGCAACGCTTTCTGTTGTGCAGGTTCACTCGTTCTTGTAGAGTTCAGCCCACTTATTAGACAGCGATTATATATAGAGGATGGACAAAAAAAATATGGAAACACCTGGTAAAAGGGTAGGTAAATTGACCAACGTTTTTCACATGAAAATGTAGATGGCGCCGGAGGTCTTGATAGTGATTGTGTGCTACGAAACGTGGCAAGCCAACCAGTAGCCACAGTTGCTGTCTAGACATTGATCTGTGCGTTGCAAGTGTATTATGTCGGGGCTGACAGAGTTTCAAAGAGGAGAAATTGTTGGGGCCCGTATGGTAGCTGCTTCCATGACCATAGTAGCAAGTTTATTTGGGTATATCGTGAGGTACGGTATCAAAAGGTATGATCGCATATTGTGCTTCTGGAAAAACATCATCCAATAAACACCAGCGTGGACGAAAGTATGCGTTGAATGACACAGAGACAAGGACATTGGGAAGGATTGTGACCACGAATAAGAAGACAACAGCTGCAAAAATTACTGCTGAGGTGAATAACGTGATTTCAAACTCTGTCTGTACAAAAACAGTGCGAAGAAAATTACATAGGTTGGGAATTTATGGTCGAGCTGCAATCGCTAAACCACTGGTTAATAATGTGAATGCAGCACGCAGGAAAAAGTGGTGTAACACTCATAAAACGTGGACTGCTGAGCAATGGAAGACTGTCATCTGGTCCGATGAATCGACCTATACACAGTTTCCAACCTGTGGACGAGTTCACGTGTGGCGAACACCCGCCCAAACTTACGATCCGGCATGCCTTTTGCGGACAGTGAAGCATGGTGGCGGGTGTGTCATGGTTTGAGCAGCCGTATCATGGCATTCTGCCGGCCCCATTATTACCCTGCGAGGTCGTGTCATTGCCAAGGACTATTTAAGCATTTTGAGCGGCCAAGTCCATTCCATGGTACAAAACAGTGTTTCTCGCAGGCGATGCCATTTATCAAGATGTTAAGGCCCCAATGCATACAGCTCATATCGTTCAATCATGGTTTGATGAACATGCTGATGAGGTTTTCAATCTTCCCTGGCCCTCTCAATCGCCAGATCTCAATATAATAGAGGCCCTATGGATCGTTTTGGAGAACAAGGTTCGAGCGCAATATCCGCCTCCAGTATCTTTACAGGATCTTGAACGCATGTTGCAGGAAGAATGGTGTAACATCCCATTATCCACCATACACAACTTATATTTATCTATTCCCAGAAGAATACAGGGCGCTTTGAATGCAAAAGGTGGTCCTACACCATATTAGGTATGAAATCCCTTCTATTACCAGGTATTTCCATATTTTTGTCCATCCCCTGTATATTCGTTCGAGATGATTTCAAACAATTTTGCTAACCCAGAGTTCGTTCCAGCCGGTTAAAGGGTTAAAGTAACGTTTCACTTATAACATTACTTGTCGTACTATTCCGTGATTCTTCTTACACTATAGCTTCTTAATACGTATTATGCTCCGAATAATCAGCACAAAATCCTTAAGTACAAAATGAACAATATTAGTCTTTCTGAAGACCAGAAGAGAAAAGTCTTCTAGTACTCACATAAATCGTCTTTATTTGGGTCTTTCATGCGCAACGTAACTACGCTTCAAAGCACTTCAGTAGTCTCAACAAAATGAACCAATATAACAAGTGAGGTTGAAAGTGTATATATACAGAGGATGCTCACACATTTTTAGAACGCTTTTGATAAGAAATTACAGAAAATAAAAGAAGCTCAAAGAATTTAAACTGGCAACAGCGTATTTGATGGTCACAGAAGAAACATCTGCTGCAGTAAAATATCGTCTGCTAAGAAAATGGCGCACGTAAACAAGCTGTGGATAGAACGCTATGTTTTTGCTCTTTACGAAAAGAAATTCGTATTCTGTAATAAAAAAAAACCGAAGTGAAAATCATGGAATTAGTATTTCTGAATGTAAAATAAGCAGTATTATTAATAATAGAGGGAAAAATCGTCAAGCATTGCTTTTAACAGGAAAAAAGAACACCAAACGAATATCCAAAGAAGGTGGTAGTTTTACATCTATTTCAAAAGTAAGTCTCTGGTCTTAAAAGAAAATTCACCGATTCAAAGAGCAATCGCTAAGTTGTTAAAAATCTCTGTATCAACTGTAAACAAGGTAATAAACAAAGATTTGAATCTGTAAAAAACAACAACAACAAAAACAGAAAGTTCACTGCCTTTTCCCTGGGCACGTAGCTGATGGTAGAATAAACTTCATTATGAAAATCGTTTAGCCCCGGAGACAAATGGAAATTTATTATGACAGTTAATGAAACATGGTTCTACCTAAACGAGTGCAAAAAAAAAAAAAAAGGTCGATTTACTATCACAAAAGACCGAAAAAAGACTTACAAAGTACAAACTTGGTTCCAAGAATCCCAGGGAAGTTTCAGTAAAGGATTCATGATCATTGCTGTTTTCTCGTACAATGGGTGATTAAAGTTATGAAAAGTTAAAAATAATGTTAAAATCAATTCTACATATTACCAAAAATATGTTTCAACTCCTATGTTTAAAGAGAAAATACTATTCCTTTATCTACAGAGCCTTCAAAGAGTAGAACTCCATCACAATAAAGCTACCAGTCATACATGCAAATCTACCACTATTTCTTGAAAAAAAAAATGAAAAAAGAGACTGGTATCAAATGTTAACCTTTTGTTCATATTCATTCAAAGTCCAGCACTGTGTCACCAATAAACTAACTATGCCTTCGGCCTGTGTGTGTGTGTGTGTCTGTCTCTCGCTCTATAAATATCATCATCATTGTCAACCATTATCAATCCACTGCTGGATGAAGGTCTCCCCAAGTTTCTTCCACAATTGTCTGTCTTGAGCCTATCTCCTCCATGTCATTCCGGCATTCTTTCGAATTTCATCTATTCATCTCCCATGGGACCTTCTTCTGGGTCATTTTCTGTCCCTTGGAATTCAGTGTAAAACTTCAGTTGTTCTTTTGGCAACATGTCCAGCACATTGCCATTTTAGTAATTTCACTCTGGTCATGATGTCGTCCACTCTTGTCATTTTCCTTATCCACAAGTTCCTCTTCTTATCTTTCTTGGTTACACCAAGCATTCATCTCTCCATGCTTCTTCGAGTTGTCTGCAGTCTTTGTATATCTTTTTTAGTTGAGGTCCATGTCTCTGCTCCATACGTAAGCACCGGCAGGATGTATATATACAGGGTGCACAGGAAAGTCCCTTTAGCCTGAAATAACTTGCGAATGGAGAGAAGTACAGTTATGCAAGTAAGATAACGGTATAGTAAAGCGACTACACCCAATAGAATGCAACCAATAGCAGCGCCCCTTGTGGCGAAATGCGGAAGTTAGCCATTGCAAATCGAAAACGAAAAGAGATAGAGCAAAATTTCCAAATACAAAGTTGTAGAGCATCAATTAATTAGTACAAAACGATATTTGTTTCACACGGATAAGATAAATTGTCGCCTGAATACCCTAAAATGTCCGAAATCGATGCGCGACGATTCGAATCTGCATATTCACATTTCGCAAATGTAGCCGTATGAAAATGCAGATTGTGATGTTGTACCGTGCCTACGATATAAAAACCAGTAACAGGATGTACCCTGATCAGAAGTTTAGGTCTACGTACGCTGTGTGAGAATGGCGAGCTTCACTCACACCCAATAGTGCGAGATGGTGCTTATTTATGACAAATGCCAACGGACAGAGATACCTTCAACTATTACAGGATATCATACCTGATTTTTTAGATGACATTCCCCTGTACGCATTACGTTCCTTGTGTTTCCAACATGACGGTGCCCCTGCACACCAGCCAGCAGCAGTGCGACGCTTTCTTACATATTTTTTGGGCAACGAATCATCGGGTATGGTGGTGCTGTTGAATGGCCTCCACGATCGCTAGACCTCACTCCGTTGGATTTATTCCTCTAGGGTTACGTAAAAAATTAGGTGTATACAACAGCGCTTACAAGTCTGCTGGATCTACGTCGTCGTGTTACAGATGCTTGCAGTAGTGTGACACCTTCCATGCTGAGGAATGTGAATGCAGAGTTACTTTCATGAATACAAATGTGTATCGTGGGCAATGGCGAGCTCTTTGAACATACTCGATATTAACTTTTTACCACTGTGTGCCAGTTTGCCTTTTTTGTTTTGTCTGACGTCATCAAACTGTATTGATATAAGTACGCATTTATGCAATAAATTGTGTGTATTTGCTCATACCTATGCCTGTTCCCTTTAAACGTTCACACAAAAGGTCGCGCATCGATTTCGGACATTTCAGGGTATTCAGGCGACAATTTATCTTTTCCGTGTGAAACAAATGCCTTTTTGTACTAATTAATTGATGCTCTACAACTTTGTAGTTGGAAATTTTGCTTTTCGTTTTCGATTTGCAAAGGTTAACTTCCGCGTTTCGCCACTAGGGGCGCTGCTATTGGTTGCCTTCGATCGGGCGTAGTCGCTTTACTATACCGTTATCTCTCTTGCATAACTGTACCTCTCTCCGTTCGCAAGTTATTTCAGGCTAAAGGGACTTTCCTATGCACCCTGTATATGTATATCAGATATCAAATATCAAGCAAAGGTCATACTGATGAAGAAATTAATCGGAGTATAAAACTTTGTTGGAGAGCTTCTGGAAGAAACAGTACAATTTTTAAGAGCAATATGCCATTATGTTTTAAAAGAAAAGTGTTTAATCTATGTATCCTTCCAGTGCTTGCGTAAGGGGCAGAGAGGTGAGGCGTTTACTAAAAAAGATAAAGAAGCATGAAGAGATGCATGCTTGGTGTAACCAGGAAAGATAAGAAGAGGAACTCGTTTATAAGGTAAGTGATATGAGTGGAAGACATCATGAACAGAGTAAAATCTCTGAAATCGTAATGGGCTGGAGATATCGGCAGAAGAACGGATAACCGATGGACAATCGAATTTTTAGACCGGATTCCAAGAGACAGGAAAAGACTCAAAAGAAAGCCACGTGAGATATGGGTGGACGAAATTCGAAAGCATGCGGGAGTGACATGGATGAGACTAGCTCAAGACAGACCGTTGTGGAAGAAACTTGGAGAGCCAATCATACAGCATTGGACAGATAATAGCTGACAGTGATGACGATGATATGCATAGCAGTGCGTTAAGAATTAACAGATATATGCTACACTATAAGCCTTTGGAACTTGCATAGTTGGTGCAA
Organism: Macrothele yani; assembly: GCA_039090855.1. NCBI lineage: Eukaryota > Metazoa > Arthropoda > Arachnida > Araneae > Macrothelidae > Macrothele > Macrothele yani. Next base: position 8,359,216 of record CM077009.1, read on the forward strand.
ACTTACCTTATATGCATTAATGAATTTCAGAATGTATATTTCTCACATTATCAGGTAAGTCGGCATTGAAGTTAAATTTTCGTGTCAAATTTTCCGCAACATTATCCATTAAATTTACAGATACAAGCAAAAATAACACACACACATGCACTCACGCATACGTAAACTGGTTGACATGTCTTTGAGTAAACTTAACAAAGCCGATTTTTTAAATAGCCAAATACCGAATGTACACAATTGCAGCAAGTTGTGATTTAATTGAAGGCGCTTTGGGACACAGGTTCTGCAAGCAACCAAATAACAACAGCAGGATGTCATACAGGTTTTATCAAAAGCTGCAAATACCAAGCTCCGCCACCTGAGCTTTCTCAGACTTTTCTATAGTTGTATTTCAAGCATAGATAACAAGAATGAAGAAGGTGAACTTTGATTATGATGAAAGGCTATCATAAATTGGCTTAGAACTTTGTAAGAAGGAGTGTTCAAACTATTTAAAGACGGTTTTCTATCGAATTTAATCAGTAGATTGCTTGCAAATTGCCTTTACCATGACCTTAGGATAGATTCCAGGTTATATTGCCAAGGGTTATCACTCATTTGACCAAAAAATAAATTTAGCCAACTTCACTTCTCTGAAACTCAAATAACCGAACAGTCAGTTCCATCGAAGGATCGTTCGTTTTAAATGAAGGAATTCCACCGAAAATTTCATTGTAACGAATGGTCTTTTCGCTTAAAAGGGCGTTTTACAGAAAGGTTGTTTAGCCGCGAAATTCATTCAACGGAAGGATCCTTTCATTGACAATATCACTTTACCTGATGTTCATTTGATTTGAAGGTCATTCTATCTAAAAGTTTATTTCAACAGAAAAAATCCCTGTGCCTTGTTGTTCATCCGATAAAAGCATCACTTATTGAATGTGTTACTTTGTCGATTGGAAAGTTCATATACCTGGTTATTAATGAACTTAAAAAGTTCAAAACAAAATCACGCTTCTCAACAAGAGCTATCAATTATGTCGCATATCTCTCCGCAAAATCATCAGCTAGCTCTATTTTATCACATATTCAAACTAGGTAACAAAATGTAGGAAAGCATTGTTACTGAAGTGGGTTAAAACCGTAAAAAGTTATCTGAACGCAGAAAAAGGTTTGGTTGTTTTAAAGACTTATAAAATATACTGTATTCAGGGGAAAACTAATTATGCGAGGAATTCTCACGTATAAATCAGATGGCAGGAAAAGAATAAGGTAATGAAACATCATTGCCAAATTTAGTAAGGTGAACACAGTGTATATGCATTACACTTAAGAGCAATTGAATTAGAGATACCTATCTAATTAGGTGTAGCACCACCTTTCGCCCTGATGACGGCGGCGATTCGTCTCGGCATGGACTCGACAAGACACTGGAAGTGTTGGGAAGCCATACGTATCCACTACCCCTGAACAACCTCCCACAGTTCACGAAGATTTTATGGAGGAGGGTCAGAGCCTCGAACATCTCTCTCGATGGCATCACAGATATGCTAGATGGAATTGAGGTCAGATGACTTTCCTGGCCAAGGAAGCGAGGTCACGTCGGTGGAGTGTTCATTCAACCATTCGGATACAATTCGGGAGCTGCATTGTCTTGTTGCAGGATGAGGTCCCCAGTGGGATGTTGAAGACACACAAACGGGAGCAAATGGTCGTCCAGGATATCCCGGTAACGTTGACCTGTGAGGGACGATGTCACACGTACCAGGGGTCCCATTTCAGTCCACGGAAAGAGTCCCCAGACGAGAATGCTACCCCCACCAGCTTGAAGAGTACCCTGCTGGCAAGAATGATCCATCGCTTCATGCTGTTTGCGCCGCATACGTATCCTGCCATCCGCATGTACCAACGTGAATCTCGACTCATCAGTCCAGGCAACATTTTTCCACATGTCTAGGGTCCAATGGCGATGTTCTCGCGCCCATGCTAATCTTTGCACCCTGTGATGTGCGGTCAGCAGCGGTACCCTCGTGGGACGATGGCTTCTGTACCCCATAGCGAGGAGATGGTTCTGGATGGTGTGGCTGCTTACACGTTTTTGTGCACCAGCGTTAAATTACCGAGTAATGTCTTGAACTGTGGCCCGTCTATCCACTGTTGCAATGCGAGCTAGCCGACGATGACCCCGCTCATCCGCACGCGGTTGTCCACGGCAGTTGGCCCTTGCAAGGATGGTTTTACCGGATTCAATGTACTCACGGCGCTCCCGTGACACAGTGGCTCGTGAAAATCCCAGTGTCTGCACGATTTCCGTGATGGAGTGACCCATTCGTCGGGCCCCGACAATTTTCCCACTAATCAAATGCGCTTAGATCCTTCGTCTTACCCACACTACGTCCGACTCTTACTGATTCCCGTCGCATCTTTCCTTATATTGTCGGATCGCTGCATACGTCATGTCGTTTCCGTTTACAGGGCCGCCCACAGCGCCACATTTGCATAACGCCAGCTGTCTTTAATTCAACTGCTCTTCAGTGCATTGCCAAATTAAGTAAGATGGAAACAGTGTGGATGCATTATTTTGTTCACAAACGTCGATCTCATTAATTTTCTTCGGTACACAGTTACGCAAATTATTCGTATTACAGCCACCGAAAGTTGAATCAGTAACTAATTTTATTTCCGCTAAGTAATTAGTTATTATTAATTAACAAAAATTGCTTTTTTTTAAGAGGGACGGAGTGGGGTCTTTTGGATAAAAAAATTATTATCCTTGTTTCAAGTCATCGTCATAAATCTCTATCCCAACAATCTGTGTCTCAAAACAATCGCCACAAAAAACTCCGCCATTTAGGAAGACATTTGGAGAGTAAAAACACAACAGGAATAACAGCAACAACAGCAGAAAAAAAAAAAGATACGAAGCCTGCTTTTATTCAAAAACATATCAAAGACAGTACAGCACTCAGATGGTTCTCTTAGCAAAATACTATCTTTTCGACAAAATTGCCCTTGTGAAATGACTTTACGATGAAATGACCTTTTAGGTGAAGTAACTCTTCGATGAAATGAACATTTCGATAACATAACTTGGTGGTGACCAATTCGATCAAAAGACTTTTACATGAAGTGATCTTTTCGGAGAAAGAACGCTTCGGTAAAGTCATCATTTTGATAACACGACCTTTAAGAGAAATTATTTTTTCTGTGAAACAGCTATTCGGTAAAGTGATCATTTCAATAAAAGAGACTTTTAGTTAAAACAAAACTTCCGTAAAACGACAACTTTTGTAAAGAGACCTTTAAGTGAAGTAGTTTTTTCGGTGAAACAACTCTTCGGTAAAATCATTTCAATAATAAGGCTTTCAAAAAAGTGAAGTGATTTTTTCGCTGAAACAACTATTCAGTAAAACGATCGTTTCAATAAAAACGACTTTTAGGTGAAACGAAACTTCGGTAAAACGATAAGCTTAGTAAAGCTACTTTTAGGTGAAGTGATCTTTTTGGCGAAACAATTCTTCGGTAAAATCCTTATTCTGTAATCAGGCCTTTAAAAAAGTTATGATTTTCTCGATGAAACAACTATTCGGTAAAGGGATTATTTCAATAAAACGACATCTGGATGAGGTAATCTTTTCGGTGAACCAACACTTTGACAAAGTGTTCATGAGGAAGCTTCAGATGAAATGATCTTCTCCGTGAAACAACGTTTCAGTAAATTAGTTACTTCAATAAAAACGTCTTTTAGGTGAACCAAATTTTGGTAAAATGATCATTTGGGTAAAATAATTTTTCGGTGAAGTGATCATCGGGAAAATGAACTATGTCCATTTAAAGTTTTAAGCTCAGTGATCTGATTTTTGGAGTTTGATTGCGCTTTTCACAAACAGTTCTTACGCGGTAGACTGAACGAAAGAGACAGACATCATTATTAGCTTCAGGTTCATATTTCTGAAGAAGAACAACAAAAAGAAAACCTAGGCCATAACTTCTGTACTCTTCTTGGTTATGAAACGACAAGTTTAAATAATATATATTTTTTTCCGGTTTCGATCGAATATTTCGCACTGCAAAGAAACAACTTTGATGAAATTATTATTTGCGTCCTGTTCGCAATCATGGGCCTGATGAGTGTTTAATGTTCGAACTTAATGACCAAGAAGTTGTTGTTGTGATCAATTCCAATCGATTTTTACGGCTTTTGTGTTCTTGTTGCAGCTCTTTGCATGCAACCAGGGAGGCATACACTCACCGCTGGATTTTCTTTTGTGTTCTCTTAATTGCGTTGTACAAAACAGTCGTTTGTATAGATCTTCACAGTCCGGCAACGAACATGCAGAAGAAATTAGCTCGGGAAACTTCGCCGCGAAGCTGTCTGACATAGCAATTTGTGGTTGACATCGAAAAGTGAAAAAAGGAAACACGGAAAAATTGGGTGGATTGTACTTTTGGCTGTAGTTCCGACCACACCTGCTGTCTAAGGACTCTCAATAATGCTTTTCTTTAACAAGAGCGGGTAACAGCAATCAATCGTTTTTAATCACCAAAATATAAACAAGCGCAGAATGCAGGAGTCACTGAGATACAATGCACTCACATTAGGGCTTCGTGGATAGATACTGTTTGCGAAGTAATCTCATGTGAAACGATATCATTCATTTTACTGAGTACAAAATGAATGACATTATGAAAAATCTATTTTTTTATACGAGCATTCAGGAATATTAAAGATCAGAAATCAAGGTCTTCAAGAATGGGAAATAAGTGACTGCATGTACACTCATGTACAGAAAAAACAAAACACCTGAAAGGAGTCGAGCCACGACTTTGATTTTTACAGGATATGCTAATGAGGCAACACAGAACAAATGATTAGCATCAGGGCCAGAGCAAAGTTTTCTTATGTGGGAGGGCAAAACTTTAATTTACGCCCCTTCGCATTCAAAAGGCTTTACTTGCACTCAGATAGTAAGAAGTTTTTACTTTCTCACTCCTCCGTTATAAGACATTTTATCATAAGTTCAAAAGCATATCTTTCGGAACAAAGTTCCGAAGTTATGCTTTAGAACTTATGATAAAATGATGACTGTTATACACCGTCGTGTCACATTATTGTGACCACCAGCTAATATCCAGAGTAACCGCCGTGTGCAGCGCGGACAGCAGCTAGACGGGATGGGAGTGGCTCAATAAGGTTCTGGAAGGTGCTCACAGGTATGTGGAGCCATGCTGACTGCAGTGCATCTGACTGCTGCTGGAGGGTGCTTGGTAGAGGATGCATAGAGCGAACAACACGATCCAGGTGGTCCCACAGATGTTCAATTGGTTTTAAATCTGGGGAATTAGGGGGCCAGGGAAGTATTTTGAAGTCTTCATCGTGCTCTTCCAACCACTCTCGGACATTTCTAGCTGTGTGACACGTCACATTGTCGTTCTGGAAGATAACATCCACCCCAGGGAAGACAATCAGCATGTATGGGTGTACGCGGTCTGCAAGGATGGATTCATAACGAATTCGATACATAGTGCCTTCCACAGGTATGAGTGGACCCAGAGAATGCCATGACATCATTCCCCAAACCATAACGCTGCCCCCATCAGCTTGTGTTCTGCCAGCAATGGTTGAAGAATGTTTGTTCTGCGATGTTTCTTGCTTTATACGCCAACGTCCATCCGTTCGATGAAGCAGAAAACGTGATCATCGGAGAAGGCAATATTTTACCAGTCAGCGGATGTCCAATTCCGATACTGTCGGGCAAATGTAAGCCTTTTCTGTCGATGCACCTTCGTTAGCATAGGTGCAGGGACCATCCGTCTGCCTCGGAGCCACATACTGAAAAGGGTTTGCTGAACTGTCGTTTGAGACACACTTCTGGTAGCCCCCTGGTTCACTCGGCCAGTGAGTTCTCCATGTAGCGTGTCGATAGGCCCTCACACACCTTCGCAGCCGACGTTTACCTCTTATATCAATGGCCCGTGGTGCTCCGCAGTTTCCACGTCGCTTGTTCGCAATGATGCCATTTCTCCAATCACGATACACTTTAACCACAGCAGCACGCGAACAGTTCACAAACTGCGCTGTTTCAGAAATACTGCCACCCTTGGCCTGAAAGCTGATAATCATCCCTTTTTGCAAATTTGATAAATTGCTCCTTTTATCCACGACAGCAACGAGTTATATGTTTTCAGAATGCCTACAGCACACCTTATATACGCTCCAAGCCAGCTCACGACAAATATCTTCTTTCATTGGCTACGCGCTGTTGACGTCAAAAGCAGGAGTTGGTCAAAATAATGTGACTCGACCATGAACGTTTCTGCCGAGTTAACACATACTTAATTTGTTGTAGAAATATGCAGAATAATAAGTAAACTTCTTGGTTGGTAAACTTGGGAAAAAACAAACTTGAGAATATTGCATAGAGGACATAAAATACACAGTGCGTCAAAGAATTTTTAAGACTGCCGCTAGATTTCAGCCGACGGTGGCGCCACCAGTGTAATCGCGAATGCGTTATAAACCGTGACCACCTGCTTGCTTTCTGCCAAAAGTACTGCGCAGTTGTTAAAGTAACTCAAATGAAACGGGCGTTCATTAGAGAAGTAAAATTTTTTTCATGTTGAATTATTAAGATGAAACAAAGGGCTGTCATTAAATTTATCGCAAAACTTGGTAAAAGTGCCTCGGAAACGTACCAAATGATGAAACAAGTTTACGGGGAGTTTTGTTTAAGTAGATCAAATATTTTCCTGCGGCACAAACGTATTTTGGACGGAAGAGATACGCTAGAAGATGATAAGCATACCGGAAGACCAAGTTCATCTAGGACACCTGCGATTATTGAAAAAACGCGTGATTTCGTGGCAAACAATCGATGTACGTCACTAAGAATGATGGAAGAATCTTTAAACATCAACAAAGAAACGATTCGAACCATCCTGCATGAAGATTTGAGCAAAAAAAGTCTGTGCTAAATTTGTTTCACACACGTTAACCAATGAACAAAAATCAAGGAGAAGTACACATTGCAGAGACATCATTTCAGCCGCTGAAAATGATCCAAACTTCTTAAAATCGATTGTTACTGGTGATGAAACATGGCGTTTTCAATATGATTCTAAAACAAAGTGCGGAATGGAAGTCAAAAAGCTCGCCACAAGCCAAAAAAACAGGAAAAGTTCCATCGAAAATCAAAACAATGCTCATTACCTTCTTCGATAGTAGGGGTTATTATCCACAAAGAATTTTTCCCAAGTACACAAACAATTACTGGTGAGTTTTATTTAAATGTTTTGAGGCGTTTGATGGGCAGAATTCGTCGCATTCGTCCAGAATATCGAGATGAAAACAGTTGGTGTTTGTTCACGATAATGCACCCAGTCACACCTCACTTCTTGTTCGTAGATTTCTGGCAAAAAAAAAACGTCTGTGTGTGTTGAATCATCCACCGTATTCGCCTGATTTAGCACCCTGTGACTTTTCTTTGTTCCCAACATTTAAAATGACGTTAAAAGGGTGTTATTTTGATGATATTTCGACCATACAAAGAGCTTCGACGCGTGCTTTGGAGGCAGTTCCGCAAAGTGAACTGGAACAGGCATTCGAATCATTATTAAATCGCTGTAATAAGTGTATTGAAGCCGGAGCGACTTATTTTGAATAACAAACCAAAACAAATTATAATTTCTTGTTTCCATTTCATTTTACAGACCCAGTCTTAAAAATTCTTTGAAGCACTATGTACCTCTAATAACATTTATTTTCTTTACTGTACCGACAAAGGCTATCCCCCCGTCTTGCTCCGTTGACTCAAATCCTACTCTCTCGATTGGTGATAGAAAACCATTTACAGATTTTCGGACCCTTTGATCACACTTCATAAAAGGAGGTGGCATTTTCTTGTAACTCTTCCGAGCATTAGCTTTGATTTAGTGGACAACGATTTTACCAGGCCCAGGAGTCAGGTTGTGGCAGTGGGATTTCTTACAATGGGTGGGAGTGCTTTTACTTTCGCCCGGGGACACAGTACGCGAAGTTTTTATCGGGGAACAGAATCATTGGAGAGAAGCAAAGAGGAGAGAAGTAGAGTGGATTTTGGGGAGACCGCGAAGCAGTAATGCCGAGCTTGAGAACCAGGGTTTGAGCGTACATCGAGGGGAGATGTTTCTAAGTTAGCCGACAACCGAGTAGTACACTGGCGTACAAAAGTTAAGGACGAGACGGGTTTTCGAATGTAACGTCGTGCAGAAGTGCTCCACATCGACTCAAATCATATCATGAGGTCCCCAAGATGTAAGAATATGGGACAAGTGAGCAAAACCGTCCAAACAAGGAATCCAAAGGATACAAAGGCACTTTATTGAAAAGGTAGTTTCGAGCACAACTGGACAGAAGACAGAAACGTCCATGTGACAGGCGGCTGCCAAGAAAAATTCCGTCTTTAGTAGGGGATATGATCACCCCTGACTGCGTTGCAGGATTTACAACGTCTGTCCATGCTGAGGACGAGGTTGTCAAGGAGCTGTTGAGGCATCGCGGCCCATTCCTCTTGTAGCGCCAATCGCAGCTGCGGAATCGTTGCTGGCGGCTGGTGACGTGCTGCCAAGCGTCTCCCGAGAAGGTCCCACACGTGTTCGATTGGATTTAGGTCCGGGGACCATGCGGGCCCATCCATCCGTTGAAAATATTCACTCTCCAACAGTTCTGCGACAGCCACTGTACGATGAGGTGTAGCGTTGTCGTCCATGAAGAGGAACTCAGGACCCAAAGCACCTCTAAACAGACGCACGTGAGGCAGGAGAACCTCGGTACAATAGCGGACACCAGTGACTGAACCTCCTTGGAAGATGTGGAGGTCAGTACTGCTACCAAGCATGATACCGCCACAAACGAGAACTCCGCCACCTCCAAACCGGTCCCTTTCGATGATGTTGTAGGTGTGATTGCGTGTTCCCTGCTCTCTCCAGATGTGTATACGTCCAGAATCGCTCGTCAGACTAAATCGGCTCTCATCCGTAAAGAGAACTCGACCCCATTGCTGATGTGTCCAGTTCTTGTGTTCCTGGCGCGACAGAAACCGCCGTCTCCGATGAGCAGGCGTTAATGGCACCTACCGTACTGGTTTTCGTGCAAATAGACCACCTTTGTGTACCCTCCTGGCCACGGTAAAACACAATAACGGACGTCCAGTTGTCTCTTGCATGTGCCTTGCGATTTCTCCTACTGTCTGCCGTCCGTCTCTTCTCGCCCGTAGGACAACCGTGGTTGCTCGTGGACGACCAGTACGGTGCGGTTGCTCGTGTCCGCTGCCGTGGTTGCTCGTGGACGACCACTGCTAAACTCTCGGACAGCTGTTCCTGTCGTTTGAAATGCTCTCCCAGCTCGTGAAACGATGCTGTGAGCGATCCCGAACTCCTCGGTCGCACTAGTCACACTTCGACCTTCTTCCAACTTCCCAATGACGCGACCTCGGGTAAAGTCATCCAGATGTCGTCTACTGGATTGCCTGTTGGCCATATTACACGGTGGCAGCAACTCGACGTTGTTCAAACTGATGTACACCGTACATCAGTTTGAACTTGCTTATACAAGTTCAAACTGATGGTGCTTTATACCCTTCCGACACTCCCCCCTACGCCGTGCTGCATATATGCGCATGCCCTACCGTACCGGACTCTAGTATATCTCCTGAGTGGTCTTTCGGTCCGTTCTACCTACTCGTTCCGCTGTTATGCTAATTTTTCTTCTTCGTCCTTATTTTTTGCACACCAGTGTATATCTTGATCATAAAAGTCAGTTTTCTGGGGATATAGCCACCTGCGGACAACCGATTTGACTTCGTCAGCCGAATCGAAGCGTTGGTCGCCTAGGAATCTTTTCAAGGGACCAAACAGATGAAAGTCCGAAGGAGCCAGATTTGGACTGTACGGTGGGTGCTGGAGCACCTCCCAGCCAAATTGCGCAATTTCGTCACGAACTCGTGTGCAACATGTGGGCGAGCGTTGCCACGAAAAAGTCTGATATTTGCAGCTTCTCTGTTGGGTCTTCTGTCACAAAGGGCACAACGCAATGTTGTTAATGTGTTAGCGTAGGTTTTGATATTCACAGTGGTCCCCGTTAGATGAAACTCCACCAGGAGAACGCCGTGCTTGTCCCGGAACACCGTCATGAGGACGTTTTTGTGCAGATTGGGTTATTCTGAATTTTTTGGGTGGCGGGGAGTCGGAATGTTTCCACACCATACTGGCCTTCTTTGTTTCGAGAGTGTAGTAGTACGCCCAGAACTCACCGCCCGTCACTATACCTGCCAGAAATGCATGTCCTCGTTCTGCGTAACGCATCAAGTGGTCCAAGGATGACATGATTCTGTCCCTCCTGGTCAACTGTCAAGTTGTTGGGCACCCATCACACACTGACGTTGAGAAATTACAATTTGCCATGCACAATATCCCACGCTACACCGAACGAAATGTTGTACTCTGTTCCAATGTGAGCAGATGGATCTGCCGGTCACAAAGAATTGCCTCTTCAATGCCTCTCACAGTGTCAGGTGATGAAGCGGTTACAGGTCGAACAGTTGATTTAATGAAAAAAACTTACAGAGGCAAATGTTTGGGTGATTCAGCGTATTTTAGATGGCTTCTAAGACGTTTGTTGGCAGAACTCGCTCCTAGGCCTGGTCGACCTGAAAGTGTTGTTACGAATAGCGGCGTCAACTAATATTTTGAAAAACGTCGGCATTCCGCATTCTACGCGATAAATTACTACTGCATCGTGTGTGTTCGAGATGGGCACCACATCTCCTGATGAGAGAACAATTGTTAGCCAGAGTTTAGGTGTGTCATGAGTGGAAACAAATTATTGCAAAGTATCCAAACTTTCTAAACACAATAATAACTGGGTCCACTATTTCGACCACCTCACGAAGCGCGCAACGATTGTCTGGAAACACACAGGCTCGCATCCTCCGAAAAAAGTCCGTCAAACTAAATCAGCTGGGAAGGTGATGGTGATAATTTTCTTTGATCATAAAGGTGTAGTCTACCAGTATGCCGTTCCTCCATAAATTACTGTAAATGCTGAGTATTATATTTCAGTCTTGAAGCGTCTGCGACGACACATGTCGATTAAGAGACCGGAACTGGTGGGCAAGTAGACCCTACACCATGATAATGCCCGCCCACATGTGACTGCTTGTGTTCAAAAGTTTCTTATGAAATGCAGCACTGAAATCATGCCACAGCCTGCCTACAGATCTGATCTCGCCCCGTGCGATTTCTGGTTGTTTCCAACAATGAAGGAAAAGTTCTGTGGCGCAACATTCATCTCAAATGCTGACGTTATTCAAGCTGTACAGGGGTCGCTAAAGCAGCTTCCACAAAAGGCCTTCGCCACATTCTTTGAAAAGTGGACTGAACGATGGGACCGTTGTATATCATCCGAGGGAAGATTGAGAAAAAATAACATATATTTTGCTGTACCTATATTTCTTCATTTTGGGTGATTTTATTCTCAGTTTTCATGGAATGTCCGTTGTATAAGTAGATATTTATCTGTGTTCCTCTGTCAGTTATTACGTCGATACTAGGAAACGCTTGTTATCGAGAATATAACGTAATGATTTATTTTTTTTTTTGTCACCATCTTACAGCCAGCAAAAAGGAAAGTTTACGACGACCAACAAGGCCACATCAACAACTCTAATAATCATTAATAACAGTTCAAAATCGTTTTCCATAGGTATCAAACATTGCACGTTAGGGAAGTTCTTTCAGCTATAGTTGTATTGTACTAATAATAAGATTTGTTTCAGATAACGATAACAAAACTGATACCAGATTTCATAATTAGTTTGCAACTTCTTAAGTGTCACTAGCTGTTTTCTTCGAAACAGTGGAAGAGTGGGGTCTAAAACAAAGAACAGAATAGTATTATAAGTGAAAGTACTGTATAAATAAATATTAAAGACGATTCCAAGACAAAGCATAATTAGTACAATAATAAGTTTTAGGTGATAACAAAAGTAGTTTGAAATACAATTATTCGCATTACAATATTTGTGATATAACTCTTTTGTCCAGACAAATGTTGGAAATCAATCTAACTCAAAACGGGATAGTAAAATCTCGCTAACACGTGTGCGCACAGTGCAAAAAAATCCTGAAATTCACTTGGCATTTTTTGAGTTTCTCTCGCAAATTAACAAAACATTTTTCTGATACAACCTTTCCCGTGAAATGGGGTGAGTGGGGGGGGGGGGGGGGGCTGAATTTCACGGATTTTCCGTACCTACCTCGGGAAAATTCTGAATTTTCAGAAACCTTTCGGCAATTCGTTTCGTACATTAACGGAAAAGTTTCAGAAACCTTTCCGCAATTCCTTTCGTATATTAATGGAAAAGTTCTGCTCTCACTCTTTCCATATCCACATGACGGGAAATCTCCTGTAATAGGAGCGATTCGAGAGAATACTTGAGTTTTGATTAACTGTTAAATCGATTGTATAATGTCCTTTAAGACAAAAGCTGTTCCAGCTATCAAGAGAAAAATTTATATTTTAGGAGTTTTGCGAAATAAAATTATAAAGCACTACATTTCACCTTTTCTTAAAGATAATCGAAATTCATTGTCAGTTTAATGGGACCTCAAGTTCCAAAGCATTCTGTTGCTTCTTTAATCCCGAAGCAAAAAAAAAAATATGTAATTTGTATAATAAGTTTTCCTACAGAAAAAATACAATTATTGCAAACGTATTTAGAGAAATGAAGAGATCCAACAGAAAATAAAACGACTAATTCACTCACAATAATAACAAGAAGCATTTCATCATCGAGCAATTAAGAGTTCTACGTTATGCGTGTACAGGCCTTTACACGACTTACTGGCTCAGTGGTAAGACACGCGCTGTCCGTGCGGAAGGTCACTGATTCCAATCCCACGAGGAACGAACAAGAAATGGCTCGTTAACCAAGTATGCCGGGAAAGAAAATGTCTGAAAAATCCAAAATTGAAGGTTTTGCTAAAATACAGAAAAATCCGGAAATAAACGGAATTACTGCCTACGGAAATTCTGTCAAAATACTGAAGTTAAAAGAAACGGAAATTTCGTTCAAAGATGGACACCTACCGGCAACTTTGCAGCACGTCATTTTCAGAAATATTCCGCGAATTCACACCATTTATTTTTTACAGTGCAGTGCTGCCAAAACGTATAAGAAATTCTGGAGAAGTGATATGCCGTTCAGAAGGGAAATCTAACTGAGAAATAACAAAACTTACGTAAGAATAGAAACTCAGGAGGAATCAATTCTTCAAATAAGGCTGTGTTTTCTACCATGGTACCACGTGCCCAACCAACGTGACCTAGTTTCTTCGAATTGTCACATTTGCGCCTATTCATTTATTGTCTAGTCAAGTCACCGCGTTCAAATTGTTGAAACGTTCTATTATCCAGTTTGCAGTTAGCTGTCTACCTTCCTTGAAAAAGCCATCTGGCTGATGTGCGAAAGCTTGGAAAGTTTTACATCTATATTCTACGCCAAGAGATTTCGGATTATTAGTATATATTGGGTTGTCAGAAAAGTCATGACGTATTTTAGCCATGCTTTGCAAAAGTCATTTATTGATAGAAAGAACAAAGATCAATCAATGATATAATGCCCGTTTTGTTCGATAACCTTTTGCCATCTTTCAGTGAGCTGCAGAATGCCTCGTTCATAGAACAACCTGTCTTTCATGGCGAAAAACTGTACAAGGTGCTGATTTACAGCCTCATCTGAATTGAACGTTATACCACGCAAGGAATGTTGAAGAGAGCGAAACAAGTGAAAGTCTGACAGCGCAAGATCAGGAGAGTATGCTGGGTGTGGCAACACATCCCACCCAAGCTCCAATAATTTTTGGCGGATGATCAAACTTGTGTGTGGTCTCGCGTTTTCGAGATGGAACACAACACTTTCTGGATGATGGATTCGTTCAAACTGTCCAATTGCCGACAGTACACATTCGAATTGATTGTTTGGTTCCGTGGTAGGAGCTCAAAAAATACAACACCTTCAAAATCCCATTACACTGAAACCAGAACCTTCCGCTGATGAATGTCTGCTTTGGATCGTTTGAGACGAAGCAGCACGTCGGGACCAAGATCGTTTGCGCAGCACATTTGTTGTACCCAATCCACTTTTCGTCACCAGTTATCAGTCGCTTTAAAAAGGATCATTTTCTTTACGTTTAATGAGCATATCGCAGATGTTTATACGCGCCGTCAATTGAGCTTCTTTGAGTTCATGAGGAACCCATACATCGAGCTTGCTTACGTATCCCAGCTTCTTCAGGTAATCGTGAACGCTTGAATGATGGATGTGCAATGTGTCTGCAATCTCTCGTGTCGTGTAACGTGGGTTTGACTCAATCAATGCCTTGACTTGGTCGTCATCAACCTCGGTTGACCTCCCGGACCGAGGAGCACCGTTGAGGTCAAAATCACCAGCACGGAATGTTGCGAACCACCGCTGGCACTTACGTTCTTGTAGAGCATTAATTATCACCGTACACGTTACACAACTTTTTACAAGTTTGACGCTCGTTCTTCCCTTTACGGAAGCAAAACAGTAAAATATGGCGAAAATGCACAGTTTGGTTTTCCATGTTCAACTTGATGTCAAATCTCTGCAAATCAGTAAAATCGCTCACTATTCCTTTTAGACTGCAGCTAGAACTGGCACCTGTCGAATGTTATAGCGAAAACAGAGCTGCGCATGCCTCTAGTACTTCCAAAACCGCCCAATAGCCATCAGGTGCCAAAATACGTCATGACTTTTCCGACAACACAATAGTTACACTATTTTGAGTATAATTGGTGTACCAGTTCCTACTTATTAATTACTCAGAAAAAAGGTTAAATTAGGGATGGTTAAATTAGGGATATACGCCATACATTTTCACAACAATACTGTATGGTGACTCCGTGCAATTTCGCTTCTGAAAAAGTTTTCTTTGTTAAGCACGATTCAGCGATATGGGTGAATTATCCCTCCTAGATGTGCTTTGGGCAAAGGCGGCGGTAGGTAGGGGACAGGGGAGTCCGGATCCTCCTGGAATTTCAAATTTTCATGGTCCCCTTTGGGGGAGGGGATCATCCTACGAAACATCTTAAAAATTTGTGGTTCCCATAAGATGTAACGCGCGAGCATGTGTGTGTGTGTGTGTGTGTGTGTAATGAAAATTTCCTGGAGACAATCACCACGTTTCGCAGTTTTCTGGAAAACGCTTGACGTACAACTTTGAAAATTGATTTTGCACAAATAAGTTGGAAAATTAACTCACCGTTGTGTTTTTCATTTGAAAGAAAATCGTTAAAGAATTGTCAAATAGCAATGGGCTGGATACATTGCTAGAAGAACTGACTACACTGTAAAAACTAAGTGATGTGAATTCATAGAAAATTTCTGAAAATAACGTGCAGCAAAGTTGCCGGTAGGTATCCGTGTTTTTCAGAAATTTCCGTTTTTAAAAGAGACCGTTTATTTTAACTTCCGTATTTTCACAGATTTTCTGTACTCAGAAATTCCATTTATTTCAGAAAAGTCCAGTTTTGTTTTTCGGTAATTTAAACTGAAATTCCACAAAATGGACGGCCCTGAATTTTTTAACCTTTACGCCAGACAATTCTTCCGCTGCGTTAGGATCGAACTCCCGTAGTCGCTCGGGTTGTTTCAACATGTAACCCACGCCTTTAACCACTTGGCCACATACGCTCAGAAATCTGAATCACGTACAGAGTGAAACAAATTGAGCGGCGACAATGATTTTTCCCCCCATTAATGCAAGTGATTTAGTCTTCCTATTTTCTGTTGGAGCTTATTATTTTTTTCTGAATAGATTTGTAATTATATTTTTTCTGTAGGAGCACTTTTCACAAATTAAGCATTTTTCATCGTGATTTTTCGGAGCAACAAAGTGCTTGCAACTTGATTTTTTTAAATTGATAACGACTTTCAGTTATCTTTAAACAAGTTAGTGAAATCATGCAATGCATTGATTATGATACGCTTTCCAACATACCAGAGATCATTACTCAACTTATTATTCAAGTTATGATGATAATGGCTGTAAAATAAATATCGCTCCTATATGACCTGACGTTTGACCCCATCTCGATGATATTCAACAAAACCAGTAAAGTATTCTTCCGGAACAACATGATAAAGTTTTGTTTCAATCGAAGCATTTTTACCTAAGTTATAACGCATAAGGGTGGTGGAATGGATTCCCCTCCTATGTCCTGACGTTGGACCCCATTTCACCCTTTTTCAATAGGATTCGTGCCCAGGATGTCCCCTACCACATACTAAAATTTCATCGAACTCGAACCATTTTTACGCAAGTTATGACGCATAAGGGCAATGGAATGGACCCCGCTCCTATGTCCAGACCTTGACCCCATTTCGCCCATTTTCAATAGGATTCGTGCCCAGGATGTCCCCTACCACATACTAAAATTTCATCGAACTCGAACCATTTTTACGCAAGTTATGACGCATAAGGGCAATGGAATGGACCCCGCTCCTATGTCCAGACCTTGACCCCATTTCGCCCATTTTCAATAGGATTCGTGCCCAGGATGTCCCCTACCACATACTAAAATTTCATCGAACTCGAACCATTTTTACGCAAGTTATGACGCATAAGGGCAATGGAATGGACCCCGCTCCTATGTCCAGACCTTGACCCCATTTCGCCCATTTTCAATAGGATTCGTGCCCAGGATGTCCCCTACCACATACTAAAATTTCATCGAACTCGAACCATTTTTACGCAAGTTATGACGCATAAGGGCAATGGAATGGACCCCGCTCCTATGTCCTGACCTTGACCCCATTTCGCCCATTTTCAATAGGGTTCGTGCCCAGGAGGTTCCCTACCACATACTAAAATTTCATCGAAATCGAACCATTTTTACGCGAGTTATCGTGCTGACAGGCGGACAGACGGTTGGAAACGCTTCAACCTACGGTTGAAAACGCTTCAGGTTGGAAAGCGTAAAAGAGGTGAAATGCATCCTTTAATAGTGTTATTTCACAAACACAAAAAACAACCCTTCCTAAAGATAAAATATACTCTTGATAGCTATAATAGCTTTTGCCTTAAGTTGTCCAAAGACTGATACAAACACATCGTATAATCATCTGTACAATAAGTTAAGTACCCGATAACTTACACTAACACAATATTTAATAAATACCTGGTGCACAAAATAGGGGAGAGGAGAAGAAATATCATGCGCCACAATGAACAAAATTCATGCGATATGCTATCCACAATATCCGATCTTGCTACGGAACTTAAAATTCGACAGAAGATTGAAATTTAAAAGTTAATGAAACCTCAAGTATTCTCACCAATCGCTCCTATTACCGGTAATTTCTTGTCATAAGGATACGGAAAAAGTGAGAACAAAGTTTTCCCCTTAATACGAGAAAGGAATTGAAGAAATGTTTCTTAAAATTCAGAATTTTCCCGTGGTACGAAAAATCCGTGAAATTCTGGTTTGTTTCCGTCATTTTACGGAAAATGTTGTATCAGAAATCATCATCATCATTATCATGGTCAACCATTATCAATCCACTGCTGGACGAAGGTCTCTCCAAGCCTCTTCCACAACGGTCTGTCTTGTGCCAATCTCCTCCATGGTACTCCCGCATACTTTCGAATTGTATCCACCCATCTACCATGTGGTCTTCTCCTGGGTCTTTTCCTGTCCCTTGGAATCCAATCTGAAATTTCGACTGTCCATCGATGGTCTCTTCTTCTGGTAGTATGTCCAGCACATTTCCATTTCAGGGATTTTACTCTGATCATGATATCTTCCACTCTTGTCATTTTTCTGATCCACGAGTTCCTCTTCTTATCTCTCCTGGTTACACCATGCATGCACCTCTCCATGCTGCTTTGAGTTGTCTGCAACCTTTGTATGCCTCTTTTAGTTAAGGTCCACGTCTCTGCACCATACGTAAGCACTGGAAGGATGCATTGATCAAACACTTTTCTTTTAAGACATAATGGAATATTGCTCTTGAAAATTATGCTGTTTCTTCCAAAAGCTCTCCAGGCAAGTTTTATACGCCGATTAATTTCTTCATCAATGTGACCCTCACTTGATATCTGCGGTCCAAGATAAACATACGCATCTGTTATTTTCAGCTTTTCTCCATCAAACAATAAATTATCATTTCTTGTAAAAGCATTGTACATCACTTTTGTCTTCTGAAAGTTCATTTTTAATCCCACTTCTTTGCTCTGGTCAGAAAGTTCCATACTCTGCAGCTCTGATGGGGTAGTTGCAAAAATGAGTATGTCATCAGCAAAACGAAGGTGAGTTAGATAATTTCCATTAATCTTTATCCTTTTGCTTTCCCAGTTCAGTGATTGAAAGACATCTTGTATGTGGCATTAAAGAGCTTGGGAGATATGGTGTCACCTTCTCTCACTCGCTTTCCAATTTTTATGGGTGCTGTATTCTCAAACAGCCGAATCTTTTAACTCGCATTTTCATATATGTTATTAATAATATTAATGTATGCATCTTCAGTACCGCAGGATTTTAAAGCCATTGTAACTGCTGATGGGTTCACTGAATCAAAGGCCTTTTCATAATCGATAAAAGCCATGCACAATGGAAGTTCATATTCCCTCGCTCTTTCAATTAGTTCTCTCAGTACGTGGATATGATCTATTGTGCTGTAGCCACTCCTGAATCCAGCTTGTTCTCTCGGTTGAGCCATGTCCAGTGTTACCTTCAAGCGGTGTGAAATAACTTTAGTGAAGATTTTATAAACCACTGATTGGAGGCTGATAGGCCTGCAGTTCCTGAGATCCTCAATGTCACTTTTTTTATGTAGCAGGATCATTGTAGCGTTGTTCCAATCCTCAAGAATCTTCATTTCGTTAAGGCATCGAGTGAAAACTTGGGCGAGTACTGTTTCAATTTCTCCACTTGCTTCTTGTATGATGTCTACAGAGATTCCATCTTCTCCTGGAGCTTTTACCCGCTTCATGTTATTAATTGCATGTGCAACTTCTGCTGGGAGGACTGGGAGGACTCTGGTACTGGTACCTTTCATGATGTCTAGATGACATGTATCATCCCTTTCATATAATTTGGAGTAGAAATCTTTCACTCTTGTCAAAATTTCGCCTCTGTTTCTTGTTACAGAACCATCTTCTTTTCTCAGTGCCATAATCTGTTTTCTTCCCTTACTGAGATGTCCTTTTGCTATCTTTATGCTTTGGCTGCTTTCAATTGCTTTCCTCACTAGTTCACAGTTGAATTTCCTTACGTCTTCAGTGATACATTTTCTTACTGTCTTGCATAGCTCTATGTATTCCACTTTGGAAGTCACATCTTCTTTAGTTGTCCTCATCTCTCTTCTTTTTTGCATCAACATTTTTGGTTTTTCCTGATAATTTGTTCACATGCAATTTGTTCTTAGACCCAGCTAATTTTGTTGCTGTTTCCATAAGAGCTTTGGTTACTTTTCTGTTAGCTTCAGAAATATCCATTTCTTCCCATGTTGTTAGGCTTTCTAAAGCAGAGAATCTGTTCTTCAGTTCCAACTGGAAGGTATTATGGTGTTTTTAAAGGTTGGTTATGTCAATAGATTTTGTTTGTCTTATGAGCTTGTCTCGTTCGAGTTTAGTGTTGAGGTGCATCTTACATCTCACCAACCTATGGTCACTACCTGTGTTGAACTTTTTCAGCACACTGCAGTCTTCTATGACGAATTTTTTGTTGCACACAATAAAATCAATTTCACTTGTCGTCCCATTTGGATGTCTCCATGTCCATTTCTTGTTTGGCTTTTTCTTGAAAAAGGAGTTCAAAATGAAAAACCCTTCTGCCTCTGCAAACTCTACGAGAGTATTTCCACGCTGGTTTCTGTTGCCGTGACCGAATTTACCTACTGAAGTTTCATTCTGTTGCCGTTGCCCTATTTTTGCATTGAAATCTCCCATAATTATCTTCAAGTGCTGCTTGCCTTTATTATTTAGATGACGAATTTCCTCATAAAATTCTTCAACTTTTTCTTCAGGAGGACTTGTGGTGGGTGCGTAAGTTTGAATAATCTGAGCCTGGTATCTTCTCGAGAGTTGGATAACGAGTCGTGCAGCTCTCTCAGAGGAACTTTCAACTTCTACAACTTTATCCTTCAGTTTCTTGTTTATTATAAATCCAACACCACTAGTTCTGCCAGTATCTGTCCCACGATAGTAGAAGAGATGTCCACTTTTCAGTTCAATGAGATCTTCTCCTTTTCTCCTTACCTCACTTAGCCCGACGATGTCCCACTTGATCCTTTGTAGTTCCTCTTCAATTTCAAGAAGTCTTGAATCTGAAGATAGGGATCGTCCATTGTAAGTAGCTACGGTCAGCATCAAATGGCAGCCTAGTCCGGTCCTCCGGTGATTCTTAGCACACTCTGCCATCATGTCGCACTATGCTTCGTTAATTCACGAAATGAATGATGGAAAGTAGCTCGTGAATTTCAGAAAATGTTTTACAGTGTACCGTTAAACACCTGCGATATTAGATTGGATTTCACCCTGGGGAAGGAGAAGACCCAGAAATAGATTACCTGGAAGATAGGTGGATGAAATTCTAAAGCATGCTGGAGTGATATGGAAGAGATATGCTGAAGGCAGAAAGTTATAGATAGTTGACGAATATAGAGTTGAAAATTATAGTTGACGATTATAGTTGATGATTATAAAAGTTACCCAGTAGTTGGCGATGATTTGTACGAGTACTTGCATATAAATACTAGCTCACAGCCCGTGGTATGCACGAGTAGAAAAACTGTGACTGAAATGTTTTATCAAATTACTGTACAATGCGAAGAAAATTAAATAAAACACGACATAACACCTACGTAACAGAACAACGTAACAGAACATCGCAGACAGTTGATCGAGCACGTGCATGTTGCCACAGATGAAGTCGTTTGACTTACTAACTTTATTTTATTTTCCGGTATTTCTCCTTGAATTTACATATCGTGCGATAACGGTGAGCATAGTTCCGATTTCGCCCACCGGATAAAAGCAGATGGCGCTGGAAGTACTGAATAGCATCAGAGCGCTGACGTCAGAGCATTAGGAGCAGACGTATATAAGTTTTACACTACGGATTTTCTCTCTCTAGAGCCGCGGATGGCTTGATGGGTAGTGAGTCAGACTATCGATGCAAGGTCCTCAGGTTCGTACCTGGGCTGATCTTTCAGAGATGGTGTGATTTACTCACAATTGCTGAATATCGGACGAGCACGTCAAGTGACGGCCCCCAGGCTGGACCCACTGGTTAAATGGGTATCCTTTCCTATGCCCCCCACCCCTGAAATTCTCTCACCTCTATATGTGCAATATCGTACTTGTACGGTGGCGCCATCTACCGTACTCTAATCTCACTACAAACTGTTCTGCCAAAGTCGCTAGACTTGCTCTCATTCCTTCCGTTTCTGTGTCCTGCCCAAAAGGCGATCTCGCTGTAGGTGGCTGGGACCTAAACTCTACTCACTGTGGACGGAAGTCCTACAAGAAAATGACAAATACTTTTCTTTTTATTGTTTTAACTCTTGAAGAAGTTGTCTCGCGCCGAAATTATTGGTTTCCACTGCCCATGGTTGTGGGGTTTTGCATTTCGTGGAATGTAGGTTTGAAATATTTATCTAATGACGTCCAAAGCGTGATAGAATCCACGTAATTCATGAGAACGATTCGTAGAAATTGATTGATGGTGACATACATGGAACACAACTCATTTCGCTCTCTCGGAACGTAAGCCTAATATTTCGAGAAATTAATTCAGATATTTTATTGATTGTGGACTTTCAGACTTTTCCAAAAAAAAAAACAGCTCAGAAAATCTAAACCATGGCTATAGACCTCTTGAATCGAAAAATTCTTTTTTTCCTAATATTGCAGTTTTCTTCTTTTGCTACATTTCATTACGAGTGTACAAACACATTAGATGTTGCCAAGAGTTACAATGCCGTGAGTTAAAGCAGCAGATAATTCGAGTATGTGAAGAGACACCGAGCGAGCGATGAATTAGCAATATGTTTTTGCAGTGAAGCCTTTTGAATAAAGAATGATAGTGTTTAAGTGCATTAGTCTGTAAAAGTTCGTGTATAGCCTTTTCCTGTATCACATACACAGGCACAACTGTTTCCTTCTGGACGGACGCAATTAATAATTGAAATAAGAGAATATTACAGGAAACCAATCAGTGTGACCTCATGAATAAACGGGTTTGTCTTCGACTGATGCACGCGACAAAGTGTGCTCGTCACGGAACATTTTGTGGGTACGGTTAGCATTTTAGTTTTGTTTCTGATACACAGTTGGGATTTTACATAGTTCAGAAAACCATGTTCGACAGAGAGGGGAAAAAAATGGAATATCACTTTGCTTTTGATCCTCCATACTCACGTATCGATTTTAAATACTCAGACCAGGGAAAGATAAACGGCGTACCGTTAGTACATTCTTGAAAATACTCGACGATCTAATGCAGAGTTGCCCAAATTAAGGCCCGCGGAATGGGATTTAAACGAAGAATAAACCAAATTTCGTTTCTGACTGAAAAGAGATGGAATTAAATCTGAAATGTTACATTGCATTGTACATCAACAACACTCATGTGTATCACCTCTGAGACTATTAAATATAACCAGACAAAACACGTCGGAATCGACGGTGTTATTTTTTTTTTTTTTTTGAAAAAAATAAACTCATGAAACAACAAATGTAAACTTTATTAGATTGACAAATTCATTCAACCACTTCAGTAAAGACAATAGTCCATGTTCGTGACTTTTTTTTTTTTTTTTTTGACTGAAGGTTTAACGACCGCCGTGAGCAACTCAATGGGCTATAAGCAGTCGCCCGTGCCTAATTTGGGGTCACTGGTTCCAGGGAAGGGAGAAAGCCAGTGCCCTAAGACAAACACAACATCCATGCCTCACCAGAATTCGAACCCGCACCCTTCACGAACGAATCATCATAACCCAGCGCTTAGACCACTGCACCACCGGGGCGGCCAGGTTCGTGATGAGCATCACGACTGCACCCTTTTTCAGTCGTAAAATGGGAGGCGGAAGTCCACTCATCTCGATCATGTGCAAAAATTCAACTGGATAGCGCACTCTTTCATTCTCATCTTCAGTCACAACTGTGTTTGTAAATGTTGTTGGAATGAGATTCGCGCTGCGAGTACTCTTCACCCGTCGGAATCAACGGTCATTTTTTTTTTTTTTTTTTTTTTTGAAAAGAATAAATTCATGTGAAACAACAATTGTAAACTTTATTTGATTGACAAATTCATTCAACCACTTCAGTAGAGACAATAGTCCAGGTTCGTGATTTATTTAATTTTTTGACTGAAGGTTTAACTACCACCGTGAGCAACTCAATGGGCTATAAGCAGTCGTCCGTAATATTTTTACTAACAATGGTCAACGGAAAGTTTATTTACATTTTTACATAATGGTAAACGTCTTACCTACGTGAATAAACTGGATCGAATGAATATTAAATTGTATATATACATCACACAGTCCAACGGCATAACGCAATCATCAGGTGTTTGAGAGAGTTTGCTGTTCCGATGAGAAGAACTTTGATACCAATGCATGCTAGCGTTGTTTTGCGCAACGGTTGGCTCAGAAAAGAGACTTCGGATTTTGGACTATATCAGTCCCTCCATGTCCGCCTTCAACAGCGCGTGCGTCAACCGCAGGTGATTGAATGCCAATCGCACGCTTCTCCCATATACTTTACATGCGAAATTTGCCGCCCCACAACGCCCAATCTCATTTTTCTCTTCGACTGGCACATCTACATGGTAAGATCTATATTTTGATACCTCAACCATATCTTTACGCTCAGCCGTTCTCCCAAAATAGGACTCACAGTAAAAAAAAACTGATAAAAATAATATATAGATGGACAAAATAGTGAAATCAACTAATTTAATTAGTAGAGGAAACCATGCTCATACGCATGGAAAATTCACAACATTTTAAAATAAAGTTGATGTCGAATATTATGATTTACACAATTGAATGCATGACTGGGTGTTTGAAAATGTTTATTGAGATTTTTCCAACTTCCGAAAGAACTTTATCTCTCTCTATTTTTTTTAATGCTATGCATCTTTCCCGATAGCAGTAAACTAAATCTCAAGTAAAAAACAATCGATGTAACGAAAATGAGTAACGGTGCATCGTTGTTAAAACCATTGTTGACATCTGATTTGTGAATGCTGTCCCATGAAGTGACGCAATAATAGTTCATTTCATTGTCACCCTGCAATATACGAGGGTCGCTTCAAAGGTTTTGCACACTGCTGGTTATCTCTTAAAAAACAAATTTATTTCACAGCATACCTTTACAAGCCTTCGAAGTCATCTCCATGTTTCTTTAAGACAGCGGCCCAACTTTTGGGCAAGTCTTTTATTCCAGTCAGGACACTTCCATTGTTGAGGCGTCGAATTATTAAGGTCACCTCATTCGGAACATCCTGAATCGTACTGAATCGTTTCCTGTAGAGTGGCTTCTTTAGTTTTGGGAAGAAGTCATAGTCTAGTGGACTCATGTCCGGACTGTACGGCGCGTGGGGAAGCAATTCCCATCCATACTTTACTAGAATGTCTCATACTGCACGGGCTACATACGGCCTTGCGTTGTCGTGCAAATTGATGACACCAGCTTCAAGCATTTTGGGCTTTCTTTAGCGAATCTTTGGGCCCAAAACATTTTCCAGAAACCTTCTGTAGTATTCAGCTGTTACAGTGGGACCTCGGGCACTCTGTCTGTTACTATCACGCCAACTTTGACATAGACCATAGTCATCATCATCAGCTTAACCTTCGATTGTTGACGGCGGAATTTATTCTGGAGAGCTGATTTTGGATGTTTCCACTGAGTGGACTAAGATTTCAGTTCTGGTTCGAAATCTCGTATCCAGGTTTCGTCTATAGCAACAATTCTAAGTCCAAAAACTGCTTGCCTTCAGTCTCATACCGCTGAAGCAATTCTTCTACGATCCCTTTGCAAACGGCTTGCTGCTTTTCACTCAGATTATGTGGAACTCATTTGGTAGCCACTATTTTCTTCTGTAATTTTTAAGTTAGGATTCTGAAAACCAAAGCGGTAGACATGTTTGCTTCATGTTTTTCGCCGATGTTCTTCCAAAATGCTGTTGACGATAACCACAGAAGTGTCGTCCGTTGCATCTGATGGCCGGCCGCTTCTTGGGTCGTCTTCGATGCTTTCCCAACCTTAGCGGAAACGAGAAGCCCATAGTGACACTCTGCTACAATCCACTACACTAACCCCACAAACTTCACACAAAGCGTTACGAACTTCGGTAGGGGATATTCCTCGTAAAGTTTCAATTTTAATGTAAGATCGCTGGTCGCTACACGAGATCTGACTTGACTCGCTTTCTTCCTCCATTGATAGGCAGAATTTTTCGGGACAGGAACAAATCAGCCAGCAAACGTCGACACAACTTTGTATAATGAAGTAGGATTCACAACTGGCGCAACGATTGGAGCGATTGCATTATCCTATGGGCAACGCCTGCGCACTGTGCAAAACTTTTGAAATGACCTACGTATTTTACTAAACTATTGCCGAATATTATTTCATCATGTTTCACGTAAACGTAACAATATCTCATTGCAATCTACGTAAATTACGAGTAACCTAATGCTGAATGGGATAAAAGCCATTACAAAAATGCATTTTAATACTATGCATATTTCCCGACAATAGTAAAGCAGGCGTGCTTAGCAAAATTTGGCTTCTTCTCGACCCTTTTACGTCATGCCATTGACGAGAGATTTAAAATGATGTATAACACGATGGAGTGTAACTTGTAGATGTTCTAGACCAAAAGTTACCAATCCCTCTCACCAACACACTTGCAATACAGATTTTCTTTCTATCTTGAGGTCAGATTTTAGCTTGCGCACGCTCACTATCGTAGCTACATAACATTTCTTCGGTGACAGGGTCGTTTTTTACGTTCGTCTAAATCTGTATGATAATAATAATAAATACTGTTTTTGAAAAACCAAGCAGTTGAAATACTTATTATTGCCGTCGCCATAGTTCAGTAAATAATTACATTTACAATTCACAAATCTTCTTTCATTGGTTTTATGACAATAAAAACAATACAAAACCCGTCGGAATTGACGGTAAGTTCAGTACTTCCATCTAATGATGGTTTTTAGGAAGACCGAAAGCTCTTAGGGCTTTATTTTTAATCTTTTAATTTTACATTAAATAAGTTCTTCACTTCATCGGAAGCCTGCGTAGTGTTTTAATTATCACGCTTTTAAGATTGCTACGGTAAGTTTTTTTTTTTTTTTTTTTTTTTTTTAAAGAATGAACTCATATGAAACAACAAATGTATACTTTATTTGATTGGCAAGTTCATTCAACCACTTCAGTAAAGACAATAGTCCAGGTTCGCGTTTTTTTTTTTTTTTTTTTTTTTTTTGACTGAACGTTTAACAACCACCGTGAGCAACTCAATGGGCTATCAGCAGTCGCCCGTCCCTAATTTAGGATCACTGCTTCCAGGGAAGGGAGATAGCCCGTGCCCTAAGACAAACACAACATCCATGCCTCACCGGGATTCGGACCCGGACCCTTCACGAATGAATCACCATAAGCCAGCGCTCAGACCACTGCGCCACCGAGGCGGCCAGGTTCGTGATGAGCATCACGACTGCACCCTTTTTCAGTCGTAAAATGTGAGGCGGAAGTCCATTCATCTCGATCGTGTGCAAAAATTCAACTGGATTGCGCACTCTTTCAATCTCATTTTCAGTCACAGCTCTGTTTGTCAACGTTGTTGGAATGAGATTCGCGTTGCGAATACTCTTCATTCTCTCTTGTCTGAGACATAGTTGCGACCCATTGATCACTCACGCCTTCCAATAAAGCACTTACGTTTGTTTTTGTTTTTTTCTGCGGGAGAGACATTCTATTAAGGGTAAATATGCAATAAAGTATTTACTTACTTTAGGACTGATCACAGAACACCATGCACACACCAAGTCTGACACTGAACTGAGTGCCTGATGTAGATAAGGGCCGCACGCTTCTCCCATAGAATTTACATGGGAAATTTGCCGCCCCTCTACGCCCGAATCGTTGCCCCAATCTCAGTTTTCTCTCCAACTGGGACATCTACATTGTAAGACCTTGATTTTGATACCTGAACCATGTTTTTACGTTCAGCCTTTCTTTCAGTAAAAAAACCTTATAGAATGAAGATGTAGATAGCGTAACTCAATATGTACATTCTAAATATTTTCACTAACAATGGTCAACGGAAAGTTTATTTACAACTTTAAATAATGGGAAACGTCTACCTACGTGAATAAGCTGGATCGAATAAATATTAAATTGCATATATACATCACACAGTCCAAAGGTATAACGCAATCAGGTCTTCGAGAGTGTTCGCTGTTCCTATGAGGAGAACTTTGATACGAATGCCTGCTAGCGGTGCTTTGCGCAACGGTTCGCTGAGAAATAAGAAGACTTCGGACTTTGGGCTATCTCAGTCCCTCCATGCCTCCGCTATCAACAGCGCGAGTCAACCGCAGACGATCGAATGTCAATCGCATGCTTCTCCCATAGACTTCATATGGGAAATTTGCCGCTCCACAACTTCCAAACCGTTGCCCCAATCTCATTTTTATCTTCGACTGGCACATCTACATGATAAGACCTTTATTTTGATACCTCAACCATATCTTTACGTTCAGCCGTTCTTTCAAAATAGGACTCACAGCAAAAAACCTCATAGAATTAATATATAGACGATTAATGAATCACCATTAATCAAATCTTTCTTCTACGTAAACCGTATTGTTTGTTGTTATGATTTAATTCCACTTAGTATATACCGGACTGTGACTTGGTGTGGCCGTGAGTGACGCGAATAAATGCCATGTGGTGCACGTGAGTGTATATTCTCGAATCATTCGTTTTATTTCACAATCACAAAGATCTTGGCGTGCGAAAATTGCCTTGAAAATGTTACAGTGGACACCCCCACCCCACCCCATCCAAAAACCTGAAGAAAACTCTAAAATTTGTCCGCCATGTCGCGCATTGTATGAGGCAGCTGGGAATCACAGTTCGGCAGGCTCACATGTTCTTTTACAGTTCACAGCTTTTTTTATTTATTTCTCATTTACGTTGTTTTTTCTTTCGGCTGTTCTCTAAATTAATTAACAAAATTGCGGGATAATTATTAAGTCGCTCCAATGCTCTTGAAGGCAAGAAACGTAATATTTTGCCATTTTGAATCGCTAGAATTCACACATAGCCCTGAAGTGAAACATAAAAAAATTCCTATCTCAAGGGTCTTCGAGAGGGTGAAAAGCGAACGAGGAAAAATGTGTTTTCGAATGCGGATGGAAGCAGCAATGTCCGAAGTGGTTTTTCACTTTTCTTTTTTCTTCTTATGAACGCCTCCCAGTAGAGTGTGGAAGCATGGCGAATCTTTATAAAAATTTACACCACGAAAATAAACGGTTGTACTACGCTATAAGAGTTCATTGCGTATATATAGCAGAAGTTAGTAAAATCATGCAATGCATTGATTATGATACGCTCTCCAACGTATCAGAAATCATTACTGAAAATATTACTCAAGTTATGAGGATAATGACTGAGGAATAAATCTCGCTCCTGTGCCCTAACCTTTGACCCCATTTCGATGATATTAAACAGAATTGGTTCAGTATATCTCCGGAACAACATACAAAAGTTTTGTCGCAATAGAAGCATTTGTAGTCAAGTTATGAGGGTAATGGCTGTGGAATAAATATCGCTCCTGTGCACTGACCTTTGACCCCATTTCAATGAAATCCAATAGAACCGTTTCGGTATACCTCCGGAACAGCATGATAAAGTTTTGTCGCAATCGAAACATTTTTACGTAAGTTATGACGCATAAGGGCGATGGAATGGTTCCCCTCCTATGTTCTGATCTTTGACCCCATTTCGTCCATTTTCAATAGGGATCGTCCCCAGGTGATTTCCTACCACATACTAACATTTAATAGAAATCGAGCTATATTTACGCAAGTTATGACGCATAAGGACAATGGAATGGATCCCGCTCCTATGTCCTGACCGTTGACCCCATTTCTTCCAGTTTCAATAAGGTTTGTCCCCAGGTGGTCCCCTACCACATACTAAAATTTCATCGAAATCGAACCATTTTTACGCGAGTTATCGTGCGGACGGGACGGGCCGACAGACAGATGGACAAAGCTGGAGCATATACGCTTCTTCAACCTACAGTTGGAAAGCGTAAATAAGTTATCTACAAAAGGTATCTAGATACGTTTTCGCCTTTTTTTTTTTTTTTTTGGAAGAAATAAAATGTGATACTGAACTGTGATATTCAATGATGTAGCTTTTCTTAGTTCACTAGCTTTTCTAACTGACACCGCGCATCATTTGAAATTGCTAGATATTGCTCTGAAAGGGAAAGACATAAATATGTGGTCCCTGTACAGTCATATAGCTGGTATTCGTAAGAAGCTGTCATTGTTAAAATTAAATCTAGACAGAATTCAGTTCACTTTGAAACCTTCAAGGATCCTTTTGATGAAATGACAGTACTTGATGAAACCAAAAAAATTAAAGTATTTGTTCCTCAGCTACATATCTTATCACGAATTATCAAGAACCAACCTATTTTTATATCTTGGATACATATTTTGGCGATAAATACGAACAGAAAATAATTTAGGCACGAGAAAGCCTCACTGTACAAAATAAGTGGTGTGAATTCACGGAAAATTTCTGAAAATAACCTGCAGCAAAGTCGCCGGTAGGTGTTCGGCTTTTTTAGAAATTTCCGCTTTTAAAAGTGCCCGTTTATTTTAACTTCCGTATTTTCACAGATTTTCCGTAGTCAAAGATTTCGTTTATTCCAGAAAAATTCCATTGCAGGTTTTTCCGTATTTTGGCTGAACTTCCTAAAAAATCGACCACACTGCATTTTTCAGCCCTTACACCATCTAATCCTCACGCTGCAGTCAGCAACGAACCCCCGTCGTTTGGGTTGGTAACGCACGCCTTTAACCACTGAGTCACAAAGCTCGGAAATCCGAATCACGTACATTGTAAAACAAATTGCGCGACGATGACATTTTTTTTCTGTTTTGTCATTAATGCGAAGGATTTAGTCATTTCATTTTCTGTTGGAGCTTATTATTTTTCTGAATAGGTTTGCAATATTTTTTGTTCTGTAGGAGGACTTTTGACAAATTTAGCATTTTTCATTTTGATTTTTCGAAGCAAAAATGCTTCACAACTTGATTTTTTAAACTGACAGTGACTTTCAGTTATCTTTAAAAAAGGTGAAATGTACTCTTTTGTACCCAGGTAACACAGTCTTGCAATTTAACGTACGCCAACAGTGAGTCACCGTCTTCTATTCCTAAAAGACGGTGGCTAACTGTTGGGTTTACGTTAAATTGCAAGGCTGTGCTACTTGGGTAGTATTATTTCACACACACACACACACACACACACAAAAACAACTTCATAGCTATAATAGCTTCTGTCTTAAGTTATCCAAAGTTCGATACATAGACATCGTACAGCCATCTATCATCATCATCATCATTGTCAACCATTATCAATCCACTGCTGGACGAAGGTCTCCCCAAGTTTCCTCCACAACGGTCTGTCTTGTGCCAGTCTCCTCCATGTCACTCCCGCATATTTACGAATTTCATCCACCCATCTCCCATGTGGTCTTTTTCTGGGTCTTTTCCTGTCCCTTGGAATCCAATCTAAAATTTCGGCTGTCCATCTATGGTCTGTCCTTCTGGCAGTATGTCCAGCCCATTGCCATTTCAGGGATTTAACTCTGATCATGATGTCTTCCACTCTCGTCATTTTCGGATCCACGAGTTCCTCTTCTTATCTCTCCTGGTTACACCAAGTATGCACCTCTCCATGCTGGTTTGAGTTGTCTGCAGCCTTTGTATGTCTCTTTTAGTTAAGGTCCACGTCTCTGCACCATACGTAAGCACTGGAAGGATGCATTGATCAAACACTTTTCTTTTAAGACATAATGGCATATTGCTCTTGAAAATTATGCTGTTTCTTCCAAAAGCTCTCCAGGCAAGTTTTGTACGCCGATTAATTTCTTCATCAATGTGACCCTCACTTGATATCTGCTGTCCAAGATAAACATACGTATCTGTTATCTCCAGTTTTTCTCCATCAATCGATAAATCTTCATTTCTTGTAAAAGCATTGAACATCACTTTTGTCTTCTGAAAGTTCATTTTTAATCCCACTTCTTTACTCTTGTCAGCAAGTTCCTGGATCATACTCTGCAGCTCTGATGGGGTAGTTGCAAAAATGACTACGTCATCAGCAAAACGAAGGTGGGTTAGATAATCTCCATTAATCTTTATCCCTTTGTTTTCCCAGTTCAGTGATTGAAAGACATTTTCCAATGTGGCATTAAAGAGCTTCGGAGATATGGTGTCACCTTGTCTCACTCCCTTTCCAATTTTTATGTGTGTTGTATTTTCAAACAGCCGAATCTTTGCACTTGCATTTTCATAGATGTTATTAATAATATTAACGTACGCATCTTCAATACCGCAGGATTTCAGGGCCATTGTAACTGCTGATGGTTTCACCGAATCAAAGGCTTTTTCATAATCGATAAAAGCCATGCACAATGGAAGTTCATATTCCCTCGCTCTTTCAATTAGTTCTCTCAGTACATGGATATGATCTATTGTGCTGTAGCCACTCCTGAATCCAGCTTGTTCTCTCGGTTGAGCCATGTCCAGTGTTACCTTCAAGCGGTGTGAAAGAACTTTAGTGAAGATTTTATAAACCACTGATAGGAGGCTGATAGGTCTGTCGTTCCTGAGATCCTCAATGTCACCTTTTTTATGTAGCAGGATCATTGTAGCATTGTTCCAATCCTCAGGAATCTTCCCTTCATTAAGGCATCGAGTGAAAATTTGGGCGAGTACTGTTTCAATTTCTCCACTTGCTTCTTGTATGATGTCTATAGTAATTCCATCTTCTCCTGGAGCTTTCCCCCGCTTCATGTTCTTGATTGCATGAGCAACTTCTGCTGGGAGGACTGGAAGAACTCTGGTACCTTTCATGATGTCTGGAGTACATGTATCATCCCTTTCATATAATTTGGAGTAGAAATCTTTCACTCTTGTCAAAATTTCGCCTCTATTTCTTGTTATAGAACCATCTTCTTTTCTCAGAGCCATAATCTGTTTTCTTCCCTTACTGAGATGTCCCTTTGCTATCTTTAGGCTTTGGTTGTTTTCAATTGCTTTCCTCACTAGCTCACAGTTGAATTTCCTTACGTCTTCAGTGATACTTTTTCGTGCTGTCTTGCATAGCTCTATATATTCCACTTTGGAAGTCACATCTTCTTTAGTTGTCCTCATCACTTTTCTTTTTTGCATCAACATTTTGGTTTTCCTGATAATTTGTTTACATGCAACTTGTTCTTAGACCCAGCTAATTTTGTTGCTGTTTCCATAAGAGCTTTGGTTACTTTTCTGTTAACTTCCGAAATATCCACTTCTTCCGATGTTAGGCCTTCTAAAGCAGAGAATCTGTTCTTCAGTTCCAACTTGAAAGTATTATGGTGTTTTTTAAGGTTGGTTATGTCAATACATTTTGTTTGTCTCATGAGCTTGCCACGTTCCAGTTTAGTGTTGAGGTGCATCTTACATCTCACCAATCTATGGTCACTACCTGTGTTGAACTTGTTTAGCACACTGCAGTCTTCTATGACGAATTTTTTGTTACACATAATAAAATCAATTTCACTTGTCGTCCCAATTGGATGTCTCCATGTCCATTTCCTGTGTGGCTTTTTCTTGAAAAAGGAATTCAAGATGAAAAATCCTTCTGCCTCTGCAAACTCAACGAGAGTATTTCCACGCTGGTTTCTGTTGCCGTGACCGAATTTACCTACTGAAGTTTCATTCTGTTGCCGTTGCCCTATTTTTGCATTGAAATCTCCCATAATTATCTTCAAGTGCTGCTTACCTTTATTATTTAGATGACGAATTTCCTCATAAAATTCTTCAATTTCTTCTTCAGGATGACTTGTGGTGGGTGCATAAGTCATCTATACAATAAGTTAAGTACCCGATTTCTTACACTAATGCAATATTATAATAAATACGTAGGTTGCGCACAAAATAGGGGACAGGAGAAGAAATATTCTGTGCCACAATATAAACAAAATGCATGCGATATGCCATCCACAATATCCGATCTCACTACGGAACTTCGAAATTCGGCAGACGATTGAAATTTAAAATTTAATCAAACCTCAAGTATTCTCACCACTTGCGTCTATTACCGGTAATTTCTCGTCATACGGATACTGAAAAAGTGAGAACGGATTTTTTTCTGTTAGTATACGAAAGGAACTGCGGAAAGGTTTCTGAAAATTCAAAATTTTCCGTTAACACATTTCTGAAACAATAATTTACGGTCAATAGAAGAAAGAAATTGCGGAAAGGTTTCTGAAAATTCAGAATTTTTCCGTGGTACGAAAAAATCCGTGAAATTCAGGTTTCTTACCGTCATTTCACGGGACAGGTTGTATCAGAAACATGCTTCGTTAATTAACGAAAAAAAATGACGGAAAGTAGCTCGAGAGTTTCAGAATTTTTTTCTACAGAGTACTTCACTAGCTTTCTTAACTGACACTATGCATAATTTAAAAGCGCTAGATATTGCTCTGGAAGGGAACGACATAAATATCTACTCCTTTTCAGTTATATAGCTGGTATTCGTAAAAAACTGCCATTGTTAAAATCAAATCTAGACAGAATTAATTTAACTTCGAAACCTTCAAGAAGTCTTTTGATGAAATGACAATACTTGATGAAACTACAAAATTTAAAGTATTTGTTCCACAGGTACATATCTTATTAAGAATTATCAACCTATTTTTATACTTCTTAAATACATATTTCGGCGATAAAAACTAACAGAAAAATAATTTACTGATACATCTCATGCCTTTGTGTCTTCAGGAGATCTGAAGTTTGTACATGCACTCGCTTTTTAAATACGTATTCATCTTTTGTTAATAAAACATATTTATCTATTTAAAAAAATTACAATCCAATTGAAAGCAACAGTATCACAAACTCTTATAGGCGAGGCAGAAAACCATTGTCTCTTGAATGCGTGTAGAACTCATGGTTTGTCTCTCTGGCCAATTATACGCATAGTAGCTCATAGACCGTGCCATGCACGGGTGAGAAAGCAGTTCTTCAAAAGTTCCATTTTGTCTGCTATTTTTTTACTACAAAAAAAAAAAAAAATTCCATGGATATAATATTTTCTTAAATTTCCATCACAGTGAATTGTGAAAACACAAGTCTGTCCGCGACGGACTTCGAACCCGTGTCCCCTCACTCTGGAGTAAGTCGTTCTTCCAACTGAGCTACGCGGACACAATGTCTCGCTGCAGATTTGTCGCCTTAACACATGTTTTCACCTCTGCAGTACGTCACAGAATCAAAACTACGCCTGCAGTTACTTCCTTACAACTTTACTTGTTCGTTTTTTATGAAATAAAATAATGCTGATTCCTTTTTATGAAATTACTCTGCAATGCGAAGAAAATGAAATAAAGCACGACATAACACCTACGTAACAGAACAAACGTCGCAAACCATCCATTTTATATTAGATGGAATCACCACTCCTATTCACGCAGCACTGCTCACCATGAGTCATCGCCAGCGCTGCAGGTGACGTCCTATCCAGGCACTGCGCAGGCAAAAAGCTGCTTTGAAACTACTGAAACAAATGGAACAAAAGCTTCGCGGTGTATAGATAAATAAAACGATGGATTTAATAATCTTTATCAATCCTACAAGCTTGCTGTTTTGCCAACTGTATAATTTAGTTTGTTTTTGCCTGCATGGGACGCCATTCCAAAGATTAGCTGTGACCTATGGCGGCAGAGCCAGTGGTGTCTTCACCTAACGTAAGTTCGATGTCACAGACAGTTGTTCGAGCACGTGCGTGTTGCCTCAGATGAAGTCGTTTATCTTGCTAACTTCATTTTATTTTTCGGTATTTCTCCTTGATTTTAGGTATCGTGCGATAGCGGTGAATTTAGTTCCGATTTCGGCCACCGGATAAAAGCAGATGGCGCTGCAAGTATTGAATGACGTCAGAGCGTTAGGGACAGAAGTAGCCTATTATAGAGGTTTTATGCTGCACTCATACAGGTGTGCAAAACCTAAGGACGACGTGGAAAAACTAGAATTAACGCCGTAAATAGCAGCAGCACTCAAACACAAATTAACTCAAGACCGTGTGTGGGAACAGCAGCAACAGCACACGCGCAATAATGAAGCATGACGTGTGGTTTGCGTGATGAAAGAACAAAATGCGCTCACACAGTCCAATATCGTTAGTTGAACGGAAGACACCAGACGGTGTGCAAAAGTGTACAGACGTTCGATTATGTTTGTTGTGTGCTAGAGAAGACAAAATAGTCCGTCGAGAACATCTCGATGATTTTACTCAATGCTACATAATTGAGCGGCTCGAAAAAGAGTGCACTGCGATGAGTGTGGCCCAAGCGTACGGTACCGTCAGTAGCATTGTATCGCGTGCGTGGTCGGCCTTCAGGATAACAGGTACATCTGTGCGAGATACCGATGATGGTCGTCCACCAAAAAACCATCCACAGTGAGGACCACTTTCTGTTCCTACAGGGCAAGAGAGATTTACGCCAGCCAGCAAGTAATCTCGAAAAAGAAATTAACATGAGCACAGGATGCACAATATCGCGGTTTGTATTGGCCAAGCGACTACATAAAGGTGGACTGTTTACCCGATGACCAACACGCTGTGTTCCATTAACTGCTCACCGGAGATCTTTTATGGTAGTCCAGAGAACGAAAGGACAGGACAACGGAATAGTGGGGTATGGTAGTCTTTACAGATGACAGATGAAAGTAGCCGCCCCGGTGGCGCAGTGGTCTAAGGCGCTGGCCTCTGATCATTCGTCCGTAAAGGTCCGGGTTCGAATCCCGGTCAGGCATGGATGTTGTGTTTGTCTTACGGCACTGGTTCTCTCCCTTCTCTGGAACCAGTGACCCTAAATTAGGGACGGGCGACTGCTTATAGCCCATTGAGTTGCTCACGGTGGTCGTTAGACCTCCAATAAAAAAAAAAAAACAGATGAAATTAGATTTATTTTCTCTAGCGATTCTGGACGTCAGATAATCTGGCGTAAGGTAGACACTCGTTATCGCTCTGAAAACAACAATGAAAGGAATTGATATGGGGGCAGCGGTGTTCTTGTATAAGGAAGCATTCGGATCGATGTCCATACGGAGCTCCAGATAGTGGAAAGTGGTACGCAGTAACCGGTGCGCTCTACTGCAACTAGGTAATATTTCTCCGTGCTCATCTGTTCCGAGGTGCTCTCGGCCCACAGTTCGCGTTAATCAACGAGAACGCTACATCTCATTGTACAGTGACAGTTGATGATCTGTTGGAATGTGAAGATATTCACCGGATGGATTGGTCAGTACATTCCTCCAACGTAAATCCCATATAACACCAGTAGGACGCTCTAAGGAAATGCGTCCCGGTACGTTAACACACACTGGAAAGTATCCAACAGCTTAAGACAGTGCTGACAGAAGAATGGGCGATGTTACCGCAAGAACTCATCACCAATTTATTGCAAAATACGGCCAGATGGTGGAAACTATACATAAACGTTAGGGGTGATCATATCCCTACTGAGGACGTCCCCTTCCTTTTGCACCGTCTTTGGCAGTGATGCATCTGTATCATGGCACACAGTGCTACGTAGCCATTTCTAAATAAAGTTCCACTATATCCTTTAGTATCTGCAATTGATTCGGTGTTGGTTCCGTCATCATTTCAGTAAGTAATGGAGTTCCCATGGTTTGAATTTCACATATCCAGGTCGCTCCTGTGCGACGCTACAGGGCAAAACTTGCGTTGACCTTACGTTTTGTACACCAGTATACAAAAGCACACAGCATTAAAGAGTCCCATGTGCGACATAATGTAAGAGTTGATACAAAGGCAGATTCCTCAAGTGTAAACATCCTCCCGTAACTTCCACCCTCAAAGATAATTTTATTGTCTCAGAACGCTGCAATATCGGAGACAATATTAATATTTTCGGTGCAGTTCGAAGTCACATTTTTGTTTTGAAACTTCTGAATACTTTTATTCACAACTATGAAGTAACCGTTCCTTCCCATTTCGCCACTGATTGCTCCCATCACGGCTTCCATTCAGGACTACTTTCGATTTCGGCTTTCTTCCTGAGCAGTCCATTCCAGAGTTATTTCAGATAACCTTTCCCTTGACTTAGTATATCCTTAATACACTGGTGTCCAAAACTTAAGGACGACCTAGGTTTTGACCTGTATCGTCGCATAACAGCGGTCTACATTCAAACCATAGAAACTCCATTATTTGCCGAAAAGTTGACCAAAATAACACCGAAACAACTGCAGATACTAAAGGACATAGTAGAATTTGTTTCAGAATTCGCTACTCAGCACTGGGCGCCATGATACAGATGCATCAATGCCAAAGACGGTATAAGAAGTGAAGAGGAGGTCTTCAGTAGGGGATATGATCACCCGACACAACTGCGGATACTAAGGGATATAGAGAAATTTTACTTAGAATTAGCTACATAGCACTGGGTGCCATGGTTTAGATGCATTATTGTCAAAGACGGTACGAAGGGAAGAGGAGGTCCTCAGTAGGGGATATGATCACCCGACACAACTGCGGATACTAAGTGATATAGAGGAATTTTACTCAGAATTAGCTACATAGCACTGGGTGTCATGATACAGATGCATCACTGCCAAAGACGGTACGAAAGGAAGAGTGGGTCTTCAGTAGGGGATATAATCACCCGACTCAACTGCAGATACTAAAGGATATAGTGGAACTTTACTCAGAATTATCTAGATAGCACTGGGTGCCATGATGCAGCTGCATCAATGCCAAAGATGGTACGAAGAGAAGAAGAGATCCTCAGTAGGGGATATCATCACCCAACACAACTGCAGATAATAAATGATATAGTGGCACTTTACTCAGAATTAGCTACATAGCACTGAGTGTCATGATACAGATGCATCACTGCAAAAGACAGCGCGAAGGGAAGAGGAGGTCTTCAGTAGGGGATATGATCACCCAACACAACTGCAGGTACTAAAGGATATAGTGGAACTTTACTCAGAATTAGCTACATAGCACTGGGTGTCATAATAAAGATGCATCACTGCCAAAGACGGTACGAAGGGAAGAGGAGGTCTTCAGCAGGGGATATGACCACCCGACACAACTGAAGATACCAAATGATACAGTGGAACTTCACTCAGAATTAGTTACATAGCACTTGGTGCCATGGTACAGATGCATCACTGCAAAAGACGGTACAAAAAAAAGAGGAAGTCCTCAGTAGTGTATATGACCACACCTAACGTCGATGTATGATTTCCGCAATTTGTCCATACTTCGGACTAGGTTGTTGATGAGTTCTTGCTCTAGCCTCGGCCATTTGTCCGTCACCGCAGTCTTTAGTTGTTGGACAGGTTCTGATGTGTATTGACGTGCAGCAACGCTCCTCAGATTTTCCCACACTTGTCATGGGATTTAGGTAGGGGAACATGTTGGTCAATCCGTCCGCTGAATGTCTTCACTTTCTAACAGGTCATCAACAGCCACCATAAGATGGGGTGTGGGTGGCGTTACTGCCCTTTAATATGAACTGACAGCCAACGATCCCTCGGAATAGAAAAGCATGCGGAAGGATTGCATCATTACAGTAGCGTGCACCGGTTACAGTACCTCCATCCAGTATCTGAAGCACCGTACGTCCATCTATCAGAATGCTTTCCCACACGAGAACCCCGCTGACGCTATATCTATCCGTTTTATTGATGTCTTCCGAGAGATACCGAGTGCCTGGCTCTATCCAGATTATATGACGTCCAGAATCACTAGAGAGACTAAAAATATACTCTCATCAGTAAAGAGTACCGTACTGCTCTGTTCTGTTGGACCACTTTTCTCTGGACCACTGTAAACGGTGTTTCCGGTGAGCAGTTTTTAATAGAAACCTGAGTACTTGTCGTCGGCCAAACACCCCAACTTTGTGTATTCGCCTTGCCACTGTAAACCGCTACACTGTGCATCTTGAGCTCATGTTCAGTTGTTTTGCAAAGTAACTTGCTGCCTGATGTCGATCCCTCTTGCTCTGTAGGAGCGGATGCCTGATGTCGATCCCTCTTGCTCTGTAGGAGCGGATGCCTGATGTCGATCCCTCTTGCTCTGTAGGAGCGGATGCCTGATGTCGATCCCTCTTGCTCTGTAGGAGCGGATGCCTGATGTCGATCCCTCTTGCTCTGTAGGAGCGGATGCCTGATGTCGATCCCTCTTGCTCTGTAGGAGCGGATGCCTGATGTCGATCCCTCTTGCTCTGTAGGAGTCCTCACTGGGGTCGTTTTTTGTGGATGACCACCACCAGTCTTTATCACAACTGCACTTGTAATCCTGAAGGCCGACCAATCGCGCGACACGTTGCTATGGCGATACCGGACTCTTGGGCCACACCGTTCTCGAGCCTCCAATTATTCAATCACGAGTGAAATCATCAAGATGTTCTCGACGGACTCTTTCGTCGTGTGTAGTACACAGCATACACAATCGAACGTCTGTAACACTTATGCACACCGACTGGTGGCTTCCGTTCAACTGATGCAATTGAACTGCGTGAGCGTATTTTGTTCTCTCGTCACGCAAACCACACGCCATGATCCCTTTTGCTCACGTGGTGTTCCTCCTGTTCCCAGACACTCTCCTGAATAAATTCGTGTTTGGTGCTGCAGCTATTTACGACGTTATTTTACTTTTTCCACTTCGTCTTTAAGTCTTGCACACCAGTGTATGTCTATACCACCTCATCGGCTTGTCCACCACTTTTTCAGTTAAATATTTACCCATTTTCATTAAATTCCAGAAATTCTAATTTGTCGCGCTTTCTAACCTTAATTTTATTTCCGCTCGTCGCTAAAAATGCATCTTTATATCAAGTTATTTTCTTTTGATTCTCCATATTTTCGCTCCAAAAAGCACAACCACATCAGAAATATTATTTTTATATAATTTTTCCATTAATGTTTATACACTCAAGAACAGGATTTAGCATTCTAGGAACATCCTCCTCTTCCATAATTCTTATTTCAATCGCATCATTCAGTTATACTTACCCATATCTGTACACTCGGTCCCAAATGTACTCGAGCTTAAGCTTGTGTGCATTTCGGACCAATATTTGTACACTTGGTCTGAAATTTCACACAAACTTATGCTTGAATGAAAGTGAAGAAGCATGTGTTCTGTGATATGAAATGGAGAATAATTTGGTTTTAGTAAAAATTCTGACCATTCTTTATCTTCCATTTAGATGTTTTGATAAAAGGTCAAAAACACCTTGGCTCAACATTGTACAATATAACCCTTTACATTTGATTCGGTTTATTATTTCATACTTTATGAAAAATTTGTGTAAGATTTACCCTAAAGAGATATCTCGTTTGCTGTTCGTTGGAAAAGGTGTGACAGACTTTAATCACGTGGTCAAGCGTTATTTTTTCTTTCCGGCTTCAGAGAGAGGCGAGCACTAAGTGAGTATCTGTTTCAAACATCATATCTGAGTGTACGAGGGCTTATTACAAAGTGTCCGACCAATTTCTTTTGCACCTAAAGTAAACAGAACACGGCACCAGAACTCGCCCAATCTTGGACTTCAGTGTGCATGCATTCCTAGGCTTTCCTTCGCTGTACGTTCGGTAAGCTGATTGCGTATTTTGAAATAGGTTCCACAGTCTGTAGACCACAGAAAGACCCACATGCAGCCATCTTACAACTTCCACCTGACTTTGGCCTGCCTCTAGTCTTCCGATCGCTCTCTACCTCAGTTTATCTGTTAAATGATGTCTCGCAGTCATTCAACAAATCTGTTCTACAGTTTGTGGACCACAGGACTCACATGCAGCCATCTTGCAACTTCCATCTGACTTTGGCCTTCCTCCAGTCTTCCACCTCAGTTCATCTGCTAAATGGTGTCTCGCAGCCATTACAACCAATCTGTTCCACAGTCTGTGGACCAGAGAATGACTCACATGCAGCCATCTTGCAACTTCCACCTGACTTTGGCCTGCCTCTAGTCTTCCGATCGCTCTCTACCTCAGTTCATCTGTTAAATGATGTCTCGCAGTCATTCAACAAATCTGTTCCACAGTTTGTGGACCACAGGACTCACATGCAGCCATCTTGCAACTTCCACCTGACTTTGGCCTGCCTCTAGTCTTCCGATCGCTCTCTACCTCAGTTCATCTGTTAAATGATGTCTCGCAGTCATTACAACAAATCTGTTCTACAGTTTGTGGACCACAGGACTCACATGCAGCCATCTTGCAACTTCCATCTGACTTTGGCCTGCCTCCAGTCTTCCGATCGCTCTCTACCTCAGTTTATCTGTTAAATGATGTCTCGCAGTCATTACAACAAATCTGTTCTACAGTTTGTGGACCACAGAAGGACTCACATGCAGCCATCTTGCAACTTCCATCTGACTTTGGCCTGCCTCCAGTCTTCCGATCGCTCTCTACCTCAGTTTATCTGCTAAATGATGTCTCGCAGTCATTACAACAAATCTGTTCTACAGTTTGTGGACCACAGAAGGACTCACATGCAGCCATCTTGCAACTTCCACCTGACTTTGGCCTGCCTCTAGTCTTCCGATCGCTCTCTACCTCAGTTCATCTGTTAAATGATGTCTCGCAGTCATTACAACAAACCTGTTTCACAGTCTGCGCACCACAGGAGGACTCACATGCAGCCATCTTGCAACTTCCACCTGACTTTGGCCTGCCTCTAGTCTTCCGATCGCTCTGCACCTCAGTTCATCTGTTAAATGATGATTCGCAGCCATTACAACAAATCTGATCCACAGTCTGTGGATCACAGAAGGACTCACATGCAGCCATCTTGCAACTTCCAGCTGAATTTGGCCTCCTCTAGTCTTTCGATCGCTCTCCACCTCAGATCATCTGTTAAATGATGTCTCGTTGCAATTACAACAAATCTGCGATCTCAAAATACTTTCCTTACACTGCGCAAGTGAAGTGACGTGCATTTCCGCGCAAAATCCCAAGGTTGTCTATAAAGTACAAGGCCGGGACATTAGAGAGATGAATTCCCTCCGTTTGTGACGTCGCTCTTATGTTACACGGCCTGATACGCCAGAATGGCGTGTGACATTATACACTACACCGTTGGGAACCAATCGGAAGCCTTGGTTTTCGCGTGACGTCACTAAAAGAGGTAACTTATCTCTGCAATATCATAGCCTTGTGTTTTTCAGACGGGATTGAATAGCCCCTGTCATGATGCGTCTCATTTGCATAAACCAATGCCTCCCCACTCATTTGCGTACGATATTTTAACTCCGCATTACATTTCATGTGATATGCGCAAGTTTCGTGTACTTCCAACTCTTCTTTCAAAAATAATCGCGATTTTTCAGTTTTTTCTCCTTAATTTATAGAAACCAGTGTATCATCATGAGGTTGCACTTTAACGCTTATTCGGTGTACATATCATGAAAGTCACACACTGTCCTACTTCAGTTAGTGTACCTATTTAAGACCGACCTAAGGGCACACACATAGACACAGGCCACTCTTTATACAGGGTCTAGCTTTTCATTTACTTCTGATTCACTGTTAATTGTGGCAAAAAAGGAAAAAGGAACTTGGAGGTTTTGATGAGCCATTCATAATAAAAATTACATTTACATAACAACAGAAACTCAAAAAGGAAGTCTAATTTAGTGATACACGTCACAGTTTCCTTAACAGTCTTCTTCATATTCTGTTATTCTGTTTAATGTCTTCATTGATCATTTTTTTCTAATAGATTTTATTTTTGGAAACAATCATTCAGCTTGGCAAAGAAAGAGGGTTGCAGATCACTGTCGCTAATTCTATTTCAAGTCAAAAGCGACTTCACATTCTGTTTAGTTCTGTCAGTGATGAGAAATGTTTTGTCATCAGTAAAGTGAAATGTTTTTGTTCAACTCTTAAGGAACATCTCAAGAGTTGGAAGTCATTAGATACAGAAAAAAAAAATGAAAAAAATGCAGAAATGTTTTAGGCAGTGGCAGCATTGTTGGAAAAGTATATAAACTAACAAGGTAGCTGCTTTAAAAGGGATGGCATTCTTTTGGTAATAGCAGTTCATAATTCTTCAATTTGAATTGCTATTATCAAAAATACTTCGCATTATCGTAAAACTAAGTATTTGCCGATCAGAGTTGCTAGATTTATCCTGGAAGTACGAAAAACTGGTGACAGTGAAAGCAAAGAGATTTTTTTATCAGTTCGAAATTCCAGAAACACTGCAACAAATTCACATAGTAGCTGTATTTATGCACACGAAACAAAGCAGACGTTTCATGATGAGAAAGGTAAGAAAACTGGAGTCGAAAGAGCAGTAATTGCAGCATCAGGACTTGTGGCGTACTACAGAGGTGAATCCCGTGTCAAGACGACAAATCTGCAGCAATGCATTCCGTCCATGTATTTTAGTTGAGAGAGCAACTTACTCCGGAATGAGGGGGCGCGACTTCGATCCTCGTCATGGACAAATTTGTGTTTTCACAATGGCGCCCGAACGAAAAAATGGATGTAGTGGCCATTGGGTTCTTCGAAAAATATGTGATGTTTGTTTCACACATCGTGTGGAATTAATGAAAAATTCCTACTTCGCTTGAAAAAAATTAAGAGGGAGATGATGTGACAGAGGTGAATCTCGTGTCAAGACGACAAATCTACAGCGCTACATTCCGTCCGTGTGGCTTAGTTGGGAGAGCAACTTACTCCGGAGTAAAAGGCGCGGTTTTGATTCTCGTCACGGACAAATTTGTGTTTTCACAGACCACGTTTCGAGATGAATAGGAAAGAGTAATATCGGCAAGAAGAAGGCAGAGACTGAATTTTCATTAACTTAATAATGACAGTTATCACTATTTTTTAGTCCTGAGCAACCGACCCTCCCCCCCCACCCGTACCCTCCAAGTTGAACTTTTAGATCTGGTTATGTTTCGTACTCATATTACAATTGAACTTTTTAATATTTAACTATGTTT
This sequence comes from Macrothele yani, assembly GCA_039090855.1. Lineage (NCBI taxonomy): Eukaryota > Metazoa > Arthropoda > Arachnida > Araneae > Macrothelidae > Macrothele > Macrothele yani. The sequence goes on from CM077009.1 coordinate 8,403,569, forward strand.
TCCCTCTTTCAGTGATACGGAGGTATTTTTTATTTACTATGTTATTTAGTCATCACGCTTTTTTATCTTTTCGAACACACAAACACACAGGACACATTTAAAAACATCTAGACGATCAAAAATTCGTCATTTCTCAAGTATTATGTAATAGTATAGTGCGTTCTAGCACATGCATGCAATATTTACACATTCCGCGTTGCAACATCGTAGTTCTACACTGGTGTGCAAAAATTAAGGACGAAGAGGAGAAATTAGCATAACAGCGGAACGAGCAGGCAGAACGGACCGAAAGACCACTCAGGAGATAGACTAGGGTCCGGTACGGTAAAGCATGCGCATATATGCAGCTTGACGTTGGGGGGGGGGGGGGGTCGGAAGGGTATAAAGCACACGGGCGGTGTTCGCTCAGCAATTCGGTGAAAGCTATTGCACGGTGTACATCGGTTTGAACGACGTCGAGTTGCTGCCACCGTGTAATATGGCCAACAAGCAATCTAGTAGACGACATCTGGATGACTTTACCCGAGGTCGCGTCATTGGGAAGTTGGAAGAAGGTCGAAGTATGACTTGTGTGGCCGAGGAGTTCGGGATCGCTCACAGCATCGTTTCACGAGCTTGGAGAGCATTTCAAACTACAGGAACAGCTGTCCGAGAGTTTAGCAGTGGTCGTCCACGAGCAACCACGGCGGCGGACGGCCGGTATATTGATTGTCCTACAGGCGAGAAGAGACAGACGACAGACAGCGGGAGAAATCGCAAGGCACATGCGACAGACAACTGGACGTCCATCAAGCAAAGATCTTCGCTCTTTCCACGTTTATAAGTGAGTAACGGAAAAATTCTCTTTGGCCGCCACCGGGAGTCGAACCCAGGGTCTTTCATTTACGCGCCGGATATGCTTCCGCTACACCACAGCGGCCTCAAATTACTCCGGACTCACAACACATGCTAACTGCCAAGCCAATTTGGCAGGTTTCTTCTTGGAGCCCCGCACAATGCTGGGGATTCACCAAAGATGGTAAGCAGCAACTGAAGAAATAATTACTGTAGAAGGCGATTGAATAATTAATACAGACATTTAACGTGGACCAGGAGCATCAAACAAAGATCTTCGATCTCTCCACGTTTGTAAGTGAGTCACGGAAAAATTCTCATTGGCCGCCACCGGGAGTCGAACCCAGAGTCTTCCAGTTACGCGCCGGATATGCTTCCGCTACACCACAGCGGCCTCGAATTCCTCCGGACTCACACACGCTAACTGCCAAGCCAATTTGGCAGGTTGCATCCGGCGCGTAACTGGAAAACCCTGGCTTCGACCCCCGGTGGCGGCGAATGAGAATTTTTCCGTGACTCACTTATAAACATGGAAAGAGCGAAGATCTTTGTTTTACGTTCCTGGTCCACGTAAAATGTCTGCATTAACTGGACGTCCGTTATCGCGTTTTACCGTGGTCAGGAGGCTGCACAAAGGTGGTCTATTTGCACGACGACTAGTACGGTGTGTGCCATTAACGCCTGCTCATCGGAGACGGCGGTTTCTGTGGTGCCAGGAACACAGGAACTGGACACATCAGCAATGTGGTCGAATTCTCTTTACCGATGAGAGCCGATTTAGTCTGACGAGCGATTCTGGACGTATGCATATCTGGAGAGAGCAGGGAACACGCAATCACACCTCCAACATCATCGAAAGGGACCGGTTGGGAGGTGGCGGAGTTCTCGTTTGGGGCGGTATCATGCTTGGTAGCCGTACTGGCCTCCACATCTTCCAAGGAGGTTCAGTCACTGGTCTCCGCTATTGTACCGAGGTTCTCCTACCTTACGCGCGTCTGTTTAGAGGTGCTGTGGGTCCTGAGTTCCTCTTCATGGACGACAACGCTACACCTCATCGTACAGTGGCTATCGCAGAGCTGTTGGAGAGAAAAGATATTCAACACATGGATTGGCCCGCTAGGTCCCCGGACCTAAATCCAATCGAACACGTGTGGGATCTTCTCGGGAGACGCTTGGCAGCACGTCACCAGCCGCCAGCAACGATTCCGCTACTGCGATTGGCGCTACAAGAGGTATGGGCCGCGATGCCTCAACAGCTTCTTGACAACCTCGACCTCAGCATGGACAGACGTTGTAAATCCTGCAACGCAGTCAGGGGTGATCATATCCCCTACTAAAGACTGGATTTTTCTTGGCAGCCGCCTGTCACATGGACATTTCTGTCGTCTGTCCAGTTGTGCTCGAAGCTACCTTTTTCAATAAAGTGCCTTTGTATCCATTGGATTCCTTGTTTGGGCGGTTTTGCTCACTTGTTCCGCATATTCTTACATCTTGGGGATTCTATGGTATGATTTGAGTCGATGTGGAGCACTTCTGCACGACGTTACATTCGAAAAACCGTTTCGACCTTAATTATTGCACGCCAGTGTATGTTAATGAGAAAGTTTATGACTATTTTCTTCAATTATAGTTTAACAATTAAATGTCGCTTATTCGAAAGAACTTGAACCAAAGACCACAAGTGAAGGTAATCAAACAATGTAAAAATAAGTATTGCACCTTATTAGTATAAAATGTTCTACTAATCATAATAATTTTATACTCTGATGTCAAATAAGGCAAAAGTTCTGAACACTAATGGAAGATATATCATCGTCATCAACCACGCTCAAACCACTGCTGGATGAAGGTCACCCTAAGTAAATATCTTATATGAACCCAAAAATTTGTGTTTCCGGGTCATACATTGATTATTCACACCGAAAATTATATAGTTACAAATAAATATCTTCACTTATTCGATCGCTCTCTACCTCAGTTCATCTCTTAAATGATGTCTCGCAGCCAAGTATTAGTAAGAAGTATTTTAGAAGTATTCAGCCAAGTATTAAGTAAGAAGTATTTTAGAAGTATTCAGCCAAGTATTAAGTAAGAAGTATTTTTTATTTACTATATGTTATTTAGTCATCATGCTTTTTTATCTTTTCGAACACACAAAACACAGGACACATTTAAAAACACCTAGACGATCAAAAATTCGACAGTTCTCAAGTACAATAGTATAGTGCGTTCTAGCACATGAATGCAATATTTATATTGTAATGTTTACACATTCCGCTTTGCAACATCGTAGTTACGTTAATGAGAAAGTTTATGACTAGTTTCTTGAATTATAGTTTTACAATTAAATGTCGCTTATTCGAAGTATCTTCTACACTCTCAAAATATCTTCTACACTCTCAAAGTATCTTCTACGCTCTCAAAGTATCTTCTACAGTTTCCCAAAGTATCTTCTACCACTCTGGTATGAGTAATTCTCTTCCATGCAGTGCCGGAATCACTCGAGTTTCATTCACACATTTCCCACATGACCTTTTTCTGGATCCTTTCCTGTCCCTTGGTAGCAAGTCTAGTATTTCAGTTGTCTAACGGTGTGGTCAGTTCTTCTTGAAATATGTCCATTCCATTGCCACTTGAGGGTCTTTATTTTGATCCTGACGCCACCAACTCTCCTCAATTCCTGACCATGACTGCTTTCCTTACACTGTAAAAAACAAGTGGTGTGAATTGACGAAAAATTTCTGAAAATAACGTGCACCAAAGTAGGTGTCCGTCTTTTAAGGCGAAATCTCCGTTTTATCTGACTTGAGTATTTTGACAGAATTTACGTAGCCAGTAATTCCGTTTATTTTAGAAAAATCCATTCTGACTTTTTCGGTCAGTTTCTTTCCCGGCGTACTAAGTTAACGAGCCCTTCCTCATTCGTCTCTGGTGGGATTTGAACCGGGGTTTACTGAACGGGAAGCGCGTGCCTCACCGCTGAGCCAGAAATTATTTTAAGACCTCCGACGTGTTAGGTACAACTCAAATTGCTCGATTACAAAACTTTTTTTTTTTGTTATTATTGAGGGTTAATTAGTCATTCTATTTTCTGTTGAAGCTTATTATTTTTCTGAATACGTTTGCAATAATTATATTTTTTCTGTTACGCATTTTTTTCTAATTACGGATTTTTTCAGCGTGACTTTTCGAACAGAATGCTTTGTAACTAGACACCTTTTCAAACTGATAATGACTTTCCATTATCTTTCAGAAAAGTCAAATGTATTGCATTACAGTATTATTTCAAACTCCGAAAAACAAAATTTACTTTTACATAGCTTTTGTCTTAATGGGTCTACAGACTGGTTGGTACATAGATAATCAAACCTCAATTATTCCCTCGAATCATTCTTATAGGAATTTTTCCGTCATATGGATATGGGAAAAGTGAGAACAGCGGAACAATTTCTAAAATTCACAGTCTCTGAATTGCGGAACAGTTTCTGAAATCAGAATTTTCCTCTAACACCTCTTAGAAACGGCAATTTACCGTCAATGTAAGAAAGGAATTGCGGAAAGGTTTCTAAAAATTCAGAATTTTCATGGCATATGAAAAAATGTTTCTTCCCTTAATTTAATGGAAAAGGTTGTGTGAAAAATATGCTTCGTTAATTTACTAAAGGAATCGCGGAAAATGGCTCGTGAATTTCAGAAAATATTTTACAGTGTATCTTTCTTGGATACATAAAGCATGCACCTGTCCAAGTTTTTTTTTTTTTTTTCAGTCTTTTGCAGCCTCCGTATGTGTTTTTTAGTTAATGCCCATGTCCAGGGCCGGAGCGAGCTTTTCTTTTCTGTAAGGGCCAGATTTTAAATTACGTCCCTTAATGTTCAACCATTCCCGACTTCCACTCATATAGTACGCAGTTTTCATTTTCTCATACCTCCGTGATAAGAAAGTATAATGATCTTTCCAAAATCTCACTTTCCAGTTTTTGACATAATTTTATTAAAAACGTAAACACTGGGTAAATGCACAAAGTTGTAAATATTAAGTAAAAGTTACGAGAGCGCCGACAACACAGCGCTCCGTAGAAATGCAAAACCGGAACCCAACCAGCACAGAGCGAATGAGTATTAGGTAGTGAACATAACAATAGGAAGGTACTTTATGGGTAGGGCTTAGCAAAATTCCGTTCAAGCTTCAAGGGAGTTTTCTGTGACAGGGCACAAATCACTAGTTATCTCCCTACGGCGTGTTCGACGAACTAATGGAGGTTAAGCATACTCGCATATTGTTTTGTATGCTTCCATCCACTGCTTCTGAAAACTACTTTCATGCACGTAGCCTCGCTTCTCCTGATTCCCGTTTGACTTAATCATGTTTACCCCAATCGCTTTTACCCGAAATCTCTTTTACCCGAATTCCCATTTCACCTAATTTCGTTTGCCCTATTGTCGTTTCCCCTAAATCTCGTTTCCCCTAATTCACGTTTGCCCGAATTCCTTTACCCCAATCGCGTTTACCCGAAATCGCTTTTACCCTAATTCACATTTCGCCTAATTTCGTTTGTCCTATCTTGTTTGCCCGTATCAAGTTTGTCCTAATTTTAGTTAACCGAAATAAAACGGTGGGTCTTGATATTTCAAGAAAGTTCTTCTTTCCGTTCTTATTGATCATGTCGACCATCCCATGCCAGCAAAAGTGCAAAGAACTGCAAGTGGTTACTACCATTATGCAGCTAGTCCTTAACGCAGCCAATGTATTCGTCTCCTCCAGCTCTCCTCCCACACAGATAAACTATATAAATCGCGCAAAGCTTTTATTAAAGCAAGAAATAGTATTTATAATGAATGCCTTGGAATTGTAAACGCAGAAGGCCCACTTTAAGAGTTCTTAGTGTACTATAACCCCCCCCCCCCTCCGTACGAGACTAAAACTCCAGCTGTGAAAATGCCTTTTGTTAATTCGGTTCCATCTCAAGAATCAACGTTAGTCTATCATGCTCGAATGTTTCCTCATTTGCCACCACTAGTAATGGTATTTCATGGAAATGTCTGCCCGTACCTGTACTTCTTTATTAATGTAGCACATTTTCCGTATCTCGAAAATCGATAAACTATTAAAATAAAACTGCAAGTGGAACTTTTTTACACTTTAGATAAAAACGTTTTCAAGATTTCCCTTTCAGAGATACAGAGTATGAGCCAGGAATTTGATGGATTAAAAATGAACTTAAAAAAAAGTCGGATTAAAAATGAACTTTCAGAAGACAAAACTGATGTACAATGCTTTTTCAAAAAAATGAAGATTTTGCGATTGATGGGGAAAAGCTCAAGGTAACCGATACCTACATTCACCTTGGACAACAGATATCAGGCAAGAGTCACATTCATGAGGAAATAAATCGGCGTATAAAACTTGGCTATAGAGTCTTTGGAAGAAACAGTACAATTTTTAAGAGCAGTGTGGTATTTTGTCTTAAAAGAAAAGTCTTTAATCAACGCATTCTTCCAGTTCTTATACGAGATCCGATCAAAACGTTCCAAGACTAGGCCGATATGCAACAAAGTACTTACGTTACTTAAGTCTGGCTATGATTTCCCTCAAAGAAGTCTCCTTGGGCAGCGATACACATGCAGCTGCCAGCGTTTTTGACACTGTTGGAACGCTCACTGGAAGTCCTGTTCGCGAATCGTGTCAAGCACCGTCTGCGATTCGTACTGCATCTCGTTCACGGTTTCAAAACGGCAACCCTTGAGCTTCAACTTCATCTTCAGGAAAAGAAAGAAGTCGCAGGGGCCAAATCCGGTGAGTAAGGAGGGTGAGGAAGGGTATAGTCATCCTGTTGCGGCTGCAAAACTGGCGTTTTGCTAACGCTCTGTGAGCTGCTGCATTGTCGTGATGGAGCAGGAAATCGCCTCTGCACCGCTTTTCAGGTCGTTTGCGGTAAATATCCTCCCTAAGACGCCGCAGATCATTGCAGTATAAAAGGGCTGTGACGGTCTGGCCCTGGGGGGCGAATTCACGGTGCACAACCCCACGAATGTCGAAGAACACAATGAGCATGCTTTTGGTTGCGCTCCGGACCTGTAGGGCCTTCTTCGGTAGTGGAGATGCCGGACTCTTCCACTGTGACGACTGTTGTTTGGTCTCCGGCTCGTAACCGTAGACCCAAGTCTCGTCCCCAGTGATGACCGCGACAGGAACGTTGGTTCATTCACCACCTGCTGGCGAAGATCTTGACAGAGTTCGACACGGAGCGCATTTTATTCGGGGTTCAGAATCTTTGGCACAAACTTTGCAGCAATGCGGTGCATGTTCAAAACCGACGTCAGAACTTGCACTGTTCCGTATGAAACATTGACGATGGTAGCAATGTCTTGAATGGTTCTTCGACGATTCTCATGCACCAGTTTCTCTAATTTTGTCCACATTTTCTGGGGTTTTGCTCGTGGTCGATCGCCCTGACCTCTCGTCGTCTTCCAGTGCCGCTCTTGATGCGCGAGTGCCACTCAAAACACCTCGCACGACTCGTTGCTTTATTACCATAAGCCTGCCGCAACATTTCATGCGTCTCCGTTCCCGATTTGCCGAGTTTGACGTAGAATTTGATGTTCGCTCGCTGCTCTAGTTTGCAGTCCACACCGAAATCGCAGTTGTGTTCTGCACGTGGTCACCAAATATCGTGTAGCACAGCTGCCGATGTTCACAGAACGACGCCACTCGACACAATCACTCATGAAGGTGACTGCCCTCGACGGCTGGTCGCGCACCCGCGTACCAGCCGTCGAGCCATCTGTTGGCGCGCTACGTACCTAGCCTCGAAATTTTTGATCGCACTACGTATATGGGGCAGAGACATGGGCCTTAACTAAAAAAAGACATAGAAAGGCTGCAAACAACTGATAGAAACACGGAGAGATGCATGCTTGGTGTAACCAGGAGGAACTCGTGGATAAGGAAAATGATTAGATTGGAAAATATCATAATCAGAGTAAAATCCCTGAACTGGCAATGGGTTGGACATGTTGCCAGAAGAATGGACCACCGATAGGCAGCTGAAATTTTAGACTGAATCCCAAGGGACAGAGAGAAACCTTACCACATGGGAGATGGATGGATGAAATTCGAAAACATGCCGGAGTAACAAGGAGGAGGCAAATTCAAGACAGGAAGTTGTGAAAGAAACTTTGGGGAGACCTTCATCCAGCACTGGACTGATAATGGTTGGCAATGATGAAGAAAAATACAATAGAAGAATAACTATAAAGATATATAAAAATAAAAGAATAACTGTATCGAACAAAGAAAGATAGCTTTTCTGTATTAAAACAAAAAGTCTACGAAACTATTATCTGAAGTGTAAAAAATTCCATTTGCCGTTTTTCTAAAAATAGTTTTATTGATTTTCGAGATGCAGAAAATATGCGAGACTAGTAAAGAAGCACACGTTCACAGAGGCAACCGTTTCCATGAAATATAAATGGGAAAACATTCAAGCGGGATAGACTGACGTCTACTATTAATATAAATGTAGAACTGAATTAACAAAAGTCATTTTCACAGATGGAGTTCAGGCTCGAACGGGGTTGAGGGGAGGGAGGGGGTGTCTAGTACACTGAAAACTCTTAAGTTGGGCCTTCTGCTTCTGCGTTTGCATTTCTAGCGAATGCATTATTCTAGTATTTCTTTGCTTTCACAAAAACTAGATGTGACGGCTATGATGGCAGCGTTAAGGATTGGCTGCATAATGGTAGTAGCCACGTGCATTTCTTTAAATTTTTGCTGGCATGGTGGTTGACATCATCAACAAGAATGGAAATAAGAATTTTCTTGAAATACCAAGACCCACCGTCTTCTTTCGGTTAACTTAAATTAGGGCAAACATGATACGGGCAAACGGGAATTAGAGCAAACGAGATTTAGTGCAAACGAGATTAGGTCAAATGGAATTAGGTGAAATGGGAATTAGGGTAAAATATATTTCCGGTGAACGCGATTGGGGTAAACGTGATTAGGGCAAATGGGAATTAGTGGACCCGAGATTTAGGGAAAACGAGGTTAAGGCAAACGAAATTAGGGGAAATGGGAATACGGGTAAAAGCGATTTCGGGTGAACGCGATTGGGGTAAACGGAATTTGGGCAAACGACATTAGGGAAACGAAATTAGAGGAAACGGATTAGGGGAAACGGGTGTTCACCCTTTCATGCATACGAGTGGTTCAAAATCAGCGGCGGATTTACAGTAAAGCCTATGAAGCACACGCGAAGGGCCCTGCGATGCTGGTGGGCCTCAGAAACGATTATTTTCGTTTCCTTTTTTTTACGGTTTGCTTTTCAAGTTAAAAAAAAAAAAAAAAAAGCATAGAGTGAGAGTGAAAAAAAGCATAGAGTTTGCTCTTCTGAGTTTTGAGAGCATGTTTCGGCCCGAACTTGAAAAGTTTCATCTACAAGTATATTAATTTATTTGTTACGAAGATTTAATACAGACATGTTTAGGCAAAAATATTAAATCTTTCTTCGTAACATTTCTTTTGCCTCGTGTTTCTTTCTTTATTTGTCCTTAGAGCCTGGGAAAGTTTCATCTTTCCCTAGTCTAGAAATAAGGGATTTTTACAGAAAGCACCTTGCAGACGCATTTCTGATGCGTCCCCAATGTTATCACAATGGTGAAAGCCATTTGCAAACATCGCTTTTGTGAATTGAAGCTTCGTCCAGTGCAACTAGCACTTTTCGCTATCTTTATTACAAGAGTATCCGAAAGGTACGCGAGAAACGACTTATCTGAGATTTGAGTTTTGTTCAGATCAGATCATATGTAGAGAATTTTAGGAAGGGGGTGTCTGACCCCAGGTCTTAAACAACACTTAGAAACAGAAAGATAGAAGATTTGGGCTACAGTGCCCGATAGGAAAGTGATACGGAAGCGAGGTAGAAAGGGGGAGGAAGACGCCCTTATTTATTACCGGGGGGGCAGTACCCGGGATCAGACGGCTTAACGTGAACATCCGACGCACGGCGGATATTTAGTGGTTTCAGCGTTCATACCTGCTGGAATCGAATCTGAGACCTCTCCATCGCAATCACAAACGTTGCCCACTAGGCCATCCGCGGCCCGCTTTGAGTTTTGAATGCGATGCCAGCCTTTTAATCCGAGGGGATTCTGTGGCGAAAGGGTCGGAGGGTGGGGTCACTTCCTGGAAGGCAAAGGACGAAAAAAAAAAAAAAAAAAAAAAAAAAACACGGTGAGCAGGAGAAGAGAGAGGGAGTTGGTCCTAACAGGAGGACTACAGAGGTCCGTTGTTTTTCGGGCACGACGTTTTAAGCTAGCCAGGAGAGAAGGTTTTTCCCGACTGCGTGGGAGAGAGAAGAGGAGACCCTCCAAAACAGGTACCATAGGAGTAGAAATCTATCGTTTACAGAAAAAGGATAGTAAGGTAGGGAGAAGTTTATGGACAACCATACTCGAATAGATCACAAGAATAAATTGTTTTTAAAAGGTACAGAAGCATTTCATGAAATATTTTAGCGTCCTGCTCATTACTGTCAGCTCTTCTGTTGTTTCTTTCATGTTGGCATTTGTGTGCTGAACTCTAACTACCAACCCCGAAACGGAAGAGTCTATGATCATTCCTAACAACGTTAAGCAATTCTTTACCACTTAACATATTAACTTAGATGCAAGGTGATTAAAATTATTTTTTGACAGTAATATTACTTAATACTGCCCGACAATTGAGCCCAGAGATTGGGGGCTTATTTCTGGCAGATACATTTAGAATGAAAAGAACATATTGCTCTTTAATTCGGTATGTAATATGAACGCCCATATTTCCCTTAAAATTTTCCACCTATTCGGTCCATTTAAAGAGTCAGTCACAATATTGTTACCATACGAATAAAATGGTATTGGAGAATATGGTACCCATTTCCGCATTATCGTGCGGTACCCATTATCCGCTATGGGCCGAGGCCAAGAGATTTAGCGCTCCAAGACTAAAATCTTGTTTTTTACTGTCCGAAAGCCCACTAATTCACAAGTTAAAACCCACGTGTTGTAACGAGGATTACCATACTGTAATCCCGCTGCTTTGGAAAACTTTGGCAGATTATGAGGTACAATCTCAACTATGAATACTGGACACTCACCTAATATTACAGTTTTAGTGTTTTGTTAACTTCATATCTTTCATTGGTCGACTACTATCAAGCAATGCTTACGTCACTAAGTGACGTGACGTAAGCATACCGTTTATACCATTTGGTTCTTGTCCAGTCGGCAAATGTATTCACATCTGAAGACGATAGTTGCTGACTCGAAAGATCTCATGTATACATCAGGTTTTTAGGTAATGTTTTTTTAACCATTAAAGATTTTAATCGTGCGTAAGACGGCCTTTATTTTTCTACTGGTGAATATGGTTTTACGAGACACGCTAATCATTTTTGTCTATGTTCGGTTTCTTTAGGAGAACTATCAGTGGTGTAGAATCTGATGATATTCGACAGCAGATCCCACTCTGAATATGACATAAAATTCAGTGTTGTTTGCTTAAATACCTCGATTATAATAATTGTGACACATTTTTCTTGACGAAGGCTTTCTCACTTGTAATTTAGGCTATTTCACCCACATCAGGGTATTTTAAAAACAATGAATTTCGTCTTGATAGATATTGCAACGACTGTGATCCCACCGCTGACCACCAATGTAACGACAGTGGCCGAGCATTTATTAATTTTTATCCACGGTTATGCGACGTTGTCCTTGGCGCGAAGACTGTAATTTATAGGCACACACTTAAACACCTAGATAAGACACCATTCATCTGAAAAGAGGTTACAAGAGTGCTCTGACTTCACACGCAAACAATTTAATGGACTATGTAATGATACTGAATTCTATGTTATGTACATGCAAATCTGTTGTTGGTGGAGTGGTTTTTTATGGCCGAAATTTACTCCCGGTAAAGAGTTTTTGTGTTCTTAAATCTTACAGTTCGGTCCTTTAAAAGAAATCTATCAGTTCAGTTCACTACATGACGTAATTGCCAATTCACAATTTTTGTCTCAGTTCCTTAGTCATTATTTGTTTTTGGTCGTAAATAGATAAAAGTACTTACAATTTGGTGGTAACGATGATGTATCAAAAAAAAAAAAATAAAAAAAAATATGCATACTGCTGCTGCTGCCTCACAAGATTGGTGATATCACAGTCACCTGCACTCCAACAAATTTCATGTAAAACACTTCGATGCTTCTGCTCCTCGCAACGGTGTTGACCAAGCCTTCATGAGACGTAGTCAGACACACACAGCTTCACCGGAGAAACTTTCCCTCGTTGTCTCACAACCGCTGCGGTGGTTTTAGATAACGGCCAACACGTGGGTAGGAGCCCTTCGTAGCACTTTGCGAATCTCAATGCTGTTATACAACGTTCACTGACAACCTGGACATCTTCGAATCCTTTTGCCGTGACTTTATTTTGAGTGGTACTAGGTCCTTCAAATTTCAGCTAGAAGATTTCTTTATTCCTCACGAGTTGCAATGCAGTTATCATAATGCCCTGGCATCTTGCCATTCCGGCTGAGTGTAGTTCAGACTACGTCTTTTAGTCTCTTTCCGTCAGACTCCAAAACTGAAACTGACTCTTTTTTCCTTTGTCGTGAAACGCCCAAGCGCACCGCGGCATCACATACAAATAATACAAAGGCACAATGGTGTTTTAAAATATTCACCAACACAATGGACGAATTCAGGATTATATGCCGACCTCTTTCTTCATAAGTTATGCCCAACCCATTTTTAGCACCGATCTGCTTCAAAATGGAACTTTTAAAATGGTTTCATTTTCGCCAAGCATCCGCGCCTTTTTATGATTGAAACGCACTTAGCTAAATTGCCAAACAACCCATTAACTTAATGATAAACATTCGCAGGTGCAAACACATTCGATTCTCACATGGCAAGTCTATCGCTTGCTCATCGCTTCTATTCTTTCTTTCCAATCTTTTTTTTTTTTATGTAAATTCGTAACCCTGCAAAAATTCCAAAAATGATCAATTCGTAATTAATTTACTACTTCCACCACGTTTATTAATTCTATAATTAATGGCAGGGGGGGGAGGGTTGTAAAAATATATAGATTTTGAGCTATGGCAACAAGCCACAACCACTGAAACAGTCATATCATGTTCAGGAGAGCCCGAATTGGAAAGTATCCTGGTGTGGGGGGAAATAGCCGAAGGATGATTCAAAAGAAGAAATAAAGATGATTCTGTGAAGCCATCATTTGCAGTGACATTTAATTTTTTTCGCATGACAACGACGTCGTATCAAGTACACCATCATACCACTGTGAAAATAGTCATATCATGTTCGGGAGAGCCCAAAATGGAAAGTAGTCATACCGCTGTGAAAATAGACATATCCTGTTCGGGAGAGCCCCAAATGGAAAGTAGTCATACCACTGTGAAAATAGTCGTATCATGTTCGGGAGAGCCCAGAATGGAAAGTAGTCATACCACCCGTTAAAATAGTCATATCACGTTCGAAATAGTCCAAAATGAAACGTAGTCATATCACTGTGAAAATAGACATATCATGTTCGGGAGAGCCTAGAATGGAAATTAGTCATACCACCGTGAAAAAAATCATTTCATGTTTGAGAGAGCCCAAAACGGAAAGTAGTCATACCACTTTGAAAATAGTCATATCATGTTCGGGAGAGACCAGAATGGAAAGTAGTCATACCACCGTGAAAATATTCATATCATGTTCGAGAGAGCCCAAAATGGAAAGTAGTCATACCACCGTGAAAATAGTCATATCATGTTCGGGAGAGCTCAGAATGGAAAGTAGTCTTACCACCGTGAAAATAGTCATATCATGTTCGGGAGAGCCCAGAATGGAAAATAGTCATGCCACCGTGAAAATGGTCATTTCATGTTCGGGAGAGCCCAAAATGGAAAATAATCATACTACCGTGAAAATAGACATATGACGATCGAGCCCGAACTTGATACGACGTCGTTGTCATGCAAAAAATTTGAATGTCTCAGCAAATAATGGCTTCACAGAATGGTCTTTAGTGCTCCTTTTCCGAGATTTCTTTAAATATCACAGACAGTGTCGGTGATCTAGAATAATTTTGTGATCGAAATTTTGTACAATTTTTTTAAAGGACTCGAATAATAAGTTGACGTTCGTTATGCTTATAATTCCTATATATTAAAAGTACGTTCATCATTTTCATAAAATGAAATATTAGACAGAAAGTTTTTTAATACTTTCATTTGAACTAGAGTAAAACGGCTAATGTGAAAAATTATAATTTTTTAAAACTAAAAAGAAATTAGTTGGCATTTGCTATGTTTGCCCCTGAAATTAGCATGCCTATATATTAAAATACGTTCATCATTTTTATGAACAGAGATAATAGGCAGCAAGATTTTGGATACTTTCGTTTGAACTAGTATAAAAACGTGGGGAAGAAGAATTTAAAAAAATTAAAAACCAAATCTATAACTCTTTCAAACTAGATTTTTTACGGTTCCTCCCATTTCAAATTGCTAATTGGAATATTTTACTACAAGTTGAGGCGTGGAATGAAATATGATCCAGTTAACACACAGATTTCTTTCTTCTTTTTTATTTCACAGATCTCTGATTTGCGTTTAATGCTTTCCCACTGTCTGTAACAAAAATGAAACGTGTTGTGTCCCGGGCTCACGAGTGTAACGATTAGAGTTATTCTACCTGCTGCACTAAGCGCCTAATCAACATTTTGCTTGATCTCTCAAGCGGCCTGCACCAGTGTTGTTGTTGTTTCTGCTGCCATGTTTCCCATTGTTAAGCCATTAGCAACGCGGTCAGGTGTCAAACCAAAGAACGGTACGTCACTACAGAAAGAAGTCTTTCCATTGGACATTCCGTCGCGAACTCTCCTAATTGATTGGCTGTAGCCGTTACGCGTGAACGGCTTTTGTAGGTCCGCTATTCGCCGTTGTTGGGATGCAGGAAGTCACCGGAGTGGCTGTCGCCTTGCGGCCAAAGCTTCGGTTCTCAGATCAGCATAACGTTGCGCGTAAGAATCAGCTGAAGTTAAAACGTTATTTCGTAGAATGGGAAATCTGGCCTTCACGCGCTTTCACAATGCATGCCGACGTCGTGAAGCCGAAAGAATGTGATGATTACGATGCCTCATGTTTCTGTTACTCCGCTGCTAAACTTGAATTTTGTGATTTGACGTTAAAACTTATCCCAGCCTCGCATCAACTGACAGCCTGTTTTACATACAGTTCATTCCTGTGCGGACTTCGCTAACAGACACCTATGACACAGTCGCTCCGGCACGGATATGACGACGAGCCCAGGTATGTAAATTAACTGTCATCTTTCTACTGAATTTGGTTCGTATAGCAAAAATTAAACGTTGAAATGAAACAAAATTTCGGCAAGATTTAAAATCGATTGACCTATTTTTACAGTGCGAGACACAAATATGCCAAAAACACGATGGGCTGTTTTAATTTGTTACACGATTCACTGTAATATTTATTTTTTTTGCTGCAAAAATGGGGGGGGGGCTAATATGTGTGTGTGTGTGTGTGTGTGTGTGTGTGTGTGTGTGTGTGTGTGTGTGTGTGTGTGTGTGTGTGTGCAAAGCAGTGGTGTATCCAAGACTTCTTTATGGGACAAAAACAAAATATTGAAGATACAAATAAAACTATCCCGGAGAAAACATTTCCCAAAATATTGGGGTGCCATAAAAATACAGCCGCCCTATTAACGTAAGTTCCCAATTATTCATAAAATATATATATTTAAAAACATATACAAATATATTTAAAACTAAGCAGCCGATAACAAAGAAAGAAGGATCAAGTGATATCTCATGGGGCCCCGCGCCCCCATGATATATCACTTGAGGGCCCCCTCTCTCTGAGTGCGCCACTGATTCGAAGCAGCAAGAGTGAAAATATGCCAAATTTTTAAACAATAAATGGATAACAGAATTATGCAAAATCACCAACGTATGAAGTTTGAACCCAAGTTTACTTCGCAATTTTCAATAAATCTGACCTAGTAGAATTTAACAGATTTCTGTAGTTTTTAGGATTTTTTCCTTTATATTTCACACATCTTGGAAAGCATATTTTTTTCCCCTTTCTTTTTGCTCTTTTTACTACAGGCGTGTTTAATATTCAGAACAGGAATAAAAAAAAAAAGTTTTTAATGGTTTAAAGCCACTTGTTTCACATTTTAAATATTTTTCTTATTTTTTTTTTGTTTTCTGTTTCTGTTTAAATTGCAGCTGAACTAAACTTGTCTTGTTTACTCTTTATCATCAAAGGCAAATTTATAATAGTAGTGCTTAATATTTTCCCAGATGATGCATCATTAAAAAATCAATTATTCGCTCTCGATTGTCATTATAAATTAAGCACATTTTTTTGCACCGACTAGGAAAAATCATTCCTCTCATGAACTGTGTATGATATGTTCCTCACCAGCATTTGCCGGCCGAGTTATAGAAACATTTAAAATTGCAAAAGGAGGGCAACACTCTCCCAAAATTACATCTGCATTGTTTTCTTTCAATTATACATTTCCACAACTTTTCCATAAAATTCATTTCGATTTGAAAATGAAATTAAGAAAAGTGGTGTTTTCCAGATCTGCCGAAACTAAAGAATAAGGATTTATGAAAATTTCACATTTCCTTATCTGTCACGACAACTGGAAAAAAAAAAAAAAAAAAAAAAAAGAAGAAGAAGAAGAAAGAAAAATACACACATAAAGCCCCTGAAGAAAGTACACACTCGGTTAGCAGTTGACCTCCGCCCCAAAACACTCCTGGACCAGAGGCGTAGCCTGCAATGTTTTTTTTGTTTTTTTCATTTTTAAAGATTTTGGGCTTATTCCTACTTGGAGTATTTTTTCAGGGAGGCTAGCACCAAACCATGCCCCTCCCCCCTTCAGAAATTTCTGGTTACCCCACAGACCCGGACAGGTATATCAGAAATAAACATCCAATTACGTAATACTTTTTCTTTTTCTCACAGTGAAGGTAAAAATTGTCCAAAGTTGTAAAATAACGAAACAGCACGATTGTTATACAGGTGGCCATGATTTTACTTCTCAAATTACAGCTTAACTTATTGTTTCCTTGACGAGTTGATCAGGTAAACGATAGTTTCACCCGGTATAACAATATTTCCTTTCATAATTCATTTTTTTTTACTTCGTCCTAAATAATACATTACGCATTTCTGTTGTTATGCAATTTACAGTTGTGATTTTTAACCAAAGATGGGCAGAATTTAAAGCAGAATAATTGGTTCCTTGATTTGCCGGAAAATTTTGTAACAGTGATGAAACTCTTAGAAACAAAGCACGTGATCTCTTAAGTAATTCTGAGTAAAAATTGTACCGAAGAATTTCAAATGCTATCTGTGAATTGCTATCTGTGTTCTGAAATAACCTATACACAGAGGAACCAAAACATTATGACCACCTGCTTAATATAACGTTGGTCCTCCGCGTGCTACCGAAACAACTCTTACCTGGCGAGACATTGACCCTACAAGATTTCGAAAGGTATCTTGTGGTATCTGGTACCATCACGTTACCAGCAGATCCTTTAATTCTTGTAAGGAACGTGGATGAACCGTCGCAGATCGGATTTGCTGTTCCATCACAAACCACAGATGCTCGGTTGGATTGATGTCTGGAGAATTCGGAGGCCCCGGCAATTGTAACCGGGGCTTCCATATTTATAAGAAGCGAGATTCTGTAGCCATTTTTAGAGATAGTGAATTGTAGTAATTTTCTTTCAATTCCCGCCACTTGGATGGGAAGGGCAGCAACAGGCAAGGTACTTCTTTTCTCACGCGTCGCAACAGAGGAGGTGTTAGATTTATAATTTCGTCGATGTGAGAAGAATGAAACTGGACATTATTGCTTTTCTGCTGTCCCAAGAAAAGCGGCGAAGCAAGTAGACGGCCAATTGAGGAATCTTGCGTTTTTCGGAGAGGAGGCATCTTAGGGTGTGGCTGAGAGAACTCAGTGGCAGAAGGTTGACGAGGCAGGAGATCATTAGCGGGGGTGCAGTATCTTCGGGACGAAGGGAAGGAGGAAGGAAATGAGGCCGATGATAGAGTAGACGGAAAGAGATCATGAGCGGTTAATATGTAGAAAGAACGGAGATCAGGACAAGGCTTAAAGACAATTCCCCGTAACATTTGAATAAAAGTCTTCTTCACTGTAAATTTAGCCTCAGTCGATTCACTCTTCTATGCTTTGTATTGTATTTATCTGCTCCAGTTGGGATAATTACGGATTATACCACCGATACCGGACTTACTGCAAAGGAAGCATCAAACGAACCCTCCACACAGGGCGCTGTAATAGAACTCAGCACCAAGCCCTGTGACACAATACTTGGAAGTTTTCTTCCTGTTCCGCGAACCATTCTCGAACAACTCGGGGAGAGTGACATGGTGCATTATTGTGCTGCTGAAAGAAGGCATTATTATAGGGGAATAAAGTTGCCCTGAAATGATTTAGTACCTGGTATAAAGTGATGGACATCATAGTTTCTTGCACTTGAATGACTGGAGCCAAGGTTTCTCAGCAGAACATAGCCCAAAACATTACACTTTTTGCTGTCGTCTCACGGTGAATCTTGGTGTCAACACTTTCCCAGGTAAACGTGCAACAGGAAACAAGCTTCATCGGACCAGACGACCTTCTCCCAATCATCCAAGGTCCATTTTTTGATACTCACGTGCGCCCATTGTAAGTGTTTTCGACAGTAAACCGAGGTTAGCATGGTCACTCGGAGCGGCCCGTGGCTAGACAGCCCAATTTCAGTAGGGTTCAATGTATGTGTGTTTTGACACATTACTTCCGTCACCAGCATTAAAATTTCCCGCAAGCTACGCATATTTCTTCTGCTGGCGCGTATAATACGTGATAGCCTTCACTCACCTCTATACCGGCGATGAGCCGTGGTTGGCTCACATCTTGCTGGCGGTTCGTGATTTTCGGACTAGTTTTTGAAGTTACTAACCACGGCTGACCGTGAGAGCTTAACAAGCCTTGCCGTCTCGGAAATGTTTTGACCCAGTGGTTTGGCTTTTGTCAAAATCGCTTAAATCAATAGCCTTTCCCATCTGAAGAACAAAAATAACACTGATTAAGGAAGCAGCTCAGTACCAGGTGTTATTTACGGGTATCGTCAACTTGATCGAAAGGTCACTTGACCGAAAATCACTGGTCGAAAGGTACATTTCACCGAAGAGTCATTTGACTGAAAAGTTCATTTCACCGAAAGGTCACTTCACCTAAAAGTTCATTTCATCGAAAAATTCATTTCACCGAAGGGTCACTTGATTGAAAGGAGCATTTCACCGAAGGGTCACTTGATTGAAAGGAGCATTTCACCGAAGGGTCATTTGAATGAAAAGTTCATTTCACCTAAAAGTTCATTTCATCGAAAAATTCATTTCACCGAAGGGTCACTTGATCGAAAGGAACATTTAACCGAAGGGTCATTTGACTGCAAAGTTTCATTCCACCGAAAGGTCACTTCACCTAAAAGTTCATTTCATCGAAAAGTTCATTTCACCGAAGGATTACTTTACCTAAAAGTTCATTATGTCGAAAGATCATTTCACCGAATGGTCAGTTTACCGAAAACTTAGAATTTTGTTGTTAGAGATCTGTTGGAGTGTGATGCGGGTTTTTGAAAAACTGGCCACCTAAACATTATCGGGATTGTACAAAAAAACACACTTTTAATTTCTATGAAACACCTCCCCATGAGTAGGTTTTACGAAATATAAACATTAATCATAAGACCCAAATTTGTGCCTTTTTGTCAAATTTTAATCCTCCGAGCTCATATTCATAAGGGTTACATAGTAAATCAAGTAAATAATGTTCCACTTTTACTCAACCACACAACATTAATGTTTTGACCGTATGCCTAGATACAGGCCATTTTAACAGATTTAAACCCTACTCATATTCATAAGCATTACATAAAATGTTAAGTAACTTTTTATGTAAACCTTATGAACACGAGCACGCACGGTTGAAATTTGTTAAAGAAACCTACGCCGAGACCTTGGCCCTAAAATTGATTCTTTTTTCATGAGAAAAATGGGCAACATTATTAACTTGACTTTTTATGTAAACCTTATGAACGCGAGTTCGTACGATTAAAATTGGGTAAAAAGGCCAAAGATAAAGCCTAAGGACCTAAAATTAATTATTTTTGCCTGAAAAAGTGTGCAACATTATTAATTTTACTTTTTATGAAAACCTTATGAACATAGAGCACTGAACATGACTTTTATGTAAACCTTATGAAAATGATTAAAATTTGCTAAAAAGGCCTAAGGGACTTAAAATTAATTAATTTTGTCTTAAAACTAAATCTTTGCGTTCCCTGTGACACGGTTTGGAAATCAAAAGTGCAATTTTAGTACGATCCCTTAACTTTTCGGTGGTCTGTGTGCCGAACTTGCCCCATGCTTTAACAGATCCTGTAATGAAATCCAAAGTTTTCGATAAACTGACCCTTCGGTGAAATGTCCTTTCGATGAAATTAACTATTAGGTAAAGAGACCTTTCGGTAAAATGAACTTTTCGATCTAGTGACCCTTCGGTTAAATGTTCCTTTCGATCAAGTGACCCTCCGGTGAAATGAACGTTTCGATCAAGTGATCTTTCCGTGAAACAATCTTTTCGATGAAGGGATTTTCGGTCAAGTGAACCTTCGGTGAAGTAAACGTCGGGCAAATGAACCAGACCAGTTATTTACACCGTTTCATGACCTTCACACGCGCCGCTGTTTACCTGCAGTTTCTTCGATTTGCATAAAGAAGCGCTGGTTATAATGTTTTAGCCCTTCGGTGTAGAGGTCTGCACGGGCCTTATTGGTTGAGCCCGGACCGGCACAAGCCCGGCCCGTTTCAAATATTAGACGCTCGATCCGGCCAGGCCCGTGATGTGCCATTTGGTATATTTTTGTCTTTCTATTGTATTTTATTAAATTGTGGTAACTAAATAATAAAATATCATTAAAAATATTTAATAGAATATAAGCCTAAAATATTAACTAAACTTTAACAATTATCAAAGAATATAACCTATAAAGAGAGACAAAAAGAAAAGACTAAGCACTTTCAAAATCTCCTTTTCTCTGTACTAGCAAGTGATAACACTAGATAATTCAAATCCCTGTACAGATTAGGGATAAGAAAAACAATCGATGTCGTCCTACTCTCTCATTCCAACCCACACACGCACCCCTTCCCACATCACTGCAGACACCCCTCGTACCCCACTCTATATACACAACACACACACTCGCGTGGG
Organism: Macrothele yani; assembly: GCA_039090855.1. Taxonomy (NCBI): domain Eukaryota; kingdom Metazoa; phylum Arthropoda; class Arachnida; order Araneae; family Macrothelidae; genus Macrothele; species Macrothele yani. The sequence continues at coordinate 8,424,781 of CM077009.1, forward strand.
GTCGGATCTTTCTTGTTGTCAACAAGCCCCAAAGTAGTTTTATCATCTTAATACCTACAGATGGTAAAAACACTGTGAGTGCCTCTCCTTGCTTTTCAGATTACGCCCTGGACTATGTCATGGAAGTAAGTAACGCCAGCAAAACATTTAAACAGACCAGAAAACCAGAAAATACGACTTTTTTCTTTCTTTACCATTGCGATGAAAAGAATGGGTTGACTTGGCCGGGCCCGTTCCGACCCGGTTGTAAGTGTATGGGAAAAAGCCCGGCCCGGTCCTGCCTCGTTGCTTTGTCCTCTAAACTTAAAAATGCCCGACCCGGCCAGTGCAGACCTCTACTTCGGTGTTCTTGTATTTCACAGATGTGTTCTGTGAAATAAGATTTACTTTTCGTAAGCCAAACTTTTAAATGAAACTCCATGTTACTCAGTCAGAATGTGATCATTTCACAGATTTCTGAAATGTTAAACGCTACTGTTTTGTCCGTTTTCATTTTGAACTATTGAATGATTTTATATTACACGCAGGTTTTGTGTTGTTAAAAGGGATTATTTTTCACCGTTTGAACTGTTAAACGAGACTAGTTTTCGCAATTTTGAACTGCCGAGTGAGGAAGTTTTACTCAGTATTCAATTGTTAAATTACTCTGTTTTGCACATCTTTGAACTGCTAGATGATTTGAACTATTAAATCAAAACATTTTTAAACAATTAACTATTAAATCAAACTACTAACTCTTACACAGTTTTGAACTATTAAATCAAATACCGTTTCACACAGTTTAATGCTGACAAAATATGATTATTTGACATAGCTCCGAACTGTTGAATGAGACTATTTTATATAATTTTTACTGCTAATGAAATAATTTCACAAGGTTTTTGAATCATAAGCGGTACTGATTTACACAGTTTTGAATTGTCGGAAGAAACCATTCTACATAAAGTTTCAAACTGTTAAATGAAAGTGTTTTACACAGCTTTGAACTGGTAAAAGCAAACTATTCTACACTTCTTAGCAATGAAATCATTCTACAGAGTTTTGAATTGCTTAAAAAGACTATTTTGCGCAGCTTTGAACTGTCCATTGACGTTAAATTCTAAGGGAATTTGCTCCTTTGATTTACAATAGCGTGGTGATTACCTTAAATACCGCAATTTTTAGTTCATTCTATTCATAAATCCATATGTAAAATGTGCTTGCCCTCCTTACTTTGAAAGTAAATGAATGACATTTTTTTTTTTTTTTGGAAGTTTTTTCTGTCCTACAGAAAAAATATCGAAGCTGGTCAAAATTCATAGGTGATTCTATAGCATATGAAATTTATTTGGTGAATATATTTAATTTTGATGATAAAGAGAACGTTTTTATATTTTTTTCGTTCAATTCGTTTAAAAAATTCTTTCCGCGCACCATAGAGCATCAAGTCATAACTTCCCCAAATATATATTTTTAAAATATAGAATCTTAAAATATGTGCATTTTCATCACAATCTGCATGTAGGAAGAATTTGACGAGCTCTTATTAAGATGATTACGAGCTATTAGAAGTCTTTTTTGGGTTATACGAGGCATTTCCTTATTTTTCCTGAGCAATGTTTCGTAAACATTTGCATTTTGCTTGCGGTATCATTTTGTATGGAAATTTTAGCGAAAATACACAGCCGGTAATTCAACGTCGAAATTGCAGTACTGGAAAAAGAGTCCCTCTATGACCCATATATTAGATATTTTCGATAGTTATGTATAATTTAATTAAAAAGGGTTAAAATTCGCTTTGCATTTTCACTCTGCCAAAATGAAACATTTATTATGCAGAGTGATTTAATTAGGATTTTGAAAGAAATGGCGGAAAAGTAAAAAAAGAATGAAGGAGAAGCAGAAGTGGAACAAACACGAAGAGTGAAAAATGAGTATAGAAGAAAAACTAAAAATCTTTACTAAACAGAGAGATAAACATAAGTACGGAGTAAGATCCAAAAGTTCGGGGACACTGCCTACCCGTGACAACGCAAGTATGTAGTTAAAGTTACGGGATCTGAAATGCCTCCCGCCATCTCTCCCCTCCGTAGTCAGAATGGTTTGGCCCATGGAAAGGGATTGGAATGCGCGCGGAGACGTTTGCTGCTGTGGTTAGTCGTCTGTGTTCTGCGATGCGAGAAACATGGCTTTTGAAGAGCAACGTTGTCACATTAAATTTTGTCAGAGTTTGGGTAAAACAGTTGCAGAGACCTTAGAAATGCTTTCGAAGGTGTACGGTCACTCCACGATGGCAAGACCGAAGGTGTACAAGTGGTATCGACGTTTCAATAAGGGCCGAGAATCCATTGCAGATAATAAGCGCTGTGGTCGATCTGTGACTGCACGGAGTGAGGAAAATATTACGATGGTGGCGCAGTGTGTTCGTCAGGATCGTCGCGGAACCATTGAGGAAATCGCTAACGCAACTAATTTATCGGAGACCACATGCCAGCGCATTTTGACAAAGGATCCTAGCATGCACCGAGTGTGTCAGCACATTGTCCCTCCCCTTTTGGCCTCCGAATAAAAGGATGAACGGATGCCGATATCTGGCGAATTTATCGACAAAGCCGATAGCGACCCTATGTTTTTGGATAACATCATCACAGGTGATGAAACGTGGTGCTACTTGTTTGATAGTCAGCCGAAGCGTGCTTCTTCAATATGGAAATCACCGTCTTCTCCACGATCAAAGAAATTCAGGCAGGATCGCAGCAACGGGAAAAGTAATGCTGGAGGTGGTTTTTGATTCTCACTGTATTGTCCATTCTGAATTTATCCCTGAGGGAACAACAGTTAAGAAGGAACGTTATCTGGACATTTTAAGTCGCTTACGGGAGTCAATCCGCCGTAAACTGCCGGAGATGTGTGGCGAAGTGGACAATGGTACCTTCTCCATGACAACGCGCCTGCACATCATCGGTCCCTACTGGTCATGAAGTTTCTCGCCAGAATTCGTACTAATGTGCTTCCACATCCCGCGTATTCGCCCGATTTAGCCCCCTGAGATTTTTACCTCCTTACACTGATGAAACAAATCTGCAGGAACGTCGTTTTGTGTCAACAAATGAGGTAAAAACAGCAATGCAGGAGGCAATACGAGGAGTTGCAACACATGGCATTCAGCAATGCTTCCAGAAGCTTTACAAGCGCTGGCAAAGGTGCATCGTCGCCCAAGGGGATTATTTTGAAGGTGGTTGTGCATCGGCGTTTTAAAGTATTCAAGGTAAGGAACTATACTCCAAATCCCCGAACTTTTGGATCCTACCTCGTAGAACAAAACATGTACTGCAACGAACAGGAAAACCAAATTCATTGGATCGATATCTAGCAGGATTGATCAAAAAAATTAAAAGATCCAAGCACCTTGGTTTGATGTCGGTGAAGATGGAGATCTGAAGGAAGAAGCGAACGGCAAGGCGCAAGGAAGATGGAATAACTTCATCATCAAATGTACTGCATAACAGAAGTATGCTAATAAGGCTCAAAAGTTGTGGTTCAAAGGCTGAAGTACTATCAGCAATGTGCACAGTACTGAGTATTGGCCAATCATAAGACGTTTGGAGAAAAACTTAAAGGTTGCTGAAATACAGATACTGACGTTGATATGTGATGTCACTAGAAATGACAGAATTAGAAATGAGAGAACAAGGGCAACAGTTAAAGTGACAAAGTTTCAATGGTGCTCAAGAAGCAAGACTGTGGTGGTATGGTTATATTTTAAAGACGAACAAGGAATGCGTCGCCAGCAGAGTTATGAATATACAGCTTGGAAAATAAACTTGAGGAAAGGCGAGGCGGAAGTGCTGCGTTAACAACTGTATTAAGCAGAAGAAACTATAATAAACAACGAGTTGAATGTTACATTGATACTGAATTGCCACCGGGAATATATTGCAAAAGTAGGTCTCTTTATTATCATCTTACAGTCAGAAAGTAGTAACTTCATGTCGCCTTCATGGGTGTATTAGCAAGGATAGCAGCTCCAAAGCATTTCCTATATAGAGCAATCGAGTACTGTATGCTAGAGTAGCCTTTTGTAGCTAAGCGTTTCTTTGATTTATTGTACTCAACTGTGTCTTAAGCTTTCGGCAATCAGTAACACGACGAACGAAAGTGATCATAGAATATGAAATGATTTTACAGTTCTCGCGGCGCCAAATGCCGTTTTCTCCAAAACAAGGAATAGCGAGGGGGGGGGGGGGTCCGATGAGAAGACATCCGGTAGTCGGGCACAGAAGATTTTTGGTAACGAAAGAAAGCGATCTCGACTCCTGAAGTCTTGGGGATTCGAAATGAAAGAGAATGAGATGGTGTATGGAAATTATGGAAATACAAAGAGGATGATCAGGAAAGCAAATGAGTAGCGAAGTAACCATAATGAGCAACTCAGAGCGCCATAAACAGTCGCCCGACCGCAATTTAGGGCTACCGCAAATGGTATAGTGGTCAGAGCTTTTGGCTGTCACGAAAAGGACCTCGGTTCGATTCTGGGCAGGTACAAACGTCCGAACAACTGAATATCTGCCGTGCCTCGGACGATAACGTTAAGCCGACAGACTCAGGGTACGGTCCCTCCGGTAATAAAGTTAATGGGGCCTGTTCCTCCCTCTTTCTACATAGCTTGTGTGCGATTTTCCTGTCAGGCACTCTAAAGCCCAAATCTCCTAGATTCCTACTGCTAACGGTTGTTTAATACTTGGGGTAAGACACTCTCTAAAATTCTCTACCTAAATTTTTAATTTAAAGCCGCTGGTTCCAGGGAAAGAAGAGAACCGATGCCGCAAAGCAAACACAGCATTCATGTCTCATCAGTATTCGAAGCCAGACCCATCTCGGACGAATAGTCATAAGCCAGCTCTTGGGCAACTGGGGAGGCATTAGCTGACAATAAACTGGTTGTTTACGTAATTATTTCCGTTTGTTCCTTCGTGATATATTTTTCTGTTAATATAAAAGGTGCATCGAACCCAAAGCGGGAAAAGAAAACCCCGCTAACATGACATAGGAGAGAAAATAGTGGAGAAAGATAGAGAGAAACCAAACGCGCAGAGGTAGAACTAAGCAACTTGCAGAAAAAAGGTCACACGTGCACACGAGCTAATTACCTAGTTTACATTTAGTAGAAAAAGAGCCTCTGTTAAATGATCCTGGTCTGAAAGATTTAGCTTCGAACTGTATTTGTGAGTGTGTTTGTCATATTATTCAGCGGAACTGTCGACTTTTGTACATGTTGTGGTTTGTCAAACTGCGCGTTGCTCTTGTGCTCCAGAAGCTACCACATACTGAGCTATTTGTTTCGCACGACTTATGCATCACGAATATTTTTGATTAAGACTACAGCTTTAGCATGGCTGATGCAACTGCTAACAGCTATCTGTTCGCGGCTAAGGATGCTACTCTTAAGACTAGCGGCTAAGGATGCTAAGATTTAAGAGTAGCATCCTTAGCCGCGATATGTTCGCGGTTAAGGATGCTACACTTAAATCTTAGAAGGACTTTTAGCTAAAGCTGATAGCACAGTTGCAAATATTTTATCTTCATTGCTACCACAAATGCCCTCTCACTGGTATTCACTTTATCGAAATAGAAGCGTAGATTTTTTTTCTGAGGTGTAGCAAACACACCCTTTTTTGATTACTCGACTAGGTCACCCCACTTATAAATTTCACTATATTTGGTTAAAATTTGCTGTGTCTATTTCGTTAAAGATGGAGCTTTACATTTTCTACGAATGTAACTGGTTTCGGACGAGATATGCTGTCTTTTGTTTTGGAAACTGGTTCTCAGTAGGCGGCCTGCGGGCCAAATGAGGCCCTCGAAGGATGTCAGTCTGGCCCGAGGTAAAAAATATGTTTATCAATATTTATAATACGTAAAAAACAGAATAAATATTTTTATTTGATTTGTTTTTGTGGATTATAACCTATACTCCAGATTTTAAACATATTGCCGAAGGACATCACCTCTATTATTATCATTAATTTCTTGATGACTGAATTTCAATTTAAAATATTTGTAATTTTACGTTAATAGAAGTAACTAATTTGTGAAATATGTTACATTTTTTTACATTTGTTCGCCATGCGAGGTTCATTTTATAATTTTCGCACTACCTTTAATAAATCTCAAAATAAAAATAATGTTTATATCAGTATCAGGGAACACATGTAACAATGGTCTCAAACTCAGACCTTTGGAAGGGCCATTTTCCAGTTTTGAAGGAACTTAGAAAGCCGCATGAATATTAATAAATGTCTTACGAATAAATAACAACTTTACAAAACTACTCCAATGGCTTGGCACTAGGGTGGAATATTATTTCTAATTATCGGTAAATAGAAAAAACAAATGCGTCATTCATCAATCACTGAAAACAATCACTTTTACGTAACAATTATTTTCACTTAAAATCTTAAAGCAATCACATTTTACCAACTGAATGTGGTACATGGTACAGAAAATATTACATGTTCTGACCAGAAACTTGGGCTCGCTTTTCTGTCACTAACTTATCTACATTTGGAGAAATATCCTTTGAACGTGCTACTTTTAAAAGTGAGCATAACTAACTGACTCTTATCCTATTCCTTTCAAGACATTTTACTTGGTTCATTCCTGAAAACAACTGTTCACATGAGTATGTCGTTCCGTGCAGCTAAGTTATGAATGTTTACGAATTTGTCCTTCGAAACTAACTGATAAAACTCTGTTAGATTACAGCTGTTGAATTTTTCTTTTAGGAAAGAATCATACTAAAAGTCTATTAATCCAAGCTGAAGTTCTTCAGGCGCGTTGTTATCATTATAGAAAAATGGAGACTTGAATATATTGAAAATGCTTTCCATGTCTATGAAACATTCAAACCGCCAGTTGAAATCCTCTTTTAACATAGCTATCTTCGTAGAAAATTCACCAAAGTTGATTTCTTCTTCTTTAAAGTGGGAAAGTGAGCAAGATTTTCTGCACTGAGCTGAGCTTCCCAAAGCTAAAGTTTCCTCCAAAATGTGTTAACATTATCAATAGTATCAGTGACTAGCTTATTTTGGCCTTGTAGTTTGATGTTCAGATCGTTTAAATATCCAGTTATATCTGTGCTGAATACTAGATCATGTAACAATTTTGAATCATTAAAAAGCGAGACGTCTTAATCTTTATTTTCAAAGAACATCTTTATTTTATGTCTCAAATCCCCAAAAACTTGTTACTTTTAAAGAGCATGACTTTGCTAAGCGTTACTATGTTTATATTATATTTAATGTATTATACTTGAAAAAAGGGTGATTTATTTTTGATTTGTAATTATTCATGCGGGCCACAAAGCAGATGGCGCCGGGCAGCGAGTTTGAGACCACTAATATGTAACTTATGTTTACCAATAAAAGTGTTCACACCCAGTGGCCTAGATCCACGAAAAAAAAAAAAAAAAAAAAAAAAAAAGAATGTGGTCCCTGGTGAAAAGTAATTAAAAACTAGTGATTTAAGGTTTCCTTCATTCCCCCATCTTGTTTTTTTCTTTTGCTGAAGTATTTTCCATTCATTGTAATTATATAGCATTTCCAAGAAACAAAAATCGTTTGGCTGCGAAGACCAAACCGTATAATTTTTTGGCCTTTTTCACTTTAATTAAACTAAGTGGCTGTGTGTATGTTCCCTCGTGTTTGTTGTTGTTGTCTGGATTCAAGGAAGGGGAGTGGGAAAACAATGCAAACACACATTTCAGTCATTCAGAAATAATTCAGTAAGCTCTGTGATACACTTACATTGAGCTACGTCCAATGAATGGCATGCGTCAAAATTACCTTACACTGATTAAACACTTCATTGGGGACATTTAAACCGTGGTACGTCTTTCCTTCCTTTATTTTTTCTAACATTAACGATCCATTCTTCATTAATTCTGAAGTTTAGTATGCAGTTTGTTTTTCTAGTGCAGTTTCTTTTGGTAAGGAAGAACATACACTGACGGAAAAAAAAAATCACACCAAGAAGGGGTTGTGTTAGATAAACGACAGTTGGTAGGCTGTGAGAGTACATCTGTAAGATGACGTCTATGCAAATTTCGCGCTCGGCGCATACGTGTGGCGCTAGTAGCGCCCCTCGGAACATGCAAAGCAGGTTTGCTGTAAATACGCGCTGTAACGTTCGTGAGCGTTAGTTATCGTTGAGATTCGACGTAGTGTGTTGATGTTAGTCAAGAATGCCTTTAAGAAGACGAAGAAGCCATTATGAACAGCTCACGGAGTTTGAACGAGGTCGTGTAATAGGGCTACGAGAAGGTGGATATTCTTTCCGCAATATTGCAGAACGACTTGGCAGGAATATAGCTACTGTGCATGATTGTTGGCAGCGGTGGTCAAGGGAAAGTACTGCCTCAAGAAGACCGGGTTCCGGCCGGCCACGTGGCACTTCTGAAAGGGAAGACCGCCGTGCACGGCGTATGGCCGTGGCGCATCGTACCGCGTCTGCGGCAGCAATTGGAGCTGCAGTTGCCACCACAGTGACACAACGAACTGTTTCAAATCGGTTACTTGAAAGACAGCTCCGAGCCAGACGCCCTGTAGCGTGCATTCCCCTTACTCCAAACCACTGCCGTTTGCGACGTCAGTGGTGTCAAGCTAGAGCTCATTGGAGGACGGAGTGGAGATCTGTTGTGTTTTCTGATGAAAGCCGGTTCTGCCTGGGTGCCAGTGATGGACATGTGTCGGTTAGAAGGAGGCCAGGTGAGAGCCTGCAAGCAACCTGTCTGCGGCCGAGACACACTGGACCTACACCTGGAGTTCTGTTCTGGGGAGCAATTTCCTATGACAGCAGGAGACTCTCGTAGGAGACTCTCAGGGTGCGTGGTTATCCCACGCACCCTGCGGCACAGTTGTACGTCGGTCTGGTGATTCAACCTGTTGTGCTGCCATTCATGAACAGCATCCCAGGGGGTGTTTTCCAACAGGATAACGCTCGCCCACATACAGCTGTTGTAACCCAACATGCTCTACAGAGTGTCCACATGTTGCCGTGGCCTGCTAGATCACCAGATCTTTCACCAATCGAGCACGTATGGGACATCATTGGACGACAACTCCAGCATCACCCCCAACCAGCATTAACCGTCCCTGTATTGACCGACCAAATGCAACAGGCATGGAACTCCATCCCACAAAATGACATCCCGCACCTGTACGACACAATGCATGAACGTTTGCGTGCTTGCATTCAACATTCTGGCGGTTACACCGGTTATTAATGTACCAGCAATTCACATTTAAAATGGCTCTCCTCGCGCTTACATTAAGCTGTGATCTTGAAACCTTAATCGATTAAATATGTTACCTATACAAATGTATTGCCGCCATTTCATTCCTCTACAACTATTTTTTCGTGGAGTTGCGATTTTTTTTCCGTCAGTGTATATACAATTCCCACATGTGTAACCTTGTATCGTAATCTTGTTATTTCTTCTACTACAGGTTAGCTGTAATAATGATCTATAAGACTTGCTTTTAGGGATTCCAGAGCTCCTTTCACTGGAACATTGGTGAACATATAGATACCATATCAAAAGATAGAATAAGTTGATCTTATTCTATCTTTTGATAGAATAAGATCAAATATATAGTTATATATATATAGTTAAGCTATGAATGTTTGCAGTAGCAACTATAAGAATAAGATCTATAAGAATAAGATCAAATATATAGTTTTAATATATAGTTAAGCTATGAATGTTTGCAGTAGCAACTATTATCTTAACGTTCCGTTTGTTTTCCTGTAAAACACTAATTTCTAGCTTGCTAGGTTTATGTTAAATTCAGCTATTAGCTGCACTGTAATATTCTTACGGCTCATTGACTTAGCCTTCTGACTTGAAGCTTCTCTCTCGATGCACCCGGATACCTTCAATTTTCGTGCAGCTGAAAGTCTTAACTAGCCATGAAAGAGCTAATTACGCACTTCAAGAATCATAACATCCAGGCAGAATCATAAGAAGTATGTACTTATAAGGTTCACTATACGTTATAGGCTCTACTCAAGTAGTATGTAACTTTTTAGAAACTTCGCTCAGTCAACGATAATTTGTTCACAACAAATATCCAAATAGTACAATCATCCCTACTTTTGAACAATCAGTAGTATATATTAAGATAATACAACGTGGTTTGTCACAAATATTTATTTTTTCAAGTCGACCATGGTTTCGCTGGGTATTGACTTAGCTTCATCAGGAAGAATGGCACGTAAATATTCAAATTGTATATGATATCATAAATGGTGTTTACAGTCACGAGTTTTGGTTAGTTGCTTCCACGCGCTTGATAGAAATTTGATGGATGGCATGTCATTAACAAGTTGCGAAGACTTCTGATATACTGTATATGGAAAGCTTCCAAAATATCAAGTTTGGTGGCTGAATCTGGCTTGTCAATTAGTTTTGCTTCTTCAAAGAGAAATTTATGGTCCTTTTCGTAACAGTGTTTAGCCATCGATGACTTCTTTAGGTCAGAGTTCCGAATGTAGGTCTTGTGCTTCTTCAATCGAAAACTCAAGGCTTACGGGTCTGTCCTATATACGAAGCGCCACATTCACATGGAATTTGATAAATTCCCCACGAGTTTTGTCTTCAGCATAGTCCTTTGATCCTAAAAATTCATTTTATTTATGGGTTTAAAATTCACTATAAAATAAAAGGTTTTGAGAACTTTTGAAATTTTGAAGGCAATGTCACGGGAAAATGGAATAATGGCAAAATTTCTCTCGCAATGGGTGCATCACAGGAGTTAACGTGGAGATAGGCTTCGGTTTCCGGAATTTTGTTAGAGCCTTGCCTATAATGGAAGGGTTGTATCCTCGCTGTATTGAAACACGTTTAAAGAAATGAAGTTCTTTTTCCAAACTATCTTTATCTGAACATATATGTATCTCGCGATATACGCAACTGTAAAAGGAGCTGAGTTTTTGTTGCCAAGGCTGATTGGATATGTCATGTGGAGGTGAGAAAACAGCGAAAGGCTTCCCATAAATTGTGGTTGTGAGGGATCCATTTGAACGAGTAACCAGGACGTGAAGGAATGGTAGGCATACGTTTTTTTCAGTTTTGTAACTGAATTGAATGTGGGGATCAATGGAATTCATAAGTTTGACTAATTCCGGAATTTCAGAATGTTTTTCCTTCCATAGAACGAAAGTATCGTTTACATATCGTATCCATAAGTCAAATTTCACGAGTTTGAAAAGTTTTTCTTCAAATTGACGCATGTAGATTTCACATAATGTAGGTGACAGTGAGCTGCCCATGGCTAGACCTTCCGTCTGTTCATAAAACGTTCCACGGAAAGTGAAACTGTTACGTGGACATTTGCATAAGTTTACGGAAAGTAAAACTTACGCAAATGTCCACTAATCTTGTTATTTCTTCTACTTCAGGTTAGCTGTAATGATGCTCTATAAGACTTGCTTTTAGGGATTCCAGAGCTCCTTTTACTGAAACATTGGTGAACATAGATACCACATCAAAAGATAGTATAAGTTGATCTACTCAGGGGTGTAGTTTGAGTTGATTGGTAAACTCAATAGAAATTTTCACAGATGTTTCGTTTGGAGTGGCCAAGGTAGATAATTTTGAAGATAAGAACTTCGATAACTTATATGCTGCTGTGCCTATATTACTTATTATAGACCGGCAAGGAATGCCAGACTTATTAACAAGGATGCAAAAGACATCGCATAGTCAGTCGAAAAGAAAGTGGTATTTCCTGCGTTTTGGTCGTTTAGTTCTACTCAACCGCTCATTTTGTGCTGCTTTATTTTCGTGGTTTAAAGACTTACAGCGTTTCAACTTCTAAGAGTTGTAGTTTAAAATTGTTAACTAAGTAGCTAACTGATTGGTTAATGTTCTTAAATAGATAGCTTAGCAGCAGCACACAAATCATACTTTGCAAACAAGTATCCAACAGGCCAGGTAGGAAGAATCATATATTGACTTTTATTATTTTTCATTTTTGGTCGGAGGTTTAACAACCACCGTGAGAAACTCAATGAGCTATAAGCAGTCGCCAGACTTAATTTAAGGTCACTGGTTCCAGGGAAGGGAGAGAGCCAGTGCCGTAAGACAACCACAACATCCATGCCTCACCGGGATTCGAACACGGACCCATCTCGGATGAATGGTCACAAGCCAGAGGTTAGACCACTGCGCTCGCGTGGAGGCACTTTTATTGTTCCACCCACGTGAAGTTCCAAAATAACAATATATTTTACAGCTACAATATAATCTTGCTATCATCACACAGATACCAATCGTATATCAATGACACTTATTTATTGATCACAGATATATCAACAGGCTTTATCTCCTATCGCAATATCCACGTTTAATAATCTATTAGCAATCCTTGGAGATCTCTACAACTACAATACTTCAACTATCTCTCGTTTTACATACAACTTCGTTACTTTATTCTGCTATGATACACTGTCAGTTTTAATTTTAAAAGCTATCCGGGAGAAAATGTTTACCCAAGGAGTTACAGAAATTTACATAAGAAAACAGAAACTCAAAAGGAAGGTTAAATACTTCATATATTTCTTGTGCATCGAAATCTAGAACTAGCAAATAAATATTTTAGGAATAATTTTTGCGTACTAGAAATTAGTGCGAAGTGCGTCTTGAAAATGCTTTGCCTACTGACATCAAGTGTGATTCTTTCAAAATTCAATGGAGTGGTTTGTTCCTTCCATTTTTTCCCCAGCCACTGCAGGAAACAGCTTTTCTCATCGAGTAAATCACCCAAACTGGTCTAATGTGTCTGCGAAAGAAATGTAACAGCTATTTTAAGACTTGGCTCAGAATGAAAATACTTATAAAACTTACGAGTTAAATAAATTTAAATCAAAGCAACGCAATAACATTGCAGCCAATTGGAGAAACAAAACTGAAAATTTGGAATTGGTGAAGTGCTTCAAGTAATCTTCAATTTCTCTTTTTTTAAGGGCTCCTCTTTCCCGAGAATAGATGTATTAATACATACTTTTGATCCCAGTCTACAGCGGTGCGTGTATCCTGCCGAAGTGTAAGAGTATTAATTTCATCAGTTTTTGCTGTTACGCGGTTCGTTCCACTTAACGTCATAAGTAGCGATCAAATGCTACGTTGTTAATAATTTTTTTTTTTTTTTTTTTTTTTTTGAGGTTTAACGACCACCATGAGCAACTCAATGGGCTATAAGCAGTCGCCCGTCCCTAATTTAGAGTCACTGGTTCCAGGGAAGGGAGAGAGCCAGTGCCGTAAGACAAACACAACATCCATGCCTCACCGGGATTCGAACCCGGACCCCTTCCGACGAATGATCAGAGGCCAACGCCTTAGACCACTGCGCCACCGGGGCGGCACGTTGTTAATAAAGAGCACTACGTTAGAACATTTATGAAATGGTTCTATATCTTTTAAAAACAAATTCTTCTTCTCTTCTATTGGCGAATGGTTGTCCATCGGCTTATCCCTATCTTAGTATCCCTTTTTCGCAAGCAATATATTTCTACTCCCTATGATATCTGTTTTCGACGATTTTCAACGCCTTTCCTTCGCGCGGCCTATTCTCCCGGAGAGCTTAAAACGACGTGCCCGAAAAACAAGGTACCCCTGGTCCCCTCAGTGACCATTTTGTTCGTCTCTCCTCCCGCTGACTGTCCCTTGCTCCTCTTTGTTCCCAAGAAAATTAAATTCAATCCTCTCGCTCCAACAAACACTGCGTTATCTCCGAAGGATTAAAGGCGGCAAAATGCAAAACTCAAAGCTGATTTTAATCGCTTTCCGCGTCCCTTTCGGTCAACACCTGACCAAAAGACAGCGAAGGATGCTAATCGGGCCAGATCAATCAAGGTGAGGTTACAATGCACAAAAGCGGTGTCTGCAAATGGCTTTCTCCGTTACGTCTTTAGAGACAAAATCCAAAAATGCGTCTGGAAGGCGCCATCTGATAAAATCCGATGCTTCCTAACTTGGGGAAATGAATAAAATTTTCTCAGGCCCGAAAACAAAGAAACAAAGGAAAAGGAACACGAGGCAAAAAAAATGTTGCGAATGAGATTTAATACCTTTGCCAAAAATTCTTATATTAAATCTCCGTAACATTGCTCTCTACATGTCACTTGTCGAAGTGTATGTTTAATCTTTTCCAAGAAGTCTAATTCGGAACGTCTGCTTATCGGAGTTTTTTCCTACATCCCTCAGCAAAGTTTAGATAAACGTATCAGCTCAATCGATTTTTCACGCGGTCTGTGTGTATTACTGCTGTATTCTAAGAGTGTGAATTATCCTCATTATTTGTGTATCAGAAGCTGTTCTTTGAGATTCAGAGGTCACCTCCTCAAAGCAAAATCAAAGTTTTTATATCAAATGTCTCTATTTACAGCGATTTTGGTACACAACTCGATCTTCACACAAGACTTTCAAGCCCGTGTGTTAGTAAGTACCTCACCACTCATTCTTACAACCTAGCTAAAGCCCCCCAGTATATGTGTCTCCACCCTACTAACCATTATAGCAAAACATCTTCATCCTGCACATAATGAGAACAAATCTTGTGTATCTTCTGTAATACCCAGGTTCCACTACCGTATAGAAAAAAAGAACAGGAACAATTTTACTTCTATGCACAGTTATTCAGGGCATTTCCAGAACACGCCAGTCCTGTAGAATCCATTTAAAACAGCTATTACTTTCAAAGCTTAATTCACTTGTTATTCCACCATTTAATCTGTTTTCAATGGAAAGTACACGAACATATATCGTAGTCTAACCCTAAACCATTTAGACTGATCGTGCATTCAGACAAACAGTTCCTATGACAGAAATTATGGCTTTGGTCTTCCCTTATTTATTCTCAGTTTGAATTTTATGCACATATCGTTCGTCCAGGAAATCATGCTTAATAAGAAATCGAATTCAGTTTTATGATGTAATTAAAAATCTCAAGAACAAATGAAAGGAGTAAATATTCTTTAAAAAATGGCTGCCGCCCTGGAGGCGCAGTGGTCTAAGCGATGGTTTCCTGACCATTCGTCCGAGAAGGGTACGGGTTCGAATCCCGGTGAGGCATGGATGTTGTGTTTGTCTTACGGCACTGGCTCTCTCCTGTCCCTGGAGTCAGTGGCCCTAAATTAGGGACGGGCGACTGCTTATAGCTCATTGAGTTGCTCATGGTGGTCGTTAAACCTCCAATAAAAAGAAATGGCGGACCATTATTGGTAGTGAATAAATCAGAGATCGGAAAAAATGCCAGAAATATCAAAACAAAAAAGAGCAGTGCTAGCTATAACTCAGCCTCTTGGCAACAACACACATGCGCGCAGTCACGAAGGAAAAGATGGAGAGAGAGAGAGAGAGAGAGACATGTGGTTTCGTTGAGGACAATCGATATACTTTCATCATTTTGAGGAGATACAGGTGGCCACGCTATTGGTCAATGGCCGCTTGCCTTGCATCACGAGTTGTTCTCAAGACTCTTCGGAAATATCGTGACGAGATAGGGGCAGGAGTAATTCGTGTAAAAAACATAATGTCTCTTAGAATATTTCTTCCTATACTTCGCTTCTTTCTTTTTACTTCTTATTCTTTTTCTTGTCTACCTATTTTCACCGGATGGTCAATTTGCATTACGGATTGTTATGACAGTGGCGAAATGTGTCGGTGTATCGATAACAGATAAGAATCTACCCGTTATGAGTTTGATCACGAATATGGGTTTACAGCCGAACGCCACATTTCATGAGATATTAGCATATCGAATAAAGGATCAGAGCTTCTTGGTATTTCCGACAAAAATTGTACGAGGTTCTTCATGGTCGGTGTATGACCTCAGGAACCTTCTGTGGATGGGAAGACATTATTTTCATGTTCTACAGGTTGGTCGGTTTAAGGTTCGTGAAAATAAATAAACAAAAACGAAGAAACTGAGGAAATTTGACAGGCAACAGATTTGTTCCTGAGACCTTCATAAAATCTGCAATGGAGCCCTTTGGATCAATTTCTGAATGTGATATTGCACTGTAAAAAATAAGTGGTGTGAATTCACGGAAAATTTCTGAAAAAACGTGCAGCAAAGTTGCCGGTAGGTGTCCGTCTTTTTCAGAAATTTCCGTTTTTAAAAGTGCCCGTTTATTTTAACTTCCGTATTTCCACAGATTTTCCGTAGTCAGGAATTCCGGTTATCTCAGAAAAATCCATCTCAGATTTTTCTGTATTTAAACCGAAATTCCGCAAAACCGACGACCCTGTATTTTTCAGCCCTTCGTCCAAATAATCCTTCCGCTCCAGTCAGGATCGAACCCGAGACGCTTGGACTCCAGTCAGGATCGAACAGGTAACGCACGCCTTTACTGAGCCACAGACACTGGGAAATTTGAATAACCTACATCGTAAAACCAATTGCGCGACGATGAATTTGTTTTTGTCACTAATATGAATGATTTAGTCATTTTATTTTCTGTTGGAGCTTATTTTTTTCCTGAATAGGTTTGTAATAACTTTTTTTTTTGCTGTAGGTGGACTTTTCACAAGTTAAGCATTTTTCGAAGCAACAAAATGCTTTGCAACTTTATTTTTTAAACTGACAATAACTTTCAGTTATCTTTAAGAAAGGTGAAATGTACTTTTTTATAGTATCATTTCACCAAAAAAAAAAAAAAAAAAGCTCTTAAATACAAAATTTATTCTTGATAGCTATAATAGCTTTTGCCTTATGTTATCCAAAGATTGATACATAGACATCGTATCTATAAGACATCTGTACAATAAGTGAAGTACCCGGTTTCTTACAGTCACATAATATATATATTAAATAGCTGGTGCGCAAAATAGGGTACAGGAGAAGAAATATCCTGTGCCACAATAAACAAATTTCATGCGATTTTTTATCCACAATACCCGATCTCGCTCGGAACTTTAAAATTCGACAGATGATTGAAATTCAAAAGTTAATCAAACCTTAAGTATTCTCACCACTCGCGTCTATTACCGGTAATTTCTCGTCATACGGATACCGAAAAAGTGAGGACGGAGTTTTTCCGTTAATATGCGAAAGAAATTGCGGAAAGGTTTCTGCAAATTCAGAATTTTCCGTTAAAACATCTCTAAAAAGGTAATATTTTGTCAATATAAGAAACTGCGGAAAGGTTTCTGGAAATTCAGAATTTTCCTGTGGTACGAAAAATCCGTGAAATTCAGGTTTCTTTCCGTCATTTGACGGAAAAGGGTGTATCAGAAATATGCTTTGTCAATTCACAAAAGACGGAAAGTGGCTCGTGAATTTCTGAAATTTTTTTACAGTGTGGAATTGTATCAAAGCTTGGCAAGGCAGAAGGAAGTATATGCATAAATTTCATGATCCTAACTACAAAATAAATGACCTTACCCATGACCCTAGCCATTCCAGATGCATTTTGAGTAACACTCGTGTAATTTCGCCCCTATAGGAAAGTATAACTTAAGTTACACTGCTGATTTTGAATGCTTCTATATAGGAGAGTAAGCTTGGACTCACACATATCGGAGAGTAAGTCTGGAACCTCTTTCGGGGGAGGGGGGAGACGTGACGTGCCTGCCCCACAGGATGCACATGAGAGATAAAGGCAGATAGCAGTGAGAGATCAGATCAGATAATATGTATAGAGGATTTTAGGAAGGGAGTGTCTGACCCCAGGTCTTAAACAACCCTTAGAAATAAGAAGCTAAGAGATTTGGGCTAGAGTGCCCGATGGGAAAGTGACACGGAAGAGAAGTAGAAATGGGGACGAAGACGCCCTTATTTATTACCGGCGGGCCAGTACCCGGTGTCCGACGGCTTAACGTGCCCATCTGAGGCACGTCGGATATTTAGTGGTTCGAGCGTTCGTACCTGCTGGATCGAACCTGAGGTTATCTCCGTGGCAGTCACGAACGTTGATCACTAGGACCCCTAGCAGTGAGAGCACATGCCAGTGTAGTATAGTGGATAGCACTCGGAGCTCCGGAGCCGAGAGTTGGGGATTCGAATCCCTTCCCTGGCATAAAAATGATGGAGAAATTTACTTCGTCATAAGTGGTAATTCGGATATACCAAAGGGAAGCCCTTTAAGTGGAAGCCCTCAAAGTGAAAAGGTGAAAGTTCTCGACTTAACGAAAGAAAAAAATATCATTTGTTGAGGGTGCTAAGATCTACTGTAAGAACTAATCCTCTACCCGTTAAATTGTGAAGAAGGAAAAAGAAATTCATACTAGTTTCACATAACTTTTATAACAGTATATTGTTACAATTGTTCTATTTTGTTCGTTATTGTTGTTTATTTCTTATTCTGCGTAGTTTATAAATTAAACTTTATCATAGAAATGTATAAGGGAAAATACAGTATTATATATAGGGTTCGGTACTATCTGCGGTTTCACGCATCCACTGGGAGTCTTCGAACGTTTTCCCCGCGGATAAAGGGGGACTATTGTACTTTAAAGCAGTACATTTCACCTTTCCTTAAAGACAATTGAAATTCATTGTCAGTTTACACAGATCTCGAGTTCCAAGACGGGGAAAAAATAAAGACAATGAAAAAATACGTAATTTGTAATAAATTCTCCTATAGAAAAAATAAATTATAAATTTATTCAGAAAAATAACAAGTTCTAACCAAAATTAAAATGACTAATTCGCCAGCGTTAATAACAAAAAA
This sequence comes from Macrothele yani, assembly GCA_039090855.1. NCBI lineage: Eukaryota > Metazoa > Arthropoda > Arachnida > Araneae > Macrothelidae > Macrothele > Macrothele yani. The sequence continues at coordinate 8,443,495 of CM077009.1, forward strand.
CATTTCATCATTGCACGGTTAGAGTTCTACCTTATACGTGATTGTTCGTTACGTGTCTTTCTGGCTCAACTGTATCACACGCGGCTGCAGTTGAAGAGGAATCGGGTTCAAAATCTATCAGGGGTAAAAGGAGAGAATTACCTTTGCGCGGCAGGAAAAGAAAATCTCTGGTGAAAATGTTCAAAATCTATGATTTTACGAAATTTCCGTATAAATATGGAAAAACCCGAAACAGAATTTTCTGAAATTAAAGGTAATTACTGACTACGGAAAATCTGTAAGTAATCTGAATAAGAAGAAACGAAAACTTTTGAAATCGGAAATTTCGTCAAAAAAACGGACACCTATCTGCAACTTTGCTTCACGTTATTTTCAGGAATTTTTCGTGAATTCACACCACTCATTTTTTACAGTGTATATACAGAAAAGTGCATATTGTAAAGTGATTACAATAATTCTACAGAAAATAAGTTTCGATTTACATCATGGCTAATAACAGTGTGGTAGTTTACATACATGTCCGGTAGCAGTGTGTCTACATGAAAGTAATTCTCGGTTTACAAGGCTCATTTCAATGAGTCTACAGGGAATCAAATTTCATTTTATATCAAAGCTGATAGCAGTGTGCTTATAAGACACCAAATCTCTACTTACATGGCTGATAGCAGTGCTTCAATAGGAAAATAAGTCTTGGTTTACATGGTTGATTGCAATGATTCTATAGAAAACAAGTTTCGATTTACCTTATGGCTCATAGCAGCGGGCTGTTTTCTATGAGAGTGAGTATCTGTTTACATGGGCGATAGCAGTACGTATAATACATAGGAAAGTAAGCCTCGATTTACATGGCTAATTCAAATGAGTCTAGAGAAAAAAAGTTTCGATTTACATTATGACTCATAGCAGCGGGTTGTTTTCTATGAGAGTGAGTCTCTGCTTACATGGGCGATAGTAGTGTGTATAATATAACACATAGGAAAGTAAGTATCGATTTACATGGCCAATTCAATGTGTCTACAGAAAAAAAAGTTTCGATTTACATTATGGCTCATACCAGCGGGCTGTTTTCTATGAGAGTGAGTCTGTTTACATGGGCGACCACAGTGTGTATAATATATAGGAAAGTAAGTCTCGATTGATTTCACCGAATCAAAGGCTTTTTCATAATCGATAAAAGCCATGCACAATGGAAGTTCATATTCTCTCGCTCTTTCAATTAGTTTTCTCAATACGTGGATATGATCTATTGTGCTGTAGCCACTCCTGAATCCAGCTTGTTCTCTCGGTTGAGCCATGTCCAGTGTTACCTTCAAACGGTGTGAAAGAACTTTAGTGAAGATTTTATTAACCACTGATAGGAGGCTGATAGGTCTGTAGTTCCCGTGATCCTCAATGTCACCTTTTTTATGTAGCAGGATCATTGTAGCGTTGTTCCAATATTCAGGAATCTTCCCTTCAGTAAGGCATCGAGTGAAAATTTGGGCGAGTACTGTTTCGATTTCTCCACTTGCTTCTTGTGTGATGTCTACAGTAATTCCATCTTCTCCTGGAGCTTTTCCCTGCTTCATGTTCTTGATTGCATGTGCAACTTCTGTGGGGAGGACTGGAAGAATTCTGGTACTGGTACCTTTCATGATGTCTGGAGTAGATGTATCATCCCTTTCATATAATTTGAAGTAGAAATCTTTCACTCTTGTCAAAATTTTGCCTAAAATCCTGCGGTATTGAAGATGCATACATTAATATTATTAATAACATCTATAAAAATGCAAGTGCAAAGATTCGGCTGTTTGAAAATACAACACACATAAAAATTGGAAAGGGAGTGAGACAATGTGACACCATATCTCCCAAGCTCTTTAATGCCACATTGGAAAATGTCTTTCAATCACTGAACTGGGAAAACAAAGGGATAAAGATTAATGGAGATTATCTAACCCACCTTCGTTTTGCTGATGACGTAGTCATTTTTGCAACTACACCATCAGAGCTGCAGAGTATGATCCAGGAACTTGCTGACAAGAGTAAAGAAGTTGGATTAAAAATGAACTTTCAGAAGACAAAAGTGATGTTCAATGCTTTTACAAGAAATGAAGATTTATCGATTGATGGAGAAAAGCTGGAGATAACAGACACGTACGTTTATCTTGGATAGCAGATATCAAGTGAGGGTCACATTGATGAAGAAATTAATCGGCGTACAAAACTTGCCTGGAGAGCTTTTGGAAGAAACAGCATAATTTTCAAGGGCAATATGCCATTATGTCTTAAAAGAAAAGTGTTTGATCAATGCATCCTTCCAGTGCTTACGTATGGTGCAGAGACGTGGACCTTAACTAAAAGAGACATACATAGGCTGCAGACAACTCAAACCAGCATGGAGAGGTGCATGCTTGGTGTAACCAGGAGAGATAAGAAGAGGGACTCGTGGATCCGACAAATGACAAGAGTGGAAGACATCATGATCAGAGTTAAATCCCTGAAATGGCAATGGGCTGGACATACTGCCAGAAGGACAGACCATCGATGGACAGCCGAAATTTTAGATTGGATTCCAAGGGACAGGAAAAGACCCAGAAGAAGACCACATGGGAGATGGGTGGATGAAGTTCGAAAGTATGCAGGAGTGACATAGAGGATACTGGCACAAGACAGACCGTTGTGGAGGAAATTTGGGGAGACCTTCGTCCTACAGTTGATTGATAATGGTTGACAATGATGATGAAGTCTCGATTTACATGGCTAATTCAAATGAGTCTACAGAAAAAAAGTTTCGATTTACATTATGGCTCATACCAGCGGGCTGTTTTCTAAGAGAGTGAGTCTTTGTTTACATGGGCGATAACTGTGTGTATAATACATAGGAAAGTAAGTCTCGATTTACATGGCTAATTCAAATGAGTCTACAGAAAAAAAAGTTTCGATTTACATTATGGCTCATAGCAGCGGGTTGTTTTCTATGAGAGTGAGTCTCTGCTTACATGCGCGATATTAGTGTGTATAATATAACACATAGTAAGTCTCGGTTTACATGGCTCAATGGAGTCTATAGGAAAGCAAATTTCGGTTTATATCCAGGCTGATAGCAGCGTGTTCATAAGAGGTCAAATCTCTACTTATATGGCCGATAGTAAGGCTGTATATCGTTACTTCTCCCCACTGAGGGAAGTACAGTTTAAAATGCTTATATGGATTCACAAACGGACATGGTGCTGAAAAAAGTCAGGCGATGCCTTTATTTTTCCAATTTAAGTTGACAGGGGTGCTCAACATGAATAGAAATTCTTTACTTTATTTGATTTTTATTTGAAAACAATGAATGGAATCTGCCGAAGCATTAAATTTCATTTAAATAAAAAATTAAATGAAAATTGCGAGAGAAGTGAAATGAACAGAATCTTTATTTTTAAAAATGGGAAAATGTTCTTCACAAGGAGGTAAAGGAATAAAGTGAACTAATCGAGCTATATAAGCCAAATGTTTAAATTCTTGAGAAAAAACGGACACCAAGTTCTCTGAACAAAACTACATCTTACAGCTATAACTTTCCTGTAAAAAAAAAGTCTCCCTCCTGCTGTCATAATGTTACATCACTCGGGAGCGAGTGCGCACCTTTTCACTGTATTGGAAATTGAGAAGTAATCGGAAAAGCGGAAAAGAAATGGAAAAAAAAAATTAATCAAATGAATGGGAGAGATTTTGGGGAGCTGGTGTAAGAATTATTAAAATAAGGATTTTATAAACTTCACGCTCTTCAGACGCTCTGCATTTCACAATTTAATTTTCCCCTTAGCTTTTCTTCCGTGGGTTCGCGCCTAGGAAGGTCAGGAAAGTACCGCTCTTCCCCTTCACCCCCACCCCACCCTCTCTCTCTTTCTCTCAGAGTCGAAGGGTTTACAGCAGTCCGCTTGCTGTGGCATGGGACCGCGGGGCATCCTTTCCCTAACTGCTACGAGCCAGCAATATTGGGTAAGACATAGTAATTCAAATCAGAGAAATAGCGGGTAGACATTTTATTGGAGCTCGGCGCCAGTCGTCTTGAGATTTGATGCACCAGGTCTGGAAGAAAAGAATAGCTTGACGCCAGGCCAAGGAATACTATAGCAGTTTTATGATAGTAAGATTTACGACCTCAGAGATCCGTAGGCAACGAAGTTCCTAGAATTTGAGGGCGGACACAGATTTTGGACGGGGCGAAGGATGGCAAGTTAGAGAAATGGCGGGAAACCCAGAGCAAATCAGATCGGGAAATGATAATTGTTTGACCAATCTGTAAATTGGTAGGAGGATCCGGGAAGAACAAATTTTTGGTAGGACAGGAAGAGGAGCGAGAGAAATATATCAGTCGGCATGAATACTTCGAGAGAAGGATGACAGAAGTCAGAGTCGGCATGAATACTTCGAAAGAAGGATGACAGAAGTCAGAGTCGGCATGAATACTTCGAAAGAAGGATGACAGAAGTCAGAGTCGGCATGAATACTTCGAAAGAAGGATGACAGAAGTCAGAGTCGGCATGAATACTTCAGGAAGAGAGGAGATAGCATAAAAACTTCGCTAGAATGATATTCCAGCCCTCATCGTGGGATAGAAGGTAGGATAATCCGACATTAAAGTTTCCTCTTGTTTACATAATCAGTATGTTGAACCGAAAATTTAAGAAGAGCATAGTAGACTAAGTTAAGGTTGAAAGTAAAACCAGCTCTAAACTAATGCTGAGAAAAGTAGGGCAGAAATAGAAGAATAATGAAATGGTTGAGTAAAGTAAATACCATTGATCAGAGCAGGAAATTGTGTAGTATAGGGAATCATTTTTAGTAAATTATGTTTCGAAATATTTCAGAATTATATTAAATGAAAATAAGAAATTAAAGTTAACCTTTAAATAAATAATTTTGCTAAAAGGGTCTTCAAACATTTTCATATGAATGAGTGTATATTTTACTAGATTTCAAGCCTTCATCAGGCAAAATAAACATATTTTATTTTCCCGTTATTATGAGTCGGCTACATTTCATTTGAGTGTACAATTTTGTAAAGTAAAAAAAAAGGGTTAATAACGATTGAGTGTTGGATGTGTGAATAAATGATTTGGGATGAATGTTCAGAAAAATCCTCCAGTGCAATACTGAGTAACTTACGCATCAGTGCTAGTAAACAAATCAAAATTTGTAAGTTAACGAATTATTCAAAAAGAAATGAAAAGCTAGACGATTACTTTAAAACATTGCGGCACTCAGCGGACCCCGATACACGGAACGTCGGCTGGGTGAAACACAACGCCCATCCTCGAATAGCGAGCCTGTGTTTTCTCTAATACTGGGAAAACATAGTTTTTGAGATTCGAGTGATTACCCTTATTACTAATAATGACGCGGGGCAATCAAACCCCCCCCTCTGCAATAAAAGTCATTAATATTGTTTTGATTTCGTCAGTAATCCCGATTAAATAATTATTGTTCTGGTGTAATGGAAACGCAATGAAACACTTCACTAAACATATAGATCATAGATACATGTCAGTCATAGTTACTTTTACCGTATTTCTGTGGACCGATCTTTTCGCATTTGATAGCTGGAACTATGAACAACTCCCCAGACATTGCTTTGCACGATATAAAGTTCACCGGGACGTGGAGCTAATGTATGTTTTTTTTTTTTTGTTTTTTTGTTGTTGTTGTTTGTTTGTTCGAGGTTCAACGATCACCGAGAGGAATTCAATGGACTATAAGCAGTCTCTCGTCCATAATTTAAGGCCACTGGTTCGAGAGGGAAGAGAGAGAGAGAGAGAGAGAGAGAGAGAGAGAGACAGAGAGAGAGAGAGAGAGAAAGAGAGAGACAGAGAGAGAGAGAGAGAGAGAGAGAGAGAGAGAGAGAGAGAGAGAGAGAGAGAGAGAGAGAGAGAGAAAGAGAGAGACAGAGAGAGAGAGAGAGACAGAGAGAGAGAGAGAGAGAGAGAGAGAGAGAGAGAGAGAGAGAGAGAGAGAAACAGAACAGAGAGGAGCAGACAAAGTGAGAGAGAGAGACACAGAGAGAGAGAGAGACAGAGACAGAGACAGAGAGAGAGAGAGAGCCATCGCCTTAACAAAAATACACTATTGATGTCTCACCTGAACTCTTCTGAGAAGGAAGATTGTAATCGAACGCTTCAAACCAAACCATTCACCCTCCGGTTTGTAAAATTCTGTACTTCTGGTTTGCAAAATTCTCTTTGCATCCGATTGATGTAATTACGACCACAGTTTTTTATTGCCTTTCTATCTATTTTGAGTGCCATTCGCTAGGTTTTAATTTTTCGCACGGCGATATCTTAACTGCCAGCGATCGGATTGGAAAAATTCTTTTAACGTCATCGAGATCTAGCAGCAATTAATGTCATACACTTGATATTTTAAATGCACTATTTCCCCGATGGTGAGCGAAATACCGTAGAACTAGTTTATAACGAAGAGATCCGGACCCAACGAAATCATCGCTAAATCGATGTTGGGTATCCCACCATGAAAAATATATATACGTGATGATAGGTTTGTAATAAACCATAAGAAATGGATATATTTGAAAGATTGAATTAATTAACTACAGCAATGCAAATTGAATAACATAAACACTTACATAGCAGCAAAACCCGAAGTAGACGTGGAAATATTTTTTTAATCTAATGTTTGTTTTGCTTTATATTTATATTCCATTAATGTTCACCAAATAACACCTAGTGCATTACATGCCTCATTAAATAAGGAATTTGATTAAATTTTGCTACTTTGTTTGTTAAAATCGAAAATCACTGCTTTTCTCTCTCTCTCGTCGGAATTTCATAAAATTTTGTTCACGTTAAAAACAATGGAATTAGCTGTGAATTAACAATAAACCAAACAAAAGTTCTTCTTTTGTTCGTTAAGACCTGGATGGAACAAAATACGGACTCGTTATATGCTGGTTCTACTGTACATATCTGGATTGAGCACTATACCTAATCTTAAGCATGCTTTTCAGTTTTTTTTTCCAGATTCTGTGATACAAAATTTTTCCGTTACGTGACTTAATTTCTTTAGCCAACCCCCCTCCCCCCGAAAACAGCGCTAATTAAACCACCTGAGATTCGAGTGTCATTCTTCATGATATTTCTCTTTTCTACATTTCCTTCATGATTCACAGCACAGCATTTTAGGAAAAATGAAGCATCAATATCCTTAATTTTCCACATAATTAAATATCTGACCTGATTTCAAAACGTGTAACAATCTTTGTTATCAGAGTATATACCGGTGACAAGCTTCATGTGTTTGGTTTGACTTGATTTTATTAATAGGTGGCCAAGTAAAATGCCGTCGAACCACGCGGAACGGTCGTTGTGGTCTTACCAATAATTTGCACAGTGTCATCTTGATATCTTATGGAAAAGCAACCATGTGCAACTTTTTCTCAGTTAATAAGCAATCAGTATGCGTACCGAACACTTATGAAGAAGTTATTAGTAGGGGGAAGTTTTTCAGCCTCGAAAGGGTACAAAAGAAGGCTATTTGTTATATCCTCGGTTCTTCAATTTCGTGTTCATTGACTTGCATGACTGAACGTTTCGTTCCCGAAAACACGGAACTTGTCGGAGAAGGAAACAAAATCAATTTCAAAGCTATAAAATCCTACTATCACGTTGTGTCCGCACAAGAGTGAAATAAAATATACTTCTCATTGCCATATCTATGGCTGTGGTGGAGTTAGTAGTTACTTCGGCAAAAAAATTCTTTGTTTTTATCAGCAGTTATTTAAATTGAGGGAGTCACGTTAAAGACTAAATAAATTTTCATACATGAATAAATTGTACAAACACACTTCTTTTTTTTTTTTTTTTTTTTTTTGTCTGGGAGACCAACCGCCATTGTGAGCTACTCAATGGGCTATAAAGTTGTGGCCCGTAACTAATTTAATGCCACAGGTTTCAGGGAGAGCATAGAGCCATTGTCGTAAGATAAACACACAACCCATGCGTCATCCAGGTTTCGAACCTCTGTCCCTGGTCGGACGAAGAGTTAGAAACCACCACCTTTTATCACTCGGCAACCGAGGTGACATGCATTAGTTTATGTTTTTTGATATCTTTGCATTTTGATAAATTCAAAATCCGGATTCGGATATTATTTAAGATGGTGGTTTAAGTTTTAAGCATCATGGCAAAGATATAATCAAACTATACTGGAACACACACACAATCTATATACGTGACAGTGAGCCCAAAAGCTGACATTTCTCTGACGTCACGAACAGAAGGCAGCTCCTTCTGTATTGCGATAGAATAAGCTTTTCTACGCATGCTCAGTGTACTCCACGTCTACTTCCTTTCGCATCCAGGAGTGGAAGATGTTGCCAAGCAACGACACGTCACGATTAGTTCTCGTACAGCTACAAGGTCGACACCATCTTCTATGTGACGTTTCTTAAGACTATACAACACTGCCGGTATATGGATGCCATACATTTTTACTGTTCCTTTCCCATGTAGCGATCTTTCAGAAAACTTGAAAATTATATCGGGAATCAAACCCTCGTCTCCCGATTTACGTTTTACCATGCTACCGTTACTCCATCCATTACAACGAAGTTCCAAGCAACTGAAAACTAAGCAAACGCAGCTTGGGAATCCGAACAGCCCTCCGGATGTGCGCTAATCTAAGTATTTTCTGCTTCCTCGTAGTGTCGATTACCATTTTTCGTCCAAGTACAGACAAAGGCCCAGTATTTAGGTCACAGAAATGAATGAGATTTGCTTCTAATTCATTTCTATGCTCTTAATACTACAGTCTGCATATAATTTATGACTACTAAACTTGTGATCAGGGGCGTAAAGATAGCCCCGCACCCCCACGTAGCGATAGGGTCCGGGAATTTTAAGGAGCCCAGATCTATGTATGCATTTTTTAACTTTTTTTTATTTAGCAAATTAATTTTAGACAAGAGGTTTTCTACTTGCTCTAAAAAATGTTGTCTTAAATTTTCTGTCTTTTGGATACGAAAGTTTTTGAACTAAAGGGCCCCATTGACACAGACTTTTATCTGCGCGTCGATTAGAGATCAGATCATATCATATGTAGAGGATTTCAGGAAGGGAGTGTCTGACCCCAGGTCTTAAACAACCCTTAGAAACAGGAAAGTAGGAGATTTGGGCTAGAGTGCTCGATAGGGAAGTGACACGGAAGCGAGGTGGAAAGGGGGAGGAAAACGCCCTTATTTATTACCGGGGCCAGCACCCGGGACCCGACGGCTTAACGTGCCCAGCCGACGCACAGCGGATAGTTAGTGGTTCGAGCGTTCGTACCTGCCTGGGATCGAACCTGAGGTTTCTACCTTCGGTCATCGCACACTCAAAGTAGGCTTGTTGGACTTGCGATGATAAGCATTGAAAATGACCGAACCAGAAGACTAGACGTGACGAAACTGATTGAAATATTCGCTAAGAAGAACGTTAGAAGGGAATCCAGATTTTAGTAACGTAAGTTTTCTTTATTTTGTAAAGTATGCTTGCTTCTTGAATTTAAAAGACAAGACACTGAAAAGAAACAATATCGCTGAAATATTTAACACTAGAAAAATGTAAACACACTTGTTTTTTCTCTTTCTCAAAATTTATTGTATTAAGGACTTAAAGAGCTTTAGAGGAAGTTCGAAGTTCGAAACCAGACACTCGAAAATCAGTATTTGTTTTTACTTGATTTGATATCGTCAACATTTGTCATTTGAAGTTTTTGCACTTTTATCCCTGAGTACTAAATTTATCGAGGGTACTTACCGGAATAAGTGCTCACGTAATTAAAAGCAATACATTAGTGATCATGGAATCAATATCTGGAAAATATATTTTTACTACGGCGAAGTTAAATATTTACCCTCAATTTTTGCATTAATTTTTACTATGTTGGGGGCCTGTTAGGAAAATTTCGCGCGGGGGGGGGGGGCGGCAGAGATTTTGCGTTACTCCAGTGCTTGTAATGTTAATATAGAATAAAAATATCAACGTTTCTCACAATAATTCATTAGGATGAATTGACTCGGCCGAGCCAAAATGCTCTGCGAAACTATAGTCGATGTATCATCATCATCATCATCATTGTCAACCATTATCAATCCACTGCTGGACGAAGGTCTCCCCAAGTTTCCTCCACAACGGTCTGTCTTGTGCCAGTCTCCTCCATGTCACTCCCGCATACTTTCGAATTTCATCCACGCATCTTCCATGTGGTCTTCTTCTGGGTCTTTTCCTGTCCCTTGGAATCCAATCTAAAATTTCGGCTGTCCATCGATGGTCTGTTCTTCTGGCAGTATGTCCAGCCCATTGCCATTTCAGGGATTTAACTCTGATCATGATGTCTTCCACTCTTGTCATTTTTCGGATCCACGTGTTCCTCTTCTTATCTCTCCTGGTTACACCAAGCATGCACCTCTCCATGGCTCTTTGAGTTGTCTGCAGCCTTTATATGTCTCTTTTAGCTAAGGTCCACGTCTCTGCACCATACGTAAGCACTGGAAGGATGCATTGATCAAACACTTTTCTTTTAAGACATAATGGCATATTGCTCTTGAAAATTATGCTGTTTCTTCCAAAAGCTCTCCAGGCAAGTTTTGTACGCCGATTAATTTCTTCACCAATGTGACCCTCACTTGATATCTGCTGTCCAAGATAAACGTACGTGTCTGTTATCTCCAGCTTTTCTCCATCAATCGATAAATCTTCATTTCTTGTAAAAGCATTGTACATCACTTTTGTCTTCTGAAAGTTCATTTTTAATCCCACTTCTTTACTCTTGTCAGCAAGTTCCTGGATCATACTCTGTAGCTCTGATGGGGTAGTTGCAAAAATGACTATGTCATCAGCAAAACGAAGGTGGGTTAGATAATCTCCATTAATCTTTATCCCTTTGTTTTCCCAGTTCAGTGATTGAAAGACATTTTCCAATGTGGCATTAAAGAGCTTCGGAGATATGGTGTCACCTTGTCTCACTCCTTTTCCAATTTTTATGTGTGTTGTATTTTTAAACAGCCGAATCTTTGCACTTGCATTTTTATAGATGTTATTAATAATATTAATGTATGCATCTTCAATACCGCAGGATTTCAGAGCCATTGCAACTGCTGATGGTTTCACCGAATCAAAGGCTTTTTCATAATCGATAAAAGCCATGCACAATGGAAGCTCATATTCCCTCGCTCTTTCAATTAGTTCTCTCAGTACGTGGATATGATCTATTGTGCTGTAGCCACTCCTGAATCCAGCTTGTTCTCTCGGTTGAGCCATGTCCAGTGTCACCTTCAAGCGGTGTGAAAGAACTTTAGTGAAGATATTATAAACTACTGATAGGAGGCTAATAGGTCTGTAGTTCCTGAGATCCTCAATGTCACCTTTTTTATGTAGCAAGATCATTGTAGCGTTGTTCCAATCCTCAGGAATTTTCCCTTCATTAAGGCATCGAGTAAAAATTTGGGCGAGTACTGTTTCGATTTCTCCACTTGCTTCTTGTATGATGTCTACAGTAATTCCATCTTCTCCTGGAGCTTTTCCTCGCTTCATGTTCTTGATTGCATGTGCAACTTCTGCTGGAAGGACTGGAAGAACTCTGGTACCTTTCATGATGTCTGGAGTACATGTATCATGCCTTTCATATAATTTGGAGTAGAAATCTTTCACTCTTGTCAAAATTTCACCTCTATTTCTTGTTACAGAACCATCTTCTTTTCTCAGTGCCATAATCTGTTTTTTCCCCTTACTGAGATGTCCCTTTGCTATCTTTAGGCTTTGGTTGTTTTCAATTGCTTTCCTTACTAGTTTACAGTTGAATTTCCTTACGTCTTCAGTGATACTTTTTCGTACTGTCTTGCATAGCTCTATATATTCCACTTTGGAAGTCACATCTTCTTTAGTTGTCCTCATCACTCTTCTTTTTTGCATCAACATTTTGGTTTTTCCTGATAATTTGTTCACATGCAATTTGTTCTTAGACCCAGCTAATTTTGTTGCTGTTTCCATAAGAGCTTTGGTTACTTTTCTGTTAACTTCAGAAATATCCACTTCTTCCGATGTTAGGCCTTCTAAAGCAGAGAATCTGTTCTTCAGTTCCAATTTGAAGGTATTATGGTGTTTTTTAAGGTTGGTTATGTCAATACATTTTGTTTGTCTTATGAGCTTGCTACGTTCGAGTTTAGTGTTGAGGTGCATCTTACATCTCACCAATCTATGGTCACTGCCTGTGTTGAACTTGTTTAGCACACTGCAGTCTTCTATGACGAATTTTTTGTTACACATAATAAAATCAATTTCACTTGTCATCCCATTTGAATGTCTCCATGTCCATTTCCTGGGTGGCTTTTTCTTGAAAAAGGAGTTCAAGATGAAAAACCCTTCTGCCTCTGCAAACTCAACGAGAGTATTTCCACGCTGGTTTCTGTTGCCGTGACCGAATTTACCAACTGAAGTTGCATTCTGTTGCCGTTGCCCTATTTTTGCATTGAAATCTCCCATAATTATCTTCAAGTGCTGCTTACCTTTATTATTTAGATCACGAATTTCCTCATAAAATTCTTCAATTTCTTCTTCAGCATGACTTGTGGTGGGTGTATAAGTTTGAATAATCTGAGCCTGGTAGTCGATGTATAAGAAACATTTTATTGTGAGAAACGTTGGTATTCTTATTCTATTTTATACTACAGTCAGTAGTTACTATTATCTCGTTGTTTGATCTATTGTTCGTGTACTGCAAATTGGGGAAATTTATTACAGTATACATCGTAGTTTGAATTTTTTTATCTATAGAGAAAAAAATATATAGATTTTGAAACACTGATGTTTTCGTTAAGCAATGCTTACTGGTTCTGCCGAACATGCGTATTGTGACGTATATTTCTGACTCTGACTTACCTAATATTAGCGGTCGGTCGTTTAAAATGATAAAGTTGTCACTGGGTTCGATCGTTTATGCCTTGTTGCAACTCTTCGCGGTCGTTACGAAAGAATTGTACTTCACGAAAAGTATCAATATTATTTGCGATATCAAATAGATTGTTTGGATCTTTAGGAAACTTCCAAAGGATATTAAGTACACCAATAACAACTAAGGAGAAAACAAGGTCATATAATCCGTGAGTATGGTGTATAAAAAAAATATTTAAAGTTTTCAGGAATGCGAACTTCGCGACATACTCCAAAAAGTGAAAAGAAGCCTATTAAAGAACAACACAGAGATAAGCATGAAACTGGCAGGCAGCATTTCGTACGTTCCCTACTTCTCATTCTATGTCAAGAATTTACTGAAGAAGCATGGTGTTGAAGTAGCGTTGAAGCCACCAAAAACTGTTGTTAAGATTTTAACAGGAAACAAGAAGAAAAAAGACTTGGACTATACTGCAAGGGTAAATGCGATACCATTAAAATTCCCGGATTCCTCTGTAAAGTCATACATCGGAATAATGAAAAGATCTTTATAAACCATATGAAAGACATAAAAGAATTAAAAACTATATAAGAGACATAAGGAAGGAAGAGGAGCGACTGTTTTACACTGTAACAAATTTTCTGAAATTCACGAGCCACTTTCCGTCATTTCTTTCATGAATTAACGGAGCATATTTCTGACACAATTTTCGGAAAATGACAGAAAGAAATCTGAATTTCACGGATTTTTCTAACACGACAAAATTCTGAATTTTCAGAAACCTTTCCGCAGTTTCTTTCTTATATTGACGGTAAAGTAACGTTTTTAGAGATGTGTTAACGGAAAATTCTGAATTTTCAAAAACCTTTCCGCAGTTCCTTTCGTATATTAACGGAAAAACTCCGTTCTCACTTTTTCCGTATTCGTATGACGAGAAATTACCGGTAGCAGGTGCGATTGGTGAGAATACTTGAGGTTTGATTAACTGTTGAATTTCAATCGTCTGTCGAATTTTGAGGTTCCGTAGCTAGATCGGATATTGTGAATAGCATATCGCATGAATTTAGTTTATTGTGGCACATGATATTTCTTCACCTCTCCCCCATTTTGTGCACCAGCTATTCATTATATATTGTGTTACTGTAAGAAACCGGGTACTTAACTTTTTGTACAGATGATTATACGATGTCTGAGTCTTTGGACAACTTAAGACAAAAGCTATTATAGCTATCAAGAGTAAATTGTATATTTAGGAGGTTCCTGTTTGTGAAAAAATATTATAAAAAAGTACATTTTGCATTTCTTTTAATGATAACTAAAAGTCATTGCCAGTTAAAAAAATAAAATTGCAAAGCATTTCGTTACTTCAAAAAATCACGATGGAAAATGCTTAATTTGTCAAAAGTCCTCCTACAGAAAAAACAAAACAAAAAAGGATTACAAATCTATTCAGAAAAATAATAAGCACCAACAGAAAATAAAATGACTACGGTAAATCACTTGCGTTAATGAGAAAATAAAAAGAAAAATAGCGTCGTCCAATTTGTTTTACGTTGTAGACCTACGTGATTCAGGTTTCCGAGCTTGTGTGGCTCAGAGGTTAAAGGCGTGCGATACCAACCCAAATGACGGGTGTTCTATCCTGATGCAGCGGACGGATTATCTGGGGTAAGGGCTGAAAAATGCAGGGTCGTAAGTTTTGCGGAATTTCAGTTTAAATACGGAAAAACCTGAAATGGGTTTTTCTGAAATAAACGGAATTTCTGTCTACGGACAATCTGTGAAAATACGGAAGTTAATATAAACGGACACTTTTGAAAAACGGAAATTTCTGAAAAAGACGGACACCTACCGGTAACTTTGCTGCACGTTATTTTCAAAATTTTTCCGCTAATTCACACCACTTATTTTCTACAAAGGTGGAAATTTACAACGCAGCAGTTCCTATATGGAAGGAAATAAAGCTGGTGGTTCCTGTTACTACTTATAAGGGTTCCCTTATGTTCCCTTTGGTGACTCTTTCATTACTTATAAGGGTTCCCTTATACAGAACTATGGTCAGGAGACTCTTGAAATTATCACAAGAAGCAATGTCTGCTATGATGGGTATCGTCTGAACTGCCGTCTCCGTGGACCTCCATTTTCCGCATCCTCTGAGTTTGAGACTAATATGAAATATGACTTGATACCTTGCATGATGGGTAACGTGAACATTGGACTCGTGCAATGATTAACAACAATTCACGTGTTTGTAATGTGTTATCACGCGTACTTTTGTCTGGTTTTAAACTTCAAATGGATCGTTGTTCTCGTGTAAGTTCGCTTTGATAAAGCTTCCCGCTGGAAGGCGAAAGCTTGGCATGATTAAATATTTTTGATATACACCACTCCCCCGGATTATATGACCTTGATGTCTCCTTAGTTAAATAGATTCTTAATTATTATTTAATTTCCGTACGGGGTATGTCCTGAAGTTATATTGATTGCTGAATTAATTAGGACTGCTTTACTTTCTATTAGTCATCTACACGTTCTACCTAATTTCTCTTCTAACTCATTTACTTATTTTCGCTTTCCGGCCCCGAAGCTTTCTTCCACCCAACCTCCTCTCAGCTGGCTGTCCGAAAATCGTCTCCCCATAAAAAATCCGTCTTTCTCAAACCATCACCACGCTGTGCCCGTCACCAGCTTGAAGGGTTCGGCCTCTAACGCCTGCTAATGCAATAAAACTGTCGCTCCCGTCCATAATGCGCTTGCTGATGACAATGCCCATGATTGCAGCGTAGCCTGATAAAACGATTTAGGCATTTAAAGTTTTTTTAAAACAACCTTCCATACAAAAGAACGATTCCCTATGAAACACACTACAAATCTAATTACTGATACCGCCTTAGCTAGCGTCTTCGAACACCCCAAAATGTCCGCTGACCTTACGTGAAAAAAGAATCAATACTAAAATGCTTTAAAATCTCCAAGACCCCCATAACACTTTCCCTCTTTGAGTTTCTATTCTTATGTAAATTTTGTTACTTTTCTGTTAGATTTACCCTCTGAACGCATATCGCTTCTATGCATTTCCGTTACGTTTTGGCAAGACTGACAGCGAGTCAATGAGTAAATAAAACGACGTCGAGAAAAAAGCTTGGAGAGAGTACAGATAGTGTTGATAGTATCGTCAAAGGATTTATTCTTTGTCGTGGTTAACTGTATACCATGGGCGGATCCAGAGGGAGGCGCCCCTTCCCCTCAAGAACCAAATAAAAGCTTCGATTTGTTAGGTTTTAATAAAAAATTGAATATTTTTTCGTGAAAGGAAGTATTACTTAACAGAGTATTATTTTCGTTAATTAATTGGAAGAATTTATAGACATACTAAGAACACTTTTTTCATTTTGCGGGAAAATATCAGAAAGGTACCCGGGCCGCCCCGGTGGCGTAGTGGCATAAGCGATGGCTTATGACTATTCGTCCGAGAAGAGTCCGAGTTCGAATCCCGGTGAGGCATGGATGTTGTGTTTGTCTTACGGCAATGGCTCTCTCCCTTCCCTGGAGTCAGTAGGCCTAAATTAGGGACGGGCGACTGCTTATAGCCAATCAAATAAGGTACCCGGTTATTCCCGACACTTTCGCCCCCCCCCTCGCCCTCACGAAAATCCTGGATACTACGAAAGTGTAAAGCGTATACGTGATTGCTGCTACAAACTATTAATGTCACAACAAGTTCTCTAGTCATGTGACTTTTACATTTGAACCGAATAAACCACATGGATTTTAACGTAAGTTATTCTTTTCATACGATCCTTGGCCGTTCTGCATGCTATCAGACTTACGATATTCGTTCAACAAGTAATTTGGTAAAAACATAAATCTACTACAAAAAACTACAGTATTTAATAACCGATTTCATTGACAGCAGCTGCTTTATTTATACAACCTACAAATAAATATCCAGTGATATTAATTGGCAGCTCCAGAATTTTTATACAGGAGGAGGCTTAGGGGAGGCAGTTGGATTTTAGAGAGCTAGGAGACTTGTCTTGAAGTTGCGTTGTATAAGAAAGTAAAATGTTTCCATTTATAATGCGTTGTGGATACATGAAAACAGCAAAATTTTCTAAATATATTTTTATTTAAACTGCCTTACGTATGAATAAGAAAAAGTCATTTGTCCACTTCACTCAAGAAATAGTTATTATTATTTTTATTTAACCCGACGTTGATCGCTATATGAGCATTTCTCTCACGCTTCGAATATAAAAAGGGCCATTTATTTGAAAGTGAACGTAGGGGCCCAATTCCCGCTTTAGCTGAATTTTAGAATCTTCTCAACAATCTGTTATCAGTTCCAATAAAGATTGGCGCTTCTTTGAACTTTCAAACAGTCTGCTCTTTGCTTCCGTATGCTTCGTGTGAACATTTCTCTCATCAAGCGGCTACTGGCGTTTGCGTCAGGTGAGAGCTTTTCTCATCAAGCAACCACTGACGTTTGTGTTTTGTATTTTAATCGATAACGCGATGCGTTTTTTCGGCAAATTCGATTTGCAAGTATGCTATTATGAAACAATGTGGAACAAACTTTTATAAAAGGATTACATTCGCTATGTATTGTATTTTGAAGCAGTCTGCATACTAAATTTGGTGATTGGTTGTCATGGTAAAGTCTTAGGACAACGGTTATGTCCATGTGTAACTGCCGATAATGTTTCTTATGTAAAAAGTGCACAAATATCTGCATAATGCTTACCTGTTGTTATGTCCCTACTTTTCTTGAAGCCCTCAGTAACAGAGCGTTTAGTTAAGGGCACGAGATTCTGTCAGCTGGAACCTCTGCGTTTGGGCTCAAATTCCTCTTAGAGAGGTCGCTTTTCTAGGTATATACCCTCATATTGCGACAGTAGAAAAGAACATGTGCAGGTGGTGTAGTTAGTGAAGCAATCAATCGCGTATGTAAGAACTGTGCTAAAGGAATCTTCAACAAGGAAAAGCCGACCTACTCCGATCCGGTGGTCAAGTATTCAGACACACGGGCTTCAACATAATCGCTCGAGTGGGGCCCGAACTGATGAAACATGGTTGATGTGTTTGTATTAAGGCGCTGGCCTTTTCTGTTAATGGAACTAGTAGCCTAAAATTAAACATTGTTGGTGTGTTTGTATTATGGCCCTGGCTTTTTCCGTTAATGGAACCACTAGCCTAAAATTAAACATGGTTGGTGTCTTTGTTTTATGGCGCTGGCCTTTTCTGTTAATGGAACCAGTAGCCTAAAATAAAACATGGTTGGTGTGTTTGTATTATGACGCTGGCCTTTTTCGTTAATGGAACCAGTAGCCTAAAATTAAACATGGTTGGTTTGTTTGTATTATGGCACTGTCCTTTTCTGTTAATGGAACCAGTAGCCCAAAATTAAACATGGTTCGTGTGTTTGCATTATGGCGCTGGCCTTTTCTGTTAATGGAACCAGTAGCCTAAAATTAAACATATTTGGCGTGTTTGTATTTTGGCGGTGACCTTTTCCCTTAATGGAACCAGCAGCTTAAAATTAAACACGGCTGATGTGTTTGTATTATGGCACTGTCCTTTTCTCTTAATGGAACCAGTAGACTAAAATTAAACATGGTTGGCGTGTTTGTATTATAACGCTGGCCCCTTCCGTTAACGGAACCAGTGGTCTAAAATTAGAGGCAAGCAGCTGTTTACAGCGTTAAATACTTACTTCAGGAAACAAACAAACAAAGCGTACGTATAACATTCAAACTGATCCTTATTTGTTTATTGAATTTGAAGTTATGTGGGCAGCCTTCCAAGTAGTCAGAGGCATTGGGTTTTGGCCAATCGTCCTAGCCCTGGGTGAAGTATGGATGGTGCGCCCTCTTCACGCCCCCACCCCACACCGACAGAAGCAGTGAACACAAACCCTCTTATGTGAAAACTTAACTGTACACTAAAAAAAGTTTGAAATTGACGGGTCATTTTCCGTGACTTCTTTTGCGAATGAACGAAGCATATTTCTGATACAACATTTTCCGTGAAATGAGAGGAAAAAACTGAATTTGATGGATTTTTCTTACCCCAAGAAAATTCTTAATTTTCAAAAATCTTTTCGCAAGTTAACAGTAAATTGCCGCCTTTGAGAGCTGTTAACGGAAAATTCTGAATTTTCAGAAGCCTTTCCGCATTTCCTTTCGTATATTAACGGAAAAATTCTGTTCCCACCTTTTCCGTTTCCATATGGAAAAATAAAATTTTTACAAACGTATTCAGAAAAATAATAAGCTCCAACAGAAAATAAATTGCGTAATTCACTTAAATATCAAACGCCCTGGAAACGATAAGTTTCCAGGGCGTTTGATATGGAGGCCATGTCGCTCAACAGAAAACTCTGCCATGGAGGCTATGTCGCTCAACAGAAAACTCACAAAACGACGTGGACATCATAAGGAGTATGGCGTAATACAGAAGTGAAGCACATGTCAAGACGACAAATCTTTAGCGATGTATTCCATCGGTGTAGTTTAGTCGGTTAGAGACTCCGGAGCGAGGAGGCGCGAGTTCGATCCACGTTACCGACAAATTTGTGAATTCCACATTGGCTCCCCAACGTAAAAATAGATTGACTGGCTTGAGTTCTTCGAAAAATGTGTGATGTTTCTACACATCGTCTGGAATGAATGAAAAAATTCCTTCTTCTTCTTCTTAAAAAAAAAAAAAAAAGAAAAGAAAATTAAGAGGGAGGTGATATGACGTACTACAGAGGTGAAGCACGTGTAAAGACGACAAATCTGCAGCGATACATTCTGTCGGTGTAGCTTAGTCGGTTAGAGCAACTCACTCCGGAGCGAGGAGAGGCGAATTCGATCCCCGTCTTCCGCAAATCTGTGAATTTCACAGGAGTTTTACCGAAATCGAATGTTTTTGCACATTTCGAATTAGCTTTGCCTACTACTCGTATAGAGCGTGGTGAAAGTGGGCGTACACGTAATCACCCTTAGAAATTGCGTTGCATTCGAAACACACACACACACACAACGATCTTAATGATAAAGAAATGAAGTTTTGAATTGAGCTAAACATAGTGAATTCTTAATTTCCAATTCTTTGTATTCAATTTATTCAAATTACGCAACAGATAATTAAGACTTACGTATAAAACAAGATACTGTTCTCTTTGCTAGTGTTTTACGCGAATAGTCATTAAGAGCGTCTAGAAGAAAGAGACGTTGTAATGGACTTCAAATTGTTTCCGAACAAGATTTGTTACGATTTGAGGTCGTCACGCTTTGTTTAGTAATGTGCACCATTGCTACACGCCGACACTTCGTCCAAATGGGAAACCGAGTTGGAATTGGATGTTTCGAGATCCCTGTGTATTTTGGCCTACCATAGATACTTGTAACTGACAACGTACCAATTGCTGCAACTTTTATTAATCAAAAACTGCTATGGAAATGACTCCACTGAATCGTTCGATTTCGTCGATATCGTATATTTCTCCTCCTAACCTAAATATAAGATGTAAAGAAACAGAAAGCTACTTAAATCGAAATCCTTTTTTCCTCGCGCTTCACTTGGGAAATAAGCAAATGCTCCGCACTTGGAGCCATTTGAGCGTGACATTGTATCCGTGTCAGACTCAAACGCATGTTCTTTTTGATGGAACGAGGCTATATATCAACGACGAGTGTAGTAATGACACTGCCATGCACAAAAAGACCAAAGAAATGACAAATTTTCACGGGCTCAGAGTTCTTTTGGTCTCGCGGTACAAAAGTACAATTTGCTAAGATGCTCCATAATCAGATATCGATAAGTTCACATTTTATGGCCTACCTTGTGGAACTCTTTAAGACTACACTGTAAAAAAATTCTGAAATTCACGAGCCACTTTCTGCAATTCCTTTCGTAAATTTACGAAGCATATTTCTGATACAGCCTTCTCCGTGAAATGACGGAAAGAAACTTGAATGTCACGGATTTTTCATACGCCAGGAAAATTCTGAATTTTTAGAAACCTTTCCGCAATTCCTTTCTTATATTGACAGTAAATTGCCGTTTTCAAGATGTGTTAACGGAAAATCATGAATTTTTAGAAACCTTTCCGCAATTCCTTTCTTATACTGACGGAAAATTGCCGTTTTCAAGATGTGTTAACGGAAAATTCTGAATTTTTAGAAACCTTTCTGCAATTCCTTTCGTATACTAACGAAAAAAAAAATCTGTTCTCACTTTTTCTGTATCCACATGACGAAAAATTTTCTGGTAAAAGGAGCGATTCCCAAGAATACCTGAGGTTTTATTAACTGTTAAATTTCTGTCGTCTGTCGAAGGATCTAATTTTGAAGTTCTGTAGCGAGATCGGATATTGTGGAAAGCATATCGCATGCATTTTAATTATTGTGGAACAGGATATTTCTTTCACCCATTTCCTGCACCAGCTATTATATATTCTGTTACCGTACGAAACCAGGTACTACTAAATTACTGTTCAGGTGATTGGACGATGTCCATGTATCAGTCAGTGGAGTCCCTTAAAGAAAAGCTATACAGCTATCAAGAGTAAATTTTATGTTCAGGAATTTTGTGAAATAATTCTGTAATATAATACATTTCACCTTTTCTTAAAGATAATTGAAAGTCATTCTCAGTTTTAAAATATCTCAAGTTTCTAAACATTATGTTGCTTCGAAAAATCACGATGAAGAAAAAATACTTAATTTGTGACAGGTCTTCCTACAAAAAATAAAAATAAAATTATAACAAATTTAGTCAAAAAAATAATGAGCTCCAACAGAAAGTAAAATGCCTAAATCCCTCGCATTAATGAAAAAAAAAAAAATCAACATCGCGCAATTACTTTTACTGTGAAATTGATTCAGATTTCCGAATCATTCTGTCTCAGTTGTTAAGAGACACGTTACCTGCTGAACCAACCCAAACGACGTCGGTTCAATCCTCTTTGCTGCGAAAGAATTATCTGGTGTAAGGACTGAAAAACTTAGCATCTTCCACTTGCAAAATTTCTGCATAAATACGGCAAAACCTAAAACGGACTTTTCGGAAATAAACGGAATTTCTGACTATGGAAAAACTGTGTAAATACCGAAGTCAAAAAAATGGGCACTGCTAAAAACTGAAAATTCATTAATAGACGAACACCTGCCGGCAACTTTACTGCACGCTATTTTCAGAAACTTTCCATGAATTCACACCACTTATTTTTAACAGCGTACTCCAATGTGGCTAATAAAAGTTCTATTTAAAATGCCAGGGAAGCAGGAGTTCTATAAACACATGTTTTATTGCAGTCCTTAACTTGCAAATTCACGGGTATTCTAGTGAATAAAGAGTGCAACTTGAGGCCGGGGATTTTGATATTATTGTATCATCACAGTTACAGTTCGGAAGCACATCAAGTCATTAGTTCCATGGTATAGACACTTTCCTCTAAACTGATCTACACTGCATTTTGTGGAAATTGCAGCAGCATGAAGGACTGCTGGTATTAGGTTGAAACTCATAGGACATGAACAACAGGTGGGGACATGCAAATCATTAAAATGTAAATGAAAATGCGCATACGGTTTCGGTGCAGTGCCCTCTCAACTATCCAGTCTTGAGCATAAAAAGCTGGCTCAAACCAGATGTTGCAATCAGTGAAGAGCGGACAATGAGTCAAAACGGTGTTTCTTCTGTCTCAATATGCCCCGTCGCCGAAGAAGGTCACATTATGAACACCTGACGGACTTCGAGCGAGGCAGGATTGTTGGGATGAGACAAGCTGGATTTTCCTATCGCGAATTTGTCACTCGTACTGGACGAAACGCTGGTACAGTGATCCCAACGTGGCGTCAGTGAACAGATGAGACTCGGACGCACAGAAATCTGGGAAATGGACTCCAAAATCGTGAGACTGTACGGGATGACGGACACCTCTACCGCATGGCAGTGACCGAACGCACAGCGACATCTACGGTGTTAGTAGAGCACTGTCACAGGTCAGGCTTTGTCCTCCAGCACAGCTCGACGTAGTCTGCTTAACACAAGACTGGTCGCTAGAAGCCCATTTGCTGTGCATTCCTTTGAACCTCATCCAGAGATGTCTTAGGCTGCAATTGGGTCTGGAACACAGGAACATTCGGAACAGGTTGTGTTTTCCGACGAGTCACGATTCAACTTGACGCACCATGATGATCTCATACGTGTTCGAAGACATCGTGGTGAACAACACCTTGCAGCATACCGGCTCAATGCCGAGCGTCATGGTTCGAGGCGTCATGGTTTTGGGCGTCATTGGGTTCAGTTCGCGATCTCTCCTGATACAAATCGAGGGAACCCTCAACAGCCAACGTAACATGAGGGATGTTTTATAGGCAGAGGTGATACTGTTCTTTTTAAAGTCGTCCTGGAGCTATATTCCAGCAGGATAATGCTCGGCCACACGTGGCCCGTAATGTACAAGGCCTCTTCCATGCACGGCAGATACCGCTTCTTCCCTGGCCTGCACGTTCGCCGGATAGGTCCCCGATCGAACATGTCTGGAATATGGTAGCTAAGCGACTGGCCCGGCAAACACCTCCGACGGTCACCACAAATAAACTGTGGTCTCGCATAGGAGCAGACTGGCAACCTATTCTCCAGGACCATATCAAAATCCTCTTCCATTCAATGCCACGCCATGTAGAAGCTGTTATTGTTGCTCGAGGTGGCTTCACAGGATATTCAGTTTTGAAGTGAAAAATCTTGCATAAAATCAGTTATCTATCTCCTGTAACATGAGGGATTTGCGATATAAGTTTCATTTGAATGGCTCGATTTTTTCTTGGTCTTGTAATTTTCACAAAACAGTAGTGTGTGTCATCATCATTTTCAAGCCTTCTCAATCCAGTAATGGATGAAGGTCTCCCTAAGTTTCTTCCACAGTTACCCCTCTTTAATGTCATTCCAGCATGATTTCAAATGTCATCCAGTCGTCTCCTAAGAGCTTTTCTTCTGGGTTTCTGCTGCCCCTTTGTATCCAGTATAGTAGTTGTCAAACGGTGTGGTCAGTTATTCCAGCAAAATGCACAGCCCGTTGCCACTTCAGAGTCTTTACATTGATCATGATGTCATCAGTTCTTGTCATTTTGCTGATCCACGAGTTCCTTTTCCTTCTTTCTTGGCTACACCAAGCACATGTCTATGAGTTGTTAGCAGCATCTGTATGTGAGTATGTGGTTTTTAATTAAGATCCATGTCTCTGATTCATAAATAGAAACTGGGAGGATACACTGATTGGAAACTTTTCTTTTAAGACATAATGGCAAATTGCTCTTGAAAATTATACTGTTTTAAAAATATAAAACAAAATTGAAATTGTATTGCGTAAAACATTCACCCTTGTGGTCTTTCTTCTAGGGTTTTTCCTGTATCTTAGTATCATGGCCGGATTGAACTTTTGCGGGGCCCAGGGCAAAATTTCATATATAGAGGGCCCTAGGAAATGACTCTCATAGTTTAATGAAATCATTGAATGAAAAATGAAAATAGACAAAAATTATCATAAAGGAAAATGATTATCTCAAATTATTGTGAGCTTAAGAAAAAGACCATCATATGGATTGAAAATTCAGAGAGAGAGAGAGAGAGAGAGAGAGAGAGAGAGAGAGAGAGAGAGAGAGAGAGAGAGAGAGAGAGAGAGAGAAAGCAAACAGTTTCTTTATGATAATTTTCGTGTATTTTCATTTTTCGGAGACAGACAGACAGACATTGAGTGGGAGAGAGACAGACAGAGTGAGAGAAAGAGACAGAGATAGACAGACAGTCAGACATTGCATGAGAGAGACAAGTGAGAGAGAGACAGAGGTAGATAGACAGAGAGACAGACATTGAATAAGAGAGACAGAATGAGAGAGAGAGACAAAGATAGACAGACAGACATTGAATGAGAGAGACAGACAGACATTGAGTGAGAGATACACAGACAGATAGTCAGAGTGAGAGAGACAGACAGACAGACAGAGAGTGACATACAGAGACAGACAGATAGACAGACATTGAGTGAGAAAGAGACAGACAGACAGAGAGACAGGCAGACAGACAAAGAGAGAGAGGAAGAGAATAATAAGTGCTGAAATCTACGACTTTCTTTCTGGAGAGGAGGAAGTTTAGGTTGCTTTATTATCTTAATAAAAACTTTCCTACAAAATGATAAAAAAGATAGCTTTAACTAATCTGCGTAGCGAAAATTTTTCCATAGCTAACATTTTTGCGTATTGGATAATAACGATCCCACTTAAATAAATTCGTATATATATATTTTTTTTTCTTGGTACATGTTTTAGTGATTGATTTTTGATGGACAGTGGAATAACTGGTAAATTAATGACTTTATTCACGTCTTATAGGCGCTCATGTATAAAAATTGCTAATTGCTTTATTTATTATTATTTATTTATTTATTTATTTATTTATTTATTTATATTATTTCCAACACTGTTTTTAAAGTCACTGAACGATTGGCCTCCATATATAGCCCAGATACAACTTTGATACTGTTCTTTTTATTTTTTGAATTTCAGTACCAGGTTTACACACAAATTGTTGAGTATATAATAGGGAGTCCCAAAACGTGATGAAATTTAATTTCTTATTTCATGAATATGGAAAAGTTTAAGGTTTAAATAAGTCGGGGGGGGGTGTTATAAACTGAAAAACAACAACAACATTACAACAAGTTAGTAAAATCATGCAGTGCATTGATTATGATACGCTTTCCAACATACCAGAAATCGCGGGCAGCCAAACTCTCCCCCAACCCTGACTATTGATTCGTTCAGTATACCTCCGGAACAACATACTAAAGTTGTGTCGTAATGGAAGCATTTTTACTAAAGTTATATGATGATAATGGCTGTGGAATAAATCTCGCTCCTGTGCCCTGACCTTTGATCCCATTTCGATGACATTCAACAGAAACTGTTCAGTTTACTTCCGGAACAACATGATAAAGTTTTGTCGCAATCGAAGCATTTTTACGGAAGTTATGACGCATAAAGGCGATGGAATGGATCCCGCTCCTGTGACCTTTGACCCCATTTCGCTTATTTTCAATTGAGTTCGTTCCCAGGTTGTCCTCTACCACATACTAAAATTTAATTGAAATTGGATAATTTTTACGCGAGTTATCGGGTGAACAGACAGACGGACAAAGCTGGAGCATATACGCTTCTTTAACCTACGGTTGGAAAACGTAAAAATATATTTTTGAGGGCCTTGCGCCCCCAAAATAAAAAAAATAACAATAAATATAGAGAATTCTAGCAGAAACAATTTTGTTTTTGTTTTGTAAAGTGCGGGGCCCAGTGAAGACGTGGGGCCCGGGGCGGTTGCCCTTATGGTCCAGCCGGCCCTGCTTAGTATGCAGTTTAGTATTTTAATTGTCCAACGCAGTAGTGGATCTAAGGGGGCCGACTGGAGCGGTCCCCCTTCAAAAACAAACCAAGAAAACCTCCAGATTTTTCCTTTTTACATGGCCAAGGTCGCAAATATAATTAACTAATTAACGCATTTTTTTTTGTAAAATAAGAGTAATAAATGCACAGATTTTCGTAAAAGTTTTCATAGCAATTAAAATTTGCTGTGCATTTGGAGATTAAATGTTCTGTTCTATCTAACTTTCGAGAGAGAGAGAGAGAGAGAGAGTCAGACAGACAGACAGAAAGAAAGAGCCAGACAAACAGAAAGAGAGACGATAGAGAGAAAGAGAGAGACAGAGAGAGAGAGAGAGAGAGAGAGAGAGAGAGAGAGAGAGAGACAGACAGACAGAGAGAAAGAAAGAGAGAGAGAGTCAGACAGACAGACAGAAAGAAAGAGCCAGACAAACAGAAAGAGAGACGATAGAGAGAAAGAGAGAGAGAGAGAGAGAGAGAGAGAGAGAGAGAGAGAGACAGACAGAGAGAAAGAAAGAGAGAGAGAGAGACAGACAGACAGAAAGAAAGAGCCAGACAAGGAGAAAGAAAGAAAGAAAGAGAGACGATAGAGAGAAATAAAGAGAGACGATAGAGAGAAATAAAGAGAGAGAGAGAGAGAAAGAGAGACAGACAGACAGACAGACAGAGAGAAAGAACGAGAGAGAGAGTGAGACAGGAAAAAACAAACTAGTGTTTCAAAAACAGAAGAAGGTGAGAACAGAAGGAAAGAGATTTTGACTGATCATGAAAAGCAATAAGGTGTGCTTCGTTTACTGTAATATTTCCACAAGCGGCGGGTAGAAAATCGGCATTAAGACAATGAATGGCACAGGAATGACTTGATGACGTGAAGTAAATGGAAGTTCCTTTCAAAAGAAGTGAGAATCATGCATTGGGAAAGAATAAACCAATATTTTAAAGGGAAATTACCAATCATTATCGCTTAGGAATGATTCGTTGATTCATGTTGGAAAACTTTCTATTACATTTTCTATTAAATTAAGCCATTTGAATAAAAGGGCTCGAATTTATTTTGAAAGATTCTATCCTAGCTTGATATTTAAAAACCAAGGAGCTCGTTCCCTCGAAAAGCAAGTACCACGTGAAGGCGTTACCATGTGCAGGTAGACCGCAGGAACTCGCAGACGAAGAGCTGGAATCGCTGTTGCAAGAGGATGCCACACAGTCGACAACGCAACTGGCGAAACGTTTGTAAGTGGCTCAATCGACGGTGGTACGACATCTACAGGCCTTGAGGAATGTCCAGAAGATTGGTAAGTGGGTTCCACATACTTTAAAATGGACCGTAATATTGTTCAGCGATTGGGCATCTGCACGACGTTGCTGAAGAGGTTTCAAGGGAAGAATTTCTTGTGTAAGGTTGTCACTGGGGATGAATAACGGGTCTATTGCGACAATCCCGTAAGCAAGCGATCTTGGGTCTACCCAGCCCAGCCATCAAAATCCACTGCAAAACAGGATATCCACAGGGAAAAGGTGCTGTTGTGTGCTTGCTGGTGGTGGGATATGCATGGAGTGCTGTACTTCGAAGTATTGAAACCGGGTGAAACAATCACTGTACAACGATATAGCGATCAGTTGATGAAATTGAACCCCGAAATCGAGCAAAAACGCCCATGAACAGACAGGTAAACTACGCCGCCCAGTCATCCTGTTACACGATAATGCCAGACCACATGTCGGTGCCACCACGAAATCAACTCTTGAACAGTTACACTGGGTGGTTTTACCGCACCACGCGTACTTGCCGGACATTGCACCCTCAAACTTTCATCTGTTTCACTCTACGCAACATTCCCTAGCCCAACAGTGGTTCACCACGGTTCCAGAGGTAGAAAATTTCGTCACTGCGTTCTTCAGCTCAAAATCCGAGTCCTATCACAGGGGAATTCATTTGTTGCTTGAAAAATGGCAAAATGTCATTGATGCTTACAGCCAATATTTCGTTGAATAAATCTGTACTGGTTTCCTGATGGTTCCTGCCTCCTTTCTCCTTAAAACGGCGGAAACTTTTGCATACTGCTAATAAATCAGGTAAACCAGATCGTCGAGCACCAGTTAGCGTTCGGTAAAGAGTCGGAATGGAGGGAAATACTGATCTGGGCGAGTTTAAAAGCTCCAGACGTGCTGGTTTCAGCACCTCACAAACTACCGTCCTCCTAAGCTACTTACGCACAACCTTATCAAGGTTTAGCGTGAATGGTACGACACATAAAAAAACTTCAGGCAATCGGCGATCCTCTGAATTAAAACAGCTGATGGATCAGAGGGGTCAAAGAGGATTGGTGAGAATACTGCAAGTGTTCTTGTTCTTGGTTACTCAGTCTGAGGACTGGTTGTTCAGTAGATGTACTCTGTCTCTCCATTCCTCTCTGTCGTCCGCCGTTCTCTCCAAGTCATCGTATGTCCTAGTATTTGTGTCTTGGAGTAACTGTGCCAAAAAACATTTCCTTGCCTGTCCTCTTCCTCTCTTGCCTTGAATTTTCCCTTCCTAAACTTTCAGAATCGGGCGTCCATGGCGTGTGTCCCATCCATAACATTCATCCTATCTTTAACATGTTGATCAGATTCCTGGGTTCTCCCATTCTCTCCAGGACCTCTTCATTAGTCTTTCTATAGAGCCAGCTTATTCTCTCCATTCTTCTATAGCTCCATATTTCAAATGCCTCCGGCATTTTCACTTCCCTCTTGGTCAATGTCCATGTCTCAGAACCGTAGAGAGCTACTGGCCAAACATATGCCTTTAAAATTCTCTTCCTCAATTTTAGATCTATATTTTTGGCTGTCATATTCTTAGATTCTCTCTAAAAGCCGTTTTTGCAATCCCCAGCCTCATTCTAATTTCCTTTTCGCATCTTCAGTAATAATTTGACCCAAATAGCGGAATGATTTAACTTGTTCGATGCATTGTCTTTCAATTTTAAGGAAAGCCTGTTTCGGATCCTTCTCTATTACCATTAGTTTTGTCTTATTTTTATTTATCTTCATTCCAGAAATATATGCATTTTTGTGCATTTTTGGCATCATACGCTGTAATGATTTGGCTGATACTGAAACTATTACCTGGTCGTCAGCAAACTTAATGGCCTTAATTCTCTCTCCATTAACCCAAACACCTTCACTGGCTCTCCCCAAGGCCTGTTCCATCATAACTTCGGCCTAAATACCAAAAAGGCCAGGTGACAGCAAGCACCCCTGTCTTACACCTTTATTTATTGGGACTGGATCAGTCATTCCCTCTTGAATTGAAATCAATGCTTCCTGATTTACACAAAGATTTTTGATAAGCTGGATACTGTTATCATCCATGCCGAGTCTTTCTAGGATTGGAAAATGTTTTGTCCAAGGCACTCTGTCGAAGTCCTTCTCGTAGTCAACGAAACATACAAAGAGGGACCGCCCGTGTCGATCATTCTTTCAGCCAAGAATCTCAGAGTGTCAATCGCATCCTTAGTACGCTTTCCTCTTCTAAATCCAAATAGGTACTCTCCCAACGCCTCTTCCACCTAAAAATCCAATCTCATTTTAATAATCTTCAGCAGAATCTTGGATGCATGTGAAATTAAACTTATATTTCTATACTGTTCACACTCTGTTGCCTTAGATTTCTTTGGTATAGGAGTAATTATGGAGGTCGAATGGTCAGCCGGCCAAATTCCTTTTTGATAGCAACAATTCACAAAGACGAATAATTAATTAATTAAAGCTTCTCCAGATGCTTTTAGTAGTTCAATGGGTATTTCATCTACCACTGGAGCTTTGTTGTTTAGAATTGATCTAAGTGCCTCCTCAAATTCTTCTCTTGCAATTTCCGGAACCATCTCAACTCCATCATTGACTAACTCTGAATTTGACCGATGTGGTTCTTGTTCCTTCCCATTATACGGTATAGTTCTGACACACATTCTACATATTCTACCAAATCGAACCACAAATGTTCGATTTGGTTCATGTCAGGTAAATCCGAAAGTCAGAACATTAACAGAAAGTCACCAGGAGTTCCTCGAACCACTCCTTGATAATTTTAGCAGTGTGGCATGGCACATTATCTTATTGGTAATGTCCATCACCAGCAGGGAACACAGTTGCCATGAATGGGTGAACTTGGTCCGCAGCGATGTTCAGATACCTGACAGCTATCAGGGATTGTGCTTTTGGGATAATGGGACTTAAAGTGTCCCAAGAAAACATCGCCCCCAGCATAACACCACCGCAGCCGGCCTGTTTTCGCGCAACAGTGCATCCAGGTGCCATAGCATCCGTTGGTAATCGGCGTATCCGCGTTCGGCGGTATACGTGCTTCACCAGGAATCTTGTCAGACCAGACCACTTTTCATTCACGGCTCAATCTCGATGGCCCATTTCATTCGTTGTTGGCGATGACGTGTGGTGAGCATGGGGACCCGGCTGGATCTTCCGCTACGTAGGTCCATGAGCAGAAGGCTACGATGAACTGTGTGCTGTGACACATTGCCCTGATCACGACTGTTGTAGCTGCGGGTGATTTGTCGCATTGTGGCACTGGGTCGCTGTGAACAATGCGCAACAGGATCCGCTTCCCTCTGGCATCAGTGAGCTGCGGACGACACACGGCTTGACGACGGTTCGTCGTTTGGTCATCTGTAAACCACTTTTGATACGTACTTACTATAGCGACACATGAACAACCCACAAGCCGCGCCGTTTCCGAGATCGTAGTTCCGAGGCGCCATGCCATCACAATTTGTCCTTTATCAAACTCCGATAAATCGGAAGCTTTTCCCATTCTGATTTCAAAGACTCTGCTAACCGAAAGCAGATCAGATCATACGTAGAGGATTTTAGGAAGGGAGTGTCTGATCCCAGGTCTTAAACAACCCTTAGAGATAGGAAGCTAGGAGATTTGGGCTAGAGTGCCCGATAGGAAAGTGACACGGAAGCGAAATAGAAAGGGGGAGGAAGACGCCCTTATTTATTACCGGGGGGCCAGTACCCATCGAACGCACAGCGGATGTTTAGTGGATCGAGCGTTCGTACCTGCTGTGATGGAACTTGAGGTCTTCTCCATGGCAGTCATGAACGTTGCCCACTAGGCCACCCGCGGCCCCTCTAACCGAAAGCCGGTCCTCGGGTTGTATATATACTGCTCTGTGAATTTCTCCGGCGCCACCGTTCGGTGTCCAGGCGCGCTCATTTCTCTAGGCTGGAGGTGGTCATAATGTAATGGTTGATCGGTGTAATGCTTGATGATCTAGTCGGTCTGATTCATGCACCACACGCCCACATACGTGTAGGAGTTTGACATTTATGTGGGGAGGGAAGGTTTACTTAATATACTAGCACCTTAATACAATTATGTAAATATCTAACTTGATCTTCTATGGTAAAAAATTGACGAGAAAAGGCAGATACTATAAGGATGTATAGAAAGCCTCATTGCGTACTTTAATTTCGGTATTTTTTCACATACTAAATTTCAGTATTTTTTTTTGCCAATGTTTGAAAACGTTAAAAAGACGTTTTGTTTGTTTAGGGGTGTAACGACCACTGTGAGCAACTCGATCGGTTACAAGCAGTCGCCCGTCCCAAATTTAGGGTCACTGGTTCCAGGATTCAAACCCGGACCCATCTCGGACCAATGGTCGAAATCCAGGGCTTAGACCTTTGCTCCACGCGGGGCGGCTGTTAAGAATATGTAACACTTTCGAAATTTTGATTATATATTAAAAATATGCTGTATCATGATTACTAATACATATTACAGCTTATAATGTACAAGTTTGTCTACTCCGGGCATCGAATCCGTGTCCCCTTACTCCGGAGTACGTCGCTCTCTCAACCGAGCTAGGCGGACATGTGCTCTCACTGCTATCTGCCTTTATCTCATGTGCGTTCTGCGGTGCAGGAACGTCACATCTCCTCCCCCACCCCGAAAGAGGGCCGGGGGCATGGTCCACGGGTCAGCCGGGGTCATGTGTCGATGTAGGCAGTCATCCCATGAAGAATGTGCATCTGAGAAATTCCAGACAAATTGGTGTGTGGAACATAACATCACACTGATTTATTTTTCGAAGCACTGAAGAAGGGATTCTCATTTTTCCTGTCTCGCCGTGTGGAGCAGGCACGTCACAAGCTTTCAAATTTGCTTAATGATTACGAAGGCTCAATTTTCTAAAAGTCTTTATAGTGACTTTTGTAGCATTTGCCAGTATGTTGATATTAACTTAACAGGTTTTTTAATTGACGGAGAGGAAGTGCAGGTCGTAGACAATTTCATTGTCCTGGGCTCCAGAACAAGTAACGAGAGGAGGTGTGCTGGAGAAATTAGGAGGATATAATCTATAGGGAGAAAGGCAGTGACAAATTATTCTATGACATAGTTGTGAAACTTGGACATTGAGGAACAGCGAGAGTAAGGTTGGAGCTTTTAAATTATGACTTGATAATGCCATGGCCTGCAAGAAGAACTAATCAATCAGTACTTGGCGATATTAAGTTCAGCTGCTCTCTTGAGGCAATGGTGTGCAGGTAAAAATTCACATTTTGGACATATGATACGTACCAATAATGGGTTAGTAAAAAGTGATTGTGCTTGGCAAGGTTAGAGGAAGCAGAAAGATACAAAGACAGAGAAAAGATGGTTGGATGGAATCTAAGATGTTTTTAGAATGACCTTGCGAGATCTTGTTGAAATTTGGTCGAGATGGCGGTTTTGTGGAGCTACAGGCAGGCTCCCGTCCATAATTTAGGGACACTGGTTTCAGGAAAGGGAGACAAAAACCAGTGCTGTACGACAGACGCACCATCCGGGACCCTGAAAGTTCAGGACCATCTCGGACGAATGGTCAGAAGCAAGGTTCTTAGGCTACGGGCCACTTAGACGGTAAAAATACACTGGAAAATTGTTCTCAATAAAAGTATTTGTCGTTACTTTCAGAGACCGACTTAAGACAAGTGGGGCCCTGAGCACAAACAACTTGGGGGTCCCCCATCCTCGGGCATGAATCGTACTCTTAATACATTAACAATGGTACTTGCGTATTACGGTAACACCCCTGGTACTTCGCGTAATTATTCTATAATTGCGCGTATAATTGCATAAAGCACAAGAAGTGCTGCCTTAATACACAAGTACTATCTACTTTAACAAATGCAAGAAACAAATGTTCAAAAATTGTAAATTAAAAGTAAACATTTGATCTCTTTCAAATGGATATTAATAATCGATTTTTTTGAAGCAACATATTGATGCATATTTACGCTCGGTGAACATTAACTGCTGCACTCCGCCGACGCCATTTTTGCTGCCCATAGTAATAAAAATTAAATGTTAGCATTCTAGCCCAAATCTCCTCGGCACAGGCCCCGTGTGCCCTTGCGTAAATCAGGCTCTGGTTACTTTGCTTGTTAACAAAAGTATCAAATCGTTACTTTGCTTTTTAAAAGTGATCGTATCTTTCGGTGAATTTTCTGTATGTTAAATTCAAGGATTTCATTCAAGTTTGTTGGTTAGAAACAACAATCAAATTAGCTTTGAATTAATATTTGTTTAAGGAGAAAAGGCTATTTGGATTTAAGGAGCAAAAGCTATTTGGATTTAAGGAGCATAAACTAATTTGGATTTAAGGATCAAAAGCTATTTGGATTTAAGAAGCCAAAGCTCCTGTTTTAGAAAATTTGGATTTGAGGAGCAAACGTTCCTGTTTTGCTCCTTAAATCTGCGCGGGATCTTGCAAAAATACAGGCTGGTTATAAGCTGGTTCTGTTTTTCTTTAAACTATTTCATTCGGATTATAGGAGCAAAAGCTCCTGTTTTTCTCCTTAAATCCGGGATCTTGCGAAATACAGGCTAATTATATGCTGGTTCTGTTTTTATTTAAACTATTTCATTTGGATTTAAGGTGCGAAAGCTCCTGTTTTGCTCCTTAAATCCGGGATCTTGCTAATTACAGGCTGGTTATAAGCTGGTTCTGTTTTTTTTTAACTATTTCATTTAGATTACAGGAGCTCAAGCTCCTGTTTTTCTCCTTAAATTCGGGATCTTGAGAAATACAGGCTAATTATTAGCTGGTTCTGTTTTTTTTAAACTATTTCATTTGGATTTAATGAATAAAAGTTCCTGTTTTGCTCCTTAAATCCCGGATCTTGCTAATTACAGGCTGGTTATAACCTGGTTCTGTTTTTTTTTTAAACTATTTCATTTGGGTTTAATGAGCAAAAGCTCCTGTTTTGCTCCTTAAATCCCGGATCTTGCTAATTACAGGCTGGATATAAGCTGGTTCTGTTTTTTTTAAACTATTTCATTTGGATTATAGCAAAAGCTCCTGTTTTTCTCCTTAAATCCGGGATTTTGCGAAATACAGGCTAAATATAAGCTGGTTCTGTTTTTTTTAAAACCATTTTCATTTGGATTTAAGGAGCAAAAGCTCATGTTTTGCTCCTTAAATCCGGGATCTTGCTAATTACAGGTTGGTTATATAAGCTGGTTCTGCGGTGTTAATATTATCACAGAGACATTGCTTTTCTTGGTAAAGGAATTCACCGTAATTACAACCGACTTAAAATAAAAAAAGTTCTGGACTCATAAAAATATGTGCTCACATTGATAAGCTTTAACAATATAATTTAAACCCAGAATGTGTAAATTTAGAAAAAAACATCTCATTTTCCCGTGTCACATGATCACACAGTAAGGAATCAAGAACACAAAATGGCAAGATTCTCTTCAACTTGGCAGACGCATGAATAATCATTCAAAATTTAGAATAGTTGTCAAAACCAAAGGACCGTTTCGCTGAAAGGCACGTGCAAAATCCTCTACTCATTGAGAGAGCATTTTCGAGAAAATGTTGAAAAAAGCCTAATTGAATAGCTAGTAAAAACCGCTGACCCAGATTTAAAAACTATTTTTCATCTCGGAAACGCACAAAGATATGCGAGTTTCAAAACACATAATCAATTTACCACTTTTAAGGTTATTAAGGTTTAGGATATTCCATGTACAATGGATAAAAGTGGAACAAAGACTTTTCCAGTCGGCGGTCATAATTGATTTTCCAGTTTTAAATAAGATGAAGTAAAATGGTTTTCAAAATGTCAAGAAAACCACGTATATTGTTTAGAAGAATTTAACAAAACTTATGCTTTTCAGTGCATGGCACTGGATCTAGTTATTACGCAATGATACACTCGAATTTCGAGAAGACTGTAAGTCCAGGTTCTCACATTTCCTCAGCAGACATCTGTCAATTGCAATTAGTTTTTCCTTTATCCTTTCTC
Organism: Macrothele yani; assembly: GCA_039090855.1. NCBI lineage: Eukaryota > Metazoa > Arthropoda > Arachnida > Araneae > Macrothelidae > Macrothele > Macrothele yani. Next base: position 8,479,134 of record CM077009.1, read on the forward strand.
CCAAGTTTAAGGCCTACAGGAAAAAAAAAGCTAAAACTAAAGAACAAATTGAGTACCTTTTTTCCCTGAGATTTGAAACTTGAATCATAGTAGCTAGACTGTCACTAACAGGATTTTTTCACATATATAATGCTAAGTTGTTCTCTGGAACTCAAAGATTAGTTTTTCAAAAGATAGTCTACCAGTTTTTTATTACTGGTATATCTCCATTTAATAGCGATTTTGAAAGGCAACCAGTAGTTTCACAAGCATCCATCATAAATAAATTTTGTAGTTCAAACTCATTGTCTTTTTCCCTTTCAAACATTCTTGGACACGAACTTGCCATAATTTCTTCGGTCTTCCTTTACCTGTACTTCCATTGGCTCTGGACAGGGCCGGATTAAGGCCTTAGTGGGTCCCTAGGCTAAGACATCTCGGTGGCCTACCAAGTTTAAGACGTCTAAGTGGGCGCCAAAGAACTAATGACGGACAATCATTACTGAAGTCCGTTAAAACACGAAACTTTATCAATGTACTTGTGATAATAAGTACATAGCGCCTTCTTCAAACAAATAAATTACCTGCGGAGTTTTCATAAAAAGTCACTGTATTTTCCACTGTTCTCACAAGAACATGTTTCCTAGGTTTTATCTTAGAATTTTTAATAATTTAGCATTGCGTACTTTCCTTTGTATACATTTTTTGTTATGCAATACGAAGTCACAAAGGATTTCACCCATTAACGGTTCTGGGTGCAAACAGAGAGGTGTGGGTGGATGACAATGGAAAAGCTAAAACTATCTCGCCGACCCGGCTGTACACAGCGACATGGAACATTTAGCCTTAGTGAGTCATTGCCTTGAAATCTGTTCGTCTTCTAGCTACTGTTTGTAATAGAGTGGAAATCATACGAGACAAAACTAAAACTATTGTCTCCTAGGCCTTTGGTAATGGTGGGCCCCTAGGCTATAGCCCCGCTACCCCCCCCCCCCACCTTTATCCGGCACTTTCTCTGGATGAACGAATTTTCTTAATTAGCAATCTCATTTTCATTCTTTCAACGTACCTAAACAGCCTCAAAATCGTGAATGGGTCTAAACAGCCTCAAAATATTTTTTTATTTCCGTCTTACTATCGGCATTTTGTTTCACATTGCACATATGCGAGACATTGTTCTGTACATGACTAGGACGAGTCTTGTCCCAAGAGTACCCCATAAATAACGTACAGGGTCTCTCCAGTTCACAAACGACAGCTGGGACAATTATTCTTTCATATAAGGCCTTTCGGGACCTTTTCCGTCAACCCATCAGACATACCTCTTCTGAAAGCTGTTATGATGTTAAAGGGAAGTTCAATCGCCTGCTAATTTTACCATCTGTTCTGTTTTCTTTGTCAGATACGCTTCCTAAAGGCCCAAACACATTCACTGGATCTAAATCTGTTCAATTAACCTCGTCCATTTAGACTGAACTTGCAGTTCTCATTTGCCTGATCCACTCAAATTGAACTTGTAGTTTTCATTCAACTGGTTCATTAAGAGTGAATTTGTATTTCTCATTCACCTGGTACATTCAAACTGAAACTGCAGCTCTCATTCACCTAACCCATTCAAACTGAACTTGCAGTTCTCATTCACTTGGTCTGTTCAGACTGAACTTATATTTCTCATTCACCTGATCCAGGGCTTGAAAAATACCATACCCGAGATGTTCGGGGCATGTAAATCTACTTGCACGGGCCGGGCAACTAAATTTAAAAATAAAAACGTTTGGAATCGAATTTCTTCCAAATGTTAAATTTTGATTCTGTTTGTTGGTGTAATTTACGACAAGAGTGGTAAGTCATATAACATCCGAAAACTTGAAAATTTCATCGTCCTGCAGAGGGACGATGAAATTTTCAAGTTTTCCCGCTCCAGAAGGATTAAATTTTCAAGTTTTCCCGTTCCAGGAAGATGAAATTTTCCAGTTTTCGGATGTTATATGACTTACCACCTTTGTCGCAAATCACACACCTATAGATGGAATCATAAATTCACATTTGTATTGCATACTGATGTGATCCCGTATTCACGGTTTATAGAATTCTTACTACAAGAGTTCTTTCACTGCTAATCGCCGGAAGTTTTATTATTATTACAGAGTGCCAAGGACAGAAGAATATCACTTCTTTAATTATATGATGCTCTAGGTCCAGAAATTGGAACCATCTGTAGTTTTGTTCCAAATGTTGTTTATATTTAGCGACGGGATGCATGTTTCTGATAGAACTAGCCTCCGATGTTTAGTGACAAAGATCGAAAACGTCGACGAAAGGGACAGGGCAGAATCATTAAATTTCTCAAATACCAATTTCATCATCAGAGTTAGCATCTTTATCTTAAAATTTGAGATGCGTGCTTTTGTGCATTGAACATTTTGAATACAGACCCCTTAAAACGAGAATGCAAAACATGTACAAAACGTTCGTATTTTTTACCAAAAAAAATGAGGGTTCTGATTTGTTATCTTAAAAGATAAATTTTCCTGGGCATCCAACTTTTACTACCTGGGCAGGAAAATAATTTCTGCACATGCCCAGCTGGGCATGTAACTTTTCAGATATTTTTCAAGCCCTGTCTGATCCATTCAGAAGGAGCTTGCAGTTCTCATTCACCTGGTCATTCAAACTGAATTTGCAGTTATTATTCACATGGGCCATACATATTCATACATATGTATGGTCCAGGTGAATGATAAATATTTTTTTCCTTCACCTGGTCCATGGAGACTGAATTTGAAGTTCTTATTCGCCTGGTCCATTGAGACCGAACTTGCAGTTCTCATTCACCTGATCCATTCAGACTAAACTTGTATTTCTCATTCACCTGGTCCATGGAGACTTAACTTGTAATTTTCATTCACCTGATCCATTGAGACTAAACTTTTAGTTCTCATTCAGACTGAACTTGTATTTCTCATTCACTTGGTCCATTGAGACTGAACTTGCATTTCTCATTCTCCTGGTCTATTGATACTGAACTTGCAGTTCTCATTCACCTGATCCGTTCAGACTGAACTTGCAGATCCACCTTGATCCATTCAGACTGAACTTGTATTTCTCATTCTCCTGGTCCATTGATACTGAACTTGCAGTTCTCATTCACCTGATCCGTTCAGACTGAACTTGTAGATCCACCCTGATCCATTCAGACTGAACTTGCCAGTACTAACATAACAGATCCTCGCTCAACGGCGATGATTTTGGATTTTCGTATATTTATACTCAGGTTGAATTTAATACATACTTCGGTCATCCTGTAACAACACACTGACTCTTACTTTTACCCTCAGACAATAGGACTGTATCATTTGCGTGTACGGAAATCTCCAAGCCATTAAACAGTTCTGCTAATTCGGGTATCACTCATTCATGAATCCATAAGTTTTACAAAAATTTGGGCAATGCGGTTCGAAGAACAAATTTCGAATGAGTGTAGTGAGCTGAGCTCTTTGGAGCCCACATTTCGAGTTTGCGCAAACATTTTTGCCCACACACATACCCTATACTTAAAAAAATATAAGTTGCTAACTGAATCAACTGACACAAGGTATTGAACTCAGAACTGTGAGAAATGGAAAGAAGAGAAAAAGGAAATTAATCGGTCGCTAAACAGTATACTTTATTAACAACGGAGGCAATTTTAATTGGAATTTCCGCGTTGCCTTTCGGAATTAACTCATCGTCTGCATAGAAAAACCCTGATTTTTTGAAATCGGGAGTTTATTTTTGTGTACGTTCGGTACAAGTAAACTGAAATTTTGAAATAATTAACATGAGTGCACGTCAAAGTCAAATTGGTGCATTTCTACTTTGTGTTCACATATTATATTGGAATAGCACTATCATATTCAAATACGTGAGCGAATTGTTTGTTTTTGTTTCATGAGCCAGGTACAGCAAAAGACTGTCACAAAGGGCAGCAAATATCTGTAGTGCCTTGTTGGTTTTTTTGTTTTTTTTTGTTTTTGTTCTTAGCACTGCGTTAGATGAAACACATTTCGTTGAAAAAACATTTCAGAAAAACGGATGCACATACATATACACGAACAACGAAACAAAAAGCTTGGATATCTATATGCAATAATTCCACAGCTGTGTTTATAAAATACATTTTAAAACTATTTCGAAATATTTCGGGCTCTTGTTATGAACCCTTAAACCGGTTGGAACGAGTTAACTCGGGGTTAGAAAAATAGGATGAAATCGGCTAGAACGAATATATTCGCTGTCTAAGAAATGGGCAGAACGCATCAGAAAGTGTTGCTTTTCCCTTAGCTTTATTAATCAAAGTGGTCATTTAAGATGATTGACCGTAATTCTTTTTGACTGATGAGCTTCTAAAAGGGCTATATATCACAATGTTGTCGGACCTAGGAAATTAGAGAGAAGATTCGAGTCACTTGCCTTTACCCAGCGGCATGATGCCCGTGTCAAGGAGACTAACCCTTCCCCGTTATGCTTTGGGCGATGGAGTAGAGAATGAAAGACTAGAATGGAGCGTTTATTTATCACCAGTGATAGGTTTATGGCCTATATTTTACTGGGAATGTCTGACGAATCGTTCTTTGTTGAAGGACAGACTGAGAAGACAATTCAGTTAATTCTTATAATATTGAATGATTCGAATTATGACGCATTCTTCGCAAAGTAATGAAGCTCCTTAACAACTCATTATTAAGCATGATCCCCATGTGCCAAACAGAGATGAAACGGGTCACGGGTCGAAAATTTCTTGCGGGTCAAACGGGTTGGGTCAAGGTGTTTCTGACCCGATTTCGACCCGGTTTTATTTCCGTTTTATTTTTAAAAAAAATGCGTACTGTGGAATTTTGTGCTCCAGGCTGGTGCCAGTAGAGTGAAAAATGATTTGTGATACAAAAATATTGCCGGCGCTTTCTTAAACCAAAGAAGATTTCCACCGATCGGCAATACCATATCGTAAAACGATACTTCCTTTGCGTTTGTTTTCAGTGCGATTGTTCCGAGCAAGATACAGAGCAACTCCTCAGTCGTCTGCTTCTCCGGTGATTCATCCTCTAACACCCCGCGTGTCACATTGTAAAACTAAGAGTTACTTTTCACATCGCATCTTTTGCATTGAGCATTTAGAGGTTTTCGTTTGACTTGCTAATATCCCGTTCCATTGAATTTCGTGTCGGAATTCAAGTTATGAACTATAAGGGCAATGGAATGGTTTCCGCTCCTATGTCATAACCTTTGACCTCATTTCGTCCATTTTCAATAAAGTTTGTGCGAAGGTAGCTTCCTACCACATACTAAAATTTCATCGAAATCGAATCCTTTTTACGCAAGTTATGACGCATAAGGACAATAGAATGGATCCCGCTCCTGTGTCGTGACCTTTGACCCCATTTCGTACATTTTTAATAGGGTTTGTCCTCAGGTGGTCCCCTACCACATACTAAAATTTTATCGAAATCGAACAGTTTTTACGCGAGTTATCGTGTGGACGGACAGACGGACAAAGCTTGAGAATATAAGCTTTTTCAACCTACGGTTGGAACGCGTAAATAATATGACTAAATAAAAAAAATCATAACCGCGCAAGTAGGTTTCACCATGAACGTGAGTTTGGTATTTCAGTTTTTCTGGCTCAGCGGTTAAGACGCGTGATTTTTGCTCAGCCAACCTAAATGAAAGCAGATGGAATTCCACCACAGAAGGGAAATTATGATGTAAGGGATGGAAAATTCAGCTTCTTTGATGTTCCGGAATTTCTGTATAAATACGGGAAAACCTAAAACGAACTTTTGTGAAATAAACGGAGTTCTATGGAAAATCTGTGAAAATACAGAGTTAAACGGACACTTTTAAAAACGGAAATTTCGTTAAAAGATGGACACCTATCGGCAACTTTGCTGCACGTTATTTTCAGAAATTTTCCATGAATTCACACCACTTAAGGTGGTTCCACCTAAAATCTCTGCCTTATGTTTCCAATAGTAAAACTTCTTTCCATATTTTCTTCGCAATTAATGTATTCCCAAGGATGAAAATTTGCACATCGATAAAACTAACTTTAAGTTATAGCATGGGATACCTAATACTTGCTAAAACATAACAATAATCATATTAAAAATCAATCACTTTTCTTTGAGTAATGTTAAACCTAGTAAATAGTAACACTGTACTAGTGATCCGATTTATTGGCGTAGAAAGTAGACGCATTAGCGTTTCCAAGCTTTCGCACATCAACCAGATGGTTTTTTCAAGGCGGTTTCTGTCTAACTTCCTTGAAAAAGCCATCTGGTTGATGTGCTAAAGCTTGGAAACGCTAATGTGTCTACTTTCTACGCCAATAAATCGGATCACTAGTACAGTGTTACTATTTACTACTTAATTGGTGTACTGTTCCTTGTTATCAATGTTAGACCTGTTAATAGAGGGCGCAACCTGTACATTGATGACGTCAGTAGAAAAACAAATGTTGGACTGCTGAGTTATGGTTATGTTTTAGCAAGTATTAAGTATCCCATGCTGTACCTTAAAGTTAGTTTTATCGATGTGCAAAATTTCATCCATGGGAATTCATTAATTACGAAGAAAATATGTAAAGAAGTTTTACCATTGGAACCATAAGGCAGAGATTTTAGGAGGAACTACCTTAATTTTTGCAGTGTATCTTGTGGTCTGTTTAAGCTGTGCAGACGGAAGAGTACCACTGCGCGATAGGTGAGCTTGTATCCCGTTCGTAGATTTTAACGAAGCATCAAGTGATGATTTCTCTCAAACTTAGTACCTACAAGAAAATGGTTAAAAATGTGATTAGCGGAATTTTCTGATTAAATGGACTTGAGGCGTTTCAATGTGTTTAAATTCAACTCCAGCATGTTTCCTGTTCAATCTTCTGTTTCTTAAGTGTCGTTCAGTTTCCAGATTTATTTTTACCTGCGATACACATCATCAGAAATGCGCATTAGATATAACAGAAGGTTAACGCCAGATTACAAACAAAGCATGAGTCCATTTACCTCATCAAAAACTACGAAAATCCAATATTTGGCCCAAAATATCTCGCTCGTCGGTTGGTTTTCTAAAAGACTGCTTCCGTAAAAACAGAGCCACCGAAGTGCGTTTTCTTTTTGCTACACCCACTCAGTATTCACGGAGAAGCAAAATACCCTGTGCTTGCTGAAGGGAATGAATTCAGTGTAATTTATTGTTATTTTCAAAATAACTGCAACGAGCCCAATTTCCAGAAAGCGGTTTTTACGAACAGCCGGCGGCGAACGTAGTCTTGGAAAGAATGAAATTCCTATCAGTTCATTTCATCAAGGATTTTGTTTCAAACCCCCCCCCCTTCTCCATCTATCTCTCTCTCGCCTACAGAAGGAATCAAGATGCATTGAAAGATATTCGTCGACAAGAAAGCTGGGGGATAATGGTCATGATAATGTGCCACTAGGAATCCATGGGTCTCGCTTGGTTTGCCGCGACCTCTTTCGGAAGCGATACTTCTAAATTAGCCAGACTTTTGGTTCCTGGCTAGACCCGATAATAATATGCTATTGATGTAATTCGCCATGTCTGTGAACACAAATCGCGAGATAACATGAAATGATACCGCTATCTTTCGTTAATTCCTTCAACAAGGCACGGAAGACAGCAAAGCTGGAATTAGTATTTACATATTAAATATATCACTCTTCGAAATTGTTCCTGGAAGGTAAAATGGATCGTGGTGCTCCTGTAACATATAATAGAAAATAAGTACTTAATGTTTTATAGAAATTTTCAGAACGAGGGAAAATTTATGGGTTGGTTGATTTCTGCAGTAGTGAGGAGCAGCTGTGGTAACGCGTCAGGTTCATGATATATGTTAACATCACAACTAGAGAAGAAATGCTTTCGACGTTCCTGTCTTAACCTACAAACAGTGTCAGTGTTCCCAAATTCAAGCCAAAACAACAACAAAAAAATGAAAAAAAGATGCAGGTAGGCTCAGTTCTGATTGACCCGTCAGTTTGGAACATAGGATTACGACTTGCAGATCGAAGAGTTGAAATGAGCTAGTCAAGTATGGTTTCAAAGCGTTTGTTTAATTTTTTATAGCCAACACAGGTTTATGATACCAAAGTAGCTTACATAGTTTTTACAAATAATGCTGGATACATTGCGAACACAAAGCAGATCGATACACGAATTACCTAACGTGGTGCTCTGTCTTCTTGGGCTTCTTACATTCCTCATCACTTGCTCTTGCCTTTCGTTTTTATTTTCCCCACTTTTGCTTGCGCTCATTCTGCGAACTCCGCGGCATTGTCGAAAATGTTAACCCGTTCACACGAAAACAATTTTTAAAATATTTCAGTTTAAACCACTGTTATATGTTCTTTATGTATTTGAACAGATCTCGTCGAGAGCTTTAAAACGACATCATGCACAGTCGTTTTGCACTCACGGTTATCCAGATAAACAGCGATATTATCAAAAGTGTTCACCGGTTCACAAGAAAATGATTTTTTAAATGTTCAGTTCAAACCACTGCGCAATATTCTTCGTATATTTGAATAGATCTCGTCGAGAGCTTTAAAAAGATACCACGCACAAACGTGTGCGCTTAAGATTGCCGAGATCGAATGAGTCAAACGCGGGGGCACACCCAGAAATATTGCATCACCTACCCCGCGCACAGGGAGCGAGGGGAGCGTCGCGCGCACGATGTATTGCGCAGTACGCGAATTGGACTCCATGCTGTTTCCGAATATGCTAACACGATTAGTGTGCGGCACGTATTTTAAACGCTATAATGATTTCAATTGGGACCTATTTTTGTCACAGGCGGTCGACCGTAAGTCGCCCCATACTATCAGCGGATTTACACGCAGTCCTACGTCAACAAATTTATAGCAAAATTCTTGACTTCCACTGTGAGGTATCCACTCTAAATCGAGATGGAATACTTGAAAATATTATAATTTGATGTCTGGCAATAATTCTTTGTCTACTCAAAGATATGAAACGATTGTGTTGAAGATGAATCTGAGTGGAACTCCATTCACAAAATTAGGATAAAAATCTCTTGCGCTTTAAGCCATGTTATTCCTTGTTAATGTCATTTGATCAATGCCATATCTTTTGCAACAAAGCAAATCATTCCTTGTTTCCTTAGTAAACATGAATGACAATGATTACACAATTATTTTTTCTTTATTCACCGTTGTTAGATTCCTATTATACCTCATTCACCAAAATAAATTGTTTCTTGTTTATTCTTTAAAATTGCACGTATGTTTTATCTCTATCGCTTTTAGATAAATGCTTACTTTTTCAGTAAAATCCATATACTTCTTTTGTAAACAAAAATTATTTCCTTTTTATTCAAAATATGAGACGCATGTTTTGCAATTTTTTTATTTCTTCTTTCTCAGTCAAATGATGTCGATATTAAATCTTCGGACAAAGGCAAAGCATTTCTCGTTCGCTCAGTAAAATTACATCCGTCTAGTACTTTTTCTATACACCAAAATAAATTATTCCTTATTTATTTAAGAAAATCAGGACCATTCGCATATTTTACACTCCAAGACAAATTATTCCTTTTTTTCCAGCAAAATGTGAACTATGATTTGGCTCTCTTACATCAGTATACAGGGGATAGAAAAAATAATGTGAACACCACGCTCAGAGACGTGCCTTTTAATGCAGCTGCGTACACAGCAATATGCAAAGGGGTCTGGGTCAAAACACCGACACCCAAGACGCCGACAGGACAAAACACCGACACCCGAAACACCGACACCCAAAACACCGACAGAACAAAATACCGACAGGACAAAACACCGACAGGACAAAACGCCGACAGGACAAAACGCCGACAGGACAAAACACCGACAGGACAAAACACCGACAAACTGTTAACATTTTAATTTCCCACATTTGCCCACTTTTAAACTTCAAGCCTTGTATCGTACTTCTTTGACAATAGAAGTACGATACAAGACTTGAAGTTTAATATATACAACACGTTTTGGTTGTAATAGCTTTGTATAGAACGTCAAGGTCCTGTTTAAGTACATTTAAAATTTCTTTCAGGGTGACGACGAAATAAGCGGCCTAACGGACTTCGAAAGAGGGCTAATTGTTGGTGGCCGGCTAGTTGGTGCCTCCGTAACAACAGTCGCCAGAGTAGTGAGGATGTCGTGAGCTGCTGAGTCTAGCGTCATTGTAGCATACCGTGTTCATGGCAAACCCTCGTCTGCGAAACACTGAGTGATAGAAACAGGAGGCCATTAACGAGGATTGTTACCCGTAATAGGAAGACCACGGCGCCGAAAATTATTGCGGAGCTCAATCTGTATCTCCAGACCTCAGGATCAACGAAAACAGTGTGCAGGGAACTGCATAAACAAGATATTCATGGCAGAGCTGCTATTGCAAAATCTCTGGTGACCCGGGTGAATGCACAACAGCGGCGGCAGTGGTGCCAGGAGCATACAACGTGGAATGCCGATACATGAAAGTGCGTAATGTGGTCGGATGAGTCCACATTTGCAATATTCTCCACCGCAGGACGTGTTTACGTGTGAAGAACACCGTCAGAAGCGTACTACTCAGACTATCTGCTCCCAACAGTGCAGCATGGTGGTGGTTCTGTCATGCTCTGGGTGGTAATATCGTGGTTTTCAGCAGGTGCACTGATCACCTTGAAGAGATGGATGACTGGCAGTGTGTATGAAACCAATTTGGCCGACCAAGTCCATCCAATGGCTCAGGCTACGTTTCCTGCAGGGGATGCCATCTATCAAGATGATAACGCCAGGGGCGTAAAGATAGCCTCCGCAGCAACCGGGTCGCGGGGGTAGGGGGTATGAATTTCAGGGGGCCCTTACTTACATATGTATTTTTTTATTTTAGTTTTTATTTAGCAATTTAATTTTAGACACGAGGTTTTCTACTTGCTCTAAAAATTTTTGTTTTAAATTTTCTGTCTTTTGGATACCAACGTTTTTGAAACAAAGGACCGCATTGACACAGACTTTTATCTGCGCGCCGATTAGAGATCACATCAGATCATTCACTGGCGTGCGAAAATTAAGGACGAGACGGTTTTTCGAATGTAACGTCGTGCAGAAGTGCTCCACATCGACTCAAATCATACCATAAGATCCCCAAGATGTAAGAATATGGGACAAGTGAGCAAAACCGTCCAAACAAGGAATCCAAAGAATACAAAGGCACTTTATTGAAAAGGTAGCTTCGAGCACAACTGGACAGAAGACAGAAACGTCCATGTGACAGGCGGCTGCCAAGAAAAATCCAGTCTTTAGTAGGAGATATGATCACTCCTGACTGCGTTGAAGGATTTACAACGTCTGTCCATGCTGAGGACGAGGTCGTCAAGGAGCTGTTGAGGCATCGCGGCCTATTCCTCTTGTAGCGCCAACCGCAGCTGCAGAATCGTTGCTGCCGGCTGGTGACGTGCTGCCAAGCGTCTCCCGAGAAGGTCCCACACGTGTTCGATTGGATTTAGGTCAGTGGACCTTGCAGGCCAATCCATGCGTTGAATATCTTCACTCTCCAACAGCTCTGCGACAGCCACTGTACGATGAGGTGTAGCGTTGTTGTCCATGAAGAGGAACTCAGGACCCACAGCCCCTTTAAACAGACGCACGTGATGCAGGAGAACCTCGGTACAATAGCGGACACCAGTGACTGAACCTCCTTGGAAGATGAGGAGGTCAGTACGGCTACCAAGCATGATGGCGCCCCAAATGAGAACTCCTCCACCTTCAAACCGGTTCCTTTCGATGATGTTGAAGGTGTGATTGCGTGTTCCTTGCTCTCTCCAGATGTGTATACGTCCAGAATCACTCGTCAGACTAAATCGGCTCTCATCCGTAAAGAGAACTCGACCCCATTGCTGATGTGTCCAGTTCTTGTGTTCCTGGCACCACAGAAACCGCCGTCTCCGATGAGCAGGCGTTAATGGCACACACCGTACTGGTCGTCGTGCAAATAGACCACCTTTGTGCAGCCTCCTGGCTACGGTAAAACGCGATAACGGACGTCCAGTTGTCTGTTGCATGTGCCTTGCGATTTCTCCCGCTGTCTGCCGTCTGTCTCTTCTCGCCTGTAGGACAAATACCGGTCGTCCGTCGCCGTGGTTGCTCGTGGACGACCACTGCTAAACTCTCGGACAGCTGTTCCTGTCGTTTGAAATGCTCTCTAAGCTCGTGAAACGATGCTGTGAGCGATCCCGAACTCCTCGGCCACACTAGTCACACTTCGACTTTCTTCCAACTTCCCAATGACGCGAACTCTGGTAAAGTCATCCAGATGTCGTGTACTGGATTGCCTGTTGGCCATATCACACGGTGGCAGCAACTCGACATCGTTCAAACCGATGTACACCGTGCAATAACTTTCACCGCATTAATGAGCGTACACCGCCCGTATGTTTTATACCCTTCCAACATCCCCTCCCCTACGTCATGCTGCATATATGTGCATGCCCTACCGTACCGGACCCTAGTCTATCTCCTGAGCGGTCTTTCGGTCCGTTCTGCCTGCTCGTTCCGCTGTTATGCTAATTTCTCCTCTTCGTCCTTAATTTTTGCACACCAGTGTATGCAGAGGATTTTAGGAAAGGAGTGTCTGACGCCAGGTCTTAAACAACTCTTAGAAATAGGAAACTAGGAGATTTCGGCTAGAGTGCCCAATAAGAAAGTGACACGGAAGCGAGGTAAAAAGGGGAAGACGCCCTTATTTATTACTGGGGGTCCAGTACCCGGGGTCCGACGGCTTACTTTGTCCATCCGACGCACGGCGAATATTTAGTCGTTCGAGCGTTCGTACCTGCTTGGGATCGAACCTGTGGTTTCTCCTTTCGGTCATTGCACACTCAAAGTAGGCTTGATCGACTTGCGATGATAAGCTTTAAAAATGACCGAGCCAGAAAACTAGACGTAATGAAACTGGTTGAAATATTCGCTAAGAAGAACGTTAGAAGGGAATCAAGATTTTAGTGACGTAAGTTTTCTTTATTTTGTAAAGTATGCTTGCTTCTTGAATTTAAAAGACAAGATACTGAAAAGAAACAATATCGCTGAAATATTTAAATCTAGAAAAATGTAAACACACTTGTTTTTCATCTTTCTCAAAAATGATTGTATCAAGGTCTTAAAGAGCTTTAAAGGAAGTTCGAAATCAGACACTCGAAGATCAGTATTTGTTTTTACTTGATTTGATATCGTCAACATTTGCCATTTGAAGATTTTGCCCTTTTTTCCCTAAGTACTAAATTTATCGAGGATACTTACCGGAATAAGCTCACATAAGTAAAAGCAATACATAAGTGATCATAGAATCGATATCTGGAAAATATATATTTACAACGGCGAAGTTAAATATTTACCTTCAATTTTTGCATTAATTTTTACTATGTCGGGGGCCTGTTAGGAAAATTTCGCGGGGGGGGGGCAGAGATTTTGCGTTACGCCATTCACAGAGCTCGGAATGTCCAGTCATGGTTTGAGGAACATTAGGAAGAACTTTCACACCTTTCTTGGCCTCCCCAATCACCAGACTTTAACGCCATCGAGCCACTGTGGTCTGTGTTGGAAAACAGAGTAAGATCCCGTTTTCTTCCTCCTGCATCTCTCAAGGACGTGGAGCAGTTTCTGCATGAAGAACGGTGTAACATCCATATAACCAACATCCAGGATTTGTATGCGTCCATTCTATGGAGGATTCAGGCGGTTTTGAACGCCAAAGGTGGTCCCACTTCCTACTAGATACGTAAAACCTTCTTTTCCTAGGTGTTCACATTATTCTGTCCAACCCCTGTATATGAAGAATGCGTCACAGTTCGCCACTGCTACTCCAACGTCGTTGGTCATACAGAACCGGTCACTCAGAGGCATCTTTATGAGATTGCTGCTGTCCCTCGGCTTTGTCCGTCTACGACGTCCAGAACCTTCTGTTCGTGTCCTACGCCCTCCTTCGTACAATTCCTTGCACACTCCTGTCAAGATGGACACACTGCGTCCCACATGACCGGCAATCTCCAGAAGGAAAGCATTGCTGTCTGTCATGCCGATAATGCGACCTCTATCGAACTGGTTGATGTGACTATACGACCGTCATAGACGACGATGAGGCATCCTTACTCACTGCTGACCAAGCACTGACATGCCAACCGAGTCACAAGGCCCTTATAACAGAAAAGATGCCGGGTTCCGGTCTGTGACGTTGAGTTATCTGATTTACTTAGACGAGGTACGCATGCTCCTATGATATGCCTGATTAGCATATTCTGTAAAAATCAAATTCATAGCTCGAATGTTATCAAGTATTTTTTTTTTTTTATGAACATGAGTGTATTTATATCAACAATAAAAATTTTAAAAGTTCTGAGTAGCCATTAAAGCCCATAAGACACTAACATTTCAATCGGAAAGAAACTTCCCAACTTCGTTCCAAAATTATTATACAACAATGTGAAATACATTAATTACTTCCACGTCTGTTAAACAATTGACTTGAAAAGTACTATGTGACGAAACTAACAATAATTTTTGTTTTGTTTACGCAATACGTTCCTTTTTTTTTTAAAGGTTTCACTATGGCAGTAAAGCTTAACCTATGAATAAACGGCAACACATGGTACATCCATCAGATTTCGAATCGTGCATGCGTGTTTATATATTTTTTACGCTTACCAACCGTAGGTTGAGTAGCTATATGATCCAGCTTTTTCCGTCTGTCCGCACGATAACTTGCGTAAACATGGTTCGATTTCGATGAAATTTTAGTATGTGGTAGGGGACCACCTGGGGACGAACCCTATTGAAAATGGGACAAATGGGGTCAAAGGTCACGGCGTAGGAGCGGGATCCATTCAATTGCCCTTATGCGTCATAACTTGCGTAAATATGGTTCCATTTCAATGAAATTTTAGTGTGGTAGGGGACCGCCTGGAGACGAACCCTATTGAAAATGGGTGAAGTGGGGTCAAAGGTCACGACATAGGAGCGGGATGCATTCCATTGCCCTTATGCGTCATAACGTCCGTAAAAATGGTTCGATTTCGATGAAATTTTAGTATGTGGTAGGGGTCCACTGGGGACGAACCCTATTGAAAATGGGCGAAATGGGGTCAAAGGTCAGGACATAGGATTAGGATCCATTTCATCGCCCTTATCCCATACTATTAAGGTAGACGTCAAGTAGTTTTGCTTCCGATACTTCTAATGGAAAAACTTTTGTACACATTTCCTTCACAATTAGTGTGTTCCCATGGATGAAAATTTTAACATCGATTAAAATAACTTCATATTTTAACTTGGGAAACTTAATATGTTCTAAAACATAACCATATTTATATTAAAAATCAATAACTTTTCCTTTGGTGGTGTTGAAACCAGAAAAAGGATGGTGCGACCTGCACTTTGATGACGTCAGTAGACAAACAAATGTTGGATTGCATAATATGGTTATGTTTTAGAAAATATTAAGTATTCCAAGGTATAAAATGAAGCTATTTTAATCGATGTTGAAATTTTCATCATTGTGAACGCATTAATTGTCCAGAAAAAAATGTCGCTACCTGTACTTTCATGACGTCAGTAGACAAACAAATGTTGGATTGCATAATTATGCTTATGTTTTAGAAAATATTAAGTATTCTAAGTTATAAAATGAAGCTATTTTAATCGAAGTTCAAATTTTCATTCTTGGAAACGCATTAATTGGGAAGAAAATGTGTACATAATTTTTCCATTGGAAGTACAGGAAGCAAAATTACTTGACGTCCACCTTAAAGGAGCAATTCTTGTACGTATGTAAATTTTATTTTAAAAACGGTTCTAAGGATTTTGATGAAAGTCAAACTACCTTTTTCTGGTACTAGAAATCGATTTAGCTTGATCCCGACTTTAGGGAAATTCGTTTAGTGGGTTAAATAACCACCCCGAATTACTATGTTTTTAGTGTCATGGTGTCGTCCCATTAATGTTACCCATGCTTAGAAATCTTATGACGTCACACTCTCTCGCGATTCAGATGTTGGCGCGCGGTCACGCCATCTGTCTCATTACGTCACACGTTGTGTGTGAATCCTATTAAAGTTTTATGACATCACACTCTTGCGAGCCGATGGTCGCGATTCCTATCTGCCTCATTACGTCACGCGTTCTGTGCGTATGTCCGTCCGCACGATAACTCGCGTAAAAATCGTTCGATTTCGATGAAATTTTAGTATGTGGTAGGGGAACACCTGGGAAAGAACCCTATTGAAAGTGAACGAAATGGGGTAAAAGGTCAGGACATAGGAGCGGGATCCATTCCACTGTTCTTATGCGTCATAACTAACATAAAAAAAGGTTCGATTTCAATGAAATTTTAGTATGTGGTAGGGGCCTGCCTGGGGACGAATCCTATTGAAAATGGGCGAAATGGGGTTAAAGGTCAAGACACAGGAGCGGGATCTATTCCATAGCCCTTATGCATCATAACTTATGTAAAAATGATTCGATTGCGACAAAACTTTATCATATTATTTCGGAGGTATACTGAACCGGTTCTGTTGAATATCATCGAAATGGGATCAAAGGTCAGGGCGCAGGAGCGAGATTTATTCTACAGTCATTATCCTCATAACTTGAGTAATGATTTTTGGTATGTTGGAAAGCATATCATAATCAATGCATTGCATGATTTCACCAACTTGTTTAATTAAAAGACATTTCCTTATGTAACGTAAAATACAATTTTTCCGGATGTTAAAAATGGAAATTTCGCTCCTTTATTTTTTTTACAGTAAACACAAACTTTTATTCAGTAGCTAAAGAGAAAACTATTGAGCCAAAAAAGGGAATTGAATTTCCGTACGGTTTAAACTTCATGCTTCTAATCATCTTAAGTTTCGAATTTTGAACTTAGGAAGCGCTTAAAAATTGCAATTAAAAACATACATAAGCATAGTAATGAACTTGATCAGCGGTGTTATTTTTGATTACTTTTTTCCTGCATAAGGTTATTATTTTTCTGGTAAAAATAATTGTTTGCAAACGAAAAACTTCATTAAAATAAGAGGGATGCCTTGCCCCCTCATGGGATCATCAGAAAATACGGCGGTACGTCTGAATAACGGTCATCCCTCGCACTGGAAATTTTTTTTCCGTTGTTGGGAGGTGGTTGTTGTTCGGAGGTTAGACTTAAATTAATATTTGTATGGTAGGTGAGATTGGGCTGAGAAAATCTTGGAAGTCAATGAGGAATTAGGGACGCGCAACCAGCGCCTGTAGCGATGCGGAGATAAGAATACAGATTCCATAATATTAGACTAAAGAAAACTGAGCTCACTTGAGGAGCGGAAATACCCGGATTCAGAATGGTAAATACAAGTTATTGTTCACAGCTGCATTTTTATACTAGCAAAATGAATAAAAAGCATGCTTTTAGCAGTTTAAATGCAAGAGTTTTACCCGCTATCTTCACCTATTTTTCACTAGAATTGGATGGGCCTTTTTTTTTTTTTTTTTTCTTGGAATTTTAACGACCACCATGAGCAACTCAATGGGATCTGAGCAGTCGCCCGTCCTTAATTATGGGTAACTGGTTACAGGGAAAGAAGAGAGCCAGTGCTATAAGACAAACACAACATCCATACTTCACTGGGATTCGAACCCGGACCCCTTTCGGACGAATGATCAGAAGCCATCACTTAGAACACTGCGCCACCGGGGCGGCAAGAATTGGATGACCTCCAGCTAAACTTTAACATGGTGTGAAAGATTTTAGGAAAGTAGTATATGACTCCTGGTCTTAAACAGCTCTTAAAAATAAAAATCTTGAAAACTAGAGTACCTTATAGGAAAGAAAAACAGAACAGAGATTAAGTACAACTGCACAGAGACGCGGTCTAGCTCAGGAAAGCAGGAAAAGAACCCACAACGAATCAAGAGACATCGGCGCCAAATCCAAGCACCGGCACCGACCCCTCCGGCCTCAGTGTGGGACTGAGTCATACAAGGGAGCTGGGATCAGAGATTACCGTCACACGTCAGATTAAACTTTAGCGCCTATCTTTTGACTTAACCACGACACATTGTACCCTCTGTAATGCAATCCAACCAACTTATCCTCCGAAGTTCCGAAGGAGATAAGCAAAATCCCAAGCGACAAGGTGTCCGCGGTCACAGACACACACGCTTGTTTGAGTGTCGCGCCAGCAAATGGGGGAGTTATGTCATCACCCCCTAATAGCTTAACAGGCCCGCGCACCGAACACCGGAAGCTGCGTGACGTAGGGAAGAGTAGGCTGGTCATCCATGGTGGGTGGTCGAGCATGCATGAGCTTGCTCATTCTGTGTAAGCGTGGTTGTTGTTGTCAAATTGTCAACTAAGTTTATTTTCATAAAGGAAATTAAGTGTCTATGGATTACAGCAATAAAGCGTGGAAATTTTCAAGTGACCAAGAACTCTAAGGTAAGTGGAAACCTTTTGTTAACCTTATTTAAACTACTCGTAAAATAAAAATTTTGAACTAGAAAATTTAAATTAGGCTAATTTTATAATCTAATGCATCTCACAGCGGGAAGTCAAAGCACTGAAAAGATTTTTGAAAAATGAAATTTATGTTTGTAATGGAAAGAATAGATTACTTGTGTTGTTATAGTAACCCATAACATGTTTTTGCCAATGTATAAAATAAATTCAAAGTAAAATATGTATATTTAGGAAGGGATTTTAAACTTTATTATGGACACAGAATAATAAGGGTTGCATGTTTTTGTTCCCAAGAGTAATATGTTGATACATTCGTACTTAGTTATTTAAGTGTTTAGGCAGTGCCAGATTAAATTTTTGGGGGTCCCTATTTCTGGGCACAAGTGCTTGTAAAATACCTATATCCTATACGAAATATATGTATGTCATGTACGAAATATATGTACACGAAATATATGTATGGCATGTATGTCATCCCTATGTCCTTTATATAAATGCTAAGGCCTTGTTTCCATGTAAAATGCATCTTTTGTGTTTGCAGACATGGAGAGTTGCACTGAATTATCATTTTTTATATTTATTACTAAAGGAACACAAACACTGAATCAAGTATAGACAGCAAAAATTAGATATGAATGCACAAAAACAAAAGTTCACACATAGTTCAAGAGTAAGTTTGCCCTTAAAATGTCTGTTTAAAGATTTTGAAGCATTTTTCTACAAACCAACACATTGAAGAACTCTCGTGTGAGCAGGGTGTATTATGCTCTATCTGTGGTAGGACGGGAATTTATCAGAACCATTCAATTTCTTAAAAATTGAGTGAAATATATCAGTACTACCTGGGCAAGAAATTATTTACTTGCCCAGGTAGAAAAAGCTGGATGCGCAGGAAAATTTATCTTTTAAGATAACAAACCAGAACCCTAATTTTTTAAGTTAAAAATATGAACTGTTTTAGCATGTTTGCACTTCCATTTTAAGGGTCTGTATTACAAATGTTCAATGCACAAAAATGTGTATATCTATTTTTAATATGCTGATGCTAAAATTGGTATGAAATGGTACGATGATGAAACTGGTGTTTAGTAAATTTACTGATTCTGCCATGTTCCTTTTGTGAAAGTTTTCTCCCTTTGTCACTAAACATGAGAGGCCAGTTACATCAGAGGCATGCATACTGTTGTTGATTATAAACAAAATTTGGAGCAAAACTAGGTTTCCGATTTCTGGGCGTAGAGCATAACATAATTAAAGATGTGATATTGCTTTTTCCTTGGTACTTCGTAACAATAATACAACTTCCATTAATTAACAATGACATGAAACACGACATGTGATGACTGTCGTTTTTTTCTTGTGTAGTAAGAAATTTTATTTTAAAATTTAGTTGCCATGCACAGGCAATTAGATGTTTTATTTGCCTGCCTAGACGAATGATTTACATGCCCTGGGCATCTCTGGCATGGTATTTTTAAGCCTTGGATATTGTTATTTTTAAGAGAGAAAAAAGTAAGTACCTGGATCGACATGAATCCACATATTGTGGAAACTATGTTTTAAACAAACAAGGTTTTTAAAATACAAGTAGAAATATATACTCGCTTTTTTTTATTTTGAAAACATTTGCTTAAAATGAGAGATCAACTTTTTATTCATTTATCTAGACTTATCTGTTTCCAGACTTCCTGCACTCTGTCTTCACAAGGTACAGCTATAATAACTGGAACTAATATATCTCATATTATCCGATTATCCGATAACTACTGGAAGGTGTGCTTCCAAACGGGGGGGGGGGGGGCAATTTTTGTATGTGGAAAAACTTCTTCAATCCTTCATAGAATTTATTTTGAAACCAAAATCATAAAAAAAGGGAAAAACAATCTTTTTCAATAGCTTTAGTAATGACAAAACATTTGTGCACAATTTTATACCATTGCTTTTTATAGTTTCTGAGAAAATGGTACATCAAGTTAGTCAGTTTATAATGAAACATGTACATCTTTTAAAATACATCCTATAGTACCAAAACAATCGCTTAGATTTATTCAGTACAATAACTGCATGTGCATTTGTCAGGTTCTCAAAAAATAATTATCTGAAAAAATACTTTAAGAAATTATTGGAACAAATTTCAGATTTCCTTACAAATGTGTCTTTGAAATTCTTCAAGGAACAACTAACGGACACATAATTAAATTGTGTTTGTGATACACAAAGAACTACACAACCATAATTATTTGTACATTGGCAGTTTTCCTGAATACTTCTTGAAAAACAAATTTCAGGAAATTTCTGCCGATAACTTACATGTATTTTTCCAGATAAAAAGAAATGCTTATATTGTGGATCCAAATAGTTTTGCTTAATGCTACTAATATACTTAATACAGATGTGTTGAACTTTGACAAGGTAACTTTTTTGAAATAGTGCTCTGGAATACAAAAATTATAAACTTTATATTTGCTTATCAAAATGTTGTCCAAACACGTAACTAGATGGTACTAAAATTAGGAAAACTTGTTATGTCATTATTGTACGTTTAATAATGCAGCGATTGCATAATTTTCTTGAAATTTTAATTTATTTGATGCAATCGGTAGATCAAGCAGCAATTCACTGTGTGTATGTTAAAAAGTGTTTTATTAAGCATTTGGTAATAATTAAAAAACACAGAAAAAAATTCAGTTTTTCTTGACCTTTTTTTATATATTAGTGATCACGGATTGCATATAAATTGCTAGTTACTGTCTGATGTGAAAATACATTTTCACTAAAGGAATTATTTCATTACTAAAATTTTCATAGTCATAAGTTTGCAATGAATGAAAAATCTGATTCCTTAAATTAGTCATTCGACATCTTTTGAAACTTCGGCGATACTTCGTAATGGACCCTCAAACTAATCTTTCCAAGTACAAGAACGATTTGTTCACAAATACAGGAATCATTCGGTTAACTATAAAGACACTATAACTTCAAGTGAAACTACGACAACAGTTTATAATGTCGATTATAGGAATGGTTTATCACTTCCAGTGAAATGACAGCGATGCTTTCATTAGTTGACGAATCTGTCTTGCTTACCATTTCAAGTCGAAATTATTGCTACGCTAAATTTTACGCTGTAATTTCTTTTTTTTCTGTATTTTAAAAGATTATTAAGCAAACTTGTTAACTCTGCAGTTATTTAAAAACTAACAGAGAAGTTCTTATTTAAATGCAGTGAGTGAAACTCTAAAAGAACGCACGACCTGGTTAGTTGGTGTACGTAAAGACTCGTTCGTTCGCACATCACCGTAATGCTCCTCTCCGCGACTAAGGACTACTCTAGTGACGTCACAAACCGGTGCGCTGGCCTGTTAAGCTATTAGGGGGTGATGGTTATGTACCTGAGGCAGCATATAGCGTGGAGTGAGGAGGATTTCAGGCAGACGTTGAAGAGCTTCACTCCTGCTTCACTCCACGCTACATGCCATGCCACCTCAGGCACAAAACTCCCCCATTTGCTGGTGTGACACTCAAACGTGTGTCTGTGGCCGCCTTTATACCTCCTTCCGGACTGTCTGGTGTCATTATTTGGAAGTTATCACTAACATAAATCCTACCGCAGCTGTCCTATGCCAACTAAAACCTGCCGTTGTTGTTGTTGTTTAGAGGTTGCCATTGCTCGGAGGTGTCCGTTAAGGGAGTTTTCACCGTATATGAATAAAATTTGATCACTGTTACAGCTAACAGAATTTTCGTAGTCCGTTAATTCGACACTTGATGGTTGTGGAACTAGCAATCAAAATTTCGACCTCCTAAAGGATCGTTAATTGCGGGAAGTTTTTTTGCATTCGCACCACCCACGTTGAACCCTTCGATCGTTTGTGCGTGAAAAGCCAAGGAGTACGGCCGTTCAGGAGGAGCTCGAACTGACACACCTAGAGCTAACTATCATGCCACGTTCAAAGTCACTCAGACCACTCGTTTTGCGCATTACGAACTGAGCTGAACTCTGACATGCTCGACAAGCTGGTGTGCCTGATTTATACTTCACGAAGCCTTCACGTGTAGAAATGAAAAAAATATATGTGAGTCGGAGACAGGTGTACCTAATGCATTGGCATCTCAGTTCAGTGTCCGACTTTTCAGGCATCTACTATCATTCACACATGCATTTGTCTGCTTGTACGATTCAATTGCTAAGAGGCCAGGTATTAATGTATGAAATATCAGATGGTGCTAAGTGCGAAAAATATGGAAAGCGTGGTAGTGTAGAGTAGTAAAGTTTTCTGTTGCTACTATTATTATGCAGTTTTTTTGCCGGATCCGGTAATATGCATCAGAAAAATCAAGCTCAAATTTTGTGTGAGTAAAGTAGTGGAATACTATATGTTGAACTACACTGACGGAAAAAAAATCCGAACACCAAGAAGGGGTTGTGTTAGATAAACGACAGTTGGTAGGCGGTGAGAGTACATCTGTAAGATGACGTCTATGCAAATTTCGCGCTCGGCCCTTACGTGTGGCGCTAGTAGCGCCCCTCGGAACATGCAAAGCAGGTTTGCTGTAAATACGCGCTGTAACGTTCGTGAGCGTTAGTTATCGTTGAGATTCGACGTAGTGTGTTGATGATAGTCAAGAATGCCTTTAAGAAGACGAAGAAGCCATTATCAACAGCTCACGGAGATTGAACGAGTTCGTGTGGGCTACGAGAAGGTGGATTTTCGTTCCGCAATATTGCAGAACGACTTGGCAGGAATGTAGCCACTGTGCATGATTGTTGGCAGCCGTGGTCAAGGGAAGGTACTGCCTCAAGAAGACCGGGTTCCGGCCGGCCACGTGGCACTACTGAGAGGGAAGACCGCCGTGTACGGCGTATGGCCGTGGCGCACCGTATCGCGTCTGCGGCAGCAATTCGAGCTGCAGTTGCCACCACAGTGACAAACGAACTGTTACAAATCGGTTACTTGAAGGACAGCTCCGAGCCAGACGCCCTGTAACGTGCATTCCCCTTACTCCAAACCACTGCCGTTTGCGACGTCAGTGGTGTCAAGCTAGAGCTCATTGGAGGACGGAGTGGAGATCTGTTGTGTTTTCTGATGAAAGCCGGTTCTGCCTTGGTGCCAGTGATGGCCGTGTGTTGGTTAGAAGGTGGCCAGGTGAGCGCCTGCAACCAACCTGTCTGCGGCCGAGTCACACTGGACCTACACCTGGAGTTATGGTCTGAGGAGCAATTTCCTAAGACAGCAGGAGCACTCTCGTGGTTATCCCACGCACCCTGACGGCACAGTTGTGCGTCGGTCTGGTGATTCAACCTGTTGTGCTGCCATTCATGAACAGCATTCCATGGGGTGTTTTCCAACAGGATAACGCTCGTCCGCATACCGCTGTTGTAACCCAACATGCTCTACAGAGTGTCGACATGTTGCCGTGGCCTGCTAGATCACCAG
The DNA here is from genome assembly GCA_039090855.1 of Macrothele yani. Taxonomy (NCBI): domain Eukaryota; kingdom Metazoa; phylum Arthropoda; class Arachnida; order Araneae; family Macrothelidae; genus Macrothele; species Macrothele yani. The sequence continues at coordinate 8,503,073 of CM077009.1, forward strand.
ATCTTTCACCAATCGAGCACGTATGGGACATCATTGGACGACAACTCCTGCGTCACCCCCAACTAACATTAACCGTCCCTGTATTGACCGACCAAGTGCAACAGGCATGGAATTCCATCCCACAAACTGACATCCAGCACCTGTACGACACAATGCATGAACGTTTGCGTGCTTGCATTCAACATTCTGGCGGTTACACCGGTTATTAATGTACCATCATTTCACATTTAAAATGGCTCTTCTCGCGCTTACATTAAGCTGTGATCTTCAAACCTTAATCGATTAAATATGTTACCTATACAAATGTATTGCCGTCATTTCATTCCTCTACAACTATTTTTTCGTGGTGTTGGGATTTTTTTTTCCGTCAGTGTATTTTTGTCGAAATTCGTTGATTGTTCTGTATCAGCTTCATATTCTTCATGAGGTGTCGTCCGATGTGTTCAACACATCACTGGTGTTAAATCTTCACACGCACATGCTTTATTTACAAACAGGTTCATGCTTCGTAGATAAGTACCTTAAAATCACTATGCCTAAAGAATCCAATAAATCATCAGAAACCAACACGGGAATGCAGTTTGAGTTTCTCACAGAAATAGATCCAGTTTGGGCTGGAACCATATCAGCTTCAAGCCGAGCCCTGGTTAGATCAGGCTTCTACGCTTTTAGATGCAAACGTGGACTCACCACAAAATACTGGAATTGTTTCTGAAATAATCAAAATAATTTACTGGTTGTAATGGTAGGTTATTCTTTTTCAAAAGTGGTCTTCCGGTAAGCACAAAAATGATGAGTGAACGCTTCTAACTCAATTTTTTTGAATTGACGAAAACTGTTGTTGTATGTGTGTGTGTGTTTTATTGAAAATTTTCCACTTTTCGTATAATGCTCTACCTCTTTGGATTTTTGAATATCGGGAAACATGTTACAGATGGATTTCGTTTGTGGATATTATTCTGCTGTTGCTTACATCACATACCACTGCTTTCTGAGGCCGGAGAGTATCACACATCTATTATCGATCACGTTCGATCGCGATCCTGTTGGGCAACAGTACCTTCGATTGAAACGAGTATCTTCTAAACACTGTCGTATCCAATCAACATCATTTTTCCGTTTTGAGTTTTCCATAGTTCACCAGTAGTCCACAACCAACTTTTACTGGGGATCAGTTGCACAAAAGTCCAGCATCCAATGACTTCAAAGGAATGACCTCGAATGGTGTAGGACGTATTCCGATTTCCAGACCCGCCCGTCGAAGATATTTATGTATAAGTGCTACAGTACGACCTGAAGCTTAACACAGCGTCTGTACACAGCTATTTTCAAGTGTCTCGAGGGAGTCATACTGAGTTAACTTCTGCACCATTCAGGACAGGAAATTCGTCCCTATGTATTGATAGCTACAGGCCAGGAGTAATACAGTGAGGTCTAGGAAGAATACAGTGAGGTGTAGGAGGAATACAGTGAGGTGTCTTCCGCCATGCAGATTCGCAACTTCCCTTTATAGCTGTATCCAGCAGTTTCTACGAATTCTGTACAACTTTTCTTCATCTTCTGCATAATCAGAGATAGACTAGTTTGCCGAATGACTAACTACCAGCCAGGAACCTATGTCTCTGAACATCTACTTGAAAAGTGGTGTGTGATCAGGAGCTCTATGCTTCCTCTGGAGTATAACCCATCGCTTCAGAGGGTCTGTGTTCAACGCTTTTTATGAACTCGCAGATACCATTTCGAGAAATTTGCCCGTTTTCTGGCATGTAATTCGGAATGCTATTCATTGGGCCGAGCAATAAAGCTTCCTTTACACCATCGTAGTTTTCCGCCACTTAATACAGTTCATCGCTACAAGGCATTATGTTTCTGAAATTTGAGCCATATGCACACACAGCCCAATTTATCTGTCCAAGGTTGCACATCATCCAGGTATTTTTGCGCGAAATCAGCGTCATGTGACGCAATCAATCTCATTTAAAACCAAGCTCTTCATCACTAGTTCTGATGGGTCGTCAAAAATGTCCCGAGTGGTTGCATGCGAGAAAGTTCCCAGACATGCGGGACGTTTTGATACTCTTATGAAGCATGAGAAGGTTTCGAAACTGATGTACGTAGATTCGGGACTTTTAACCAGCACTAATGTACTCAGATGGGTTTGTGACAAGACTCGTTCTGATCATGTGAGAAGTGCAGATGTGTGATGTGAAGCAAAGTGTTGTTGTTGGGTGGAAATCCATATTTTGAGGTGGTTTGGACAAGTTGGAACAATGAATGATGATATGGAGGATTTATTCAGCTCAAGTGGCAGAAAAGAAAGGAAGAGGAAGGACGAGGAAATCATTCAGGAAAGAAGAAAACGTAATGGGCACGAAATACAAAAGGACTTCTGTGAGATGTGTGATGGATGTCAGCGTAAATGAAGACGCTTGATGCGTCAATATTAAGTAACATCTAACACCATTAGTAACTTTGATTGACAAATGATCTTGCTTCGGGGAGATAATCTCTGAAGTTAATGTGGAGCAACTTCTTAGTGTTATGTAGGTATCAAAATGACAATCGAAAAAGTGTCGATTCACACAGAAGGAAGTTTGTTTTGATTCCTCTATCAACAGTTGCGGAACCGTAATCTCTGTCATTTCCCCATTTTATGAGTAAAAGAAAAACGTAGGATTTTGTCATTTACCGCTAATGCACTTCAGCTATCCATTCATCGCTTCCACGGTTGATGGACGCCCAGAGCTCTTGTTACATTTCAATGGATATATCCGTTTTTTTAAAAACACACAAGCGCTTGAAAACAAGCATCTCTCACTATTTCATTTTCACATGCTGTTAGCATCAAATGAAATATTTGTGCTGCTAATTTATTTCGATTTCCCCCAAAATATTATGCATTACTCCTTGCTGCGTCCTCTCGGCATGACGATATATATGGCATCACACCGAAATTTCATGGTGAGAAGCTACTAAACCAAAAGCATAAGTAAGAATTACCTCCTGGCCATGTAGTGAGAACTCTAGCGAATTTTTATGGAAGCAAAGTTTTAGCAAGATTGGAGAAACGAATTATTCCTTCCTCATTAGACTTTGAACAATCGTAGACACTTTCTATGAGTTTTTTTATTATCATTTCGAAATTACAGAGGCACCACGGGGGACTTCAACAGTAGTGACGAGTCTGAGAAAAAATGCAGTTCTAAAACCAACTCTATTAGGAACGTTATACTATTAACAACCTTCACTCAGTCCATCATGGAGGCTGGAGAATATCTTTTCCCTCTCAAGGGAAGTTTGTAATCTAATTTTGGTCAGTTCCAGCAATATGTCTGGTGGACTGATACTTCAGGGCCTTTTCTTTGATCATGATGTAATCCGCTCTTGTCATTTTCCTGATCAATGAGTTCCTTTTCTTATCTTCCTTGGTTACACCATGGAAGATAAGAAAAGGAACTCAATCATGCATGTCTCTATGATATTTTGAGTTGTCCTTAGTCTGTAAGTCGTTCTGTAGTCTCTGTTTTCAATTAAGGAATGTGATCCTTAAGTAAATGAGCAAATCCATTTGACCCATGAGCAAAAATACACATATACAATATATATATACAATGAAGTGCCAGAAGTCATGGGATACGTACCTAGTATCCTGTAAGACCTCCTATAGCCCGGCGAAGTGCAGCAACTCAACATGGCGTCGATTCCACAAGTGGCCGGAAGATTTCTGGAGAGATGTTGAACCATGTGGTCTGAACAGCTGGTCACAGTTCCCTGGTGTTTGTTGGTGCAGGATCTTGGGTGCGAATGGACTTTTCCACCACGTTCCATAAGTGCTCTATTGGGTTCATGTAGGGCGAACGTGATGGCCACATCATCCATCGGAACTGTCCAGAATGCTCCTCGAACCAATTTTCTGCAGCTTGGGCCCAATGGCATGGTACATTATCCGACTGGAAAATCCCATGGTTGTTAGCATACATGGAGTCCATGAAGGGCTGAAAATGGTCACTCAGCAGAGCAACAAAGCGATTACCGGTTAGTGACGTGTTTACGAGGACCAGAGGTCACAAACTGCGACGCGTAAAGACAGCCTACACATGTATGGAACCACCACCACCAGTTTGCACAGTGCCTTGATGACCCCTTGGGTCCATGGCATCATGGGTTCTGCGCCACACCCGAACTCTTTATCAGCTCGTAACAACTGGTAGCGTGACTTATCGGACCACGCCACAGGTTGCCAGTCTTCCAGGGTCCAATTACCGTGTTCACGAGCCCAGGTGAGGTGCTGTGTCCGATGTAGTGGTGTTAACAAAGACATTCTGGTGGACCTTCTGCTCCCATACTCCATGGACGCTAAATTGCACTGCACTGACCTGATAAATATACGTCTTTGGTACCTCCTGCACTGAATGTGGATGTTATTCGAGACAGTGTCGCTTGTCTGTTAGTATAGACAATCCTGGTCAGACGCCGCTGGTCACGGTCATTCAGTAGCTGTGGTCGGCCACTGTGCTGCCCACGGTGGGTGGTACAGCTTTCCATGAAGTATTCTCGGTGCACACGTGACACAGCGGATCGAGGAATGTTGAATGTTCACACTACTTCGGAAACTGAATGTCCCATCCGTATGGCTTCCACTACCATGCCTCATTCAAACTCCGATAATTTACGTCGGCTTGTCATAATCCTAAAGGCGGTTGTTCAACCTGACTCACGAGATTACACCTCGCAACTGATAAAAATCGTGACGTGCGTCGAAGTATTTATACGACGGCTGCGCCAGTTAAAAATTAGAATACTACTATCCCATGACTTTTGGCACTTCAGTGTCATCGCCAAGAAAATATTTGCACCCAGAAGGAAGCAACTGGCAAGAATGAAACTTGGTGGCTAGATTTGACATCGTGAGACATGCAAATGATTCACGTATCACACTCGGCCGGGCATGTGACGCCAGCAAGGAGGGGTAGTAACGCTGTGCCTAACCTGCTATATAAGCTCGTCCCGTTGCGCGTGCTTTCCATTCTGACTCATGCTGCTGCATTGGTTGCATCCTTTGCAAGTGAAGTGTTCCTCAGAGAAAAGTTCGGAAGCAATTCGAGCAGTTGGAGTAGTTCAAGAGGGGCCGCATCACCGGGCTCCGGGAAGAGGGATGGTCTTATCGCCGTATTGCGCGCCATACCGGTCGTGCGAATATCCCCATAGCACGCTGCTTGCGGCAGTGGATAGAACAAAGCAAGCAACAGTGACAAGGTTCTGGTAGTTCTAAACGAACCACGGAGAGAGAGGACTTACGGGTTGTCCGAAGTGCGCGGAGTGTCCCAACAGCCATGATTGTGGATATTCAGCAAGCAGTGGTGCCCTACATGCATCGTTCAATTAGTGCCACCATCATAGGCAGACGGTTGCACAACGTAGGACTACACGCACGCAGACCGTTACGACGACTTCCCATAACACTATTGCATCGTCGCCAAAGACTGCAATGATCTCGTGACAGACTGTCATGGAGCCACTCAGAACGGTAGCAAGTGATCTTCAGTGACGAATCCCGATTTTGTCTTGGAGGAGACGACCAACAAATCCGTGTGTGGAGGCACCGTGGTCAGCGCCATGACGAATAGTTTGTTGACGAGCGTCACACGTCCAGAAGGCTTGGTGTCATGGTGTGGGGTGCAGTTGCCTACGATGCCAGGTCCGCTTTGTTGTTCATTACAGGCACTTTGACAGCCCAACGTTACGTTAATCAGGTCCTGCAGCCAATGGCCCTACCTTTTCTGAACGCTCCCTCCTGTGCGATTTTCCAACAGGACAACGCTCGTCCGCATACTGTTGCTATCTCGAGAGCTTGCATTCAAGGAACTGACACTCTGCCATGACCAGCCGCATCGCCAGACCTATCGCCGATTGAAAATGTGCTCGATGCTATTGAACGCGCTATCCACACCACACCCCTACCGCCTAATCTGGAGGAACTGCTTGAGAATATTCAAGCTGCATGGGATGGCTTATCGCATGACACCATTAGGAACCTGTTCAGATATCCATGCCGAGACGTCTGACATGCTGTGTTAGCAAACATGGCGACCCGACGCCATACTGAGAGACACTACTTATTGGCGTGTAGCTCAATAAATATTGCCCATATCAGTCTCAATGTTTAACTATTTATTGTCCGTGGTAACCTTTACTTCCTTCCGAATAGCATTGCAATCCGACACGTCCTTCAGTGTGCAACTATTTTTTTTTGACGATAAGTTTATAATGCCCTATATCATAGAAGAAATAATAATAATAATAATAATAATAATAATAATAATAATAATAATAATAATAATAATAATAATATTCCTATTATTATTATTATATATATATATATTATTATTATTATTATTATTATTATATCATCATCATCATCATCATTGTCAACCATTATCAATCCACTGCTGGACGAAGGTCTCCCCAAGTTTCCTCCACAACGGTCTGTCTTGTGCCAGTCTCCTCCATGTCACTCCCGCATATTTACGAATTTCATCCACCCATCTCCCATGTGGTCTTTTTCTGGGTCTTTTCCTGTCCCTTGGAATCCAATCTAAAATTTCGGCTGTCCATCTATGGTCTGTCCTTCTGGCAGTATGTCCAGCCCATTGCCATTTCAGGGATTTAACTCTGATCATGATGTCTTCCACTCTCGTCATTTTTCGGATCCACGAGTTCCTCTTCTTATCTCTCCTGGTTATACCAAGCATGCACCTCTCCATGCTGGTTTGAGTTGTCTGCAGCCTTTGTATGTCTCTTTTAGTTAAGGTCCACGTCTCTGCACCATACGTAAGCACTGGAAGGATGCATTGATCAAACACTTTTCTTTTAAGACATAATGGCATATTGCTCTTGAAAATTATGCTGTTTCTTCCAAAAGCTCTCCAGGCAAGTTTTGTACGCCGATTAATTTCTTCATCAATGTGACCCTCACTTGATATCTGCTGTCCAAGATAAACATACGTATCTGTTATCTCCAGTTTTTCTCCATCAATCGATAAATCTTCATTTCTTGTAAAAGCATTGAACATCACTTTTGTCTTCTGAAAGTTCATTTTTAATCCCACTTCTTTACTCTTGTCAGCAAGTTCCTGGATCATACTCTGCAGCTCTGATGGGGTAGTTGCAAAAATGACTACGTCATCAGCAAAACGAAGGTGGGTTAGATAATCTCCATTAATCTTTATCCCTTTGTTTCCCAGTTCAGTGATTGAAAGACATTTTCCAATGTGGCATTAAAGAGCTTCGGAGATATGGTGTCACCTTGTCTCACTCCCTTTCCAATTTTTATGTGTGTTGTATTTTCAAACAGCCGAATCTTTGCACTTGCATTTTCATAGATGTTATTAATAATATTAATGTATGCATCTTCAAAACCGCAGGATTTCAGAGCCGTGGTAACTGCTGATGGTTTCACCGAATCAAAGGCTTTTTCATAATCGATAAAAGCCATGCACAATGGAAGTTCATATTCCCTCGCTCTTTCAATTAGTTCTCTCAGTACGTGGATATGATCTATTGTGCTGTAGCCACTCCTGAATCCAGCTTGTTCTCTCGGTTGAGCCATGTCCAGTGTTACCTTCAAGCGGTGTGAAAGAACTTTAGTGAAGATTTTATAAACCACTGATAGGAGGCTGATAGGTCTGTAGTTCCTGAGATCCTCAATGTCACCTTTTTTATGTAGCAGGATCATTGTAGCATTGTTCCAATCCTCAGGAATCTTCCCTTCATTAAGGCATCGAGTGAAAATTTGGGCGAGTACTGTTTCAATTTCTCCACTTGCTTCTTGTATGATGTCTATAGTAATTCCATCTTCTCCTGGAGCTTTCCCCCGCTTCATGTTCTTGATCGCATGAGCAACTTCTGCTGGAAGGACTGGAAGAACTCTGGTACCTTTCATGATGTCTGGAGAACATGTATCATCCCTTTCATATAATTTGGAGTAGAAATCTTTCACTCTTGTCAAAATTTCGCCTCTATTTCTTGTTATAGAACCATCTTCTTTTCTCAGAGCCATAATCTGTTTTCTTCCCTTACTGAGATGTCCCTTTGCTATCTTAAGGCTTTGGTTGTTTTCAATTGCTTTCCTCACTAGCTCACAGTTGAATTTCCTTACGTCTTCAGTGATACTTTTTCGTGTTGTCTTGCATAGCTCTATATATTCCACTTTGGAAGTCACATCTTCTTTAGTTGTCCTCATCTCTCTTCTTTTTTGCATCAACATTTTGGTTTTTCCTGATAATTTGTTCACATGCAACTTACAAGTATATATATCATCATTGTCAACCATTATCAATCCACTGCTGGACGAAGGTCTCCCCAAGTTTCCTCCACAACGGTCTGTCTTGTGCCAGTCTCCTCCATGTCACCCCTGCATACTTTCGAATTTCATCCACCCATCTCCCATGTGGTCTTCTTCTGGGTCTTTTCCTGTCCCTTGGAATCCAATCTAAAATTTCGGCTGTCCATCGATGATCTGTCCTTTTGGCAGTATGTCCAGCCCATTGCCATTCCAGGGATTTAACTCTGATTATGATGTCTTCCACTCCTGTCATTTTTCGGATCCACGAGTTCCTCTTCTTATCTCTCCTGGTTACACCAAGTATGCACCTCTCCATGCTGCTTTGAGTTGTCTGCAGCCTTTGTATGTCTCTTTTAGTTAAGGTCCACGTCTCTGCACCATACGTAAGCACTGGAAGGATGCATTGATCAAACACTTTTCTTTTAAGACATACTGGCATATTGCTCTTGAAAATTATGCTGTTTCTTCCAAAAGCTCTCCAGGCAAGTTTTGTACGCCGATTAATTTCTTCATCAATGTGACCCTCACTTGATATCTGCTGTCCAAGATAAACGTACGTGTCTGTTATCTCCAGCTTTTCTCCATCAATCGATAAATCTTCATTTCTTGTAAAAGCATTGAACATCACTTTTGTCTTCTGAAAGTTCATTTTTAATCCCACTTCTTTACTCTTGTCAGCAAGTTCCTGGATCATACTCTGCAGCTCTGATGGGGTAGTTGCAAAAATGACTACGTCATCAGCAAAACGAAGGTGGGTTAGATAATCTCCATTAATATTTATCCCCTTGTTTTCCCAGGTCAGCGACTGAAAAACACCCTCCAATGTGGCATTAAAGAGCTTCGGAGATATGGTGTCACCTTGTCTCACTCCCTTTCCAATTTTTATGTGTGTTGTATTTTCAAACAGCCTAATCTTTGCACTTGCATTTTCATAGATGTTATTAATAATATTAATGTATGCATCTTCAATACCGCAGGTTTTCAGAGCCATTGTAACTGCTGATGGTTTCACCGAATCAAAGGCTTTTTCATAATCGATAAAAGCCATGCACAATGGAAGTTCATATTCCCTCGCTCTTTCAATTAGTTCTCTCAGCACGTGGATATGATCTATTGTGCTGTAGCCACTCCTGAATCCAGCTTGTTCTCTCGGTTGAGCCATGTCCAGTGTTACCTTCAAGCGGTGTGAAAGAACTTTAGTGAAGATTTTATAAACTACTGATAGGAGGCTGATAGGTCTGTAGTTTCCGAGATCCTCAATGTCACCTTTCTTATGTAGCAGGATCATTGTAGCGGTGTTCCAATCCTCAGGAATCTTTCCTTCATTAAGGCATCGAGTGAAAATTTGGGCGAGTACTGTTTCGATTTCTCCACTTGCTTCTTGTATGATGTCTACAGTAATTCCATCTTCTCCTGGAGCTTTTCCCCGCTTCATGTTCTTGATTGCATGTGCAACTTCTGCTGGAAGGACTGGAGGAACTCTGGTACTGGTATCTTTCATGATGTCTGGAGTGCATGTATCATCCTTTTCATATAATTTGGAGTAGAAATCTTTCACTCTTGTCAAAATTTTGCCTGTATTTCTTGTTACAGAACCATCTTCTTTTCTCAGTGCCATAATCTGTTTTCTTCCCTTACTGAGATGTCCCTTTGCTATCTTTAGGCTTTGGTTGTTTTCAATTGCTTTCCTCACTAGTTCACAGTTGAATTTTCTTACGTCTTCAGTGATAATTTTTCTTACTGTCTTGCATAGCTCTATATATTCCACTTTGGAAGTCACATCTTCTTTAGTTGTCCTCATCTCTCTTCTTTTTTGCATCAACATTTTCGTTTTTCCTGATAATTTATTTACATGCAACTTGTTTTTAGACCCAGCTAATTTTGTTGCTGTTTCCATAAGAGCTTTGGTTACTTTTCTGTTAACTTCAGAGATGTCCACTTCTTCCGATGTTAGGCCTTCTAAAGCAGAGAACCTGTTCTTCAGTTCCAACTTGAAGGTATTATGGTGTTTTTTAAGGTTGGTTATGTCAATAGATTTGGTTTGTCTTATGAGCTTGCCACGTTCAAGTTTAGTGTTGAGGTGCATCTTACATCTCAACAATCTATGGTCACTACCTGTGTTGAACTTGTTTAGCACACTGCAGTCTTCTATGACGAATTTTTTGTTACACATAATAAAATCAATTTCACTTGGCGTCCCATTTGGATGTCTCCATGTCCATTTCCTGTGTGGCTTTTTCTTGAAGAAGGAGTTCAAGATGAAAAACCCTTCTGCCTCTGCAAACTCAACGAGAGTATTTCCACGCTGGTTTCTGTTGCCGTGACCGAATTTACCTACTGAAGTTTCATTCTGCTGCCGTTGCCCTATTTTTGCATTGAAATCTCCCATAATTATTTTCAAGTGCTGCTTACCTTTATTATTTAGATGACAAATTTCCTCATAAAATTCTTCGATTTCTTCTTCAGGATGACTTGTGGTGGGTGCATAAGTTTGAATAATCTGAGCCTGGTATCTTTTCGAGAGTTGGATAACAAGTCGTGCAGCTCTGTCAGAGGAACTTTCAACTTCTACAACTTTCTCCTTCATTTTCTTGTTTATTATAAATCCAACACCACTAGTTCTGCCAGTATCTGTCCCACGATAGTAGAAGAGATGTCCACTTTTCAGTTCAATGAGATCTTCTCCTTTTCTCCTTACCTCACTTAGCCCCACGATGTCCCACTTGATCCTTTGTAGTTCCTCTTCCAATTCAAGAAGCCTTGAATCAGAAGATAGGGAGCGTCCATTGTACGTAGCCAAGGTCAGCATCAGATGGCAGCCTAGTCCGGTCCTCCGGGGATTCTTATATATATCATCATCATCATCATTGTCAACCATTATCAATCCACTGCTGGACGAAGGTCTCCCCAAGTTTCCTCCACAACGGTCTGTCTTGTGCCAGTCTCCTCCATGTCACCCCTGCATACTTTCGAATTTCATCCACCCATCTCCCATGTGGTCTTCTTCTGGGTCTTTTCCTGTCCCTTGGAATCCAATCTAAAATTTCAGCTGTCCATCGATGATCTGTCCTTCTGGCAGTATGTCCAGCCCATTGCCATTTCAGGGATTTAACTCTGATCATGATGTCTTCCACTCTTGTCATTTTTCGGATCCACAAGTTCCTCTTCTTATCTCTCCTGGTTACACCAAGCATGCACCTCTCCATGCTTCTTTGAGTTGTCTGCAGCCTTTGTATGTCTCTTTTAGTTAAGGTCCACGTCTCTGCACCATACGTAAGCACTGGAAGGATGCATTGATCAAACACTTTTCTTTTAAGACATAATGGCATATTGCTCTTGAAAATTATGCTGTTTCTTCCAAAAGCTCTCCAGGCAAGTTTTGTACGCCGATTAATTTCTTCATCAATGTGACCCTCACTTGATATCTGCTGTCCAAGATAAACGTACGTGTCTGTTATCTCCAGCTTTTCTCCATCAATCGATGAATCTTCATTTCTTGTAAAAGCATTGAACATCACTTTTGTCTTCTGAAAGTTCATTTTTAATCCCACTTCTTTACTCTTGTCAGCAAGTTCCTGGATCATACTCTGCAGCTCTGATGGGGTAGTTGCAAAAATGACTACGTCATCAGCAAAACGAAGGTGGGTTAGATAATCTCCATTAATCTTTATCCCTTTGTTTTCCCAGCTCAGCGACTGAAAAACACCCTCCAATGTGGCATTAAAGAGCTTCGGAGATATGGTGTCACCTTGTCTCACTCCCTTTCCAATTTTTATGTGTGTTGTATTTTCAAACAGCCGAATCTTTGCACTTGCATTTTCATAGATGTTATTAATAATATTAATGTATGCATCTTCAATACCGCAGGTTTTTAGAGCCATTGTAACTGCTGATGGTTTCACCGAATCAAAGGCTTTTTCATAATCGATAAAAGCCATGCACAATGGAAGTTCATATTCCCTCGCTCTTTCAATTAGTTCTCTCAGTACGTGGATATGATCTATTGTGCTGTAGCCACTCCTGAATCCAGCTTGTTCTCTCGGTTGAGCCATGTCCAGTGTTACCTTCAAGCGGTGTGAAAGAACTTTAGTGAAGATTTTATAAACTACTGATAGGAGGCTGATAGGTCTGTAGTTTCCAAGATCCTCAATGTCACCTTTCTTATGTAGCAGGATCATTGTAGCGGTATTCCAATCCTCAGGAATCTTTCCTTCATTAAGGCATCGAGTGAAAATTTGGGCGAGTACTGTTTCGATTTCTCCACTTGCTTCTTGTATGATGTCTACAGTAATTCCATCTTCTCCTGGAGCTTTTCCCAGCTTCATGTTCTTGATTGCATGTGCAACTTCTGCTGGAAGGACTGGAGGAACTCTGGTACTGGTATCTTTCATGATGTCTGGAGTGCATGTATCATCCCTTTCATATATATATATCATCATCATCATCATTGTCAACCATTATCAATCCACTGCTGGACGAAGGTCTCCCCAAGTTTCCTCCACAACGGTCTGTCTTGTGCCAGTCTCCTCCATGTCACTCCCGCATATTTACGAATTTCATCCACCCATCTCCCATGTGGTCTTTTTCTGGGTCTTTTCCTGTCCCTTGGAATCCAATCTAAAATTTCGGCTGTCCATCTATGGTCTGTCCTTCTGGCAGTATGTCCAGCCCATTGCCATTTCAGGGATTTAACTCTGATCATGATGTCTTCCACTCCCGTCATTTTTCGGATCCACGAGTTCCTCTTCTTATCTCTCCTGGTTATACCAAGCATGCACCTCTCCATGCTTCTTTGAGTTGTCTGCAGCCTTTGTATGTCTCTTTTAGTTAAGGTCCACGTCTCTGCACCATACGTAAGCACTGGAAGGATGCATTGATCAAACACTTTTCTTTTAAGACATAATGGCATATTGCTCTTGAAAATTATGCTGTTTCTTCCAAAAGCTCTCCAGGCAAGTTTTGTACGCCGATTAATTTCTTCATCAATGTGACCCTCACTTGATATCTGCTGTCCAAGATAAACATACGTATCTGTTATCTCCAGTTTTTCTCCATCAATCGATAAATCTTCATTTCTTGTAAAAGCATTGAACATCACTTTTGTCTTCTGAAAGTTCATTTTTAATCCCACTTCTTTACTCTTGTCAGCAAGTTCCTGGATCATACTCTGCAGCTCTGATGGGGTAGTTGCAAAAATGACTACGTCATCAGCAAAACGAAGGTGGGTTAGATAACCTCCATTAATCTTTATCCCCTTGTTTTCCCAGTTCAGTGATTGAAAGACATTTTCCAATGTGGCATTAAAGAGCTTCGGAGATATGGTGTCACCTTGTCTCACTCCCTTTCCAATTTTTATGTGTGTTGTATTTTCAAACAGCCGAATCTTTGCACTTGCATTTTCATAGATGTTATTAATAATATTAATGTATGCATCTTCAATACCGCAGGATTTCAGAGCCGTGGTAACTGCTGATGGTTTCACCGAATCAAAGGCTTTTTCATAATCGATAAAAGCCATGCACAATGGAAGTTCATATTCCCTCGCTCTTTCAATTAGTTCTCTCAGTACGTGGATATGATCTATTGTGCTGTAGCCACTCCTGAATCCAGCTTGTTCTCTCGGTTGAGCCATGTCCAGTGTTAACTTCAAGCGGTGTGAAAGAACTTTAGTGAAGATTTTATAAACCACTGATAGGAGGCTGATAGGTCTGTAGTTCCTGAGATCCTCAATGTCACCTTTTTTATGTAGCAGGATCATTGTAGCATTGTTCCAATCCTCAGGAATCTTCCCTTCATTAAGGCATCGAGTGAAAATTTGGGCGAGTACTGTTTCAATTTCTCCACTTGCTTCTTGTATGATGTCTATAGTAATTCCATCATATATATATATATATATGACCGCCCATAGCGGTATAACTATACCATCGGGATTAGAGGAAATTCTATCCCACACTCACCAACCCGCTTGGCCAGCGTGGTGAGTTATGGCCAAACCCCTCCAAAATGACTCCACAACTTAAATCTTGGCCCTCAGTCTCCGGCAGCTGGAATGTACCTGGCCAAGGCAGCGGCCAGTGCTACATGAAGGCAGAGGGTGCTAAGAATCCCCGGAGGACCGGACTAGGCTGCCATCTGATGCTGACCTTGGCAACGTATAACGGACGCTCCCTATCTTCTGATTCAAGGCTTCTTGAATTGGAAGAGGAACTACAAAGGATCAAGTGGGACATCGTGGGGCTAAGTGAGGTAAGGAGAAAAGGAGAAGATCTCATCGAACTGAAAAGTGGACATCTCTTCTACTATCGTGGGACAGATACTGGCAGAACTAGTGGTGTTGGATTTATAATAAACAAGAAACTGAAGGATAAAGTGGTAGAAGTTGAAAGTTCCTCTGACAGAGCTGCACGACTCGTTATCCAACTATCGAGAAGATACCAGGCTCAGATTATTCAAACTTATGCACCCACCACAAGTCATCCTGAAGAAGAAATTGAAGAATTTTATGAGGAAATTCGTGATCTAAATAATAAAGGTAAGCAGCACTTGAAAATAATTATGGGAGATTTCAATGCGAAAATAGGGCAACGGCAACAGAATGAAACTTCAGTAGGTAAATTCGGTCACGGCAACAGAAACCAGCGTGGAAATACTCTCGTTGAGTTTGCAGAGGCAGAAGGGTTTTTCATCTTGAACTCCTTCTTCAAGAAAAAGCCACACAGGAAATGGACATGGAGACATCCAAATGGGACGACAAGTGAAATTGATTTTATTATGTGTAACAAAAAATTCATCATAGAAGACTGCAGTGTGCTAAACAAGTTCAACACAGGTAGTGACCATAGATTGGTGAGATGTAAGATGCACCTCAACACTAAACTTGAACGTGGCAAGCTCATAAGACAAACAAAATCTATTGACATAACCAACCTTAAAAAACACCATAATACCTTCAAGTTGGGACTGAAGAACAGGTTCTCTGCTTTAGAAGGCCTAACATCGGAAGAAGTGGACATCTCTGAAGTTAACAGAAAAGTAACCAAAGCTCTTATGGAAACAGCAACAAAATTAGCTGGGTCTAAGAACAAGTTGCATGTAAATAAATTATCAGGAAAAACGAAAATGTTGATGCAAAAAAGAAGAGAGATGAGGACAACTAAAGAAGATGTGACTTCCAAAGTGGAATATATAGAGCTATGCAAGACAGTACGAAAAAGTATCACTGAAGACGTAAGAAAATTCAACTGTGAACTAGTGAGGAAAGCAATTGAAAACGACCAAAGCCTAAAGATAGCAAAGGGACATCTCAGTAAGGGAAGAAAACAGATTATGGCACTGAGAAAAGAAGATGGTTCTGTAACAAGAAATAGAGGCAGAAATTTTGACAAGAGTGAAAGATTTCTACTCCAAATTATATGAAAGGGATGATACATGCACTCCAGACATCATGAAAGATACCAGTACCAGAGTTCCTCCAGTCCTTCCAGCAGAAGTTGCACATGCAATCAAGAACATGAAGCGGGAAAAGCTCCAGGAGAAGATGGAATTACTGTAGACATCATACAAGAAGCAAGTGGAGAAATCGAAACAGTACTCGCCCAAATTTTCACTCGATGCCTTAATGAAGGAAAGATTCCTGAGGATTGGAACACCGCTACAATGATCCTGCTACACAAGAAAGGTGACATTGAGGATCTCGGAAACTACAGACCTATCAGCCTCCTATCAGTAGTTTATAAAATCTTCACTAAAATTCTTTCACACCGCTTGAAGGTAACACTGGACATGGCTCAACCGAGAGAACAAGCTGGATTCAGGAGTGGCTACAGCACAATAGATCATATCCATGTGCTGAGAGAACTAATTGAAAGAGCGAGGGAATATGAACTTCCATTGTGCATGGCTTTTATCGATTATGAAAAAGCCTTTGATTCGGTGAAACCATCAGCAGTTGCAATGGCTCTGAAATCCTGCGGTATTGAAGATGCATACATTAATATTATTAATAACATCTATGAAAATGCAAGTGCAAAGATTAGGCTGTTTGAAAATACAACACACATAAAAATTGGAAAAGGAGTGAGACAAGGTGACACCATATCTCCGAAGCTCTTTAATGCCACATTGGAAAATGTCTTTCAATCACTGAACTGGGAAAACAAAGGGATAAAGATTAATGGAGCTTATCTAACCCACCTTCGTTTTGCTGATGACATAGTCATTTTTGCAACTACCCCATCAGAGCTACAGAGTATGATCCAGGAACTTGCTGACAAGAGTAAAGAAGTGGGATTAAAAATGAACTTTCAGAAGACAAAAGTGATGTACAATGCTTTTACAAGAAATGAAGATTTATCGATTGATGGAGAAAAGCTGGAGATAACAGACACGTACGTTTATCTTGGACAGCAGATATCAAGTGAGGGTCACATTGATGAAGAAATTAATCGGCGTACAAAACTTGCCTGGAGAGCTTTCGGAAGAAACAGCATAATTTTCAAGAGCAATATGCCATTATGTCTTAAAAGAAAAGTGTTTGATCAATGCATCCTTCCAGTGCTTACGTATGGTGCAGAGACGTGGACCTTAACTAAAAGAGACATACAAAGGCTGCAGACAACTCAAAGAAGCATGGAGAGGTGCATGCTTGGTATAACCAGGAGAGATAAGAAGAGGAACTCGTGGATCCGAAAAATGACAAGAGTGGAAGACATCATGATCAGAGTCAAATCCCTGAAATGGCAATGGGCTGGACATACTGCCAGAAGGACAGATCATCGATGGACAGCCGAAATTTTAGATTGGATTCCAAGGGACAGGAAAAGACCCCGAAGAAGACCACATGGGAGATGGGTGGATGAAATTCGAAAGTATGCAGGGGTGACATGGAGGAGACTGGCACAAGACAGACCGTTGTGGAGGAAACTTGGGGAGACCTTCGTCCAGCAGTGGATTGATAATGGTTGACAATGATGATGATGATGATGATGATATATATATATATATATATATATATATATATATATATATATATATATATATATATATATATATCAGACATCATGAAAGGTACCAGAGTTCTTCCAGTCCTCCCAGCAGAAGTTGCTCATGCAATCAAGAACATGAAGCCGAGGAAAGCTCCAGGAGAAGATGGAATTACTATAGACATCATACAAGAAGCAAGTGGAGAAATTGAAACGGTACTCGCCCAAATTTTCACCCGATGTCTTAATGAAGGGAAGATTCCTGAGGATTGGAACAATGCTACAATGATCCTGCTACATAAAAAAGTGACATTGAGGATCTCAGGAACTACAGACCTATCAGCCTCCTATCAGTGGTTTATAAAATCTTCACTAAAGTTCTTTCACACCGCTTGAAGGTAACACTGGACATGGCTCAACCGAGAGAACAAGCTGGATTCAGGAGTGGCTACAGCACAATAGATCATATCCACGTACTGAGAGAACTAATTGAAAGAGCGAGGGAATATGAACTTCCATTGTGCATGGCTTTTATCGATTATGAAAAAGCCTTTGATTCGGTGAAACCATCAGCAGTTACCACGGCTCTGAAATCCTGCGGTATTGAAGATGCATACATTAATATTATTAATAACATCTATGAAAATGCAAGTGCAAAGATTCGGCTGTTTGAAAATACAACACACATAAAAATTGGAAAGGGAGTGAGACAAGGTGACACCATATCTCCGAAGCTCTTTAATGCCACATTGGAAAATGTCTTTCAATCACTGAACTGGGAAAACAAAGGGATAAAGATTAATGGAGATTATCTAACCCACCTTCGTTTTGCTGATGACGTAGTCATTTTTGCAACTACCCCATCAGAGCTGCAGAGTATGATCCAGGAACTTGCTGACAAGAGTAAAGAAGTGGGATTAAAAATGAACTTTCAGAAGACAAAAGTGATGTTCAATGCTTTTACAAGAAATGAAGATTTATCGATTGATGGAGAAAAACTGGAGATAACAGATACGTATGTTTATCTTGGACAGCAGATATCAAGTGAGGGTCACATTGATGAAGAAATTAATCGGCGTACAAAACTTGCCTGGAGAGCTTTTGGAAGAAACAGCATAATTTTCAAGAGCAATATGCCATTATGTCTTAAAAGAAAAGTGTTTGATCAATGCATCCTTCCAGTGCTTACGTATGGTGCAGAGACGTGGACCTTAACTAAAAGAGACATACAAAGGCTGCAGACAACTCAAAGATGCATGGAGAGGTGCATGCTTGGTATAACCAGGAGAGATAAGAAGAGAAACTCGTGGATCCGAAAAATGACGAGAGTGGAAGACATCATGATCAGAGTTAAATCCCTGAAATGGCAATGGGCTGGACATACTGCCAGAAGGACAGACCATAGATGGACAGCCGAAATTTTAGATTGGATTCCAAGGGACAGGAAAAGACCCAGAAAAAGACCACATGGGAGATGGGTGGATGAAATTCGTAAATATGCGGGAGTGACATGGAGGAGAGTGGCACAAGACAGACCGTTGTGGAGGAAACTTGGGAGACCTTCGTCCAGCAGTGGATTGATAATGGTTGACAATGATGATGATGATGATGATATATTTATAAATACAGTGGAACCCCGGTTATAGGTTTTCTATTTCAAAATGTTAAATACTATTATAAATTTATGCTTTAAAGGAGCATAAGGTTTCTTTTAATGATGATTTACTTAAAGTCGAATTGGAACCAAAAGAAACAAAGGCAGTAAAAATTATATTACTATATTTTGTCGCATTGGCGAAATCATAAAGCTTATGAAAATCAAACTTCTCTTTTGACAGCACTACCTATCTGTCTGTAAAAATCCTGAATTTAGGTTAATTGAAATTCTCACAACTAAGAATCTGAGGCTAGTATTTCAGTTCGGAACTCATGAATTAACAGCTTAATAGCTTTTTTTCTAATGCAAATTGCTTGGTCCACGCATTTGAAACAGGCATGTCGAATGCTGATAATTTCTATTCTGCTACGCTATGAAGTAGTAGTGTATCCACGAAGTTAGGTCCCACAGACATCAATTTTTTAGTAGCGCATGTGCGTGTGTGTGTGTGTGTGTGAAAACTTAGCAACGCTGTCTCGATTCTCTCAAATTTTTAACGTACCGGGTTTCAGATTAAAAAAAACACCCAACAAAGAACCGTGTATTTTTGATAATCTGAAATTCATATTTTAACGTATAATCGCAAAAAGCGTACGAATAAGATTCGTATAACCGAGTTAAAAAAGCGATAGAAACTACAGTAAAATATCGGGACTAACGCAGAATTATGTATCAAAGTGAAAAACGTATAAATGAAAAACGTATAACTGAGCAACGTATAACTGAGAAACGTATAACTGAAAAACGTATAACTGAGAAACGTAAAACTGAAAAACGTATAACTGATAAATGTATAACTGATAAATGTATAACTGAGAAACGTGTAACTGAGAAACGTATAACTGATAAACGTATAACTGATGAATTTATGACTGAGAAACGCATAACTGAGAAATATATAACAGAAACATATAACTGAAAAACGTATAACTGATAAACATATAACGGATAAACGTATAACTAAAAACGTATAACTGAGAAACGTATGACTGATAAACGTATAACTGATAAACGTATGACTGATAAACGTATGGCTGATAAACGTATAACTGAAAAACGTATAACTGATAAACTTTTAACTGAGAAATGTATAACTGAAAAACGTATAACAGGTTCCCCTGTACATAGATTTACAGTGTAATTTAGTGTAGAAAGTTTTCCCGTGAGTTTATTGCTCTAACAGGGTGTGCCGTGTTTGCTCTACGAATTTGTATGCTACTACTCTAGAAGGATATCTCGGAAATGTAATTTCTCTACAAGTGCATCTCGGCCGGGAATACTCTAATCGTATGAATACTTCGTTCTAGCAAGTCTTGTGAGCACACTTAACCTTGGAGGAGGCACTTACTTTAGAATATGGTTAATTTAGGAAGAGGTCATACAAATGTTGCTGCTTTTGGTGTTAAAAAGAGACCGTAAATGTTATTATCATAGCATAGGAATATCGGTTTTGAACTTCGTCTTAAAATGCTCGCGACTGTTTGCGCAAGAAAATGTGACAAAGACACTCACAAAATGAAAGCACAGAAAAACAATTCTTTTTAGTTGAAATGGATTTCAATAAAGTTAATTTTAAATGGCAGTGATATACGAAAATTTCTACTTTGAAATAAATGGGAATTTTGCGTGCTGGTCTGACAAATCTACTCCGTAAATTTTATTTGGGGTGAAAATGGTAATATGGAATACGTATTGGACAAATATAAACACTAAATATTATTAAAAAAAATGAGGAATTTTAGATTTGCCTAATTGATCTATCCTACAAAATGTGTTTAAAAACACAAGAAAGAAAACGTTAGATGTTAATATTGCTGATGAATCTTAGAGATCTTACAGAGAAACAAACGAAACCTTTAAACATTTACTTGGCATGTCTGTTCTTTGAATTTGTTACTAAGTTATCGGAAATGGTTACACATCTGACGAATCTGCCTAGGGAATTCTAATGTCCAACATTTTGTTTTGGTAGTTTGCGACATAAATGATTTTCGAGCTAAAGAGTACCTGCGTAGATTTTAGAAACATTTTGGTATCGTTTGCTATGTGATAAATGATTTTTGAACTAAAGAGTACCTCTGATCTGCAATGTACACATTGCAGATCAGCATAGAGACAAAGTTATCAAGGAATTTACTCACAGTTTTCCTTTCCGTTTTTAGCATACGTTTTCTCTTCAATTTTTGACGACTTAAAAGATACATTTGAGTCCGCATTTCGGTGCCTTCAATTACATCAATAAAAGCCATGCATTCAGTAGAATTTACCTACCTTTTTGGAACTTAAAAGATGAGTAACTGATAAAAAATCGTAAACGTAAGTTATGTGGAATTTAAATCCGACAAAATCTAAGTAGGGTATGGAGATAAATCGGGAAAACGTGAGCAAGAATGATTAACTGCGACCGAATTAAGTCTTACAATTTACCGGAAATAAAACCAATCATTTATCGAAAGGAAATAACAATCTGATAATAAATTCAGCCTCTCATCCAGACAGCTAACATGTGACACCGTCAAAAAAGAATATGAAAGAGGAAATTTTAAAATGAAAGAACAGTATCCATCTAGAGATGAAACGGAGAACGCTTAGACACTGAGGACTCAATGCCACTTTCATTTTATATCTTATTAAAGGAGAGTTTTGATGTGACTAAGAGATGAAAAACTACTTTCTGTAACCACGGTAAAGAACTTTCGGGAATCTTTCTTTTGCTCTTTGTGGTATATTTTTCCTGAAAGTTTTTATATCCTTTCCCATACTTCCTACGTACAAGATTCTCATAATCAAGTGGGATCAGACTACTTAAAACCTTCCTTCTCACATATCTCAAATGGAATTTTTCTTATAAGAAGTAACGGAAGTTGCTTTCAGGGATTTATTAGGTTGTTCCTAGCTATAACACTTTGAGAATGTATTTCATGAACATCCATGAATATGATTTTGGATGAGGCAAATGGAATCAGTTCGATTCTGGAGTACGTTGCACGAAGACTCCCATTGATCTCTTTGTTTTTTCCCCATTTTTTTATTCGGGATTTTACCACCCCATTTCGCATCCAAGGCTCTGAGAAGATGCCCATTCCTACTTTGGGGACGCCTGTTCCAGGACAAAGGACGAATCAACACAGCAAACATCCTGCTTATGCCTACAAACTGGACAATTAAGCAGAAACTCGCGCTTCTGTCAGTTGATTTACTTATATACCAAATACAAGTTTATCTGGATGTCAGCAATAAACGAAAATTAAACAAATTGAATGCAGATTCAGATGAATTCAGTGTACGAAAGATGAAAGCAAACGATAACAGGTTTATTAAGAGGTTTGCAGCTGTTAAATATTCGATCAGAAAATTCCCTCGGCCCATAGCAATAAATTCTACCGAAAGACTAAATCATAAACTGAGGTCTTTGTAAATAGACGCATTTTGTTTTTCATAAGACCTAATACAAACATTTTAGATGTGGAACAGCATTATTTTTTTTTCAAAAGAGTTAAGCTTAATCAGAATTGTCCAGTGTTATTTAATAACGTAGCTTTGAAGGACTTTAATGATTTCAAAAATTATTTCAGTTGGATGTATTTGAACAATTTAAAACTGTTTATATTGTATACTCGCATACCATATCTCCTGGAATAATAAAATAATAACATCCACGCTTTTCTGTTTACGAATCAGATTTTTTTCTCAATTGTTTCAGTGAAATCTTATTTCTGTAGTTCAGAGTAAAGAAGTTAGTATGATGTTTGGAAACACAAGTACTTCAATACATATAATACAAGAGAGAGAAAGAGCGAGCGAGAGAGAGAGAGAGAGAGAGTGTGTGTGTGTGTGTGTGTGTGTGTGTGTGTGTGTGTGTGTGTGTGTTTGTGCCACAGCTCATCGGAAAGTTGTACACCCTTCAAAATTCGACAGAGTGATCTTCATTATTGACCGAATTCCAATAGCTGGTTTTAAGTCAAAATTCAAAAGGGGACTTGCTAGAAGCAAAAATATCTGTTATGCTATTTTTTGGGAAACCAGAGAGACAGCTGAGAAAGAGTGCGTGACCTTTAACGTGTTGTTGTTATATTAGTGTGATATGAAAAAACAAGATGTTTGTATATCTACACCAGTGGCGTACATTCGAGGCTAGCTAAGCTAGCTGCGAAGCCCAGAGAATGCACAAATAAAAGTCAATTCAATATACACAAATAAAAGTCAATTATCAACGGTATTAAGATACGTCGATGCTTTCGGTGCGAAAAAAACAAAAAAAAAAAAACACACGAGCGGATTCGCGTCTTTCGATTATGAGAATCAGTCTGGCGAGCGATGATCAACTGCATAACGCAGTAGGTCTGCGAGAACCTTCGCTGTTCTGATGCGAAGAGCTTCCATACTATCGCCTGCTAGCGTTTCCATGACAACATGAATGAGTGAATGGACCATTGCTTGGCGCAAAGGGTTCGCTGAAAAAAACAAAGACTTCGGACTACCTTAGTCCCTCCATGATCCAAGCGCGTGTTTCGCGAGAGTTGTTTCAGTTTGTGTGAGGTGTCAATGAATTAAAATCAGTGATATTATATCTTAAATTTGTCGCTTTGTTGGATTCGAACTGTTTTGATAAAAGCTTCCCGGAACATCTACTATCAGAACTTAATAAACTCTCTGCTTCAAATTTTGATACAGCTCGATTAAAAAATGAACTGAAGGTGTTTTATTCCCTTGATGAATACAAAACAAATCAGTAAGAGACATTACTTGTTACATAAAGTTGAATAATTGGACATAGAGTTTATTGAGGTGTACAAATTAGCAGACCTAATATTAAACTTTTCATCAACAACTCCAACTGCCGAAAGAAGTTTTTCCGTATAAAAAAGAATCAAGATATATCTTAGAGCCGCACAAGGACATGTACATTGGAGCAACTTGGCTGGTTTGTTAATAAAGAAAAACATTATTTTTAAATATGAAAAACGTACTCGGAAGAAACAGTTTTGTTAAAACGTAACACGCAAGTTCACACAAAAGGAAAGAAGAATAGAGTTAATGTACAAATAAGTCTTCAAATCCTAATCTTCATAATTATTTGGTATCATGTTAGCAATAGCATGTACCTAAAATTTAGACAAAATGTTACTCCTATTACTTAACAATTAAAAAATGCACTTCGAAATTTTTAAAAACAGTATTGTGGGGGAGGGGAGATAGCTCAGGTCTCGGACCCAAGATACGTTACTGATCTACACTTGCCTTTGGTATGCTTATAGCGCTAAGTTTCAATGGAGTGACTTGATATAATATTTCAGAAATTATCGTATGCAAGAGAATGACTCACCTTTTATAATATACTTTAATAAAAGAATGAAAATTCACTTAAAACTAAAGATTTTGTTTGTTGCTGTATATGACATACACACATAATGCACTAAAGGAATAAATGGAGCTTTGAAATATTATCAGTTGAAAATAAACAGAGAACACGGGACAACGAGCATTGCTTATAAAACACATCGAAACATAAAAAAAGACGAATGTCATAACAGCAGGGTCGACACCAAGCGTGTGAATATTGCGAGTCCTCCTCTCTCACCAGGTGTTTTTCCATGAAGTCATCACTTTTAGCCCTTATCGTAGTAACGCGGTTATCGCAGAGCTGTTAGAAATAATAAACAACTTTTACTTCCCACGTAGAAAGAACGTTTGGCGACAGCTGTGAGACGTACTTATTTTTTCAACAGAACGTGCGTACTCTGGTATTAGCACCTTCCTTAAAAACGACACTTCTGTCACGTGCGCATCCTCGAGACGCAAATAATCTTCCCTTATTTGAGCATTGTTATTCCACCGGCGGCTGTTCGAAATTTCCCTGGCGACAAATATACCTCAATCTGCTGATGCACGCAGTGCTTCATTACCGGTCATATTGGCCAGAGTTTTTTACCTACGGTTCATAGCATAGGCGCCGACTATAGGGGAGCAAGGTGAATCCCCCTAATAATCTTACTAGGGGGCAGTGCCCACCGAATATTTTTGGTCTTGTTTAATTGAATAATCGCTTTAGCCTCATAAATGGTGGACCACGCTCCACCTTATGAGGCCAAAGCGATTTATTTCAAAAAAATAATAAGTAACAAAATAAATAAAAACTTTCCCCCCATGCTCAGTGACAAAACTTTGGAACAAAATAAATAACTTTGGCTCAGGAACAAAATAAATAACTTTTTCCCCCCATGTTCATTTGATAAGAAACTAGATTGCACAGCCTCGTATTAATAGTGTATGACATGCTCTTGTGATATGTGATAAATGCTTAACACAATTATCAAAAATAAAATTAATAAAATACAGAAACGTATAACCTCTAGCACCTTTTTTTCATCTGCTTATTTTTTGCGCTTCTGGTTCTTCGTTCGAGCAACCCAGCTAATTCCACATATTTTTTATTAAACGTTGAAAATAAAATCTCTCTGGAGATTTTCATAAAATTACAGACCGAAGTTTGTTTTTAAAAATATTAATATTTAGCAAAATAATATTTCTGTTTCCTTCTTCATTTGCTGTTGAGCAACTACAATTGCGTTTTAAAATATACGTTCAATTCCGTAGTCTATCTCTCCTCACTTTTTAATTTTCCTTCTGACAACGGAAGAGACGTGCCCCTCCCATATATGATTTCTTCAAGCCTGCCTCATTCTCCCCCCCCTCCAATAATTTGAAGAAGTCTGCGCCCCTGGTTCATAAATAATTTTACAGTTGGTGTTTGTCAAACTCATCTTCATTACATTCTTTTTAAAAGAGGATATTCATGACAAATTAATACAGACATTTGACGTGGACTGTTTGATATTCATTTGACGTGGACTGTTTGATATTCATGGCTGCAGCTACTGCAATCGAAACAGAAGACACGAAATGGCAGGCAGAGAAAAGAAACATTTTAACTTTTAATGGAACGACCATTACCCCAAGTGTTGTTATGAACATGAAACTGAAATTTTTTCAGTATTCATGCACTCTAAAGATATTGTTACTGCACTGCTAAGAAGATGACTTGCACTGCATTCCTGACTGGAATGCAGCCATCATCAAAAATATGGCTGAACATTTTTTACCCTTCATTCATTTTGCTTTCAAAGTTTTCTGCATTAATGGAATAAAGCAGTCACTAGAGACACGATTCATCAGCTAAAACTTTACGTTTATATTTTCTTAATTATCTGCCCTCCTGAATGAAATCCAGTCATCATCGGAGGTAGGGTTCCGAAGTTCAAACAGTTCATTCACACTTCTTCAAAATTGCTTATGTTTTCGATTTCATATTCAAATTAACTGATTACTTACATTCATAAAACGAAAGAAATCGTCACCCAAAATATGGTGAAGCAGTTAAAACTTTCATTTAGTTTATGTGAACTACTAAATTAATGCCTCGTATACTCACATGTTTTATTGAATTTCTCTTAAATCTTATTCATGTGGTAAGTTTCCTTTGGGGAAGCATTTTCCTTAATTTGAAGCCCAAAAGAAAAAAATTATGTCATCCTCTCTCTTTTTATCTCTCTTCCAGTCTCTTTCCCTCTCCTTCTACCACTATCTACCTCTGTCTCCTGTTCTCCTCTCCTACTTTCTCCAGCTCTTCATCTCTGCTTCTTTCATTCTCTTTAGCTACATCCCCTGCTCACCGGTCCCGGACGATTCGTCCAACGACGATTGGTCCAATGCCGATTCGTCCAAAGGGACGATTGGTCCAATGCCGATTCGTCCAAAGGGACGATTGGTCCAACGCCGATTCGTCCAATGGTATCATCTTACCAACGGTAAACTTTTTTATTTTACAGAAAGGAATAATAATTTAAATTATTCTCCTCTTTATATCCTTTTGAAATATAATTTCCGTATATTTGGTAATTATAAACATTTTACATACACCTGTTAAAAGGCACTCAATGGAGCATTTCTCAGCTGTTTGCAAAGCACCTAGGCCGCGGGCCTTTTTAGAAGATTTTGAGTTACAACCTAGATATTTGGTATTTGTAAACATTTTATAAAACCTAATAAAAGGCACTCATCGTATCATTTCTCAGCTATCTAACAGGCACCTAGGTCGCGGGCCTTTTTAGAAGATTTTAAGTTATAACCTAGATATTTGGTATTTTTAAACATTTTATAAAACTTTATAAAAGTCACTCATCGTATCATTTCTGAGGTCTTTGCAAGGCACCTAGGCCGCAGGCCTATGAATTAATATTTCATGCTTAAGTGAAAGCGCAATATTATTAACTTTATTTAATATGTAAACGTTATAAATATGACATCGGTAGAATAAAACTTCCTAAAAAGGCGTAGGCCTAAAGCCTATGAATTAATATTTCGTGCCTAAGTAAAAGCTCTATATTATTATTATTATTATTATTATTATTATTATTATTTTGATTGGAGGTTTAACGACCACCGTGAGCAACTCAATGGGCTATAAGCAGTCGCCCGACCCTAATTTAGGGCCACTAGTTCCAGGGAAGGGATAGAGCCAGTGCCGAAAGACAAATACAACATCCATGCCTCACCGGGATTCGAACCCGGACCCCTCAATATTATTAACTTGATTTGATATGTAAACGTTATGAATATGACATCGCTGGAATAAAAACTGTTGAAAAGGCCTAGGCTTAGTAGGGTCTATGAATTAATATTTCGTGCTTAAGTAAAAGGGCACTAATATTAACTTGATTCAATATGTAAATGTTATGAATATGACATCGGTAGAATATAAACTGTTAAAAAGGCCTAGGCCTATGGCCTATGAATTAATATTTCGTGTTTAAGTAAAAGCGCAATATTATTAACTTGATTTGATATGTAAACGTTAAGAATATGACATCGCTGGAATAAAAACTGTTGAAAAGGCCTCTGTCTAAACCCCGACCAGTTGTTTCCATTGGGAAGTTGGCGGAACCCCACTGTATTCTACAAACAGAAACGGAAAACTAGTATTTTTTATTATTTCATGCAAAAGAGAAACATTAAAGTTGATTGAACGGCTCGTACATCAGTAACTTCATACGGCAGCAAGGACAGTATAACAAAAAAACGCGGTTAAAAAAAAAAAAAAAACTGTAACCACAATATTACGTATGAAATGTAACATTATTTTACATTCTTTGGACTACCGGTACTTTTGTATAACATCAGAGATAGAATCAGAACAGATGAGACTTCTATAGCACGAGTAGCACTTCGGACAGATAGGACGGAATTGGACCAATCGTCCATTGGACGAATCGGCATTGGACCAATCGTACCATTAGATGAATCGTACCTTTGGACCAATTGTCGATTGGACGAATCGGCATTGGACCAATCGTCGTTGGACGAATCGTACCCGACCCCTGCTCACCACTCTCTACCTCGCATCCTCTCTTTCGCCACTGCAGTTTTTCATTCTCCTGCTCTCTTCCGCTCCTTTCTTCTTCTGTTATCTCTGTCTTGCTCATTCTCTTTCTCTCTTACTGTCTTTTTCTAGCTTAGAGCTTTTTGAATACCATTTATATACAATGAGAGACTGGGCCGTAGCCAGCGAGGAGTTTTGAGGGTTTGAACATTCCCCAAAATGTTAAAAATGTCTCAAAAAATAAATTAATTACTTTATAAATTTTTGTTAGCAAATCGACAGAGCTCTTCATTTTACATGCACACGTCCA
Organism: Macrothele yani; assembly: GCA_039090855.1. NCBI lineage: Eukaryota > Metazoa > Arthropoda > Arachnida > Araneae > Macrothelidae > Macrothele > Macrothele yani. The sequence continues at coordinate 8,531,744 of CM077009.1, forward strand.
ATCACCAAAACCACCGGCGTCCCCTGATAATGGTTTTCATGGAAAATGATTCTATCAACTCAGAGATGAACTTGTGGAAAATAAAAATGGAACACCATACCGAGAAATGAATGTCTTAATGTAGCCATTGAAGCACTGTCTCACTGAAACAAAAATCTCTCCCCGAATGCTCATTTCCTGTTAAAGGTGCTCAGTACTCTTCCTGTTTCAACTAGTACTCCGGAACGAACCTTTTCATCCCTCAGGCATTTGAAAACATACTTATGAAACTCTACAGGGCAAGAGATGTTAACTGGCTTGGTTCTTATGAGCATCCATAGGAATATATACTGTACATTAGTCCCTAAGATGTCGTCAATAGATTTGTGGAAAAAAAACAACAACCGACGGCTAGCCTTTGTGCTATAGCCGGGCAGACATGTACAACTTTGAACTTTGTGCTACTGAAGTTCATGACAAGTGGCTAGCTGTATTACAATACATGTAAGTAAATAAAATAAAAAGATTTTAATATATATAATTCTATAATTCCTTACTTCTTCTTCTTAGCCTGTTGACACCCACTGCAGGGTATAGGCCTCCCCCAGTCTTTTCCAACTCCCTCGATCCTTAGCCTTAGTCCACCATTTAGAACCTCTAAATTTCTGAAGGTCATCTCTCCATTTTTTTCTCTGGCGCCCTCTTCGTCTCCTTCCATCACTCGGTTGCCATTCTGTTATTAATCTTGTCCATCTTTCATCTTCCAGTCCAGCTCCACTTGATTCTTTATTATTTTTACAATATCTGTTATTCCTGTTCTTTCTCTTATAATTTCATTTCTAACTCTATCTCTTCTTGGTATTCCTGACACTCTTCTGTGTAAGTTTCCGATACTCTTATTTTTTCACATTGTCGCTGTGTGATACTCCGTGTTTCACTTCCATAAGTAAACACGGGGATACTACATATATTGAAGATTTTTCTTTTCAAACACAATGGAAGATCGCCGGTTAAATAGTCTTTAAGTATCCAAAGGGCTCTATAACCTTGGATAATTCTTCTATTGATTTCTCTTTCTTGTCTTTCTTTAAAACTGATTACTTCACCTAAATAGATGTATTCGTGTACTTTTCAATTTCTTTTCCTTCTATCAAAATCTTTTCTGTATTGTTCATATATTTAGCTTTTTGCTGTGTTCATTGTGAGACCTTTTCTAAACTTTCCATCCATAAGTCCTTTATCATGTTTTGCATTTTTCTATTGGTAGTTGCAATGATGACTTTCTTTACTTAGTTTATACAAATATCAACTTAGTAAAAAAGATATTGGGGCATACGCCCTACTTAAATAAATAGAAGTAGATAGATCCATATACCTGTGTAAGTAGTATAGCATATAAGTTAGTACTTGAAAAATGAGGAGTATTTGGAATTTCGTATCCAAAAAATCAAAGGTGACAGAAAAAACTCAACAGATGTATAAAGTAGAAAGAAAAAAAATTTTTCAAATTCAGAATCCCTTCCCGAAAATTCTTTTCTAGCTATGGCCCTGTTAAAAGGGCAGAAGTTGAGGTCCATGTCACTGCTCCGTACGTAAACACTGGAAGGAACCAAGTTTTATAAGTCGATTAATATTTTCATCACTGTGACCTTTACTTGATATCTGCTGCCCAAGGTAAATGTAGGTATCGGATATCTCCAGCTTCCCCCTTCAATCGATAAATCTTCATTTCTTGTGAAAGCATTGTGCGTCAGTTTGGTCTTCTGAAAGTCCATGTTTAATCCCACTCCTTTATTCTTGTCAGCAAGTTCCTGGATCATATTCTGCAGCTCTGAAGGGGCAGTTACAAAAATAATTATGTCATTAGCAAAAGGACGGTGAGTTAAATAATCTTTATTAATTTTTATCCCTTATATATAGATACGTATAAACATCGGAAGAAGTGGACATCTCTGAAGTTAACAGAAAAGTAACCAAAGCTCTTATGGAAACAGCAACAAAATTAGCTGGGTCTAAGAACAAGTTGCATGTGAACAAATTATCAGGAAAAACCAAAATGTTGATGCAAAAAAGAAGAGAGATGAGGACAACTAAAGAAGATGTGACTTCCAAAGTGGAATATATAGAGCTATGCAAGACAGTAAGAAAAAATATCACTGAAGACGTAAGGAAATTCAACTGTGAACTAGTGAGGAAAGCAATTGAAAACAACCAAAGCCTAAAGATAGCAAAGGGACATCTCAGTAAGGGAAGAAAACAGATTATGGCACTGAGAAAAGAAGATGGTTCTGTAACAAGAAATAGAGGCGAAATTTTGACAAGAGTGAAAGATTTCTACTCCAAATTATATGAAAGGGATGATATATGCACTCCAGACATCATGAAAGATACCAGTACCAGAGTTCCTCCAGTCCTTCCAGCAGAAGTTGCACATGCAATCAAGAACATGAAGCGAGGAAAAGCTCCAGGAGAAGATGGAATTACTGTAGACATCATACAAGAAGCAAGTGGAGAAATCGAAACAGTACTCGCCCAAATTTTCACTCGATGCCTTAATGAAGGAAAGATTCCTGAGGATTGGAACACCGCTACAATGATCCTGCTACATAAGAAAGGTGACATTGAGGATCTCGGAAACTACAGACCTATCAGCCTCCTATCAGTAGTTTATAAAATCTTCACTAAAGTTCTTTCACACCGCTTGAAGGTAACACTGGACATGGCTCAACCGAGAGAACAAGCTGGATTCAGGAGTGGCTACAGCACAATAGATCATATCCACGTGCTCAGAGAACTAATTGAAAGAGCGAGGGAATATGAACTTTCATTGTGCATGGCTTTTATCGATTATGAAAAAGCCTTTGATTCGGTGAAACCATCAGCAGTTACAATGGCTCTGAAAACCTGCGGTATTGAAGATACATACATTAATATTATTAATAACATCTATGAAAATGCAAGTGCAAAGATTAGGCTGTTTGAAAATACAACACACGTAAAAATTGGAAAGGGAGTGAGACAAGGTGACACCATATCTCCGAAGCTCTTTAATGCCACATTGGAGGGTGTTTTTCAGTCGCTGAGCTGGGAAAACAAGGGGATAAAGATTAATGGAGATTATCTAACCCACCTTCGTTTTGCTGATGACGTAGTCATTTTTGCAACTACCCCATCAGAGCTGCAGAGTATGATCCAGGAACTTGCTGACAAGAGTAAAGAAGTGGGATTAAAAATGAACTTTCAGAAGACAAAAGTGATGTTCAATGCTTTTACAAGAAATGAAGATTTATCGATTGATGGAGAAAAGCTGGAGATAACAGACACGTACGTTTATCTTGGACAGCAGATATCAAGTGAGGATCACATTGATGAAGAAATTAATCGGAGTACAAAACTTGCCTGGAGAGCTTTTGGAAGAAACAGCATAATTTTCAAGAGCAATATGCTATTATGTCTTAAAAGAAAAGTGTTTGATCAGTGCATCCTTCCAGTGCTTACGTATGGTGCAGAGACGTGGACCTTAACTAAAAGAGACATACAAAGGCTGCAGACAACTCAAAGCAGCATGGAGAGGTGCATGCTTGGTGTAACCAGGAGAGATAAGAAGAGGAACTCGTGGATCCGAAAAATGACAAGAGTGGAAGACATCATGATCAGAGTTAAATCCCTGAAATGGCAATGGGCTGGACATACTGCCAGAAGGACAGATCATCGATGGACAGCCGAAATTTTAGATTGGATTCCAAGGGACAGGAAAAGACCCAGAAGAAGACCACATGGGAGATGGGTGGATGAAATTCGAAAGTATGCAGGGGTGACATGGAGGAGACTGGCACAAGACAGACCGTTGTGGAGGAAACTTGGGGAGACCTTCGTCCAGCAGTGGATTGATAATGGTTGACAATGATGATGATGATGATGATGATGATACAGTAGCTAAAAACCAACAAGAAGCACCAAACGAAAAACAACTTTGAAATTCTAAAGCGCCAAAGGCTGCATAAAAGAAAGATGAAACCATAATACAGAAATAATGCAAAACCCGAAGCAAGAAAATTTTTTATGTATGAGGAGGAAAAATAAAACAAATTAAAACCGAGAACAAACCAGAGAAAAACAAAACTAACCTTAAACGTCCGAAGCGAACAAGCTCCGGAGCAAGCAAAAAACAAAAAACAAAAACAATTAAAAAGAAAACCAGAAGAACATAGCGATGCAGACCAATGACTGATTCTCTTATCGCTTCGTCAGGGGCAAGCATGAAGAAAATCCCTCGTGTATCTACAAAGACCAGAAAAGTGTGGGTTTCTGCTAATTTAGTTTGCTATAAGAACAAATTAAATTTAAGTTAAAATTCAACTGATGTTAAAGGGGAAAATAACCCAAAATCAGCAAACTAAACCACATTGCCCAACTCATAGACTCACAAAATAACCAGTCCAAGAGAATTTTAGCTAACAACACTTTAGAAGGAGGACAAACACCCCTTATTATACAAAACAAAAGAAGAAATTAATTTACTGAAGAAAAGTGAAGAGCTCAGCCTAAAGAAAAGGTATACATATACAGTAACATTTGTCCTGAAACTTTGAAATATTAAAAAATTATATTTTTAATTAATACACTAGTTAATTGTGCACGAGTATTAAAGCACTGTGGTGATATGAGAGCTTGAATCCATAGACCCAAGGTGCAAAACCCAGAAAAGTAAGAGAGAAACCCAAGCCATAAGACAATCAGTCATTGGTCTGCATCCCTACGCTCTTCTGCTTTTCTTTTTAATTGTTTTTTTTTTTTTGCTTGCTCTGAAGCTTGTTTGCTTCGGGCTTTTGGGGTTTGTTTTGTTTTTCTCTGGTTTATTCTCGGTTTTAATTTGTTTTATTTTTCCTCCTTATACATAATTTCTTTTTCTTGATTCGGGTTTTGCATTATTTCTGTATATATATACACTTTATATATAGATTTATCTCACCTGATGCATCATCCTTTGTCTTCCTTTACTACATCTACATAACCAAATGAACTGCAGCACTTGCAATAGTAGTTCGGAACACATTTCTGAAGATATCATAAAAACAATGACGTGATCTAAACAACTGAAAGCGCAAGTTGAGGGTGGGTGCTCGGAGGAGGAGTATCCGCAAAACTGCTCCATTTATGGAGCATGGAGGAGGAAAAAACTGTGCAGAGTGTACAGATAGTATTTGACACGGCAAAAAGCGTGAAGTGTACGCAAGAGCTATTACAGAATTGCCAGATTTGTACTGTCCAACACACAGGTAACAATACGTCAAATAATAGAGAATTTGAATAAAAAAACAGCACCAAAAGGTAAACCATCATAAAAGACTTGTCATTGCACCACTGCTGTGTGCAGTAAACTAGATAAATATCTCCAACACCAGAGGCGGACCCTAAATGATTAGGATCGAGTCCTTTGGTCTTACGAATCGAAATTTGAGCTGCATCATGCCAATGTGAGGGTGAGAATTTGGAGGAAACAACACGAGAGCATGGATCCATCTTGCGTGGCCATGACTCCCCACGCTGGCAGAGGTAGTGAAATGCTGTGGCCATGTTTTCATGGACAACTTAGATCCTTTTTATTCGAGTGGACCCACACCTGAATGTTCAAGCGAATTTAAACGTTTTTGCTAATCGTCTCCATTCAACGCCATGTATCCCCATATTGATGAATTACCCGATCATCCATTAGTAAAATGTGAGCCAAATTTTCATGAAACACTTTAGGTCCCTTGATTAATAACGTTTAAATATCGTTGCTGATCATGTTCGCCTCACATTGGTTACTCTCTACTTCTGTGGTGATGCATTCTTTCAGGAGGGCAATGATAATGTCATTATCACTATGGAAAATGTTTCTCTCCTCATTGGCCAGTTCTGTACCCAAATCTCCATCTTGTAGATTGTCTATGGAGTGTAGTCAAGCGTGATACCAGACCTCCAGATTCTCTGAGTAAATAGTGGGATGCCTTCGACATAGTGGGATACTATTTTATCGGAACGTTACCCAAACATGTGGAATCAATGCAACAGTGAATTTGTACTATTCTGAAGGCTTAAGGTGGTCAACCCGTCGGTAGCTTTAATTAACTAACCACTGAGGGAACGCATACATAAAAGATAAACTTTTTTACTTTAGACGATCAATGCATGAAGGTTTTAATTTCTCTCTTTCTCTGTCTTTTCCCAATAAATTTTGAGATTTGACAGGACGGCAGTGTTAGTTTGTTGTATTTTATTTTTCAGACGTAATCTCGAATTCATTTCCTTGGAACTGACATTCATAATTTTTGCCGTTTTTAATTTTAAACTTCACAAAATTTTCAAAAATTAAAGAATTGTTACATAGCTGAAAATGCATTACTCTAAGAATTTAAAGAGTTTATTTTTGTCGTTTCAAGGATGCAAAGTTGAACAAAAGTCTGATTACATTTGTGAAAAAGATTAGATATTCTTAATCAGAATTCCCTTCCTGTTCTTTCTGTTCGAAGTTTTTTAAAATTTTCATAGGTTAGCTTCCTTCTTTTGATAGCCAATTAGCCTTCAGTGCGTTTTTAAAATTCTCTTTGCGACAGATATATTTACAAAGTCATATCTTCTCGCTTCAGAAATCACCGAATTCGATCCTAGCGAATAAAAATTTACATTCCAATCTACATAAGTAAAACTTTTTGGATATTCGATAAAGATGTCGTCAACATTCTTTAATTTAGTTTCTTTTGGAAATTAAATGAAAACCAGCGTTCGCCTTCCTTGTTCGCTCATGGCACAAAAGAGCTCAAGCCAGTAGCGTATCGATAGCTGGACGACAACACAATCACTTCAAGAAATCATTTAAACTGCACGCTCTGAAGATTCATTAAAAAAAAGCATTAAAAAGAAGTCAAAAGAAAGACGAACGGAGCTCCTGATGTGTGTCATGCGACATGGAACACTGCTTTCTGCCATATTAGACCAGAAAGTTTTTCCACCAAGTAGAAAAACTTGCCTGCAGCGTCGAATATAATCTCCTGCAGAACAAGAAATGAAAAATCAATATGTATTTGACGGGGCGGAATTCGCTACACGAGCAGAAAACTGCTAACCTCATCAGCATGCCGTAAGCCAACAGAAAAGACTCTGTTTGACTAAGTTCTAATTTTCCTTGTGTGCATTTGAATAAAAAGTTGCAAAGAGTTGGAGAATATCGCTGCTTTTTCCTAATCAATGCGTGAACTCTCAGATCTCTGGATGGGGGAAGGAAACGAGGATGCAGGAGGGGGGGATTCGGCCTAAATCTGTCAGGACATTATACTTCTACAGTGTGGGAGACAGTGGAGGAATAATGGCTTTTATGTGAGCAAATAATGATTCGACGCATAAATACTTTAAGAAAACTGCTATATCATTACGAAAAAAAAAATAGTAATTTCCGTTGTACGGGGAAACAGTAGTTTTATGCTGAAAACAAAAAACTTACAAAATTGCGTCTTCACAAAATATACAAGGAAGATGTTTAAGAAACAAGCCAACTGTCAAAATCATAAAAAGGGTACTTATTTATGTCCCAGAGATTTGGATTATTTTCCCACGAATTTATTTTCAAGATGTCTGCTGACGCTAAGGTTTAGGATTTATGAAAGAGGAACTGATACAGAGTTAGACAAGGTGAATTAGTCTCTGTACTAAGGAAGCATTTTTTTGACAGAGAAAACATTAGATGATAAAGTTAGGAGGCGAGTGGATTGAGCTTTGAAACAGTCATAGCTGCTTTAGGAGGATTTCACAGAACCGATGGATTGTAAAAAAATAAATAAAAAAATGGGAATGGCTTTGTGTGAAAGCGAAATTGTTCTTACGACGATGTATAGCCAAGAAATCTCGGTAGCCCAAGTGTTATTTGCTGGGAGTTTGTCGCAAGAGTCATTCTGATCGTATCAGTAATGAAGATGCATTGCAGATCTGTAATGTAAAGTAAAATGTCTTTAGTAGGGTGGAGATAATACAAGGGGCATCATGAAAGTAATGCCTCCTCCTTAATAACTTTTAAAATTTTGAAGTGATTTTAATGAAACTGCACCTCGACAGAAAAATTATTCAAAATTTAAAAAGTTATTGTTACCAATGTTGGAACACATTTTTTTCAGAATCGGAAATAAAGATCATGAATGATAGAGAAAAGCAGCGTGTCGTAATTGAATTCCTGTAAAAAGAGGGATATGAGACTCCAGAAATCCACAGAAGACTCCTGGTGGTGTATAGAGCTGCCACAATCGATATCAGTAATGTCCGAAGATGGATGAAGAGGTTTCGAGAGAAAGAAATTTCAATGTCGGACAAACAACGGAGTTGAAGACCCGCAACTGCAGTGAGAGATGCCAACAGGAAATGAGTGAAAGATCTGATCACAGCTGATCGTCGTGTCACCATCCAGGAGTTGTGTAATGCAATTCATTGTGGTCATAGTGCTATGGAAACATTAATTAGGGATCTGAGCTACAGAAAAAAATGTTCAAAGTGGATCCCAAAAAACCTAACCGGTGAACAATGTGAGCAAAAGGTGGACATGTGCAGAATCTTTTGGGCTATTATGAGAGGGAGGGTGAGGTGTTATTCTCTAATGTTGTGAAGGGGGATGAAACCTGGGTGTTTTTTCATGAAACAGAAACAAAACGTGCCTCAATGGAATGGCACCGTACATCTTCTCCTTGACAGAAAAAGGTGAAAGCAACTCGTTCTGCAGGGAAAGTGATGGTGAGAATTTTCTGGAACAAACGTGGTATCATTTTGACTGATTTCCTTGAACGGGGTGTAACAACAAACAGTGCTTACTATGTGCAGACATTGAACAAGATAAAGGAAGTTATCAGAGGGAAGAGACGTGACATTCCACTTCATAGTGTTGTTTTACACCATGATAACGCACGTTCCCACACGAGCATGGGGCCTTCACAGGCTATAACCAAAATGGGGTGGACGGTGATGCCTCACCCCCTACAGTCCTGATTTTACTCTCTCAGACTCTTCCCTGTTTGTCCCTTTGAAAAACACCCTTCGTGGGGAACGTTTCGACGATGTGACAGACGTTAAACTGGCTGTGAACTCATGGGTGTAGCGACGGCCTCAGGAATATTTCCAAAATGAATTTTGCCAATGGGTTCAAAGATGGTGGAAATGTATAGAAAGTGATAGACAATACTTTGATTAGGCTAGCATTATTAAAAATATGTCCAAGTATTTTGCCACCAAGTTTCACATTTTTGCTGCTACAAATAAAATTCTTATGAGGGACGAGGCACTACTTTCAGGATGCCCTTTGCATTTTGAGCTGGCTTAGCAATGAAGGAAGACGTATTGCTAATGTGTAATGTGAAGGAAAATGCCGTTAGTAGGGTGGAGATAAATATTTTGAGGGGACTTGGTAATGTTAAAATAATGAACGATGTGATGCAGCGCTTAATAACAGGATTCATTCAGCCTAAGTACCAGGAGAGAAGAGTAGAGCAAGGCCAAGGAAATCATGGAAGGCCAGATTCCAGAATGGCTGCATAACAAATTATAAATAATAATAATAATAATAATAATAATAATAATAATAATAATAATAAAAATGAGTATGAAGTACAAGAGATTTTGTGTGATGCATGCTAGTGAAGATCGAGTTGGGTCCGAGATCACTGTAAACTGAGACTTTGATACATCAACAGTAGCAACCATCAGTTTTAAAATTTAATCAGGCAGATGAGATTTCTTTCAGGAACTAATCTTAGAGAACAGCAACAGATATACACTGAAGTACCAGAAAAACTGGTACAGACGAGCTTATACAAAATACATAGCAACGTCACCTATGCGCGTACTCGGTTGCGTACACCAGTGCGTATATAAAGCGATATACATCCTTGCCTGCTGTCAGGTTGCCGCGGGTGGCCTAGTAGGCAACGTCCGTGAAGTGCCACGGAAAGGACCTCAGGTTCGATCCCAAGCACGTACGAACGCTAGATCCACTAAATATCCGCCGTGCGTCGGATGTGCACGTTAAGCCGTCGGACCCCGGGTACTGTTCCTCCGGTAATAAATAAGGGCGTCCTCCTCCCCCTTTCTACTTCGCTTCCGTGCCACTTTCCTATCTGGCATTATAGCCCAAATCTCCTTGCTTCCTATTTCTAAGCGTTGTTTAAGACCTGGAGTCAGACACTCTCTTCCTAATATCCTCTACATATGATCTGATCTGCTCTGCCAGCTGTCAGAGCTGTTTTCGGCTTGAGAATGACAAGTAATAACGATTTAAGCGATTTTCAACGCGGTGTCATAGTTGGTGCTCGTGAGATGAGCCATAGTATTTCGGAGGTAGAAACGAAGTTTGGATTTTCACGGACGACCATTGCAAGGGTGTACCGTGGCTACAAGAATTCCGGCACAATCTCCAACCTACGATACCAGTGTGGCCGCAAAAAAACAATGGGGGGAACGTGACCATCGTCGGCTGTCAAGAATTGTTTCACGCGACACTCTCGCATGTTTCATCGGAATTCAATGCTGGAGCCTCAACAAGCATCAGCGTCCGGACTATGCAACGTACCCTGCACGATATGGGCTTTGAGAGCCGACGCCCAACTTGAGTCCCCTTGATGGGTGCACGTCACAGAACTATGCGCCTCGCTTGGGCACGGCAACACCGCCACTGAACACTTGATGACTGGAAACAAGTAGTCTGGTCTGACGAGTCGCGTTTCCAACTGTATCGGGCAGATGGAAGGATTCGTGTGTGGCGCAAACCCCATGAAGCCATGGATCTCGCCTGTCAACAGGGAACAGTACAGGCTGGTGGGTGGTCCGTAATGGTGTGGGTTGTGTTTAGCTGGACTTCACAGGGTCCTCTGGTGCATCTACAAACGTCTGGGACCGGCCAACGCTATGTGCGACGAAGTACATCCGTTCATGTCCTGCATTCATGCTGATGGGTTGGGTCTGTTCCAACAGGACAATGCACCTCCACACAAGTGTCGGCACACCACATGATGGTTAGAGGAGCATTCATCTGAGTTTGGGGTGTTGCCATTCCCACCCAAGTTCCCAGATCTGAATGTGATAGAACATATTTGAGATGCCATGCAACGCGCTATCGAACACAGGAATCCGAGACCTCGGAATACACATGAATTGTGGAACACTCTGCAGGAAGTATGGTATGCATTGCCTACAGCATATTTCCAAAAGCTAGTGGAGTCCATGCCCTGTCGTATTTCTGCAGTCCTGCGCTCCCGTGAGAGACCTACCAAGTATTAGACTGGCGTACCAGTTTTTCTGGCACTTCAGTGTATATGTATGTAGTAAGAAAGATTTCTCTACATATTCATTGACCGGAAGGCACTTTTAGTTGTATGCTCAGATATTTCAATATTAACAAGTTTTATGTTAAAAAATACAGATTAATGCTTCCGATGAAGTCTAACACAATTTTTTGTCGTATTTTAGACCCGTGTGTTATGTGCATATGGGCAGAATGCGCTGATCATACACTCATCGTCAAAAACATAGTTGCACACAAAAGCACGTGTCGGATTGCAATGCTATTCGGAAGGAAGGTAAAGCTTACCAGGAACAATTAAAGATTAAACATTGAGACTGTTATGTGCAATATTTATTGAGCTATCCACCAAAAAGTAGCGTCTCTCAGTATGGCGTCGGGCCGCCATGCTTGCTAACACAGCATGCCAGATGTCTCGGCATGGAGCTGTATAGGTTCCTAATGGTGTCCTGCAATAAGCCATCCCATGCAGCTTGAATCTTCTCACGCAGTTTCTGCAGATTGTGCGGTTGGGGTAGAGTGTAGATAGCGCGACCAATAGCATCCCACACATTTTCAATAGGCAATAGGTCTGGCGAGGCGGCTGGCCATGGCAGAGTGTCAGTACCTTGAAGGCAAGCTCTCGAGACAGCAGCAGTATGCGTACGAGCGTTGTCCTGTTGGAAAATCGCACAGGAGTGAGCGTTCATAAAAGGTAGGGCCACTGGTTGCAAGACCTGATTAACGTAACGTTGGGCTGTCAAAGTTCCTGTGATGAACACCAAAGGTGATCTGGCATCGTAGGCAATTGCACTCCACACCATGACACCAGGCCTTCTGGACGTGTGCCGCTCGACAACAAACTGTTCCTCATGGCGCTGACCACGGTGCCTGCACACACGGATTCGTTGGTCATCTCCTTCAAGACGAAATCGGGATTCGTCACTGAAGATCACCCGCTGCCATTCTGCGTGGCTCCATGACAGTCTGGAACGACACCATTTCAGTCTGTGGCGACGATGCAATGGTGTTAAGTGTCGTAACGGTCTGTGTGCGTGTAGTCCTATGTCGTGCATCCGTCTACCAATGGTGATGGCACTAATCGGACGATGCATGAAGGGCACCACTGCTCGCTGAATATCCGCAATCGTGGCTGTTGGGTCACTTCGCGCATGTCGGACAACCCGTCCGTCCCCTCTCTCCGTGATTTATCTAGATCTCCCAGACCCTTCCTGTCACTGCTGCGTGTGTTGTTCTATCCGCTGTCGCCAACCGCGTGCTATGGTGATATCCGCACGACCAGTCTGGCGCGCAATACACCATAAGACCATCCTGCTTCTCGAAGCCCGACGATGCGGCCCCTGTCGAACTCCTCCAACTGCTCAAACTGCTTCCGAACTTTTCTCCGAGGCATACGTCACTTGCAAAGGATGCAACCAACACAACAACACGAGTCAGAATGGCAAGCGGGCGCAACGGGATGACCTTATATAGCCGGTCAGTCACAGCGCTACAACCCCTCCATGCTTGCCTCACATGCACAGCCGAGCGTGATATTTGAATCATTTGCATGCCTGAGAATGTCAAACCTACCCACCAAATTTTACTCCTGTCAGTTGCTTCCTTCTGGGTGCAATTATTTTTTGACGATGAGTGCTTGTTAAAAGTCTTTGCAAAGAATTTTAAAAACATGCTTAAAAAGTGATGCGACTGATAAGTCTTGATATAGTTTCTTGTTGAAGAAAGAACAACGAAAGGAGCACGTCGCTGTAAAAACATTCTTGAACTGAGGTGACGACTGATGAGTTCACCGAAAGGTACCGAATGGCTGTGTGGCAGTGAATCCTGAAGGCTGTACAGGAGACATAGGAATCGTTGGTGTGTGCTAGAAAGATGCGCTTCTCACTGCGGTGTTTGTTGTACGACACGTTCCGATCGTGTGAGGAACGAATATGTGTTGCAGATGTTCAATATGGAGCGAAATGTTGTTAGTAAGATAGAGACAAATATTCTCGGGTGATTTGGCCATGTTGAAAGAACGAGTGGTGAGATGCTCACTAAGACAATTCATTCAGCTCAAATATCGAGAAAGAAAGGTAGAGAAACGCCAAGGAAATCAAGGAAGGACCAGATTCTGGAATGCCAGCGTGAGAAAAAGGTAATGAATATATGAAGTACAAAAAGGTCTTGTGTAAAACGAGTGATGGATGTACGTGAAGCTGGAGTTGTGTACCGAGATCGTTGTAAATGGAGAAGTTTGATACATCAACAATAAGTAAAATCTAGTATCATCTGTTTTAAACTTTGTATGGCAACTTTAATCTGAGGAGCTAAGCTTTGAATCACGAAAAACAGCTTACTGATATAAACCGATGAGCCATTAGATTATAACCACCTACCTAATAAGCTGTAGGACACCATTTATCCCGCAAAACAGCGGCCATTCGGCACGACATCGATTCGATGAGGCCGCGATAGGTATCCTGTGTGGTATCTGATACCATAATGTCAACAGCAGGTCCTCCAGTTCCCGTACATTTCGTTGTGGTGGTGATTTAGCGCGAACCTGCTTTTCCGAGTCGAACCACAAGTGTTCGATTGGGTTCATGTCAGGTGAATTTGGAGGTCAGGGCTTTAACAGAAAATTACCAGCATGTTCCTCGAACCCTTTCTTCACGACTCTGGCAATGTGGCATAGCGCATTATCCCGTTGGTAATGACCATCCCTAATTTAGGGCCAGGTTCCAGGGAAGAGAGAGAGAGCCATTTCCGTAAGACGAACACAACATCCATGTCTCACCGGGATTCAAACCCAGACCTATCTCTGACGAATAGTCAGAAGCCATCGCTTAGATCACTGATTCACCGGACTGGTTGACCACCGTTGAACAACTGAAGTACTAAATTGGATTCCAAGGGGCAGGAACAGAGGCAGAAGAAGACCATGTGGCAGATGGGTGGATAAAAATCCAAAGCATGTCGAAGTGGCATGGAAGAAGCTTGCTCAAAACAGACAGTCATGGAAGAAACTTAGAGGGACGTTCTTTCAGCAGTGGATTAATAATGGCTGTTGTTGATAATGGAAATACACCGGTGAGCCATTACATTATGACCACCTACATAATAAGCTGCAGGACCCCCTTTAACCCGCAAAACAGCGGCCACTCGGCAAGGCATCGATTCCATGAGGTGGCGACAGGTATCCTGGGGTATGTGGTACATGATGTCAACAGCAGATCCTCCAGTTCCTGTACATTTCAAGGTGGTGGTGATTTAGCGCAAACCCGATTTTCCAAGTCGAACCACAAATGCTCGATTGGGTTCATGTCAGGGGAATTTGGAGGCCAGAGCATTTAACAGAAAGTCACCAGTACGTTCCTCGAACCACTCCTTGACGAATTTGGCAGTTTGGCATGGCGCATAATCCTGTTGGTAATGGCCATCACCAGCAGGGAACACAGTTGCCATGAATGGGGGAACTTGGTCCGCAACGATGTTCAGATACCTGACAGCTGTCAGGGATTGTGCTATTGGGATAATGGAGCCTAAAGTGTCCCAAGAAAACATCGCCCACAGCATAAAACCGTCACCTCCCGCCTGTTTCATCCCAACAGTGCATCCAGGTGCCATAGCCTCCGTTGGTAATCGGCGTATCCGCTCTTGGCCGTCTACGTGATGCACCAGGAATCTTGATTCGTCAGACCAGGCCACTTTCTTCCAGTCATCCACGGTCCAATCTCCATTATCTTGGGCCCATTTTATGCGTTGTTGGCGATGACGTGCAGTGAGCATGGGGACCCGGCTGGGTTTTCGACTACGCAGGCCTATGCGCAGAAGGCTGCGATGAACTGTGTGTTGTGACACATTGCCCTGATCACCACTGTTGTAGCTGCGGGTGATTTGTCGTACCGTGGCCCTGCAGTGGCTGTGAACAACACGCGATCTGGAATCAATGAGCTGCGGACGACACTCGGCTGGAAGTTGGTTTGTCGTTTGGCCATCTGTGCACCACTTTTGATACGTACTCACGACAGCGGCACGTGAACAACCCACGAGTCGCGCCGTTTCCGAGATCGTAGTGCCAAGGCGCCGTGCCATCACAATTTGTCTTTTATCAAACTCCGATAAATCAGCAGCTTTTCCCATTCTGACTCCGAACACTCAACTAACCGAAAGCCGGTCTTCCGGTTGTATAAATATACTGCTTTGTGAACTTTGCTTGCGCGACAGTTCGGTCTCCAGGCACGCTCATTTCCCTAGGCTTGGGGTGGTCATAATACACTGCTGGACAATTGCTAAGGACGGATCATAAACGGCTATATAGCGCATAAAAAAGTAAGTGTGGTTGGATGCCAAGTGAAATAAAATAATGTCAGAATGCCAGGACATTACAAGAAAGACAATTTATTGTGCTCTGAAATCCAGAAGGCTTTGGAACGTGTTCAAGGGACAAACAGGCCATTTTGTGCAGAATACGTAAACGTGAAAAAAATGCAATTACCGTCCGCAGGCGTTCCGGCGTAAGATGTCAATACGGGATATGGCCACCATGGAGGGCGATGCAAGATTCCACACGTCGTGTCATGCTTTGCACAACATTATCAAGCAGCTGTTGGGGTAATTTATCCCATTCCTCTGTCAGTGCACGGATGAGGGTGTCCTTGTTCATTGGACGGCATTGGCGACCAGCAAGACTCCTCCCCAAAGCATCCCACACATTTTCAATGGGATTCAGATATCGAGAACGTGCTGGCCATACGAGGCGTTGAATATCCTCGCTCTCAAGACACTCCTGGACAGCGACTGTTCGATGACATGTTGCGTTGTCGTCCATGAAAATGAATCTATCACCGACAGCACCACGGAACATGCGAACATGAGGTAGCAGAACATCATTAATGTATCGTTGGCCAGTCATAGTCCCAGTTGGAAGCACATAGAGGGACGTACGGCCATTGATCCTGATGCCAGCCCATACCATGACACTACATGTCGGATATCGGTCCCTTTCCTGTATGTTTGCTGGACAATATGCAGTACCACTATCACGCCAGATCAGTTGTCGTCGACAATCAGACGATAGACTGTATCTACTCTCATCTGAGAAGAGGACAGCAGACCAGTCGTTATCAGTCCAATTGAGATGTTGATGGTACCATTGCAAACGGGCGGTACGGTGACGTCTGGACAATGGGATGCACACAACAGGACGGCAGGCGTATAGTCCTCCTTCATGCAAACGTCTGGCGACAGTTTTTCGGGAGATCTGCTTGCCAGTAGCAGCCATAAACTGATTTGCTACCTCACTAGCTGTGCTGCGCAGGTGTCTTTTTGTTGATAGCACTATGTACCGATCTTCTGCAGGTGTCGTACTGCGAACACGACCTCCCCCGTGACGTTTGCTACACTCTCCATTTGTTTGAAATGATTTCCAAATCCTTGAAACAACACTGTGGCTGACGTCGAACTCCCTGGTTACATCTGTTATTTTTCGCCCTTCTTCAATCTTGCCAATAATACGGCCACGCGTAAAATCATCTAGGTGATGTCGGGAAGACATACTGAAAATTGCAAGTTCGTCAATTGATTCTTTCCCTTTCAACTTTGCGTTTGAATAACAAAGGTCAATACGCGTCAAATCCTTTATATCTCTTATCAGCGCTATGACGTCACGAACAAGTTCGGCAATCCAAAATTTGCATACGCACAACACGTCTTACTGTATCCCGCACTTATGCTAATTTCCACATTTTCCTGCCTTCCATTTTATGGTTGCAATCGTTGCTATTGTCATCCGTCCTTAGCAATTGTCCGGCAGTGTATAATGGCTCAATAGTGTATATGTATGTATGAATTCTACAAGGTCAAACAGCAATGTAATCTGACTGTTGCAGTCATATGTCAATTTTCGGCGGACAATTTCGCAGCCTGCAACAATATGTCGCGTTTTGAATTATTGTTTTTTTACACACAATTAACATAATAGGTACAGATTGGACAATTTCTGTTTTCTGGTCTCCCTTTTTATAAAAACGCTATCTGCAGCATTCTAGAAATCTGACGACAAATTCTTAAACTGGACACAAAAAATATCACAAGATTTGAAACATGTCTGTCCGATCTTTCAGCTCTTAGTCATTATGTTCATCCGTCTGTGCAGAACAGATATCTTCGCTTTTAAATGCCGCATTTTTCCTGTGCTCGATAGAAAAAAGCAGGCAGACAAATTGGCAAGATAAAAGGAAGTACAGAAATACCGAATATTTCTCTTGTGTACATGCTTTCTTCCGTCAAGCATGGAATAAATTCGCTCAAACCGACTTATGGAAGTGAGGGTCTCCTTTTTAGAAATAGACTAACAAAGAGTGACGGATGCACGGGAAGACATATCTGGTATGCACGCATTTTTCTCTAAATGACAGAGCAAAAAAATTTTTTCATATCCTGAAAGCCTAAACTGTTTTTGCCTTCTGGTATCGTTTTGTTGACAGGGAAGTATAGACATAATTAATATCACGTATTTTGCTTCATTCTATTTTTTAACAGTAACTAAGACACAGAAGCGCAACGAACCGGAGCACGACTAAGATATGACACACCAATTTCTGTGCAACTTTACGAGTTCTAGAACGGTAGCAAATGTTAGAAAAGCTGGCTTCATCTCTTTAAGTGGGAGAGCCATAAATATTGCTACAGTGGGATTCATGTATTTGGGCCAGTACTAACACAAAATACAGTGAGTATCAGTCCACGAAATAAAGTCTTTTATGTTCGATAGTCCGTAGCCAACGTTGCGCAAAATTTGTGATTCCGGCATGATAGAATGCCTTTCCTTGAATTCCTGGACCCCTGCTTCCACTTCAGCTTGGTTATGGAAGTCTCTGATATGCAGGAAGTGATCCATGGAGCGAAACAGATGGTAGTCACGTGGTGCTAGATCCGGACGATAAGCTGAGTGGGGAAACATCTGATACCCCTAAGCTCCTGCATTATTTTTGCTTTGGTTGAACGTGTCACATATGGAGGTGCGTTATCGTGCTGCGGAAGACCCTCCCCCTGAGGTTGACCAGGGCAGGGCATTTTTGTGATAGAAAGCGTACATTCGGTTTAATTGGGCTGAATAAAGATCACCAGTGATAACACGACCATTTGGGAAAAATTCATGGTGCACGACGCCATCAAATTTCCACCATACACACAGCAACACCTTGTTATTAATAGAAGTGAAATTTTTGTGCTTCAGCAAGGACGAATATAATTTTACGCGTATGTAATGAATACAGTAATAACACATAGGGACAAACACCTCAATATCTTTGGTACTGATGGTGCATACTTTAATATTATTAATAACGTCCATGAAGATGCAAGTGCAAAGGTTGGACTGTGTGAGAACACACCACTTATGAAAACTGGAAAGGAAGTGAGACAAGGTGACATCATTTCTCCCAAGCTCGTCAATGCCACGTTGCAGAATGTGTTACAGTCCTTGAACTGAGAAGACAGGATAAAAATTAATGGGGATTATTTAACGCTTCTTCGTTTTACTGAAGACAAAGACGTTTATATAAGTACCCTCTCAGAGCTGCCGGGTACGATCCGGGAACTTTATGACAAAAGTCTGTGGGATTTTAGAAATGAATTTTCCCAAAATAAAAGTGATGTACATTGGTTTTAAAGAAACTTTTTTTATTAAGAATTTAACGACCACCGTGAGCAACTCAATGGGATATAAGTAGTCGACCGTCCCTAATTTATAGGGACACTGGCTTCAGGGAAGGGATAAAGCCAGTGTTGTAAGACAAACATAACATCCATGCCTCAACGGGATTCGAACCCGAGCCCATCTCGGACGAATGATCAAAAATCATCGCTTAGACCACTGCGCCACCGAGGCGGCTTAAAAGAACTGAAGATTTAACAAACTATGGAGCAAATCTAGAAGTAACTTATGCTTAAATTTGTTTTGTATAATAGATATCAAGCAAGGGCCACGTTAAGGAAGAAATTAATCGGCGTAAAAAACTTGGCTGGAGAGCATTTGGGAGAAACCGTACAATTTTCAAGAGGAATTTTCCGTTGTGTCTTAAAACAAAAGAGTTTAATCAATGCATCCTTTTCCAATTCTTACTTATGGATCAAAGAAATGGACTTTTGTGACATACTACAGAGGTGAAGTACGTGTCGAGACGACAAATATGTAGCGATACATTCCGTCGGTGTAGCTTAGTCGGTTAGAGCAACTCACTTCGGAGCGAGGAGACGTGCATTCGATCTCCGTCACCGACAAATTTCTGTTTTCACACCTTAACTGAGAAAAAGCCCTGCAGAGGCTGCTGATAACCTCAAGAAGTACAAATACGTGCGAAGACGAACTCGTGGATTAAGAAAATGACGAGAGTTGATGACATCATGATCAAGGTAAAATACCTGAAATGATAATGGGCTGGATATATTGTTAGAAGAAATAACCATCGTTGGATAACTAAAATACTTGGCTGAATTACAAGGGACCGGAAAAGACACCCGAAAAAACGATCATATGGGAAATGGATGGATAAAATTCGAAAGCGTGTCGGAGTTACATGGAAGAGACTGGCTGAAGACAGAAAGTTGTGGAGGAAATCTGGGGAGATCTTTATCCAGCAGTGGATTGATAATGGTCAACGTGAAACACCTGAAATGGCAATGGGCTGGATATATTGTTAGAAAAAATTACCATTGTCGGACAACTGAAATGCTTGGCTGGATTACAAGGGACAGAAAAAGACTCCCGAAAAAAAAATCATGTGGAAGATACATGGATGTAATTCGAAAGCGTGTCGGAGTTACATGGAGGAGACTGGCTGAAGGCAGAAAGTTGTGGTAGAAACTTAGGGAGACCTTCATCCAGCAGTGGATTTATAATGGTCTACGTAAAATACCTGAAATGACAATGGGCTGGACATATTGTTAGAAGAAATGACCATCGTTGGACAACTGAAATGCTTGGCTGGATTACAAGGGACAGAAAAAGACTCCCGAAAAATATATCATGTGGAAAATACATGAATGTAATTCGAAAGCGTGTCGGAGTTACATGGAGGAGACTGGATGAAGACAGAAAGTTGTGGAAGCAACTAAGGGAGACCTTCATCCAGCAGTGGATTTATAATGGTCAACGTAAAATACCTGAAATGACAATGGGCTGGACATATTGTTAGAAGAAATGACCATCGTTGGACAACTGAAATGCTTGGCTGGATTACAAGGGACAAGAAAAGTCCCCTCCAAAAAAGATCATGTGGGAGATAGATGGATGTAATTCGAAAGCGTGTCGGAGTTAAATGGAGGAGACTGGCTGAAGACAGAAAGTTGTAAAAGAAACTTAGGGAGACCTTCATCCAGCAGTGGATTGATAATGGTTTATGACGATTCAAACCACGAAATATCCTGGTTCAAGATACGGAAGGGGACTTGCAGCCTTACTTTTCGACCAACCTACGTATCTTTTAGGTCAGATATTGTACTATGTCAGCATTTCGTGACATTCGGTTTCATCGTTAAGTCCGCAGAAACCGACCAAACAGGATTGTTTGTCACCAGTCCACTCACATCATGCCTCACGTTATGCTTTGGGTAAAATCTCACAGCGTTTTCTGCAAAGATGCCATCATGAGATTTTATTCTCTGATTGATTCGATGGAGTGTAAACGAAAGAGACACAGCAATGATTCTTCAAAGTGAAATATCACACATGAGCAGTCTGGAGTTAGACTAATGCATCTTCTGAGTAGAGAATAAGCATACATAAAGATGCTAAGGATTTGGAAATCACACTCAGTAGGAGACACGGCTCATCAGTTCGGGATGGCAACACTACGCATCAGTGAAAATCTTTACAGTGTCACTCCAGCTCTAAGGGATGCGCGTGTTTTACTTCTAAGGATGAATCAGCACAGCAGTGTTTTTTACGGTGAAATGACTCTCAAATTGAGTTGTAGGGCAAATGTGCCGAATTTCAGCATCCCAGAATTTCATCATAAAGGAAGATGTTTGGTATTCGAAAGCGACAATACGGGAGGATTACCTGCTACGGATTATATTATCCACCTAGAATGACAACATCGCAAAGTCCATTCAAAATGCGGTTAATTTTATTCTAAAGAAACATTTTCAGAAATGCATGTCATAAAAATTACCAGTTGTATTTACTATTGAATTTCATTGGTAGTCGCTAAGAGATTCATCAATTTAGCCAAACATGAGAACAAAAAAAAAACAAACAAACAAAAAAAAAAAACAATTGTCATTTTCTTGTAGGACTTCCGTCCACAGTGAGTAGAGTTTAGGTCCCAGCCACCTACAGCGAGATCGCCTTTTGGGCAGGACACAGAAACGGAAGGAATGAGAGCAAGTCTAGCGACTTTGACAGAACAGTTTGTAGTGAGATTAGAGTACAGTAGATGGCGCCACCGTACAAGTACGATATTGCACATAGAGGGGTGAGAGAATTTCAGGGGGGGGTCATAGGAAAGGATACCCATTTAACCAGTGGGTCCAGCCTGAGGGTCGTCACTTAACGTGCTTGTCCGATGCACGGCGGATATTCAGCGATTGTTAGTAAATCACACCATCTCCGAAGGATCAGCCCAGGCTTGAACCTGGGGACCTTGCATCGATAGTCTGATTCGCAAACCACTAAGCCATCCGCGGCTCAACATGAGAACAAGAATAATTTTCATCAATTTGTAACATTTTTATTCCAAATACTTACTTATGTTTTGTACGAATCTTGAATATATTCATAATGAGTGATTGTACAATTAATTACGTGGGGCAACAGTAAAATATTTTTTAAATGGTAAAGTATTTTTCTGGATAAAAAATGTAGCCGGAAATAATGGATGCAATAAATAATATTGTTAATAAATATAAATCAGACGAATTTACTAAACCAGGTCCAGAAGAAGACCACCCTAAAAATACCATGGAACCCTTCCGTATAATGCAAGGATTACTAGCACTATCAGAAACTCTGTAAAACAACGTATCTATTTTTTGCCGACATCGTAATGAATACCAAACATGAAATATCGTATAGACGAAATCAGAAATCAATGTTCTCTGTGTCATTAATAATAGTTCCATCCTCCGTCTTCAACAAATCTCTGTTTTCACAATGGTATATAGGAAGTATTATGAGGAATCTTAAAACAAAACCTCAGGAACACCAAAAGGATTGGAATGAAAAAAGACAAAGAATCTCAATGATTCATTACTTCCTTAAAAGGGATTTCAAACCAATTTGTGAAGATACAAATCTCATTTCTGAGCACAAGAAAAAGTACGAAAACTTTATTGCAGAACAATCTGTATCGAAAGAACTTCTGACGAGAACTCTAACACTCATGCTCTCATTAACCTCTCACAAATCTGTCGGGCATGGAGAAAAAATTCAGAAAAGCTGCGCGCGAGAGTTATGAAAAAAGTGAGAGAGAATCATGGAAACAGAGTGCATTAATACACTGGTAGTTCTAGCACACAGTGGTGCAGTGGTAGCATGTCCGGCGCGAAACTGAAAGACCCTGGGTTCGATTCCCAGTGGCGACCGATGAGAATTTTTCCGTGACTCACTTATAAACGTGGAAAGAGCGATGACTTCTGTTTGATGTTCCTAATCCACGTCAATTCTCTGTATTAATTATTCATTCGCCTCATAGTTATTTGTTCAGTTGCTGCTTTCCATCTTTAGTGAATCCGCAGCATTGTGCGGGGCTCCAAAAAGCAACCTGCCAAGTGGTTTGGCAGTTAGTCGTATGTGAGTCTGAGCAATTCGAGGCCGCGGTGGTGCAGTGGTCGCATGTCCGGCGAGTAACTGGAAGACATTGGGTTCGATTCCCGGTGGCTAGCAATGAGAATTTTTCCGTGACTCACTTATAAACGTGGAGAGAGCGATGACTTCTGTTTAATGTTCTGTTTGATGATGTAACAGAGTGTATGACAGGACAATATGATTCCCGTTTATTAGGTCACTTACCCTCGTTAAACGACTCCCTCGAAAACGTAAGACGCGAGAGCGGTGTCAGGTATAAATCAGTGATGCAGATTGGCTCATCGAGCATTATTTAGCGTTCGATTGAGAATCGGAATGGGGAAAACGAAATATCTGAGCGACTTTGAAAGCTGCATGATAGTTAGAGCCTCGTATGACGATTCGAGCATCTCCCAAGCGGACGACCTGTCTAACTTTTTGGGCGCAACTATAGCAAATGTTTTTGGTAAAGGGTACGACATGCAAAGGAGCCTGGCGATCCTGTGGAGAAAATCAGTGAGCGAATTACGGGTGTTGAATGAGACTGGCGAAAGTCGTGCAAGCGCATAGAAAGGTCATAACCCCGCAAACTACTGCAGAATTTAACACTGATGACCCGAGGGTCATCTCCGAACACACCAAATATCGGACCTTTTTGTGAATGGGCTACAACAGCCGACACCCATGAAACCATTGTTCTTTGACTCTTCTGATCCACCAGTTGCCACCATCCAGAGGATCCTGGGATAGCTGGATGTGTTTTGCGCGTCGCACATTCACGGTTAAACCCTTGCTATGGTTGTGTGTAAAAATCCCAGAACGACGGCTGCTTGGGAGATCCTCGAACCAGCATGTCCGGCGCCAACTATTATGCCACCTTCAAAGTTGCTCTGATTACTCGATTTGCCCATTCTGATACTCGGTCTGGCGCTAACTGATGTGCGACGAGCTGGTCTACCTGGTTTACACCAAACCCAAAACTCACCTGTCGTCTTAAGTTTTGGAATGAGTTATTTATGTAATATGAGCAGGTGTACCAAATAAACTGGCATCTTAGTGTATGTTTGTGTGGGTGGGTGCGTGCGTGTGCGTGCGTGTGCGTGTGTGTAATTAATAAGTGCAACAACATTTTAAAAACTGCGAGCTGTAATAATTGGTAACAAGTTAGTAAACTCATGCAATGCATTGATTATGATAGTCTCTCCAACATACCAGAAATCATTACTCTAGTTATTACTCAAGTTATCAGGATAATGGCTGTAGAATAAATCTCGCTCCTATGCCCTGACCATTGACCCCATTTCGATTATATTCAACAGAACCGGTTAAGTATACTTCCGGAACAACATGATAAAGTTTTGTCTCAATCGAAGCATTTTTACGTAAGATATAACGCATAAGGGCGATGGAATGGATCCCGCTCCTATGTCCTGACCTTTGACCTCGTTTCTGCCATTTTCAATAGGTTTTTTCCCAGGTGGTCCCCTACCACATACTAAATTTTCATCGAAATCGAACCATTTCTACGCAAGTTAAGGCGCATAAGGGCAATGAAATGCATCCCGCTCCCATGTCCTGACCTTTAACACCATTTCGCTTATTTTCAATATGATTCGTCCCCTGGTGGTTCTCTACCACATACTAAAATTTCATTGAAATTGGACCATTTTTACGCAAGTTATGACGCAAAAGAGCAATGGAATGGATCCCGCTCCTTTGTCCTGATCTTTGTCCACATTTTGCCCATTTTCAATAGGGTTCGTCCCCTGGTGGTCCCCTAGCCCATACTAAAATTTCATCGAAATCGAGCCATTTTTACGGGAGCGGGAGTTATCGTGCCGACGGACAGATAGACAGACGGACAAAGCTGGAGCATATACGTTTCTTCAACCTACGGTTGGAAAACGTAAAAAATAAATACGACACCTTAATCCACATACTTTAATATATTTTCCTACAAAATCTCCGTTTCTTTGGGCACATTTTCTCCATTGTTATGTCAGTTTAAAGATACCCTTGCGTTATGACTCCGTTCGAATTGCTCGAAGACACTGTCGTACATTTTACTGTATTGCTTCAATGCTCTTTTAATGTTAGCCGCGAATCCGGTCATTTAGGAATATAAAAAGATGATGTGCCAGATCTGGATTGTAAACAGGGTGAGGTAAAAGTTCCCATTCGAGTTTCTGTTTTTTTCCGAGGTCAAACAACCACAGTGGGGTTTCGCTCATTCTTCTCGCTGTAGGATGACTTTCTTTCCCGGCCGTTTATCACGCAGTGCAAGTATAGATTTTCTAATGTTTAGACATAACGAGCTGCATTTACAGTTTGTCTAGACTCTGAAAATGAATAAGAATGTACCCATCTGCGTCCCAAAAGACAGTTCCCATAACCTTAGGAGCTGACGGAACTGTCTTAGGCTCCTTCCTGCTTGGTGAATGGAGATGATACCATTCCATGCTCTGGCGTTTCGTGTTCAGGCTCGAAAGGGAGGAACCAACTTTCGTCACCTGCCACAATACTGTGCAAAAAATCTGGCCCTTCATTTCGATACCACTCGAGCAGTTGTAACGCGATATTTTTTCGTTGCCCTTTGTGGTCTTCTGTCACTAAAAGTGGGACACACATTTCCCGATAACCTAAGCTGCTAAACATTTCTGAACTGCACTTTGTCTTATTCCCAACTTTGCCGCAGTTCCCTTCAACGTCCCACATCTGTCATCACGAATTAAGACGTAAACCCTTTCCTCGTAGAGGATGTTCGACGGCGCCCGTTACGAGGCCGATCATCAATGTCGGTGAAACCGTCTTTAAAGTGTTTCACACACATTCTCACACTGCAGGTACCCATACACGCATGTCCATATGCACGCTGAATCCTACGGTGAATAGTGGAAGACAGAATTTCTCCTTCCACAAGGAACTGAATCACACCACGCTGACAAAACGATATATTAAGTGTACAAATACGTTTTAATGCGTTTTTTGTGTGACGTATACAGCTAATTTGCATACCCGACATTCCCCCGAGTTGTTGTCATGTGACCGTAGCTGGTTTAGAGTATAAAATGTGACACAGAAGTTTGCCCAACAGTCAAACGTATTTGCACATCGGTAGGCGAAAAGATGGCAATCATTTATTCGACACTGCATTCGTTACGAATTTCATCAAGAAAAAAGTGCTGCAAAAGCATGTGCATTGATCTGTTCTGTTCTGGGGGAGAATATATTATCAAAAGGCACGTGTGAGGTTTGTTTTAGACGGTTTAAAGCAGGTGTTTTTCATGTTAGCGATCGAGAACGTAGCGCATGAGGAACTGCAAGCATTGCTGGATGAAGATTCGGCTCAAACGCAAAAGGAACTAGCTGAACAACTGGGGGTAACTCAACAAGCCATTTCCAATCGTTTACGCGCAATGGAAAAGATTCAGAAGGAAGGAAAATGAGTGTCACATGACCTGAGCCAGAGGAACAAAAATGAGCTTGTCATGAAGTGTTTGAATCTTTTGAATAAACAACACAGAAAGTCTTTCCTGTGGAAAACGTTACGGGTGATGAAAAGTGGATATGGAACGACGATCCCAAACGCAAAAAACACTAGGTAGACCCCGGTGAAGCAACGACTTCGACACCGAAATGCAATATCTACACAAGAAAGTTCTGCTGGGTATCTGGTGGGTTATGAAGGGTGTGCTCTATTGTGAACTATTGGAACAGGGTGAAACTGTTACTGCTGAAAGCTACGAGCAACAATTACTGCAACTGAACCAGGAAATCTCTCGGAAACGTCCATTCACAAGCAAAGGATTGCGTCTCGTGAAATTACTGCATGACAACGCTAGGCCGCATGTCGCGAAATAGGTCAAGGGAACGTTATTGATACTTGGCTGGGACGTTTTGGAGCACCCGACGTATAATCCCGACATAGCCCCTTCAGACTAACATTTGTTCCGATCGATGCAACATGGTTTGTCTGCTGTACGGTTCCGGACATGTGACGAAGTGCAAAAATGGGTTGACGACTTCATCACGTCACATGACGAAGTATTCTTCATGGCTGGAATCCATCCGATGGCGGAAGGTGACAGATAATGACGGCGCATATTTTGATTCGTAAAGGTGTTGTTGCTTTCCCTCAAATTACATGTTGCGTTGTCTTAAAACGCTTTAAAATTTATTTGTACACCTAATATTACTGTCGGCCATCTTTTCTTGCGTCTGTCTGGTCACATGACTGACGCTGGGGACGTCATTTGGCATTCATGGCCACAACGAGAGATGACACTACCTGTCCACGAACGATCATTCTCTCAATGCACAATATGCCTGTATAATACAGCTTTGCTCATTAATTTTAGTTTGACTGACGTATATCATCATCATCGTCATCATCAATTCACTGCTGGATGAAGGACTTCCCAAGTTTCTTCCACAAAGGTTTGTCTTGGGCCAGTCTCTTCCATATCACTCACGCATGCTTTAGAATTTCATCCACTCATCTCCCTGGTGGTCATTTTCTGTCCTCTTGTATCCAATCTAAAATTTCGGTTGTCCGTCGATAGTCCGGTCTGTTGCTTTAGCAATATGTCCAGCCCATTGCCGTTTCAGGGATTTTACGCTGATCAAGATGTTTTCCACTCTTGTCATTTTCCTGATCCTCGAGTTTCTCTTCTTATTTCTTATGGTTACACCAAGCATGAACCACTCAATGCTTCTTTCAGTTGTCTGCAGTCTTTGTATGTCTTTTTTACTTATGGTGCAGAGACGTGGACCTTAACTAACAAGTAAGTAAAATCATGCAATGCATTGATTATGATTCGCTTTCCAACATTCCAGAAATCACTACTCAAGTTATTACTCAAGTTATGAGGATAATGGCTGTGGAATAAATCTCGCTCTTGTGCCCTGACCTTTGACCCCACTTCGATGATTTCAGTAGAAGTGGTTCAGTATATATCCGGAACAACACACTGAAGTTTTGTCGCAATAAAAACATTTTTAGTCAAGTTACGAGGATAATGGCTGTGGAATAAATATCGTTTCTGTGCCCTGACATTTGACCCCATTTCGATGATATTAAACAGAACTGGTTCATTATATTTCCGGAACAACATGATGAAGTTTTGTCCCAGTCGACGAATTTTTACGCAAGTTCTGACGCAAAAGGGCAATGGAATGGATCCCGCTCCTATGTTCTGACCTTTGAACCCATTTCTCCCATTTCCAACAGGGTTCCTTCCCAGGTTGTCCCCTACCACATAATAAAATTTCATCGAAATCGAACCATTTTTACGCGAGTTATCGAGTGCACGGACGGACAGAGAAACAGACGGACAAAGCTGGAGTATAAACGCTTCTTTAACCTACGGTTCGAAAGCGTAAAAAAGAAAAAGATATACAAAGACTGCAGACAACCGAAAGAAGCATGGAGACATGCATGCTTGGTGTAACCAGGAGAGATAAGAAGAGGAACTCATGGATCAGGAAAATGACAAGAGTGGAAGACATCATGATCAGAGTAAAATCCCTGAAACGGCAATGGGATAGACATATTGTCAGAAGGACGGACCGTTGATGAATAGCCGAAATTTTAGACTGGATTCCAAGGGACAGGAAATGACTCAGAAAAGACCACATGGGAAGGGTATAAAGCACACGGGCGGTGTACCCTCAGCAATTCGGTTAAAGCTATTGCACGGTGTACATCGATTTCAACGACGTCGAGTTGCTGCCCCCGTGTGATATGGCCAACAAGCAATCCAGTAGACGACATCTGGATGACTTTACCCGAGGTCACGTCGTTGGGAAGTTGGAAGAAGGTCCAAGTGTGACTAGCGTGGTCGAGGAGTTCGGGATCGCTCACAGCATCGTTTCACGAGCTTGGAGAGCATTTTAAACGACAGGAACAGCTGTCCGAGAGTTTAGCAGTGGTCGTCCACGAGCAACCACGGCGACGGACGACCGCTATATTGTGCTACAGGCGAGAAGAGACAGATGGCAGACAGCGAGAGAAGTCCCAAGGCACATGCAACAGACAACTGCACGTCCGTTATCGCGCTTTACCATGGCCAGGAGGCTGCACAAAGGTGGCTTATTTGCACGACGACCAGTACGGTGTGTGCCATTAACGCCTGCTCATAGGAGACGGCGGTTTCTGTGGTGCCAGGAACACAAGAACTGGACACATCAGTAATGGGGTCGAGTTCTCTTTACGGATGAGAGCCGATTTAGTCTGACGAGCGATTCTGGACGTATACACATCTGGAATGAGTTCCTCTTCATGGACGACAACGTTACACCTCATCGTACAGTGGCTGTTGCAGAGCTGTTGGAGAATGAAGATATTCAACGCATGGATTGGCCCGCAAGGTCACCGTACCTAAATCCAATCGAACACGTGGGACCTTCTCGGGGGATGCTTGGCGGCATGTCGCCAGCCGCAAGCAACGATTCCGCAGTTGCGATTGGCGCTACAAGAGGAATGGGCCGCGATGCCTCAACAGCTCTTTGACAACCTCGTCCTCAGCATGGACAGACGTTGTAAATCCTGCAACGCAGTCAGGGGTGATCATATCCCCTACTAAAGACTGGATTTGATTTTTTTTTTGGCAGCCGCCTGTCACATGGACGTTTCTGTCTTCTGTCCAGTTGTGCTCGAAGCTACCTTTTCAATTAAGTGCCTTTGTATCCTTTGGATTCCTTGTTTGGTCAGTTTTGCTCACTTGTACCATATTCTTACATCTTGGGGATCTTTTGGTATGATTTGAGTCAATGTAGAGCACTTCTGCACGACGTTACATTCGAAAAACCGTCTCGTCCTTAATTTTTGCACGCCTGTGTATATATATATGGTGAAAAAGAGGCAGAGAGTTGTGAGAGGTCGCCCGATTGCGCAGTGGTCTAAGCGATGGCTTATGACTATTCGTCCGTGAAGGATATGGATTCGAATCCCGGTGAGGTATGGACGTTGTATTTGTCTTACGGCGCTGGCTCTCTGTCTTCCCTGGAACCAGTGCCCCTAAATGAGGGACGGGTGATTCCTAATAGCCCATTGAGTTTCTCACGGTGGTTGTTAAACCTCAAAATAAAAAAAAATTAAGTTCTGAGAGACCATAAGAGAAGCTACATGTTGAAAGAGAATAAAAGATATAAAGAGCGACAGCGCGCCATGGTGAGAGAAAAGCACAGACAGGGACCTAGGTGAAAGATAGAGGAAGACAAGAAAGAGAGAAAGAAACTAGAGGAAAGATTCATAAACACGACACATTACACTTAAAACGAAAATTCCTCAGTTTTAACTGCGATCTATATCCATTTAAAAATGCAAAATAGAGACTATAACACGAAATGAAGCCATGCATGGTAAAAGAAACTTATTTCCTTCCTACGTTAATTTTCTTAGATCCCTCATGCATGGTAAAAACTAAGGGATAAACATAACAACCAAAAAATGCCCTTTCTTTGGATTATTAGATTATCATGAGTATCATCATGGAAACATAGCAGTCTTTTATAAAACGCACCGAAATAAAACATGCAAAAAAACAAAAACAAACAGACACGGTAAATTAAAAAAGAATTAGGACAGTCAAAAATATTCCAGAGAGATACATATTTAATCGCAAGACAGAGAGAAAAATGTTGCTAATGTAAAAAAACAACAACAGCGGGAGTTGTGTAGCTCAACTTTCTATTTTTATCCATTTTACGCTTAGGCTTGTGGCTTTCTTCGACAATGGAAACTCCCCTCACTTTCAAAATGGATTTTTCAGAAGACTTTGGTGAAGGGTATGCCATTAACTCAAGAGGGGTGCAATTATGAGATAAACTTCATCATGCGGATCTTAATGCGTAATGGGAAAGAAAAAGAAAACGAAATGAAGAAAGCTGATAACAAAATGTTACTCCAGAAAACCTATGAAGAAGTTCAGCGAAGCTCAGATATAAGATATTCACTTTTGAAGCTGAATACATTATACGGTTCAAAGCTAACCAAATTGTGAGAGAAAATGCAAAGCATTGCATGCATATTTATTAATATATGTAGTATACATTTAACTGCTGAATTCTCTGATGCAACGAGAACGTTTCTATTTATTTCGCTTTCGGATATTATGAAATAGAAATACACCTAGTGGCATTGAACATAACAAAACCCGGAAAATATGCCGATAATATTGGTTATGGTTAAGGTTGCGTACTCGAAAAATGTTTTTCCCTTATCTGACGATTAGAATTCTAAATAATTTTACAAACACAGGGGTTGTTTAAGTGAAAAGAAAAACGAAAAACAAACAAACAAAGACGTTTGTAATCAGACTGCTAAAATCCTTAATATTTTTCTCAAACACACCTTCGCGTATACTACACCCAATCAAAAAATTGCGACTGACTGATTTGACAAAGTATGGACAATTCTTATCATGTTCGCAGCTTTCTGATGCACGACAGTTTTTTTCATCTGAAATGCAGATATGTATTTTCTCCAAGTAACAGAAAAATTTTGCTTCTTAGAAAGGGAGCAAATGCCTGTCAAATCTTGACTATGACAAAAAAATTTCCGTTAAAAATGGAGTGTTCTAATCTTATATATTCAAACATAGGAATTACGTCTAACACAAACATATATTTACACTATATAGTAAGAAAAGTTTGAATCGTAAACAGATAGAAAACGCATATAAAAATTCCTTATGGTGAAACATATCCAACAAAAAACAAATTTTTCCAATCCAAGATATTGCGTCAAAAAAATTCTTCTTGATATGTCATCTAGCGGGAAAATTTTTCAACCGGAAAATTGGATAGTATATGGAAATTATTGATATTGGATGATTGCAACTATCCACTATTAAAGGAATTTATATAGTTTCGCCCTTAGAACACTATGACGTATATTCTAATTTAACTTTCATTTTAATTTCCTTTTCCTATGTAAATTTGAGTTTGTTCTCTTTTGCATTTTCGAAACTTAACGTGATTTCTTCCCTCTCACATGAATGAGGTTGGCAACACTTCTAAGGTCAGAGAGTGACGTATGAATGTGATAAGAACGTTAGATAAAGAGGACGATATGGCAGTTGCTTAGTGTGTGTGTGTGTGTGTGTGTGTGTGTGTGTGTGTGTGTGTAGATGTTTGATCACTGTTAAGGTAGATTATACGACTGATATAATTAAGGTATTATGTGCGAAGTGTAAAACTCACAGTGCTATATTTCGGATTTCATCTACTGTGTAAGACCAATAAAAGGTTAAATGTAAGTTTGACTTCTGTATATGTTTCGTTTGGCCGTAAAACCTTAATTTGAACTATCCCGTTCAACTATTGCATCGTATTCTCATTTAGTTCAACATTTCCTTTGTCATTGTTTAAGACATAGCGTAACACCAATCTCGCACACGGAAAAGGGTTACGTTATAACATTGAATATCGCGTGAAAATTATTTAAACTGAAGCTCACTTGCTTAAAAATCTTACACCAGAACGGAGATGGAAAAGGCATGGAAAATATGAGTAATACTAACTGGTGTTTCATCGAAAAATAATTTTTCTAACTAGACTTTTAGCCGATGAAATTCTGTACATACATGCTTGTCATTAAGCTGTGCGTGTGTGCGCGTGTGTGTGAATATTTTCTGAGATTAGCTTCTCAAAGAAAGATAGTTTACAAACTTTAATTACTACTCATGCATTAAACATTTCGATTTCAGCAATCAAGGCACACAACTCAAGCTTCACACAAACACAGACACATTCTTCACGCAAAACATGTCGTAATTCTTACTTATCCTCCCATCAATTCCTTGGCCTTCCTTTAAGTTTCTTTCAAGGCTTATTAAATATTTTAGCATATAATCTCATAATTTATTCATTGAAGTAGCCAAACAACTTTACTGTATTTATTTCACATCACATGTAAAAAAAAAACACACAATTTCTTTCCTCACGTGATCAGAACCAGCCTTGTCACAACAACCCACCGCCGTTCTAGTGGCGCAGTGGTCTAAGCGATGGCTTATGACCATTCGTCCGAGTTGGGTCTGGGTTCGAATCCCGGTGAGGCATGAATGTTGTTTTTTGTCTCACGAGGCTGGCTCTCTCCCTTCCCTGGAACCAGTGGCCCTAAATTAGGAACAGACGACTGCTTATAGCCCATTGAGTTGCTCACGGTGGTCGTTAAACATTCGATAAAAAAAAAAAAAAAAACACCCACCGGTAAGTAATGCATCTCTCTAGCACACGTAAATGATTCCTGTGCCTTTTCTGTAGTACCTCGATTTCATGAGAGCAAGAACAACTGAACTTTCACACACAGCCCTTCTGGAGCATTTTAACGGGCCATCACTCCAAAGAAATCTTCTAAAGCAGCTATGATTCTCAAAGCGGAGTTCACTCGCTTCTACTAATTTCATCAACTAATCTGTATTTCTCCACCGATCATGTTTTCTAAATATACAATTACTTGGATCTAAAAATTTCCCCCATTCAATCTGATCTTGCATTAAGTATTAACAACACTCAAAAATCATTCCTTCGTTGTTTTTCCTTATTATCCTCACTTCGAATTTCATAACACTTTATTCATTCAAGGCAGCATTCTCTTCAAATCATTATTTCTCTCAGACATTAGGGCTAGATTATTCACAACAATCAGAATGGTGTGAAAATGAATAATCTAGTTAATTTCCTCATGTATTCATGAGGAATATTTCTTCCTTAATTTCTGGACAACAAGGCTGTATCATCAGCAACAATTATACACTGCTGGCCACCCAAAATGCAACACCAAGAAGGATACGAGATAGCAAAGCCAGATTTACTGGACACATAACAGCAGATACAAAGATGAAACGATTGAGCTTACAGGCCCGTGCGACTTGCGGAACACGCAGACATCAATAGTTCGTGTGGCCCCCATGGCTGGCAATAACGGCCGCTACACGCCGCAGCATCGAACGAAAGAGGCTTTGGATGGGGGCTTGGGGTATGTCCGTACAGGCTGCTTCCACACGTTGCCGCAGTTCATCAGGCGTAGCCGCGGGTGGTGCTTGCCGGGCCACTCGGTTGCCGATCAGCGACCAGACGTGTTCGATGGGCGACATATCGGGAGAACAGGCGGGCCACAGCAGCAGTGACACCTGGTGGGCCGTGAAGAATTGTTGCACGATGCGTGCCACGTGCGGGCGCGCATTGTTCTGTTGTAACGTGGCCGCTGCCAGGCCCTGCAGGTAAGGGAGGACTACAGGCTCCAAAACGTCGGAGATGTAGTGGTGGCTGTTGAGTGTACCGGCGATGCGTACTAGAGGGGTGCGGGTGTCATATCCAATTGCGCCCCAAACCATAACGCAAGGCGACAAACCGGTATAGCGATTCATAATGCAGGCATAATACAGTTTCTCGCCGCGGTGCCGCCACACGCCGATCCGACCATCGTAGTGTTGCAGGCAGAAGCGGGATTCGTCGGAGAAGACAATGTCCTGCTATTCCGTAGTCCAGGTGCGGCGTTCAACGGCCCACTGCCGCTGCACTCGCCAGTGGTGTAACGTCAATGGTATTCGGAGCAATGAGCTCCGTGCGACAACTCCCCGCTCCTGCAGACGACGTCGTACAGTACGTGCTGAAACAGGTTGTTGCGCAACACACTCTAATTCCTGCGCTAACGTTCGTGATGTGGCGGTGCGAGCCGTCAATGCCCACCGCACAACATGTCGGTTCCCTCGTTTGGTGGTGTGCCGCGGTTTCGGCAATCTCTCACGTCGGTCCGTCTCTCCTGCACCCACCGAATCTATACTCGCCTCACTGTGGCTGGATGTCGTCCCACACGGGCACCGATGTCTCGGTACGATAAACCGCTGTCGCGATAAGCCACTATTCGTCCTCTGTCGAACTCCGAAACGTGCTGGAATGACTGCCGTATTCTGCGACGAGGCATCAGGAAGCTTCCCACGCACAGGTCCGGCAGCACAACACACTTCCACTACTTACACCCCGCCTTCTGTGCACCCTTCTTATAGTGCTTCTCGGTGGCGTGCCGGGCGCACATGATTTGTATATGCCTTGTAATGCTAGTCGTTTGCATTTCCTCTCGCGGGCGACGCATGCTGCGAATTTCAGGCCAATCGGATGCTTCCTTCTTGGTGTTGCATTTTGGGTGGCAGCAGTGTATGCAAATATAGATTTATGCTATTTAACGGGAAGATTGCGAACACATCGAAAAATGAAATGCAAGCACGAGATTTTGCAACGATTTCAGCTGTTCAATGTGAAAAATAATTCTTCCCTTGCTGCTCCTAGAAGTGGCGCTATTGCAAAAGTAGGTTTACACGAGATGAAAGAAACTTGTCAATTAAAGGTAAATGGAAAGATACGAAGGAATTCTGCTACAGAGAGAAAACGAATTTTTGATTTCGACCTCACAGACGTGAAAACACGATGTGAACACTTGAATGGACGAACGGACTGGCAGATGAAATGTAAATACATATTTGCACATCGTGTTTTGATATACACTGAAAGAACAGAAATAATGAGATACCTAGTTCACGCGCGACGCCATGCAGTCACCTTCCCTCGCTAGTGGCTTTGTTTGTTTGTTTGAAGATTTAACGACCACGGTGAGCAACTCCATGAGCTATAAGCAGTCGCCCGTCCCTAATTTAAGGCCACTGCTTCCAGGAAAGAGAGAGAGCCATTACCGCAAGATAACACTTCACAAAATTTTCTGAAATTCACGAGTCACTTTCCGTCATTTCTTTCGTGATCTAACGAAGCATATTTCTGATGCAACGTTTCTGTGAAATGACGGTAAAATACATGAACTTCACGGATTTTTCGTACCTCTGGAAAATTTCGAATTTTCAGAAACCTTTCAGCAGTTTCTTTCTTATATTGACGGCAAATTACCATTTTAGAGATGTGTTAACGGAAAATTCTGAATTTTCAGAAACCTTTCCGCAGTTTCTTTCTTATATTGACGGCAAATTACCATTTTAGAGATGTGTTAACGGAAAATTCTGAATGTTCATAAACCTTTTCGTAATTTCTTTCGTACATTAACGAAAAACTCCGTTCTCACTTTTTCCGTATCCGTATGACGAGAAATTACCGGTAATAGGAGCGATTGGGGAGCATACTTGAGATTTCATTAACTTTTAAATTTCAAACGTCTGTCGAATTTTGAAGTTCCGTAGCGAGATCAGATATTGTGGATAGCATATCGCATGAATTTGTTTACTGTGGCACAGGATATTTCTTCTCCTCTCCCTTATTTTGTGCGCCACCTATTTATTATATATTGCATAAGAAACCGAGTACTTAACTTATTGTATAGATGGTTATACGATGTTTATGTAACAATCTTTGGACAACTTAAGAAAAAAGCTATTATAGCTATCAACAGTAAATTTTATATTTAGGAGATTTTTTTTCTGTGAAATAATACTATAAAAAATTACTTTTCGCCTTTTTTAAAGATAACTGAAAGTCATTGTCAGTTTAAAAAATTCAAGTTGCAAAGCATTTTTTTGCATCGAAAAATCACGATGAAAAATGCTTAATTTGTCAAAAGTCCTCCTACAGAAAAAAAACCTATTCAGAAAAATAATAAGCTCCAACGGAAAATAAAATGACTAAATCACTCGTATTAATGACACAAAGAAATTTCATTGTCGCGCAGTTTGATTTACGATGTACGTGATTCGAATTTCCGAGTGTCTGTGGCTCAGTAGTTAAAGGCGTGCATTACCTGTTCAACCAACACAAGTCGCGTGGGTTCAATCCTGACTGGAGCAGAAGGATTATCTGGAGAAAGGGCTGTAAAATGCAGGGTCGTCGGTTTTGCGGAATTTCAGTTTAAATACGGAAAAACCTGAAATGGATTTTTCTGAAATGAACGGAATTTTTGACAACGGAAAATCTGAGAAAATACGGTAGTTACAATAAATAAGCACCTTTAAAACCGGAAATCTGAAAATCACGGAAACCTACCGAAAACTCTGCTGCACGCTATTTTCAGAAATTCTCCGTGAATTCACACTACTTATTTTTACAGTGAAACGCAACATCCATGCCTCTCCGGGATTCGTATCCGGACCCATCTCGGACGACTGGTCAGAAATCAGAGCGTAGACCACACCGCCACCGCGATGACCGACCTCTGTTGTCCAAGTTAGATGTAGGCATAGATTACTTCTAGATTTGCGCCATAAATTGCTAAATTCCATCACTTTTAAAGGCATTGTACATCATTTTTGTTTTCTGTAAGTTCATTTTTAAACCTACTTCTTTGCTTTTGTCAGAAAGTACCCTATCGTAGAGTTTTTGTAGCGAAACAAAGGGCTCTTAATCCCTTTAGCCATATAACATACATTAATTAAATTGATTCGCGCTTTACGGCAAGCATTTTTACGTGGCTGTGAATCTCTAACGACTGAACATCTTCCTAAAAACGAAATTCAGAAACACACAGTTGGTTAGCGTGCGAGTTAATACCGCCCGCAATTTTGAAGAGCTGCTTTTTGATGCCATTTTTGTGGTAATAATCTTAGCGCATTAGAGGTAGCTGAAACGTAATATCCAGTTCGATATCAGTGTTATGTCGAAGCTTTTGTTCCAGAAGAAAAAGAAAAGGAATCGGGTACATTACTTTTTGAAAGAAATACGTACAAAATGGCTGTTATAAAGATATCTTTAGATGCATAATGGCAATGTAAGGCCAATACTTTACAAGTAATCGGCACGCAATTTCACTATTGAAAAAAATGAATAAAATAATCGACTTTTTTCTTTCCGATGTAAGACAAACCTTCTGTGAAATTACCTGTCTTTTCCCTTTACTTCATCGATTCGTTAAGGTTCGATATTTCTTTCATTGGCTCTATTGGTGTTATTCAATAGGTTTCCTGAGAAAAGAGATATCATTTAGTATTTATTCTAAAGGAAAGAGATATCGTTTAGAATTTTCTCCATGAGAAAAGCATTAGGAAAAGAGGAGACTTATTCCGAAATTGTTGTTTCACATGTGCTTATCTTATCCTACAACACAAATTATATATTTTTTGCCCTTAAGTAAAATAATACAAAAAGCCTTCCCTTCGTTTCTGCTTTATTTGCAAAGCTAACATAAAAATCAAATCGAAATACATATATTTTAGCTAGTAGAAACATTTATTTCATTAAAAGAAATTCTTATGTTTTCATAGATAGATTATAGATATTCAAATAAAAAATCTTTCTTCCTACTTTTTGCATTGGCGAAGTGTCTAATTAAATCTTTGGTATTTAATTTATCTACCACTTGAGCTTCAGTGGCAATTAGTGAAAGATATTTCAATCGCTCCTGATACATCATATTTCGCAAATATTTTTTTGACTATTTTCAGCTGGAATCTTTCAGAAGTAGCTACTGTAACAGGTAGTGTGAGATGTAAAATAAGTTCTGTAGAGACGTCCGGGTAACTACATTGCAAATCGTTAAAATGCATTACTAACAACTATGCAGTTTGTTCTATTGAATTTATTGATTTAATTTCCCTTTCTTATAAAGCTAGTCGAAACTATCTGAAAAAGTTGAATGGAGAAATTTTTACTTAGACATTTATCATATATGATTATTCCAGCTGGTTTACAAATAATAATTCCGACACGCTGCTATGGTTCAGATACAAAGAAACTTTTCGATTAGGTAGTCTTACGATGGCGATTTGGACAGTGACGTCAGAAAGCAATCACCGGAAGTGCAGGATGAGCATAACCTTGATTCTGAAACAACGATTAGCAATATACTTTCCAACAATAGCTCTCGTGCATAAATCTCTACGTATGTATAAATAGCTGCATCTCGAACGTATATAAATATCGCGACAACTCCACATCAACTCGACTCCGCTACAACTCTTCGCTCGTATACATTCAATGCTCATATCATATGCTTCTCTGACTATATAACAGTGTTGCCAAATTGTAAAAGCTCTTCGGAGAGGTAATATATCGTTCAGTGAGAAAACGTTTAACGAGAATTAACTAACTGTACGTAAGAGAACAAAAACTCAAGAGAAAGCCTTGAAATACAATGAAATACGGAATTACACCAGTACGCAATGCAAATTTGAAGTTGTGATTCCGTCAATTAGTGTAAATTATGACAAGAGTGACAAGTCAAAAAATATCCAAAAAACTTGAAAATTTCATCGTCCTGGAGCGGAAATCGACCCCGCGTCTCCTGGTTTGCGCCCGTTTATGCTAACCACTACACCACCCAGAACGACCAAATGAATTCTAACTAATTCTATTCATCCAGATTCGCTAAATATGAATGCCCTTGCTTCGACTGGAGATTCCTGTGATGTGATAAATTCAAATTACTCGGAAACTGGAAATTTGATCGTTCTGGGTGGTGTAGTGGTTAGCATACTCGGGCGCAGACCGGGAAACGCGGGTTCGATTCCCGGTCCAGGTCGATGAAATTTTCAAGTTTTTGGATATTATTTGACTTGTCATAATTTACATCAACTGACTGAAGCTCAAGAGAAAGGTTAAATAGAAGGATACATCATAATATTTTCCGAATGCATGGGCTTATATTCATCTACACCTACAAAAAGTTTGAAAAGCAAGGATTGGAAAAGAGAAATAAGATATACCACAAACTTCTAGAAACCGTAATTATCACAGAAAAACTCTCCTTTCTCCTCTTAATTAAAACAAAACCAAACAAAACAAAAAATTTACCATATCACCAATTTCTTAGGAGCGCAGTCATTCTCAATACACTTTCTTTTTCATCACAGAAGAAAAAAAAAAGGGAAGGAAAGGAAAGAAAAGAAAGCTTAGATGTCAGCAAAAGGTCATATTTAAGAAACTGTTTTGTACTAAAAAAATCAACGAAAAAATTGCGCTTTTGGGGAGCATGGTCGAATTAAGCATGCTGTTGTAATTTAATTAAGTTAAAGCTAAGTACAGTTAGACATAGGCCGTTGGCATTGGAGCCCACGGTTATTGGTATGCCCTTCCCACCTTTTATGATCTTGAAGGACACGTTAGTAGGCATTGTCATGGTCCATCATATTCATCCACAGACTGACACAGCGCACAAAGATTATCCAGCAGTGATATTCCGAAATCCATGTTCCACATCTATCTTAAAAAAAAAAAAAAACAACGAATTACCAATATTGGTTCGTGGATGAAAATTAGGTAGACTTAAAAAAGACGTCTACCCAAGGAGGAGATAAGCATACCACTGCGCAGTTGGCGCTCAGTGACTAAATAAATGTAAAAATTAATTGTATAGGAAAATTACTATGTGTGATGAGCACATATGAACTTTCAGAATGATCTTTATGGTGATATACAGTAGTCGGAAATGGGGTCTTCAAGAGACTACTGCTTTTTTTTAGTCAAAACCAAATTTTTGAAAGGGAAATAATTATCTGGTACAACAACCTGTTTTGCACGTGGTTTGATCCTACATTCAAGCACGAGCAGATTTTTAAAATTATTTCACCATTAAATTGTTAAAAATTCGTTTGCAACTGAATTTGTTTTACAATACATTAATTTGCGCGCGGAGTACCATAACCAAGCCGGCAGAGGTGGCAGTCGTGCTTTACATCTCATGATTGTTTAAACATTTTGTTTCGTGTTTTATTCTGATCCTATTTTAGTCTATGTTCTGCAGCCTGATGAAGTTGCCAGTTGGCAGTGAAAACTCGCATTTAGTTAGTATTTCTTATTACATCTATGAACGGAGATAATACGTGACTGTATTCTTGTGTGTTAAAAAAACAGGGTGTACTTCAAGCCCACTCGATTATATATCGTTTTATAATGTTTATTTCAACAGTTTTCTTTCACGCAGGATCTAACAGATTGTTTTTTCATGAGAGCAGGATATTTCCCTGTAGGTGCGTGTATTTTTTAGCAGACCGCATGACTAATATTCTCGGCCTGCTTTGGTCGTCTTAATCTGTCCCTGGGCGTACGGGGTATTTTTGTGTAATGGGTGCTGACTCTGTCCTGTGTTCCATGGAACCATTTGCTTTAAATTAGGAGCAGGCGACTGCTTATAGCCCGCAGGGTTGCTTAACGGTGGTTGTTAAACTTCAAAAAAAAAATGTACTTCTTTTTGAAAGCAGTTCTCAAGAAACACGTTATTTTTGTCATATACATATTAGCACTACCACACGTGCACATATATTATACTTGCAATAAAATCACACGAATTTAACTAATAATTGAATCAAATGGTGTTTCATATTCTATTCAGCTGAAACTAGAAAGTTGGGTCTAAAGTCAGTTTGCGTTTGCAACTAAACCTGCTAATATGAATTGAGCTAGAAATGCAAATGATCGATTTATATCCATGATGATAAATAATAAAATGAAGGTTTTACAAAATCAAGACGTTCTTATTACAACTAAAAATGTAGATTTCTTTCTCTGCTAGAAAATAAAAATAAAATGTTTATATTTGAAGACTGAAATTTTAAAAATCAGATTCAGTAAAAAAGCTTGGACTGTAAATATAGTGAGTCACAGAAAAATACTCATCGGTCGCCACCGGGAATCTATGAGAATTTTTCCGTGACTCACTTATAAACGTGGAAAGAGCGATGACTTCTGTTTGATGTTCCTAATCCACGTCAATTGTGTGTATTAATCTTTTTCGTGAAGAACTTGACTGCGTCATTAACAAACTACTACGGATCTCAATTGGCACTTATTCAGTTCCTGAGGTTCAACAAGACTTGTTCCGACTTTAAGTGTACGTGCTAAATGAGATTAAAATAAAGTAATATTCCTTTTCAGCTCACAATTACCTGTCCAAAAATATCTAAAGGTTTAATCAAGAAACACTTCTGTGCAAAATTTCCTCTCGTTGGAGATCTGTGGAAAATGCTAAATTGTTAGTTTTGCTAAGGAAATAATTCAGTGTATATTCCAGGACTAACACTTTTACTGTGGAAGTTACTCCCTGATTCAAAACACTGGGCATTCTTTCATCTAAATTTGTAAAAAATTACCTTGTTTTCGGCTTTGTAACACAGATAGTCGCCAACACGTGGGAGGAGATGTTATTCACCTTGCGCAGAATCTAAGATAGCTCAAAGTTTTATATTAAATTATACGCAACGAACTCACTATGAATGACACTACCTTTCAACTTTTGTAGTTGATTGATGTACTATCAGCTATAGACTTTTGAGGGCTACTTTTGTAGTAAAAGTAAAACTTTTGAAGTTGGTTTATGTAGTATAAATAAAACTTTTGTAGTTGGTTTATGTAGTATAAATAAACTTTTGTAGTTGGTTTATGTAGTATAAATAAAACTTTTGCAGTTGGTTTATATAGTATAAATAAAACTTTTGCAGTTGGTTTATATGGTATAAATAAAACTTTTGTAGTTGGTTTATGTAGTATAAATAAAACTTTTGCAGTTGGTTTATGTAATATAAATACAACTTTTGTAGTTGGTTTATGTACTATCAGCTATTAAGTTTTGAGGGCTACTTTTGTACTTTTGTAGTTGGTTTATATCATCATCATCATCATCATTGTCAACCATTGTCAATCCACTGCTGGACGAAGGTCTCCCCAAGTTTCCTCCACAACGGTCTGCCTTGTGCCAGTCTCCTCCATGTCACTCCCGCATATTTTCGAATTTCATCCACCCATCTTCCATGTGGTCTTCTTCTGGGTCTTTTCCTGTCCCTTGGAATCCAATCTAAAATTTCGGCTGTCCATCGATGGTCTGTCCATCTGGCAGTATGTCCAGCCCATTGCCATTTCAGGGATTTAACTCTGATCATGATGTCTTCCACTCTTGTCATTTTTCGGATCCAAGAATTCCTCTTCTTATATCTCCTGGTTACACAGAGCATGCACCTCTCCATGCTACTTTGAGTTGTCTGCAGCCTTTGTATGTCTCTTTTAGTTAAGGTCCACGTCTCTGCCCCATACGTAAGCACTGGAAGGATGCATTGATCAAACACTTTTCTTTTAAGACATAATGGCATATTGCTCTTGAAAATTATGCTGTTTCTTATAAAAGCTCTCTAGGCAAGTTTTGTACGCAGATTAATTTCTTCATCAATGTGACCGTCACTTGATATCTGCTGTCCAAGATAAACGTACGTGTCTGTTATCTCCAGTTTTTCTCCATCAATCGATAAATCTTCATTTCTTGTAAAAGCATTGAACATCACTTTTGTCTTCTGAAAGTTCATTTTTAATCCCACTTCTTTACTCTTGTCAGCAAGTTCCTGGATCATACTCTGCAGCTCTGGTGGGGTAGTCGCAAAAATGACTACGTCATCAGCAAAACGAAGGTGGGTTAGATAATCTCCATTAATCTTTATCCCTTTGTTTTCCCAGTTCAGTGATTGAAAGACATTTTCCAATGTGGCATTAAAGAGCTTCGGAGATATGGTGTCACCTTGTCTCACTCCCTTTCCAATTTTTATCTGTGTTGTATTTTCAAACAGCCGAATATTTGCACCTGCATTTTCATAGATGCTATTAATAATATTAATGTATGCATCTTCATATACTATCAGCTATATACTTTTGGACTACATGAGAGCATTTAGTGTCATTTGTTTACAAATTCGCAACAGTGCAGAAGAGGAAATATATGAGACTTGTTTTCGGAATTACATATCATGTTTCTTAACATGACTTTAAAGAAAAGAAAAAAATATAGCACAGTTATTGCTTACGTATTTGTTCATTTCTCAAGGCTCACGAATAACAGTTTTTGACGACTTATTGAAAATCGGAAGAGAAATTTCTTCTACCTTACGGATATTATGTATGCAGTTATATAGAGTTCTTTTTTCCCACCAGAACATGTTTTTGCTAATTTTGGAGGACGAATTGTTCTCTGCATCAAGCTTTATTCACTACGATTCCGTAATGTTACGGTTAACCACGCGAAACTTCACTTCCGTCTCCGCATCGGTTACGGTTAAATACACGATGCCATTCTTCCGGTAACAAAAACTCCAAATGGTCACTGGCGGTGGAGCCCTTTTTCTCAAAATTGTTCTTTAAATTTTCCTTTTATGGTGTTTTGCTTTTACTCAAAAATTTTCGTTAAATTCCAGCACATTTTGCCACCAATATTTCATGATATGTACTTCTGTTGACAAAATTTAATTGTTCCTTACTCTCTGCCACACGAGATTTCAGTTGAATACCTGTCTCTCCGACGTAAAAAGTCCGTAGTCGTATTTCACGTTAGAATCTCTCTCT
Organism: Macrothele yani; assembly: GCA_039090855.1. Lineage (NCBI taxonomy): Eukaryota > Metazoa > Arthropoda > Arachnida > Araneae > Macrothelidae > Macrothele > Macrothele yani. The sequence goes on from CM077009.1 coordinate 8,576,062, forward strand.
TTCAGATTATTTTATTTGTGGAATTGTTTTTTGTTATTTTATGGTTAAGATCTAGTAAAAGTTTCATAATGTATTACTTAGTAATTTTTTAGAAAGATTTACATGGACTCTTGTACTAGGGAATTTTAAAGAATGTTTCTTTTATTAAGTGAAGTTTTCCTTTTCATTAAAAATCTGCTTCGTAATTATTATTTTCTGTAAGAACTCTTTTCCATTAATTTATCTATATTTTTTTTTTTGCATTCTCCAGTTGAGCCAAATGCATTCATTTTTCGGTGAATCTGTTTGCAATAATCACTGTGACTAATAAAGAATGGCATAATTTGAAATCTAATATTATGATTGTGAAATCTAAAATTTTAATGTTATGGATCTGAATTCAGATATTATGATTTGGAATTTAATACATGGGCTTCTTATTTAATTGAAAATAATTATTACTATTTTCAATGTAAATAATTAATTCTCAAAATTAATTCCTTCTTCAAGCTAAACTCTAAATAAATTTCAAACACTCTGCTAAATCACTGAAACTTTCAATATTCTGGCAATTTTTTTTCCAATCAATTATAAAGAGTATATCATCCACATAACTTGCGCATAAGCAAGGATGTATAGGTTATATTAAGGGTTTCTCTACTAATTTATCCACAGAGCACATTGGTGACAAAGATAAAAGTTGAAATCCCGTAACTACTCCATATTTTTGTATGAAATCTTTTCTTGAAATTAAATAATTATTTTTAGAGAGAAAAGTAGCATTTTACTGTAATTCAGACTTTTACATTCCCCCTCCCCATTGTTTGCAAGCAATTAGATCTGCCATGTCATTCTCTAAAACCTCAATTGCTAGATATAAAATTAACGCTTGAATGAGTTGAAACGACGTGAAAACTTCAACTATTGCTGGGTATATGTTTGGAAAGGGATTTAATATTTCATTTAGTTAAATAAATTTTCAAAAAAGATGGAAGATTCTTTCAATAGCTTCTGAAGATGTTATTTCAAACAATTATGCAAGTTGGGACAGTTTGGAGCATTTTTCAAATATTACTTGCCTATCTTATTGGCTGATTTTTTATATGTAGTTTGATTATTCCATATATTTGGTAAATTCTGCATTGAATGTTTGAATACTTTTAACTGATAATTTCTTTTCGTTCATTTATTTATTTTGATTATTTCTTCATTACTTTTGGTAATGGATTATTCCACTAGATCCTCACATATATATATTTTAATTTTTCTTTCATGTTTAATATACTTGTATAGGTACATTAACTCCGTTGTTATTCCTGATCCTGCATATTAATATTTGTAGTAATGAAATTTACTGTTCGTGTAATAAGACACGCCCCCATCCAAATGAAGAGAAAAAATTGTAAAATCCATTCATTCCCCTCTATAACACATCCTGTTTAACAATAACAACTAAAATTTTACTTTCGTAAGCTATTTTTGCTACTGAATCTGTGCTGAATGCTTTAGGAATTTTTAATTGTTTGGATTTTTCCCCTATAAATTAAATTATAGCTATTCTGAGGGTGTACGCTTTTTTTATTTGATAAAATATGCTTGTCAATCCTATCCTTATTTTCCTAGTATATATCTTTCCCGAAAAAAATTAAAATTACTTCCTTTATTTAATCAAAAGATCATTTCCTTTTGCGTTTCTCGGTAATGTCAACGGCATGTTTTTATTTGTTTTAAAACTTGGATTCTTATTTTGGAATATCAATTTGATTTCAGAAAGTAGTCCTTTTGAGCTCTAATTTTTCCTTTCATAACATTTTAGATTTAGTAAACTGAAAAATATTTGACGCCTTAAGATTTCATAATTACACTATTCTTGTCGTATTATTTTTTAACAGAAACACTTTGAAAACTTCGTGCGTGACTTTCGATACACGTATTCCATATATAATTCTGTTTCCAGTTTATAAATTTTATTTACCTCACTGATTCAGCCGTGGTGAAAGTAATTCTCTGGGTTTACGAGTGTTTTCTATTCTGAAATGACAGCATTTGGGCTTTTGAAAAAATATCCTTTTCTTTTTTGTAACTAAGCTTTTTTGTCTCCCCATCGGTGTCGGATATGTGACATCTCACTAGTGTTGGGTGAGCGTTTTCAGAGAGAAATTTAAATAGGCTGTGGGACAACACGCGTCATTAGTTCAGACGCACTGTGTTACTAGAAATGAACTAACTGACCCACACAGACCCCGGGAAGTGAAACCTGACGCTATCTTCAGATGTCACTTCTCCACGAGAATAGGGAACACCTGCAGTTCCCGGCTAAAGGAACCGTCATCCGAAACTTTGACGTCACAGAGGCGCCAAAAGTACTTCAGCGTCTCCCTTCTTAGCCTGGTTCCTTTGTACAGACAGCAGCCGAACGTCTGAAACCCACAACGATCGAAAATAGCTTAATCAGAAGAAGTAAAGATATTTTCTACAATCTAATTGAGAGGCGAGACGTTTTCGATAGTTCACCAAAATCTATTCTCGCGTTAAGTTTTTTTTTAATCCTTAAAGCTAAGAGCTTCTTCCGTGTATAGAATTTATTTGTTTCTTCTCTCATAAGATTTTCTGGTGTGTATATGTGAGAGGGGTATTATAAGAAATATAAAATAGTAACTGTTTGTTAGCTGTTTAAACGGGACTTGTAGTTAAGTTACTTTCTCTGTAACACACTAAGAGCTTGTTTATTTAACTTAACTTGGTGACTTGGCTTCACTGCAAAAATGCAATCTCTTGACTTCCTGAATTTGCTTTCCGCTGAGCTACACTTACGTGGAACCCAGATAATTTCCCAGCCGAAAGTTTCAAATGACATATACACAGTGTTTCTTTCAGGAATTTTGGACCGGGGGGGATGGGGCAAATGGAACCTTACAGGAGGCAAGTTTTCCATTTGTTATATATATATATATAATTTTTAACTACTATATTTATATATATCATCATCATCATCATTGTCAACCATTATCAATCCACTGCTGGACGAAGGTCTCCCCAAGTTTCCTCCACAACGGTCTGTCTTGTGCCAGTCTCCTCCATGTCACCCCTGCATACTTTCGAATTTCATCCACCCATCTCCCATGTGGTCTTCTTCTGGGTCTTTTCCTGTCCCTTGGAATCCAATCTAAAATTTCGGCTGTCCATCGACGATCTGTCCTTCTGGCAGTATGTCCAGCCCATTGCCATTTCAGGGATTTAACTCTGATCATGATGTCTTCCACTCTTGTCATTTTTCGGATCCACGAGTTCCTCTTCTTATCCCTCCTGGTTACACCAAGCATGCACCTCTCCATGCTGCTTTGAGTTGTCTGCAGCCTTTGTATGTCTCTTTTAGTTAAGGTCCACGTCTCTGCACCATACGTAAGCACTGGAAGGATGCATTGATCAAACACTTTTCTTTTAAGACATAATGGCATATTGCTCTTGAAAATTATGCTGTTTCTTCCAAAAGCTCTCCAGGCAAGTTTTGTACGCCGATTAATTTCTTCATCAATGTGACCCTCACTTGATATCTGCTGTCCAAGATAAACGTACGTGTCTGTTATCTCCAGCTTTTCTCCATCAATCGATAAATCTTCATTTCTTGTAAAAGCATTGAACATCACTTTTGTCTTCTGAAAGTTCATTTTTAATCCCACTTCTTTACTCTTGTCAGCAAGTTCCTGGATCATACTCTGCAGCTCTGATGGGGTAGTTGCAAAAATGACTACGTCATCAGCAAAGCGAAGGTGGGTTAGATAATCTCCATTAATCTTTATTCCCTTGTTTTCCCAGCTCAGCGACTGAAAAACACCCTCCAATGTGGCATTAAAGAGCTTCGGAGATATGGTGTCCCCTTGTCTCACTCCCTTTCCAATTTTTACGTGTGTTGTATTTTCAAACAGCCTAATCTTTGCACTTGCATTTTCATAGATGTTATTAATAATATTAATGTATGCATCTTCAATACCGCAGGTTTTCAGAGCCATTGTAACTGCTGATGGTTTCACCGAATCAAAGGCTTTTTCATAATCGATAAAAGCCATGCACAATGGAAGTTCATATTCCCTCGCTCTTTCAATTAGTTCTCTCAGCACGTGGATATGATCTATTGTGCTGTAGCCACTCCTGAATCCAGCTTGTTCTCTCGGTTGAGCCATGTCCAGTGTTACCTTCAAGCGGTGTGAAAGAACTTTAGTGAAGATTTTATAAACTACTGATAGGAGGCTGATAGGTCTGTAGTTTCCGAGATCCTCAATGTCACCTTTCTTATGTAGCAGGATCATTGTAGCGGTGTTCCAATCCTCAGGAATCTTTCCTTCATTAAGGCATCGAGTGAAAATTTGGGCGAGTACTGTTTCGATTTCTCCACTTGCTTCTTGTATGATGTCTACAGTAATTCCATCTTCTCCTGGAGCTTTTCCTCGCTTCATGTTCTTGATTGCATGTGCAACTTCTGCTGGAAGGACTGGAGGAACTCTGGTACTGGTATCTTTCATGATGTCAGGAGTGCATATATCATCCCTTTCATATAATTTGGAGTAGAAATCTTTCACTCTTGTCAAAATTTCGCCTCTATTTCTTGTTACAGAACCATCTTCTTTTCTCAGTGCCATAATCTGTTTTCTTCCCTTACTGAGATGTCCCTTTGCTATCTTTAGGCTTTGGTTGTTTTCAATTGCTTTCCTCACTAGTTCACAGTTGAATTTCCTTACGTCTTCAGTGATACTTTTTCTTACTGTCTTGCATAGCTCTATATATTCCACTTTGGAAGTCACATCTTCTTTAGTTGTTCTCATCTCTCTTCTTTTTTGCATCAACATTTTGGTTTTTCCTGATAATTTGTTCACATGCAACTTGTTCTTAGACCCAGCCAATTTTGTTGCTGTTTCCATAAGAGCTTTGGTTACTTTTCTGTTAACTTCAGAGATGTCCACTTCTTCCGATGTTAGGCCTTCTAAAGCAGAGAACCTGTTCTTCAGTTCTAACTTGAAGGTATTATGGTGTTTTTTAAGGTTGGTTATGTCAATAGATTTTGTTTGTCTTATGAGCTTGCCACGTTCAAGTTTAGTGTTGAGGTGCATCTTACATCTCACCAATCTATGGTCACTACCTGTGTTGAACTTGTTTAGCACACTGCAGTCTTCTATGACGAATTTTTTTGTTACACATAATAAAATCAATTTCACTTGTCGTCCCATTTGGATGTCTCCATGTCCATTTCCTGTGTGGCTTTTTCTTGAAAAAGGAGTTCAAGATGAAAAACCCTTCTGCCTCTGCAAACTCAACGAGAGTATTTCCACGCTGGTTTCTGTTGCCATGACCGAATTTACCTACTGAAGTTTCATTCTGTTGCCGTTGCCTATTTTTGCATTGAAATCTCCCATAATTATTTTCAAGTGCTGCTTACCTTTATTATTTAGATGACAAATTTCCTCATAAAATTCTTCAATTTCTTCTTCAGGATGACTTGTGGTGGGTGCATAAGTTTGAATAATCTGAGCCTGGTATCTTTTCGAGAGTTGGATAACAAGTCGTTGCAGCTCTGTCAGAGGAACTTTCAACTTCTACAACTTTATCCTTCAGTTTCTTGTTTATTATAAATCCAACACCACTAGTTCTGCCAGTATCTGTCCCACGATAGTAGAAGAGATGTCCACTTTTCAGTTCGATGAGATCTTCTCCTTTTCTCCTTACTTCACTTAGCCCCACGATGTCCCACTTGATCCTTTGCAGTTCCTCTTCCAATTCAAGAAGCCTTGAATCAGAAGATAGAGAGCGTCCATTGTAAGTAGCCAAGGTCAGCATCAGATGGCAGCCTAGTCCGGTTCTCCGGGGGATTCTTAGCACCCTCTGCCTTCATGTCGCACTGGCCGCTGCCTTGGCCAGGTACATTCCAGCTGCCGGAGACTGAGGGCCAAGATTTAAGTTGTGGAATCATTTTGGAGGTTTGGCCATAACTCACCACGCTGGCCAAGCGGGTTGGTGAGTGTGGGATAGAATTTCCTCTAATCCCGATGGTATAGTTATACCGCTATGGGCGGTCGTCAGAGCCCCTTTAGTGGGAACAGGATGCACCACGAGAAGGCGGGGTTGACATTTGTCAAGGAGAGGCTGTGATGTTACGCATCACCTGACCTTACATCCCTATATCCCTTTATTTATATATATAGAAGTTATTATTATATATCTCATACAGGAGCGCATTTAGAGGGGGCCAGGGGCCCTTGGCCCCCAAGAAAGTGTTTCATTTTTTTCTTCGTTAAAATGCGACTGACATTAGAAAAAATGCCTTAATTTAATAAAAATGTATCAGCTTACATTAGAAAAATGTGCTTTAATTTTTCTTCTATTTTTCATTAACTTTAATTTTGTTCTGGCGGATTCCCCCAAATTTCCATTTTTCGTCCCCCCCCCCCCCGGAAGAAAAATTCTGTGTACACCCCTGATATAGTAATTACTTCTTCAAACATTTCAAGAACAACAAATTTTTTTCAACTAAACGAGAGGTCGTTCGGGGGAGGGGGGAAAGGCTTGGAATTTTTATCTAATAAAATACATTTAACACACTCTTGATCCTGAATCACGATTCCCAGACAATTAGGTATGATTAGCCTACTTATTATATTTTGAAGAATAGCATGCGTCCAAATATGCTTTTTAGCAAAATAAACTATAGTACTAGAACAAATGTTAAAAATAATATAAATATATACTAATTATTTCCTCTGTTGGATGGATGGGAAATAAATTTCCTTTGAAGAAAAAAATATACGATGGGCAGAAATTTGTTTCGACTAGCACAAAATCTGAAGATTCTCAGATATTTGTGTTCAGTTGCTTGGAATTTCCTTGTCCTGGGTAGTGTAATGCTTAGCTGGCTCGACCGGAAATCGGGAGGTGCGGGTTCGAACCCGCTCCAGGACGATGAAAATTTTCAAGTTTTCTGAACAGAAAGTTTACATGGTGTACAGTGAAAAATATTAAAAAATAATATAATTGGAGAAATATTTGTAGCATAAAAAAGAAACGAACATTTCTTTTTCATCATAGCCTGAATTTATTAACAATTGGCTCGGTAACCTAAAATGTCTCGGGGGGGGGGGGTCGTTTCCGGGAAGGCCTCGCCCCCCTCGAATGTATGCCTGAAAGAAACACTGCATATACAAGCCACTATCAAATAAAAAGGCTAGAGTTCAGAAATGCGTCATGTAACTTACGCATTCAGTCTTTATTTTCAACACGTCATCCAATTTGCACATACTTGTCTTAAATTACGTCAAAATCAAACTTGGTTAATCAAACATCCATATATAAATATCCTCTCGGCTCATCACAATCTGGAGCATACAACTTTCGCTCTCTCGTGCATTAGTTAAACACAAACGTTAATCAAAAATTAACTGAGAAAGGTTGCCTAAGAATCGTAGCACACAGGAAATCACCTGATCATAACAGCACTCTCAACACTGAGCTCACTAGCTCTTATCTCTGAAGTCTGGCTAAGTAGTTTGCACTCTGATCTGCTGTCAGGTGTTGCCAAGTTCAAAATTAACAGAGAAGAAATCTGCGGCGTTAAACCAGAAAAACGTTAAACGAGAAGAAACATAATTTACATAAGAACACATGAACTCAAAAGAAAAGATTAATTAGATACTTACATCACAGCACAAATCTCCAAATTTTTATTTTCAGAAACTTTGTCTGTAGAAAGGTATAAAACACAACCACGTATTCTTGACACCAGAGCTGCCGTCATCATTCGTCACTCAAAGCATTTGAAAGTGCATAAGGAAATTAAATTATATTAATATATATATATATATATATCAAACCCAAAATTCGTTAGTTTCTTCCCAAACCGACTTAGATCATTCATTTAACTAACCTGTCCAGAAGATATCTTATGGCTTTCTTGCAAGACTAAAAATGTCCAAGTCGTACGCACATCTTTAGTTCAATCGTTTGTTTCTAAACAGAAAATATAAAAAGAATAAACAGAAGACAGATGACCAACAGTAAAATTTTTGCAGTCTGTTCGTTCCTGTCTCAGCCGCACAGATACGAATAAACATAATACAAATAGCCGTTTAAGTGGCGAACTATATATTCAGATTGCTTCCAGCGAAGGAGTGGGTCTGCCTTTCCCACTTATTTCCTTTTATTTTTCATCATAATTTCTGTCAGAAAACGATAAATTCCACAAACTAGTAACCACACAAACACATTTACTCAGGATATCAATATTCGAAGGATCCGAAGTAGAAGAATCACTACCGTTCATTCTCGTTGTTCGAAACAGAGCTTGAAGACTGAAATAAGTAAAAATAATTTGATACGTAATAATAAAACAGTTATACACGTTTCAATAGTAGCTCGTGAAAGAAAAAACAGAGGGAAAAACACTGAAATGAGAGTAAAGAAAAAGAAAAAGAAGATTCACAACTTAGAACACGTGATGTTACCAAATATGGGAGTGGTGACAGCAAAAGTACGCTCTGTGAGCAAGACTCGAAGAGCTCCTGCGTTTTGTTTGGATTCGTGCGCAAGCGCAGTCAACACAACTCTCAGTATTTCGTAACCACTATTGGAAGCAAAAACAAAGGTTAACCTTTCCCCTTGTAAATGGCTTCACAATCTGCTCCTTCCCACAGCAGATAGGCGTGCGATATCTTTCGACGGCCGATGTAGAGTGAACGGCTTCAAACGTAATTTGCACTGCATTACAATTTTCTATCTGAATAAAGTACTCCCATTTATTTGAATAAAGTACGCTTACTTATTTAAAACTATTTCCAGTGGTAACACCGGATACTAGTATGCTTCGCCCCTGCTTCAATTAATTAAGAAACACAGTCATGTCTGACTCACTCGTGAGTATGAACTATTCCCTTAAATAATCAGAAAGATTCTCACTTATCTGTCCAATGTTTGCTGCAACAGAGTCAAATTGCAGCAAGATTTATTTATCATGAGTCAATAAATCTTCTCGTTTGAGGCAAACTTGGTCAATTTATGTTCTAATAGAACAAAATATTGCCAGATTTATCCATCAAAAGTCAATAAACCTCTGATTTAAATCAGATATGATATTTTCGTGCTAAAAATGATCTAAGTTAAAAAACGATGCCGTCTTATGCACGATTTAAAAATTTAATGTTAAAAACATATGTACAAGTTAAAATATATACACATTAGACCTTTCGAGTTTACAATAAACTCATCCTCAGTCGTAACAGAATGCCAAACACAAGCGACAAGGTGTTAGTTATATATACACACGGTAGTCGTGCCACAAGTGACGTATGTCGAATGAAGTTTTCACGCATGTGCGGAAATAATCGGTCAAACTCGATTTCTGGAGACTCTGGGTGTTTTTCTCGGTCCTTTAACTGTTTCCAAGGGAGGGGCACAGTACAAGGAAAGTCATCATTGCAGCATAAATGACTGTATTTACAAATCAGTAAACTTTCTGTGAAAAGGATAGAAGAACGATGTCTAGGGGTATTCAGTATAATTGCTGCCTCCCAAATAGGAGTATGCGTACCCATCAAATAGGACCTGGAGAGAGCTGTAGAAGTTGAAGAGGTTTTAATGTTATATTTGTGTTCCAAAACTCTACATTTCAAGGAACAGGAGGTCGAATCCACATATATCATGTTCTGCCCTTCTTCCAGCAAAGCCTTCAGTGGTATGGCATAAATGCCATGCTGATTGTCCAGTTCAACCCTGTCTCTGTCACTTTTTATAATTACTGAGATGTTATTAGTCTTATTTATTACCAGGGTGTTCAACCTTATTTATTACCTGGGGTTCCCTAAATTCAGATCAGATCAGATCATATGTGGAGGATTTTAGGAAGGGAGTGTCTGACCCCAGGTCTTAAACAACCCTTAGAAATAAGAAGCTAGGAGTTTCGGGCTAGAATGCCCGATAGGAAAGTTAAATGGAAGCTAGGTAGAAAGGGGGAGGTAGACGACCTTATTTTTCCGGAGCGGCCAGTACCCGGAGTCTGACGGCTTAACGTGCTTATAACACTGATTAACAGAGCTCAGGTGTTATTTATACCGTTTTATGATTTTCACACGCGCAGTCCTATAGCTGCAGTTGTTTCAATTTGCACAAAGACACGCTGGTCATAACGTTTTAGCTTTTCCGTGTACTGCATATCAAAATCATCAGTGGCAGCAAAATTCACGCTTTTTGTTTTTCTTAGTTGAACTGAGAGAACTTCAAAATTTGATTCAAATTCCGAAGCAGATTGATACATAATAGGATTCGTTTATACCTAGTGCAGGCTTACTCTTTCAATGGAATGGAGACAGTCAGCCTCGGACAGATCGTCCATATCTTTCAGTGAATTCGAGCCTCAGCCTCGCAAAAGAGCAGCCAGAAAACCGTATCCCAGATCAAAAAATCATCTTACCTGCTAAAATTTCCTAAGTACTAAATTAACTTCACAGCACAAGTTTTTTACTAGAAAAAAATTCAAAATTTTGTCAAATTTTATCTTTCGGAATATAAAAAATTATGAAATTCAGATGTCTATATTTTACCATACTTGAAATAATTTATTTAGAGAGCGTTGTTCTTTGTTCTTAGGTAGAGTGTACGCAAAATATACCGTCTTTTGTTTTCATGTTGAACTTATGTTTTATGTTAGCTAGTAACACTGCGCGAAATACAGCATTGAAATATCTAGAAAATGTTTGTGCAGTAAATCGCACCGAGATTTCGAATCATTCTCGTAAAAAGTTCAGCTCAATTAATTTTTTGAGTGGACTAATTAGAGGAAGACGAAAAACATCTTATTGTACAAGGGACATCCTGAAAGCAATGTCTCCTCCTTAATAACTTTTAAAATTTGGAAGTGATTCTAATGAAACTGCACTGACATACACTGTGATATGTTATCAATGTGGGAACAATTTTTTTTTCAGAATCGGAAATAAAGACCATGAGTAACAGAGAAAAACAGAGCCGTAATTGAATTCCTGAAAAAAGAGGGATGCGAGGCTCCAGAAATCCACAGAAGACTCCTGGCTGTACAATTGTACATGGAGCTGCCAAAATCGATACCAGTAGTGTTCGAAGATGGATAAAGAGGTTCTGAGAGCGAGAAAGTTCAAACAACGGGGTGGAAGACCCGCAACTGCAGTGACAGATGCCAGCAGCCAACGGGTGAAAGACCTCATTACAGCTGCTCGTCGTGTCACCATCCAGGAGTTGTGTGGTGCAATTCATTGTGGTCATAGTGCTATGGAAACATTAATTAGGGATCTGGGCTACAGAAAAAAATGTTCAAAGTGGATCCCAAAAAACCTAACCGGTGAACATGTGGCGGGATCTCTTGGACTATTATGAGAGGGAGGATGAAATGTTTTTCTCTAATGTTGTAACGGGGGATGAAACCTGGGTGTTCTTTCATGACCCAGAAACGAAACGTGCCTCAATGGAATGGCGCCGCACATCTTCACCTTGACACAAAAAGGTGAAAGCAACTCGTGTCGCAGGGAAAGTGATGGTGAGAATTTTCTGGAACAAACGTGGTGTTACTGATTTCCTTGAACGGGGTGTAACAACAAACAGTGCTTACTATGTGCAGACATTGAAGAAAATAAAGGAAGTTATCAGAGGAAAAAAACGTGACATTCCACTTCATAGTGTTGTTTTACACCATGATAACGCACGTTCCCACACCTCAATGAAGACTTCACAGGCTCTTGGCAAAATGAGGTGGATGGTGATGTCCCAACCCCTACAGTCCTGATTTGGCTCCCTCAGACTCTTCCCTGTTTGTCCCCTTGAAAAACAACGTTCGCGGGGTACGTTTCGACGATGTGACAGACGTTAAACTGTCTGTAAACTCATGGGGAAACGACAGCCTCAGGAATTTTTCAAATTGGATTTTATCAATGGGCTTGAAGGTGGTAGAAATGTATAGAAAGTAATGGGCAATATTTTGATTAGGCTAGCATGATTAACAATATGTCCACGTAATTCACCACCAAGTTTCACATTTTTGCTGCTAAAAATAAAAATCTTATGAGGAAGAGGCATTACTTTCAGGATGCCCTTTGTAGAGGACCTCTGACAAATGTTTGCACAGAATTTGCCGAACGTTTCTTTTGATGCAATATGCACCAACATTTGTGAACGCCAAACATTTGTGCCTTGCACTTTTTTAGCGCACCTCACCCGATCATGTTATTCGCTGCATTTTACATGTACAGGGCAATTTTCACTGATCTGTTTCTTTTCTTTTCTTTTCTTTTCTTGTTCACATTTGATTGAATTACACTCTGTGATTTTTAGAGCGCATCTCATCTTGATTGCTCCGTTCTTGGTTCCCTTCATTTAATTTTGGGGTTGAATTATTCCGAAGCAGTTTTTTTATACTGGTTTTGTGCTAACTCTGCTTTTTTTTAAACTTCTTTTGGGCAAAATTTGAATAAATTTTCCTATCTTCGTGTTCTTAATTTCTTATTTTTTATTATTGCCAGTTTCCTTTTTCGTCTTTTAATCAGTCCATACATCATTCAAGGCTAATTTCCACGTTGAACTTGACACGCATCACTTGCTTCTGAGTCTTTGGCAGAAACGACAGAGGTTACGATCAGATTCTTGATTTTGGGGAGGCCCATAAACAGTGAAAATTTATTAACCGAACACGAACATTTATAGGAAGAATCTCTCTTGTAATCTGTTTCAAGTTGGTGATGACTAGTTGATAGTTTCACTTCACTAAAACTAGATCAGAGATAGTACGTGACATCTTACTTGTTCTCTAGGAAGTTGCGTCTGTCCATAAATTACGTTAAGATTAACACATGGCACGACTAGAGTGTTTAAGTTTCCCATTCTGAAAATAGTATGAATTTTTCAAAGTATCCACAGTAATATCAATTGATTTCTGCCTTAGTCTGCACATACATTTCCTTTTAACTTATTCTCCAGTAGATTTTGCATTATCCTTTAAATTGAAATTAACACACACACACAGTACTTTCTTGCTTGGACTAACTTTTGTGTTAGTATTTTAATCGCGGAGGTCAAACGCGTTACGCCTATTAATTTTTGACGCAGAAGTGTCAAGATAAAATTTCCTCCATGTGGTCAGCTTTTCAGGAAACTTGGGAATCCATAGCTCCACAGCGTTAATCGAACCCGTATCTCCCGTTTGGTTCATACTGGGCACAATATAACTTACACAATTCGCTAAATGCCCCTGACAGAAGGTCTAAATATTGAGCAAGAAAGTAATGCGTTGTTGCCTTATGGGAAATAACTCGGTTAAGATAATATACATACTTAATAAACTTCCAGACTGGAAATTCAAGTCAGAAAAATCAATGATAGCACTGAACATTAAGAACTTGTTTTTTTTTTTTATTGGTGGTTTAACGACCACCGTGAGCAACTCAATAAGCTATAAGCAGTCGCCCGTCCCTAATTTAGGGTCACTGGTTCCAGGGAACGGAGAGAGCCAGTGCCGTAAGACAAACACAACATTCATGCCCACCGGAATTCGAACCCGGACCACTTTCGGACGAATGATCAGAGGCCATCGCTTAGACAACTGCGCCACCGGAGCGGCAATTGAAGGTTTAGCAAACACAGCGAGCAACTCAATGGGCTATAAGCAGTCACCCGTCCCTAATTTAGGATCACTGACTACAGGAAAGGGAGATAGCCAGTGCCGTAAGACAAAGACATCATCCATGCCCATCGGGATTCGAACCCGGACCCCTTTCGGACGAATGATCAGAGGCCATCGCTTAGACCATTGCGCCACCCGGGCAGCATGCTTGTTTCAACCAAATCAATTATTGAGTCCGTCGTACTATCTTTAGAGATTTGATGATGATTTCCACAACTTCTATTGGTCATAAGCTCCTTTCCTCACTATGTAGTTATCCAATGCAGCTTTTCTATTCTTTTATTCCTCCTACATCGGTGATAATTTCCCCATCATTCTATTCGACGTACTCCATTCTTGTCAGAAATTTTCCTATGAGTTCATTAAATCTTTTGTGAAATGATTTTGCATTACGGCTGAACTGTAGTACAGTTCTACCTCCTTATAAGGCTTTGTGTCATCCACTCTTATTTTGCTTTTATAATTTCCTTTTGGATCATATCATCAAATATTTTTCTTTTTCTTTTGGTCATGTTTTTCATATTTATGTCTTTCATCCAAGAGTGTCAGCATTTTCTTATGACATCCTTTTCTTTCTTTTCCCCTTTGTTTGATGTATCCAATTGCATTATATTCTGTTCCTCACAATGTTCTTTCCCGTATTCAACCATCTTCCTTCTGTGTGATGCGGTGTTGTTTTGCCTCGGGGTTTAATGACATTAAGAAAACAGGGAGTTTCTCTCCTTAATCTAAGGTTATTAACTCCAAAGAAAGGTGAAAACTAGCGCAGTAAGACAAGGAAACCTCTCATACCACATTCGGGACTCGCGCCCGACTGAGCTCTGATGTTTACCTAGAATCCCGCGCCTCTAACTATTCCGCTACGGGAGCAAGGAATGTAAAATATAGGCCTTTGTCACTTGAATCATAATTTTGCATTTTCCCCCTCCACCTCAGTACTGAATCTTGTCGCATTTTGTGATATACTACATAGGTAAAACACGTGTCAAGACGACATATCTGCAGCTGCACATTCTGTCCGCGTAGCTTAGCTGAGAGAGAAACTTACTCCAGAGTGAGGGGGCGCGGTTTCGATTCTCGTCATGGACAAATTTGTGTTTTCACATTGGCGCCCGAACGTAAAATTGGATGTTCTGGCAGTTGGGTTTTTCAAAACACGTGTGATGTTTGTTCCACACATCGTCTGGAATGAATGAGAAAAAAAAATTAAGAGGGAGATGATGTGACGTACTACAGAAGTAAAGCACGTGTCAAGACGATAGATCTGCAGCGGTGCATTCTTAGTTGAAAGAGCAACTTACTCCGAAGTGAGGGGACTCGGTTTCGATCTCCATCACGGAAAAACTTGTGTCTTCACAATTTTTGTTTTAAAATTCCACAGTGCCTACCATCGGGCTTTGTATTGTTGTTCTTTGTTAAGTCTAAATTACTAACCATCAAATTACGACCCGCATTACAATTTGCACCATGACAAATCTTTGTGATATATATATTACATTTCAAAGTAATTTATTTGTCATCAAGTATTCAATTTGATTTCAAATTACCTTTTTCTAATTATTCCTAGCTGCTGCTCAAGTGCATAGTCAACTATATTTAAGGGGTAAAAGTGCAACACACAACCTGTTTATCTCTATGTTGTAGGGACTCCTTTACAAACCCATTTTGCAACGCACCGTCATATTTTAGGGCCGAACCTCAGTATCTAGAAGTAAACACGCTATTGCTATGGCATCAATTGTCTCATGACTTTCAGGGACTTAGTTGCAATGCTTTTGCAGTTGGCGTGAGTGGGTGCAATATTATCATGGATTAGTTGATACATTGTCGAGCCATTAGCGTTATCAGATATGCTTTCAGAAACAACATATTTTCACATGTTGTTTCTGAAAGCATAGTGTAATTATTCTTGCTGAAGATCATGTTCCCATATTTTCCCTGTAAGCTCAGTTGGCATATTTGCCCTGAAGGAGCGACGTGTTTCGCCCTGAACAAATTAGCTTACATATTGATACAAAGAGTTAGTTGATATATTCCCACGAAGACTTAATTATAACATATTTCTGATGAGGGATAAGTTTAGATATTAATTCTAAATTGTTGGATGACACATTGCTGCTAAAGGAATGCATCTGAATTCTTACTTGACAGCATGCAGCGTAAGGATAAGTTGATATATGCTGCTGAAGGGTAACTCCATGCGTTCTTCCTTGGATTCTAAGTTTACATACTATGTTCACAAAAGAATTCGGATACCTTGGTCGAACAGAAACAAAAAAATGTTTTTCCCGAAGTCAAGACGTAGTGGGCCCACCTTGGCCGTTATGACTGCAGTGACCCTTCCTGGTATGCTTTCCACGAGATGCCGGTAGGTCTATACTGGGTTTCCCCTTCATTTTCACCTGCAAACCTCTGCTAGAGCGGGTTTAGAGTCTTACCTGCAGAGATCACGTTCGGTGTTCTAGCTCGTCTTACAAATGTTTCACTGGATTTGGATCAGGACATTGGTCAGTCCAATCCAACATTTGGGACGGACAGACTATGCAGTGTGTCAAGACGTTCCATCTCATCAAAGCACGCAGGAATTTGTGCTGAAGTATTCTCCTACAACCGTAGGTAGTATGGAATTGTTCAGAATGTTTACGTACCTGGATTCCATTAAGCAGGAGATCCCCACAACCAAAGGACAGAGCCCTTTCTAGCAGAAACAGACCCACACCATCACAGATCCCCCATTATATTGACTGTAGGAACAATGCAGTCCGCCTTCGAGTCCTGTTTTCCATGCAGTCCTTCCTCGTGAAAATACCACGCTCAAACACGTCCATCTGAACAAAGGAGAGAGAGAGAGAGAGAGAGAGAGAGAGAGAGAGAGAGAGAGAGAGAGAGTAGAGTGTTTCATTACTCCGCACGTGCCTCTTCCATTCTTCTATTGCCCACAGACGACGAGCGAGGCACCACTGCAGTCGTCGCCAGGCATTTCTTGTAGTAACGTAGGGCTTGTTCACAGCTGATCTAGCATGGTAACGGTAGAGACGCAGCTCCCTACGGACTGCTCTGGTGCAAACAGTTGTTTCAGTGGCTTCTGCGATGATGCCGGCCAGGTCTGTGCCGGAGGACGTGCGTGCCTTCTACACATTCCGCACTAAGTCTCATTTGGCACGATCATTCAGTTTGTGTGGCCTTCTAGAGAGCGGCTTCGCTGTAGTGGCACCATCTGCTTTCCACCAATGAAGAACATCAGCGGCAGTGGATTTGGGAAACCCTGGAAGAAGGACAATGCCACGCACTAATTGTTTACTCAGGTGGCATTCAACCACCATGCCTCTTTCAAAGTCCGCCAGTTCAGCTCCTCGCGGAAAAGTCGCTTCCAATGAGGTCTGGCAGGTGTGTCAACGCTCTCCTTTATATACAGCACCCAACACACAAGGCGAGTGCGCGTCTGGTTCGAGAAATGCATGTTTATTTGCATATGTGGAGGTGTCTGAATACTTTTGCCTACCAAGTGTATACTCATGTGAAAACGTTAGTTCTTCGGTATTCTTCTCGAAAGCTGAGGTAATACATATCTGCTGAATGAATAGTTGATAATTTGTCGTTTAAGGTTTAGTTTGCAAATTACTGTTCGCCTGTCTCTAATTTAGGGCCACTGGTTCCAGGGAAGGGAGAGAGCCAGTGCTGTAAGACAAAAACAACATCCATGCCTCACCGGGATTCGAACCCGAACCATATCGGACGAATGCTTAGAGCTAGCTCTTAGACCACTGCGCCACCGAGGCGACACATAGTTCATATTTTGACTCTAAAAATCAAGTTGTTATATTAGAGGTACATTGCCTGACAGAGAAAATGCCACACCATGAAGGAATGCTCGAAAACTGACCAAACTGCACACACAGATAGCCAAGTAGGCCCAGAACAAATGATTTAATTGTGACATACAGACTAAGCTCTACTGGCCAAATATACAGGATGGTCAACAAGGAGTGTGCCACCCATTTTGAGCGATACAGCTTTAAATCCGACGTGGCATCGAGGCAATGAGAGTCCGAACGGAGTCCTGGGGTATCGTGGAGGACCTTGTGGTGTTGATCCGAGTCCACAGTTCATCTTCATTTTCGGGGGGGGGAGGGTACTCAACCGACGTTTAATCGTTTCCACAGATGCTTGGTGGGCGAGAGATCGGGGGATCGTGCTGGCCACGGAAGCATCCGCACACTGTGTAAAGCATTCAGGCTGAACTGCGCGATACGCGGCCGTTATCCTGTTAAAAAACGGCATTTGGGATGCTCTTCAGATACGGTAGTGCCACGGGCAGCAGCACCTCGTCAACATAGCGGCGTGCCGTCAATGTGTACCAGCGGTGAGCGGCTGTTGGCGCTGATAGCACCTCACACCGTGATTCCATGTTGCCGGGCCGTGTGGCGCTCCACAATGGCGGAAGAATCCGCCTGTTGGCCACGTCGCCTACATACTCTGACACGGCAATCATCTGTGGTGAGACAGAACCGCGATTCGTCGCTGAACACAACACTGCTCCATTCGGTAACCCACGCAGCTCTGGAGCGACACCACGCCAAGCGGTGACCATGATGGCTCGCTGTTAAGGGTAGCCTTCGCAACGGATGGCTGAACAGCAAACCAGACGCAGCCAATTGACGCGACACTATCTGCGTCGGTATCGGAGCATCCAAGCCTCTCCGCACACACAGTAAAATGTCGCCCGTTGTTGCCAGTCGGTCTGCTATGGCATGACGTCGGATGCGACGATCGGTGCGCTCGGACGTTTGTCTCCGTGCTCCGGTCTCCCTACGACGTTGCACAGATTCTTCCTGGGACCAGTGTCTCCAAATGCGATCGACGGTAGCGGCATCACGTTGCGTTTATTCCGCAATACGACGCAAGGATCATCCGGCAGAACGAAGGCTTACGATGACACCTCTCGTGAACTAATTCGTCTGACGAAATCGCGTACGACGGCGTCTTACCGACATTGTCCGTTCTCCGGACACGGTTACAGCAGAACCACTGACTTATCGCAGCTGTGACGTCATCTTGACCGATGGCTTCACGGGCTGGTTGTTCACTTACATCCCGCGCGCCGTTCGTGCGATTGGCCTGCAAATGCAATCATTTGCATAACTTGTACGTGTGCACCCACCCTGCAATTTGCATGGCGCTGCGTTAACGTCTTCGTGGTGTGGCATTTTCTCTGTCAGGCAGTGTATAAAATTAAACTCAGAATTTTTGTTGTGTTTTGTTTTGTTTGGGAGTTTAACGACCACCGTGAGCAACTCGATGGGCTATAAGCAGTTGTCTGTCTCTAATTTAGGGCCACTGGTTCCAGGGAAGGGAGAGAGCCAGTGCCTTAAGACAAACACAACATCCATGCTTCACCGGGATTCGAACCCGAAGCCACCTTGTACGAATGATCAGAAGCCAGACTTAAACCACTGCGCCACCGGGGAGACCGTCGCAGAAATGAAAAAAGGAAAACTTTTTTCATCCTGTTAGCGCTGTTTCAAATGATAGGAAATTCAAAAATAAGAATTTCGACTAGATTATTAACGCACGTCTCTTAGAGTATTTGCATTTCAACACTCATGAGTTACTTTTTCCGCTTAAGAGATGCACATGCACAACAAAATAATACCAGATTAATGTCACCATATTTATAAATACGAAGGGAAATGTATGTTTAAGTATTCGGTATTTTGCAGCTACCAGCATATATAGAAAATATCTGTTCGATATTTAACAGGATCTGTAATGCAGATAATATTTTGAGGATAACAGCCTTGAGTTTCATGATAATTAACCAAGAAGCTATATTTTTTTCCCTATTTACTCCCTGCACTGGGATAGAACGGGTAAAGGTAAACAGTGTCCCGTGGAGATTTCTATCCGCGAAGATGATGTTCTTGGGTGATAGCTACTACGGTCATTGGGCGTTTTGGATCGCGAACTCTGAATTTGATTACTCTTCGCAGAGATATGAGTTGCTCTAATGAATGTCACACTTGGTAAAGCGTAGTTCAAGTAATTAAAACGTGTCCGAAATCAAAAGCACGCATCGCAAAGAATTGCCACGCAGAGGGTTTTGATTAGTGATTCATTTTTTTCTCGTTGCTATTTCTAGTGCTATTTTACCTGAATGGAACACTGAGTCTATGCGTTTTTAGATTAAGTCTAATTGATAATGACTTCAGCTTTCAGATTGAAAAAATTCTCCAAAACCGGTTTGTGGCACTTGAAACGAATCAAAAATTTCGGCTATTGTGTTAACTGTATCATAACTTTACGGCAGTAGGCATCAACACAAAAATTATTTTTAAACATTTTGACCTCTACTTCCTCTGAAAATACGACTTGGATCCACAAGAACAAAATTCCAAATTTAAATCGCGATATTTCCTACGTTTTTCTTAAAGCGTACGTATTATTTCTATGGAGACTTAAAAACAATGCCTATTGTACATAGGTAATATTATCAGCTTAATGTTCCTTCGATTTTGGTATCTCTTTATTACGTTGTTGAAAAACTACCTAAGAAAGACGACACTGAATTTTCGTTTTTCTTTTCGGTTGGGTTTAACGATATAACGACCAGCGTGAGCAACTTAGTGGGCTATAAGCATTCACCCGTTCTTAATTTAGGGCCACTGGTTTAAGGAAAGGGACGAAGCCAGTGCTATAAGACAAACACAACATCCACGCCTTACCAGGATTCGAACGCGCACCCCATCACAGAAGAATGCTGAGCATTTAGACCACTGCGGCACTGGGGCGGCAATTTTTTTTGTTTCGTTGTACTGAGCACTCTTTTGAATCTTTTCTGACACGAATAAAATGTTTCAAAGTTTTTCTAGTCAATAGAACCCATTACAAAAAATACAATAAAATAACCGCATTTCTACAATCGATAAAACATGTAGAAACAGTTATTTCCCTCAGTAGCGGTTGAAAAGTCTGTTACGAAAATTAAGAAATTGTGCTCAAAATTTTTCTCTTAGCTGGGGGAACATATCAGAGACAAAGCGTTTTTTATATCAAACAGTTATAGGAACAGAATATAAAGGAAAACATGATCTAAATTTACGCCCCCTAGCGGAAAAATTTTGAATAACGTAAAAGCAGAAAATATGTGAATGGAAAAAGAATTTTTCAAATGTCTCTTGGAAGCAGAAATAGTGAGACAAATGTTTTGACATTTCTACCCCCTAGCGGGTAAACTGTGCACTATTTTAAAATAGATAATATTTCCCATCTTTATTGTAACGAATGAAGGAAAAGAAAAAATAAATTTTTCAAAAAGGATTTTTAAGAGCGGATATATCGCAGCATCAAACAAGAGTATCCACTAACACCATGCAAGACTGTAGTCGAGTCCTAATTTACAGGCAATACAATACACCCAGGAAAAGGAGAGAACCAGCAACGCAAATACAAAAAACTCATGTTTTGCTTCGGGATTCGAGGCAAAACCTTGTGACTTCTCGTGATGTTGCTTCGGGATTTGAGTCAACACCACGAGAAGTCACAAGGCCGAGTCCAAAACCACAACGCACACTTTAAAATGTAGCTTGAAATAGTTTTAACATCCTAGGTTAGACGCTTCTGTTAAAAGAAATATTCATTACGCCCCAAAATTATTTTTAATTAAAACATTGAACTTCTCAAATGCAGTTTCTTTCTTTATTGTTTTTGCATTTGACTTAAACAGACGAAGTTTGTGTGACGTATGTTATCTATTTGAATGTACGTTTCCCTTCATGTAAATTTTGATTATCTTTCGTTACACTTTCCGACCCTTAAGTCCCAAAGGTTTTCTTCTACATATGATAACACTGGCAGTCCGTCAGAGATCAGGCAACAGAATAAAAATGTATTGTATGGTGTCAGTGTAGTGCTACATTATTTTCGATGCTAAAATAGACAAATGCTTTCTACGCTACTAAGATTCTGTTAAAGTATACGTCGCTGTGTGGTTAGATATGCAAATGATTAAAGTTTCGTGCGATTCCTCATGCCCGCGCGTCTGAGACCGGCCCTACAATCGCAATCCAAGGCGCCACCGCAAGGGACTCCACATTCATGCCGAAGTGCACGGTAAGAGTCAGGTGAGATCCCTGAGCGATAGACATGCCGAGGAGCTGCCATAGATGTGCGTACGAGCAACTGAAGGAGTTTGAACGAGGCCGTATCGTCGGGATGAGAGAGGCAGGGTGGCCGGTGCGCAGAATCGGCCGCCATTTGGGCCGGTCGGACAGTACGGTGCGATCGTGTTCGGAGCTATGGACACGGGAAGGCACCCAGACACGGCGGACTGGCACTGGACGATTCAGACACACCACCAGCAGAGAGGCCCGTCAGATCGTGAGAGCGGCACGCACAAATGCAACGACGTCCTTGTCCAACACTCAGAGACATGTGGCGGCTGTACAAGGGACTCCTGTGTCCGCCAGAACCATTTCTAGACGGCTGGCGGAGGCGAATCTGCACCCTCGACGGACCTTACGTTTTCTGCCATTAACACCTGACCATCGTCAGCGTCGGTTGCAGTGGTGTCAGCAGCGAGCAACGTGGAATGCTACGGACTGGTGACGTATAGTGTTCAGAGAGGAATCCCGCTTCTGTATGGGAACGGACGACCACCGTGTCAGATTGTGGAGGACGGTAGGTGAGCGCTACAATCCCAACCTCACTGTACAGCGGCACACGTCCCGAACTGCCGGCGTTATGGTCTGGTGATGGTATGGCTTTGCTTTTTCATATAAGTTGATGCATTTTTATTCATTACAGAATTTTTTTATGATGAAAGTCCCATTTAAATAAAAAAAATGAAACACTTTTGGGCGGGGAGCACGGCCCCATGCCTCCTCCCCCTCCTCTAAGTAAATACGCGCCTGGTAAATGATGTTTACAGATATGAAAGATAACTGTATCCAGGCAAGAAATATTCAGTCATCTCACGAATTAAATGGTGACAGAGAAATAAATCAGTGAAAATAATAAAGGAAAGATGCAAAAATTTCTGCCTAGATACGTATTGAAAGTAGCACTGGGATGAGGTAGTCACATAAATTGTACCCGGAAGTTGGAGTGTGTCTGAAAATTTCACTCGAAAGTTGGAGTCACATATTTTAAAGATTTTTCATTTCCAGTTTGATTCATTTTCTAGTTTCATCACGTTCTCCATTTTTTAAATTGTTTCCCGTACTACATGTTTCGTTTTCAGTTAGAAACTTTTTCATTGTTCTTAGCCTTAGTTTTTTTCTTTTCCTTTCCTTTTCGTCCGTGTGATTTAGAAAGTGATATTTGATTTGTGTGTGTGTCGAGTGCCGGTTCCGATAAGTTTTGCATAACCTCTCTTTTAAAATCTAAAAGAAAAATGAATTGACTCATTTTTGGAAGACTACGTTATTCGCAATAATTTGTCTCTAACCAAATGAAAATGCGAAAGAAAAAGGGAAAGGGGAAAAAAAAACGTTCAATGAAGTTTGTTCACCGTTTTTTTATTAAAAAGAAGCTTTAAAAAAGAATTAGCCGGAATAAAGTTTCTTAATCAGACAAAAGGCGAGTCGTTTTTTAAACTGGTCAGTTGAAAAAGGGATTTTTAGTTGGTCAGTAAACCAGGTCACTGATCTAATTTTTTAAATTTTAAAACCTTTGCAAAAAATTGCATAACATTAAGTCTTTAGACACACAGGCATGCCTACTCATTATCATCCGCAAGTTTGCCCTGTAAAAGCCATCTAAACGTTCTGTGTTTTCTTTTTCGAAAGGAACACTCACACACATGTGGCCGTGCAAATCTATATAATTAGATCAAGTTATTTTTTAAGTTTTCCTTAAAACAATATAAACATAAGTTCAAAAATTGCTCTAGCAAGAATTTTTAAACCCTGTGTTGTTGCTTTTTTATCATTTTAGCAATGTTTTTCAATTAACACATGAATTTATTCGATACACAAATTGGATGCCGATTGTTAACGTGTTTGCTCATTAGAGGATGGGCAAAAATTATCTTGCGCCGTAAACATGGAATGAATGAGAGTCATTGCTCAGTGGCTAAAGAATATAAAACATGCATTATTCACGTGATCTTATCAAATCACGTGATTTACGTGTTGCTCACAAGGAACACTGATTAAGTACACTATAAAAAAAAAAATTGTAGATTTTACGGTTTTAAACCGTTTTCCAGGGTGCCAACACAAAACCGTAAAATCTACATTTTTATGCCGTGTTGGAGCAAAGCTATAGCTTTGCTCCAACACCGCATTTAATGAAGAAAACAGCACAGAATTTGGCTGGAGCGAGTCACAGTCCAAATAATAACGAAAACACAAACATTTGGCTGGAACGAATATGTTGATTGTGTTGGAGCAAAGCTATAACTTTGCTCCAACACGGCATAAAACTGTAGATTTTACGGTTTTGTGTTGGCACCCTGGAAAACGGTTTAAAACCGTAAAATCTACAGTAATTTTTTTACAGTGTAATAAAACATTTTCAATCACCGACATTTTCTGATGGTAACGTTTCATCATATGCCGTAAATACCATGGAACCTCGATTATACGCTTTGCAGTACCACGTTTTTCACTTTTATTCCGAATTCTGTGTTAGTCCTGATATTTACTGTAGTTTCTATCGCTTTTTCAATTCGGTTATAAGTAATTCATTCATACGCTTTTTGCGATTACACTTTAAATTTTAAATTACCAAAAATACGTAGTTCTTTGATTCTTTTACACGCAATCCGGCATTTTTCAGAAAAATCGGGATGGCGTTGCAATGTTTCTTCTTGGTGCACAGCTATTGTTAAATCTTGATCCCACCAGAGAAGGGTTTCTTCTTTACTTTCGGTTTGGACGAAAAATTGGTTCCGCGTTTCACGACTCACACACATATGTACTACTTAAAAACTGATAAATCTATGAGACGTAATTTTGTGGCCCTACCACTTCGTGGCCTAGTAGATTTGAATTCTAAATGTATCATCAATATTCATCATTCCGGTTCCAAATGGATGCACTCAGAATCCGCAGAAAAGAAAGCTGTTGATTCAAGGGTGTCATATTGAAATACTGGTCTCGGATTCTTAGTTGTGAGGATTTCACTTAATCTACACTCAGTATTTTTATAGACAGATAGAACCGTCTAAAGAGAAGTTTGATTTACATAAGCTTCACGATTTTTGCAGTATTATAAAATATATTACAATTCATAACACTTTTTCTTTCGCTGCCAAGTCTACTTTAAATACATCGTTATTAAGGAATCCTTGTACTCCTACAAAGCATAAAGTTTGTAATAGTATTTAACATTTTGAATTTTCTTTTATACGTTTTTCAAGGCCTTTTCCTAGCAAAACGTATAACCGGGGTTCCATTGTATAAGGAAACTAAACAGAACGTGTCTCGCATTCTTTGTTTCATTTTTTTAGCACGTCTTTTCTAAAAAGATTGTGCTTATGTTACCGATTTGTCCGTCCGTCCGTCTGTGGACATCATATATCTGCAACTACACGGTCGAGTAACATTATTGTGACCACTTCCTACATTTGACGTCGACAGCGCATAACCAATGAAAGAAGGCATGTGTCATGAGCTGGCTTGAAGGGTATATAAGCTGTGCTGTAGGCAATCGGAAAACATATCACTCGTTGCTGTCATGGATAAAAGGGACGATTTATTAAATTTTCAGAAAGGGATGATTATCGGCTTTCGGGCCAAGGATGGCAGTATTTCTGAAATAGCTCAGTTTGTGAACTGTTCGCGTGCTACTGTGGTTAAAGTGTATCATGATTGGAGAAATGGTACCATTGCGAATAAGCGATGTAGAAACTGCGGAGCACCACTTGCAATTGATGTGAGAGGTGAACGTCGGCTTCGAAGGTGCGTGAGGGACGATCAGCTCCCTACATTGGAGCAACTCACTGGTCGAATGAACCAGGGAGGCTACCGGAAGGGTGTCTAAAACGACAGTTCAGCGATGCATTTGGGGATCCGATGCAGAGCAGATGGTCACTGCACCTATGCTAACGAAGGTGCATCGGCAGAAAAGGCTTACATTTGTACGGCAGTATCGGAATTGGCCCTCCGCTGATTGGCAAAAGATTGCCTTCTCCGATGAGTCACATTTTCTGCTTCATCGAACGGATGGACGTTGGCGTATAAGGCGAGAAACATCGGAGAACAAACACTCTTTAACCATTGCTGGAAGAACACAAGCTGGTGGGGCGAGTGTTATGGTCTGGAAAATGTTTTCGTGGCATTCTCTGGGTCTACTCATACCTGTGGAATGCACTATGGACCGAATTTGTTATGAATCCATCCTTGCGGACCACGTACACCCATACATGCTGATTGTCTTCCTTAGAGCAGATGGGATCTTCCAGCACGACAGTACCACGTGTCGCACAGCTATAAATGTCCGAGAGTGGTTGGAAGAGCACGATGAAGACTTCAAAGTAATTCCCCGGCCCCCTAATTCCCCAGACTTAAACCCAATTGAGCATCTGTGGGACCACCTCGATCGTGTTGTTCGCTGTATGGATCTTCCACCACGCACCTTAAAGCAGCTGTCAGATGCACTGCAGTCAGCATGGCTCCACATACCTGTGAACACCTTCCAGCACCTTATTGAGTCACTTCCAGCCCGTCTAGCTGCTGTCCGCGCTGCACACGGCGGTTGCTCTGGACATTAGCTGGTGGTCACAATAATGTGACTCGACCGTGAATTAGTCCGATTTCAAAAATTCTTGTTGCATTGGGAAGCTTGAAATGTGCAAATGATGATCGTTTATTCCGCTTTTTTTGGGTTTTTTTTTTTTTGCGATGTACAATTCGGCCGCTAGAGGGCGTAAATGCAGATGATATCGAATTCGAAATACATTTTATTCCATATATTTGCTTCTAAACAGCCGAATTGAAAACACTCGTTTTACCTTCCGATTCCATTTATGGCGAAGATTATTTTAGGTACAGTTACGTTTTCAAGTTACGGATAAAAATTTTTCTTTGATAATTTAATTTGCGTCAGAAGGGATTCCAAAGACGTGCTCACTACAACCGAAGATTCTATGTCAGCTTTATAGTTCACCCTTGTATACACCACGTCTTATCAAACTGGTGTCTATGCTAAAAGCGATTGTTATGTTCTAAATACTAATAACTATGAGTATGTAGTATATTTTATGCGGGTAGTACATCATATATTGTACAATGGGTGAAGTATGGGTTCATCACTTTCTTTTGCCGACAGATTGAACTACCCCGGCAAGCTTATCGCTGCTTCACTCTCCATTTGACGCATGCGTCACATCATCCCTATTTTGAGAAAGACGAGGGCATGTAATCGCTCCGGAGGTTTCGAGTCAACCGACAGCAACACTTGGCGACCATTTAATTGTAGAAGTGTTTATTCATTATTTACGTACGTTGTGAGGAAGAACCAATCCACAGTATTTCCTTCAATCCTCACTGCCAGTAAATACTTTTACGTTCGGGCGCCAATACATCCTTTCTTTTGTCGACAGCGGGATTAGAACCCCCATCCTCCCTACTCCGGAGCGGCTGTTCTCCCAAATGAACTACGCCGGTAGGTTTATTGCTGTTTTATTGTCCCTTGGATTCATACGTCACAGAACCTAGAAACCAAAAAATAAAATAAAAAAGCTATTGTGGAAGCACACATCTTCCACGCCTCCCAAGAAGTTCAGCATTCAGCCGGCAACTTGAAGTCATTAGTTTTTTCTTTTTTGGGGGATGTAGAAGGAATCATTATGATTGAGTACTTGGCAAACAGTACCAATAGCACCGCTGCTTTCAACGCCAAACTCGTATGTCAGCTTTCTGCAGCCACCAACGGAAAGAGGCCTGGAAAACTCCAAAGATGTGTCTCCCTCCTTCAAGACAATGCACCCAGTCACACCTGCCAAATTGTGAAGATCGCCGCATTGACTACAGGCTGTCATTTGTTTCAGTACCCGCTCTATTCTCTAGACTTTGCTTGTAGTGACTTTGATTTGTTCCCCCAGCAAAAGCGAAAAGTCAGTGATGTGCTTCCGACTCCGAGGTGGTCACAGCTGAGAGTGAGTGGTTTGAAGGCAAAGATTGCTTTCCACTGGGATAAGGGCGCTAGAGCATCGGTGGGAGAAGTGTGTTGCAGTAGCGTGGGACAATGTAAAAACTAAAAAAGGAACCGCAATGGAACAACTTTCCTGTCCGTATCATAACATAAACTTTACAGATCGTCCCAGTAGATTAAGTACACTTCTTAAGGGGTTTGTTGAAGCAATACCTTCAACACTTTTCAAATAAACAAACTAATATGCAAATGAAAAATTGCTTTTACTTAGTAAGAACCGCGGAGGACATCACAGGCATTTTAAAACAAAACACAACAAGTTTACAGCTAAGAAACAATTTGAGGTCTATATGGGTGTCAAAGGTTTCAAGAAGTAAACGACACCTGCAAACAACTGGGAGTCAAAAATGTTTAATAATAGTTGGAAATCCAGTTATTAATGGAGTGGGAAGGCTTATAGGTTTATGGGGAGTACGACGGGCGTTTTGTGTTCCCTTAGCAGGAAATAACCGCCATGGTTTCGAAGTCATACTAAGCCATTGGCTTAAGGATGAAGACTCCTCGTTATAAACAGGACTAATTCCTGATAACTAATAAAAAAGTATTCACATGCTTTGTGGACTTCCAAAAAGCTTTTGACAGTATTGAACAGAACATCACCTGGGCTGTAACGTATGGCGTGGATGCTAGGATAATTCAGCTTCTGAAACAGGATAGGAGACATATGGAGCTTGGTTTACCACCAGCAGAGGTGCAAGACAAAGAGATCCAATATCGCCAATTTTTTTTTCTTTTTTTCTCTCTTTTTTTCATTGGAGGTTTAACTACAACCGTGAGCAACTCAATGGGCTATAAGCAGTCCCCGTCCCTAATTTAGGGTCACTGGTTCAAGGGAAGGGAGACAGCCAGTGCCGTAAGACAAACACAACATCCATGCCTCACCGGGATTCGAACCCGCACCCTTTCCGGGCGAATGATTAGAGGCCATTGATTAGAACACTGCGCCACCGGTGCGGCCCAAGCATCTTCATCTCACATCTGGAGAGAAAGTTGGACAAAATCAAGTACCAGGATACGAGAATTTCTATTGGAGGACAAAAATTCAATCATCTGTGTGTTTTGAAGATGACATTGTATTGGTTGAAGAAGATGAAATGAAAGTGGATCAAATGGTACAAAAACTGAATAGAGAGGGTAAAAGATATGGACTAAAGATGAACATAGAAAAGACAAAAACAATGGTATTTGGCGCAAAAGAGATCAGGAAAAAGATCATTCTGGAAGTCAAAGAACTTGAAAATGTGGAAAAGTTCACTTATCTCGGAAGCTGTATAACATATGATTTAAACAGCAAAAAAAGAAATTTCAATTAAAATTGCAAAGGCTATAACACTGTTAAAAGTCATAGATAAAATTTGGAAAAACAGAGCTGTTAACCCCAAAACTAAGTTAAGCATTCTCGAGACATATATTCAGCAGCATGCTATTAATATATGGATGCGAGACTTGGACATTGACAAAAGAATCAGGGAGAAGGATCCTTTTTTTTTTTTAATTGGAGGTTTAGCGACCACCGTGAGCAACTCAATAGGCAATAAGCAGTCGTCCGTCCCTAATTTAGGGTATTGACTCCACGGAAGGGAGAGAGCCAGTGCCGTAAGACAAACCCAGCAGCCATGCCTCACCGGGATTCGAACACGGACCCCTTTCGGACGAATGATCAGAAGCCATCGCTTAGACCACTGTGCCACCGAGGTGGCATACTTTCTTTTGAAAGAAAGTGCTATCGTAAAATATTACGAATCGGATGGACCCAGGGGAAAAGAAATGAAGAAGTGTGCAGAAGAATACAACTAAAAGAGACCCTGTTCCAAAAAATCATACAGAGAAAACTAAGACTCTTTGGACACATCTGCAAAATGGAAAATGACAGAAAGATAAAGACATTAGTGTTTGGCTTGATGAACGGAAGAAATGCAAGAGGACGCTCTCACCGAGTATGGGCTGACGATATTAAAGATTGGTGCGGTGGAACTTTTCAAGAACTGAGTCACTCTGCAATGAACATACTTCAATGGGACAGTATAGTTAAAATGGAAACATACATCTACGGGAATTGTGCCTATGGTAGATGATGATGATGAGGAATTCCCAATTCTCTGGAGGGCTTCTACCTGGAACATGTAGCCCACTGTGAGGCGTAAGTAGTGTCCGGTAGGTGAAAACCACGAAGCATCCAAGAAGGTATCATTTAGTTGATTTGAGTTCAAATTCGGGAAGAAAGAAATTAATGCGTACAAACTTTGAAGATGACAGTCCCAGTTTTGGTGTAAATGTGACAAGGATGATAAATCAAATAACAGAAAACTTGAAAACGTTTTCATCGTCCTGGAGCGGGACTCGAACCCACGTCTCTCAGATAGCGTCCGGGTACGCTAACCACTACACCACCCAGAACGACTAAGTCTCAAGTTTCCGATTAATTTGAATATAACCATCACAGGATTCGCTAGTCGAAGCAACCATCAGAGGATTCGCTAGTCATGTTTAGCGAATCTGGAGGTTAAGAATCCTATCCTGTGATTGCTCGGAGGAGCAGATAAATCATGAAAGAAATACGGGATTACACCATATAATACAAACTTTGAAGATGACAATCCGTTTCTTGGTGTAAATGTGACAAGGATGGTAAGTCAGATAATATCCGAAAACTTGAAAATGTCATTGTCCTGGACGGGACTCGAACTCGCGTCTCCCAGATAGCGCCCGGGTATGTTAACCACAACACCGCCCAGAACGACCAAGTTTCAAGTTTCCGATTAATTTGAATATTTCATGATTTCATGAAATTAATGTGTATTTACCCTAATATTAAGGAACTGGGTAAGCACAGCTGTGCGGGCCGCAGGCAATACATTTTCGTGCGAGCTAACGCAGTCACAGGACTGTGGTATGATTTTGGAGTGTAGAAAGAGGGAGGCTATAGGTCTTTAACCAGTGTAAAATTCTATAGATCCCCATAAAACATGAATGAAAAGTCACTTGGATTTCTTTTACTATCATTTGCTTAAAAAGTTTACCTGAAGTCCAGGTGAGAAATCGATACCGTTTAACTTATGTAATGAACTCCCTTTCCTTCTTATGTAAGTTAGGGAATAGGACTCTTACTGGCTTTGTCCCACACCGAAGGTAATTGGCTTTTAAACTCTTCGCCCTAAAACAATCATTGCTAATTTGACCTCCGATGCGTGTTTGTTAATTTCTGTACACAACGCCGCTACCAGAAGATGTACATAAAAATACAGAGTTATATGATTTATTCTGCCGTTAACTGTGGGATCATGAGCTGTCTGTTGTCACGGACAGCCAGCGTTCATGTCGACTGTTAACTAACTGTGATCTCTGTTTTCGAACACGTTGAGTGGATATGTGTCCTTCTTAGGACCACATCCACAGTGGCGTAGTCAACGTGACTGGTACTCGGGGGCAAGATGTATATTTTGCGCCCTTCGTGAAAACCAAAACCATCCGCGGAGAAAGTGATTTCGGGAAGTGACTTGAGTATCGGTAAGCACCTGCCCTAGAAAATTTTGTTTTATTGCTATGCTGCATACATTCCGAAAGTTTATTCACAGCAAACTTAATTTTATAGTATTATAAAAATGTGTTTAAGACATTGGCCTAGATTAGACAGAGAAAAAAGAAAAAAAAAAGAAAAAAAAAGAGCTTATTATGTTATGAATCGGTGACAGGCCGAATCTCATGGAACTCTAAAAACTTGTAGCACCTGACAAAATGGCAAATAAAAAACAAAAATAGAAAATTCATCGCCACCACAGTGGCTGAGAGGTCGGAGGCGCTTGCTTCTGGCCATTTGTCCGAGACGGACCCGGGTACGAGTCCCACCCGGATGACGACTGGGGTGATGTTTTTGCACGACGACGCTGGTTTTTTACCTTCCCTAGAACCAGTGGCCCTATATTAGGGACGGGAGACTGCTCATAGCCCTTAGCGTTGCCTACGACAGTCGTTAGACCCCGAAGCAAAGGAAGAAAGAAGAGGTGAACATTCAATTCCAAGGAAATTTTCTTAATGTGAAAAGTGTACTTCTATTATATAAAACTACTTGATATGGCGCATTTCCGTCTTTAGCAGCAGCAGCAGCATCACTCCAGTCTTTTCAGCTAGACTGGGGTCGGGGGCGGGATGACCCCTCTCTGCTCCCCTCCGTAGCTGCTACACCTCTACACTCCCGTCAAGCTCCACTACGGCGGAAGTCGAGAGATGGTGCCACTCGCCTTCGTCATTCCTTGATCAAAGACCTACAAGTCTTTCCCTTTCCCCACTGCGCGGACCTTCGTACGGGAAAAGTGACACTGCCTGCCCATGACAATATACATTTTGAGACTATCAGTGACGTCACTTCTAAGTTTTGTGGTATGCGCCCACTCGTGGAAACAGGGGTGATCATTATGATCTGGCACGAAAGTGCATTTCCAGATAGGCTAAACGTGGAAACTACATGTTTTTATCGGTAAATGAAACATTCTAAGTGAATTTTTTTGCCGAAAGAAAGGTGGCTGGTGGTCCGGAGAAACTGAAGCCACTGGCGGTAGCTCGAAGACGCCTTTCATATTCAACAGGAGTGTATGCGGAATTACTGCTGAAAGACCGAGATGTGAGTGTAGCATCACATGTCCTGATCTCATACGCCATTGAGATGTTGACACCTGAATAGATCATATGATAAAAACTATTTCAGATGTCAGCGTTAGATGCGCATGCTTCGTAACAGTAATCGCTAGTTTCGGCTAAATCTTTAAGGTGCCTTTAGAAAAGTTTAATTTTCGGTTCCAGAATTCATTAATTTCTATAAAATAATTTTGAAAATGGGCTTCTTGGTGTTTTCTTTATCATTCAATCAAAGGAGCACACTCGTATATGAAAAGCTCGTGGAACACTAATACACTCTACTCACACAATTTTTTCCCCCTCCGTTACAGTTCCACGATTTTGGATCAAAAGCTCCCGTTCTGTTATTTCAAATCTCTAACGACTTCTCGTCACGAATCATTAAGCCAAAAAAGTCTGTATTCTACGGTGGAATATTGCGAACAGGAACACCTTTCTTCATTTTTACTAATGACTATTGCTTCTGCGATAAGTTGCTCTTAATCCCTCAGTGCTTCCGCTTTTTCTTGCTTTCTTAACTCAATGGGATAAAAGCGTGTGATCGGGAAGAAGGAAATTCTATATAGTTGGCACCCGAAAAATGAAATGCAGTGATACTTGTACAGTGGAAACATGGCTCGCTTTCCAGGCATCCCATACAAGAATTAAAGGGACTAAATTGAGAAAACCCTGCCAGGCATTAAGATAAAACACAAAGCAGCTCACCTTGGTGCACGATACGTCAATAAAATCAATCCATGGTTTAAAACCTGAGTTGATGAACCATAACTTTAATTATGCTCAAAATACAAGCTACAACCTGATGATAAATTAAAACACTTCATAAGAACTTTCGGGTCTACCTTGGATCCCGTATTCAGATGAGAAACACAAATGCAAACATACAGTAAGGCAGAGTAACACATTAATTTATAGGTCTCGACAGTGTCGTATGTGTAACGGTCCCCTAGCGGCCACCAGGATATCTACATCGTTAACTGATATCAAAGTGAGACAGATAGGTTAACAGGGAGGGGGGGGGGGTGTATGTAGGAAAGGTAGAATAAGTACAAAAATCAGTTAAAAGGTACCTGGGGAAAAAGGGGTTGCAGGGAGAAAGGAGGTGGTTAGAAGTTGAATAGGTTATCGGAAAAGAGGCTCCAAAAAGGTTCGTAACTAACATACAGAAAATGTACAACTCATATCAATATATCAACCTATATATGGATATGGGATGTAAGGTCAGGTGATGCGTAACATCACAGCCTCTCCTTGACAACTGTCAACCCCGCCTTCTCGTGGTGCATCCTGTTCCCACTAAAGGGGCTCTGACGACCGCCAATAGCGGTATAACTATACGATCGGGATTAGAGGAAATGCTATCCCACACTCACCAACCCGCTTGGCCAGCGTGGTGAGTTATGGCCAAACCCCTCCAAAATGATTCCACAACTTAAATCTTGGCCCTCAGTCTCCGGCAGCTGGAATGTACCTGGCCAAGGCAGCGGCCAGTGCGACATGAAGGCAGAGGGTGCTAAGAATCCCCGGAGGACCGGACTAGGCTGCGATCTGATGCTGACCTTGGCTACGTATAATGGACGCTCCCTATCTTCTGATTCAAGGCTTCTTGAATTGGAAGAGGAACTACAAAGGATCAAGTGGGACATCGTCGGGCTAAGTGAGGTAAGGAGAAAAGGAGAAGATCTCATTGAACTGAAAAGTGGACATCTCTTCTACTATCGTGGGACAAATACTGGCAGAACTAGTGCTGTTGGATTTATAATAAGCAAGAAACTGAAGGATAAAGTTGTAGAAGTTGAAAGTTCCTCTGACAGAGCTGCACGACTCGTTATCCAACTCTCAAGAAGATACCAGGCTCAGATTATTCAAACTTATGCTCCCACCACAAGTCATATTGAAGAAGAAATTGAAGAATTTTATGAGGAAATTCGTCATCTAAATAATAAAGGTAAGCAGCACTTGAAGATAATTATGGGAGATTTCAATGCAAAAATAGGGCAACGGCAACAGAATGAAACTTCAGTAGGTAAATTCGGTCACGGCAACAGAAACCAGCGTGGAAATACTCTCGTTGAGTTTGCAGAGGCAGAAGGGGTTTTCATCTTGAACTCCTTTTTCAAGAAAAAGCCACACAGGAAATGGACATGGAGACATCCAAATGGGACGACAAGTGCAATTGATTTTATTATGTGTAACAAAAAATTCATCATAGAAAACTGCAGTGTACTAAACAATTTCAACAGAGGTAGTGACCATAGATTGGTGAGATGTAAAATGCACCTCAACACTAAACTCGAACGTGGCAAGCTCATAAGACAAACAAAATCCATTGACATAACCAACCTTAAAAAGCACCACGATACCGTCAAGTTGGAACTGAAGAACAGATTCTCTGCTTTAGAAAGCCTAACATCGGAAGAAGTGGATATTTCTGAAGTTTACATAAAAGTAACCAAAGCTCTTATGGAAACAGCAACAAAATTAGCTGGGTCTAAGAACAAGTTGCATGTGAACAAATTATCAGGAAAAACCAAAATGTTGATGCAAAAAAGAAGAGAGATGAGGACAACTAAAGAAGACGTGACTTCCAAAGTGGAATATATAGAGCTATGCAAGACAGTAAGAAAAAGTATCACTGAAGACGTAAGAAAATTCAACTGTGAACTAGTGAGGAAAGCAATTGAAAACAACCAAAGCCTAAAGATAGCAAAGGGACATCTCAGTAAGGGAAGAAAACAGATTATGGCACTGAGAAAAGAAGATGGTTCTGTAACAAGAAATAGAGGCAAAATTTTGACAAGAGTGAAAGATTTCTACTCCAAATTATATGAAAGGGATGATACATGTACTCTAGACATTATGAAAGGTACCAGTACCAGAGTTCCTCCAGTCCTCCCAGCAGAAGTTGCACATGCAATCAAGAACATGAAGCAGGGAAAAGCTCCAGGAGAAGATGGAATTACTGTAGACATCATACAAGAAACAAGTGGAGAAATCGAAACAGTACTCGCCCAAATTTTCACTCGATGCCTTAATGAAGGGAAGATTTCTGAGGATTGGAACAACGCTACAATGATCCTGCTACATAAAAAAGGTGGCATTGAGGATCTTAGGAACTACAGACCTATCAGCCTCCTATCAGTGGTTTATAAAATCTTCACTAAAGTTATTTCACACCGCTTGAAGGTAACACTGGACATGGCTCAACCAGGAGAACAAGCTGGATTCAGGAGTGGCTACAGCACAATAGATCATATCCACGTACTGAGAGAAGTAATTGAAAGAGCAAGGGAATATGAACTTCCATTGTGCATGGCTTTTATCGATTATGAAAAAGCCTTTGATTCGGTGAAACCATCAGCAGTTACAATGACTCTGAAATCCTGCGGTATTGAAGATGCATACATTAATATTATTAATAGCATCTATGAAAATGCAAGTGCAAAGATTCGGCTGTTTGAAAATACAACACACATAAAAATTGGAAAGGGAGTGAGACAAGGTGACACCATATCTCCGAAGCTCTTTAATGCCACATTGGAGGGTGTCTTTCAGTCGCTGAGCTGGGAAAACCAGGGGATAAAGATAAATGGAGATTATCTAACCCACCTTCGATTTGCTGATGACGTAGTCATTTTTGCAAGTACCTCATCAGAGCTGCAGAGTATCATCCAGGAACTTGCTGACAAGAGTAAAGAAGTGAGATTAAAAATGAACTTTCAGAAGACAAAAGTGATGTACAATGCTTTTACAAGAAATGAAGATTTATCGATTGATGGAGAAAAGCTGGAGATAACAGACACGTACGTTTATCTTGGATAGCAGATATCAAGTGAGGGTCACATTGGTGAAGAAATTAATCGGCGTACAAAACTTGCCTGGAGAGCTTTTGGAAGAAACAGCATAATTTTCAAGAGCAATATGCCATTATGTCTTAAAAGAAAAGTGTTTGATCAATGCATCCTTCCAGTGCTTACGTATGGCGCAGAGACGTGGACCGTAACTAAAAGAGACATACAAAGGGTGCAGACAACTCAAAGCAGCATGGAGAGGTGCATGCTTGGTGTGACCAGGAGAGATAAGAAGAGGAACTCGTTGATCCGAAAAATGACAAGAGTAGAAGACATCATGATCAGAGTTAAATCCCTGAAATGGCAATGGGCTGGAAATACTGCCAGAAGGACAGACCATCGATGGACAGCCGAAATTTTGGATTGGATTCCAAGGGACAGGAAAAGACCCAGAAGAAGACCACATGGAAGATGGGTGGATGAAATTCGAAAGTATGCAGGAGTGACATGGAGGAGACTGGCACAAGACATATATGGATATGAGTAGTTTATATATTGTATGAGTTGTACGTTTTCCGTATGTTAGTTACCAACCCTTTTGGAACCTCTTTTTCGATTACCTATTCAACTTTTAACCACCCCTTCCCCCCTACAACCCCCCCAGGTACCTTTTAACTCCTTTTCGTACTTATTCTACCTTTCCTACATATACCCCATTCCCTGTCAACCTATTTGTCTCAGTTTGATATCAGTTAACGATATACATATCCTGGTGGCCGCTAGGGGACCATTACACATAGACACTGTCAAGACCTACAAATTAATGTGTTACTCTGTCTTATGTTTGCATTTGCATTTCTCATCTGAAGACGGGATCCAGGATGGACCCGAAAGTTCTTAAGAAGTGTTTTTAATTATCATCAGGGTTTAACTTATATTTTGAGCATGGTTAAAGTTATGGTTCATCAACTCAGGTTTTAAACCATGGATTGATTTGATTGACGTATCGTGCACCAAGGTGAGCTGCTTTGTGTTTTACTTTAATGTTTTAAGATGCACGAAAGTATTTATAGAGTATAGAAACCCTGCCAGGCCTAAACCTGTACGTACAAATCCCTACCTATTACACAGCTTCAGAGTTGTACAGTACAGGCACGGACTTGGGCGCTGGGTTACCGAGATAATCCTTTGTGGGCCGCCATACTCTGGGTACAGTTGGAAACGGGTCAAAAATATTGGAACCGGACATAACCCAGACCCGGCCGTCACATAATTGGACGCGAACAGGACAAATCTGCTTTGAACTATAAATTCGTAAATCATCATCATCATTATCATCATCATTGTCAATTCACTGCTGGATGAAGGTCTCCCCAAGTCTTTTCAACAACGGACTGATTTGGGCCAGTCTCCTTCATCCAGCCATCTCCCACGGGGTCTTCTGGGTCTTTTCCTGTCCCTTGAAATCCAGTCTAAAATGTCGGTTGTTCATCGGCGGTCCGTTCTCCTGGAAATATGTCTAGGCCACTGACATATCAAGGATTTTACTCTGATCACGATGTCTTCTATCTTTGTCATTTTCCTTATCAACAAGTTCCTCTTTTTATCTTTCTTGGTTACACCAAGGATGCACCTCTCTATGCCTCTTTCAGTTGTCTGCAGTCTTTGTGTGTCTTTTTACGGTTTCGAACCATAGGTTGAAGAAGCGTATATGCTCCAGCTTTGACCGTCTGTCCGCACGATAACTCGCGTAAAAATGGTTCATTTCGATGAAATTTTAGTATGTGGTAGGGCTCCACCTAGGGACGAACCCTATTGAAAATGTACGAAATGGGATCATAGGTCACGACATAGGAGCGGGATCCATTCCATTGCCCTTATGCGTCATACCTTGCGTAAATATGGTTCGATTTCAGTGAAATTTTAGTATGTGGTAGGGGACCACCTGTGGACGAACCCTTGAAAATGGATGAAGTTGGGTCAAAGGTCAGGAAGTAGAAGCGGGATGCATTCCATTGACCTTATACGTCATAACGTGCGTAAATATGGTTCGATTTCGATGAAATTTTAGTATGTGGTAGGGGACCATCTGGAGAGAAACCCTATTGAAAATGGGCGAAATGGGGTCAAAGGTTAGGATATAGGAGCGGGATCCATTCCATCACACTTATGCGTTATAACTTACGTAAAAATGCTTCGATTGAGACAAAACCTTATCATGTTGTTCCGGAAGTATACTTTACCGGTTCTGCTGAATATCATCAAAATGAGGTAAAAGGTCAGGTCATAGGAGTGAGATTTATTCTACAGCCATTTTCCTCATAACTTGAGTAATAACTTGAGTAATGATTTCTGGTATATTGGAAAGCGTATCATAATCAATGCATTGCATGGTTTTAGTAACTTGTTTTAGTTAAGGCCCACGTCTCTGCTCCGCACGTAAGTATTGGAAGGATGCACTGATTAAACAATTCTCTTTTAAGACATAATGCCATATTGCTCTTAAAAATTGTACTGTTTCTTCTAAAAGCTTTCCATCCAAGTTTTATTCGCCGATTAATTTCTCCATTGATGTGACCTTTGCCAGATATCTGCTGTCCGAGGTAAATGTAGGTATCGGTTATCTTCAGCTTTTTCCCATCAATTTATAAATCTTCATTCCTTTTAAAAGCATTGTACTTCAGTTTTGTCTTTTGAAAGTTTAATTTTAATCCCATTTCTTTACCCTTCTCAGCAAGTTCCTGGATTATACTCTGCAGCTCTGAAGCATTATTTCAAAGACCTTTGAAGGGTTTTTTTTTAATATTTTTTTTCATTTCAAAAGTAAAACTGGAAATAAAACCTGGTCGAAATCGGGTCAGGAACACCTTCCCTCGACCCGTTTTGACCCGCAAGAAATTGTCGACTCGGTAATCCTTAACACGGTGACCCGTGATCATCTCTGATTCTGGGTCGTTGGGCCTCGCGTTAACGGAACAAAAAAATGCATATATATATATACAGTATGCTTCTCTATTCTAGTAGAACAAAACCAAATTACGCTAAAATGGCACCAACGATGGCCTCAGAAAAAAAAAACCAAAAAAAAAAAACCGCGTAGCTAATGTTCTGTTTTGGGCAACACGATTTTGATACACCCACTTCTCCTTTCCAGACTTTCGAATTTAAGCCCCGCCCCTTTAGGCTGACATCCTCTACCTCAGTTCACTTTCACCAGTTGTAGTTAAAAAATCAGTAAAATATAATTAAATATGCTATCAATTATCTGCGATACGAACTCTTTATTCGTTGTATACGTTTATGCATTGAGGGTCACCTAAGGCAATTTTTTGGGGCTGATGTTTTCCATTATATATGCATATGATTTTTTTTCCTTTTTTTTTAAGGTCTGAAATCTTGAACTGTAGTTCAAGAACTCGTCGTGTAAGCTACAACAACAACAAAAAAAAATACTCGTGTTAGCTACAGCTAAAACACAGCTACACTTTTTCCCCTTGAAAGTAATGAAATAAAAATCAGCAGCCCCGGTGGGGCAATGGTCTAAGCGATGACTTCTGATGATCAGTCGTCCGAGATGGGTCCGGGTTTGAATTCCGGTAAGGCATATGGATGTTTTTTTTTTTTTTTTTGATTGGAGGTTTAACGACCACCGTGAGCAACTCAATGGGCTATAATCAGTCGCCCGTCCCTAATTTAGGATCACTGGTTCCAGGGAAGGGAGAGATCCAGTGCTGTAAGACAAACACAACATCCATGCCTCACCGGGATTCGAACCCGGACCCCTTTAGGACGAATGGCCAGAAGCCATCGCTTAGACCACTGCGCCACCGGGGCGGCGACATGGATGTTGTATTTGTCTTACGGCGCTGGCTTTCTCCCGACCCTGGAACCAGTGGCCCTAAATTAGGGACGGGCGACTGCATATAGTCCATTGAGTTGCTCAAGGTGGTCGTTAAACCTCCAATTAAAGAAATAAATAAAATAAAAATAAATTTTTGCATTCTTTAATTTCTCTTACTATAAATTTACACTAATTTTACAATTCTAGACGTTCTCAATTTTTTCAAGATATCTTTTTCGTAATTATTTTATTAATGACAGGTTAAGTCATGGAAAAGCAATTAGTTTTTAGCACATTTGGATTTTTGTTTTCACTAAAGCCCCGAAAGCTACTACAAATTATGAATTCATCTATTGCAATAAATTTCCTAAGGATGGATTAAAGTCTTCGACATCTCTGTCAGGGAACGTACCTTTTCTATTGTTTCTCAGCAACGGAAGTAATGTCGCTTTTACATTAAATTGAGCTGGGAATCTGTGATGCAGAAAAGTGGGTAAAATGTCTTTAATTGTTGCCTCAGTACAAAAAACTACAATGATTTGTAGCCTTGTGTTGAAAAGATTTCTAAACAGTAAATGGTGATGCTGACATACCGTTTTTTTTAGGGATGGGGCATCTCCATAATTTCCCCCAAAAGTGGGCAGCAGAAAATCTGCTTCCAGGGCCGCTTATGAATCGCCAGTGTGCCACTGGACTTGCTTTATATATACACCATATCGTCAAAAGTCACCGGACACCTAAACGAGAAACACAACATAACATTTATTGACATACATTAGTACGGTGTCTGTCCACCTTTGGCCTTAATGCATGCACTGACCCTTCGAGACATGCTTCCGACAAGGTTTTGGAACACAGCAATAGTTATGCGCTTCAATTCAGTACACAATGCTGCCACTAAATATTGCTTAGTAGTAGGCCTTGGTTCCAAATCACTTATGTGGTGCTCTAATTCATCCCACAGGTGCTCTATGGGATTAAGATCAGGGCTCTGTGCTGGCCAGTCTACACACGATACGGAATGATCTTCAAACCACGCCTAACAGTCCTTGCTTTATGCCTCGGTGCATTATCCTGCTGGTACCAACAAGGCTCGGTTCCACAGTATTGCCACAGAGTTGGTAGGGCATAATTGTCAAGAATATCGAAGTAGACGTGCTGGTTAACAGGTTTGTCCACGATAACCAATGGGCCGGGACCATATCACGGAAAACACGCCACACAGGAGTACACTGCCAGCTCCAAACTTGACCGTAGGAACAGTAAATAGCGTTTCCCCAGCTGACGCCATACCAACACACGGCCATCAGACTGATGAATCGTGTTTCTGAATTCATCAGTCCATAGGACCCGTTTCCATTGATCTACGGTCCATGATAAATGTTCTTTACACCATGCTAAACGACGAGTAGCATTCCGAGTGGAGATGAAAGACTTATGAGCAGCCGCACTACCACGGTAACCCATGGAATGAAGTTATTTGCGAATGGTGCATGTACATTCCGGGGTTCCAGCATTTTTACTCACCTGCACTCCCAGGTGTTGTGCAGCATTCCGTCGATTAGCTGTAACGACGTCCTCTATCACTGATTTTCTTTGATTTGCCGGTAAGTTTTGCTGCTTCAGGCACTTATTCAGTACATCCAAAAGAGTTAACTTGGGTATGTTTAAACGCCTTTCGGTTTCTCTTATGGACAACCTTCTAATATAACACCCAACAATCTTCCCTTTCTCAAAGTCGGTTCTCTACCGCCGCAACATTTTCACTCAACCTCACAGTGCGATATGATCGCAGTCAGCTGCAGGCTTGTTCTTATACCATTGGCAGCTGTACCGCGCATCTTAACAACGCAGTGGATCCGTTCATTTGCTTTTGAAGAGGTGTCCGGTGATTTTTTCAATAAAAGTGTATATGTATATATACTAAAGAGCAAAGCCGAAAACATAAGAAAAACTTTAGAATTTAAAACGAAAGTTGCAAAATAACCTGAAGCTGGTCCTTGATAAAGC
Source organism: Macrothele yani (assembly GCA_039090855.1). Taxonomy (NCBI): domain Eukaryota; kingdom Metazoa; phylum Arthropoda; class Arachnida; order Araneae; family Macrothelidae; genus Macrothele; species Macrothele yani. The sequence continues at coordinate 8,618,153 of CM077009.1, forward strand.
CAAGGCTCAGTATTCTCCACACTTTCTACATTCAGTTGTTCTATTTTTTTCTCTTTTTACTCACACCGGTCAATACATAACCTTTTCTATATATATATATATATATATATATCATCATCATCATCATTGTCAACCATTATCAATCCACTGCTGGACGAAGGTCTCCCCAAGTTTCCTCCACAACGGTTTGTCTTGTGCCAGTCTCCTCCATGTCACTCCTGCATACTTTCGAATTTCATCCACCCATCTTCCATGTGGGCTTCTTCTGGGTCTTTTCCTGTCCCTTGGAATCCAATCTAAAATTTCGGCTGTCCATCGATGGTCTGTTCTTCTGGCAGTATGTCCAGCCCATTGCCATTTCAGGGATTTAACTCTGATCATGATGTCTTCCACTCTTGTCATTTTTCGGATCCACGTGTTCCTCTTCTTATCTCTCCTGGTTACACCAAGCATGCACCTCTCCATGCTGGTTTGAGTTGTCTGCAGCATTTGTATGTCTCTTTTAGTTAAGGTCCACGTCTGTGCACCATACGTAAGCACTGGAAGGATGCATTGATCAAACACTTTTCTTTTAAGACATAATGGCATATTGCTCTTGAAAATTATGCTGTTTCTTCCAAAAGCTCTCCAGGCAAGTTTTGTACGTCGATTAATTTCTTCACCAATGTGACCCTCACTTGATATCTGCTGTCCAAGATAAACGTACGTGTCTGTTATCTCCAGCTTTTCTCCATCAATCGATAAATCTTCATTTCTTGTAAAAGCATTGTACATCACTTTTGTCTTCTGAAAGTTCATTTTTAATCCCACTTCTTTACTCTTGTCAGCAAGTTCCTGGATCATACTCTGTAGCTCTGATGGGGTAGTTGCAAAAATGACTATGTCATCAGCAAAACGAAGGTGGGTTAGATAATCTCCATTAATCTTTTTCCCTTTGTTTTCCCAGTTCAGTGATTGAAAGACATTTTCCAATGTGGCATTAAAGAGCTTCAGAGATATGGTGTCACCTTGTCTCACTCCTTTTCCAATTTTTATGTGTGTTGTATTTTCAAACAGCCGAATCTTTGCACTTTGCATTTTCATAGATGTTATTAATAATATTAATGTATGCATCTTCAACACCGCAGGATTTCAGAGCCATTGCAACTGCTGATGGTTTCACCGAATCAAAGGCTTTTTCATAATCGATAAAAGCCATGCACAATGGAAGCTCATATTCCCTCGCTCTTTCAATTAGTTCTCTCAGTACGTGGATATGATCTATTGTGCTGTAGCCATTCCTGAATCCAGCTTGTTCTCTCGGTTGAGCCATGTCCAGTGTCACCTTCAAGCGGTGTGAAAGAACTTTAGTGAAGATTTTATAAACTACTGATAGGAGGCTGATAGGTCTGTAGTTCCTAAGATCCTCAATGTCACCTTTTCTATGTAGCAAGATCATTGTAGCGTTGTTCCAACCCTAAGGAATTTTCCCTTCATTAAGGCATCGAGTGAAAATTTGGGCGAGTACTGTTTCCATTTCTCCACTTGCTTCTTGTATGATGTCTACAGTAATTCCATCTTCTCCTGGAGCTTTTCCCCGCTCCATGTTCTTGATTGCATGTGCAACTTCTGCTGGAAGGACTGGAAGAACTCTGGTACTGGTACCTTTCATGATGTCTGGAGTACATGTATCATCCCTTTCATATAATTTGGAGTAGAAATCTTTCACTCTTGTCAAAATTTCGCCTCTATTTCTTGTTACAGAACCATCTTCTTTTCTCAGTGCCATAATCTGTTTTTTCCCCTTACTGAGATGTCCCTTTGCTATCTTTAGGCTTTGGTTGTTTTCAATTGCTTTCCTTACTAGTTCACAGTTGAATTTCCTTACGTCTTCAGGGATACTTTTTCGTACTGTCTTGCATAGCTCTATATATTCCACTTTGGAATCACATCTTCTTTAGTTGCCCTCATCACTCTTCTTTTTTGCATCAACATTTTGGTTTTTCCTGATAATTTGTTCACATGCAATTTGTTCTTAGACCCAGCTAATTTTGTTGCTGTTTCCATAAGAGCTTTGGTTACTTTTCTGTTAACTTCAGAAATATCCACTTCTTCCGATGTTAGGCCTTCTAAAGCAGAGAATCTGTTCTTCAGTTCCAACTTGAAGGTATTATGGTGTTTTTTAAGGTTGGTTATGTCAATACATTTTGTTTGTCTTATGAGCTTGCTACGTTCGAGTTTAGTGTTGAGGTGCATCTTACATCTCACCAATCTATGGTCACTGCCTGTGTTGAACTTGTTTAGCACACTGCAGTCTTCTATGACGAATTTTTTGTTACACATAATAACATCAATTTCACTTGTCGTCCCATTTGGATGTCTCCATGTCCATTTCCTGTGTGGCTTTTTCTTGAAAAAGGAGTTCAAGATGAAAAACCCTTCTGCCTCTGCAAACTCTACGAGAGTATTTCCACGCTGGTTTCTGTTGCCGTTTCTGTTGCCGTGATATATATATATATATATATATATATATATATATATATATATATGGGATGTAAGGTCAGGTGATGCGTAACATCACAGCCTCTCCTTGACAAATGTCAACCCCGCCTTCTCGTGGTGCATCCTGTTCCCACTAAAGGGGCTCTGACGACCGCCAATAGCGGTATAACTATACCATCGGGATCAGAGGAAATGCTATCCCACACTCACCAACCCGCTTGGCCAGCGTGGTGAGTTATGGCCAAACACCTCCAAAATGACTCTACAACTTAAATCTTGGCCCTCAGTCTCCGGCAGCTGGAATGTACCTGGCCAAGGCAGCGGCCAGTGCGACATGAAGGCAGAGGGTGCTAAGAATCCCCGGAGGACCGGACTAGGCTGCCATTTGATGCTGACCTTGGCTACCTATAACGGACGCTCCCTATCTTCTGATTCAAGGCTTCTTGAATTGGAAGAGGAACTACAAAGGATCAAGTGGGACATCGTCGGGCTAAGTGAGGTAAGGAGAAAAGGAGAAGATCTCATTGAACTGAAAAGTGGACATCTCTTCTATTATCGTGGGACAGATACTGGCAGAACTAGTGGTGTTGGATTTATAATAAACAAGAAACTGAAGGATAAAGTGGTAGAAGTTGAAAGTTCCTCTGACAGAGCTGCACGACTCGTTATCCAACTATCGAGAAGATACCAGGCTCAGATTATTCAAACTTACGCACCCACCACAAGTCATCCTGAAGAAGAAATTGAAGAATTTTATGAGGAAATTCGTCATCTAAATAATAAAGGTAAGCAGCACTTGAAGATAATTATGGGAGATTTCAATGCAAAAATAGGGCAACGGCAACAGAATGAAACTTCAGTAGGTAAATTCGGTCACGGCAACAGAAACCAGCGTGGAAATACTCTCGTTGAGTTTGCAGAGGCAGAAGGATTTTTCATCTTGAACTCCTTTTTCAAGAAAAAGCCACACAGGAAATGGACATGGAGACATCCAAATGGGACGACAAGTGAAATTGATTTTATTATGTGTAACAAAAAATTCGTCATAGAAGACTGCAGTGTGCTAAACAAGTTCAACACAGGCAGTGACCATAGATTGGTGAGATGTAAGATGCACCTCAACACTAAACTGGAACGTGGCAAGCTCATAAGACAAACAAAATGTATTGACATAACCAACCTTAAAAAACACCATAATACTTTCAAGTTGGAACTGAAGAACAGATTCTCTGTTTTAGAAGGCCTAACATCGGAAGAAGTGGATATTTCGGAAGTTAACAGAAAAGTAACCAAAGCTCTAATGGAAACAGCAACAAAATTAGCTGGGTCTAAGAACAAGTTGCATGTGAACAAATTATCAGGAAAAACCAAAATGTTGATGCAAAAAAGAAGAGAGATGAGGACAACTAAAGTAGATGTGACTTCCAAAGTGGAATATATAGAGCTATGCAAGACAACACGAAAAAGTATCACTGAAGACGTAAGGAAATTCAACTGTGAGCTAGTGAGGAAAGCAATTGAAAACAACCAAAGCCTTAAGATAGCAAAGGGGCATCTCAGTAAGGGAAGAAAACAGATTATGGCTCTGAGAAAAGAAGATGGTTCTGTAACAAGAAATAGAGGTGAAATTTTGACAAGAGTGAAAGATTTCTACTCCAAATTATATGAAAGGGATGATACATGTACTCCAGACATCATGAAAGGTACCAGAGTTCTTTCAGTCCTCCCAGCAGAAGTTGATCATGCAATCAAGAACATGAAGCGAGGGAAAGCTCCAGGAGAAGATGGAATTACTATAGACATCATACAAGAAGCAAGTGGAGAAATTGAAACAGTACTCGCCCAAATTTTCACTCGATGCCTTAATGAAGGGAAGATTCCTGAGGATTGGAACAATGCTACAATGATCCTGCTACATAAAAAAGGTGACACTGAGGATCTCAGGAACTACAGACCTATCAGCCTCCTATCAGTGGTTTATAAAATCTTCACTAAAGTTCTTTCACACCGCTTGAAGGTAACACTGGACATGGCTCAACCGAGAGAACAAGCTGGATTCAGGTGTGGCTACAGCACAATAGATCATATCCACGTACTGAGAGAACTGATTGAAAGAGCGAGGGAATATGAACTTCCATTGTGCATGGCTTTTATCGATTATGAAAAAGCCTTTGATTCGGTGAAACCATCAGCAGTTACCACGGCTCTGAAATCCTGCGTATTGAAGATGCATACATTAATATTATTAATAACATCTATGAAAATGCAAGTGCAAAGATTCGGCTGTTTGAAAATACAACACACACATAAAAATTGGAAAGGAGTGAGACAAGGTGACACCATATCTCCGAAGCTCTTTAATGCCACATTGGAAAATGTCTTTCAATCACTGAACTGGGAAAACAAAGGGATAAAGATTAATGGAGATTATCTAACCCACCTTCGTTTTGCTGATGACGTAGTCATTTTTGCAACTACCCCATCAGAGCTGCAGAGTATGATCCAGGAACTTGCTGACAAGAGTAAAGAAGTGGGATTAAAAATGAACTTTCAGAAGACAAAAGTGATGTTCAATGCTTTTACAAGAAATGAAGATTTATCGATTGATGGAGAAAAGCTGGAGATAACAGACACGTACGTTTATCTTGGACAGCAGATATCAAGTGAGGGTCACATTGATGAAGAAATTAATCGGCGTACAAAACTTGCCTGGAGAGCTTTTGGAAGAAACAGCATAATTTTCAAGAGCAATATGCCATTATGTCTTAAAAGAAAAGTGTTTGATCAATGCATCCTTCCAGTGCTTACGTATGGTGCGGAGACGTGGACCTTAACTAAAAGAGACATACAAAGGCTGCAGACAACTCAAAGAAGCATGGAGAGGTGCATGCTTGGTGTAACCAGGAGAGATAAGAAGAGGAACTCGTGGATCCGAAAAATGACAAGAGTGGAAGACATCATGATCAGAGTTAAATCCCTGAAATGGCAATGGGCTGGACATACTGCCAGAAGGACAGATCATCGATGGACAGCTGAAATTTTAGATTGGATTCCAAGGGACAGGAAAAGACCCAGAAGAAGACCACATGGGAGATGGGTGGATGAAATTCGTAAATATGCAGGAGTGACATGGAGGAGACTGGCACAAGACAGACCGTTGTGGAGGAAACTTGGGGAGACCTTCGTCCAGCAGTGGATTGATAATGGTTGACAATGATGATGATGATGATGATGATATTATCCTACAGGTTGATGCTCTCCTGATGACGGCAACCAGTTCCAGTTTTTTACTTGTTTTGAAATTTTGCATTTTTGATCTGTAATATTTTCATTCTATATATAGATATCATCATCGTCATCATCATTGTCAACCATTATCAATCCACTGCTGGACGAAGGTCTCCCCAAGTTTCTTCCACAACGATCTGTCTTGTGCCAGTCTCCTCCATGTTACTCCCGCATACTTTCGAATTTCAACCACTCATCTCCCATGTGGTCTTCTTCTTGGTTTTTTTCTGTCCCTTGGAACCCAATCTAAAATTTCGGCTGTCCATCGATGGTCTGTAATCCTGGCAATATGTCCAGCCCATTGCCATTTCAGGGATTTAACTCTGATCATGATGTCTTCTACTCTTGTCATTTTTCGGATCCACGAGTTCCTCTTCTTATCTCTCCTGGTTACACCAAGCATGCACCTCTCCATGCTGGTTTAAGTGTCTGCAGCCTTTGTATGTCTCTTTTAGTTAAGGTCCACGTCTGTGCACCATACGTAAGCATTGGAAAGATGCATTGATCAAACACTGTTTTTTAAAGACATAATGGCATATTGCTCTTGAAAATTATGCTGTTTCTTCCAAAAGCTCTCCAGGCAAGTTTTATACGCCGATTAATTTCTTCATCAATGTGACCCTCACTTGATATCTGCTGTCCAAGATAAACGTACGTATCTGTTATCTCCAGCTTTTCTCCATCAATCGATCAATCTTCATTTCTTGTAAAAGCATTGTACATCACTTTTGTCTTCTGAAAGTTCATTTTTAATCCCACTTCTTTACTCTTGTCAGCAAGTTTCTGGATCATACTCTGCAGCTCTGATGGGGTAGTTGCAAAAATGACTACGTCATCAGCAAAAAGAAGGTGGGTTAGATAATCTCCATTAATCTTTATCCCTTTGTTTTCCCAGTTCAATGATTGAAAGACATTTTCCAATGTGGCTTTAGAGCTTGGGAGATAAGATGTCACCTTGTCTCACTCCCTTTCCAATTTTTATGTGTGTTGTAATTTCAAACAACCGAATCTTTGCACTTGCATTTTTATATATGTTATTAATAATATTAATGAATGCATCTTCAATACAGCAGGATTTCAAAGCCACTGTAACTGCTGATGGTTTCACGGAATCAAATGCCTTTTCATAATCAATAAGAGCCAAACATAATGGGAGTTCGTATTCCCTCGTTGTTTCAGTTAGTTCCGTCAGTACATGAATATGATCTACAGTGCTGTAGCCACTGCTGAATCCAGCTTGATCTCTTGATTGAGCCATGTCCAATGTTACCTTTAAGCGACGTGACCGTAGCTTAGCGAAGGTTTTATAAACTACTGATAGGAGGCTGATGCGTCTGTAGTTCGTGAGAACCCCAATGTCCGCCTTTTGTGTAAAGATATCACCAGTATCAGGAGCATCAATCATCCATCCACTGCTGGACGAACATTTCCCGTAGTTTCTTATACAACTTTCTACCTTGAAGATTTCTCTTCCCTGTCTCTACAAATGCTTTCGAATTTCATACACCCATCCTCTACGTAGTCTTCTTATGGCTAGTATTCCCCGATATTCAGTATAGTATTTCAGTTGTCCAACTGTGATAAGTTCTGGCAATACGTTCAGCCCATTTCCTTCTTAGGGTTTTCTTCTTTATGATGATGCCATCAAGACCCGTCATTTTCCTGATCCATGATTTACTTTTCTTATCTTTCTTAGTCACAGTAAACAAGCATCTTTCGGTGCTATTTTTAGTTCTCCACACACATATAAACAAGAATAAATGAAATCATGACCATGGCAAGGATACCGAACAGTCAATGGGCTAGACAAATCCCTAAAAGAACTGACCAGCGTTAGACAGCAGAAGTACTAAAATGGATTCCAAGGGACAGGAAAAGACCCAGAAGAAGACCACGTGGGAGATGAATGTGCAAAATTCGAAAGCATGCAAAAATGTTATGAAACAGGATTGCTCAAGACAAACAATTGTGGAAAAAACCTAGGAAAACCTTCATCCAGCAGTGAATTGTGAATACTTGATGATGATATTAAATGGTGCTTTAGTTATGTCAGATTTTCAAGGAAGAACCGCTGAAGTTAAAATTAAGAATCCTGAAGTAAAAATTTATAGCAAATTCGATTAAATAAGTGCCAGATTTGAAAAGGAATTTACTTTTTTTACTGAAGCGCACATTTAGAAATTTAAAAACTCTTAGGGCCACACAATTACTCTCGTGTTCCAAAGTGTACTCTACAGATAAAACACAGACTAACGAATATTTTCATTCTGAATATTTTATTTAACTGAACTTACACTGTCTTAAAAACGTTACTAATACAGAGAGTTAGATAATGATTCCTATTTGGTAATAAAAAATGAAATATTAGGCGTACAAGTTAGTTCGCGGCCTTTTTTCTACAAAGTAAATGTTTATTTTGTAATGATTAACTTACATTTTAACACGCGAAATAATTTCCACCGGCATCTATACACTTCTGCCAACCATTGGGCAGCTAGCGAACCCCATCTCGGTAAAAGGACGGCGGTTTGGAGTAGATGAAATCGACAATGCTTTGTTTGAACGATATCATCGGGTATTTTGAAGTGTGAATCCACCAAGTTTTGTTGGAGGGACCGGAACAAATGGTAATACGATGGGGTTAAGTCTGGAGAATACACCCGGTACGGGAGAACTTCTCAGCCAAACGCATTTAGGGTGTCCTTGGTGGTTTTCGCCATGTGAGGTCTTGCGTTGTCTTGCAGCAGTGTCACTTGCCGAGTCCCATGTCCAGTAAACGGTAGCTTCTGCTCCATTCCATCCCTCACACGATGAAGTTGTCGTTGATGAAGTTCAGCACTGACGGTTTCACCTGGTTTAAGTAACCCATAAGAGAATACACCCTTCATGTCCCACCAAATGCACAATAAGATTTTTTTTTGCCATGAATATTAGGTTTCGCAAATGATGTCGATGCTTCACTAGGGTTGATTCACGATTTTCGCCTTTTGGGATTGTCGTACAATACCGACTTTTCATATCCAGTCACTATTCTGTACAAAAAGTCCTTCCGGTTGAACCTGGACAGCAGGGAAACAGCTGTGTCGTAGCGTCGCTCTTTGTTGTCAGGAGAGAGCACGTGAAAACCCACTTGTGAATTTTCTTCAGCTTTTGTAGGTGAATAGATATTACTTGTTGGGTTACCCCAAGTGCTTGCGCAAGCTTTGACTGCGTCTGACACGGATGTTTGGCTAACAGCTCTTCCAAATCGTCGTCGTCCACTTTTTTGGTTTGCTCGGGACGTGCATCATCCGCGAGATTGAAAATTCCTTTCCGAAACTTCTGGAACCACTTTTTGTACGTGCTGTAGAACACAGCAGCTTCCCCTAAGGCTGAACAAATTATTTCCTTAGCCTCGCTAGCATTTTGTTTGAGCTGGAACGCGAAAAGCATGTAATGCCTCACATGCTGCTTACAGGACGTCATTGTGCTTACTCCACTTTTCACCTGCTTTGTGAGCTTCTGTCAGCTGTAGATGGTACGATGCATCCTGGTACCAACACTTCCCCAGGTAAACGATGCACACGTACCCGCCTGTTCACATGGTGCAACATGGAAGGCAGCATGTGCACTTGGAACGGCCTGCGGTTACACAGATTCATTTTCAAGAGGGTTCGATGTACAGTGCGTTGTGTGATACATTACTCCCGTCACAAGCATTCAAATTACCGGTGAGATTCACCACAGTTGCCCTTGCTTTGGCTCGTGCCATACGGAATAGCTTTCGCTGACCTCTAGCATCGATGAGCCCTGGTCAGCTCACATTTTTCCGGCGGTTCGTGATTTTAACCTCCTCGGACCATTTTTTGAAGGTACTAACCACGGCTGACCGTGAGCACACCACAAACCTTGCCGTCTCGGAAGTGCTCTGACCCAGTCGTCTGGCCATTTCAATTTGGCCTTTCTCAAACTCTCTTAAGTCTGCTGCCTTTCCCATTTGAAGGGCAAGAATAAACCTCAGCAAATGAATTACTAGATTACACCATTGTACAATACAAATTTTGAAGTCGTGAATCCGTTTATCGGTGTAAATATGACATGAATTGCAAGTCAGATAATATCCAAAAACTTGAAAATTTCGTCGTCCTGGAGCGGGAAGTTTTTAGGAAGTTTTTTTTTTTTATCAAGTTTTCGGATATTATCTGCCTTACCACTCATGCCATATTTACACATATAAACATATAAATGGATTCACAACTTCAAAATTTGTATTGTACAATGGTGTAATCCCGTAATTCATTCAATTTTGCTCCTCACGGAAAAGAATTCTAATCCCCCAGATTTGGTATATGTATGAATGCCGGTTGCTTCGACTAGCGAATCTTGTAATGCCTGGTTATATTTAAATTAATCGTAAACTTGAAACTTGGTCGCTCTGGGTGGTGTAGTTTTTAGCATACTCAAGCGCCAGCCGGGTGACGTGGGCTCATTTTCCGCTACAGGACGACGAAATTTTCAAGTTTTCGGATATTATCTGATTTAGCATTCATGTCATATTTACACTAATAAATGGATTTGCAACTTCAAAATTTGTGTTAAGAATAAACCTGATTAACAAAACTCAGTATCAGGTAAATAATAACACAAGGAACTTTAGACCAACTATACATAAGATAGTATAATTATACTAGTGATACGAATTTATTAGCTTAAATGAAAAACGAAGTTTCCAAGCCTTCGCACATCGGCCAGGTGGCTCTTTCAAGGAAGGTAGACAGCGAACTGTTTATAAATGTCTACCTTCCTTGAAAAAGCTACTGGTTGATGTGCGAAAGCTTGGAAACTTCGATTTTTATTTACGCCAATAAATTCGGATCACTAATACAGTTATACTATCTTCAATATCAGGTGTCATTTATACCGTTTCATGACTTTCATACGCGCCGTTTTTTACCTGCAGCTGCTTCGATTTACATAATGACGCGATGATCATAACGTTTTGGCTTTTCGGTGTAGTACCTCTCGAAATTTTGACGTAATTCCTCTTCTTCACCCGGAGTCTTGAGGACACATCCAGGTTAATAGACTATTTAGGAACGACTGCATGAGATGGCATCATTTTACATAAACATTTATAAAGAGTGCAAGAGATTTTTGAGCTTTCTTTGGTATTTTCTCGGCAACGATACAGAACTGGATAAAAATCGCATGGGACTTTTGCTATCAAGTTGCTGATTGCTCATGAAAACCTGAACGAATGTTAATAATTCTGTCGGCACCAAAATAAAACTTGCTGCCATTTTACTAATGTAAAAAAAAGCGACTGAAATGTAAGTAATGAGCTCCTTTCGAAGTAACGGAGTTTCCTTTTCTTCTTCTTCTTCTCGTTTTTCAATTTCAGAGAAGTATCACTTTCCGTTGAATTATTCCCTCTGCTTGTTATGTAAATGAAAGTCCTATTTGCAATCACTATTCATACCTTTAGGTTGTTCCTTTCAAACATAGAATTTTTACACGTTCTGTTTTTCTCCGCTTAAGAAGAAAAGTTAAAAGAAAAAAGTCTGCGTCCACCCGAATACGACAATAAAGATACGGTCGACTTACCTGGTTCTCTATTGTGATGAATCACCGCTCTCAGCATCGGGGAAAAAAAGAAACATTGACCATTTGTCAACATGAAAATTTCTCATTGTTGTGAAGATGGATATTTTTTTCTTTCTCCTCTCTTACCCGGAAACATAAGTTAAAACAAACAGGTTTGGGGACGGAAACTGACAACTATACCATAAAATCCAATATCGTTATATGGCTAATGCGCATGACAGATTAGGCAGCGACGTATTTTGAATTGCTAAGAGCCGTAAGTGCTCACTGATGTGCTAAAGACCAGAGACTGTTTTTTCTGCTTTCCTGCTAAGTGGTGGATAATTATGAAAAATCAGTTATCATTTGTGGACTTTATTTTGGTATGCTTTTCAACTCAAGATTCCAAATCCGTTTCGCTTCACGTATTACAGAACTCTGCAGGGTTTTCTTTTTTGTGTGTGTGTGTGTGACACCGATGAAGATCGTAAACATGTTAAACATTTACCTCCTGATATATATTTTTGGAATGTGAATAATCACCGAACTATTCGCGTGATAGTTCATTTGAATTATCTTGACGTTAGGTGAAACTCCTAAATGTCAATGACAGACAGAGAAAGAAAATTTCATAATATTAAAAATTCTTATGTACAAGGAATGAACACTTTTGTTAGGTACTCCTTAGTATTACGTTTATGGGACGGAATACTCCAAAATCGAATAATTATTTACATAACTATTTCATTAATAAGTACAAAACGTTGCAGCACACAAAAGCGCATAAATCAGTTAAATTTATTGCCACTAACATCATATTTCAAGAACACAGAAATTTAAGAATACTCTTGGGTAAGTGCGAAAGTTCTCCTGGTCTAGGGTTGCCTGTCAACGGAACTTTGTATTTGGAAGCACTTTATATTAGGCAGCACTTTGCATTAACTCTGTATTAGCTTTGTAATAGATAGAAATTTGTATCAGATTTGTATTGGGCAGCACTTTATACTGTATTAGCTTTGTATTAGGCAGAACTCTGTATTAGCTTTGTAATAGATAGCACTTTGTATTAGATTTATATTATGCAGCACTGTGTATTAGCTTTGCATTATGCAGCACTTTGTATTAGCTTTGTATTGGGCAGCAATTTATATCAGCTTTTATTAGGTAGCACTTTGTATCAGATTTGTATTAAGTAGCGCATTGTCTTATTTTGTATTTTCAGCATTTTACATGAGCTTTGTATTATGCATCACTTTGTATTAGCTTTGTATTATACAACACTTTTTATTAGCTATATACTATGCATCGCTTTGTATTAGCTTTGTATCATTCAGCACTTTGTATTAGCGCTGTATTAGGTTGCCCTTTATATTAATTTTTGTATTAGGTAGCACTTTACATGTGCTTTGTATTACGCAGCACTATGTATTACCTTTGTAGTTGGAAACCCTTTTTTTAGGGAGCAATAATAACTCTATGTAGCAGCGGTTGTAAGGAGTACAATTTGTTTCTTTTCCTAGCAAAAATGTTAGGGGCGGTAGGAAAAATCGACCAGCGACGTTGTTCATCATCTTTGAAACAACGCCATTTGCGATGACATCTTTCATCCGAAATATATCATTTAGTAAAGGGAACTTTTGCTTCTATGTCCTCGAGAGCCCAAAGCTGAATTAGAAGTGTGCTCTAAAAATACCTGGACTACAGCTGCTGTTATTATGCTAAGTGTGCGATACTGGAATTCTGTCGTAAAATTTAAATTTAGTTCTACCGGGATTACTGGGATAAACCTATTTTTCCCCGTTACTGTCAAATTTGTAGTTGCACACCAAACCGTTATCAGGACTGACCAAACACAGCAGGTGTTGCCGCTCGTGCGGTAATACTCAGTCTTTCTGTTAATTAATTGTGACTCTTCTTCCTTTGAATTCCTCAAAATTATCAAAGAAACTTCGTAAAGAATAACTAAAAAGTACACTTGTAGAAAATAGTTACCCTTCTACTATGACACAGAATACGTTTAACAAAAAATTAAGTTAAATCGCAAATAATAAAACAGTAATGTTAAGTTAACCAGGAAGGTTCCTTACCATAAAGGGCTATTCGAAAAAATTCAAAAAAAATTGCAAAAAAATTCCATGTTCGGATTGCTCCGGGCTTAAATACAGTGTGACTCGTATATAACGAAATTGAAGGGAGAATCAAAACTTTCGATATATGCGAGCTTCGCTATAACCGTTCAAAAAAAAAAAAAAAAAAGGGAAGTTACAAATTTTGAAGTTGTGAATATGACATGAATAGTAAGTCAGATAATATTCGAAAAGTTGAAAATTTCATCGTAGCGCTCGAGTATGCTACTCGGGCGCTAGCATTTCTTGCGGGTCAAACGGGTCTGATATTCGTTTGACCCGCAAGAAATAGTCGACTCATTGACCCGGTGACCTGTCGAACAGCGGTTGAAGATGACCTTCTCTCTGGACGCCCGTCAATTTTAGGAACAGATAATTCCGTCGCCCGTGCGGATGAAGTAGTCAAAAGTGACAGGTGATTGACTATTAGCACGGTTGTTTAACAGACCTGACATCTCAGACAATTTTTAAAATAATATGATTTTTGGATGTAAGATGAAATTTTTTGTGAGAATATGATCTTTGGATGACAATTCCTTCAAACGAATATGACTTTCAGGTGCAAAAATTATTAATTTGTTTTTTATGTATTAGAACTCTTTTGCTGTACAATATCACAACACAAATTATCCATAAGTGTGAACATTTTACGAATAATGCATTTACCGAACGATAAACTTGACGGTATATTTAAAAAGTAGTAACGTAATGTAACGCACTTACCCAAGGGACGTGACAAGTCAGTCGTTAAAAAAATTGCGAGGATGGCAAACATAAAGTTAAAAAAATAAACATTTTTTATTCTGTACACAATATACTGCCTTTCTAATCTTTCAATTTTTACTGACCTTCCACTTATGTAAAATTTGGTTGCTTCTCTTTGTTTTTTCATTCTGAACGTTACGTCTGAATTTCCATGAGCTTTTTTTACTGGGCTGCGACTGGCAGTCATTCAACTCATGATAATAAGAATAAATACAGGGACCACAACTAGACTGTCTGTACTGATTAGGGATTTCGCTGCCGCTGGTGTTTACCCCGTCTTTGAATGGGTGCTATTTCAAATGATATGTATTCAGTGAATCAGTCTTCAATTTTACTCAAGTAATAAATCAGTGTCTCCGCAGAGCTTACTGTAAGTCATCTTCTTGTTTGTATGTTCTACCGGCGTACTTTTGAACCTGAATCATCATAGCTGATAAAATTCACTCTCCACTTTCAACCGCAAGCAGAGCCCCTTTAATTATGGCCCACAGTTCTTTAGGAACCAAATTGATTGTCTAAGAGTTATTTTGTCTGGTGCTTTATTTTTCGATTATTACAGTCTGGAACCTGCAAACTGTTGCTATCATATTGCTATCAGTAGTGCAGCGTTGTTACAGAAGTAGGAGAAAACTAGAGATAAAATTCCAGTAGAAGCCTGCAACGGAAACTATTTATATTTTTGAAGACTGTCACATCTCTCTGCTGCTTGTATAACTTCACAGTCTTGGGATAAATTGACAAAAACTAACGTAGTCTCAAGACCTTCCGCTGGAGCCCTAGTATATACATCGGAAGTTTTACTACTGTGTTTTACCAAAAAAAGGCATTCCACCGAGCATCGTTCGATCTGTCATATCACTGCATGAAAAGCTAGCACGTGTTGTGGGGGCTGTCACTGAGACAGCTATTAAAGTTAAATAAAAGTTCTGTACGTTAATGGAAGGGCGGTGGGTGGGTGGGTGGGGGGGGTTGTTCGAGAGGTCTTCGAGTCGCTTTAGGTGTGAGGCTCTGACTTCTAGTAATGGTTAGTCTCAGATCCATTCCTAAAGTCATAGGAATGGAGCTGATTAATGTTATGTTTGCTTTCTTTTTTCCTTGGGAAACTTCAGAGCTCCTAGAAAAAATGACTCAAAATTAAAGGTGGTTTATACTTTATAGCCTTAACTGATCATTAATTGGTTTTCCTTCCTCTGAAAATAAAAACAAAACAAAGAAAAACGTAAAGGGACTAGCTTCATTCAGAATTTGAGTATTTTGAATGAAGTGTCACTTCATGTACACTCACGGACAAAGAAATTTGCGCACCTGGAAGAAAACATGCTACAACCGCGAAGCTCTGCAAATAGCTAGAGTGCGTGCT
This sequence comes from Macrothele yani, assembly GCA_039090855.1. Taxonomy (NCBI): domain Eukaryota; kingdom Metazoa; phylum Arthropoda; class Arachnida; order Araneae; family Macrothelidae; genus Macrothele; species Macrothele yani. The sequence goes on from CM077009.1 coordinate 8,633,735, forward strand.
CGTATGCAAATGATCCACGTTTAGTGAGATTGCGCATGACTGCACACCCTGTAGTGGCGCTGCAAGCACGAACCGGCAGCCTTACTAACCGGCGTGTAGTCAATGTCCCACGAAAGCCAAAAGCACCGGCTGACTCAAGCAAGAGTACAGAATGACAAGAATGCCGGGAGGACGCCAAAGATTTTACGGACTTTGAGAGAAGCCTGATCGTTGGGCTGAAAACCACAGGGCGGTAGGGACGCCGTATAGCCCGCCACGTGGATCGTTCTGACCATACCGTCCGGCTGTGTTGGAAGCAGTCGACACGTGAAGGCACTGCCACACGGCGGAGCGGCACCGGACGGACAAGGAGGACCATCCGTACAGAGGATTGACGTATCATACGGCAGGCACGAACGGATCCCATTGCGACCCGGTCCACTATACAGGCAGATGTAGCGGCTCCTGTGTGCCAACGAACCATTTCCCGACGCCTCGCGGAACCGAATCTGCTGTCCCAGCGCCCCTTGCGTGTGATGCCATTAACACCGGAACATCGCTGGCTCCGTTTGCAGTGGTGGAAGGCCAGGGCGACGTGGAACACCCCAGACTGGCGACGTGTGGTGTTTAGCAATGAGTGCCGCGTCGTTTTGTGGAAGTCCCTGGGTCAACGGCACAATTCCAACTTCGCTGTCGAGCGCCACACCTCCCTCACTGCAGGCATTATGGTCTAGGGAGCCATAGCCTACGATAGCTGATCAGCTCTAGTAGTGGTACGTGGATCATTGACAGGCCAGCAGTATGTGGATTAGATCCTACAGCCCCACGTGCTTCCATTCTTGGCCGGGATTCCAGGTGCGCATTACCAGCTGGATAATGCCCGCCCGCACACGGCTTGGATTGCCCAGGACTACCTACGTCATGTCCAGACACTTCCATGGCCTGCCCGCTCCCCGGAAATGTCCCCTATCCAGCATGGGTGGGTCCAGTTGAAAAGCCAGCTGCCGCCGTACCGCAATATCTGGGATTTGGAGCACACCGCCCAACACGTGTGGGCCAGTTTGCCGCCGGACAACATCAGGCGTCTGTTCACCTCCATGCCGGACCGTATTGCATCATGTATCGCCGCACGAGGCTGTGCGACGCTCTATTGAAGATGACCGGACTGCGTGCCACGGTTCCCTCTGTAATTGTCCGGCAGCTCTGTTTTTGCCACCATGTGTATCATTCATCTGTATCATTACGTCAATTAAATTTCAGTTCAATCCGATGCTTCCTTCTTGGTGCGCATATTTCATTGTCCGTGAGGGTATTTACGAAAACAGCCTACAATCCTCTTAGAGTGCATTTGATTGTTTCGTAAGTCCTAAGTGCTCCCGGTTTGGGTTTTTGTGAGCGTGTGTTTTTATCATTAAGCCAACATACAACTTGATAATGTTCACTAATGTCTCTACAGAAGTTTTTCAAGAACAAAAGAAGTTGAGTGAATAAAAAAATACGATAATGAACCATCTGTACATACCAGAGTGAGTCAAAATTTCATCCCGTTTGCAGCTAAAAAGTTTAATGGTGCCTGAAACCCATACATGCTGACCTCGTTCTTCAAAGTACAAGCCGTTGCTTTCTACAATCCTTTGCCAACGTTCCACTAGAGACAAGATCCCATGGGTATCGGAAGCAAAGTACCGTCCTTGTAGCAAATGGCTTATGGAGCGAAATAGGTGGGTATCGGATGGGGTAAGTTCCGGACTGTATGGAGGATGTGGGTAGGATCTCAATGCTTTTCAATTCCTTGGAGGTGTGACTTGGGGCATTTTCCACTTGTAGCAGCGCTCGCTTTCTATTGTTCAGTGCTAAATAGTGTTGGTGCAAAGCAATATGGACCCTGTGACGTGCTTTCCTCGCAGGACGCACATGAGATAAAGGCAGATAGCAGTAACAGCACATGTCCGCGTAGCTCAGTTGGGAGAACGACTTGCTCCGGAGTGAGGGGACACGAATTCGATATCTGGCATGGACAAACTTGTACGTTATAACCCGTTGCAGTTGTTCGGCATAGAGTTTCTCGTTTATGGCCTGACTATCTGGCACGAGTTCTCAGTGCACAAGACCCTCACGATTCTACAATGCATAGCATGACTTTCCTTTCGTACCACCCTCTTGGCATCATGATTGTGCTTCCGTGCATGGCCTTGGCCACTGGTTCCCAGTAGTAGAACATAATATAGGAATATCCATTTTTTACGTTTTCCAACCGTAGGTTGAAGAAGCGTATATGCTCCAGCTTTGTCCGTCCGTCAGCACGATAACTCGCGTAAAAATAGTTCGATTTAGATGAAATTTTAGTATGTGGTAGGGTACCACCTGGGAACGAACCCTATTGAAAATGGACGAAATGGGGTCAAAGGTCATGGCATAGGAGCGAGATCATTCCATTGCCTTTATGCGTCATAAGTTGCGTAAATATCGCTCGATGACGATGAAATTTTAGCATATTGTAGGGGACCACCTAGGAATGAACCCTACTGAAAATGGGTGAAGTGGGGACAAAGGTCAGGACATAGGAGCGGGATGCATTCCATTGCCTTTATGCGTCATAACGTGCGTAAAAATGGTTCGATTTCGATGAAATTTTAGTATGTGGTAGGGAACCCCCTGGGGACGATCTTATGACGTTACAAACTCGCGCTTGAGATGTTGGCGCGTGGTCACGCCATCTGTCTCATTATGTCACGCGTTGTGTGTGGATCATATTAAAGTTTTATGACGTCACAGTCTTGCGAGCAGATGGTCGCGATTCCCATCTGCCTCATTACGTCACGCTTTGTGTGCGTATGTTTGTCCGCACGATAACTCGCGTAATGAACTTATAGCGTCGATGAACTTATAGTATGTGGAAGGAGATCACCTGGGAAGGAACTCTATTGAACGTGAACGAAATGGGGTCAAAGGTTAAGACATAGGAGCGGAATCCATTCCACTGCTCTTATGCGTCATAATGAACGTATAAAAGGTTCGATCTCGATTAAATTTTAGTAGGGGACCACCTGGGAACAAACCCTATTGAAAATGGGCGAAAGGGGGTCAAAGGTCAGGACACAAGAGCGGAATCTATTTCATAGCCGTTATGTATCATAACTTACGTAAAAATGCTTCCATTCCGACAAAACTTTATCATGTTATTTCGGAGGTATACTAAACCGGTTCTGTAGAATATCATCGAAATGGGATCAAAGGTCAGGGCACAAGACCGAGATTTATTCCACAGCCATTATCTTCATAACTTGACTGTTGAGTAAAGATTTCTGGTATGTTGGAAAGCGTATTATAATCAATACATTGCATGATTTTACTAACTTGTTCATCATCTTTAGACAGCAGTCTGCGGCAGAAAACGAGACGCTTTGTTTCGCCTGCTGAGCTGCCAATTCATGGGGAACCATTGGATGGGACCTGGAGGAGAAACCAAGCCAGTGTAGGTGACAAACCATGGTGGATTGGGAAGATCAAATCTCAGTTGACAATTGTATGTGCTTTGGTATTGGGGTTCGCTATCACAGCTTCCACCATGGTGTTAGTGTTTGTGGTCGTTGGACGTTCTGACCTCAGTTCGTCTTCAAGACTGGTGTCCCCGGCACTGAAACGCCGGAACCATTTTCGTACAGTGCTGCTGTCCACTATCATACAACTTTGGAAGACGTAAATCCGTTTGTTGGTGTAAATATAACATAGATGTTAAGTCAGATAATATGCGAAAACTTGAAAATTTCGTCGTCCTGGAGCGAGAATTGAATCCATGTCTGCTGGATAGTGCCCGAGTGTACGATCATTGATATATCATCATTGCTGTCCACGGTTTCCTCGCCTTCAACTGCGCAAGTTTCTCTCGCTGCTGCCGCCACGTTTGTCCCTTTTCCCTAATAATGGCGTAGGAACACCCGAACAGCACGTTTATTGACCTTCATCCTCTTCTCACCTGATTGCACAATGTGGCTTCGTGTCAAATGAAGGGCATCGATCTCATGTGTTCCATGTGATCGCGGTATCCAGTCGTCTCTGGTGCGCGTGATGCACAAAATAGCTCAAAAACGGGATGAACTTCTGATTTACCCTGGTAGTAACAAAAATCCATGTTGAAGTTATGATCCGAATAATAAGCCTCCCGGTGGCCGAGTGGTCAGAAACGCGGGCTTCTGGCCAAACGCCCCACTCCGTGGATAAGGCATAGGCTTACGTCAACGGCTCCGATCACTCCACGGCACTAGCGGTTCTAATTCAGAGTAGGTCGACTATCAATAAATCTAGATTTCTTTCCTTTGTATGGAAGACAGTCAAACTTCCCGAAATTAAGGAAGAATCTGAATTGTGAAAGAAAAGAAAAGTGCGAGCTTCCTCTTGAACTGTGAACCAGACAGTAATAAAGACGCGACTCACAGCGGTCGAAACGAATGTGACAAACAGCGGTTGTAGACCTATTTTCACCTGTCAACCGACGTTGCCAATTTGATCCGATGAACAGCGAAGACATTTTATAAAACAATATTCATAATAAATTAACATCCTTTTTTTTTCGTGTCAGTAGAGGCAAATTCGTATTTTATAATACTTCATTAAAACCTAAAATTTTGCTCCCTAAAAATATTAGGAATATCATTATTTTTAATTTTTTGTATGATTTCGTCCTAGTTATAACTCTCGAATTATTCCAGCGACCAGATCGCTCTCCTTGAGTCCGTGTCAAAAAGTTAGAATGACGCTGCGCATAAGGTATTTTACCGTAGGAGACTTCATATTAGTTCCGAGGGGTGCAAAACACATTTGCAATCTTTTATATGGTTCTAATAATTTCGTTCTTCAACTTCAGTCATCAATGTTTTCTATAGTTCATTCGCTCCTATTGAAGATTCAAAAACAAATTTCCCATCACGAATGACTTCTGGGTATTTATTTTATATTTTTAATTCATTTTTTGGATTACCTATACATTTTTAAGTTCATTGACTTCTACATAAATTCCTTGATGGTTGACATTAAGTATCTAAAAAAATTGTCTTTTTTTATTGGGGGTTGAACGACCACTGTGAGCGACTCAGTGGGCTATAAGCAGCGGCCTGTCCCAAATTTAGGGCCACTGGTTCCAGGGAAGGGAGAGAGCCAGTCAAAGTTCTTAGATACCTCTTAGGTTGGATCCATTAGCGATCTACGCTCTCATTGACCTTTTCATTTGACGTCATTGAGGAGACACAGAGCGGATACGTAACTCAAGGCAAAGAGGAGAACTTTATGTGAGCAAAAGCTAAACTTTTTCTGCATTTAAAATTTTTCATTTCGTCACGCAATTATTAAGGAAAAGAAAAATGCCCAGTTCAGAATTAATTCTTAAACTAATATAACAGAGTTACGTTCCCCGTTTATCACATGAAACAACACGGTGGGGATCTGAGATTTTTACCAAAAACAAAATAAGGAATTTATATAGACAAAAAAATTCCACGATCTTTTCTAATTTGCGCAGTTTTAATAACTAGCGTCAGAACTATTCTCATAGATAGCTCATGGGACATAAAATTTAGATACAAAATAAATGTTCGTATTGAATTATACCAGAAATTAATCTGTTTCTTTTTGCTACCGAAATGTATTAGACTTTCTTTTAAATACGGCATTGTTTCTTTTTTAATCTCCATTTTACATTTCGACCTCGAAATGGCGAGCATTTTTAACAATTCGGATAGAAATTATGCTTGAAATTCACTTAAAAAATCGCTAAAATTTCGGTGATGCAACGTGTATATTTTCCTTTACTGCAGTAACTGAAAGTTTTTGTTTAGAATACTACACAGTTTTACTTCGAAACAAATTCATTTCCGAAGATTCACAGTTTTTTTAAATCACCTTCATAATCATCTTTAGTAAAAAGTTTAGAGCAAATTCTGGTATGTTATACTCACTTCACCCAGGAAGGTTATGCAAGTCATTCCGCTACGAATGGGAGGCAGCTGATAAATGGAACTGTTTCCACATTGCATAGTGTACAGAGCAATGGGAAAAAGACAACTTGCTCTTGTCTTCATTTCCGTTCTGAACTTGCCATGTATAAAGACATCTTCCTAAGAAACTCCACCATCTTAAGTCATCGCAATGTTATTCTACCTAAATCTACTTGAAACAAATATTCAACACGAAGTTAACTTGTTCTTGCTCCCTTGATCTGCTCTTTTAAGTAATAAATTTGGTTTATCCAAATTAAAAACAGCTTATAGCGTAGTAAAATCCATTTATTTACTAGATGTTTCACTCATTCCGTCCAAAAATTATACAGATTCGCTAAGCTTTCGCTTTCTCCTGGGTGGCTTCTGCAAGGGAGTTGATAGACATAAAATGCAGAGAATTAGAACACGGAAGAAACAAAGATTAGTTTTTGAAAAATAACCTGGATCACATCACGAGCGGTGTTACGTGCATTTCTATCATGCAATTATACAGTGCATGAGCTGCGATGTGTTTCCATTCTTTAATAATGTATGCCAAATCATTGGTAGTTGCATAGAGACCATAGCATTGCATGTCAGTTTGCTGGAGAGGATTTCGACTGTTTCTTTAATGGCAGACTCTTTAAAATTCGTGTAAGGGGGCAATTCTTATATTATTCCACATAAGAGCGGTCGAGCAATGCATGGCTTGTCCGACAAGCGCTGTATTACTAATGATGCGGGGTGTATTCCAGCTTCTTCTTTCTCAAGCTGTCTCTTTTTACATCTTGATACACTGCCGGACAATTGCTAAGGACGGATGACAATAGCAACGATAGCAACCATAAAATGGAAGGCAGGAAAATGGGGAAATTAGCATAAGTGCGGGATACAGTAAGACTTGTTGTGCGTATGCAAATTTTGGATTGTCAAACTTGTTCGTGACGTCATAGCGCTGATAAGAGATATAAAGGTTTTGACGCGTATTGACCGTTGTTGTTCAAACGCAAAGTTGAAAGGGAAAGAATCAATTGACGAACTGGCAATTTTCAGTATGTCTTCCCGACGTCACCTAGATTATTTTACGCGTGGCCGTATTATTGGCAAGATTGAAGAAGGGCGAAAAATAACAGATGTTGCCAGGGAATTCGACGCCAGGCACAGTGTTGTTTCAAGGCTTTGGAAATAATTTCAAACAAACCGAGAGTGTAGCAAAAGACACGGGGGAGGTCGTGTTTGCAGTACGACACCTGCAGAAGATCGGTACATAGTGCTATCAACAAAAAGACACCGGCGCAGCACAGCTAGTGAGGTAGCAAATCAGTTTATGGCTGCTAATGGCAAGCGGATCTCCCGAAAAACTGTCGCCAGACGTTTACATGAAGGAGGACTATACGCCCGCCGTCCTGTTGTGTGCATCCCATTGTCCAGACGTCACCGTACCGCCCGTTTGCTATGGTGCCATCAACATCGCAATTCGACTGATAACGACTGGTCTGCTGTCCTCTTCTCAGATGAGAATAGATACAGTCTATCGTCTGATTGTCGACGACAACTGATCTGGCGTGATAGTGGTACTGCATATTGTCCAGCAAACATACAGCAAAGGAACCGATATCCGACATGTAGTGTCATATTACGGGCTGGCATCATGATCAATGGCCGTACGTCGCTCTATGTGCTTCCAACTGGGACTATGACTGGCCAACCATACATTAATGATGTTATGCTACCTCATGTTCGCCTGCTCCGTGGTGCTGTCGGTGATAGATTCATTTTCATGGACGACAACGCAACATGTCATCAAACAGTCGCTGTCCATGAGTGTCTTGAGAGCGAGGATATTCAACGCCTCGTATGGCCAGCACGTTCTCCAGATCTGAATCCCATTGAAAATGTGTGGGATGCTTTGGGGAGGAGTCTTGCTGGTCGCCAATGCCCTCCAATAAACAAGGACACCCTCATCCGTTCACTGACAGAGGAATGGGATAAATTACCTCAACAGCTGCTTGATAATGTTGTGCAAAGCATGACACGACGTGTGGAATCTTGCATCGCCCTCCATAGTGGCCATAGCTCGTATTGACATCTTACGCCGGAACGATTGCGGACGGTAATTGCATTTTTTTCACGTTTACGTATTCTGCACAAAATGGCCTGTTTGTCCCTTGAACACGTTCCAAAGCCTTCTGGATTTCAGAGCACAATAAATTTTCTTTCATGTATTGTCCTGGCATTCTGACATTACTTTATTTCACTTGGCATCCAACCACACTTAGTTTTTTATGCGCTATATAGCCGTTTATGATCCGTCCTTAGCAATTGTCCAGCAGTGTATTATATGTGATAAAGGGGTCGGGGATTTCATTTCAAGCGAGATGCATATATTTATGTAATCGATTCTTCAACCAATATGTAAAGCTGGGACATATGTGATCGTGATGAATCCTGCGTGTTTCGTTGTCGTGCTTTTTGATTTTGTTATCGCAGACATTATACCGTATGACGAAGTCAATTTCTCCGTCATTTTTGTCCACGCCGGGGCTCGAACCCGGGTCCCCTCATTCCGGAATAAGTCATTCTACCAATTGAGCTACGCGGACATTCGTTCTGACTGCTATCTGCCTTTATGTCGTGTGGGTCCTGCTGGCAGGTACGTCACAACTGCTTCTCCCATTTCTTTGTATTCTGTCTATGCCAAGTGTCTTATGTCCAGCTTTTATACTTTTACTATACATTCTCTCAGTTCCCTTATTATTAAGGTAGTCGGGTTTGCATATGTTATATGCTGCACAGAAACATGCTCTAAATGCAGAGACTTTGTACGCTTTTGGGCAGTGTGAATCAGGAGGGGCAAAGTTCGGTACTGCGGTTGATTTAAAATAAACATCAAAATCGAGGCTGGATGTTTCATTTCTTTTCCGTAGACCAATTGTTCGCATGCTCCAAGACGTTAAGATTATTAAAATTATTTAACAGTAAATGATAATGTAATAATGACGACACTGTATATCAGCCATTTTAGCCCTTAAGACCTCATTGTGACGTCACACGTGAAAGCTCCATAGGGTTACGGCAAAATCAAAATTCTGCTGTTATTACAAGATTAAACAATTAACTAACTGAACATTTTTTACATTCGACATTAGAAACCTTGGTGAAGCAGATTACGTTGAACGGAGAAATGCATGAGTTAGCTTTTTTCTTTAATACATTTTTTGAATTCATTTTGTTTGCCCAAAAAGAAAGAAAGGAGAAAATACAAGACGAGTAAGATAGTGAGATAACACGACATGAATAGTAAATACAGTCAGACCTATTTAATCCACCGCCCTCACATTTCGCCTGCTGTAGTCCTGGAACAGATGCACCCGAATACCTGCTCACTGAAAATTCCCTCGATGAATGGCCATCTCATTGACCTCCAACCGTTTAAAAATCGTGTAAAAATTGTGCTGACCGCAAACCCAAATGTTTTAAAATCGTGTAAAACCCCGTTTTTTTTATTTGGACACAGAAGAATTGGTAAATCTTATCGTGTGTACTTTTCGTTTGCCGTTCGAATAGTGTCATTCTCATTCTTACTACATAGGATGTTTACACATTTTTAGAACGTTTTTGATAAGCCATTACAGAAAAGTTCAAAGAATTGAATCTGGCAACAGCGTGTTAAATGAGCACGAAAAAACATCTGCTACAGTTAAATATCGTCTGCTAATCAAATGGCGTTGATTGCATGTTCTTGATTGCATGTGCAACTTCTGCTGGAAGGACTGGAGGAACTCTGGTACTGGTATCTTTCATGATGTCTGGAGTGCATATATCATCCCTTTCATATAATTTGGAGTAGAAATCTTTCACTCTTGTCAAAATTTCGCCTCTATTTCTTGTTACAGAACCATTTTCTTTTCTCAGTGCCATAATCTGTTTTCTTCCCTTACTGAGATGTCCCTTTGCTATCTTTAGGCTTTGGTTGTTTTCAATTACTTTCCTCACTAGTTCACAGTTGAATTTCCTTACGTCTTCAGTGATACTTTTTCTTACTGTCTTGCATAGCTCTATATATTCCACTTTGGAAGTCACATCTTCTTTAGTTGTCCTCATCTCTCTTCTTTTTTGCATCAACATTTTGGTTTTTCCTGATAATTTGTTCACATGCAACTTGTTCTTAGACCCAGCTAATTTTGTTGCTGTTTCCATAAGAGCTTTGGTTACTTTTCTGTTAACTTCAGAGATGTCCACTTCTTCCGATGTTAGGATTTCTAAAGCAGAGAACCTGTTCTTCAGTTCTAACTTGAAGGTATTATGGTGTTTTTTAAGGTTGGTTATGTCAATAGATTTTGTTTGTCTTATGAGCTTGCCACGTTCAAGTTTAGTGTTGAGGTGCATCTTACATCTCACCAATCTATGGTCACTACCTGTGTTGAACTTGTTTAGCACACTGCAGTCTTCTATGACGAATTTTTTGTTACACATAATAAAATCAATTTCACTTGTCGTCCCATTTGGATGTCTCCATGTCCATTTCCTGTGTGGCTTTTTCTTGAAGAAGGAGTTCAAGATGAAAAACCCTTCTGCCTCTGCAAACTCAACGAAAGTATTTCCACGCTGGTTTCTGTTGCCGTGACCAAATTTACCTACGGAAGTTTCATTCTGTTGCCGTTGCCCTATTTTTGCATTGAAATCTCCCATAATTATTTTCAAGTGCTGCTTACCTTTATTATTTAGATGACAAATTTCCTCATAAAATTCTTCAATTTCTTCTTCACGATGACTTGTGGTGGGTGCATAAGTTTGAATAATCTGAGCCTGGTATCTTTTCGAGAGTTGGATAACAAGTCGTGCAGCTCTGTCAGAGGAACTTTCAACTTCTACAACTTTATCCTTCAGTTTCTTGTTTATTATAAATCCAACACCACTAGTTCTGCCAGTATCTGTCCCACGATAGTAGAAGAGATGTCCACTTTTCAGTTCGATGAGATCTTCTCCTTTTCTCCTTACCTCACTTAACCCCACGATGTCCCACTTGATCCTTTGTAGTTCCTCTTCCAATTCAAGAAGCCTTGAATCAGAAGATAGGGAGCGTCCATTGTAAGTAGCCAAGGTCAGCATCAGATGGCAGCCTAGTCCGGTCCTCCGGGGATTCTTAGCACCCTCTGCCTTCATGTCGCACTGGCCGCTGCCTTGGCCAAGTACATTCCAGCTGCCGGAGACTGAGGGCCAAGATTTAAGTTGTGGAATCATTTTGGAGGGGTTGGCCATAACTCACCACGCTGGCCAAGCGGGTTGGTGAGTGTGGGATAGAATTTCCTCTAATCCCGATGGTATAGTTATACCGCTATGGGCGGTCGTCAGAGCCCCTTTAGTGGGAACAGGATGCACCACGAGAAGGCGGGGTTGACATTTGTCAAGGAGAGGCTGTGATGTTACGCATCACCTGACCACTGAAGAGTAATTTAGCGTCCATGTGGTAAGGGAGCAGAAGACCCGCTGGAGTTCCTTTGTTAACACCACGACATCAAACACAGCTCCTCCACCTGGGCTCGTGAACACAGTAATTGGACTCTGGAAGACTGGCAACATGTGGTGAGATCCGATCAGTCACGCTACCAGTTGTTACGAGATGATGGTAGGGTTCGGGTGTGGCGCAGACCCCATGAGGCCATGGACCCACACTGTCAACAAGGCACTGTGAAAGCTGGTAGTGGTTCCATACATATGTGGGGTGTCTTTACGTGGCACGGTTTGGGTCCTCTGGTCTTCATACGCACGTCATTAACCGGTAATCGCTTTGTTGCTCTGCTGGGTGACCATTTGCAGCCCTTCATGGACTTTATGTACCCCAACAACAATGGGATTTTCCGCGCGGACAATGCACCATGTCATTGGGCCCAAATTGCCCAAAATTCGTTCGGAAAAGATTCTTGACAGTTCTGACGGATGGTGTGGCCACCACGTTCACCCGACATGTTCCCAATAGAGCACGTATGGGACGTGGTGGAAAGGTCCATTCGCACCTAAGATCCTGCACCAACAATTACCAGGAGACTGTGGGCGGATGCTCAGGCGACATGGCTCGAAATCTCTCCAAAAGTCTTCCGGCCACTTGTGGAATCGATGCAATGTCGAGTTGCTGAACTTCGCCGGGATAGAGGAGGTCCTACACGATACTAGGTATGCATACCGTGAATTTTGGCATTTCAGTGTATATAAGCGCTAAACATGGTGTCATTACTGATGAAATCACATGCACACATATTCTTAAAAGGCTCCACAATTTAGAGAGAGTGCAACTGGAAATATTGTTTTATAAAGATTTTCAATGCCCCTTGGCGCGATACACATCGAGACGGGCTGGGTTGTGCATCTCTGTTGAAATGCTCAGAAAATTCATGCCATCCTTGCGTCTCCAGATTTTTGCTAAAAAAGGGGAAAAGTAACTACTGTCCAAAAAGACTTTTATTTACAGGAAAAAAAAATCACCTTTTCAGACATCCGATATAAAGCTGAATGTTATTTGAGAGAGTCAAGAAGCATAGATCATCACTCAGCATTTTTCAAGAATCCACCATTATCAGTCACCCTCTTGATACCCCTTCCCTCGCTTACAAAACACATGAAACAAATATTGGCGGTTTAACGCGGTTCGATTGTCTTTAGCAAACATGATCAAAGATACTGCGACGGATTTATAGGGGTGACAAAAAACATACTGAGTTGAAGTTTTCTCATTGTTCAGATATTTCGAAGAAGAAACTAAAGAATGAAAAATGACAAATGTCTACCATCTTGAAAAACTAATTCAAGTGTGGTGGGATAACACCGCCCACTTCCTTTTAGGAAATTCAGACGATCTTATCGTGAAGTTTACCATGCTAAAATGATGCCAAAAGATTGTAGTACGTGCGGTAATGAAACCTGTGCACTACAAAAAACACAAAGTACTTTGTATGCAGTAGCAATGCGTTCGTTCCTGATGGGGGAGGAAGGGGGTTGTGCACTGCACACACAAAACTCATTCTGATCATGTGTCCAACGACGATGGCTTGTATGCGAAACAGAATATCGTCAGTAGGTAGCAGAAAAACATTCTGAGGTAGTTTGACCATATTGAATAAATAATGATGACGTGATAACCAAGATAATTTATTCATCCTGTGTAAAAGGAAAGCAAAGGGATGCCAAAGTAATTGTGGGAAGATTCTTGGATCATATTCAGGAATGCATCGTATAGTTGTAAATATTTTTAGTGTTTTAAGCTTTTGATAGCTGTAATTTAAGTGATTAGCGAAGTTGCTGGCTAATGTTCGTAGAGAACATCGTTGAACACATATCTAGACTTCTTGAATAATTAAGTAAGTATTAACGGCCAGGTAGAAAGAATCAGCAGAAAACTTATGAAAATACAATTGTTTATTCTCCACACACTGGAAGTCAGATCATTATACTCATCAAATCGTCCTCTGACACTTAACCGCAGCTTTTTTTCTCAACGTATAATTCTTAATCAGTTAGCTACAACATTTATTCATCGATTCCCATAAGCCGTCCAGGTAGCGCAGTGGTCTAAGCGATGTCTTCTGACCAATTGTCTGAGATGGATCCGGGTTCGAATCCCGGTAAGGCATGGATGTTGTGTTTGTCTTACAGCACTGGCTCTCTCCCTTCCCTGGAACCAGTACCCAGGGACGTCGCCACCCTACCGTCCACCCAAGTTCAAATGTGACATTTTCAATATATTTAACTTTAAAATATAATCTGCACTTTGACATATAATAAGTCTTGCGTTCTATTTCATGCAGCCCTATGTATTTTCCCTAGAAAGTAAAAAAAAGTTACCAAAACAGCACCGCAGGGCCATGAAAATTTAACTGTTCTCCACTCTTCCACTTCCTTAGTTTAAGCCTCTTTTTCATGTTTTTATGGCCAGAGGGCTAATAAGGATAGTGAACAGGAACTCACTGAGGGAAGTCACTACTAACGGCTCTGTTTTTTTCTTCTTTACAAAACCGGGGATTCGAAAATGGAAAGTGGAGTCTAAAGCTACACTAGCGCTCTTAAGACGGCCCCGGGAGTGTGAAAATGCAGAAAGTGGCTGACGACTGCTTTGTGGGAGAGGAGTACAAGGCAAAGTCACTGGCTGGAAGGAAGGAAGTTGAGGAACCAACCAACCAAACAAACGATTCACATAAAACTACAATAATAGCAAGCTCTTTCGTTATATCATTTCCTAGTGTCTCTACTTTCACATATCGACCGTACTGTACACGTTCAATGCCTCTGTATATTTTGCTGTGACGCACTGTCAGCGTTAAAAAAATATAAAATTGTTAGGGGAAGTAAGTAATGTGCCGTTCAGTGAGAAAATCTTAAAGAAAGGAGTAACAAAATTCACATAACAACAGAGAAACTCAAAAGAAAGGTTACTGAAGATGTTTGATATATCAGCAGTATATATATATATATATATATATATATCAGTTCTGCTCTTAAGTATATATATATATATATATATATATATATATATATATAAGTAAAATTTGGGATGTAAGGTCAGGTGATGCGTAACATCACAGCCTCTCCTTGACAAATGTCAACCCCGCCTTCTCGTGGTACATCCTGTTCCCACTAAAGGGGCTCTGACGACCGCCAATAGCGGTATAACTATACCATCGGGATTAGAGGAAATGCTATCCCACACTCACCAACCCGCTTGGCCAGCGTGGTGAGTTATGGCCAAACCCCTCCAAAATGACTCCACAACTTAAATCTTGGCCCTCAGTCTCCGGCAGCTGGAATGTACCTGGCCAAGGCAGCGGCCAGTGCGACATGAAGGCAGAGGGTGCTAAGAATCCCCGGAGGACCGGACTAGGCTGCCATCTGATGCTGACCTTGGCGACGTATAACGGACGCTCCCTATCTTCTGATTCAAGGCTTCTTGAATTGGAAGAGGAACTACAAAGGATCAAGTGGGACATCGTCGGGCTAAGTGAGGTAAGGAGAAAAGGAGAAGATCTCATCGAACTGAAAAGTGGACATCTCTTCTACTATCGTGGGACAGATACTGGCAGAACTAGTGGTGTTGGATTTATAATAAACAAGAAACTGAAGGATAAAGTTGTAGAAGTTGAAAGTTCCTCTGACAGAGCTGCACGACTCGTTATCCAACTCTCGAGAAGATACCAGGCTCAGATTATTCAAACTTATGCACCCACCACAAGTCATGCTGAAGAAGAAATTGAAGAATTTTATGAGGAAATTCGTGATCTAAATAATAAAGGTAAGCAGCACTTGAAGATAATTATGGGAGATTTCAATGCAAAAATAGGGCAACGGCAACAGAATGAAACTTCAGTAGGTAAATTCGGTCACGGCAACAGAAACCAGCGTGGAAATACTCTCGTAGAGTTTGCAAAGGCAGAAGGGTTTTTCATCTTGAACTCCATTTTCAAGAAAAAGCCACACAGGAAATGGACATGGAGACATCCAAATGGGACGACAAGTGAAATTGATTTTATTATGTGTAACAAAAAATTCGTCATAGAAGACTGCAGTGTGCTAAACAAGTTCAACACAGGCAGTGACCATAGATTGATGAGATGTAAGATGCACCTCAACACTAAACTCGAACGTAGCAAGCTCATAAGACAAACAACATGTATTGACATAACCAACCTTAAAAAACACCATAATACCTTCAAATTGGAACTGAAGAACAGATTCTCTGCTTTAGAAGGCCTTACATCGGAAGAAGTGGATATTTCTGAAGTTAACAGAAAAGTAACCAAAGCTCTTATGGAAACAGCAACAAAATTAGCTGGGTCTAAGAACAAATTGCATGTGAACAAATTATCGGGAAAAACCAAAATGTTGATGCAAAAAAGAAGAGTGATGAGGACAACTAAAGAAGATGTGACTTCCAAAGTGGAATATATAGAGCTATGCAAGACAGTACGAAAAAGTATCACTAAAGACGTAAGGAAATTCAACTGTGAACTGGTAAGGAAAGCAATTGAAAACAACCAAAGCCTAAAGATAGCAAAGGGACATCTCAGTAAGGGGAAAAAACAGATTATGGCACTGAGAAAAGAAACATGGCACTGTATGGCACTGTAACAAGAAATAGAGGCGAAATTATGACAAGAGTGAAAGATTTCTACTCCAAATTATATGAAAGGGATGATACATGTACTCCAGACATCATGAAAGGTACCAGTACCAGAGTTCTTCCAGTCCTTCCAGCAGAAGTTGCACATGCAATCAAGAACATGAAGCGGGGAAAAGTTCCAGGAGAAGATGGAATTACTGTAGACATCATACAAGAAGCAAGTGGAGAAATCGAAACAGTACTCGCCCAAATTTTCACTCGATGCCTTAATGAAGGGAAAATTCCTGAGGATTGGAACAACGCTACAATGATCTTGCTACATAAAAAGGTGACATTGAGGATCTCGGGAACTACAGACCTATCAGCCTCCTATCAGTGGTTTATAAAATCTTCACTAAAGTTCTTTCACACCGCTTGAAGGTGACACTGGACATGGCTCAACCGAGAGAACAAGCTGGATTCAGGAGTGGCTACAGCACAATAGATCATATCCACGTACTGAGAGAACTAATTGAAAGAGCGAGGGAATATGAACTTCCATTGTGCATGGCTTTTATCGATTATGAAAAAGCCTTTGATTCGGTGAAACCATCAGCAGTTGCAATGGCTCTGAAATCCTGCGGTGTTGAAGATGCATACATTAATATTATTAATAACATCTATGAAAATGCAAGTGCAAAGATTCGGCTGTTTGAAAATACAACACACATAAAAATTGGAAAAGGAGTGAGACAAGGTGACACCATATCTCCGAAGCTCTTTAATGCCACATTGGAAAATGTCTTTCAATCACTGAACTGGGAAAACAAAGGGATAAAGATTAATGGAGATTATCTAACCCACCTTCGTTTTGCTGATGACAGTCATTTTTGCAACTACCCCATCAGAGCTACAGAGTATGATCCAGGAACTTGCTGACAAGAGTAAAGAAGTGGGATTAAAAATGAACTTTCAGAAGACAAAAGTGATGTACAATGCTTTTACAAGAAATGAAGATTTATCAATTGATGGAGAAAAGCTGGAGATAACAGACACGTACGTTTATCTTGGACAGCAGATATCAAGTGAGGGTCACATTGGTGAAGAAATTAATCGGCGTATAAAACTTGCCTGGAGAGCTTTTGGAAGAAACAGCATAATTTTCAAGAGCAATATGCCATTATGTCTTAAAAGAAAAGTGTTTGATCAATGCATCCTTCCAGTGCTTACGTATGGTGCAGAGACGTGGACCTTAGCTAAAAGAGACATACAAAGGCTGCAGACAACTCAAACCAGCATGGAGAGGTGCATGCTTGGTGTAATAAGGAGAGATAAGAAGAGGAACACGTGGATCCGAAAAATGACAAGAGTGGAAGACATCATGATCAGAGTTAAATCCCTGAAATGGCAATGGGCTGGACATACTGCCAGAAGGACAGACCATCGATGGACAGCCGAAATTTTAGATTGGATTCCAAGGGACAGGAAAAGACCCAGAAGAAGACCACATGGGAGATGGGTGGATGAAATTCGAAAGTATGCGGGAGTGACATGGAGGAGACTGGCACAAGACAGACCGTTGTGGAGGAAACTTGGGGAGACCTTCGTCCAGCAGTGGATTGATAATGGTTGATGATGATGATGATGATGAAGTAAAATTTAACGTCAGCAATAATCTTGATTTGCAGCCGGCGGCGTAGCGCAGTTGGTTCATCACCAGCCTTGTGTTTTTTTTATTGAAGGTTTAACGACCACCGTGAGCAACTCAATGGGCTATAGGCAGTCGCCCGTCCCTAATTTAGGGCCAATGTCTCCAGGGAAGGGATAGAGCCAGTGCCGTAAGACAAAAACAACATCCATGCCTCACCGGGGTTTGAACCCGGACCCCTTCCGGACGAATGATTTGAAGCCATCGCTTAGACCACTGCGCTACTGAGGCGGGCTTCGTGTTTGTGTGGTAGGAGACGGTTAGGGGTTCGATTCCATGTTATCGTCCATCAAGTTCGAAGGTCTTTAAAGGCTTAACCCGAACGTAAAAAGAAAGAGTGGAAGAATCACCGAAAAATCGGCCCTAGACATATGAGCCGTTTCAGGGGGTTGCCTCCGTGATTTGCATTCTCCCTTAGCACTGAGCTGGTCAACTAGTGTAGCTTATTTCCGGCTAAGAACTGTAAAGGTGAATTCTTTTGCAAAGGATCTCCACGATCTGTAATGATATACGAAGAAGTAATTCAACTTTGATGGACTTTTCTTTCTGATCTCATAGAACAGTTTTGTGATGAGAACTGTGGCAATGAACCTCCCAGAACACTTTTTTTTTTGAGGAAAAAAACAAACAAAACAAAAACATGTCAGAGTAACAACACCTGAACAACACTCATGTGATCTCCCCTAGCGTGACCTTTATTTTTTGATTTCTTTTTGCATGAAATGATAAAATTCTTGAGATAAACTCATTTTTGATTCATTGAAGACATCAGTGTGGCGTGACTGCAGTATTGGAAAATGAATTAAAAGAAAATTCACACACACACACACAGATTATTTCAAACGCACTCATCGTCAAAACAACCGGTGCACCCAGAAGGCAGCAACCCACACGAATGAAAATTGGTGGGTAGGTGTGACACCGTGAGACATGCAAACGAGTCAAGTATCACGCTCAGCAGCGCATGTGACTTCAGCAAGGAGGGGTTGTAGCGCTGTGCCTCACCGGCTATGTAAAAGGTCGTTCCGTTGCTCGTGTTTGCCATTCTGACTCGTGCTGTTATGTTGGTTGCATCCTTTGTAAGTGAAGTATGCCTTGGAGAAAAGTTCGGAAGCCATTCAAACAGCTGAAGTTCGAGAGAGGCAGCATCCTTGGGCTCCGGGAAGAGGGATGGTCTTATTGTCGTATTGCGCGTCATACCGATTTTGCGGATATCACCATATAGCACGCTGTTGGCGGCAGTGGATAGAACAAGGCACGCAGCAGCGACAGGAAGGGTCTGGGAGACCTAGACAAACCACGGAGAGAGAGGACCGACGGATTGTCCGACATGCGTGGAGTGACCCAACAGCCACGACTGTGGGTATTCAGCGAGCAGTGGTGCCCTCCATGCATCGTCCGATTAGTGCCAGCACCATCGGCAGGCGGCTGCAGAACGTAAGATTACACGCACGCATACCGTCACGACGACTGCCCTTAACACCATTGCATTGTCGCCAAAGGCTGCAATGGTATCGTACCAGACTGTCAAAGAGCCACTCAGAAATGGCAGCAGGTGACCTTCAGTGACGAGTCCCGCTTTTGTCTTGGAAGAGGTTACCAACGAATCCGTGTGTGGAGGCACCGTGGTCAGCGCCAAGATGTACGGTTTGTTGTCAAGCGTCACACTACCAGAAGGCCTGGCGTCATGGTGTGTGGTGCAATTGCCTACGATGCTATATCACCTTTGGTGTTCATTACAGGCACTTTGACATCCTAACGTTACGTTAATGAGGTCCTGCAACCAGTGGCCCTACCTATTCTGGACGCTCAGTCCGGTGCGATTTTCCAACAGGAAAACACTCGTCCGCATACTGCTGCTGTCTCAAGAGCTTGCTTTCAAGGCACTAACGCTCTGCCATGGCCAGCCGCATCGCCAGACCTATCGCCGATTGAAAATGTGTGGGATGCTATTCGACGCGCTATCCATACTTCAACCCCAGCCCACAATCTGCAAGAATTGCGTGAGAATATTCAAGTTGCATGGGACGGCTTATCGCAGGACATCATTAGGACACTTTACAACTCCATGCCGAGACGTCTGGCATGCTGTGCCAGCAAACATGGCGGCCCGACGCTATACGGAGAGACACTACTTATTGGCGTGTAGCACAATAAATATTGCCCATATCAGTCTCAATGTTTAATCATTTATTGTTCATGGTAACCTTTACCTTCCTCCCGAATAGTATTGCAATCCGACAAGTCTTTCTGGGTGCAACTATTTTTTGACGATGAGTGTATTTCGTTCAATAGTGGCAATCGTCTCTGTCATCCTCCCCCCCCCCCAACCTTTTTGGGACAATTCTGCGCTCATGCGTACTAGGTTCGAAACTTTTTCGAAAAACTATTGAGTTTAAACCAAAAAATTCAGTGGCATGTTTCTTGTTGAACCTGCGATTTCGAATAACAATGCAAGACGCACCAAATTGAAGTTGTTGACTTTTGCTCTGAGAAGCCGTTGATTGTTCTATCGGAAATATTCATCGTAACTCTCAGAAAACAATTTCCGCATTAAGTTCTGCAGCTGACATTGCATCGTTATACACTTGTGCTGGCGAAACGTTAGTGTTTTGCAAAACCCACTCCCTCAATGACCGGAAATTGAAGGTCGGTAAGCATTTATTGCACCATAGTTTCTTGCCTATTAGCTTGATGATAAACACTAGTGTGCCCCACCTTTTAAAGGTGCACTTCCGCTCGTCAAAGATCGGAGATCAGGTCTCAGTAGCCCAATTGTTGTTCCTGGTGAGCGCGTGTCGAACAATGGCATAGCTTAAAATTCTCCCAAAAGATCTGTTGGAGGTCGTAATGGCTGTTAGCAAGCTTTCTGTGTTATTGTATCACTTACAGAAAAAAAATGGTGCTTCTGTTGACGCCGGGTTTGTGTTTTTAAAGTTCTTAAATTCTGAAGTGAAGCCGGTTGTATTTTGAGGAAGTTAACAAGGGACTGATGAGAAAAGTTCATGCGTGACGCCCATTGGATATGTTGAATTCACTCACGCAGGTAAGGTTTTTAAAACTCCGTTTTAGGCCAGGGAAACAAAATCTGCTAAATATCTCTCGGAAGTTTTAATCTTTCTGATTCCTGCATGCTTTTTTTTTTTTTTTTTTTTTTTTTTTTGTTCCTTGGCGTGATTCAGTTTCTCTGTCCTGCTTACCTACCAGAACACGACAAGCGATATTTCATCTACTGTTACTGTCCTGCACGATTACGTTCACGGAAATTAACTGAGATTAAATACGACTAATGTAATCGATGATTTATAATTTCTGTTTAAGAATATTTATTGTGATAATTTACAAACATTTCTGTTCTAAAATATTTTAGGTAGAGCAGTGACGTCATCGTTACTTTAATGTGAATATGCTTCCATAAATTTCGGAGTTGGCTATAAGAATTCTTGAAGTCAGGCTGCAAAATGTTTTTTTAATGTCCTGAAAACAGAAATTTAAAATTTCCCAGCACTTATCGGAAACTCTCTCTCTCATGTGTGTGTATAGAGAAAGGTGTAAATATCCGTGTGTCTCCAATGCGAGAATTTTCTGGATCCTTAAGTTTCTATACCTCCTTTTGTTTAAGCGTTCCCACTTTTACTTAACAAAATTAATAATAGTGTTCAGATCTTTATGGCAATTTAAGAAAAGAATTATTCCTGAAAAGACATAAGGCAATACACCCTGTCATTTCTCTCTTACATATCAGAAACAAGGACGCCATGTGCTGCGATCACACACTGTTCAGTATACCACGAACGTACGGGTATGGGGTGATTAGACAATACATAAAGAAGTATTTAGTTAAAGACAATACGAACATTATTTCTGTAATTATTTGTGTATAGACACGAAATGAGCAGTAGCTAGACAGAGAGCTAAAAGAACAGAAGTACGCTCGACAACAGGAATGCTAAAAAGTAAACTTCTACTCGATTCAACAGCAGAATGGAAACGAATGTATGAGCTGAAGTGTAACTTGGCATTTGTGCGCCCGGGGCAAACCACAAAATTGCGTCCCCGTTTGCTTAGCACACACACATACAAACGCGCGCGCACACGCGAAATGCTGTCTATACGCGGGAGGCACAGTAAAACTGTGTTTGTACAACTTTTCGCAGCTGCTTCGCCGTTCGGACCTTCCGTTCCACACTTAACGGATTGCATGTACCAGGCAGTCGGGGCTCGCAGCCACAGTAATAATTGAATAGCTCGCAGAGAATCTTCAACGATGTGAAAGCCATTCCTATCTTGCAGCGTAAGTGTAGATCAGATCAGATCATATGTAGAGGATTTTAGGAAGGGAGTGTCTGAACCAAACAACCCTTAGAAATAGGAAGCTAGGAGATTTGGGCTAGAGTGCCCGATAGAAAAGTGACACGGAAGTGAGGTAGAAAGGTGGAGAAAGACGCCCTTATTTATTTCTGGGGAGCCAGTACCCGGGGTCCGACGGCTTAACGTGCCCATCTGACTCACTGTGGATATTTAGTGGTTCGAGCGTTCGTACCTGCTGAAATCGAACCTTAGGTTTTTCTCCGTGGCAGTCACGAACGCTGACCACTAGGCCACCCGCGGCCCAAATCTCCATCCAACTGAAGAAATACTACTGGCCCCGTTGCTTTCGACGAAGGCCGGGGTTCTTCCTCAGTTGGAACTATAGAGCCGCACCTTCATTTCCAAATGTGAGCAACAACTAACAACCCCTGAACATTTTGAGGAAGTAATTCGAATTTTAAGTGTACCAAAAACTAGAGCAAAAGTTTCAGATCCAATTTTGATCATATTGCAAGAAGATATTTTTGCTCCCTCTCTTGTGCTGCGCCCGGGGCAACTGTCCCGCCCAAGTTACAGATCTGTGTATGAGGTTGAAGTTCTAAGGTTAACACACCAATCGTCTTATGTTCTAAAATGGTTAAAGCTTTACTTTTCGACGTAGCCTCCTGTAATTTCAATTATTTAGCACATTTTTGTTCGAACCATGTCAGTCCTTCATGCTCCTCCACTGGCGTAGTGCTCTAAACACTGGCTTCTGACCATTCCTCTGCGATGTGTCGGGTTTTAGATCCCAGTGAAGCATGGATGTTGTGTTTGTCTTACAATACTAGCTTTCTCCTTTCTCTGGAACCAGTGGCCTTAAATTGGGGACGGGCGACTGCTTATAGCTCATCGTAGTTGGTCATGGTAGTCGTAAAACCTCCAAACAAAAACATTTAGTCACTGATAATGAATTTTAATTATAGGTATGTCTCTCCCTGTCCTGGAATTTTTCGTTGCCTCTGAAATGTGGTACCGGAGATAATGAAGAGCTGTATTGTGCTGTAAGATGTTAAAAAAATTCACATATTCTTGACTGGCTGTTGTGAGTTAAATCGCTGCCCAGTGTTTCAAACTTGCAATTTTTCTCGCCGTTATTGATTGATAAGAAAATCAACTCGTTCAACTTCAACAATTGATGTCTGATGAACAGGTCATTATTTTTATGTTGCCGAAGGATGATGAAACACTGAAATGCATCATCAACGGCCACATATGAACTCATAGTGCTGTGGTTTACTTACGGAATGCATTTTTGTATATATGCAAATGGGAGTGTGCAATCCTTCTGTTCTGTGTTATAGGTGGTAAACAGATGAAAATTGTTAAGATAATTTCTAAATACTGTATATACACCAGAGTTGGGCAAAATCGTAATTGAATTGATTGCAATGCATTACAGCGTAATGGTAATTGGAACAAGAACTTATCGC
The DNA here is from genome assembly GCA_039090855.1 of Macrothele yani. NCBI lineage: Eukaryota > Metazoa > Arthropoda > Arachnida > Araneae > Macrothelidae > Macrothele > Macrothele yani. The sequence continues at coordinate 8,657,264 of CM077009.1, forward strand.
TACCATTACATGGTAATGGTGAAGTGCTCATTAGAATTACATGGTAATTGTAATGACATGCAGCAGTTATCCATTATAATCGTAATAGTTAATGGTTAACTATATTTTGATTACTAACCAATAACTTATGGGTAACAATACAACGTGAATAAACCAGCAACCAGCTCACCCTTACACGTTGTGTAGGTTATTTGACAAATGTTCCACTCCTCGAACTCAAATGCTTGTATGCAGGTATTGGAGATTGTACGTGTACGATATGAGTAGTTGCCCCTTCTTCGCCGCAAGTAAAGTGATTTTAACGAAATAATACACATGAAGTAAGTACGAATGGGATACTTATTTCGGTTAGAGATCCTCATTTCGTCCATCTCCAGTACAGTATTTTTTCCATTACGTACATTTCACTGTCCAAAATAATTACCTCACTATAGCCACAAGCACATATTAGCACTACACTCATAGTTCTGTAACTCAGGGTGCACTGCCAAATATTACAGAAATTTGCGAACTCTTGAAATTTTTGCCGTACTTCTCAAGTGTTGTTGTCCATTACTTGTCCGATACGAACACTGGACTAGCGAGCGACTGACTCCTTTATATATACTTCACGACAGGACCTGAACCTTCTGGAATATTCTTGATTTACATAAAGCTCTCCAACTTCCCATCATTCTGGAGGATTCCACAAACGTCTAACCCATTCTTGCCGCTTCTGGAACATTCTTCACGACACTTCGGTCTTTTTTTGTTATGTTACATGGCCGACTTTTCTAGATATAGCTTTTGGCACACGTACATTTCTATAAACTATTAGTATGTCATTATTATTTGCAAATTGTGCAATTTCATTACCAAATAATTGCATTATATTCTTTTCATTGTAATGCATTACAGGTTAATTCCATTACCTTGGCCAAACCATACTTGGGATTCCCTTGTAATGCATTACCTGTTACTGCATTACAAGTTAATTGTAATTTGTACTTCCATTACTTTGCAATGCATTTCTGCCCAACTCTGATATGTACAGTCCCTCGATTATCCATTCTAATAGAGAAGCACGGATAACTGAAACCGTGGATAATTCAAAATCAACATTTGCTTGTGATTTTCAAATATAAACAAGGAACTATTCATTACTTAATTGAAAATCTGTTATTTTTGCTCAATTTCGTGAATCCAGAGATGTGTCAGTTCAAATTTTCCTGTTAGCTATGATATCGTTATTTTCAAAAGTCCTACTGATTCATATACTCTAATAAAGTGGCAACACAGGACAGTGTTATCCTGAGATTGACACGTTTGTTAAGTTCATCTTCAGGTATGATATCGTTATATTCAAAGTCCCACTGACTCATATACTCGAAGAAAGAGTCAAGACAAGGCGGTGCTGTATGATGATTGATATTCTTGTTAATTCCCTCTTTAGCTATGATATCGTTATATTCAAAGGCCCACTGACTAATATACTCTAACAAAGTTTCAACACAGAGAGGTGCTTTGCTGTAATTGATATTCTTGGTAATTTTTTCTTCAGCTATCATATCGTTAAATTCAAAGTCTCACTGACTCTTATACTCTAAAAAAGTTTCAACACATGGCATTGCTGTGCTGTGATTGATTTGTTTATTAATTTCTTGATCTTCATCACTATATTCTTCTTCCGGTTCATCATTTAGCAGCTGTAACGAAATCCTCGTCATTCACACAGCACCGTGGCCGTGAAATCCATCTGCAGCCATTTATCGAGGCTTTCTTTATCGACATTTTCAAAATCTTCCAAATCATTCACAGAATTCATTGCTTAAGACATGTCGCTTTTTTCTTCTTCATGTAAACATGATCAGAATGGTCTTCTATGTCTAGAAGAATATTCTTAACAGGATCGGACAAGTGTTACCGGCTCTGCTTTGCTCCACGACTGAAATACACCAAACACAAAATTCGCTACACGGGCGAGGGAGAGTTCCAGACGCCCTCAAATTTAATCACAAGGAAAAGAACCGTCGGTTACCCATGATAATCACACAAGTCGTGTCAGTTATGAATATATTTATAATTTATTCATTTCAGAGTTCATAATGTTACGAATCAATTCAACAAAAATTTGTGCGCAGGAAAGCCTTCGGAAAATAATCGAGAGTATGTTATAAATGCGAATATATTTGTCACCATCAGTCTTAGTACAAAAATGGTTTTCATGATTAAAGGTACAAGTCCTATTAAATGGAAATCAGAGCATTCTTCGAAATAACTTTTCGTTCTTTGTACTTGATACTGCGTTTGTAAGGAAGTAATTTCGTACCGCGCATGTATTAATTTGCTATCTCATTGCACTATAGTACGCTATGCTTTTCATTGTGCAAGTGAAAACCTTATTAACGAGCTCATACAGTATTCTGGAGGCAGCAATATTTTATGGGGATGTTTTTGTCGAGCTTCTTCGAAAACCTAGTAACACCTGAATGTTGCATTTGTTTATATGGTTGTATTTTTTCCTTTCTTAAGGCCAGTAACCTTAAATAGGGAATGGTTAGGTACTCCAAGTCGTCGCATCTCATTGGTGTTATTAACTGATAAATTATTTAATAAGTAAATAAATAACATATTGAAAGCAAAATTTATCATACACATCACAAGCATCCACAAAACTGCTCTATCTTTGCTACAATCATACCTCCATATGTTAATTTCGTTACTTTTTCCATTGATTGGCACATTACTTCCCCGAGAAGCTTGTACATTTTGGCAACGCTGCCAGTGAGTCAGACCAAAATAAATAGGCAACGTTGAATGTAAACAGAGAGGAAATAGTGAAAATTAAGAGTAGGTGGTAGGGAGTTGATACAGCAAAAGAGATTAAAGCTTGGCGGATATCTATGTGAATCCACAAATACGCATTGTTGTTATAACGCATGATTGAGATTTACACTATATTGACAAAAGTCATCCGACACCTCGAAGAGAAGCACAACATAGCATTTATTGACATACATTAGTACGGTGTCGGTCCACCTTTGGCCTTAATGCATGCACTGACCCTTTGAGACATGCATTCGACAAGGTTTTGGAACACAGCGATAGGTATGCGCTTCCATTCACTACATAATGCTGCCGCAAACTGTTGCTTAGTAGTAGGCCTTGGTTCCAAACTTCTTATGCAGCGCTCTAATTCATCCCACAGGTGCGCTATGGGATTAAGATCAGGACTCTGTGCTGGGATGTCCGCACACGATACGGAATTATCGTCAAACCACGCCGTAACAGTCCTTGCTTTACGGCTCGGTGCATTATCCTGCTGGTACCAACAAGGCTCGGTTCCATAGTATTGCCACAAAGTTGGTAGGGTATAATTGTCCAGAATATCGAGGTAGACGTGCTGGTTAACAGGTTTGTCAACCGAGTGTATTCGCCTTATGCTACGGTGGCCAACAATCCACGGCGCTATGGATTAGCGCCGTGGATTGTTGACCACCGTAGCGTGAGGCGAATGCACTTTGCTGGTTATCAAGAGATCTGTGGTACGATCCCAGCGGTGTCCGGATATCAATTTTTTGGTTGCTGGGTGTTAATTAAAGAACAAAACCTGAAAGAGCGATGACTTTGTCTAGGAACACACAGTTTTGTTCTACAGAACATGATTACCTTCACGTTGGTGTGTGTAAGTGTGTGAGTGTGTGTACCGTTGCGACGCCATTACTAAAAAAAACTATTAGGTCTATCAAAACGAAATTTATTATTTATAGGTTTTGTGATATCGCGATGGGGAAGAAATTGGGGAAGTTACAAGTGTGAAAGCCTTTGTTAAAAAGTCGGAACTCCTATAAGGATAGTCACTGAAGCACAGTACTAGAATTTATAGCTTAGTGCAAAGTCCTTCAACACCTCATGTAAATGTGTGTTTTACGCATTTGACCGCATTTTAAGAAGTAACACCAATTCAAAACATAATAAATAATACACCATTTTAAAGATAATTTTGTGAGAAATTCAAAACTTTCTGCAGATTTAAAATATCTGCATTGTTGTACATGTAATGGATGAGAAGACAAAGGGAAACTGTGAAGTTAACATAAAACTTTTTTTTTTCATTTCTGTTAAACTACACGAAAATGTTTGTCACGAGAAAGAAAAAAAAAAAACTTTTTAAAGATTTTTCATTTAGTCAGTGAATGTTATATATGTCCAAGATATACAGACAATTAATAATTAATTAGGATGCCTTTGTTTTTAATTACTGAAGCACATCTACTAAGCATACCGCTAACAAGGTGTTCAAGCATATCCGTTGATGTTAGATGAACACGTTGTGAGCAGTATGCCGAGGAGATGTGTCTTAGTCATTAGAAACAAAGACATTCCAATTAATTTTTAATTTTCTGTATGTCTTGAAATTGAATGTACTTTATTTGTAGGATTCTTTACGCTCATGCTTCAGTTTTATACAAAAGTCTTCGATCGGATTAAGATCCGGCGATTGTGGAGACCATTGCCATCTCATGACCGATTTAGAAACCAACCATCTGTCCACTACTCGTGTCCGATGGTAGGGGGCGTTGTCGTCATGGAATATGAAATTGCTGTTTGGGAACATGTTAACAGATGAGGAGACATTTTTTTCTCCAGTACGTGGATATATTGGGTAGCACTCATGTTTCTTCAACGATACCCACCCACTCCATGAGCTGAATGGCAACCCTAGATCATGACGGCAGTAGGATGATTTGAATAGTACAGTAGGGTTTGAATCTTTCATTTTATCGGCGTCGTACGAAAGTCATTCCTTTGTTGGTCATCAAAGAAATTGTTGTTTCGTCAATCCAGATGACCTTATGTCACTGACAGTCCATCCTTTATGATAGAGTGCCCACTGTATGCTCTTTACCGTCTGTTTGTTATTAATGAAAGGCTTCTTCGCAGGCTTGTGGGCTCCTAAGCCATTCATCCAGTCTGCGATTTACAATCCACCTGGGAATAGTAACTAAATTGCATAGCTGCCACTTACAGCTGAATTTCTCACAGCTATCAAAGTGGTCTTTCAAACTCACCAAATAAGACTGCGGTCATTTCGCATGGCACTTTTTCTTGGTCTTCCCTTTCTGTGTCGATATTACAAACTGTTAGCCATATTGAAATGACTAAAGCACCCGCTAACCCTCGAGTGGTGACAGCCACATTTCATGGCAATTTAGCGACAGGACATTCCTTCATTACGCAGCAAAATAATTTTAAAGCGTGCAAACACTTTATCTGCAGGCAACATACTTTAAACTAACAAATAAACCCATCAGAAGCATTACACAGCTTACGTACAGAGAGCTCTCAACTACGGAATGACAATAACACGCGTTGGGCATCCGTAATATACGCGGAAGTCGGATGTCAAAGAGATCTGTAGCGGATTGAGCTAACAGATTTCACTTTTGTTGGTCTCTTGTGTTTCTCAAGAGTCGTGCTTTTTGTCATAACTGCAAAATAATGCCGATACGTTAAATCTGTAAAATGTTTTGAATTCCTTATGAAATTATCCTTAAAATCATGTATTTATTATGTTTGGAATTGGCGTTATCCTTCAAAATGCGGTCAAATACTTAAAATGCATGTTTACATGAGATGTTGCAGACTTTTGCACTGAGCTGTAGCATGTTGCATACTGTTAGTGCATATTACTTTAATTAACATTCAAGCTACATGCAGTGTGGGATCTGCTATAGCATATCATCAGATTCCACCCCACTTACAGTTCCCCCAAAAGCCTGAACACGGATGAAATCGGTCAGCGTGTCCCGTAAAACCAGCTTTTCCAATGTTATTTTACTCGGATGGTAATTGTTTTTGGATTGCCTCTTGAACTGGACTGAATGAGAAAAAAATTAAGGGAAAGATGGGCTGATATATTAAATACCGAATTAAAGAGAAAAATGTTTAAATCGGCCAAAACTAGCATGCGAATCTCTGAGCTCAGTTGTACGTAGTGTAATGTAGTATAAAGTAACAGTACTCTCAGAATGATTTTTGGTCACCCTACACTTAAGCTCTTAAAAGAATACTTGCAGATATACTTCGAATAGCAGATTTATCCCTCGCTTTATGCCATCGTTTATTTTGAAACAATACGAAAAAAAAAATATATATTTGGGGGCCCGCAGAAACGCGGGCCCTTCTCTTGAGGTTTATGGGCTGCTCTGTAATTACAGAGGAAGTTCACACACATTTTTAGATCGATTTTCCAGCAATACAATTAATGATTAAAATAAAATTATTTCTTTCTTCTGATAGCCCTTTCTCTGGACTATGAACCTATATCTAAGTTTCCAAGAAAACAGGGCATTTCTTAAAATTAGTAGTGGTATTTTCTTCCACTCCTCTTCCAGTGCTTTTCATTGTCCAATCATTGTTTTAGGTCTGCGTTTAGAAATTGCTCCTTTTAGCAGTCCAAAGACACAAAATAGTCCGTTGGTGACACATCAGGGGACTTTGAAGGAATATCAGCAAAAGGTGTATACTTGATACTAGTCTCTTTTTTTCATTTCTTCAAGAAACAGAGTGGTAGATTTGGATGTATGACTGATGGACTTCTAGTCTTTGAAGGCTCTGTGGATAAAGGAATGGTATTTCCTCTTTAAATATTGGACTTAAAACATTAATTTGGTAATATGTAGAATTGATTTAAACATCATTTTCAACTTTTCTTATCTTTAATTTCCCGCTGTACGAGAAATCAGCAATAATCACGAATCCATTACCGAAACTTCTTTGCATTCCTGGAACCAAGTTTGTAAGTCTTTTTCTGCTCTTTCATGGTAGTAAATCCACCTTTTTTGTTACAGTCATTTAGGTAGATCCATGCTTCATCAATATTCACCATAAATTTATATCTGTCTGCGGCTAAGTGATTTTCATAAAGAAGTCTACGCCGTGTTTTTACGCTCAGCCACGAGCCTAGTCAAAAGACGGTGAACAATGTTTCCTTTAGATTCAAATCTTTGTTTATTACTTTGTTTACAGTCGATGGAGATATTTTTAACGACTTAGCGGTTACTCTTTAGGTCGGTGGATTTTCTTTTAAGACCAGAGACTTTACTTTTGAAATAGTCGAAAAAGTGCGTACCTTCTTTGGATATTTGTGTGCTGTTCTTTTTTATGTTAAAAGCAATGCTTGACTATTTCTTCCTCTATTATTAATAATATTGCTTATTTTCCATTTAGAAATGCTAATTTCATGATTTTCACACCGTTTCTTAATTACAGAATATAGATATTTCTCTTCGTAAAGAACAAAAACATAGCCTTACAGTTTGTTTACGTGCGCCATTTTCATAACAAATGATATTTAACTGCAGTAGATGTTTCTTTCGTGCTCATTTAACACGCTGTTGCCAGTTTCAATTCGTCGAACTTCTTTTACATTCTCCAATTTTTTATCAAAAACGTTCTAAAAATGTGTGAGCATCGCCTGTACTCCCCGGCCTGGCCGTTATCTTTAATTAGTTGTTTCATAAGTGTGATTTATGTTAAGCGAAGTTATCTACGAACATCAATTAATTAGTTAACTTGTTAAACAATGCCTTCAAAACACTACAACTTCTTTCAGTAAAAATAAGGGGATATACTTAGAATCCATGCAACGCTGTAAAAGGACACCATGCAGAAATGAAAAACGTTTCACAGGGCGGTGGTTAGTGTACTTTTTCTAGAAAGCCGAGTAGCAGTTGTTTAGCCGCATAACGTCGTGCTTATATTCGCGCTGCTTTGAATCCAAGTCCCTTGCAAAACATTGTCGCTTTTCAACATTTAGGCTGAACTCAATTACTTTGATATATGTTCAAATGAAAATGAGTCGTTTCCTTTAATGAGCGATACACAATCAATGAATTACCGAACAATGACTCTGTCGGATAACTCCGCACAATACCTGCCACTAACACAATGGGAAAAAGTTGAAGGTCGAATTCTGGGAGCTTGCTCTCTTAGTGGCGCAAATGTTTCAGAAAGGGAGAGGAAGTTTGTCCTAATTTGTAGAATAATAGGCCCTCAAGAACTAGGAAGAACTGCAAACATGGCCTTTTTCATTTCTTCCTTGCTCTCTTTTACTTTTTTCTTTTTTTCGTTCAAAATGAACCCATTGCCCTCGGCCAGCTTTAAAAAGAAGCGTGCCAAAAGTTTCGTGACAGCGTTTAAACCGGTGCCTTCACATGGAAATGACGTGTTTTATGGCTGCAATTTAAATGTTTTTGATGCACTTACATATTGAAAGCCTACGTGCATTCAACTGCAACGTCTTAAGCGGTATTGTGTTATACGGAAGATCGCTGAGAAATATGACCGATTTCATTGTGATAACAGATATTTCACCAGTAACACGAGCACTCGGATTTGTAGTGGAACAGACAAAAAAGAGACACATAGATCTTCGACGACATATTGGATATAGTTGGTTGCTCATGCACTGAGATTAAAGTCAGCGACAATAAAACTTTCGCTAAGAGCTCCATATATTTCTTTGTGTTTATCTGAGATCTAATCCTGTTTCGAGGCAATTAAAAAATGCTAATGAGTTTAAAACTAACGGAGAACATTAAAAAATGCCGGAAATATTTTTGTTTCAACTTTTATGAACTAACAAACAAATGCAGAACGTAAAGAAATGCTGGAAATCTTTTAATGAATTTATGAACGGAAAACAGATCTTAAAAATGCTAGAAATCTTGTAATTTCAACTGTTTAAAATAGACTATGATGACTAAGTCCATTTTAAAGTTTAAACTGTTGTAACTTCATGCATAACCTTTCTTTTTCCGACAGTGGGATTCGAACCCACATCTCCGGAGAGGCAGTTCTCCCTATTAAACTACGGTGGCAGGTTTATCGCTGATTCATCGTCCATTTGATTTATACATCGCATCATTCCTCCCTGAAAAAGGAATGATCCCTAAATCGCTCAGTAGGTTTCGAGTCAACCCACAGCTACACTCGGTAAGCATTTCATTGCACAAGTATTTATTTAGTATTTACATACATTGCGCAGAAGAACAATTACACGATTGGTTTTCAATCCTGACTCCCAGGAAATCTTTTTCGCTTGGGCGCCGACCCTTCTTTTGACGACAGTGGGATTCGAACCCAGATCTGTCTATTCCAGAGCGGATGTTCCCCCAAGTGAACTACGCCGGCACGCTTATCACCGCTTCATTATCCATCTGACTCACAGTATTTACGTGCTTAAATATGTGTGTCTGCTAATGCTCGCTTTGAACTTCGGGAACATAAATCGCACTTTGTCAAAATTATAACCAGACGGGCAGGAAAAGAATCAACATAGCTTACAAAGAGTTCCACGTCTTTTATTTGTCCACCACTGGAGTCATGTCACTCATACAATGTTCATTAATGATTACATTCGTTCATCGATTTCAATGGCTGTTTTTATAATAACATCTAACAATCTAATTTCCAGCAATAACCCTCGTACATAAATCTGCGCACATAATCCCTATATCTCTATTCTATATAAATTTCTCGGCAACTCAACATTCACTACACTGGTGTCGAAAATCAAACACAAAATCCACCCTTTACTGACAGTTGATACGGACATACATATATCGATAACGCAGCAACACACAACAAAAAAGGAATGCCATCTCCGCATGAGGAGGAACGAAGCGCACGACAGCATTGTAGTCCAAAAGTTATGCAGCAAGTGCCGCGAATTTCGAGGGGCTAATGAAGAGTATGATTATCCCGAACAGCCATACAGCTTGCACAACGAATTCTTATACTGTTTACAAGGCTGTGAATCAGAGTTTAGGGCTTTAAGGGCTGCTTCTCAACCGAAGCGCGTCGTAGTTATGGGATGGTTCTGGGAGAGGGCAGCGGGCTTGCAATTGTTCTTTCTAGGGCATTCCAGACAGGCTCCATTGGATTCAAGTCCAGATATCTCGCGGACTACTCCATCCTGTAAATGTCCGCACTCTCCAGGTAACCGAACTAACCGAGCCTTATGGAGACGAGCGTTATCTTCTATAAAAAGGAACGGGGGGACAACAGCTCCCTTAAAAAGCGTACATAGGGCTCTAGAATGTCATCCCTACAGAGTGTAGTAGTCAGAGTCGCTCCTGGAAATATGTGCAGGGGCGTGCCACCTCCGTTGTGGTCAATTTCTCCAATTTTGGAGGAAATATCTCGGCTTCCCGCCCTCTCTCTAAATGTACGCGCGTCGAGATTCCGTATTTGGGCTGCACTAACTCGTCACGGAGCAGAACACAGGCTCATTGATCAAGGGTGATGTTGTCGGGCCCCATTCAGAGGGAACCTTCTGTGTGATTCGGCGGATTTGATACAGACACAGTTGTTTGTATCGACATTGCGGTTCCCGTAGCAGAGGAGAACTGGTGCGAGAGTTCCCTGGCTATCGACTTTCTATGGCGGCGAACTGTTAGATATAAATACCAGTCATATATTTGTTGTGGCTCGTGGGCGTCGTTGAACCGGTGTTCGGTTATTGTTCCGGCTTTCTGGAACTGTCCCCAGAGATTGAAGACCACTTGCCTTGATGCATTCAGCCATCCTGCCAGCTCAGCTTCCAATCTGCCGATCACACTTCACCATAAAGTCTCCTACGCGATGGTGCTGAGCCATTCTTCCACTGACAGTCCTTCTCAAGCTTCAATTGCCACACCCGCTCAGAACAACATTAATTAAGGTCACTTGCCTGCCAGCTCGATGACGTACGGTTGTCATTTGCATATTTCATAAAACCTATACCCCGAGTCACCCTAAAAGTGTACTGTTGTTAAAGGCCGGAGAGCTTTATCACGACTCGTCGTGGAACAAAAGAATGGTATCCATCAACGTTAATGTGCTTCCTCTTGCTGTTTCCTTTCTGATACCCCCTTCTACCCACACATCACACAACAGTAGGAATTGTGAATCGGTGTCTGGTGGAGTCCGAACTTCTTCTCCTACTGCCTGTTTCCCCAAATAAATTGAAGAGCGGGGAAACTCCCTACTCGAGTTTCCCCGATCTTCAATTTATTGGCTCTGTGTTGTGAATGTTGGGATATGTCTTCTACCCTCCCCCTCTCTGAGTTGTATCCCAAATGGACAGAACAGCCAAAAGTGCGAAGATCTTGATTGAGGAAGTTCTCATATCAAATTTATTCCTAAAAGCACTCTAATGTCTTTCTGGAATTTTTTTTAGATAACAATTTTGTCTGATAAACTGCTAAGCAAACAAAAATTGATTCTGAGAAATAATTCTGCTGATTTTCGCTCTAAATGCTAGGAACTATTTTTCGTAGCAAAGGGAGCTGTTTCGTACCCTTCACTGTGGTACACTCTTAGGTTGACTCGGAATATAGGACAATGTTGTTTCGGTAGGTCGACTTAGGTTTTCCCTTGCACATAAAATTTTTTCCTATTGGTCGTCTCGTTTTATACATTTTCTCGAATTTGTATGCGTAATGTTAATTTTGGACACCTGTTTATTTCGAATCAAGTACACCGCTCAACTTTCTCTTCGCTCTGTGTTACATTTTGCTGCCATGAATTCAATGTTGACATTATAAGCTGCTCTGACTTACTGTCAGTGTTTTCAAATTGTAAAAACTTTTCAGTGAAGTAATGTGCCTTTCAGTGCGAAAATGTTTAAAGGGAAGCAACTAAATTTACATAATAGAACAAAACCCAAAAGGAAGCTTGAATAGATGTTTCAAACTGTAAAAGCTCTTAATTGAAGTAATGTGTCGTTCAATGAGAAAACGTTAAACGAGAAGCAACTAAATTTACATAATATAGAACAGAACTCAAAAGGAAGCTTGAATAGAAGTATACGTCACAGGATACAGATAATTAAAATATTGTAGCTAGTAATCTTTTGATTTCACTTTTACCGAACGAACAGATGTATACAGAACAAAAAAGCTACTAGAAATCCTTTAGTTTGCTTTAACGAACTTACAAATGGAAGCAGAATTTTAAAAATGCTAGAAATATTATAGTTTCAATTTTTTATGGCGGAGACAGCAGAAAAATATTAACAACCATTTAGTTTACTTTAATTTTAAATAAAAAAAAAGAAAAAAGTCGCAGAACATAAAAAAATCTACTTGAAATCTTTTAGTATCAGTTCTAATGACAAAATGACGCACGCGAAGCATTAAATGCTAGAAATCTTTTGCAAAAGAAAAGATTAATTCAAAATATTAGATATCACGTAATTTCACTTCCATTAGCTTACACGCGGATACAAGCATTAAAAATAACGTAAGTATCCTATTTCAGTCTTAATGAGTTTACGAATGAAAGCATAACTTTAAAAGTAATGGAAATAATTTAGTTTCAGTTTTAATAAACTGATAACAATCAAAGATGTTAATATTTAAAAAAATTCTCCAATTTAATGAACTTTTTTAATATACGAGGGTCGTTCAAAAATTAATGAGACTCATTTCACGTGGGGCAGAAATGTAATGCAGCAAACATTTTTACATGCTTTCAAAGTATTCTTTCTATACCAGAATGCACTTGTCCCACCTTTCTATCCACTTCCGGAAGGTGTGTTCGAAGCCCTTCCTCGACATGTGGTTCAAGTACTCATCACAGCATTGTTCAACCGACGACCCGAAGTGGTTTTTTCACTTCAGGGAATAGGTGGAGGAAGTCACACGGTATCAGGTCAGGTGAATACGAAGGGTGCGCCATCATTTCAATGCCTAGATCTTGAATAACCTGCTGGGTAGGCTAATCATGATGTGCAGGGGCATTATCTTGATGCAAAATACCATCAGTTTGTGCATATTCTGGCTTTTGGGGATTTTTTTCTTCTTTATAAGACCTTTGACAACTTCAGAATAATAGGCACCAGTAACAGTTTTCCCTTTTGGAAAAACATGGCCATACACAATGCCCCTTTTTATCGAAGAAAACCAGGTGCATGACCTTGCTTGAACCTTTGCTGTCTTGGAACGGGAACTCTGTGGATGTTTCCATTGGGTTCTGTATTGTTTTATTTTTGGATCGAACTGGTCTTCACACGTGACGACTCGATCTAAAAAATTGTGGCTCACGTTGTAGCCGGAACTTCCATTGGCGAAAAGCGATAACAAAATTTGCCTTTGTGTTCATCCGTGATTCCACTTTGCAGCGACTTTTCGGTACCACAACCGGTTTCTCACAATGTCATCAACGGAACCAATGGGCATCTGCATCACATTAGCAACCTGCGCAATGGACATTCGGCGGTCTTTGCGCAAGGGTACCTCGATGGTATTGGCATTAACCATTGCAGTCGATGTCGGAGGCCTACCTGAGCGTGGCGCATCTTCCAGGCACAAACTTCTTGTGCCACTCAAAATCTCTTGCACGTGACAAAGCATCTTCCCTATAGGCTGTTTCAATCATCTCGTGCGTTTCTGTGGCGGTTTTGTTCAAACGCACGTAAAATTTATAGTTGCTCTTTGCTCCCGTTTTAAATCCATACTGGGTTACGGAAGTACGTCTGAACTCTATTCCGTCTACTACACGAATGAACTAGCGGAGAGCTGTAACGAAGCGCCGTCACGTGACTGGCCTGAAGGTGTTCCGACACAGACAGCTGCATTTTTATGCGTGGGTATACTTTTAGCGCTATGACGTCAGTTAAATTTTATTTTGAAACAAATTATTTTATCTCCCATATGAAAAATATATCTTTTAATAGGTGTTTTTTCATATCGTAATATATATATTATTCTGCATTGTTTTCTCTAGCAGTGTCACCATTTCTGAAAATGATACACACGATATTAGCTTTTAAAAAACCGCGTGACAAATTGAAGTGAGTTTGATTAAAACGTTTGAAAATTCTAACAACACTATGTTGACAAAAGTCAACGGACACCCCTTCAAAAGCAAATGAACGGATCCGCTGCGTTGTTAAGATACGAGGCACAGCTGCAAACGGTATAAAAAACAAGTCTGCAGCTGACCGCGATCATATCGCTCTGTGAGGTTGAGTGAAAATGTCGCAGCGGGAGAGAACCGACTTTGAGAAAGGAAAGATTGTTGGGTGTTATATTAGTACGTTGTCCATTAGAGAAACCGAGTGTACGTCACATCACCTTCCTCTTTATTTTTGTTTATAAGCGAAGAACGAAATTTCATTAACTCAAGACGATGTGTGGAACAAACATCATACATTTTTCGAAGAACCCAACGGTCAGTACATCCATTTTTACGTTCGGGAGCCAATGTGAAATTCACAAATTTGTCGCTGACGGGGATCAAACCCGCGTCCCCGTCACTCCAGAGTAAGTTTTTCTCCCAACTAAGCTACACCGACGGAATATATCGCTGCAGATTTGTCGTCTTGGTACGTGCTTGGCCTCAATAGCACGTGACGCAGTTATGCACGCAATCTCGATACGTTTTGGTCACACCTTGTGTATACAATCGTAGCCCAAAGCAATGCACCAGTAGACCGCAAGTCAATTTTTGATGTTTGGAGTCAACTTATACAGCGTAATGGTAAAGTGAGGAATACATATTATACAACATTTAAAAAAAATTTATACTGAATTCAAATATTTTTACAGAATGTTATTACCAGTAATAGAAGAGAAGTTACAAGCAAAAGTACAGTATCTAGTCATAAAAAGTAAAAAATAGTAGAATTTGTGAAATTCGTGTACAATGCATTTAACGTAAAATTACTGTACCGTACATTATTGAAACTTGCAGGGCACTTGAAATATCTTACCAACAAGCAAAATACGCTTTAATATTTAATTAGATAACCACGGTTTCTTAGTAAGAAAGTGCACCTTCTTAGCATGAAACTAATGAGCTTGTCTATTTGCCGATTGGTGATAACACGGTACCAAAATTACTGTTAAATGTGGCTGTGATCATTCCACTCTCTTGCTCACCATTAAAAGAGTTGCAGAAACTGGATGTGTGGGAAACAGAAACAGAACAGGTCGACCAAGCTTGTGTACTGAACGTGCTGACCGCATGTTGATTCATCGTTTCTTTAAATCAAGGTTTAAAACAGACACCCATTTAAGAAATGAGTGGGCGAATGAGTAGGCATTATTGCCTTTGCACGTACAGTTCGTCGTAGGCTACAAGAAAATGGACTGACTGCACGAAAACCTTTCCTTACTGAACAACAACGGCTCAAAAGAATTGCTTGGGCCAAGGCACACAAGAATTGAACTGTTGATGAATGGAAAAATGTTATTTTCAGTGATGAAACAACTGTTACTATTTCCGGTAATGATGGAAATAATTCTGTTCGTTGTCGGGCTGGTGAAAGATATAAGGCATGCTGCACCCAGCCAACAATCAAGCACCCACATTCGGTGATGTTATGGTCCTGTATTTCAGCCAGTGGTGTTGGCCGTCTGCACATTGTTGATGACACATTGAATGGATCGAAATGTGTTGATATTTTCGAGTCCAAACTGCTACCATCTGCACAAGACATGGGTTTGCGGAATATTATCTTTCAGGACGATAACGCGCCATGTCATCGGTCAAAGTTGGTTGACGAGTGGTTTAATCGAAAAATTATAAGAAAACTTCAGTGACGGGCACAATCACCGGATCTTAATCCGATAGAGAATCTGTGAGTGAGATTGAAGCAAAAGATCCGTCAACAAAGACCCACATCTAAAATAGCATTAAGTGAGTCTGTAAGGGCCGTATGGCACCGTGTTATCACCAATGGACAACTGGAGAAGCTCATTAGTTTCATGCCAAGAAGGTGCACCCTGTTACTAAAAAACCGTGGTTATCCAATTAAATATTAAAGTGTATTTTGCTTTTTGGTAAGCTATTTCAAGTGTCCTGCAAGTTTCAATAATGTACGGTACAGTAATTTTACGTTAAATGCATTGTACACTAATTTTACAAATTCTACTATTTTTTGCTTTTTATGACTAGACGCTGTACTTTTTCTTGTAACTTCACTTCTGTTTCTGGTAATAACATTCTGTAAAAATATTTGAATTCAGTATAAAATTTTGTTCAAAATGTTGTATAATATGTATTCCTCACTTTAATATTACGCTGTATAAGTTGACTCCAAACATCAAAATCGACTTTCGGTCTACTGGAGCAGGACTATTGGCCACGACTGTATGTCATAACTGTCAACCATTATCAATCCATTGCTGGATTAAGGCCTCCCCAAGTTTCTTTTACAACTTCTGTGTCATGTGCCAGCCTCCTGCATGTCACTCCAACATGCATTCGAACTTCATTCACCTATCTCCCACATGGTCTTCTTCTGAATCTTTCTCTGTCCCTTGGTATCCAGTCTGATACGTATTTCAGTTGTCTATCGGTGGTCAGTTCATCTAACAATATGTCCAGCCCGTTGCCATTACAGGGATTTTACCCTGACCATGATGTCTTCCAGTCTTGTCATTTCCCTGACCCAAGTGTGCCTCTTCTCATCTTTCCTGATTTCTCCAAGCTTGCACCACCCCACGTTTCATTCAGTTTTCTAGAACCTCTTTAAGTCTTTCTTAGTTAAGGTTCATGTCTCTGCTCCATAAGTAAGAACTCAAAAGATGCATTGATTAAACACATATCCTTCAAGACAATAATGGCAAATGCTACTGAAAATTGTACTGTTTCTTCCACATGAGCTGAAATCAAGCTTTACACGCCGATTAATTTCTTTTTGAATGTGGCCCTCGTTTGATATCTGTTGCCCAAGGTAAATGTGCGTTTTGGTAAGACTGAAGTGGTAATCCGTTTAATCGGCGTAAGAAAACAAAATAAAATTTGCCAAGTTTTTGCACATTTACGGACAGCTTTTTCAAGACTAATAGCTTAAACAAACTGAAATGTTAGAATGGTTACACGAGACACATAAAGAATGAATAAATACGCAGTACAGCGTGTTCTGAATATAAAGTCACGAGATGTATTAATTTGGGACATGGCAGTTTTGATGGGAGAAATCATTAAAGCATTATATCCAGATTTCTGGCAACTTCAGGTAGTTGTTGTCGTTGCAGGCTTCACGGCAGGTGATAATTTCCAGAGACTCTATGAATGCTGTTATATTTGGGTTTGTGTAGAGTGCTAATTGTTTAATACCTTCCATATAGGTACCGCAGACTTGGAACACACTTCTCCGGATGGAGCTGTAGATCTTTTTTTTTTTTTGGCGTCCCTTTTGTGTTCTCTTATTCTGGTTCCAAATGAGCGTTTTGTCATTCCGATGTAATGTCTATGGGTACCGTCAGGGTACGATAAAGATATGGCATAAATACCAGCTTCGTTGTTGATCGTAGGTCTGACAGAGAACATTGAAAGTACACTGGAGTGCAAAAATTAAGGACGAAGAGGAGAAATTAGCATAACAGCGGAACGAGCAGGCAGAAAGGACCGAAAGACCACTCAGGAGATAGACTAGGGTCCGGTACGGTATGGCATGCGCATATATGCAGCATCGCGTAAGGGAGGGAGTGTCGGAAGGGTATAAAGCACACGGGCGGTGTACACTCAGCAATTCGGTGAAAGCTATTGCACAGTGTACATCGGTTTGAACGACGTCGAGTTGCTACCACCGTGTGATATGGCCAACAGGCAATCCAGTAGACGACATCTGGATGACTTTACCCGAGGTCGCGTCATTGGGAAGTTGGAAGAAAGTCCAAGTGTGACTAGTGTGGTCGAAGAGTTCGGGATCACTCACACCATCGCTTCACGAGCTTGGAGAGCATTTCAAACGACAGGAACAGCTGTCCGAGAGTTTAGCAGTGGTCGTCCACGAGCAACCACGGCGGCGGACGGCCGGTATATTGTCCTACAGGCGAGAAGAGACAGACGGCAGACAGCGGTAGAAATCGCAAAGCACATGCAACAGACAACTGAACGTCCGTTATCGCGTTTTACCGTGGCCTAGAGGCTGCACAAAGGTGGTCTATTTGCACGACGACCAGTACGGTGTCTGCCATTAACGCCTGCTCATCGAAGACGGCGGTTTCTGTGGTGCCAGGAACACAAGAACTGGACACATCAGCAATGGGGTCGAGTTTTCTTTACGGATGAGAGCCGATTTAGTCTGGCGAGCGATTCTGGTCGTATACACATCTGGGGAGAGCAGGGAACACGCAATCACACCTCCAACATCATCGAAAGGGACCGGCTTGGAGGTGGCGGAGTTCTCGTTTGGGGCGGCATCATGCTTGGTAGCCGTACTGATCTCCACATCTTCCAAGGAGGTTCAGTCACTGGTGTCCGCTATTGTACCGAGGTTCTCCTGCCTCACGTGCGTCTGTTTAGAGGTGCTGTGGGTCCTGAGTTCCTCTTCATGGTCTACGAAGCTACACCTCATCGTACAGTGGCTGTCACAGAGCTGTTGGAGAGTGAAGATATTCAACGCATGGATTGGCCCGCAAGGTCCCCGTACCTAAATCCAATCGAACACGTGTGGGATCTTCTCGGGAGACGCTTGGCAGCACGTCACCAGCCGCCAGCAACGATTCCGCAGCTGCGAGTGGCGCTACAAGAAGAATGGACCGCGATGCCTCAACAGCTCCTTGACAACCTTGTCCTCGGCATGGACAGACATTGTAAATCCTGCAACGCAGTCAGGGGTGATCATATCCCCTACTAAAGACTGGATTTTTCTTGGCAGCCGCCTGTCAGATGGACGTTTCTGTCTTCTGTCCAGTTGTGCTCGAAGCTACCTTTTCAATTAAGTGCCTTTGTATCCTTTGGATTCCTTGTTTGGTCAGTTTTGCTCACTTGTACCATATTCTTACATCTTGGGGATCTTATGGTATGATTTGAGTCGATGTGGAGCACTTCTGCACGACATTACATTCGAAAAACCGTCTCGTCCTTAATTTTTGCACGTTAGTGTATGTTGTACATGGATTTTGGGGCCCTCATACCTACACCTAGTCACATTTTTCTCAGGACTATTTTTTAAGCCTAGAATATATGGTACTGATGCCATGTACTGCAGTTGAGTTTTTGAATTAACGCATGCACTACGTTGTGTGGCCTTGGTCTTCCTGATGACGCTGATAATAATTTTGTATGAGTACCCTGCTTTCGTGGCTAGATTAATTATTTTATTTAGTTCGGATTGTCTGGCGGAGACCGAAGACATCTGAGTTTAAAGTGAAAGCTCTTCGAATCCGTGATCTGTAAAACGCAGACTTATGTTCCGCTGGACAAAATGAGCTGCAGGGTATTGATTACGTCTAGATTCTTCTCTATAGACACTGAAATCATAGATGACATTTTCTGGATCCACCCTTTGTCAAAATCCCAGATGACTCTCCGATATACGTCACAAATGCCAAAGGTTGATGCAATACTGAAAAGAGCTGCTAACGTTCATGCGTTATAAGGGCCGAAAGATATTACTCCTTAAAGCGACCGTTTTATTTGCATTGGCAATTGATATTTTACTTTCTCATATTACATAGTAAGATGTACGATTTCTCGCTGTTGTTGATACTCCAAATTTTCGAGTTCTTATTGATGCACTTGTTTTGAAAGGGACAGTTAAAATAATTTAGCTTTCCTTTTGGTGATAGATGAAAAAGAATTCACGCTCAAGGCGAATACTTAACTGGCCTGCTGTGATATATAAATTACTTCCATTGCTACTTTCCAGCCAAGGGAAAATATCTGTATTGGAACCCCCCCCTCCCCAGACCTCCCCCTGATTTGCGACGAGGAGTGCATGTAGAAAGTGTCCCGATGATCGGGATCGGGGTGTTTGATGTTTATTGCCTTTGGGGTAGGGTAATCAATTTGTCTCTCAGCCCTAACCCCCCTAAACCAGCATATACAAAAAGAGCTAATATTTAGGCTGAAAAAATAAAGTAATTCGAAAATGTTAAACTATTTATCTTTTTCTTATTTAATGGTGTTAAAAGAAATTTCTATTGTACTGCAAATACATTTTCTTATTACTTTCTACTCCTCTGGTTGAATACCGCTAATTTTATCAATTATTCTTACTTTTCCTATTCCTTAAATCGATATAAAACTAACTTTTGAAAAAGCAATAAACACTTGAATGATACTGTTACTCGAAAAGCTGTAGTACTTTTCCATTTTCAAACTAGATTATTGCATTTAATTCTTATGCTTCTGCTTCTGTGCACAAATTGAATTTTACCCGTATTTTTTAAGGTGGAGACATATTCCGGTTGCCAATGTCTTCATGTATTTCATTTTTGCTGTATACCGTGCTCAATGCCTACTAAATTGTTCCTAACTTAAAAAACAAGATGACTTTCCAAAGCTGGAGTAACGGAAAGAGCACGTTTTGAAATTGAATCTTATTCCAATTTTGGGGCAATTTATACGCAATGTACTGATAAATTTAGCGAAATTCCATTTTCAGTGCCCTCAGCGTTAAATTTACCAGGGAACTTGCAACTGAAAAGGTGTTAAAGTAACCAGTTTTGCCATACGTATCAAACACGAAAGAACTTTTGCTGTAACTGAAAGGTCCCTTCACAGCGTAAAGCTAAAATTTACTAAATTTCCACTTTGAGAACTCGTAGAGGTAAATTTATGAATCAGTAATGAAATTTAAAATGGGCAAAGTTTAATGTGTTTTTATGTCGTAGCATTCGCAAACAATAATTTTTGAAAAATCTGAAAACCAAATCTTTCGTCCTACAGAGCTTCTAGCAGAAAATTAACGAACAAATTGGAACATTTAAATATTTGTGGATTTGAGAAGGAACAGTTATCTAATTTGAGAGGCACCAAAATAATTTTTCCTCTAAGTTGAATAGTTTCTTTACAGCAGAACTTTAATTTTTTGAATTTCCGACTTTTACAGCCTTTAGCGGTAAACTCGTAAAGTAATATGGGATATTTAAAGTGAAAAACTTGATATCCAAATAATTTTTGAAAAACCTCTAAAAACAAAAACTTCGATGCGCACGGACAGACAAAGTCATTACATTAGCATTGTTTCTTTCACGTTCTAATAATAGAAAGATAGAATGGCATTTTAAAAGGCGTAAAAACTTTTTCCTTTACTTTTTGTTTTGTTAATCTGACAGATGAAAATTTCTGAGACCATAAGGTGAGAGAGGCCCCTGAATCTTTTAGCGCCTAGGACCCCAAAAGATCTAAAGTCGCCTCTGAGTGCGCAAGCGCAGAACTTGTGTTTCATAGCTTAATATTCTGAGCGATAAACTAATAATCTGTTGTCACCAAATGATTTTCATCTAGCAGCGATTTACTGCCTGAATAATTCGCAAATTTGTTTTGCGATATGGTCTAGTGTTATTTATTACGTCAAGGAAGCTTTTCTTGAAGTCGGGAAAAACATATTTTGTCTGAAAATAAAAAAACAAGAAAAAAATATAGAATAAAAAAAATTGGCGGGAATAATAAATAAAAAAATAAGGCAGATGCTAATTTTTAATTTAGACCTACAGAATGGAAACCTACATACTAAAGAGTGAGTGAAAAAAATTTCCACCTGAACCTTCAGGTCACGTGGACAGCGTTCACGCACTAGCGCCCATCGGTCATTTGTAACCGATATCCGAAAACCGTCACGCTTTGCATTTCCTGAACAAGTTAATCGTCGGCAAGCATGTTTCACTTCGTATCTTTAACCGTCTATCAGGAAACACAAAGGCTGTCCCGGGAAACAACCGCAATGGCGAAAATAAAAGAAAATAATCGAAGAAAAAAAAAGCAAGAATGAAAAAAAAAGCGCATCTATCCGACGAAATTCGGTAAAGGCACCGATCCGTTTCAGTCATTAAACTTTAATTTCACAGAATACGGGAAAAGAAGACTTACACAGTGAGAGAAATAAAAAACAAATGTGGAGCAAACCCGACGGAATATAAAGAAAAAGATGGAAGAAAAATATTACATTGTTTGTCTGTTGTACATCCTCATTGTCCAAGTCAAAGCACAGAATGAGGAATTCTTTTCTGTTTCTCTGAAAGCAAGGCAGTCTATTTCAGGAAAGTGGAGCTTCTTGGGTATCTCATCTGAGGGGAAAAGTACTTCGCAAATTTTGTGTCAAATTTAATTTCCTCCAAAGCGAAACAGATTTTCTGCAGCGTAATTAATTCTTCTCTTTATTTTGAACTGGAAAGACGAATCAGACCGTTAACTCAAAGAAACACATTTGACTGACCTCTTCTTGCTTTTCGCTCAGTTCGGAATCGTTCAGCATTCTGAATGATGGAACATAGAATAAAACAAACATAAAGTTGTGAAACATTTTAATTCTGGAAATAAAGAGGATTATTTGTTGAAACAGTGACAGCTTCGCCTTGAGAATTTTCCGTGTTATACCAAGTCTGTTTTCTGGCTACATTCAGTGATATTTGGAGCGAAATTTTGAAAACATGAGAACCGCAACTTTTCCTGTCATTGGTTTCAAAAGCTCGAGGTTGCATTTTCCAGGGAGAAATTTATTGTTTTTCAAATATTAATAAGAAGGAAATAAAAGAGAAATAGAGACATCAGTGTGACTCTTTCAGAACACTGAGGATCTTCTGTGAATTTGCCCTACCAGTGAGAAAAAAACCGCAGGAATACAGCTGTAGAAAATAATGACTGTTGTGAAACCCAAATTTGCGGGTGGTGCCACCTAAACCTTACATCGTTCTGCTTCGGAGCCGAATGCTTTCCTAATTCAGATACGCCGGCTAGGACTTATCACTGCCACTTGCCGTCTTGACATATGCGTCACCTCTGCAGTACGTCACATCCCCCCTTCTTGAGAAAGGCTAGAGTAAGAAATCATATGTCAGGTCCTGTCTGAAGTCAGGGGCGTATCCAGAAGTTTACCCTAGGGGGGCCGGTTTTTCGGGTATAAAAAGGGGGTGGAGAAGACATTATGAGAGGGTTTCTTAGATATATCGTTGGTATATATATATATACAGGGTGTCCAAGAATTATTGGACACATTACAAAATTATATGAAACAAAATATTAAACAGATAGAAAGAAACTGACTGTACTAACTTACAATGTAACTGCACGAATTAATAAATTTCGATGTGAGATCCCTTGGTTGCTCGTAGTACGTCCAAGCGATACTCGATTTCATGCCATGTATTGGCAAGCATCTGAGGAGTTATGGAATTAATAGCAGCTGTGATACGCTGCTTCAGTTCCTGCAAATCAGTAAAAGGCGTCTGATAGACACGATCCTTCACATAACCCCAGATGAAATAATCCAATGGAGCTAGATCTCGAGAGCGAGGAGGCCACGGAATGGGACCACCAGGCCCAATCCATCTGCTGAGGAAATGCTCATTTGGGCACTTACGTACACACGTTGACCGATGCGGAGGCGCGCCGTCTTGTTGGAAAATGACGTCATATCTTTTGATCTGAGGTATAGCGAAATTTTCTAGCATATCCAAGTAAATGTCACCATTTATGGTTTTTTCGCAGAAGAAGAAAGGGCCAATCACTTCTCTTTTTGATAGGGCGCACCACACATTAACTTTTGGAGAATCACGTTCCAGTTCAATAGCAGCATGAGGCGGTTCACTGCCCTATATCTCACAGTTGTGACGATTCACAATATCTGATACATGAAATGTGTATTCATCTCTAAAAATTATAGTACTGAGAAAGTTTTCGTCGTTTTCCACTCGATTCAGCATATCCACAGCGAAATCGTATCGCACAGTGTGATCATTTACATGCATCTTTTGCACTATTTGAATTTTATAAGCATGAAACTTTAATTTCTTGTGCAAGATATCGTGAACTGTCGATGTCGAAATGCACAGTTCTCTGCTTGCTTTACGAACGGATTTCCTGGGGCTTCGTCGGAAACTTTCATTAACTTGGTCAACCGTCTCACCACTGACGCTAGGCCTACCGGCTCCTCCACGATGTTCCACATTGCCAGTTTCTTTAAACTGTTTCATCCACCGTTTAATTGAATGCGTTGACGGAGGATTACAACCATACTCTAAACGGTACCGTCTTTTAACTTTAATGACAGACTTTAATTGCGCAAGCCATAACACACACATCGCCTTCTGCTGTACGGATGACATGACTACTGATTGCGCATTTCTCATACATTCCTCATCAGGCCACACCTAGCGCCATCTATCGGATTCTGGGAATAACAATTCTGCAAAACAAAAATATAGAAACCGTGTTAGTAATACGTGACATAGAAAAACAGACAATACTCATAGTTTTTTTGTACATAATTTTGTAATGTGTCCAATAATTCTCGGACACCCTGTATATATATATACAGTGGATCCCACTTAAGAAGGTTTCGTTGGGACGAAGCGATGAAAACTTCTTAAGCGGGAAAACTTATACGGGAAGTGTTTAATTGGGTTTTGTAAGACTTTAGCGATTAAAAATGTTGCATTGATTAAATCCAGAAATTACATTTTAGCTAATTTTAAAGTAACATAAAAAATTTAACAACTTACCCATTTAAACTTGAATATTAGGATTGAAAGCTACGTTTATTATGCTACAGGATTACAAAAATACTGATCTAAAAGCGTTTATTTCTTCCTTTTTCCCCGCTAGATTCACAAAGTACGTGTCCATTTCCCTCAAATTTCTCATTATGTCCGCTGGAACACGTTCGTGGCTTTCTATAAAGCGGCGAAAAGTTTCTAATGCTTTACCAGCTTCAGCTGAAGTTGGAATTGGCATGCACTCATCTTCTTGCGTTTCGATGTAGCAAATATCTTCGATATTTTGCATTTCAAAAGTGGAAACATCTTGTCAACGTTTAACAAACTCTTCAAAGGAAGATTTGAAGTTTAGTTGTTGTTTTTTTGCAAACTTTCCCAAGCTTCATTGTTGTCATGACTGTTTTCTTCATCAGAAAAACTAAGCTCATCACCGTTGAAACCAGCTTTCCTAAAGCAATTTGTGATCGTTGAAGATGATACCTTTTCCCACGAAGAAACAATAAAATGCATAGCATGTCATAAATTCAATTTCAGTGTACATTTGGTGTAACTTGAGTCTGATTCAAGCTTCTGCAGTAGCTAATATACTAAACGTTTCCTGTAGAATTGTTTCATGGTTTTAATTATTCCTTGGTCCATTGGTTGTAACACTGAAGTCGAGTTAGGTGGCAGCAAAACTACTTTTACATTTTCCAGATGATACATGTTCTTTGGATGGGCTGTGCAATTATCCAAAAATAACAAAACATTTCTATTTTCTGCGGCCATTTTCTTCTGAAACTCCATTAAAAAGTCTTCAAAAATCTGAACTGTCATCCATGCGTTTTTACTATTTCTGTAATTGCATGGGAAAGTTTTCACATTTTTGAAGCACCTCGGATTCTTTGATTTTCCAGTGACCAATAAAGGCAACTTTTCTGTTCTATCCATATTAGCTCCTACTAGAACTGTCAATCTTTCTTTATTTACTTTGACTCCGTGGCTGCTACCTCCTGCGAAAGAGTAGGTCTTGTCAGTAATAAGGTTGTAAAACAAAGCACACTCGTCAGCGTTGAAAACATCTTTTGCTTCGTATGCTAATAACAGTTGTGGTAAAACATTAGATTTCCAATCATCCACTTCTTCGACATTAACACTTTTTGATTCTCCACAATCAGTTTTATAAGTCAGTCCTGCTCTTTTTCTAAAACAGTCGACCAATCCACCAGAAGGATTAAATTCAACATTTAATTTCTTGGAAATCTCTTCTGCTTTCTCACGAAGAATTGTCCCGCTGATCGGAATGTTAGCGTTTCTTGCTTGTTTAAACCACACAAGAAATTTTTGTTCGACATCCTCGTACTCACCCTTCTTAATCTTTTTGATTTTTAATGAATGGTAAGCATTTGCAAGCACATTGTCTCGTTTTGCCACTATACCGTTGAGGGCTGTAACAGGTAAATTTAGTTCTTTTGCTATCTGCACCCTAGTTAAATGCGGGGTTTCATTAACTGTCGTAATAATGTTTCGTTTCTCAACCACACATAAAGCTTTTCTTTTGATGCCTTTAGACGCCATATATTTCTAGCTACGCATTTCAACAATAAAACTAAACGTTTAACTCCACGTTTAGGAGGTGCAACATCTGAGCATAACTCTGACAGAATTACTAACTTTCAGCAGGTGTTTCCTTTCCCAGCCCTTCCTCATCCCCAGAGATAAGGCGATTGTGATACACAAAGGGCAGACGCAGAAGAAGGGGAGGGGGTGGTAAACATGACCCCCTGCTTTGACCGTGGGAAGCCGGCAGTGGCTTCGCTTGTTTTATGTGCGGGGAGAACAAAGAAACGTGTTTCCTCCCAACTTCTTTGACATGTACTTATCTGCTGGACGAGTTCCAAAATCGTATGATTTTACTTAGAAATTTGCGACACTTACAACTTTTTGAGCGGGAAAACTTGAAACACCGTTACCTCTTAAGTGGGAAAAATTAACATTAGCACTATGGGAAAAAAATCGGGACTCTAAAAATAAAACTTCTTAAACGGGAAAACTTCTTAAGCGGGAACTTCTTAAGTAGGATCCATTGTGTGTATATATATATATATATATATATATATATATATATATATATATGGGATGTAAGGTCAGGTGATGCGTAACATCACAGCCTCTCCTTGACAAATGTCAACCCCGCCTTCTCGTGGTGCATCCTGTTCCCACTAAAGGGGCTCTGACGACCGCCAATAGCGGTATAACTATACCATCGGGATTAGAGGAAATTCTATCCCACACTCACCAACCCGCTTGGCCAGCGTGGTGAGTTATGGCCAAACCCCTCCAAAATGACTCCACAACTTAAATCTTGGCCCTCAGTCTCCGGCAGCTGGAATGTACCTGGCCAAGGCAGCGGCCAGTGCGACATGAAGGCAGAGGGTGCTAAGAATCCCCGGAGGACCGGACTAGGCTGCCATCTGATGCTGACCTTGGCAACGTACAATGGACGCTCCCTATCTTCTGATTCAAGGCTTCTTGAATTGGAAGAGGAACTACAAAGGATCAAGTGGGACATCGTGGGGCTAAGTGAGGTAAGGAGAAAAGGAGAAGATCTCATCGAACTGAAAAGTGGACATCTCTTCTACTATCGTGGGACAGATACTGGCAGAACTAGTGGTGTTGGATTTATAATAAACAAGAAACTGAAGGATAAAGTTGTAGAAGTTGAAAGTTCCTCTGACAGAGCTGCACGGCTTGTTATCCAACTCTCGAAAAGATACCAGGCTCAGATTATTCAAACTTATGCACCCACCACAGGTCATCCTGAAGAAGAAATTGAAGAATTTTATGAGGAAATTTGTCATCTAAATAA
Source organism: Macrothele yani (assembly GCA_039090855.1). NCBI lineage: Eukaryota > Metazoa > Arthropoda > Arachnida > Araneae > Macrothelidae > Macrothele > Macrothele yani. Next base: position 8,684,537 of record CM077009.1, read on the forward strand.
TAAAGGTAAGCAGCACTTAAAAATAATTATGGGAGATTTCAATGCAAAAATAGGGCAACGGCAACAGAATGAGACTTCAGTAGGTAAATTCGGTCACGGCAACAGAAACCAGCGTGGAAATACTCTCGTTGAGTTTGCAGAGGCAGAAGGGTTTTTCATCTTGAACTCCTTCTTCAAGAAAAAGCCACACAGGAAATGGACATGGAGACATCCAAATGGGACGACAAGTGAAATTGATTTTATTATGTGTAACAAAAAATTCGTCATAGAAGACTGCAGTGTGCTAAACAAGTTCAACACAGGTAGTGACCATAGATTGGTGAGATGTAAGATTCACCTCAACACTAAACTTGAACGTGGCAAGCTCATAAGACAAACAAAATCTATTGACATAACCAACCTTAAAAAACACCATAATACCTTCAAGTTGGAACTGAAGAACAGGTTCTCTGCTTTAGAAGGCCTAACATCGGAAGAAGTGGACATCTCTGAAGTTAACAGAAAAGTAACCAAAGCTCTTATGGAAACAGCAACAAAATTAGCTGGGTCTAAGAACAAGTTGCATGTAAATAAATTATCAGGAAAAACGAAAATGTTGATGCAAAAAAGAAGAGAGATGAGGACAACTGAAGAAGATGTGACTTCCAAAGTGGAATATATAGAGCTATGCAAGACAGTACGAAAAAGTATCACTGAAGACGTAAGAAAATTCAACTGTGAACTAGTGAGGAAAGCAATTGAAAACAACCAGAGCCTAAAGATAGCAAAGGGACATCTCAGTAAGGGAAGAAAACAGATTATGGCACTGAGAAAAGAAGATGGTTCTGTAACAAGAAATAGAGGCGAAATTTTGACAAGAGTGAAAGATTTCTACTCCAAATTATATGAAAGGGATGATACGTGCACTCCAGACATCATGAAAGATACCAGTACCAGAGTTCCTCCAGTCCTTCCAGCAGAAGTTGCACATGCAATCAAGAACATGAAGCGGGGAAAAGCTCCAGGAGAAGATGGAATTACTGTAGATATCATACAAGAAGCAAGTGGAGAAATCGAAACAGTACTCGCCCAAATTTTCACTCGATGCCTTAATGAAGGAAAGATTCCTGAGGATTGGAACACCGCTACAATGATCCTGCTACATAAGAAAGGTGACATTGAGGATCTCAAGAACTACAGACCTATCAGCCTCCTATCAGTAGTTTATAAAATCTTCACTAAAGTTCTTTCACACCGCTTGAAGGTAACACTGGACATGGCTCAACCGAGAGAACAAGCTGGATTCAGGAGTGGCTACAGCACAATAGATCATATCCATGTGCTGAGAGAACTAATTGAAAGAGCGAGGGAATATGAACTTCCATTGTGCATGGCTTTTATCGATTATGAAAAAGCCTTTGATTCGGTGAAACCATCAGCAGTTACAATGGCTCTGAAAACCTGCGGTATTGAAGATGCATACATTAATATTATTAATAACATCTATGAAAATGCAAGTGCAAAGATTAGGCTGTTTGAAAATACAACACACATAAAAATTGGAAAGGGAGTGAGACAAGGTGACACCATATCTCCGAAGCTCTTTAATGCCACATTGGAGGGTGTTTTTCAGTCACTGAGCTGGGAAAACAAGGGGATAAAGATTAATGGAGATTATCTAACCCACCTTCGTTTTGCTGATGACGTAGTCATTTTTGCAACTAGCCCATCAGAGCTGCAGAGTATGATCCAGGAACTTGCTGACAAGAGTAAAGAAGTGGGATTAAAAATGAACTTTCAGAAGACAAAAGTGATGTTCAATGCTTTTACAAGAAATGAAGATTTATCGATTGATGGAGAAAAGCTGGAGATAACAGACACGTACGTTTATCTTGGACAGCAGATATCAAGTGAGGGTCACATTGATGAAGAAATTAATCGGCGTACAAAACTTGCCTGGAGAGCTTTTGGAAGAAACAGCATAATTTTCAAGAGCAATATGCCATTATGTCTTAAAAGAAAAGTGTTTGATCAATGCATCCTTCCAGTGCTTACGTATGGTGCAGAGACGTGGACCTTAACTAAAAGAGACATACAAAGGCTGCAGACAACTCAAAAAAGCATGGAGAGGTGCATGCTTGGTGTAACCAGGAGAGATAAGAAGAGGAACTCGTGGATCCGAAAAATGACAAGAGTGGAAGACATCATGATCAGAGTTAAATCCCTGAAATGGCAATGGGCTGGACATACTGCCAGAAGGACAGATCATCGATGGACAGCCGAAATTTTAGATTGGATTCCAAGGGACAGGAAAAGACCCAGAAGAAGACCACATGGGAGATGGGTGGATGAAATACGCAAGTATGCAGGGGTGACATGGAGGAGACTGGCACAAGACAGACCGTTGTGGAGGAAACTTGGGGAGACCTTCGTCCAGCAGTGGACTGATAATGGTTGACAATGATGATGATGATGATATATATATATATATATATATATATATATATATTATTCTCTTCTCTTTCTTTTTTTACTAAAGCTAAATTAATATATATATATATATATATAGGGATATGATGTTAGTAGCAGGAGATGCCGAAAATTACCCCGTATTAACCACGCTGCCTCCCTCCCACCCCACACTACCGGGATTGACTTCGGAGTGGGTGGAACAACTGGAAGCGCCTGTGAAGGAGCAGGAAAAATAAGAAAAAAGAAAAAGTCATGAAAAGACCATCTGGGGGTAAGCGGTGGGGACATTTTTACGAATTTTATTTACGACCCAATTAAAATACGTACGTAGATCAGATTGTTATTCAGTTTTTCCCACCTACTCTGATTTCAGTACCAAGCTCTGCCTTACTCTGTTTCGAGAAGTTACAGACGCTAGACAACATGAAAATAGAAAAGAACCAACAAATAATAGCTCCAAGCTTTTTCCCCCGCTGTCCCTGTCTTCCCTTTATCTTTTGCGCTTTCTCTTTCTCTCTCTCTCTTGTTATTTTATTCCCTTCTCTTTCTTTTTTTACTGAAGCTAAATCAATGTAATACGTATTTTAAATGAAATCACGTATCAAGTTTAATTGTTAAAATTTTTAGAAAAACTGAAAACAAAATATGCGAAGTTAATCCTTTACCATCTTCGCTACTTTAAAGGTAAAACTTCGTTAGGGTTTAGGAGGGGAGGGGTCGCCCCGGTTGCCCCCTGCTTGATCCGCCATTGCCTGAAGTAATTCCTTGTAGGAGTTCTCACTAATTCCGGACGAAGTGTGGAAGAAGCATCGCACATTTTTCGAAGTCAAGAAGGAATTCCGATTAATTCCAGACGATATGTGGAAAGCACATCAAGGCCGCCCCGGTGCCGCAGTGGTCTAAGCACTAGCTTCTGACCATTCGTCCGAGATGGGCCCGGGTTCGAATCCCGGTGAGGCATAGATGTTGTCTTTGCATTACGGCACTGGCTCTCACCCATCTCTGGAACCAGTGGTCCTAAATTAGGGACGGGTGACTGCTTATAGCCCTCATTTGCTCAAGGTAGTCGTTAAACTTCCAATAAAAAAAGAAAAAAAAAGGAACATCAGACATTTTTCGAAAAAACAAATGCCAGTGGATCCATTTTTACGTTCGGGAGTCAATGTGAAACCCAAATTTGCCGATGGTGGGACTCGAACCAACATCCTTCTGCTGCGAAACCAAATGCTTTCCCAAATAAGCTACGCCGCCGAGAGCTTATCACTGCTACTTGCCATGTTGACATGTGCATCACCTCTATAGCACGGCACACTGAGAAACATTGAGATAACTGCTACGGATCTCTGCCCTACATGAAAAAAAATCAAGGGTACATTAGCAGAAGTATGGTCTTCAATTAATTTGTTTCCTCTGAGTCTAGACTTTTTATAATCCGAATGGAAAATAGTACTCCTAGATCGCATGGCTTTTTATAGTATCAAGACCTGCTTAACGAAAGCATTGTCTAGCTGAAAACAAAAAATTGCAGTTCAGGTTTTTCGGTGAAGCTAATGCGAGTAAGCTAAAACGTTTAAGGAAAAACATCCAACCGAAACACGGACAGGGAACACCGCTTTGCTCACGAGCTGTTTGAAGCGATGCATGGAAGGCAATTTTGATTTCTTTTTTCAGTTCTTGAGCGGAAGGAGCGATGCTATACCACAATGGTTATTACAACCACGTTCCTAATCTAGGAAGCAAAACTAATAAAGAACCATGTCTTCAGAAAAAATTGCAAATTCATTTAGCTGAAGTAATATTTTGGTCACCATATTCATTGTACCGAGTGACCACATTCTTAGGATTAAGTGGGCACTTTATTGTGATTATCGAATGAAATACTGATAGTCAGTGAAACACTTATGTTTCACGAATATTTTCACGTGAAGAAATTCGTTGTCTACAAGAAGAACTAACGTGAAGGACGGAAATATGGCGTCAAATATTTATGTACAGCGAATAATATCAGAGTTCAAACTTTGAAGGTAGTTTTCTACACCGTTGGAAGTTCTCACCCTAGTAAAACTTGACAAAAAGTGTGTTGCCCTATATTCTTGTACGCACTGAATTCCTAAACACGCAGCGATTTGTGTACCGTACACACACACACATTTACACTCATTGTAGTAGGATTAATAATGTTTATTAGCAATTCAGCTGCAGTTTCACTTAGCAGCCTTTTTCTTGAAACCACCTCACTATTAATGTCATGCAGCAAATTTGGCCACCAGAATAACAGTGATTCGCCTCAGAATTGACTCGACTATGTTTTGATAACTTTTTAGTGGAATATTGGGCCTTATATGTTGTGACGCGCCTACTCCACAGGACGCACATGAGATAAAGGCAGATAGCAGCGAGAGCATACGTCCGCATAGCTCAGTTGGGAGGGCGACTTACTCCGGAATGAGGGGACCCGGGTTCGATGCCCTGCGTGGACCAAAATGACGGAAAAGTTTACTTCGTTATATTGGCTCCCGAACTTCAAGAATGACCTGGCCGTTAAAGTTTTCGCAATAGTGTGATGTTCTTTCCACACCGCGAGACAGGAAAAAAAGAGAATCCCTTCTTCAGCGCTTCGAAAAATAAATGTGCGTGATGTTATATTCCACACAACAAATTTACTGGGATTTATCCAATGTACGTTCTTTAGCGGATGACTGCCTACAGCGACACATGTTACTTCCGAAAAGGCAAAAACGCTGTGCAAGCTCATAAAAAGTTATGTGATGTGTATGGTGAAGATGCTTTAAAATACAGCAGTGTCAGAATTGGTTTGCGAAATTTCGGTCTTGAGAGTTTGATGTGAAAGATACACCATGCTCAGGAAGGCCAATCGAAGTTGATGACGACAAAATAAAGACATTGATCGAATCCAATCAGCGTTTAACGACACGAAAGATTACTGAGAATCTGATCATAACGAAATCGAGCGTTGAAACCATTTAAAGCAGTTGGGATACGTTAGTAAGCTCAATATATGGGTACCACATGAGCTCAAAGAAATTCATCTCACTAAGCGCGTTGACATCTGCGATTCGCTCTTGAAACGTGAAGAAGACGATCCATTTTTGAAACGTATGATAACAGGCAATGAAAGATGGATCGTCTACAACAACATCGAACGAAAATGATCGTAGAGAAAGCGTGATGAGCCTGTTCAAAGCACTTCAAAAGCAGATATGCACGGAAGGAAGGTTATGCCGTCAGTCTGGTGCGATATCAAAGGTATTGTTCATTTTGAATTGCTTCCAAAGAACCTTTCGGACGTGTACTGTCGTCAGCTGGATAAATTAAGTGATGCAGTCAAATAGAAGTGTTCAGAATTGGTGAATCGCAAAGGTGTTGAGTTTCACCATGACAATGCAAGACCACATACAAGTTTGGTTAGTCGTCAAAAATTGTTGCAGCTCGGATGGGATGTGTTACCACATCCACAATATTAACCAGACCTCGCACCGTCAGACTACCATTTGCTTCGTTCGTTGAAAAACGCCTTGTATGGTAAAATCTTCACTGCTGATGAGGCTATCAAATCGTTCTTCGAACTGTTTTTTTGCCGAAAATAACAAAAACATTTTTGATCGCGGAATCATGAACTTACCTGTGAGATTGCAAAAGGTCATCGAACAAACTGGACAATATTTTGTTGTCTGAAGTTTTTGTTTCCCATTCAAAATTCGCCTTTCATTTACACAGGAAAAAAGCGCAATTACTTTTTGACCAGCCCAATACGATTGCCTCTTAAACTGGGCTGAATGAAGAAAAAGAAACTTTAAGGGAAAGATGGACGGTCGCGTTAAATACCTAATTAAAGAGCAAGATGTTCATTACATTCTAAGAAAATCCGCTGGAAGTAACATCCCAATATCTGAATTCAGTTGTAGTGCAATACTAAGTAATATTACAATCCAAATTATTGATTTAGTCAGCCTGCACATTTTAGCTAGTAAATTAATGCTTATCTAACTCATCTTCGGTTGGCTGATGACGTAGTCACTTTTGCAAGAAACCCATCATAGCTGCAGAGTATGATCCAGGAACCTGCTGACAAGAGTAAAGAAGTGGGATTAAAAATGAACTGTCAGAAGACAAAAGTGGTGTACAATGCTTTTACGAGAAATGAAGATTTATCGATTAATAAGGGAAAAGCTGGAGATAACCGAGACCTACATTTACCTTGGACAACAGATATCAAGCGAAGGCCATATTGAGGAAGAAATTAATCGGCGTATGAAACTTAGTTAAAGAGCTGTTGGAATATACAGTACAATTTTCAAAAGCAATATGCAATTACGTCTTAAAAGAAAAATGTTTAATCAATGCATCCTTCCAGTGCTTACGTATGGTGCACAGACGTGGACCTTAACTAAAAAGGATATACAAAGACTGCAGACAACTCAAAGAGGCATGGGGAGGTGCATGTTTGGTGTAACCATGAGAGATAAAAAGAGGAACTCGTGGATCAGAAAAATGACAAGAGTGGAAGACATCATGATCAGAGTAAAATTCCTGAAATGGCAACGGGCTGGACATATTGCCAGAAGGACAGACCAACGATGGACAACCGAAATTTAAAACTGGATTCCAAGGGACAGGAAAAGACCCAGAAGAAGGCCACATTTGAGATGGGTGGATGAAATTCGAAAATATGCAAGAGTAATAACATGGAGGAGACTGGCACAAGACGGACCGTTGTGGGATAAACTCTAGGAGACCTTCATGCAGCAGTGGATTCATAATGGTTGACAATGGTGATGATGATGAAATGATCTACTTCGAGTTAGGGATGAAACATGCTTCCGAACCCCAGAGAACACAATTATACCTCACTTTATGTCCTTCCCCCTCCCTTAGAGATGAAAAATGTAAAAAAAGAAAAATTAATAAAAAAATTGTTATTTTTGGAGCCCTCCTGCACCACGCGGCCCTGCGCATCGCGTGCTTCCCTGTAAATTCGATGTTGTTGCTGTTGTTGAACCCACAAGTAACGTTTTGTCTCCTTTGTTGCTGAGAGAACAGTTATACCGACTGGTATTCTGCTGTGGTAACCCAGGGAGTACACTGTACAGAGCACAGTACGCCAGGATGCCTTTAGGTATTGTGCCTAATATAAGTCTTTAACATATGACTCATTGATGCAGGTTTGTTGATCCGTACAAGTGTAGTTATCCGTCGTTCACTTCTGGCATCGTGATCCCCATTGGGCTTTTTCTGCCTCTCTGTATGCTGTTATCATTGATGCTCTTCCACATTCCAAAAGCGTAGCCGTTTTGTTGATGCTAGCATCCCTTATCATCCTTCTCTCAACGTTCTTCATCACATCGTTTTCTCTTTACACTTCAGTAACGTATTCGATCTAGTACTGGGAGTGTTCCCGTTTAATTGATTATGCAGCCGTATTCGATCTAGTACTAGGAATGACCCCGTTCAGTTAATTATGCAGCCGTATTCGATTTAGTATTAGGAATGTTCCCGTTCAGTTGATTATGCAGCCGTAGTTACATAATTGTGTCCGTCATTACCGCTCGTGATGACAAAGTATGGCACATCACTCATAACGACAAAGTATTGCACGTCACTCTCATAATAGTGTCTATTGGTCTTAACCGATTGGTCACTCGATGTTCGTTTTCTGTTTTTTTTTGTTTCCGGGTTTGACGACCACCATGAGCAACTCCTAGGGCTACAAGCTGTCGCACATTCCCAGTTTAGAGCCCCTGGTTTCAGGGAGGAGATAGCCAGTGCCATCTTTTCGTTTTGTTTGGGGATTTAACGAACACCGTGAGCAACATAGTGGCCTGTAAAAGAAGTCGCTCTAATTTAGAACCATTAGTTCCAGGGTAGGGACAGGGAACCAGAGTCGTAAAACAAACACAACATCTATGCCCCAATCGGAATTCGAACCCGGACACATCTCAGATGAATGATTAGAAGCCAACGCCTCGCGCCACTCAACTATAGGGGCGGAAAAGTCCATCTCAGACGAATGGTCAGAAGCCAGATCGTCAGACCACTCGACCACCGTGGTTTCCCACTCAGTGTGTTATACATTATACACACTAAAGTGCTTGAAAAAATGGGACACCAGTATAATACTTCGTAGGTCCCCCACGAGAGCGCAGGACTGCAGAAATACGGCAGGGCATGGACTCCACTAGCTTCTAGAAATATGCTGTAGGCAATGCACATCATACTTCCTGCAGAGCGTTCCAAAATTCGGGTGTATTCCGAGGTCTCGGATTCCTGTGTTCGATAGTGCGTTGCATTCATCCCAAATGTGTCCTATCACGTTCAGATCTGCGGAGTTGGGTGGGAATGGGAACACTCCAAACTCAGATGAATGCTCCTCTAACCATAATGTGGCGTCCCAACACTTGTGTGGAGGTTCATTGTCCTGTTGGAAAGGGCCCAACCCATCAGTATGAATGCAGGACATGAACGGGTGTACCTCATCAGGAAGGATGCGCACATAGCGTTGGCCGGTCACAAACGTTTTTAGATGTACCAGGGATCCCAGTGAAGTCCAGATAAACACACCCAATACCATTACGGACCCCCACCCCCGGTACAGTTCCGTGTTGACAGGCGGGATTCATGGCTTCATGGGATTTGTGCCACACACGGATCCTTCCATCTGCCCGATACAGTTGGAAACGCGACTCGTCTGGCCAGGCTACTTGTTTTCAGTCATCAAGTGTCCAGTGGCGGTGTTGCCGTGCCCAAGCAAGGCGCATAGCTCTGTGTCGTGCACTCATCAATGGGACTTGAGTTGGGCGTCGGCTCCCAAAGGCCATATCGTGCAGGGTACGTTACACAGTCTGAACGCTGATACTTGTTGAGGCTCCAGCATTGAATTCCGATTATACCTGTGAGAGTGTTGCACGCCTGTCACGTCAAACGATTCTTGACAGCCGACGATGGTCACGCTCACCCAATGTCTTTTTACGGCCACACTGGTATTGTAGGTTGGAGGTTTTGCCGGAATTCGTGTAGTCACGGTACACCCTTACAATGGTCGTCCGTGAAAATCCGAACTTCGTTTCTACCTCCGAAACACTATGGCCCATCTCACGAGCGCCAACTATGACACTGCGTTGAAGATCGCTTAAGTTGTTATTACTTGTCATTCTCACGCCGAAAGCAGCTCTGACAGCTGGCAAGGATGTCTATCGCTTTACACTGAAGAGAAATTGAATTAGAGATTCCTGTCTAGTAACGTGTAGCACCACCTTTCGCCCTGATGACGGCGGCGATTCGTCTCGGCGTGGAATCGACAAGACACCGGAAGCGTTGGGAAGCCATACGGATCTACGACCCCTGAACAAGCTCCTACAGTTCACGAAGATTTGATGGAGGGTCAGAGCCTCGAACATCTCTCTGGATGGCATCCCAAATGTGCTCGATGGGATTGAGGTCAGGTGACCTATCTGGCCAAGGAAGCGAGATCACGTTAGTGGAGTGTTCATCCAACCATTCGGATACAATTCGGGAGCGATAGCACGGTGCATTGTCTTGTTGCAGGATGAGGTCCCCAGTGGGATGTTGAAGACACACAAACGGAAGCAAATGGTCATCCAGGATATCTCGGTAACGTTGACCTGTGAGGGACGATGTTACATGTACCAGGGGTCCCATTTCAGTACACGTAAACAGTCCTCAGACAAGAATGCCACCCCCACCAGCTTGAAGAGTACCCTGCTGGCAAGGAGGATTCATCGCTTCATGTGGTTTGCGCTGTACTCGTATCCTGCCATTCGCATGTACCAACTTGAATCTCAACTCATCAGTCCAGGCAACACTTTTCCACATGTCTAGGGTCCAGTGCTGGTCTTTGCACCCTGTGATGTGCGGTCAGCAGCGCTACCCTCGTGGGACGATGGCTTCTGTACCCCATAGCGAGGAGATGGTTCTGGGTGGTGAGGCTGCTTACACGTTTTTGTGCACCAGCGTTAAATTGCCGAGTGATTTCTTGCACTGTGACCCGTCTATCCGCTGTTATAATGCGAGCTAGCCGACGATGACCCCGCTCATCCACACGCTGTTGTCCAAGGCAGTTAGCCCTTGCAGGGATGGTTTTACCGGATTCGATGTACTCACGGTGCACCCGTGACACAGTGGCTCGTGAAAATCCCAGTGCCTGCACGACTTCCGAGATGCAGTGACCCATTAGTCGGGCCCCGACAATTTGCCCACAATCAAATGCGCTTAGATCCTTCGTCTTACCCATACTCCGTCCGACTCTTACTGATTCCCGTCGCATTACTCCTTATATTGTCGGATCGCTGCATACGTCATGTCGTTTTCGTTTACAGGGCCGCCCACAGAGCCACATTTGTATAACGCCAGCTGTCTCTAATTCAATTGCTTTTCAGTGTATATACGCACTGGCGTACGCAACCGAGTACGCGCATAAGTGACGTTGCTATGTATTTTGCATAAGCTCGTGTGTACCAGTTTTTCTGGCACTTCAGTGTATATTCTGTTTGTTATGCCATCACCACGACGGAACCAATTAGTTTTCCAAATTGATTCCATACGCTTCAGAGGATCGGATTAGAGGTGATATCGTTAAAGTGTTGTTCATAATTTAAAACATGAGAAAAGCAAAAAGACAGTCGAGCTTTTCAATCACCTCAGCTTCTTTGTTTTTTTTTAGTTTTTCTTTGGGATATAATAGTATGTGTTCTTTCCTAGTTTAGAAGAGAGAGAGAGAGAGAGAGAGAGAGAGAGAGAGAGAGAGAGAGAGAGAGAGAGAGAGAGAGAGAGCGCACCATGAGACTAACATACCACCCATCTTCATCAGGGACTCGAACCCGGACGTAGCTCAGACGATTAGCCCGAAGCCTACCTCTATCATTAATAGGTTACCATGCGGCCAGTTTAGCTTCATCAAACAGAACTTCATTATTTTCATAATAGCATTGAGCTGTGGAAGACCCCTTGAGTTTTGTGTTCTTTTAATCAGAAACGCAAGACCCTAAGGGTCTATTAGATAAATTTTCCATGGATTTAAATCTTCAATTCTGTCTTTAGTTCCATAAAATCTTAATTTGTTTGTAGGCTTGAAAGATACTTTGAAATTAAAAAGTCTTGAAAACTTAAAAGTGTACAACAAATGTCAAGAGTGACAACAAATTTCTCTCTCAGTGTAGGAGCTAAAGTAGTCGTTGTACAGAATGGATTCGGTTTTCTAAATTTTTGAGCACAGTGCCTTTAATTGGAAGAATTTAACCATTGTGTGCCACAATACGTTCATATACTGTATAACAATATAGTTGTTTTATTTGAACAATCTGCAGTTGAATACACATTCAGTAGAGAAAACAGAGATAGGGGTGATGGAGAGTTGACGTGGGCATCCCCCGCGCAGAGTGGAACAGACCCAAACTGATCGCAGGCGATAACAAGAAAGATGACACCGAATTTTCGGGTGTAATAAGCACGTCTTTTGAATCCGTTCCGACGCAAAATAAATTTATCAAAGCTATTCAAAGTCAATGGAACCAGTATCGAAAACAATAGTATTTGACGGAAGAAAGAAGTTTTTCAATCGGGTTTTTAAACCCTCAGATATTGCTGTAAACGGAATCGTGTGCTTATGACCTCTGCATGCAGACTTGTGCATTAAGAAAAACATGAATTTATATGAGAAACATTTCGCACCGGAAAAGCTCTCCAACACAGAAAGAATTTTTCAAATCGGACTCTTAGAAACAGAGATATCGACAAAAATAAGATGGGACATTACATCTTCTGGTGGGGAAACCATGAATTATTTTAGGAAGAAAGTATTCTCAAAAGGTTTTTCCATATGAGCGGTATCGGTCCAAGAAAAAAAAATTTAGTCGAGTTTTCAGGAGCCCAGATTTTACTACAAATACATCAGAAGCAGAAATTAATACTTACGCTTCCTGGTGGCCAATCCATTTTTACCAAACATTAGAAATTATGTGAAAACTATTTTCCATCAGGTTTTGTATGCGATACAGGAAGAATTTTTCAAATCGGAGTTTTTGAAGCAGAAATAACGCCGAAAACGTAATTTACCTTTGTGCCCCCTAGCGGAAAGTCTATGATTTACTTCAAAATTTTTGAATTTATAAGAAAAACATTTCGCATCGGAAACACTATCCAACAAAGAAGGAATTTTTCAAATCGGACTCTTAGAAGTATAGATATTGACAAAAATAAAATATACATCTACGCCCTCTGGCGTAGAAACTATGCGTTATTTCAAAAAGAAAATGTTCCGAAAAGGTTTGTCGACATGAGCAGTATCGGTCAACAAACGATTTTTTTCAATTGAGATTTTAGAAGCTCATATTTTGCTGCAAATACATCAGAAGCGGAAACGTCACAACATCAGAAGCTTACGCCACCTGGTGGCCAAACCATTTTCTACAAAAATTTGAAATTATGTGCAAAGGATTTCACATCAGAAGCTGTATCCGGCGCAGAAAGAATTTTTCAAATAGGAGATTTAGAATCAGAGATATAGGGGGAAACGCAATTTACCTCTACGCCCCTTGGCGGAAAGTTTATGAATTACTTGAAAATTTTGAAATTATATGAAAAACATGTCACACTGGAAACACTATCCAACAAAGAAGAAATTTTTCAAATCGGACTCCTAGAAGTCGAGATATTGACAAAAATAAGATATACATCTACGCCCCCTGTCGGAGAAACTGTGGAATATTTAAAAAAATATTCCGAAAAGGTTTATCGATGGGAGTGGCATCAGTCCACGAAATAATTTTTTCAATCGATATTTTAGAAGCTCAGATTTTATGGCAAATACATCAGAAGCAAAAATTTACTCTTACGCTCCCTGGTGGCCAAAGTATTCTTTACCAAAAATTTCAAATTACATGCAAAAGATTTCCCATCTGGAGGTGTATCCGCTGAAGAAAACATTTTTTAAATCGGAATTTCAGAAGAAGAATTATCGGAAAAAATGTAATTTACTTTTACGCCCCCTAGCGGAAAATCTTTGCGTAATTTGAAAAAGTAACTGTATCTAAAATACTCTTCGACATAAATAAATCGAAAGATAAAGGAATTTTTTCAATCGGATGCTTAGAAGCAAATATGTGAAATAAAACGTATTTTTGAATTCGACATCATCTGCATTTACGCCCTCTAGCGGCAAAATTGTACATCGTAAAAAAAACAACTGAAATAAAGGATCATGATTCGCATATTTCAAGCTTCCCAATGCGAAAAGAATTTTTCAAATCGGACTAATAGTTGCAGAGATATCGTGGGTACAGACGGACAAACCGGGAACATAAGCACGATCTTTTTTTACAAAAGACGTGCTAAAATGGCGGACAACAGGGTATCACAATCGATGAACATGGGTAAACGTGGTGATCTGAGCGACTTAGATCGTCGACGGGTTCTTAGCACAAGTGCTAAGAACCCTCGGGCTGCCCAGGGAAACGTACCACGGGTGTACCGCGAGCATACCAACGACGGACATACCATCCCCCAGAAAGCAAACGGTACCCAATCACACGCCACTGATGACCGGGGTCGACGTGGACTATCCAGGCTCGTACAGACTGATCACTTGGCAATGGTGGTGCAAATAACATCCAAGTTAAATGTTGGAGGCCCTAGCATTGTCAGCGAGTTAACGGGCTCTTTCAATGCTCGTTTGAATCCTGTCGTTTCTAAAATTCCAATAATTACCCACGAATGCCATAATTTTTTCGTATGAAAGACTCCCATGTATTTCTCAGCAAAAGCTACCAAACAGCAGAAAAGTTTTTAATATCCAAGAAAAATCTGGAATCTTTATTAGGTCTGTATATAATATTTTTTTGATACCGTGCATGAAGAAGTGGAAAACGTGACCTTGTTTGTAATGATTTTTTGACATCATTCCTGGCTTGTCTAAGAATAACAGTGTCAAGATGGTAACACTTTTTCTGGATGTAATCAGTAAGTTAGTGTGACAGTTAAAAGTTTCTTTATTGAAAAAAAATCGAGAAAGTACCCTGGTTCTCTCTCTAGATAATTTATGCTATGCATCTTTCTCATGCTAAGATCTTTGTGAGTGTGAAATAAAACGAGTGATTCGAGAGTATACATTTATTTACATACAACACATTGCATTGATTCGCCTCACTCATGACCACACCGAGCCGCAGTCCGATACATACTAAGTGGATATAAATCATAACAATAAATAATAAGGTTGACTAATTCCTGATATTGAACGGTACTTAGGGTAGGTGGATTAATGAATATTATTCTCGTAAAACCAAAGAAGAAGATATATGAGTCATAAACGTAAATATTTACTAAACCATGGAGGCAATAGTAAAGGTTTCCACTATTTATTTTTTACAAAACTTTTTTTTTTTTTTTTTTTCATTTGGAGGCTTATAACGACTACCGTGAGCAACCTGATGGGCTACAAGCAGTTGCCCGTCCCTAATTTAGGACCACTGATGGCGTAAGATATACACAACATTCATGCTTCACCGGGGAGGGGGGATTCGAACTCGGATCCATTTCAGACGAATGATCAGAAGCCAACGCATAGACTACTGCTCCACCGGAGGGCTTGTTTTTATGAATATATATATTTTAGACTTAGACGAGTGTAAAAAACGACTGTGACCGATGAAATGGGATGCAGCTATGTAAAAGCGCATGCGCAAGCTAAAATCTCACCTCAGGATGATAAAGCTAAAATCATACAAGCTAAGTGACCTAAAGATTTGCAAGATGATAAAGCTTTAACTCATGCGCAAGATAAAATCTGTCCTCAAGATGATAAAGCTAAAATCATACAAGCTAAATAACCTCAAGAATCACAAGATGATAAAGCTAAAACCACACAAGCTAAGTGACCTTAAGATTCGGAAGATAATAAAGCCAAAATCATGCGCAAACTAAAATCTGACCTCAAGATGATAAAGCTAAGTGACCTCAAGAATCATACAAGCTAAGTGACCTCAAGAATCATACAAGCTAAGTGACCTCAAGAATCGCAAGATGATAAAGCTAAAATCATACAAGCTAAGTGACCTCAAGAATCGCAAGATGATAAAGCTAAAATTATACAAGTTAAGTGACCTCAAGAATCGCAAAATGATAAAACTAAAATCATGCGCAAGCTAAAATCTGACCTCAAGATGATAAAGCTAAAATCATACAAACTAAGTGACCTCAAGAATCGCAAGATGATAAAGCTAAAATCACACACAAGCTAAAATCTGACCTCACGATGATAAAGCTAAAATCATAAAAGCTAACTGACCTCAAGATTCGGAAGATGATAAAGCTAAAATCATACAAGCTAAGTGACTTCAAGAATCGCAAGATCATAAAGCTAAAATCATACGTAAGCTAAAATCTGACCTCAAAAATAGCAAGATGATAAAGCTAAAATCATACGGAAGCTAAAATCTGACCTCAAGAATCGCAAGTGTGTTAGTTAGAGAAATTGCTAACGTTTGGTCTAGGATATCTACAGGCTCCATCGTGTTATACTGTACATCATTTTAAAGCTCTCTTCAACAGTAGATACGCTTTCCCCTTTGGGGGTCGAAAGGAAGACGAATTTCGCTACGACGCATATTTTACTAATGTCGGATAAGATACGTAGCACCAAAAGGCATTTTTGTAATGGATTTTATCACTGAGTAGCATCAAAATGGCTTTTATCACATTTAGTATCAGGCTCTTGTAATTCGCGCAGATTGCAACGGTATATTGTTATGTACGTAATAAAGTAATGTCCCGCGATAGTTTAGTAAACTATGTTGCTGAGTAACAATGAAATTTGTTGTTGTTGCGTCACTTCATGGGACAGCATGAGGCACGATCAGATTTGAACAATGATTTTAACAATGACGCATCGAAACCCATTTTCTTCAAATAAAAGTTTTTCACTCTGTATTTACTTTACTACTTTACTACTATCGGGAAAGATGCATAACGTCAAAAAAAAAAAAAATTGCGATTCACATAAATAAAGAGAATGACAAATCAAAAGAAAAGTATTTCAGAAATGGCCATCGAACAAGTGCATCATTCATATCTCATTCGGAACGCGAACTCCGGCTCATCTTGGACGAATGGTCAGAAGCCATTCTGATTAATTAATTAATAACTACTTGTCCACCGGAATGGCATTGGAATGTTCCATGCTGGTCACTTGCACTGAAAAGCTACAGATAAGATAAACTAAGAAAGTAGTGTGTGTTTGTGTGCAAAAAGAGGAAATTTCGTCATTCATGTTCAATAACAAGAGTTCATATTATAAAGTCGATATGAAGAAAGCCGCGCTGTCATAAGCATATTATTTTAATTTGACTTCAAAATTAACCACCATCTCGAGTATCTAAATCGGAAGTCTCCCGTGAGTAATTTTAGGAGGCTCATTCTAGGAAAGCGACCAAACCAGTGCCGTAAGTCAACTGCAAAACTCCATTCCGGGCTCGAGCCCAGACCCTCTGTAAACAATTAGCCTTTGCTTTTAACGGCTCATGTCACCAGGGTGAGATTCGCTGTTGAACGGCACACAAAACAATTTTGCTAATTTAATTTTAGTTCATTGGGGCTCTGAGTGTTTTCCTTAGTAGTCCAGTGAACAGCAGCGGAATTTAGAATAATGAACGTCCGATAAGCTAATTAAATAACAAGGAACTGTACACCACCTGTACTTAAATTGTACATCTATACTAGTAATCCGAAATTTCTTGCTTTAGAATAGAAATAAAAGTTTCTAAGCTTTCGCACATCAACCAGATGGCTTTTTCAAGGAAGGCAGACAGAAAACTGCGTCTACATTCCTTGAAAAAGCCATTTGGTTGATGTGTGAAAGCTTAGAAACTTTGATTTCTAATTCTACACGAAGAAATTTCGATATACTAGTATAGTTATATTATTTAAGTCCGAGAAGCTGCTCTGTTTTCTAATATAATTTACGAGATTAAAATTCTTCTGTATATCTGAGCGGTAAAATTATCTTATTCAGTAACAAAGAATTAAAGCAAACTTTCCCTTTGTTCTTGTGATTTACCAACTCATTCGTGCGTGAGGAGGGGGAGAGATTTTGGTTGTGAAAGCCAGAGCTCCCAGTTTGCTTAATTATAGGAATTACGCATTAATGATACTTCAGTAAAACGAACTTTTCGGTACCAAGACCTTTCAGCGAAATAGCACTTCAATAGGATGAATCTTTTGGTAAAACGGCCTTTCGGTAAAACATTCAGTGAAATGGACATTTTAAAGTACGACCCTTCGGTAAGTGTCGTACTTTAAAATGTCCATACACTGATGAAGCCACTTGTTAGTGAGGGGTTCGTTTAACTTTCAGCGAAACGAACCTTTCGGTAAAAGAGCCATTCGGTGAAAAAACTCTTCGATAGGATGAAACTTTCGGTGAAAAAAACGACCTTTCGATAAAACATCCTTTCAGTGAAATGGACATTTTAGAGTAGGATCCTTGGATAAGATGAACGACCTTTCAGTGAAACCAACCTTTCGGTAAAAGGGCCATTCGGCGAAAAAACTCTTCCATAGGATGAAACTTTCAGTGAAAAAAAGGACCTTTCGATAAAACAGCCTTTCAGTGAAATGGACATTTTAGAGTACGATTCTTCGATAAGATGAATGACTTTTCAGTGAAACGAACCTTTCGGTAAAAGGGTCATTCGGTGAAAAAACTCTTCGATAGGATGAAACTTTTGGTGAAGCGACCTTTCGATAAAGTGAACGATCTTTCAGTGAATCCACACTTTCGATAAAAGGACCCTTCGGCGAAATGTACCTTAAATAGGATGAATGCTTCGGTAAAACGGCCCTTCAGTTAAATGAGTATTTCTGCGATACGACCCTTCTTCAAGATGAACGACCTTTAAGTGAATTTAATCTAATATCCTTCGACGAGACCACCAGTGAAAAACGGACATTTCTCCAACGATCTACCAGCTACCAGTGAAAAACGAGCATTTTATTAGAAGGACCCTTCTACGAAATGAACCTTCAGTAAGGTGAACATATCGGTAAAACGACTTTTCCGTAAAACGACCCTTTGGTAAAATGAACATTTCGGCCAAATGAATTTCGGTGAGGCAATCGTTCCGTTAGCTGAGTTTTGGCAAAGAGATCTTTCGATCAAATGAGTTTTGGCGCAGTGATCGTTTGGGTAAATGAGCAACACCCGATTGCCTTTTCGTAAGATTCAGCTTTGCTATCAGCACCCGAAGTGTTAACTACACTCAAAAATCTTGTAAAATTTCTCGAACTTGTTCAGTGTATTCACCCGACCTCTGAAATAAAAAGATCCTGATCTTGGAATCATCTGTGACACCTGTGTCAATCATCGACGAGCGAAAGAAATAATAATGTATACAGATACTTTGTTCCCCTTCTCTGCACAGTACTCCTCCATCAGAGCGTAAAAAATGGTTGTGTCTAAATCAAAATGACGAGCACTCCCGCATCGGACGGAAGCTGACATGTCAAACTTGCTTGCTCAGGGATAAACAGGCATAGCCCAGGTATATGCTAGAAAGGTAGCTGAATGGTCAGAGGTGTAGACACCCACTAACAGGTGGCTTCATCAGTGCAAGCAACAAAGCAACTGATTCAGAATGCTGTTATAAGGCATCACTGTTTTAACTATCACATTTCCAATCCGGCTTGAATCTCTTGTGGCCGAGAGGCGCGAAAGCTGGGTTCTAATAATCCTGCGTAGGGAATGGGTCTATGTTCTAATAATCATGCGTAGGGAACGGGTCTGGGTTCTAATAATCCTGCGTAGGGAATGGGTCTGGGTTCTAATAATATCCTGCGTAGGGAATGGGTCTGGGTTCTAATAATTCTGCGTAGGGAATGGGTCTGGGCTCTAATAATCATGCGTAGGGAATGGGTTTTGGTTCTAATAATCATGCGTAGGGAATGGGCCTGGGTTCTAATAATCCTGCGTAGGAAATGGGTCTGGGTTCTAATAATCGTGCGTAGGGAACAGGGCTGGGTTCTAATAATCCTGCGTAGGGAATGGGTCTGGGTTCTAATTATCATGCGCAGGGAATGCGTTTGGGTTCTAATAATCATGCGTAGTGAATGGGTCTGGGCTCTAATAATCCTGCGTAGGAAATGGGCTGGGTTCTAATAATCATGCGTAGGAAATGGGTTTTGGTTCTAATAATCATGCGTAGGGAATGGGTCTGGGTTCTAATAATAATGCGTAGGGAATGGGTCTGGGCTCTAATAAGCATGCGTAGGGAATAGGTCTGGGATCTATTAATCATGCGTAGGGAATGGGTTTTGGTTCTAATAATCATGCGTAGGGAATGGGTTTGGGTTCTAATAATCATGCGTAGGGAATGGGTCTGGGTTCTAATAATCCAGCGTAGGGAATGGGTCTGGGTTCTAATAATCATGCGTAGGAATGGGTCTGTGTTTAAATCCCGAGTGAGGCATGGATGGTGTGTTTGTATTATGGCACTGACTCTCTCCCTTCTCTGAAACCACTGGCCCGAAATTAAGGACGGACGACTGATTATAGCCCCATTGAATTGCTTACGGCGATCATTAAGCCCCGCCCCCAAAGAAAATAATCATATTTGGCTTGACGTAAGCAATACAGAATAACAAGCAAATAGGTTCTGCTGATGCCAAGTAACAGCATTAAATATAGTACACAGTAAGGTAATAAACAAAATGAGATTAAATAAACAAATAAGGCTAAAACAGATTGGACACAGTTCTTAGATCCGTCCAAGATAATTCCAAAAATATCCATTCGTTGTATAAATGATCGATCAAAAAAAAAAAAATGATCATATGTAGAGGATTTTAGGAAGGTATGTCTGACCCCACGTTTTAAACAACCCTTAGAAATAGGAAGTTAGGAGATTTGGGCTAGAGTGCCCGATAGGAAAGTGACACGGAAGCGAGGTAGAAAGGGGGAGAAATACGCTCTTATTTATTACCGGGGGCCCATCCGACGCACGGCGAATATTTGGTGGATCGAGCGTTCGTACCGGCTGGGATCGAACCTGAGGTCCCTTCCGCGGCAGTAACGAACGTTGCCCACTAGGCCACCCGCGGCCCAAATGATGCTGCATCGCAGTACAGCTTAACCATACACACCAAAAGAAACAGCGATTAGAGAAACCACGGACAATTGAATTTTACGGTAGGGTGAGTTAACGACTACTACGAGCAACTAGGAGAACTATAAGCAGACGTTCATCCCTGATTTGTAGGTACTGATTCCAGCGAAAGGAGAGAGCCAGCACCATCGGATAAACACACCATCGATGCCTCTTCCAGGACTCGAGTTCTGACCCACCTCAACAAATGATCCAAAGCACAGCACCTCAGACCTGTTGGCCACCTGGCGGCACAAATTTCGTGTTAATGGGAATTCCGTAGTTTCTCTAATCGCTGTTTCTTTTGGTGTGTATGGTTAAGCTGTACTACAATGCAGCATCATAGTATCTAACTTCTTGCAAAAGGACTTGACGCATTTAATCTTTACAACTCTTTTGCATTCCATAATCTTGGTAATTTTCTCTTGCTTTTGTTTGGGAGTTTAACTACCACCGTGAGGGACTTTTGGGGCTATAAGCAGACGTCCGCCTCTAATTTAGTGCCACTTGTTCCAGGAAAGGGAGAGAGCCAATGCCGTAACACAAATACACCACCCATACCGCATCCGGTACTCGAATCCCGTGCTCACTCCGACGAACGGCCAGAAGCTATCTGTCGCTCAGAGCACCGTACCATCTAGGCGGCATTAACCTTTTTTATCATTCCTACGTAAAATTTTAAGTAACCATTAGGATATATTGTACAGAATTCACTCCAACATTTTGATTGGTATTCTCTCTGGAACGACTTATGAAATCCAAAATTGACGAAAGTATTTTTATTCCTACTCTTAGTCTGAACTTTAGAAGAACCTTTTTTTCTTAATGTGAATTCCAGGTACGTAGGTATTGAACTAACGTACAGTTTCTGATTGCAGCCAAGTCATGGCAGAAACCGGCTCATAGTGCTTGGTGAGTAATATTTTTCATCTCTTTTTTTCTTCCTTCTTCATTAGGGTAATTTCAGTAGCAACGAAACTCGGAAAGAGATGTCAAACCTTTCTGGTAAGTAATCCAAAAACGACAAAGAAAAATCAAAAGAAACTAATGTTAGCAGAAAAACAATTCCCAGCTATCTCTTCTTTTAGTGTAGGAAAGTTGAATGCATCACCAATCAGCCTTAAGATCTGAAATTAGTATATCCAATTTTTTCAAATTAAGGCTATGCGAAAATAGATACAATAGAAATAAATGAACCAATAGACCTGTATACCCGAACTTCGATAAAACAGTCACGTTCTTTCAAGCGCACGTGAATGTTTTTTAATCTTAAAGGAAAATGCAAAATGCTCTTATATTTTAATCATCAGAGGGAAAATGCGAAATGCTCTTATGTTTCAGGATTAACTTATCTGGAAACAGAATTTAATACTATTTTTTGTCGATTTAATCGTTATTATAGGCAACAGAACACAATAATAGATACTGTCAAAAGGAGAATTTAAAGGGGAGACTGATTTTTTTAATGACAGCTTAATTAACTTATTCTTTTTAAAGCACTTCACGCAATCACTAATCAAACGAAATTAAAATGCGTTAAACGCCGAAATTGTAAAGCCATTCTGTATGAAGAGTAAGGAAGCTTAGAAAAATGAAACAGTTGTAAAGGAACTGTTGATTCTTCAAAATATAACTTTGTAGAGTTTAATGATAAAATATTTCTTTATTGCTTCTAGCATACATATTTGATTATGATGTTGAGAACCTGGAAAAATCTTTATATATATTTTATTTCATCTGGAACTTTGGATCTTGTGAAACACAAATATGTCCAGTGGCAGGGATAGAATCATCGCCCCCCTTCATTCCGTAGTAAGTTGCTCTCCCTACTAAGCTACATGGACGGAATGTACCGCTGTATATTTGTCGTTTTGACACGTGATTCACCTCTGTAGTACGTCACAATATGAATTATAACTTGTAAGTCTTTTTGATAACCAAAGAAAAAATTGAAGCAATATATTGCCACATGCAAAGAACCTTTTAAACAAGTTGCTGTAATTTCATTTTATACAAACTGAAATCGTGGGAAATGTCATTGTCTGAATGCTATCATTCTACTAGTTAGAATCTATATATTAATTCCATGAGGCTTTTTACTGTAAGTCCAATTTTGAGAGAACGGCTCAACGTAAAGATATGGTTGAAGTATCAAAATAAAGGTATTACCATGTAGATGCGCCAGTCGAAGAGAAAACTGAGATTGGGGCAACGGTTCGGGCGTTGTGGGGCAGCAAAGTTTCCATGTAAAGTCTATGGGAGAAGCGTGCGGTAGACTCGCGCGCTGTTGAAGGCGGAGGCCTGGAGGGACTGAGATAATCCAAAGTCTAAGTCTGTTGGCGCCGTAGCGTAAATTCGAACGCACTCGACTAGTTATCGAGAGTTCTGGGGTTCGATCCCAGCGGTGCCGGAATACAATTTTTCAGTCGCTATGCGTTGTTTAAAAAATAACGTGGAAAGAGCGATGACATCGTCCATTTACATTATCTCCACGTATTTGATATATATTAACCTTCTCTTTTTGAGTGAATCGTTGCGCAAAGCAACGCTAGCAAGCATTCATATCAAAGTTCTTCTCATCGGAACAGCGAACACTTTCAACGACCTGATTGCGTTATGCCGTTGGACTGTGTGATGTATATATACAATTTAATATTCATTCGATCCAGTTTATTCACGTAGGTAAGACGTTTCCCATTATGTAAAGATGTAAATAAATATTCCGTTTACCATTGTTAGTGAAAATATTTAGAATGCACATATTGAGTTGCGCTATCTGTGTCTTCATTCTATAAGGTTTTTTACTGTGAGACCTATTTTGAGAGAATGGCTGAACGTAAAAGTATGGTTCAGGTATCAAAATAAAGCTATTATCATGTAGATGTGCCAGTCAAAGAGAGAACTGAGATTGGGGCAACGGTTCGGGCGTGGCAGGGCGGCAAAGTTCCCATGTAAAGTCTATGGGAGAAGCGTGCGGCCCTTATCTACATCAGGCGCCCAGTTCAGTGTCAGACTTGGTGTGTGTGTGGTGTTCTGTGATCAGTCCTAAAGTAAGTAAATACTTTATTGCATAGTTACCTTTAGCATAATGTCTCTCCCGCAGAAAAATAGAAAAATAAAACGTAAGAGCCTTACTGGAAGGCGTGAGCGATCAATGGGTCGCAACTATATGTCTCAGACAAGAGATAATGAATAGTATTCGC
The DNA here is from genome assembly GCA_039090855.1 of Macrothele yani. NCBI lineage: Eukaryota > Metazoa > Arthropoda > Arachnida > Araneae > Macrothelidae > Macrothele > Macrothele yani. Next base: position 8,708,358 of record CM077009.1, read on the forward strand.
AACGCGAATCTCATTCCAACAACATTTACAAACACAGTTGTGACTGAAGATGATAGTGAAAGAGTGAGCTATCAAGTTGAATTTTTGCACACGGTCGAGATGAGTGGACTTCCGCCTCCCATTTTACGACTGAAAAAGGGTGCAGTCGTGATGCTCATCAAGAACCTGGCCGCCCCGGTGGCGGAGTTGGCTAAGCGCTGGCTTATGATGATTCGTTTGCGAAGGGTCCGGGTTCGAATACCGTGAGGCATCGATGCTGTGTTTGTCGTCTAGCAAATATAAGTTTCCCAAAAGTTTTATGGTGCGTCGCCAATCAATTTTTAATGACACGGTATTGTTCGCTTTCCAATGTTTGTTTCGATAAAAGTGCTATTCCCTTCAAGAAATTTCTAGTACGGGTGTTGGAGCATTCAAGATCAAAGCAGATTTTGTGACAAACTACGCAATCTAGGCAATAGAATGCTCAGGAACATAACCTATGTAACGTGTAACTTCGAAAACTAGTAAAATTTTCAGTCAAAAACAAATTGTTTAATAAGTTTTCTTTCTTTTGCACTCTTAACATAACGTCAGCTTTAAAAATTAATCAAATTAATACTGATTCATAAGTGAATTGAAAATTGCCATTCCGAAATATCTGGGGGAGAGGGGACCAAACTATAGCTATATTTTTCGACACCATGTAGTATAACTGAAAGTTATTCACACCATTAGAGTGTAGCTTTTATTCATTCATTCCCCGATCTCTGGTAAAAATCAGGCCAAATTTGTTTTGCTTATGTTTAGTTTTTCTGTAACAACTGCATTGCTAATCTGTAATCATGTCTCGTTACAGGAATAAACTCTTCTACTTTTTAATCGCTTCTTGATTGGATGGTCATATATAAACTTTACGTCTTCCTTTGGTTCTTAAAACTTCATCGGCCCAAAAACTTGCGCTGTAAATATCGTTCTTTCTCTCTGAGCATTTATCTAGGAGAAATATCTGTTACATTTATCCAAGTTTCACAAGTAATGTGGTTGATTCCCTGTTGTAAAAATTTATCGGGTGTTTTTTCTTTCTTATGCACTCTTATAACATAACGTCAAGACAAATTGAGTTGAAAAAGTGCGTATTTATCTACCTTGATACTATGTAGCACCATTGTTGAGCTTCTTATTATTATCATTATAATTGCTATTATTGTGAAAGTAATATTTTATGTGGGGTTTTGTTGCGCCCTTTTATCGGTCCATCTCCAACGCTTTCATTAAATGAGCGTTTTCAATTTCCACAAAAACTTCTTTTACGCTTCTCTGAAATTGCTGCTTCACATGAAGATCTCAGTCAATTGTACTTCAGAATTCGTCAGAAATTCTAAGATCGTTAAAAATATTACTACAAATTCGTAATCATATTTTGCGACTTTTTAACTACGTATTACCCATCAAATTTGCTATCTAGGATGAAATGTAAAATAGGTCGTCATTTGACACACAAGCTAAACAGAAAGAAATATGAATATACAGGGTGATTGTAAACTCCTTCAACAAAACAAGAGGAGTGATAGTACACATCAAGACGAACAATATTTGCAATGGAACCAAGGGCCGCATTCCACTCCTAGTGCCAGAAAAGAGTCCCCCTGTTTGTACAGATTCACGTTGAGGCTTTAACAGTGAAAACAAAGAGACATACCTAATTTATGAGTTGCACAATCCCAATCGCATAACAGAAAGACTCAAAGGAGGTGCTCAAACTGGTGTCCAAGGGCGTCATTGCACAGCCCACACCGGCGAATGAAGGACTGTTACACACTCTCGTAGACTCCCGGTGTGGTGTTGATCTTGTCCGCAGCAACAGCGATTCGCGCGACGAGATCTTCCAGGGAGTCCACAGGTGTCTCGTACACCAATGTTTCTATGTGACCCCAGAAGAAGAAGTCCAGTGGATTAAAATTCTTGGAACCTGGATGCCAAGCCACAGGTCCACGGCGTCCAATACACCACCCGGGATATGTCGCATTTAGGAAGTATCGGACCTCGGTGGCAAAGTGTGCTGGGGCCCCATCATGCATAAACCACATGTCCTTCCGTGTGGTGAGCGGAACATCCTGCAACAGACCAGGAAGCACTTGCTCCAGGAACACACGGTACGCTGCGCCGTGCCAGAAATTCTGGCAAGAGGTAAGGTCCCACCAGACAAAAACCATGTAATGGTCGCACGGTAATATCCCTGAACGGGTTCGGCTGCGTTTTTAAATGTTTGATCCTCATCGTCTATGCAAGTGTTCAGCGCACCTGATTTGCATCTTGTGCTTGTTGGAACTCCGTGTGCCTGCTGGACGTTTTTCGAACGTGCTCTTTTTTGGCACTAAAAGTGGAATGCGGCCCTAGTTCCATTGCAAATATTGTTCGTCTTGATGTGTACCATCACCCCTCTTGAAGGAGTTTACAATCACCCTGTATATTTATCGTGTCGTGTGTAGCCCGTGACATCTTCGGCTCTACACATGTGAGAAATTTTGTTTTTATGGGGCTTCACAATTTGCCTGGCCTGGATGTCATAGTGGGGCCCTGGGTGTCATAGCGGGGCCCTGTGTGTCATAGTAGGGCCGTGGATTTCATATTTGAGCCCAGGTTGTAAAACACTTCATTTTAAATTTATTGTGAGAAGTTAAGCAGCGATAAAAAATATTTATATCAAACTTTTTAGTTAAGTTCATGTGCATTTTCCTCATTTTCCGAAATGGCTTTTTTGGTGTTCTTCGCAGCATAATGCTTTTGTCTTATAGACCACTGTGAAAAATGTGAGCATCATCGTTAACTATAAACGAATGATATTTTTTAGTATACGCATACTATCGTACTATGAAATGTTATTGATATATTACTCATTTCCCCTAACACTAAATGTAAATTTTTCAAGGTAAGCAAGTCGATAACATTTCATTAATCAGACAGCTCATTCCAGATGGTTATGAATCCTAAGAATTTTTTCAAATTTACCTTATTTTCCATATGCATTTTTAATGAAACAATTTCGCTAAAAGTTTTCTGAACATTACTTGAGAAATTACTACATCATTCAGTGAGCTTTTCACGTTACATCTAGCGCTGATCTGGTGAGATATAAAGCAAATAAATGTGATTCCAAATTCTTCTAACAGTTTCTTAGACGATATACACCGAAATAAATATTTCGTGTCCAACAGCTTCTTACTAATGTAAAGATTTACTTGCTTCAATTAAGATAATTGAGGAACCATTTCACGTTAGTATTGCTTTACCTTTATCAATGTAAATGATTTTCCCTGTTTGTACCGTCTTCGAGAAACTTTCTTGCTTAGAGAAGAGTGGAGGGTTTTGCATTATTACTCAGCGCTAAGCGGAAAAAAGGAAAAGAATAAAAGATCCAATTGGCAATTAAAGTGTGGCTTAGAATGTCATTTAGTTGGTAGATAATCCTCCGACTCCAGGAAGAAATGAAAGATCCGTTTTACTCTGTTAACTCCGTGGAACGCATCAAGTGTCAGAGAGCGTCGAGGCTGTTGCAGCCGATACACAGCATCAACGCGTTTGGGTTTATTCTGTTTTAAAACGAAGAACAGGCTAAACGGTCAGGCACTTGTGGCCTGATTCTGGCATATCCAATAAGAAGGAAACCAAAAAGTGAGCACTTAGTGAAAAAAATTACGGAACCGTGTTCACGAGTCTGGTTTTTTTTCTCTTTCTTTCTTTTTCCTCACTGATGGATTGAGTTAGTTCCCGTCTCATTCAGTGATTCCAAATTAAATTATCTGTTACACTGCCGCCAGTTTTGTGGTTCTATTTTGAGAATGTCGGATACCTCGACGATTTAATCAGAGGTAATTAGTGAAATGCAAAGCAAAGTAAGGAAATGACTCAAATGAAGATGTTAAAAATCTTCTTCTTTGGGATGACTTTCTACAGAAATCTGAAACACAACTTTTCTCTAAATACGTTATCTTGTTTCAGTAAATTAACATCACTGCCTTTGCTTTCTTATTTTCTCATGCTCGGAAATTTCTGTGAATTCTACTTTTATTCGTTCCCTTATAATAATAATAATAATAATAATAATAATAATAATAATAAAACCTATATAATAGGCTACGTCTGTCCCTAACGCTCTGACATCAACACTCTGACGTCATTCAACACTTGCAGCGCCATCTGCTTTTATTAGGTGGCCGAAATCGGAACTAAGTTCACCACTATCGCATGATACGTAAATCAAGGAGAAATACCGGAAAATAAAATAAAGTTAGTAACACAAACCACTTCATCTGTGGCAACACGCACGTTCTGCAACAACTGTCTGCGACGTTTGTTTTGTTACGTAGGTGTTATTTCGTGTTTTACTTCATTTTCTTAGCATTGCAGAGTAATTTCGTAAAAAAAATAACGCTCTGACGTCATTCAGTATTTACAGCGCCATCTGCTTTTATCCTCTTGCCGAAATCGGAACTGAGCTCAGCACTATCACATGATACGTAAAATCAAGGAGAAATATTGGAAAATAAAATAAAGTTAGTAAGACTTTATTTGGGGCAACACGCATGTGCTCCAACAACTGTCTGCGACGTTTGTTTTGTTACGTCGGTGTTATGTCGTGTTTTATTTCATTTTCTTCGCATTGCAGAGTAATTTCATAAAAAAAGAAATAAAATTGCAGAGTAATTTCATAAAAAGGAATCAGCGTTATTTTATTTCATAAAAAGGAACAAAGCAGGCGTAATTTTTATTCAGTCATAGCTTTTTCACCCGTGCACGGCACGGGCAATGCCCTAGTAATAAGAATAAGCACAATTTACCAGCAACAAAAATTCATGGGAACATCAGGCTGTGAAAGTCTTAAGAGATAATCAGGTCAAGATCTTGTGAGATTTTCGAATTCAAACCGATCGGCACCTACAACATGATACACCAGATATAACAGTCATAGAATATCGAAAAGTCTGGATAACTGATATAGCAATTCCTGGAGATGCCAGAGTCGATGAAAAATAACTGGAAAAAATGACCACATATTGAGACCTGACAATAGAAGTTACCTGATTATGGACTAATCAGGTAACTTCTACGGTCAGGTCTTTATATTTGGTCATTTTTTCCAGATAATGCTGACTATTGCTGCCTATTTATGACTAAACACAGCAGTAGTCCCCAGTGTCATTGGGGCACTTGGAACAATTTAAAAAAAATACAGCTTTCTGCTATACCACCAACAGAACTGACAAAAAAAAAACCCCATCTGTGCTTAGGACATCATATATTTTACACCGATACTTGACTCAGTCTCTGGTGGGAACTCGTATCAGTTCAACAACATCAGTCAATGATAATTTTGTTGTCCATTTTTGTTTGTCATACGGTGTATTTCGTATATTTCGAATAAAGAAGATAATAATAATAATATTTTTCTACTGACGTGTCTCTTGGATCACTCTTCCTCGAGACAGGAGGGTTCCTGATGGCTATACAAGATCGAGTTGTAAACACCAGAAACTATCGGAAACATATCCTGAAGGGCACGTCAGTAAAATGCGACACATGTCAACAATGCTATCAGTTGAGCACTAGAAACCATCAAACATATCACAGAAATAGCGTACACGAACCGGTACAATTAAGTCACCAAGATCCTCCACCAGAAATTGGTAAGAAAGCACTACCTCACGAGAACTGAGCTAGTCCCCTTCTACAAGTATGAGCAAACAACACTCCCGGAGAACAACACCTACATGATGTACTAGGACAGATTGATCAGAACAGATAAGACCATTCCTCACAATCGGCCCGACATCGTCCTGGTCGACGAGGAGAAGTCCTCACTGACACAGCCGTTGACAAATACCTCACTAACACAGCCATTCTCAACACATGCAACATCTAGAAGACGCACTGAGTGAAGCTGTCAAGGTATCATGACCTAAGGTACGAAGACAAGGAAATGTGGAATATGGAGAACGTCACCACTGTCCCTATAGTAATATCAGCTACAAGAGTTGTACCTAAGACCTTTCACAGCTCAATACAGACAATAGATCTTCAACATAACACCTATAAGGAAGCTGACCAGCTGAAAAAACAACACTTCTCAGGTTTGGTACATCGTACTCGTTTCAGAAGGAAGAGAAAAATGCCTCCAGAAAGGGGGTGGAATCTTCATAATAATAAAACCGTGTAATTGTAGAAACAACAACAACAACAACAACAAAACTAAAGGAGACACAACAATAGATGTAGCAGTTCCACTTACCAAAAATATAACAGTATCTAAAAAAATCTCGAAATATGAGAACCTACGAACAGAAATTCAAGCGATGTGGAAACAAAGCATAACACAAATCGCACCAGTTGTCGTTTCGGCAACCACAGTGGTAACAAATAAATTTCTGAAAATTCTCGAAGAATTAGGATTGTTACATAGACCGCTTCACCCAATCCAAAAGGCAGTCACTCTACAGACCTGCCTTATCACTAGAAAGCTTCTAAATTTCCAGGCATTTGATGAATATCTCCATCTTTTTCTCACTGACCGTATTCGAGAAAATCAGTAATAATAATAATAAAAATGATCCACGTACCACTACTAGAGCTGATCGGCTATCGTAGGCAATGGCTCCCCAGACCATAATGCCTGCAGTAGGGGAGGTGTGACGGTCGATAGCGAAATTGGCATTGTACTGTTGACCCGGGGACCTCCACACCCGAACACGATGCTCATCTGTTCCCAAAACAAAGCGGGACTCATCGCTAAACACCACACGTCGCCAGTCCATGGCTTTCCACGTCGCTCTGGCTTGGCACCACTGCAAACGGAGCCGGCGATGTTCCGGTGTTAAAGGTAGCGCACGTACGGGTCGCTGGAATCCCAGATTCGCTTCCATGAGGCGTCGGGAAATGGTTCGTGGGAACACAGGAGTCGCTACACCAGCCTGTATAGTGGACCGGGTCCCCGTGGGATCCGTTCGAGCGTGGCACACGATCCGTTGATCCGCTCTACCGGTGGTCCTCTTAGTCCGTCCGGAGCCGTTCCGCCGTATGGCAGTGCTGTCACGTGTCCACTGCTCCCCAAACAGACGGACGGTATGATCAGAACGATCCACGTGGCGGGCTATACGGCGCGCTGACTAGCCTGCGGTTTTCAGCCCGATGATCAAGCCTATCTCAAAGTCCGTAAGTTGCGTACATCGACGTCTCTGGCGTCTATCCGGCATTTTTGTCACTCTGTACCCTTACTTGCGTCAACCGGTGCTTTTCGCTTTCATGGGGCATCGACTACACGCCGGTTTATAAGGCTGCCGGTTCGTGCTTGCAGCGCCACCACAGGGTGTGAGGTCATGCGCAATCGCACCAAACGTGGATCATTTTCACACCAGCAGGCACCACAGCTACTTGAAAAGTTCCGCGGTTGTGACATGTTTTCTTCTAGGTGCGCAAATTTTATTGTCCGTGAGTGTATAAAAGGATCAAAGAACCGTGTTTTTGATTTTCTGGAATTTGAAATTTGACATATAATCGCAAAAAGCATATAAATGAATAACGTATAACCGAATTGAAAAAGCGATAGAAACTAAAGTAAAATACCAGGACTAGTGCAGAATTATGTATAAAAGTGACAAACATATAACCGGAAAACGTAAAACTGAGGCTCCGCTGAATAAATGCATTCGTAACTTACGTTACGGAAATAAAATGTATCGATAGCTATAACACTTGATGATACAATGGCACTATAATTACTTCCATCTTTCTGCAGCCAGTACAGCTAGCTTCCAGAAAAACGTTCCCGGGTAAGCATCGGTTGATTATTACAATAGTGGATAATTACTGTATTATTCTGAACTGTATATAAAAATATCGACACCAAATGGAAATTCCTTATTCCTCAAGAAGGAAACAGTATATAAACATAGACACTAAATGGAAATTATTTCTTTCTCAAAATGGAGGAACCAGTGTAAATATCAGAAATTATTTTACACTGTTTCCCTCCATTCTGATATGAGGATCAGCTTTACTGAAGTACACTATAAAAATAAATGGTGTGAATTCAGAGAATATTCCTGAAAATAATGTACAGAAAAGTTGATTGTACGTCTCCGACTTTTGACGAAATTTCCGTTCCTAATAACGGGAACTTCAGTATATTTGATGGATTTTCCGTTGTTGCTAATTCCATTTTCTCCCCAGAAATGTCAGTTTCGGGTTTTTCCGTTTGTATATAAAAATCTTCCGTGTCTCAAAAAATTTCGATTTTGATTTTTTCAGTTCTTATAAAGAAAAAACTACCGTTCCCACTTTTTTAAATCCTAAATGCACCAAACGCACTGCTGAATACTTTTGCTAAGTACGAAGCAAAGGAATCCTTCCCTTTGCCAGAGGTGAAGATTAAGCCTTCGGTGGTTTGCATGACACTAAGGAGCGCTACCGACTGAGCCATCAAGACACGTACCAACAGATCACTTTTAAGGTAGAAACCAAAGGGACTGGAGTAGCGCAATGATGAATACAAGCTAATAGTAATAATAATATCTTTCGTTATGAATACGAGCTAATTAGTAATTTTATTTTCTGTAAAAGAGCTCATTATTCTGAACAGGTTTATAATAATTTTATTTTTCTATAGGAGGATATATCACAAATTACATTTTTTCACCATGTTTTTTATAGCAAGAGAATGTTTTGAGCCTCGAAACTATTTTATTTTTAAACTAAGAAGGGCTTCCAATTATTTTTAAGTAAAGGGGAAATATACTTCATGGTTTTATTTCACGAAAACTAAAAATATAAATTTTTTCTCTCCGTAGCTATACTTTTTGTGTTAATGGCCCCATAGACTGATACATAAACATCACACAATCATCTGAACGATATTTTAAGTATCAGTTTTTTTACGGTAACACAACATCCGATAACTGGTGCACCAAATTAGAGAAAGGGGAAGGAATAACAATTAATGAATTAATCGGAAACTTGAGACTTGGTCGTTCTCGGTGGTGTAGTGGTTAGCATACTCGGTCGGAAACCGGGAGACGCGGGTTCGATTCCCGCTTCTTAAGGACGAATTTTTCAAGTTTTCGGATATTATCTGACTTACCATTCATCTCATATTTACACCAATAAACGGATTCATAACTTCAAAATTTGTATTCTACAATATTATAATCCCGTATTTTATTCACTGATATTCTGCTCCTCCGGGCAATCACGAGAATGAATTCCAATCCTCCAGATTCGCTATATATGAATGCCGGTTGCTTTGATTAGGGAATCCTGTGATGGTTATATTCAAATTAATCGGAAACTTGAGACTTGGTCGTTTTGAGTGGTGTAGTGGTTAGCATACTCGGCCGCAAACTGGGAGACGCGGGTTCGATTCTCGCTCCTTGAAGACAAAATTTCCAAGTTTTCAGATGCTATCTGACTTACCATTCCTGTCATATGTATACCACTAAACGGATTCACAACTTCAAAATTTGTATTAGGGAAAGAATGGCATTACCAAAGTATTCCAAAATTTATTTAACGATGACCAAAATTGCATGCGGTATGGTATCCACAACATCCAGCTCGCTACTGAACCTCAAAATCAGGTCCACCAACAGACGTTGTAAATATAATAGTTAATGAAACCTCAAGTGTTCCCGCGAAGAGCTCCCATTTCCGGTAATTTTTCATTATATGGATACGGAAAAAGTGAAAACAGAACTTTTCCATTTATATACGAAGAGAATCACGGAGAGGATCCCTGAAAATTCAGGTTTTTCCGATAACACCGCTTAAAAACGAAACTTTTTCGTTATTAAGCGGAGAAAGATGAACATAAGAATTTCTGTCAATTCACGTATGCAAAATCCGTGCACAATATCCAGCTCGCTACTGAACCTCAAAATCAGGTCCACCAACAGACGTTTTAAATATAATAGTTAATGAAACCTCAAGTGTTCCCGCGAAGAGCTCCCATTTCCGGTAATTTTTCATTATATGGATACGAAAAAAGTGAAAACAGAACTTTTCCATTTATATACGAACAGAATCACGGAGAGGTTCGCTGAAAATTCAGGTTCTTCCGATAACACCGCTTAAAAACGAAACTTTTTTTGTTATTAAGCGGAGAAAGATGAACATAAGAATTTCTGTCAATTCACGTATGCAAAATCCGTGAAATTCTATTTCCACGCGTCATTTCATGGAAAAGTATGAATCAGGAATATACTCTGCTAATTGACGTAAGGAATAAGGAAAAATGGCTTCGGAATTTCGAGAAATTTTTCACAGAGTAATTTACTTCCTTCAGAAATATAGAAAACAGGAGCATATTTTAAATTTGGTTATTTTACTTCGGCGCAATCTGTTTTTGAGGGTTGTAAGACACTGGCGGACAACAAACCAAATAAAGCGCAAAATCTGTTTGCTGTCTCATCTATTACTGGTGAAAGATACAAAAGTATAATACAGGGTGTCCCACTCGCTACTGTACCCAAGTTTTTATTAATAACGTTGTGAATAATTACAGTAATTGAATGATATTTGGCAACAACATACCTTCATCCATGGAGAACAGAAACATATCATAAGAGATGTTGAAAGTGTCCGCCCTGCGCATCGAGACAGGCTTGAACACGAGACTCCATATTTCGGAATAATTACAGTAATTGAATGATATTTGGTGAGAGCATACCTTCATCCATGGAGAAAAGGACCATATCATAAGAGATGTTGAAAGTGTCCGCCCTGTGCATCAAGACAGGCTTGTTGAACACGAGACTCCATATTTCGGAATAATTACAGTAATTGAATGATATTTGGTGAGAGCATACCTTCATCCATGGAGAAAAGGACCATATCATAAGAGATGTTGAAAGTGTCCGCCCTGTGCATCGAGACAGGCTTGAACACGAGACTCCATATTTCGGAATAATTACAGTAATTGAATGATATTTGGTGAGAGCATACCTTCATCCATGGAGAAAAGGACCATATCATAAGAGATGTTGAAAGTGTCCGCCCTGCGCATCGAGACAGGCTTGAACACGAGACTCCATATTTCGGAATAATTACAGTAATTGAATGATATTTGGTGAGAGCATACCTTCATCCATGGAGAAAAGGACCATATCATAAGAGATGTTGAAAGTGTCCGCCCTGTGCATCGAGACAGGCTTGAACACGAGACTCCATATTTCGGAATAATTTCAGTAATTGAATGATATTTGGTGAGAGCATACCTTCATCCATGGGAAACAGACCATATCATAAGAGATGTTGAACGTGTCCGCGCTGGGCATCGAGACAGGTTTGAACACGAGACTCCATATTTCAGAATAATTACAGTAATTGAATGATATTTGGTAAAAATATACCTTCATCCATGGGAAACAGACCATATCATAAGACATGTTGAAAGTGTCCTCCCTGTGCATCGAGACAGGCTTGAACACGAGACTCCATATTTCGGAATAATTACAGTAATTGAATGATATTTGGTGAGAGCATACCTTCATCCATGGAAAACAGAACCATATCATAAGACATGTTGAAAGTGTCCTCCCTGTGCATCGAGACAGGCTTGAACACGAGACTCCATATTTCGGAATAATTACAGTAATTGAATGATATTTGGTGAGAGCATACCTTCATCCATGGGAAACAGACCATATCATAAGACATGTTGAAAGTGTCCTCCCTGTGCATCGAGACAGGCTTGAACACGAGACTCCATATTTCCGAATAATTACAGTAATTGAATGATATTTGGTGAGAGCATACCTTCATCCATGGGAAACAGACCATATCATAAGAGATGTTGAACGTGTCCGCGCTGGGCATCGAGACAGGTTTGAACACGAGACTCCATATTTCAGAATAATTACAGTAATTGAATGATATTTGGTAAAAATATACCTTCATCCATGGGAAACAGACCATATCATAAGACATGTTGAAAGTGTCCTCCCTGTGCATCGAGACAGGCTTGAACACGAGACTCCATATTTCGGAATAATTACAGTAATTGAATGATATTTGGTGAGAGCATACCTTCATCCATGGAAAACAGAACCATATCATAAGACATGTTGAAAGTGTCCTCCCTGTGCATCGAGACAGGATTGAACACGAGACTCCATATTTCGGAATAATTACAGTAATTGAATGATATTTGGTGAGAGCATACCTTCATCCATGGAAAGCAGAACCATATCATAAGAGATGTTGAAAGTGTCCGCCTTGCTCATTGAGACCGCTTGAACATGAAACTCTATATTTCATAAAGTTCACGCCAGCTGCTCCGGCGTAATCGCTGCCAATGCCACGCAGATGTTGCTCTTCAGTGCCTGTTGTGGCCCTCATTGTGACCTTGGACGTAGCGCATGTCAGGTTCGTGATAATCCGAAGTTAGTTGAGTTGTTTGTTTGTTACGAGACTGATCGAATGCATTAACGATGTCCTCCCAGTTAACCATACCCGAGGGTGTGTTTCTTGTCCGCATTTATTTGGAGAGTAAATCAGTAAAGAAGTATCAGTGTGAATTTAGTAAGAAATTCGGATGTCGGACAGCACAGAGTAAACTTTATATTCTGCAACTGGTTAAGAAGTTGGAGAACCATGGAACATTACATGATTTGATGGAGGAGGCCGTCCTAAAATGTCAGAAACACTAGTGCAGGACGTCCAGCAAATACTTCTTGCTTCTGTACGGACATTTTTGCGCAGGTTTGCCCAGGAAACTGGTAAGTCAAAGAGCACGTTTCTTAGAGAATGAAGAATGCTGCAATTTATCCGTATTGTTTGTCTGCTGTTCACGAACTGAAAGTGCTAGACCAATAGAAAAGAATGAGGTGCTGCCAGTGGTTTCAGACATTTGTTGCGAAACGATCGGACAGCATCTTGGACTACACTTTTTTTCCGACGAAGCGTGGATTCATTTCTCGGGATACATAAATGCCCAAATCACGCTTATGTGGGCAGCGAGAAATCCGGACGCATTTATCGAGAAGACACTTCACGCACAAAAACGTGGAGTGTGGTGCGCACTGTGACGTCAGCGGATCATTGGATCCATGTTCTTTCAGGACACGGTCATAGTAGCCGTCTACATGGACATTTTCAGGCATCCGTTGACCAACTGCACCATCAGGAGCTGACCACTGGATATTTTCAACACGATGGGGCAACTTCCCATACGTCACATGTGAGTATGGCTGAAATTGAGTCATTCTTTGGAGATCGCATTCTTTCTAAAGGAACGTGGCCACCTCGATCTCCTGACCTCACACCCCCTGATTTCTTTCTCTGGGGGTATCTCAAGTCAGTGGTGTTTCACAACAAGCCGACAACCCTTGAGTCATTGAAGAACAACATCTCCGAGGCAGTGGCAGAGATTACGCCGGAGCAACTGGCGCAAACTTCCGAATTATGGACTTTAGTGTTCAAGCCTGTATTGATGCACAGCCATGGATGAAGGTATGTTCTTACCAAATATCCTCCAATTACTGTAATTATTCCGAAATATTGAGTCCCTTGTTCAAGCCTGTCTTGATGCACGGAGCGGACACTTTCAACATCACTTATGACGTGGTTCTGTTCTCCATGGACGAAGGTACATTCTTACCAAATATTATTTAGTTACTGTAATTATTCCGAAATATGGAGTCTCGTGTTCAAGCCTGTCTCGATATACAGGGCGGACACGTTCAACATCTCTTATGACGTGGTTCTGTTCTCCATGGACGAAGGTATATTCTTACCAAATATCATTCAATTACTGTAATTATTCCGAAATATGGAGTCTCGTGTTCAAGATTGTCTCGATACACAGGGCGGACACTTTCAACATCTCTTATGACGTGGTTCTGTTCTCCATGGACGAAGGTATATTCTTACCAAATATCATTCAATTACTGTAATTATTCCGAAATATGGAGTCTCGTGTTCAAGCCTGTCTCGATACACAGGGCGGACACGTTCAACGTCTCTTATGATATGGTTCTGTTCTCCATGGACGAAAGTACATTCTTACCAAATATCATTCAATTACTGTAATTATTCCGAAATATGGTGTCTCTTGTTGAAGCCTGTCTTTATCCACGGAGCGGGCACTTTCAACATCTCTTAGCCGCCCCGTTGGCGCAGTGGTCTAAGGCGCTGGCCTTTGATCATTCGCCCGTAAGGGGTCCGGGTTCGAATTCCGGTCAGGCATGGATGTTGTGTTTGTCTTACGGCACTGGTTCTCTCCCTTCCCTGGAACCAGTGACCCTAAATTAGGGACGGGCGACTGCTTATAGCCCATTGAGTTGCTCACGGTGGTCGTTAAACCTCCAATCAAAAAAAAAAAAACAAAAAAAAAAAACATCTATTATGACGTGGTTCTGTTCTCCATGGACGAAGGTATATTCTTACCAAATATCATTCAATTACTGTAATTATTCCGAAATATGGAGTCTCGTGTTCAAGCCTGTCTCGATACACAGGGCGGACACTTTCAACATCTCTTATGACGTGGTTCTGTTCTCCATGGACGAAGGTATATTCTTACCAAATATCATTCAATTACTGTAATTATTCCGAAATATGGAGTCTCGTGTTCAAGCCTGTCTCGATACACAGGGCGGACACGTTCAACGTCTCTTATGATATGGTTCTGTTTTCCATGGACGAAGGTATATTCTTACCAAATATCATTCAATTACTGTAATTATTCCGAAATATGGAGTCTCGTGTTCAAACCTGTCTCGATGCACAGCGCGGACACTTTCAACATCTCTTATGACGTAGTTCTGTTCTCCATGGACGAAGGTATATTCTTACCAAATATCATTCAATTACTGTAATTATTCACGGTAGTATTAATAAAAATTTGGGTTAAGTAGTGAGTGGGACTCCCTAGATAATATGATATGTGCGAGGTAATATGATTTGAACTCATTATCATACAAACAGAGCTGGACATATCTGAAGAATCGCTTTCCAATGGCTTGAAATTCTATTTGGCTTTTCTCCCGTTTTTGATAGATTTATAAGGCACTCATATATACACCACATCTTTTGCCTCACGAACCAACAACAAAATCTGACGGTTTTTTTCTTTATTTCTTTCATACTCTCTAATCTGCGGGATGGCCACATCAGCCTCATTTTCAAGATGTCTCATATTTAGTTACGCTCTTGGAAACAGTTTGTTTACCATGTTTAATCCTAATATTGTAGACTAGTGTCTAAAGTCCGAAAGTCAATAGTGGGCAAAGAATCCACAGCGCTCAATGAAATGTTACGATGTTCGTAGGACATATGGAAATGGACACAAAAACAAATGCCGCAGTGACATTTGCATATCAGTGAGCAAAAGCTTGTCCAATAAATGTAAAATGAGTTACATGGTTAAAAAAGGCAACGCAAAACGGCAATGGCATTTCTCGTTGACAGAGAATGTAAGAAGCGTTCCGGTGGCTGCACACGCTTTCCTTGTGTCTCATGCACACGTATCCAACGCTGTACGGTGGCGAACGATCGGACGGCTAGAAACAGGCCTGTGTCAGGTACAGGTCGGAAGGGACTTGAATATCCACCCCAGAAAGGTTTAATGGTTACGACAGCAATTCAACAAAACCCTCGGAGTATCACGAAGACCTGATCAAGTCGTCCAAGGCGTACGAAGTCTCATGAGGGTCGTTACGTCGCTTTAACTGCACGACGTCAAAGGTCCTACACAGCCCCGGCAACTGTATTCGGATCTCTCCGCTGCCATTGGGACTACGGTATTAAAGCAAACGATATCTCGAAGACTTAAGGCAATTGGCCTTTATGCCAGGAGACCTATGGTTTGCATCCTGCAGGGTGCTGATAAGATGCTTGACAGGTGCATTCAACTTCGTTCCTGCAGCACAGACAAGTCGGCCGGCATTCCTTTTAAACATGAGTAGAGATTCAGTCTACAAGCGCATTCTAGTCAGCATTTCATCTGGAATCAACAGGGCGCCCGTAATGGTCCTAGAAACGTCCGCGAACAAGACTCCTTCGGAGGCGGTGGTCTGCACTTGTGGGGTGGCATTATGTTCATCGGGCACATACCATTCCACGTGTTTGCAGGAAGTAATGTGAAGTTTGAGCCCCATAGAGACGAGATCCTAGAGCTCTATGTCAGACATTTTTGGGGAGCTATTGTCCCTCAGTTAGCTTTTTATGAATGACAACGCTCGTTCGCAAAGGGTTCAGCTTGTCGATGATTAACTGCAGGGCGAGGATATTCGGCGTACGGACTGTCCAACCAGGTTCCCGGACCTGAGCCCTATAGAGCATGTACGGCATGCCTGGGATGCTCTGGGACGACACGTAGCAACTCGTCAGCCTCCTCTCGGAACAACGCACCGCCCTCATCGAGAAATGGAATTTTTTGGCTCCAGAATTTATCAACAACCTGATGCTATGTGTCGTTGCTGTGAGAGTGTCTGCCCATACGAAGATAAAGAGGTTGTGAGAGTGTCTGCCCATACTAAAGGCGTAAAGGGAAAACGATGTAATCCAAAGCAGCCCTATCCAGCTGGTGGCCCGCGGAACAAAATTTTGCGGCCCGTGTTTGAAGATAAACCAAATTTCATTTCTGACTTAAAAGAGACGAATTCAAACCTTACTGGTTTATCCCATTCTATACCAACAAGCAGAGCCGTAACTTGCTTTTCATGTACACTGTGCAAGGTTTTAATTTTGGTCCCCTTAATTTTTTTGGAGGGTGGAAGGGGGAGAATATTGACAAAACTAAAAAGATATATCAATTGTTTATAAATAATTTTAATAACATTTATAAACAATTAATATATCTTATTTGGGCATAAAGTAAATTACGGTTTTTTTTTTATGTACCCAAAAATGTACAAGATCATTCACATGTATTCATAAGTGAAAATAATTGTTTTAATTGCATTTATGGCTTTCATTGAAGCAAATTCATTGATTACAATATCATAATTTATATCGTCAACGATATTATTTTGAATCGTCGAAACTATGCAGGTCTGGTTCATCGATGTAACCCTGTGCCTCATTGCTCATTGACGTCACAGGTACAGATTCTGAACCATGAAACCACTTAAAACAGTAGACAAAGCCGTGAGGCCCGGGCGCGCCCGAAGGGGAGCTCTGGTCACGTGAGGGAGCTTCATCTTTTTAGCACGTCTTTTGTAAAAAAAGATCGTGCTTATGTTATCGGTTTGTCCGTCCGTCCGTCTGTAGACACGATATCTCTGCAACTATTAGTCCTATTTGAAAAATTCTTTTTGTATTGGGAAGCTTGAAATATGCGAATGATGATTCTTTATTTCTTTATTTTTCACGATGTACAATTTCGCCGCCAGAGGGCGTAAATGCAGATGATGTCGAATTCAAAAATACATTTTTTTCCACATATTTGCTTCTAAACATCCGATTGAAAAAATTCTTTTATCTTTCGATTCCATTTATGCCGAAGACTATTTTAGATGCAGTTACTTTTTTAAATTACGCATAGATTTTTCGCTAGGGGGCATAAAATTAAATTACGTTTTCCTCGATAAATCTCCTAAAACGTCGATTTGAAAATATTTTTCTTCAGCGGATACAGCTCCTGATGGAAAATCTTTTGCATATGATTTCTAATTTTTGGTAAAGAATACTTTGGCCACCAGGGGGCGTAAGCGTTAATTTTTGCTTCTGATGTATTTGCTATAAAATCTGAGTTTCTAAAATCTCGACTCAAAAAATCCTTTCGTGGACCAATGCCACTCACGTCGATAAATTTTTTCGGAATATTTCGTGGTTTCTCCGCCAGGAGGCGTTGATGTACATCTTATTTTTGTCACTATCTCTACTTCTAGGAGTCCAATTTGAAAAATTGCTCCTTTATTGGACAGTGTTTCCAGTGTGACATGGTTTTCAGATGATTTCCAAATTTTCAAGTAATTCATTGACTTTCCGTTAGGGGGCGTAAAGGAAAGTTGCTTTCCCCCTATATCACTGCTTCTAAATCTCCAATTTGAAAAATTCTTTCAGCACCGAATACAGATCCTGATGGGAAATCCTTTACACATAATTTCTAAATTTTTGTGAAAAATGGTTTGGCCACCAGGTGGCGTAAGCCTTAATTTCCACTTCTGATGTATTTGCAGGATAATATGAGCTTCTAAAAACTCGATTGGAAAAAAGTCTTTTGTAGACCGATACTAATCATGTCGACAAACCTTTGAGGAACATTTTCTTCCTAAAATAATGCATGGTTTCTACACCAGGGGCGTAGATGTATATCTTATTTTTGTCAATATCTGTCCTTCTAGGAGTCCGATTTGAAAAATTCCTTCTTTGTAGGATAGTGTTTCCGACGCGAAATATTTTTCATATAAATTCAAAATTTTCAAGTAAATCATATACTTTCCGCTAGGGGGTACAATGATAAATTGCGTGTGCGTTATTTCTGCTTTTAAAACTCCGATTTGAAAAATTCTTCCTGTATCGCATACAACACCTGATGGAAAATATTTTTCATATAATTTGTAATGTTTGGTAAAGAATGGTTTGACCACAAGGTGGCAAACGTATTAATTTCTGCTTCTGATGTATTTGTAGCAAAATCTGGGCTCCTAAAAATTCTACTAAATTTTTTTTTCCTTCGACCGATACCGCTTATATTGGAAAACCTTTTGAGAATACATTCTTCCTAAAATAATGTATGGTTTTCCCACCAGGGGACGTAAAGTCACATCTTATTTTGGTTGATATCTCTGTTTCTAAGAGTCCGATTTGAAAAATTCTTTCTGTGTTGGAGAGCGTTTCTGGTGCGAAATCTTTCTCGTACAAATTCATATTTTTCTTAAAGCGCAAGTCTGCAACCAGAGGGCGTAAGCTCACGATTCCGTTTACAGCATAATCTGAGAGAATAAAAATCCGATTGAAAAACTTCTTTCTTCGGTCAGATACTATTTTTTTTCCATACCGGTTCCATTGACTTTGAATAGTTTTCACAAATTTAATTTGTGTCAGAAAGGATTCAAAAGACGTGCTTATTACACCCGAAAATTCGGTGTCATCTTTCTCTTTTTTTTTATTGGATTGAAAGTTTAACGATAACCGTGAGCAACTCAATAGGCTATAAGCAGTCTTCCGTTCCTAATTTAGGGTCATTGGTTCCAGGGAAGGCAGAGAACCGATGCCGTAAGACAAAGAAAACATCCATGTCCCACCGGGATTCGAACCCGGACACTTCTCAGACGAATGGTCATAAATAAGTTTGATATTTGGATGAGCCCTCCCTTACTCACGTGACCGGATGCGCACCTTTAAAAAACCCCGTAAGCATCATTTTAAAAAGGTGCTCTTCTAATCATGACTGACTGATACAAGATTACTTAACAGCAAAAATTCAGCGCTCCATCGTCCCACGAGGGTACCGCTGCTGACCGCACATCACAGGGTGCAAAGATTAGCATGGGAGCGGAAACATCGCTACTGGATCCTAGATATGTGGAAAAATGTTGCCTGGACTGATGAGTCGAGATTCACGTTGGTACTTGCGGATGGCAGGATAAGAGTACGGCGCAAACCACATAGAGCGATGGATCCTTCTTGCCAGCAGGGTACTCTTCAAGCTGGTGTGGAGGGGGGGGGCATTCTCGTCTGGGGACTGTTTACGTGGACTGAAATGGGACCCCTGGTATGTGTGACATCGTCCCACACAGGTCAAAGTTACCGGGATATCCTGGAAGACCATTTGCTCCCGTTTGTGCGTCTTTAACATCCCACTGGGGACCTCATCCTGCAACAAGACGATGCACCGTGCCATCGCTCCCGAATTGTATCCGAATGATTGGATGAACACTCCACCCACCAACGTGACATCGCTTCCTTGGCCAGCTAGGTCACCTGACCTCAATCCCATCGAGCACATCTGGGATGCCATCGAGAGAGATGTTCGAGGCTCTGACCCCCCTCCATCAAATCTTCGTGAACTGTGGGAGCTTGTTCAGGGGTCGTGGATCCGTATGGCTTCCCAACGCTTCCGGTGTCTTGTCGAGTCCAAGCCGAGACCAATCGCCTGCGCCATCAGGAGGAAAAGTGGTGCTACACGCTACTAGACAGGTATCTCTAATTTAACTGCTCTTCAGTGTATATAGAGATGCAGATACCATGGAAGCTTAGAGAAAGTGTTTTAAACTTAGATGATAGGCTTAGCTTTCCTCCAGCTTTGACTCCTTTCCACCATTCAGGTTTTTACCCTTTGGTAGGAACAAGCGGGGAACCGTATTGTAACAAGATTTGTTTGCATTGATGAATTATTCTACGCAGGCAGAACAGCGAACGCATAATGATGATGCATTTTGAAGAGTGCATTTTCTACTCAAGAACAGAGAAGTGAGCGTTCATTGCATGCTGATTGAATGAAATGGCTAGATGTATGACAAAAACGGTCAGTAAGTGCTGCTTGTTGTTTTTTCTAGAAAGTGACCTTCGTATAATGATTTAAGTAGATATTTTCCTAGTTAAACGAAAGGAAATCTAAATTTTGGGGGTGCAAATAGAAGGCCCACTCAAAAACGAGTTGGAGGGCTTCAACCCACTCTGCGTGTGCTCAAAACCGAGTTGAGGGGGAAGGGGGCTTCAGCCTGCTCTACCCGACTCGTAGCATAGCACCTGATCCAGAACCATATAAAAATAGAAGCACAACAGCTAGTCACATAACAAAGGATTTAGATCAGGTGCAATGTCATACGTATATTAGTACATATTGATATATGAGCTATGTGCGTAGTCTACTACACCATATGGCTCACAACAATAGCAGAACTCTCCGTGCACTATCACTGCCTGAATAAACAAGACGAGGCGTTCGCAGTGGCCTTGAGAGTACCTATGGTACAGGGCATAGGCTACCCCCCCCCGCCCCATAAAGCGCAAGCTTTATCTGGAAAATGAAGTCGAAAATTCTCTGAACTTTAATTTTCGGTGGTTGATGAAAATTATCTTTTTATTTAATTATAAGCATAAATTTTAACCTCAAAATCCAAGTTGTATTTTTACAGGAAGTATTATGTATATTCATAACTTTTGGAATATAATCCACTGACCCAACATATTTGCGTTGCTTGGGTTCTTTAGTCAATGCAGAAAAATGTGTTCTTAATTTTCGGTGGATCTGGTTTACTGTATTTCTAGGGTACCCATATTCCTTCGCTATCGCAATTATTTGATGTAATTCTCGTCTTCTGGCAGTAACACTTGAGGAATGTGTGTAATCACTACGGATAAAAACTCAAATGCATATAGATTATAAGCATCACGGTGTGTTGAATGATATAGTATAATTGCTGATGTTAAACTAGGCTTGTGGTATCCTAAGAAAGAAATAGTTTGTGATATAGGATTTCTCTTCAACATAAAATGTACAAAAGGTATGGCATAATTTTGTTCCAGTTTAACTATAAAGTTAATTAAGGCAATCTGCGAGGATATCAGTTCAACAAATTCATATACGGAATCTACATCCCTATACCATATGCTATGTTATACACTGCTGGCCACCCAAAATGCAACACCAAGAAGGACACGAGATAGCAAAGCCAGATTTACTGGACACATAGCAACAGATACAAAGATGAAACGATTGAGCTTACAGGCTCGTGCGACTTGCGGAACACGCGGACATCAATAGTTCGTGTGGCCCCCATGGCTGGCAATAACGGCCGCTACACGCCGCGGCATCGAACGAAAGAGGCTTTTGATGCAGGCTTGGGGTATGTCGGTCAAGGCTGCTTCCACACGTTGCCACAGTTCGTCAGGCGTAGCCGCGGGTGGTGCTTGCCGGGTCACTCGGTTGCCGATCAGCGACCAGACGTGTTCTATGGGCGATATATCGGGAGAACAGGCAAGCCACGGCAGCAGTGACACCTGGTGGGCCGTGAAGAATTGTTGCACGATGCGTGCCACGTGCGGACGCGCATTGCCTTGTTGAAACGTGGCCGCTGGCAGGTCCTGCAGGTAAGGGAGCACTACAGGCTTTAAAACGTCGGAGATATAGCGGTAGCTGTTGAGTGTACGGGCGATGCGTACCAGAGGGGTGCGGGTGTCATATCCAATTGCGCCCTAAACCATAACGTCAGGCGACGGACCGGTATGGCGATGCATAATGCAAGGGTCATACAGTTTCTCACCGCGGTGCCGCCACACGCGGATCCGACCATTGTGGCGTTGCAGGCAGAAGCGGGATTAATCGGAACAAGACAATGTCGTGCCATTCCGTAGTCCAGATACTGCTTTAAACGGCCCACTGCCGCCGCACTCGCCGGTGGTGTAACGTCAATGGTAATCATAGCAATGCCCACCGCACAACATGCCGGTCCTCTCGTTTGGTAGTGTGCCGCAGTTGCGGCAATCGCTCACGTCGGTCCGTCCGTCCCTCCTGCACCCACCGAATCCATACTGGCTTCACTGTGGCTGGATGTCGTCCCACACGGGCGCCGATGTCTCTGTACGATAAACCGCTGTCGCGATAAGCCACTATTTGTATTCTGTTGAACTCGGAAACGTGCTGGAATGACTGCCGTATTCTGCGACGAGGCATCAGGAAGCTTCCCACGCACAGGTCCGGCAGCACAACACACTTCCACTACTTACACCCCGCCTTCTGTGCACCCTTCTTATAGTGCTTCTCGGTGGCTTGCCGGGCGCACATGATCTGCATATGCGCTGCAATGCTAATCGTTTGCATGTCCTCTTACGGGCGACGCACGCTGCGAATTTCAGGCCAATCGGATGCTTCCTTCTTGGTGTTGCTTTTTGGGTGGCCAGCAGTGCATATGAATCCTCATTAAGTCTGCCCATTTGCTAGCAACAGGGTTCAGATTCAGCTCTTTTATCAGGCTTTAGTAGCTCAAATGCACATCAGCTCAGAAATCTCACCGACAGCATCGCATAATAATAGTCTTTTGCTGTTTTTTTAAGGTCTGTTCACCTTCTAGTGCCTTTTCTGTATACTAACTCTAGAGAGCGAAAGAGCTAGAGAATGAGAGAGGGAGAGAGAGAGAGTGGAGGAGTGAGAGAAAGAGAGACAATGAGAGAGAGGGTGGAGGAGTGAGAGAAAGAGAGACAATGAGAGAGAGAGAGGAGGAGTGAGAGAGAGTGAGAAGGAGTGAGAGTGAGTGAGGAGGAGTGAGAAAGAATGAGGAGGAGTGAAAGAGAGAGTGAGGAGGAGTGAGAGAGTGAGGAGGAGAGAGAGTGCGGAGGGAGTGAGAGAGATAGAGAAAGAGAGAGTGAGCTGGAATGAGAGAGAGAGAGATAAAGAGTGTGAGGAGGGAGTGAGAGAGATAGAGATAGATAAAGAGAGTGCGGAGGAGTGAGAGAGATAGAGAAAGAGAGAGTGAGCTGGAATGAGAGAGATAGAGATAAAGAGAGTGAGGAGGAGTGAGAGAGAGATAGAGAAAGAGAGTGAGCTGGGTTGAAAGAGATAGAGGAGGAGTGAGAGAGATAGAGAGAGATTGAGGAGGAGTGAGAGAGATAGAGATAGATAAAGAGAGTGAGGAGGGAGTGAGAGAGATAGAGAAAGAGAGAGTGAGCTGGGGTGAGATAGATAGAGGAGGAGTGAGAGAGATAGAGAGAGGAGGAGTGAGAGAGATAGAGAGAGGAGGAGTGAGAGAGATAGAGAGAGAGAGTTAGGAGGGGTGACAGAGAGATAGAGATAGATAAAGAGAGTGAGGAGGAGTGAGAGAGATATAGAGAAAGATAGAGTGAGCTGGGGTGAGAGAGAGTGAGGAGGGCGAGAGAGAGATAGAGATAGATAAAAAGAGTGAGGAGGAGTGAGAGAGAGAAAGATAGAGTGAGCTGGGTGAGAGAGATAGAGGAGGAGTGAGAGAGATAGAGAGAGAGAGTGAGGAGGGGTGAGAGAGATAGAGGAGGAGTGAGAGAGATAGAGAGAGAGAGTGAGGAGGGGTGAGAGAGATAGAGAGAGAGTGAGGAGGGGTGAGAGAGATAGAGATAGATAAAGAGAGTGAGGAGGAGTGAGAGAGATAGAGAAAGATAGAGTGAGCTGGGTGAGAGAGATAGAGGCAGAGTGAGAGAGATAGAGAAAGAGTGAGGAGGAGTAAGAGAGAGAGAGAGGAGGAGTGAGAGAGAGAGAAAGAGTGAGGAGGAGTGAGAGAGATAGAGCTAGATAAAGAGAGTGAGGAGGAATGAGAGAGATAGAGAAAGATAGAGTGAGCTGGGGTGAGAGAGATAGAGGAGGAGTGAGAGAGAGTGAGGAGGGGTGAGATAGAGATAGATAAAGATAGTGAGGAGGAGTGAGAGAGATAGAGAAAGATAGAGTGAGCTGGGGTGAGAGAGATAGAGGAGGAGTGAGAGAGAGATAGAGCGAGCTGGGGTGAGAGAGGTAGAGGAGGTGTGAGAGAGATAGAGAGAGAGTGCTGAGGGGTGAGAGAGATAGATAAAGAGAGTGAGGAGGAGTGAGAGAGAAATAGAGTGAGCTGGGGTGAGAGGGATTGAGGAGGAGTGAGAGAGATAGAGAAAGACAGAGTGAGCTGGGGTGAGAGATAGAGGAGGAGTGAGGGAGGAGTGAGAGAGTGAGGAGGAGTGAAATAGTGAGGAGGAGTGAGAGAGAAAGGGTGAGACAGAGAGAGAGAGAGAGGTGTTTTTGTAAGTCATAACTTACTGGGAAACTGTGGTAGGCACTTCGAAATTAGGCAAACTGATTTTCATCATTTTTGTATAGTTTCAAATCGAGATTCCTAAAAGGGGCGTTGCTGGAAGCAAACAAGTTTTACTATGCTATGTTATTTCTACTGGTATCAGGGGGACATCTGAACACGCGTATGTAACTTTACAAATGCTGTTACCATGTGTTCACGGCGAGAAGTGAAACAACGCCGATTGTTTGGGCACGTTTATTTTATAGGAAGTAGGGATTGTTCCTGGTAACGAACGTATGTAATGCTGAGCTACCGATCTTGAGTTGCGTAAATTATTTTACCTGTGGCTCATTAAGAATTACAACGGGTATGGGGTTGTCAAACACATTTTCTTTGCATTCCTTCTGAAAGAGGAAATTCATGGCTTCAGCTATGGAAACAAAAGACGCGACAATGTTCAGAAAAGGAACTTATAGAACCTAATGGAAAGAACATTAAAGTACTGTATAAAGAGTTATTATGAACTTAAGTGAGATTTTTCCCATATTCATATATTTAAAAAATACTATTGCTGCATTTGTAGTGCAGTGTACAATAATAATTTACACACATAGAATTTATAAAAGGCGACAATGTTTCCATGGTCAGGAGGTTCAAGTTTCGATGCAGTACAATCATTCTCTGCAGTAAAGTACGGATTCTACAGATTGCACCTTAAACGTTATACTCACACAGAGTCGGCTACAATGGGTTCAGAAGGATCCCACCCAATAAATCCCATTCTGTCAAGAGAGCTGCCATGATCGAAAAGGTGACTGCAAGCTTGCACTGCGTCATGCACATGCTCGATGAGATTTAAATGTGGCATCTTGCTGGTCAGGTAATTCATCACACATCTTCGGTCTTTAAGTATACCTCTATATGTGAGCCCTTTGAGGACGCGCATTGTCATCCATAAAGAGATAATCTGGATTAATAACACATTTAGGAATATCTTCATTGGGTTCGAGTATATGTTTCCTGCATTCTTAAGCACGTACGGCTACTCCACCAAAGATGTGAAACGGAGTGTGGGTGTCCATCATTATGCCACCCCACTCTGCCATACCAACCTCCTTATAACGCTCTTATGGTATTCTACAGATTAAGGAACAGCTACCTATGTTTTAGTCTAAACCAGGACTCTTCAGAAAACAGAAATGCAGGTAAGGCTTCAAAAGTTGCATGTTGTTGGCATTTGTTCTGGCGAGCTCTTTTGTGACTGGAGGTCAGGGAGACACTTACCATACGAACCTCTTGGCAGACAGTTCACTCTCCTTAGCGCACGTAACCCAATTTTATAATTCGTTCTATGCATAAGTTTCTAGTGTTTTGTGCTCAGATAGATGTCAGGAGCATGTCGCATTTTTTTATATTTGGGGTTTAACGACCACCGTGAGCAACTCAGTGGACTATAAGTAGTCGTCGGTCCCTATTTTAGGGCCACTGGTTCCAGGGAAGGGAGAAAGCCAGTGTCATAAGACAAACACAACATCATGCCTCACCGGGATTCGGACCCTGACCCATCTCGGAATGATCAGAAGCCAGAGCTCAGACCACTGGTTCACCAGGGCGGCGAATGTGCATAGTGACACTATAATTAGCAATTAATAACGAGAAGCTGTGCGCCAACTACAGTCATTTGCAAAAGTGTAAGACCACCTGTTGATATTAGGAGATTTCTGCCGATTGCGTCTACTACTGTCTGTATAACTCAACTTCCTGTCAGTGCTGCATCATCCTACAGCGCCATCTGTTGATAGAGTTGGGGGAAGCGTGCGAGCGTCAGTTTGCTTCTGGTCTTCACGCTGAGAGGTCTTGTGCGTATTTTCAATATACAGAAAAACGAGCAAAAAATCGTCATTAAGTGTCTCTCAGAGAGCACAAATAGTGACATTATATGTATTATGAAGGATACTACAAACGTAACATAAGCAGAAACATAAATATGAGCAAGACTGCTATTCATAAAACGATCCTGAAATATCGATATACAGGTAAATTTAGCGACCGAAAGAGAAGTCGACGTCCAAGGAAAACAACCCCACGTTATGACAATACCATAAGGCGAATATCTATGCATTTTTGCAAGAAATTCACGGCTTTTATACATTCAAAAGGGTCTGATATTAGTATTAGCACTGTTTCCCTTCATCTTAGCAAAGATTTTGGATTAAAGTCTTATAAACCTAGACTAGCCTCTTTAATGAAAAAGAAGACACTGCAGTTTGCGAAGGGTCATCAATCGTGGACTGCTGAAAATTGGAGTTAAGCTCTTTTTTCCGATGAATCAATTGTGCGTCAATTTGAATCACGTGAAACGCATGTTCGACAACCAACAGACAATTAGTTTGATGAAAAATACACCTTTAGCACCGTGAGACATCCTCCTAGTCAGATTATATGGGGTGCTATATCAGCATTCATTACTGGTTCATCATCTTTCTTGCCGACAGGCATTACCATGACTGGTCCTTTTTATGTGGAAATGTTACGTGAGAAGCTGTTAACTCATATGCAAGTGCACAATCTTTATGCATGATGGTGTTCCATGCCACAGATCAAAGACAGTAAATAACTACCTGCAGAGGAAAAACATAATTGCTTTTTACGGACCCGGTAATAGTCCCGACCTTAACCCCATCAAAATTTTGTGGACCATTTTTAAAAGACAAGGTAGCAGAAAAAACAGCCATCAAATTACCAAGTTTTGATTGGCGCGATAAAGTACATTTCAAGTGACTACTGCAAATCCCTCTTTGAGAGTAGGCCACATCGTATTCTGTCCGTTATAAAAAACAAAGATGGCCACACAAAGTACTGATTTCGGCCTTTTTGTGCTCTAAAGGATGTAGGTATTCATCTGTGGTGTCATTTTTTCAAATGTGTATCTCTGACTAGTAATTAGTTGGTTTCTCTGAAAATCTTAATTTTCAGTAAACTGACAGGTGGTGTTAAACTTTTGCAAATGCAGTAAAACTGTACCAGGGAACCGATTCATTGGCATAAGAATAAACATAAACGTTTCCAGGCTTTCATACATCAGCCTACGATGGCGTTTTCAAGGAACGTAGACAGAAATTTTGTCCTTGAAAAAGCCACTGACTGATGTGTGAAAACCTGGAAATGTTTATTTACATTCTTACGCCAATAAACCGGATTCCAAGCATAAACACTAATGTTGGCTACGTTTTGAAGCATGGGTATTGTTAAAATGCAAGTGTTCATTGAAAACATTGAGTCGCCATAATTTTATCGACCTGTGTGTACCACTCAGAAAACAGGAAAGGGAAAGGTTATTTGCAGATTTCGTTAAAACAAGCCTGGTGAACATTCGGAGACGAAAAATTTCGCTCAACCATCTTCATCAAACTGGTGAAAGCGAACACCTTGTCAAGTCTCTTTCGAAGTTATGTGCTTCGTGCAAAAATACAGACCCAGCAGAGTTTTGCTACGATTCGAATTCCAACTCCACTCGATAAAAACGTTAAACAGCGTAGTTTACGATAATTGTTAACAAATTATTGGCGATGACATCTCTGTAATGGTATGATTTGTTTGAATTTTGTTTATGTCGATTGAGGGCTTCCTTAAAAAAATTATCTTCCTCTGAATGGGGTGGGGGCAATGGGGGAAGAAATCTAATAACATTTCGCAGTAACAGGTAATTTCACCCAAATCTTCCTATCGACAAAACGCTTTGATTTATGCGCACACAACAGAACTAATACCATTGTGGAACCAGTTGCGTGGTTTCCTGCTTACCTGATTCCAAAAAGAAACACCACCTGCTCACGCATCTGGCAACTGCACGGGGCGCTATTTCGTGAGCAGCGCACGCGATCACGTGCTCCATAGGAAACCAATAGCGTTTTGCAAAGGCTGGCAGTCGTAGTAGCGGACGCCACAAAACGCATGTGCTTCTAAAAGCCCTTAAAAATACACAATGTAATGACTTTTCTTTTCTTTCCGTTGCGGCGGCTCTGCCGATTTCCAAAGCGGACTCACACGCACGTAACTGATAAAAGGGTTTTGCGAGTTACGCGTGGAGTATTTATTACCGACTCTTTTTCGAAGATCAAAAATTGACGGTGTGGAAGAAAGCTTGCTTGAACGAAAAAATATAAAAAATGATCTCATCTCAATGGAGAGCAGAGATACGCGTTATTTGTGCTACACTGTAATTTAATGGCTTTGTGTTTTGTTCCTACTTTATAAACATAGAGCAAGTAGTTTATTTGTCATCAGACAGAGTTATCTTAATGTTTGTTAATAAGAGTGTTTCTTCCGTTTTAGACAATTTCAGTTCTCCACAGTTCTTATTTCAAGGTATTTCAATTGAAGTTTACATAGATAATGATGTTTATGAATATATTTTTCATGTGAATGAGAAAGGGTGTTGAATGTGAAAGCTACATTCTCGTAGAACATGCGAAGGAAGTTTTATAATTTGGAAGTGTTCAATACATGTTTGTCGGTGCAGTTTACTTTTCCTGTGGCTTTTTCTTCTCGACAGATTTTATCGGAAATTCGTTTTTTTTAATGAAATTGTAACGTGAGGGCATTCTTTATAGGCTCGCCGCGGATGCTCTTCTTTGTTTGAAGGAAAATAAGAAGGCTTCTCATATTTTACTCATTAATTTCTTTGGAGACATGTTGCGTTGAATAAAAAAATCTGGTCTGTTCAGCGTGAAAAAAATAACACAGGATCACTTGATATCTTATAGAAGGATTAGAGAGAGAGAGAGAGAGAGAGAGAGAGAGAGAGAGAGAGAGAGAGAGAGAGAGAGAGAGAGAGAGAGAGAGAGAGAGAGAGAGAGAGAGACAGAGAAAAAGAGAGAAAGACAGAGGGGAGGGGGAGAGACCGAGAGTGAGAGAGAGAGAGAGGGAGGAAGGGGGAGAGACTAAGAGAGAGAGAGAGAGAGAGAAACGGGGAGAGAGAGACAGAAAAACGAGAGCGACAGAAAGAGAGAGACAGAAAGAGAGATACAAAGAAAGAAAGTGAGAGAGAAAGAGAGACGGAGAGACAGAGAAAGAGAGATGGGGAGGGGAAGCGACCGACAGAGAGAGACAGGGAGACAGAGAAAAAGAGAGCCACAGCAAAAGAGAGAAAGGGAGGGGGAGAGACCGACGGAGAGAGATAGGGAAACAGAGAAAAAGAGAGCCACAGAAAAAGAGAGAAAGAGAGAGGGGGAGTGGGACAGACCGAGAAAGAGAGAGAAAGAGGAAGGGGGAGAGACCAAGAGAGAGAAAGAGAAACGGAGAGAAAAACAGAAATAAGAGAGAGAGACACAAAGAGAGATACAAAGAAAGAAAGTGAGAGAGAAAGAGAGAGAGAAAAAGAGAGACGGAATGACAGAGAAAGAGAGGGAAAAGAGACCGAGAGAAAGAGAGAGACAAAGAAAGAGAGACCGAGAGAGAGAGAGAGAGAGAGAGAGAGAGAGAGAGAGAGGAGCGCTTTAAATTAATCTCTTTAAATGCCTCCAAAGGTGTGCGAAAGCTTGGAGACTTACGTATATATACTGTCTTACGCCACTGAATAAACTGAATTATATCATACTATGCTATACTGGTATCTGCATAGTTGGTGAACACTTAACTGATATTTGGTTTTTATGTCGAAAAACTGTGTACTCTAGCGTTTCACCGTTTTGCTGTTGGTGGGATTCGAACCCACGTCTTCCTTTCCGGAGAGGGATATTCTCCCAAGTGAACTACATTCAGAAGGCTTATTGCTCCAATTTGCCGATTCGTGACCGCAGTAATATTTGATATCAAGTTGTACGTTACAGTGCGGATGGACGATTTACTTTGTACATAACATCTTTTAAGTATTGAATATAATGCTACAAAATACAAGGCCTGTTTACGTGTTGATAAGCCCACGTAGATTTTGTTGCGGAATATTTTACTTCAAGTCCCTTAACCTCTGACAAGTTGAAGTATTTCTCTTAAGATTTCTTTTTAACGTTTTTATATACTTGTATATTTCTGTACCTATATATCGGTAGCTAATATGCACACTCTTCTTGAGATGGAATATAGTATTCAGACCAATGTTTACAGAATATACTAACAGAAATAAAGTCGATACTACACACCGGCTATACAGATTAAACCAATGCATGAGAAACTGCTTTCTGAGAAGAGGTGTAATGTAATTCTTAAGCTAAATATGATTTCCAAATTAAAAAATTGTAAATATACATTCAAGTAATTTCATCATTTTACTGAAAACAAAATGAAACAGTTGAGGTTACTTAAATTATAAAAAAATTAAATAGTGTGCCTTCCAGGACTTTCTCATTGACGCAAAGCGCGAAAACAGGGATCAGGCATTTTTTTTTTTTTTTTTTTTTTTTGTAGCAAAGAATTTATGGTTTTGGTTTTGTGATTTAGAACAATAATTAAACTAAAATGACATCATAACCCTAACATCTAACAACATATAAGTATGAAAAGAATAAGATGTCGATTTGCCAAGCTATTCTAATGTTAAACGCAAATAATTCTGCAAAAAAAAAAAAAAAAAAAAAAAAAACGCAGAGTGAAATGTTCTAGCATATGGTGAAAAGCAAACCAGAAAGTTATCTAACAGATTTCTAATGAATGAATGACATTTGATTCGTGCGTTCAGAGCTGTATTTCTTAATTACTGTTCATCAGGTGCAACTTGTTTTTCATGGAACGGGGCCAGAAGGTGTGAACACTTATTAGTAAATGTAAGTTACATATCATACTGTTACTCATGTAAACATTATTTTTATTTAAATATTTATTAAAGGTGCCATGTGGAACGACATTTTGAACGATCACAATGAACAGAGCTGTTCTTCTCGGCGTTTCATGAAGCACGATACGGAATAAACCGCGGCAAGAGCTAGTTCCAAACTCTGCCAGCGAAAATTCACAAGATGTCGTGTCAAGTGGAGAACCGATCACCCGGATATATAAGCCCCTCTTCCTCACTCCCGTGACTCCTAGCAGGGGGTTGTATAGGAGCATCAGATAATTCTGCAGAAAACTACCGAATTACATTTATCATTTGTCACATGCGAATGCACGTTCTGAAGCATTTAAACAGTCACTGAAGTCAATCAAACAATTTTTTTATATACTGTTCCATATTATAAATATTGATAAACATTCCTTTTTTTTTTAGCTTGTGGATTTTATACATTTATTTTCGCTTTAATGGTTTAATTTTTTACCGTGGGTCAGACTGACACCTTTCGCGGGCCGCCTATTGAGAACCAGTAAGGAAAAGAGAAACTTAACTTTTGCAGCTGAAGTGCACTTTGCAAGCCATTCCTTCATCTTCTAGCGAATGTGAAAGGAGATTTTCTCAGATGAATTTCCTAGCAATCCCAGCAACGATTTCCCTTTTAATTCCCCCCCCCCCACCACAATAACCCCATTGTTATACATAAAAATGGTCGGCTCTCCTGTAACACAGTTTGATCCTACAAAATACGTCCAGTCGTGGCTCATGCAAGGACACCACCCGGCAATGGATACCAAACGAAAGAAACGTCTACCGTTCTCGTCTGTTTGAAGATGGTAAGGAAACCCCCAAAATCTTTTTACTTCCCATAATTTTTCACCAGTGTCATACCTTACTTTCAAGACTGGTTTTAAATCTGTCGTAGTGCAGGAAGAAATTGCGATGGAAATAAATTAATTAAAATTTGAAAAATCTCCATCTTAGATGACCAGTTACCAAAAATGATAAAAGCGAGGAATTGCTATGAACGCATTTTATGAAATGATTGGAAACGTTTGTAAAAGTTCACAAGGGCTGACTCATTTAAAGATGTTAATTTTATTTCCTTTAATATAAAGAAAGACGTCTAAAGGAAAAAGAAAATGGGGACGGAAGAAAATCAAGCAGAGAAAAATTACAAATAGAGGGAAGCAAAGGAAGAGAACAAAAGGGGGAAAGAAAAGAAGGGAAGACAGAAAAGAGAAGCAGAAAAAAAATGCAGAAAACAAAGAGACACTGAGTGAAAAAGAAACAATGAAAAAATAACAACAGAAAGCAGTAGAGAAACAGCGTCTGAAAGAAAAAGAGGAAACAGTAGAAAAGAAAAAAGACGGATTGAAGAAATTGAGAAGTTCCGAGAGAGAGAAAAAGAATGAAATGAGGCAAAAGCAGAGAAAAAAAAGGACGAGAAGAAACTAGAGAATGAAGAAAAAAGTGAAAAAGAAAGAAAAAGACAGCGCCAAAAAAGCAAATAGAGATCTGAAAGAATGTTGGAAACACAGAAATACAAGAAGAGTTTAATTTCGTATGCATGAAAATTCTAAAAATAATTTGGAATGCAAATATTCATTACTTCGGAATTTGTAATTTAGAAACCGTAA
Organism: Macrothele yani; assembly: GCA_039090855.1. Taxonomy (NCBI): domain Eukaryota; kingdom Metazoa; phylum Arthropoda; class Arachnida; order Araneae; family Macrothelidae; genus Macrothele; species Macrothele yani. The sequence goes on from CM077009.1 coordinate 8,741,408, forward strand.
TAACCGAAAAACGAATAGTCTTCACAAGCTGAAGGTAAATAAATCATTGACTGAATTAAGGTTCAGCCTTATAACTGAACATCGTGGAGAATTCAACGTATCAATTGTTTTCTTTTCTTGGTTTTCCAGAATTTAACAACCCCGCGAAAGAGGTCGCCCTTAACAACTTTCTAACGTTATAAGAATTCGCCCTTTCCTGGTTTAGAGCCGCTGACCTGAAGCGGCTCTAAACCAGGAAAGATTTAGAAAGAGTAAGAAAGAAACAAAATCCATCTTTATTCGGGACTCGGACTAAGATTCAACTCGGATAGTTAGCCAGAAGCCTGTGTAACGAAGTAAATTTCCCCGTAATTTTTGTCCACGCCGAGCATCGAACCCGTGTCCCCTTATACCGGAATAAATCGCTCTCCCAACTGAGCTACGCGGACGTATGCTTTCGCTGCTATCTGCCGTTGTCTCATGTGCGTCCTGCGGTTTAGGCACGTCACACCTGCTCCTATGACAACTCGGCTACCGGTCGGCTCACTTGTACTAATTTTCTCCATCTCGACAAAACACCGCTTGTATGCAGTAGAGCACAACAATACATAATATGTGATTTCTAGCGTGTGTAGTTTAATTAATGCAATACCTACGCTATGTTTAGGAGGCAACTCTACACAAATACATGTACAGGGTGATTCACTCGGGATTGAACACTTATTTCTTTTAATTCACTCACGATTGCAAAGGCACATTCCAATGAAATAAATGTAAACCATACCTTGATCCATGTAAAGCATACATTGATTCTTTAAAAGAGATTGGCCTAATGATACGGCGTCTGGACATCGATTTTCACTGGATGCAAGGGCTCTTCATGGATGGCGTGGGGATTCTCACTGGCCCACACCCGTATATTTTGCGAGTTTACATAGCGGGATAAACGAAACCATGCTTCGTCAGAAAACCATGTTATTTCTAACAGGGCGGGATTTTCAGCGAAAAGTTTGGCAAACCATTGACAATATGCCAATCGCTTTGCGAAATTCGGTGGCTGTAACTAGTTCACAGGCGTGATGCGGCACGGCTTAATCTTCACCTATTTGACTGCTCTTTGACGTGTTGAATACGATCGTCCAGTCTCTTGGGATAGCTGCCGAATAGATTTTCGTGGGGATGCCAATAACCGCTGCTTCACATCCTCCATTGTGTCCTCCACCATCTGACGTCATTCGTCCGTGTGCTGATCCCCCAAGATTCCCGTTCTCCCCAGCTTCTTCGCCAATTTCGAAATGGTGGCTCTGGTGGGTGGTTTACACCCAACAAATTTCTCCAGAAATTCCTTCTGACGTTGTTTGAAGAAACCAGTCACCCACTACTGACGCACAATGAACACACGCTCTTCAATTGAGTACACCATCTTCATTCGTCCTTCTCGCTTAAATTGTGTGCGGAGACACGCTATTCTCTCACCCCTACTAGACAGGTGGCGCGTCATAGCGGCGTCATTTAGCTGCCAGGGAGACATTTTGTTCACAGGTAATGCATGGCTACTGCTTCGTCACGGAATAAATAACCGCTTTGTTCGGGTTTCATGCTCATCGTATATTCCCCATCTCATATATTCCATATAATAAGTTTTCTGTCCCGAGTGAATCACCCACCCAGTTGCCGGGCAGATATTTTATTCACAGGTGATGCATGCCGAGTGCTTCGTCAGAGAATAAAGAACCGCTCCGTTTGGGTTTCACTCTCATCGTATATTCCCCATCTCATATATTCCACATAATAAGTGTTCAGTCCCGGGAGAATCACCCACCCAGCTGCCGGGGAGACATTTCATTCACAGGTAATGCATGTCGACCGCTTCGTCAGGGAATAAAGAACCGCTCAGTGCGAGTTTCACGCTCATCGTATATTCCCCATCTCATATATTCCACATAATAGTTGTTCAGTCCCCAGTGAATCACCCTGTATAAGGAGCATGGAATAGGTTAAAACTAAAAAGTGCCTTTACAGTGCATTTCTTCGATGTGTATGCTTAAGATATCAGGTGTAAAATACCAGAAAATTCTGAAAATAATTTTTAAATAAGTGCTCTGCGATCTAAGAAACCAAGACAAGCTGATGATGTAACCGTGATCAGTGAAGTAGAGTTTGAGTAGAAATAAATAAGAAATGTTTGATCCTTACTTAAAGACCAAAGGTATATATTTTATGATTTTCGGACCGGCGATTGATATTAATAAGATTAAAATAAAAGGAGAGTTACTCAAAGAACATTGGTTCTCTTTATACAGTCGAATTCATATATAACGATGTTAAAGGGAGAATTAAAAACATTCGATTTATATGAACTTCGTTATAACCCAACTGCTAAAAAAAGGCTATTTTGGAAGGCTATTTGGCATATTTCATTGTGTCAGGATAAAAATAGTCAATCACAAACTGTGTATAATATCGAAAATAAATAACACTTGTTAAATAAAAACTATAGAAAGCAATAAAATATGAGTGAGATCTGCAATAAGCAAAATATTTAATTATTGTGAAACTTAAAGTAACTGCGAAAATTTTTAAATTTCACGTGCTTCATTTCATTTGCTGTTTACACATTACATCAGAAACAGGAGTCAATTGTTGTTTGTTTTGTGTTTGCCATGATAGCTGTTTCGAATGTTTTTCGATTTCGTCCAACGCGGTTGTTAAGATGCTTCTAGATGCAAAGTGAACTCTAAGATTTTCTAAACACAGATTAAATGACTGAAAGATGGAGAGGGGAGGGAATAAAAGACTGCCTTTGCCCATGAGATGCATGTGTGGCAAGCTGAGAAGAAGTTAGCTGGATGTAGTAGAAAAACAACAACTGAAACATTCTTTTCTTCATGCAAATTAACCTGTCTGCAAGGAAACCATTGGGGAATTGTCAACAGCAGGTAATTCCTAGTTTTCCAGTGAAAGAAGAAAGAGTAAAAACTAGATGAATGCCACTTATTTTGTCATATAAGATTTTTCCAAACATTATTGTTCATAATATGAGGTTAAAATAAAAAGGGAAAACAATAAGAAGTTCAAGGGATCTATAAAATTTTCGTTTTATACGGAACTTCGTATTATGCGGGCTATTTACATGTGGGTTTCATTGTATCGATATAGCAACTCTCCAAAAACTGACAAACTATTTCTTAAACATCTTTTAGCTACGTTGTTGCCCAAAGACAGAGCCCTTCCTATCAAAGCAAAATTGCGGATTTTAGATTTCATTATTTTCCAGTGACTACTTGAGTTCTTAAAGAGGGTGTCTTATAAGTGTGGAAGTAAGAGCATTCACTTGAAGCTGTTTCAGAATTTGTGTTTCATTTTTATTTGTGTTTGTGTTTCTTTTTTATTGCCTTTTGTGTTTCTTTTTTATTTATGTAAATTTCTGTTGCTTCTCATTATGACTTATATACTGAACGTCACGTCGGAACTCACATGAGTTTCTGTCTTGGGCCATGACTAAGTGGCAATCAGTCAAGTCAAGAGAGCTGATACAAATGCGGGGATACAGCAGCTCCTGCGATTAAATTGATTAGTCTCTGTGCTATGCCATTGTTGTTCTCATTTTTTAGTTGTAACGTACACCAATGAGCCATTATATTATGACCACCCCCAGCCTAGAGAAATGAGCGCACCTGGAGATCAAACGGTGGCGCAAGTGAAGTTTACAGAGCAGTATATATATAACCCGAGGACCGGTTTTCGGTACATAGAGTTTTCGGAGTCAGAATGGGAAAAGCTACTGATTTATCGGAGTTTGATAAAGGACAAATTGTGATGGCACCAAGCATCGGAACTACGATCTCGGAAACGGCACAGCTTGTGGGTTGTTCACGTACGACTGTAGTGAGTACGTATCAAAAATGGTGCACAGATGGCCAAACGACGAACCGTCGTCCACATCTCACTGATGCCAGAGGGGAACGGAGACTGTCGCGCATTGTTCACAGTGACCGCACGGCCACAGTGCGACAAATCACGTGCACCTACAACAGTGGTGATCAAGTCAATGTGTCACAGGACACAGTTCATCGTAACCGTCTGCGCATGGGCCTGCGTAGCCGAAGACCTAACTGGGTCCCCATGCTGACTGCACGTCATCGCCAGCAATGCCTGAAATGAGACCAAGATCATCGAGATTGTACCGTGGATGATTGGAAGAAAGTGGCCTACTCTGACGAATCAAGATTCCTGATGTATCACGTAGACGGCCGAGCGTGGATACAGCGGAAACAGGCCGACGGCGGCCGTGTGTAATGCTGTGGGCGATGTTCTCTTGGGACACTTTAGGGCTCATAATCCCAGTAGCACAAACCCTGACAGCTGTTAGGTATCTCAACATCGTTGCGGACCAAGTTTACCCATTCATGGCAACTGTGTTCCCTGCTGGTGATGGCCATTACCAACAGAATAATTCGCCGTGCTACTCTGACAGAATCGTCAAGGAGTGGTCTGAGGAACATGCTGGTGATTTTCTGTTAAAGCCCTGGCCTCCAAACTCACCTGACATGAACCCAATCGAACATTTGTGGTTCGACGTGGAAAAGCGGGTTCGCGCTAAATCACCACCACCCCGAAATGTACGAGAACTGGAGGGCCTGTTGTTGACATTATGGTACCAGATACCCCAGGGTACCTATCGCCACCTCATCGAATCGATGTATCGCCAAGTGGCCGCTGTTTTGCAGGCTAAAGGGTCGTCCTACAGCTTATTGTTTAGGTGGTCTTAATGTAATTGCTCATTGGTGTATATTCTAATCTATCTTTCCTGTTTGGTTCCATGTAAATTTTGGTTCGTTCCCCTAAAGCATTTTCTTATCTTAACGCTAGAATTTCTTCTCGCTGAATGTTTTTGTGGCAACATGACTTTAGATCAAATGTTGAATGACGTATGTTAACGAGACTGATAAGAGTTATGTTTACGATGTATCGCAGCTCTAATTAGAAGTCGGCTAGATTGTGAGATGGTAGTAATTGCGTTGGAGAGAGATGTGAAGAGAGCTTAAATGTATAGCCTATCTGTTAATAATTAATTCTTTCACCCTGATTGCTACGGTTGGTGATTTCGTAAGATCTCAGAAATATTTTGTATATTGAGAATATGTGCAAGCATTTCGATGTTGAAGTACTAGAGAATTACGTATGAGATGAATTCTAGTTTGTTGTGTTCAATACCTATCAAGGACCACTAAACGATTAAATTTGTAATGTAGAATTCACTTTTCCAACCATTAGTCCTATTAAGTGCGTAATTAAGTGTTGTGTGTGTAATTAAACTATCTGGAGCACGAATACGTAATTTCAGAGAAGCCCGAGAAAAAGGTTTTCCATATTTTTAGTTCTATATTCTGCATTTCTATATTTTTAGCTATTATGAAAATTAGTGTTTCCTTACAAAACTAAACAACAACAACGCAAAACATGAAAAAGTATTTTTTGAATTTCTTAAAGATGGTCACACACACACACACACACACACACACACACAGGAAGCAATACTTTAATAAATGACTCCCTTGTCACAAAATTTAGGAAATCTAAGCAATATGCACACTAACAACTGCAATTCCCCCGACAAAGCGATTGCGATTATTCGTTCACTTGTACCTGATATGTTTTTCAAAATGTCGAAGGTTCTCATGAATATTTAATTTTCAAAGTGTTTTTTCTTAAAATCCAAGAAACATAGTAAAAGTAAGTAGTCCGGATTAAAAAAAGAACCAGATAACGAAATCAGTTCATGAAAATCGTTTCAAAACAAAATTCCGTGTTATTATGGTTTTTCTTGTAAAGATCAGACAGGTAGAGTCTTACGAGTCTACGTAAAGAAAAGAAAACGTGTGCGATACATTGTGAACTAAAAGAGCTCTCATAGTTTAGTACTTCCGTAAAACCAATCACAAACTTCGTTTCTTGAAGAATCTCAACCGATCTACAAACCCAGCTCAGTTATATAATGATATTTTTAGAAGATTTCATATTTATCCAAATTCCTCTAAGCTAGTCAACGGTACAATTTCACTCCTACGGACTACTTGCTAAAACCCGAACATAACACGTAGTGGCCAAAACTACTACGATGTTTTAATGTTTTAAACAGACAAACGCACAACGAGATACTTGACTCTATAAAAGCTGTGCCATTTACTCGGCGAAACTAAAGTAAATACTAAAACTAAATTATTGTGCAGGAGACCTAGCAATTTCTTTTAATTTTAGAAATATATACAGGGTGGTCCGAATGTCTTGTTACCCGCCTATTGGTTATTACAGTGGGACTAACTAAATTTTTTCTCTGCTTTCAGATGGCTGACACAAACAACTGTAGTGTAGAAGAATTTTTTGTAGCAAATTTATGGACACATGAACGTCCACAGACTGGTGAAACAATAAGGGAAGTGCAACGTGACTTTACTGCAAGATTTAGCAAAGACGCCCACCGAAACAGACATTATTGAGATGAGATTATCACTACTGGATAAGAAGAGGACTGGAAGACCACAATCGGGGCAAGAAAAATGCGCAGCCGTGGCGACGTCAATGCTGAGATCATCCAAAAGTCTGAGCAAACGCTCGGGGAACTTGGAATCCCAAAGACCACCCTGCACTTTTGACAACACCAACACCACCATTCAACAACTTTTTGGGAGATCTCAACACTGATGCTGCCACGGCTGCATATTATTCTTGCCTCGATTGTGGTCGTCCAGTCGTCTTATCCAAGAAAGAAGAGGACTGGACCAGTGACGTAACCATGTTTCAAAATCTGGGGGTTCCGATCACACATACACATATTGTACAGTGTCATCATCATCATCATTGCCAACCATTATCAATCCACTGCTGGACGAAGGTCTCCCCAAGTTTTCCTCCACAACGGTCTGTCTTGTGCCAGTCTCCTCCATGTCACTCCTGCATACTTTGGAATTTCATCCACCCATCTCCCATGTGGGTCTTCTTCAGGGTCTTTTCCTGTCCCTTGGAATCCAATCTAAAATTTCGGCTGTCCATCGATGGTCTGTCCTTTCTGGCAGTATGTCCAGCCCATTGCCATTTCAGGGATTTAACTTTGATCATGATGCCTTCCACTCTTGTCATTTTTCGGATCCACTAGTTCCTCTTCTTATCTCTCCTGGTTACACCAAGCATGCACCTTTCAATGCTTCTTTGAGTTGTCTGCAGCCTTTGTATGTCTCTTTTAGTTAAGGTCCACGTCTCTGCACCATATGTAAGCACTGGAAGGATGCATTGATCAAACACTTTTCTTTTAAGACATAATGGCATATTGCTCTTGAAAATTATGCTGTTTCTTCCAAAAGCTCTCCAGGCAAGTTTTATACGCCGATTAAAGTTCTTCACCAATGTGACCCTCACTTGATATCTGCTGTCCAAGATAAACGTACAAGATAAACGTACGTCCAAGATAAACTTGATATCTGCTGTCCAAGAGAAAAGCTGGAGATAACAGATAAATGTCTGTTATCTCCAGCTTTTCTCCATCAATCGATAAATCTTCATTTCTTGTAAAAGCATTGAACATCACTTTTGTCTTCTGAAAGTTCATTTTTAATCCCACTTCTTTACTCTTGTTAGCAAGTTCCTGGATCATACGCTGCAGCTCTGATGGAGTAGTTGCAAAAATGACTACGTCATCAGCAAAACAAAGGTGAGTTAGATAATCTCCATTAATCTTTATCCCTTTGTTTTCCCAGTTCAGTGATTGTAAGACATTTTCCAATGTGGCATTAAAGAGCTTCGAAGATATGGTGTCACCTTGTCTCAATCCCTTTCCAATTTTTATGTGTGTTGTATTTTCAAACAGCCGAATCTTTGCACTTGCATCTTCATAGTCGACATGCATATAGATGTCATTAATAATATTAATTGTATGCATCTTCAATACCGCAGGATTTCAGAGCCATTGCAACTGCTGATGGTTTCACCGAATCAAAGGCTTTTTCATAATCGATAAAAGCCATGCACAATGGAAGTTCATATTCCCTCGCTCTTTCAATTAGTCCTCTCAGTACGTGGATATGATCTATTGTGCTGTAGCCACTCCTGAATCCAGCTTGTTCTTTCCGTTGAGCCATGTCCAGTGTCACCTTCATATAAAATAGTATATACATATTGTATAAGATAGAGTTTGGGGCCCCCTCCCCTACACACACACACACACACACACACACACACACACACACACACACACACACACGCAGGAGCAAAGCAGTTGCTGAAGCACGCTATCTAACGGGCACGACATAGGCACCTCTGTTGGCGAATTGTAGAACTTAGCAAACACAACTGTAAAACTGTGATAGATAGGGCAGAAATGTAAATTACAAAATTGTAGAACTGACTTTGCTCATTAGGAATCGATATCGCTGTTTTATTAAGTAGACATTATACATGTGTTTGCATCCTACGAATAATTAAAACTTTATATTATTAAATTTAGTTGCTTCACATCATAAAAAAGTATGCATCATTATATTCCTGAAAATGTGTGTGTGTGTGTGTGGGTGGGGAGGGGGGGGGTACTTTACTTTGGGGAACCTCGACTCTGAAAATCTGGGGGTCCTGACCCCCGACCCCCCTAGTGGTTACGCCTATGGAGTGGACCACCACTGCTTTTCTTGACCCAGTTGTGAACAGCATATGTTCCCATCTCAGTAATGTCTGTTTCGGTGGGGAGGGTCTTTGTTAAATATTGCACGTTTCTCTTTCCTTATTGTTTTGCCAGTCTGTGGACGTTCATATGTCCGTACACTTAACCGTTCTTCCACACTATAGTTACTCGTGTCAGCCATTTGAAAGCAGAGAACAAATTTAATTAGTTCCACTGTAATAACCATAGGGGTGTAACAAGACATTCAGACCATCCTGTAGTAAAAAAAAAAATCATGTTTTTTCTCCATCGATCTACATCAGTATTCAAAATTTTGTAGGAGTCACAATTTCCGAATTAAGGAACACTGGTCCAAAGAAAGGAAGAAAACCACTGCCGTAAAGGAGAAATGCAATATATGTATTTCTCCTTATGAAAGGGCATGACAGTTTATTAAGTGACGCCACACTTTCCCTCAGATCTAGACAAATTCATTACTTTTTTTAAGTAAATAGCGGTAATTCTCAGATGTTTTAATCTAGCTCACTTATTCTTTGTTTCAAATCAAAGGACATTAAAAAGATGAATTTAACATATCGTCATCCTCCTAATATGTTTTAATTGAATAAAATGAACAATTGAGCAATGTTAAAACATTTCAGAGTAGCCTCTATTTACTTTGAAAAATAATTTTTAAATTAATTCAACAAGACCTGACAGAAAATGTGACATCACACTTAATTCACTGTCATGGGTTTTTTTAACGAAGGCCAAGGCTGCACTCGATATTCCAACTTTGACTCAAAATTAGCCAGAAGTTCTCGGCCTAGAAAACTCGGTCATAGGACGCGACAATACATTGTTCTCATGCAAAACTATAAGTCCCAACCAGCAAGATCAAATACATCAAATGACCAACATTGTGCGCCGCAAGGAGAAGTGTTTGGAAACGGTTTATCTGTTTGTATTTCATGTTTCATTCTTCGGTGTTAAACAATGATGCAGGCAGGCAAAAGCCCTTCCTTGCTTTTAGAAAAACATTTACACAATGTTTTAATGACCAAATATCTTTCATTTGCATTGATATTTTGGTCATTAAGTGCCATATAAACATTTCTTTAATTATGTAGATTAGACAGTCAGTTATGATTTTCCTTTTTTTAATTTACGAAGTATTTGTACATTTTAGAGGGAAGGGCGTGGTGGTTTTACTATGCTTCAAAGATACCTTCATTATTCAAAACCTATTCAGCATTAATGGCTGTGTAAAAAGTGAAATCTTAGAAAATACTCATCGTGGAATACTTCTCAGTGCGTGTGTAACCCTAGAATTTCATTTTCGGACAACATACCTTATCAGCGGACCTTTACAATTTCGGACATTTCCGCGCTACGAAGCTTGACGTAAATGCTAATTAAAAGGCTTGAAATAATGCAGATATTTACACAGAATAAAACATTTGTTAGATCTGAGATTGGACAGGAGTACTTGTTGCCAAACACGGAAGTTTTGAAGGCGCTTGTCACGCTTCGCTCCCTGATCATTATATGCAAATGAAACAAGAAAATCCTCTCGCATTGACTAGAACGTAAAGGTACCACATAAAAATATTTCAGTGTAGAAACTTGTTCCTCTTTCGTTCACAAAATGATGGCAAGGAAAGTTTCAATCAAGCGGAACTGCTTGAAGTGAATGCAATTTTGACTTGGTAGTTAACAAAAATATGTCTACTACAATTCAGTTCTCACCGCAAGCTTACCGAATGTGGGACTACGAGCATCCGTATCACGTTCGCCAGGCGTCATCAGTAATGCATACTTCACCAAACACGATAGCCAGAAGATTTCGATAATATTCACTTCACGTGGCACAATCAGCGGAAGCATTCGGTACTGCTGACTTCATGTAGCATGATCGGAGGAAGGCTTCGGTACTATTTACTTCAAGCTGCATGATCGACGGAAGGATTTGGTACAATTCACTTCACGTGACATGATTAGCGGAAGGATTCGGTGCTATTCACTTCACGTGACACGATCGGCGGAAGGTTACGGTACTATTGACTTCACGTGGCACGATTGGAGGAAGAATTCGGTACTACACCTTCGATCGGCACGAAAAGATACGGTACTACTGACGTCACGTGGTATGATCGGCGAAAGACTTCGGTACTATTTACTGCACGAGGCATGATCGTCGGAAGGCTTCGGTATTATTCACTTCACGTACAACACGATCTCCAGAAGATCTCGATACTACTCATTTCACGAAGCACGGTCCGTACAGAAGACTTTGGTTCTATTCACTTCACACTGCACGAAACCACGATCTCTAGACCGCAACACTACTATTCTAGACTTCAACGCTACTATTATAGACTTCAACGCTACTATTCTAGACTTCAACGCTACTATTCTAGACTGCAACCCTACTACTCTAGACTGCAACCCTACTACTCTAGACTGCAACGTTACTACTCAATTCATGTAAGATTATTGCCACAAGACGTCGGTAGTATACATTTCAGGAGTGGAAGCATAGTGGAAGCATATCCGGCGCGTAACTGGAAGACCCTGGGTTCGATTCCCGGTGGCGGCCAATGAGAATTTTTCCGTGACTCACTAATAAACGTGGAAAGAGCGAAGACCTTTGTTTGATGTTCCTGGTCCACGTCAAATGTCTGTATTAATCATTTCACGTGGCACGATCACCAGACGTCACCTGTGGTGTTCACTTCAGCTAACACGATCACCAGACGATTACAGTACTATTTACTTCACGTAGCACAATCGCCAGACAACCTTAGGTTTTATCCACTTCATGTGGAAAGATCACCAGAGAAAGCTGACGTTATTCACTTAACATAGCATGGTTGCAAAGGGTCATTGGTACTATTCACTGGCCGTAGAACGGTTGTCAGACAACATAGGTACCATTTACCTCACGTAAAACAATCGGCCGCCCCGGTGGCGCAGTGGTCTAAGCGATGGCCTCTGATCATTCGTCCGTAAGGGGTCCTGGTTCGAATCCCGGTGAGAGATGGATGTTGTGTTTGTCTTACGGCACTGGCTCTCTCCCTTCCCTGGAACCAGTGACCCTAAATTAGGGACGGGCGACTGCTTATAGCCCATTGAGTTGCTCACGGTGGTCGTTAAACCTCCAATAAAAAAACAAAAAACAATCGTAAGTAGTCATCGGTACTATTAACTGAGCAAAACGCCATTGCTGGAAGACACAGGAACCATTCATTTCACGCAGAACAATCTCAAGAGGTCATCTGTACTATTTCACTGCGGGTAGCACGATTGCAAGACGACATAGGTACAATTCACTTCAACTACACCAATCGCAAGTGATCATCGATATTATTCACTTCAGTTAGGCCGCCCCGGTGGCGCAGTGGTCTAAGGCGTTGGCCTCTGATCATTCGTCCGTAAGGGGTCCGGGTTCGAATCCCGGTCAGGCATGGATGTTGTGTTTGTCTTACGGCACTGGCTCTCTCCCTTCCCTGGAACCAGTGACCCTAAATTAGGGACGGGCGACTGCTTATAGCCCACTGAGTTGCTCACGGTGGTCGTTAAACCTCCAATCAAAAAAAAAAAAAAAAACTTCAGTTAGCGTGATTACCACCCAGCGCAGTACTATTCACATGACGTGTCACGATTGCCCGACTTCATGATCTACCATTTTATACTGACGTGTAAGGTAAAAGTTTTCAGAATTTTTGGAAGAGAAAGAGAGGATACAGTCACATACTCGAGTTAATTAAGGATTAAAATGCTACAGAAATTAAAGGCGAAGTAGTGGAGGAGGAACAAAGAACGAGGTCTCTACGGATTGCGCTTACCACTAAAATAAAAAGTACGCGTGCGCAAACTTTGCCGCTAGGGAAAATACGGCGTTGGGTGCTACTAATCGCCTCCTTAATCATGTGAAAGAAATGGAACGAATGAATTTCGTCACATTTGCAAAACACAAAGAACGCAAAAGAACAGCCTCACATTTTTTAAGGAATTTTCCGAGTGAAATGCATGCTTTTCCGTCCCTTCATGCAATATCAATCAACGGCGCAAGTGAGTTTTGACTTTTTAAGAGTGAAATTCAAGTTCAAAATTCGTAATTACACTCTTCGCTGTCAATCGCGACGCGCTAAGCTAGTTTCAGTGGGCAATATGCAGAAAGAGCTCGGTTCTAACTTTCATTTGTGTGCTTGTTGAGGTGTAAGAACCACTGTGAGCATCTAAGGTAGTTCTGTCCCTAATTTGGGACCACTGGTTACAGGATCACCATTAGCATCTGCATCTAAGGTAGTCTCTGTCCCTAATTTGGGACCACTGGTTACAGGATCACCATGAGCATCTGCATCTAAGGTAGTCTCTGACCCTAATTTGGGACCACTGGTTACAGAACCACCGTGAGTATCTGCATCTAAGGTAGTTCTGTCCCTAATTTGGGACCACTGGTTACAGGACCACCGTGAGCATCTGAATCTAAGGTAGTCTCTCCTGTCCCTAATTTGGGACTACTGGTCTCAAGACCACCGTGAGCATCTAAGGTAGACTCAGTCCCTAATTTAGGACCCTTAGCTACAGGAATGGGGCAACACAGAGCCTTAAGACTACATACCATCCATGTCACATTCAGGACTTGATCCCAGGCCTATTAATTTGCCAGAATACAGTACCACTGATCACCGGAAGGCAGATCTCACTGTGATTTCACTTTGAACAAAAGGAAAAGTGCTAGTTCCGTTAACTGGTGCAGCAAGTAATGAGTAACAAAATGCAAAACACATGCACACTTTAAGCGAAATTCTAGTTCCAAAATCTGTCTTACCGCTGCCTGGTATGCCAGGATGCCTCACGCAGTGGCGGTGTTTCTAGCACCGGCGTGGTAAGAACCGCCTTCGAGCTCCATTTTCTCAAGGTTTTAAAAGCAGTAAATTTTCGGGAATTTGTAAATTTGTATGATTTGATAAATATGTCATATTTCCCTGGAAAATTAAGGTCCGCTTGACCTCCGCTCGTCCCACTCTTTTACAACAATTTCCAGCTGTTGAAACTGGAAAGAGCGAAGGATGTCGGCTTATATACAATTATGAATGGTAATCATATAATGAATAACTTCACAATGTTTAGGAATAAAGCATGGCAATACGAAATTTCAAAACACACCAACAAACGATTTTTAATTGCGACTTCTGGAAGAAACAAGTTTTTTTCTTTTTATTTGCAGCTGAGAACAGAATTGAAAAATACCTGGTTTCGCGAGCGAATTATGCGGTCGACGACGTTTAGAATACCAAATGCACAAAAGTACAGAAGTACAATATTTGTGTTCCACTTCCCCTACGGAGTAATGCTACATGTTGACATTCGAAGAAAAAGTTCTTCGTGACCGTTGTTTTTCGTGTCCGGTAGGCGCGTGTGTGCATGCATATATCTCTTTGTGTGTTTCTGTTGCTATTTATTGGAAATAGCATTTTGATCAAACTGAACCGTCAAATATTTACAAAATAGAAGGAACGTTCCAAATAGTTGTGCGTCGTACATACGTAATGCACTGAACAAAACAATCAAGTGGATAATCTTCAGGTCAACACAGAGACACACATACAAGGGAAAAAACATGTCCGTGACAAAACTGCACGAAACGGAGGGTGCAGAAAGCAACAAAATTTATCGAGAGCATTTAAATACTATCGTCATGAAATAGAAAAAGAGAGACAGAAAGAAACTAACTCGAAGGATAAACACTATTTTCTTCACACCAGAGACGGCTATTTAAACCCAATTATAACACTTCTAATAGGGCCTAACCAGTACAGGCCGTGCGGGAACATGGCTTCCCAGATTAAACAAAAGCAGTGTGAGAATTGCCCCCAAGGGATCTTTTTAAGTATCATGTTTCAGGGGTTGAAAAATCGGCAAGAATGATGCCCGGGACTATCGATTTAATTCTTGGACTCTAACAAAATAATTTTATTAGCCCTGGATGACCATTTAAAAGTTTGTTAAGTCTGTTTTTCCAAAACTGTGACGCTTAAGCCGGTGTATGTTTTTCGTTTTTAACATAAAATATACATACAGCTCAAGTAAGTAGACATACCTCAGAAAACTTGAAAATTACATAATCGTGGAACGGGAATCCAACCCGCATCTCCCAATTTACGTCCGAATATGTAACCGTTGTACGATGCTTTACAAGAAATGAAGATTTATCGATTTATTGGGAAAATCTACTTACATTTACCTTGGACAGTAGTTACCAAGCAAAGGTCACCCTGATGAAGAAATTAATCGACGTATAAAACTTGGTTGGAGAGCTTTTGGAAGAAACAGTACAATTTTAAGAGCAATATGCCATTATGTCTTAAAAGAAAAGTGTTTAATCAGTGCATCCGTCCAATGCTTACGTAAGAAGCAGGGATGTGGACCTTAACTAAAAAAGAAATAAGAAGACGGTAGACAAGTCAAAGAAGCATAGAGAAGTGCATGCTTTGTGTAACCAAGAAAGATGAAAAGAGGAACTGGAAAATGACAAGAGTCGAAGACATCATGATCAGAGTAAAATCCCTGAAATGGCAATGGTTTTGGTTTTGGTAACTGTGGGTACCAAAGTGGTACTCAGTTTATTGCTATAATGGGATTACAAACAGAGGAGATGTCGCTGACTATTTTAGTACAGAAAATATAAAGGGGAAAATACAGGAATATCCACAATGCAACACAAACTGGAGAGCAAACATAAAGAGCACATTACCACGGCGCAGTGACATCGGTATCAACAGAGGCGGAATCAGTTCGATAACACCAACAATATAGAACAGTTCAGCGTGAAAGATAAACAAATAAAGGGTCGGACCACAACATCAGGGAGCCGACAGTGTGAGGCAAAGCCGGAAAAACGTCAATTTGCATATATAATAAAAATACGATGCACACAAATAAGGAATAGCATAACGGCATATCATTCGATGGTAAGTAACACGAGTACCACGTGATGAGTATATGTACAAGGGTATGATGAAACAGTAACTGAGTAGAATATAACGACGCTCAAAATGCAAGGCACAATACAGAAATACTCCAACTACATTTTGAGAACAAAGTTAACAATGGTAGCATTGAAATAAACCGCGACGTAGGAAAACACTAGTACAGCAAGGACATACAATGAGAGCAAAAGAAAAACACAAGTCACAACAACAAAATCAGGAAATAACATTTCAATGCAAGAGTGATAACATGAAGGGAACAGCACACAATTAGCGAAACAGTAGATGAAAAAATGCGAAACCAGAAAATTCCAGGCGACCACAACGTGGAGAACGTCGCCGGAGAGAACGAAAAGTGTCAGGTTGAGAAGGAGCGCTAAAGTTAATCGGTTTAAGGAAGCACGGTATCACAAAATTGTTTCTCAGCGAGGTCTTTCAAGCAGGAGATACGGCGAGTTTATCGTCTCATGAAACCCTGGTACCTAGGATCTGTGACACTCAGGGATTTGAAAAAGGACACATAAGCTTCAAATTGCATCACCGCTGCACACAGATCAAGATAAGGTGAATGGAGAAAATCTTCAGTACAGACAACCGTACGAGCAGATTGGAAGAGGCCTAAGAGTTGCTGTCTGGACAGTGGCCCAGGAACTAGAGGAAACTTATCAATGGCCTGTATAACCTCATCATCAGAGAGAGTATTGACAGGACCAGAACGGAGATGCATACTGTTCGAGGAGTCATCAGGCAGAGAAACATCTGAACAGGAAACATCGTAAACACTAGATGAGATCACAGAAGGAGTAACACAAAGATGTTTTACTTTTTTCTGTTTTACAGAGCCTTTGGAAGTACCAGTCCGTTTCGAATACGAAGTTGAGGAGGATGAATCCTTTGGCGAATCTGGAAGAACACCAGAAACGGTAGACGAAAACACAAGTTGCGCCGAGGAATCAGTATGTACACGATCAGTATCGGTGAACACTGGAACATCAGCCGAGGCAGCAGGAAGGTGCGGCAACGGGTAAACAGCAAACACGGTCGTAGTTGGAGATCCGATATGCGAGAGACACGGAGGAAACCCAGTCACCGCACCACTCGACACATCTAGGTTGGAACACTCCGCCGGAGACACATCAGTAGTGAAAGACATCTCTGCTAACCCAGAAGGAGGATGCATTACCGTACGGTGCGGACGAGAAGGAAAGGGATCATTGTCCTTGACTGGAAAGTGCGTCTGATGGAGAGAAGGAGAGGTCGCGTCTCGCAAAACACTAAAAGCGGGGATGGTAAAAGGACCAGTGGGATCAGCATTGGAAGGCGAGTTGTAAGAAAGATCACGGTGTATGCGCACACAGGTGGCACTGGTATGATCCTGTGTAAGACAGTTAGTACAATAGAGAGTGGTGAAAACTTTGAAACTGTACTTGCGTTAGCCAAGTTCAACAGTAGCGTCTGTAGGACAACCCGCCAAGCCGTTCTCAGTGGGAAAATGACCAACAACTGAAGGCGAGGTCCTGTAGTATGCGCACATCGAGTTCCGCGTGAAGCGTCAGAAAGACGACGGACCTTGCCAACGATTAAACAAACATGATTGATAAGGAGAGGATGCGCAGTATCAGGCACTTCCTTTGGAACAGGATAGAACGTGATGTTCACCGGACGCTTGGAAAGAGGAGAAGGGACGAGTTGATTTGTTCCAATCGAAAGCCCGTGTGCAAGAAAAAAGTCAGCAACCTTCTTGTGTTTGAACTGCACTGAGATACGCCGAGGGGTACGAGAAATTCCGGCAATAGACGCAGACGACACATGACCAGAGAGGGCTTCCATGTAGCGTGGCAAAGTAGTATTTGGTAAGACATGAAAGTGCACACTTATATCCAGGAGGTTATGGAACTCACGGCCAATCTGGGAATTTTCATAAATCGTTACCTACACCTTTTGGTTGGATACCTGAATAATATGTGTTGATTGCAAGAGACCATCAGGTTGAAAAGAAGCTGACGTAGAAGTAGCGCCGCGCTGCACTGTAGAGGCAAATGTCAACCTCGGAAGGTAAGTCTGTGCTGAGCCGGCAGGCCCAGAAGGAAGTGAAGGAAGAGGAGCATAGGCAGTAGTAGTTATACCCAGGGAGAGCATAGAGGCAGCGGCAGAAGCTGAAGAAGGAGGCGCATCCAAGTTCAGTGAAGGCACAGGAGCAGGAGTACTCGGAAGTTGGGAAGGCACCTTAGTAGACACATCTGAGGACGAGAGTAGGTCAACTTTATTTTTTTTTTTTATTGGAGGTTTAACGACCTCCGTGAGCAACTCAATAGGCTATAAGCAGCCGCCTGTCCCTAATTTAGGGTCACTGGTTCCACGGAAGGGAGAGAGCCAGTGCCGTAAGAAAAACACAACATCCATGCCTCACCGGGATTCGAACCCGGACCACTTTCGGACGAATGATCAGAGGCTATCGCTTAGACCACTGTGCTCCGGCGCGGCATAGGTCAACTTCCATGGAGGTGGGAAGTGCGACGTGACGTTCATCCGCCACGCCTAGCGATGATAAGGAGAGACCTGAAGCCTCCATGTTGGCAGCTTCCAAACGTAAACAAACGAGCTAACGATATGAAAACGGAGGGATATGAATAAATACAAGGGCGATATCGCCAGAAAAGTAACTCAAAACGTACTCATAACCAGGCGAGGCTCTCAACAGGTGAGTGCGGAACGCGGTATGTCACGCCAGAATGCATAAAATGTAGGAGCCACCAACACAATGTCTGCCAAAAATGAGCAATGGGTTGGACATGTAGCCTGAAGAACAGACCACCGATGGACAACGGAAATTCTAGACTGGATTCCAAGAGACAGGAAAAGACCCAGAAGAAGATCATATGGACGATGGGTGGATGAAATTTGAAAGCATGCCGGAGTGATATGGAGGAGACTGGGGCAAGATAGACCGTTGTGGAAGAAACTTGGGGAGAACTTCATCCAGCAATGGATTGGTAATGCTTGATGATGATGATGATGTAACCGTTACACCAACAAGAACAAGGAACCTCCAATCAACTGAGGATGTGATTTAGAACTGAAATGTAACATTCCGCCGTGCTCAAATCGAAGTATATAAGATCCTTCATCTTTTCGGTACGCGAGTAGGAAGCGAATCCTTTGAAGAAATAACTCTTCAGGCTAACGCTAAGTCCCAAAACACATCCTCATTTGCTTGGAGGTTCTTCGTTTTGAATGGTGTAACGATAACATACTCGAACGTAAATCGGGGGACTCGGGTTCGGTTCCCGTTCCAGAACGATGTAATTTTCAAATTTTCTGAAGCATCGTCTACTTGCTTGATTAATTTGGCACCCATCTGCCTATAATATCTATATATCTATCATTTTTTTCTGAGTGTTATTTCTTCAGGAAATTCGCTTTCTGTTCGGTTGCTTCTGAGATGAAGGATTACATATGCTTCGAAGTGCGCACGGCGGAGACATCTGTGACCAAAGGCACATCTTAAGTTGCTTGGAGGTTTACTGTTATGGGTGGTGTAACGGTACCATACTCGAACATAAATCGGGAGATCCGGGTTCGATTCCTGTTCAAGGACGATGTAATTTTCAAGTTTTATGTGGCATATTTACTTGCTCGATTAATTTGGCACCCATCTGTCTGTAACATCTATTTGTCTATCTATACAGACAGCTCTTGGACCTTACAGGTTTGACGTTTAACATTACCATTTCAACCGTATCTGCTGCGGTGTGGACTACAAGTGTTGTGGGGGTGTGGAAGTCAGGAAACAAGTGTTGTGGAGTATGGGAGTCAGGATACAAGTGTTGTGGGGGTGTGGGAGTCGGGATACATGTGTTATAGGGTCTGGGAGTCAATATACAAGTGTTTTGGGAGTTGGGATACAAGTGTTGTGAAGGTGGGGAGTCGGAATACAAGTGTCGTGGAGATGTGGGAGTCAGGATACAAGTATTATGGGGTGGTAGTCAGGAGAAAAAGAGATATTGATCAAGGTTGCCTAATTTTCGGTGTTTGTGAGCTGCGGGAGATCAAAAATCATATAGCCCCTGAGGTCCCATGTGGGTGCGCTGTCTTTGGGGGATAAATAGAGTGTTTTGTCTGCATGTCATAATTTATACACTTATGCTCAAAAATTAAGGATAATTGTAAATCACAAGAAAATGTTGCACTAAACAAAGTGATTCGCTATGCAAAGTACACCCTACCTTTTCCGGAATGCCGAAAGTCCATCTGATGTCGCAGCAGAACGATGGTGGCGCTAGGACCATGATATACGTCACGTAGCATGGTCCTGCAGAAGAGAATTCAGAGCAGCAAAATAGAGTAAGTGGTGTGCGTTTCGGAGGTGTGACAGTGCTTTGTACCAAATGAATATAGCTCAGTGAACCTAAATATTGATGATATTATGCAGAGCAGAAACATCGGTCGACTCGAGGCTGGCTAGATCCGGATGGCAGTGCCCCAGGAGTTGCATGCCCCACAAAGTGTCATTTCTAGACTCGGGGGTGGTTCCAACATACCCCACAAAGTGTCATTTCTAGACTCTGGGTGTTACAACAGCACAGGACGTCTGCGGATCACAACGCCGCAACAAGACCGTCCTTTGTCACTAACTGCCTGACGTCACAGGCAGAGTACAGCAGAGGACCTGGCCAGAGAACTTTAAGCTGCCACTGGGGCCACGGTTTCGAGGTACACCGTGTACAACCGATTGAGTGAATACAGCTTGTGTGCCCACGAGCCTGGGAGATCCATCCCGTCAACTACAGCCCATAGATGAGTCCGTGTTGCCTGGTGCGGAGAACATCGTGCTTGGACAGCTAGCCAATGGGTCTGTGTTTTTATTACTGATGAATCCAGGTTTAGTCCACACAATGATGCACGCCGCGCCTACATCTGGAGAGAACTTGGGACTCGATATAACACCTCTAACATCCTTAAACATGATCGTTTTGGCGGCGGTGGGATTCTAGTGTGTGCGGGGGGGGGGATAATGTTTGTTTCACGTAGAACTCTCCATCTGTTCGAAAGAGGAATCGTGACAGGCCAGACGTGCCGTGATGTCATTTTGCAACGATATGTCCGATTATTCAGAGGTGCAATGGAATCTGAGTTCGTGTTTATGGATGATAACGCACGTCTTCTCTCCCTTCTTTGGTTCTCTCCCTTCTCCGGAACCAGTGGCCCTAAATTAGGAACGGGCGACTGCTTATAGCCCATTGAGTTGCTCACGGTGGTCATTAAACCTCCAATAAAAAAAAATCTCGATGGAATATAAGCAGTCGCCCGTTCCTAAGTTAGAGCCACTGGTTCCGGGGAATTGAAGGAGCCAGAGTCGTAAGATAACACAATATTCAAACATGGATCCATTTCGGACGAATGGTTAAAAGCAAACGCTTAGACCACTGCGTCATCGGAATGGCTGGAATTAATGGAATTAAAGTTAGATGTCGACTACTTTAAGCCTCAGAGTTTCCTATAATGGTTCTTAACCCCCCCCCCCCCAATGTTTCTTTTTTCGGGATTGAAGGTTTAACGACCACCGTGAGCAACTCCATGGGCTATATGCAGTCGCCCGTCCTTAATTTAGGGTCACTGGTTTCAGGGAAGGGAAAGAGCCAGTGCCGTAAGACAAACACGGCATCTATGCCTCACCGGGATTCGAACCCGGGCCCCTTTCGGACGAATAATCAGAGGCCATCGCTTAGACCACTGCGCCATCGAGGCGGCCCAATGGTTTTTGGGGAAAATATGAATGATCTTTCCGTACTGGTGGTGAGTTTTTCACAGTAACATATTTTGGAGTATAATTATGAAGGATTATAAAGATTCAAGTATACCTGCTGTATGTCGGGAAGGGGGGAGCTATATAAAAGATACAATAAATCCTTCATAACCATTCCTAACCTCCAGATTCGCTAAACCTGAATGCCGGTTGCTTCGACTAGCGAAGCCCGTGGTGGTTATATTCCAATTAATCGGAAACTTCAGACTTGGTCTTTCTGGGTGGTGTAGTGGTTAGCATACCCGGGCGCTATCTGGGAGACGCGGATTCGATTCCCGCTCCAGGACGACGAACATTTCAAGTTTTCGGATATTATCTTACTTACCATCTTTGTCATAATTACACCAAAATACGGATTGTCATCTTCAAAATTTGTATTAAACAGAATTCAAAATTATTAATAGAAAAATTATAAGAAATTACATGTAAACGATAATGTTTACTTGATTTTCGGTTGAAGAAAAAATTGTGAATAATGATGTATCTTTGGATTTTAGTATAAACGATAAAGTAACAGTTTTCTCTTGACCACCTTGAAAACAAAAGAGAAATTTAAATAAAATCTTAATAATACTGATATTTTAAAGAATTAATGGATTAAATAAAAACATATACAGTAGATTCCGGTTAATCGGGGGCAGTCGTTTATTAGGGAAAATTCCGAAAATACATCATAAATTAGTTCTATGGGACACAGCTTTGCATAATTGGGTCAACCACTTAATTGGGCAAACTAGTTGTAGCCAATGTGTCCCAATTAACCGGAATCTATTGCATATCGTTTTTCATTTTATTCCATTACCTGCAATATTTTTTGTCTTATTGGCAACATCATGAATCACTGCTTTAATCCTTATGGAATAAATATTTAAATAATAAAAAAAATAATGATTGTGCGTGTGTGTCGATATGAAAACACCTGCTAGAAAAATGCATGTGTTATTTGATAAATATGGTTTAAAAAATGTCTTTTATGGATTTTGTAAAATCGCTCTTGTATTGAAATAGTGTGAACCTTTTCTGGATAAACAAAGACATCGCTTTGAACCTTTTCTAGAATACACTTGTGTCGAAATGGTCGTACATGCATTTGGACTCTGCATATTTTTATACAGCCACCCCCCCCCCTTCCCGACATACAGAAGGTATACTTGAATCTTAATAATCCCTCATAACCATCTTTTTCATAAATAGCTCATGGGACATAAAATTAAGAGATACAAAAAATATTACGTCTACATATACAGTAGATTCTGGTTAACCGGGGGCGGCCGTTTATTACATTATGGGAGCACAATTGTTACATTACACGACGTGCATAGAAAACAGTGCGATTCAGTAGAGGAAAAAATCACTCGTTAGAAAAATGTATGTGCTCTTTTATCAAAGACTGAGTTATTAAATCGTTTTCCTAGCCACTCGTGTGAATTATGTACCGATCTGATGCAGTTAAATTTATGTGAGAAGTGATTCCATGGGTCTCATTTTATGAAGACGTTTCTACAAGTTTCTGCTACGGCATTTTATTTTCTTCTTTATTTTTTGATGAAAATTGAAGAAATCTTCAAATGTCTTTATATCATAAGCCATTTCTTAACTGAATTGTTTACTAATTAACATTTTTCTTCTCATTTGCAGGCCGAGGGGATCTTGGTGCAATTGACAATGAGACGTTGGACTTTATGCAGCTTGAAGACTACATCAATGAAGAGAATGAAAACACCATGTGAGTAAATCTAAGTCATACTGTTCCTTTCACACCCGTTATTTCTCACATGCTTCCCACAACACTCTAGCAGAGAACAAGAACAAAAAAATGAAAGTTAAATTATGTAAAGTTATAAACTCTCTTAACTACTAGGTCGCATGGAACGCTTCAGTCTTGTGGGGGAAAAACGAAAGTCAATTAAAGTAAAGTAGTTTAATCTTACAACTAACAGGTCGTTAGGAACGCTCTACTACTAACGACATGGTGGGATAAACTAAGAGAAAGGGAAGTTAAGTAGCTAATTGCCACAACTAAAAGGTCGTACGGAACTCTCCAATACTGACGGCATGATGTAGAAAATAACAAAAAAAAAAAGGGGGGGGGGAAAGTTAAATCAGGTAGTAAACTCTCAAAAGTACTAAGTTATATGCAAAACTCCATTCTCGACGATATAGTGAGAGCTTGCAGGTCGTAGGCTTAACATTCCTGTGATGAAGTTAAGGCGGCTCATTTGGATACAATTGCGAACTACAAGTAGCTTAGTAGAGCGTTTCGTTACGCTTGTTCAGTTTAAAAGAGTGATAACAGAGGACTCGTAAAAAAGAATATTGAAACATTTTTCAGATAAATGGTGCTGCGTGTGACGTGCCTTCCATTGGCATGTGTTAGCATGTAATGGGGTGTTCAGAGGAATTTCTCAGGTTTCATATACAGTATGCATGCGTTTTTTTGTCACACTTCGAAGTTTATTATATTCTTAGCAGCACAAAAAACTATGCAATAAAATTTAAAACTCTTCCAGTAAATGTAAAACGCAGTGAAAAACTTATTAGTTGAAGCACGTAGCATCTGAGATAAACAATGTTTAGGAAGCTGCTTTGGAGTTTACCAGAAGAACGAATATCTACTAGAGCTGTCTGGTTAGCAGTTGTCAGTAAAAAAAAAAAAACTAATAATCGGTAGATCGTTGGCGTACTTTATTGCGAAAATAATAGATTAGAGCTGTAATTCGTTCTGGCACATGTTAAATAATTTAATTCTTTAGCCGGCTACAACGAACTAACTCCGGGGTAATAAAATGGGCTGAAGTAAGCTCGAACGAACATATTCGCTGTCTAAGAAACCGAACACGGCTGGAACGAGTGAACCTGCGCATCAGAAAGTGTTACTTTCCCCTTTTGCTTTGTTATTCAAAGTGGTCATTGAGGGGCATGATTGATACTAATCCTTTATGACTTAACTACTAGCTAGAGCACTCACGGGCCGGGCCTTCTCAGTTGTTTAAAACTTACGGACCGGGCCTACAATATAGTAGGCGGGCTTGGACGGGCATGCACTTGCATGTGTACCGTGTGGTCAGGTTGTTGATGAATTCAGGTCATTCTGTTTCTGAGGTCTCTGTCTTTCCCTTCCCGTCATCACATTTCTTAAGACATTGGTCCAACAGAACGAAATAATATTCTGCGTACGAGAGTTTGTTGTATTAACTATTAACCATACTAAGCATGTTAGTATGTGTGTGTGTGCGTGTGTGTAACTGAGCATCAGTTTATATTATGTTCTGGAAAAAAGTGTCAAAGAAGACAGTACTTAACTCGTAACTCGTATAAACACGATCCTACGAAGGGTTCGATTATGAAATGACGATAATTTACTAAAGTTCACTGAATACTATTTATTGTATTTGCCGTATTTCTGGTTACTGGTGGGTTAGTTAACTTGCTTATACCCTCGTTTTACACGAGTTTCAAGTTATTCCAAAAAGTTACAGAACAGACACAATCTATGTTAAAGCAAGTGACAGTTACGCAAATGAAACCTATGCCTGGCCTTTCCGGGTCGGGCCTGGCATTAACTAAGTGGGCTCGGGCCTAAAAATATTGCCTCTGAATGGCTCTACTACCAGCTAAAGGGGCTATAACAGTGGCAAAAATGCTAGAAAAGGAGAGATAGGATGTTTGAGTAACTTGTTTCTACCCAGTGGCATGATGTTCGTGTACAGGGACTAGTTCTTCCCATCATGATTTGGGTCATGGAGCACAGAATATAGGACCAGAAAGAAGCGCTTATCACTTTGACAGGTCTGTTTTCGACACTGCTGAGATGAAAGGGGGAAATGGATTGTTTTTCTGTAGCTTTCATAAAAGCTGGCCGCTATGTGAACAATTTCTCTTTGGGGAGAGCAAAACATTTTGGGCACCATTTGATTCAGGCACAGAGGCCGTTTAAAGGGTTAAATAAATACTTGGGGATGAAGCGCGTCTTAGTTAAGTTCATTCCACGATTACTTGACAGAGGAGCAGGAAAAAAACATGTTACGCTACAATTTTTTTTTTTTTTGATTGAAGATTTAATGACCACCATGATCAACTTAGTGGGCTATAAGCGGTTTCCTGTTCCTAATTTAGGGTCACTGGTTCCAGGGAAGGCAGAGAGCTAGTGCCATAAGACAACCACAACATCCATGCCTCACCAGGATTCGAACACGGACCCATCTTGGACGAATGGTCAGAAGCCATCACTTAGACCACTGCTCCACCGCGGCTCTCAATTTTAACTTGCATGAGAATGTAGGAGTCACTAAATATTTCCTAAGAAATGTGGAGAATTGCTTTTTTGATGTCTTGTATCCTACAGTCAAATGAGAAATATCGACAAATTTAAAAGGAAGAAACAGTTTCCCTCATGATTAAATATAGACGACAGGAAGACTTGATGCGAGAAAATGACATAAAACGAGAATACAAATTTGGAAGATGTGAATCCGTTTATCGGCGTAACTATGACATGGATGTTAAGTCAGACAATATCCGAAAACTGGAAAATTTCATTATCCTGGAGCGGAAATCGAACCCGCATCTCCCGGATAGCGCCCGTTATGCCAACCACTGCACCACTCAGAACGACCAAATTTCAAGTGTCCTATTAATTTGAATATAACCATCACAGGATTCGCTAGTCATATTTGCACCAATAAACGGATTCGCATCTTCCAAATTTGTATTGTATAATGGTGTAATCCGGTATTTCATTCATTGATAAAACGAGGACTTGGAATAGAGGAACACTCAAGAGACTAAGTAAAGCGTTTTTAACGTGCTATACAATATTTTTACACTGATAAACTTTTATAGAAAATAAATCTGTTGTACTTATAGTACTAGTACATAATGCATCCCACAATTCCGACGTTTGGTGCCACCGAGGAGAAGGAAGCGCATGATACATTTCGTTCATATTCGAAGGCGGTTCGATCAATATTGTAAATAAAAGGTGAGCTTAATTAACTCTAAAATTCGGAAGGAAGGGATTTCATCAACTCTATAATTAGGATGTGTTATAAATTAACTTTCTTATTCTGAAATTGGGGAATAATAAACTTTGTTATTCAAAGATTAGGAGGTAAACTTCATCAAAATTATTATTAGGAGGAAGACTGATTAACCACGCAATTTGGAGGACAGGATTTGATAAACTTCATAACTTGGTGAGTGGATGAGGAACAACTTAGCTATTCTCAGGTTGGTGCTTGATCAATTTTTCTATACCAAGAATAGAGTTTGATCAACTTTGCAGTCTGGAGGAGAGGGCATGATTAGCTCTGTAATTCGGAGTTTGCAGCCTTTCTGGAATTCGAAGAATGGAACTTGATCAACTTAGCAATTCAGCGAATTGAGTTTGATCACTTTTGCAGTTTGGAGGGGCGGCATGATTAGCTTTGTAATTCTGAGTTTGCATCCTTCTGGAATTCAAAGAATGGTGTTTGAACAACTTTGAAGTTCTGAGGAGAGGGATTCATCACATTCCTAGTTCTGAGGAAATGGCTCCATTAAAATCGTAGTTATAAGGAGAGGGCTTAATTAAAATCGTAGTCATTAGGAGAGGGCTTCATCAAACTTCTAATTATCAGGATCACACCTGTTCAGCTTTGTAACTCGAGAAAAAGGTAATGACCACATTTTACTCGTATTTTTAAGAAGAGCCCTTACTTAATTTTTGGAAACCGAAGAGGCCGACGCATCAACTTCTGATGCTAGGCATCTTTGCTGGCATTAGTAAAGTAAATCCCAAGTAAAACATTTCGGTGTAACGAAAATGGAAAACAGTCCCTCATTGTCAGAACCATTTTTGAAATCTGATTGAATTTTTTTTTGAAATCCCTCCTTCAAACAAAAAACCCTCTAAATGCTATGATTCTTAAAGCTAATCAGGCTGCAAAAACGCAAGCTCTACCACCAGCATTGAAGGAAGTCGCTAGAGTAACTCCAGGTACGCACATGCCTTGCCTGTTCGGCCAAACACCATAAGCCTGTATATTTCCTATAAGACTTATTGTCGGAAAAAGAGGATCTCCTACGTATTTCATAGAAAAGAAGTTAGCTGTTTGTCTGAAAGAATTCCTGCCGAACTCAAACTACGTAGTAAACAACTCATCTGACTTCGTCAAGAAAGCTGCCTTAAAAAAATACAAAGCAGTGACATCATGCGAAGTTTTGATGTCATCTCCCTGTATCCATCAATTCCCGTAGAAGAAGCAAAGTCCAACATTATAGAAACTGTAAGATGCTCAAACAAATTTCCGCAGGAAAAAATTGATGCTATTAGTAACGTACTAAACCTAGGGACAAATTACAATTTTTTCACATTCCTCGGAAAAATTTACAAGCAAACCGTACGCGCACCAATGAACTCTACTATGTCTTCAGTTCTTGTGGGAGCAGTTCTTGCGTCCGCTCGAGAATAAAAGTCTAAATGACCCTGGACCAATACCTTCAACATACCACAGATATGCAGACGACATATTTTTCATCTGGCCTCATGGTAGAAATTCACTTTACTCTTTCCTTAGAAGGATTAATGAAATACCTACCTCTATCAACTTCACCATGGAACTCGAACATCAAAGTAAATTACCGTATCTTTACATGCTCCTACAAACATCAGAAAATAGAAATTTACGCACTAGATTATATTATAAACCTTGTGCGATTCCACATTTTCCTGCGTCTGACACATTTCCACCTTTGTAATGTAAAACCAGCGTATTTCGAACCCGTCTAAGAAGAGCAATCCAGTTTTCTTCAGATAATGAAGCCAAAGAAATGGAAATTAGAAACATCTTTATTCAAGCAGCATCTCTTGGTTTTAGGAGAGAACTCATAACTTCGATCTTTGATGAAGTAAAGGACCGCATTAATGCTCCGACTCGCAAGCGCCATCTCGTCTGTATAGGATCACTACAATAAATCACAGGCTTCACGTTTTGTCATAAAAAATGGCTTAAAGAAACTAGGAATGGACATCGGCAATAAAACAACTACCTCAGTTATGAATATTATGTCCTCCATGAGAGAAGTTTGCCTTGACCAGAAAGCTGGTTTTTACTCCATTCCACTAGAATATCCTGATGGAATGCAAAAGTAACACATAGGGATGCCTAAAAGATCCTTTGGTGCCAGAGTGACAGAGCGCAAAAGGAAAGTGAGAAATGAGGCCCTCAACTCTGCCCTCTCCAGAGACATTTGCCTAAGATATGCAATACCACAGTGGACAATATGCAAACAACTAGCTCCATACGTCGCTCACTTTGAGACCGCCTACAGAGAATCAGTTGAAATCCTCACAACGACGTCCGCATGCAACGATATTGTTTCCCGCGATCTGCACCCTCTGTGGACGGATTTCTTGAAATGTTAAGACCGAGTTTTCTTTATGTTTTATATTTCCCTTGCTGACATTTTGTCTTGCGCTTTTCCCGTTCTGAACAATGTGAACTTTACTCAATGTAAGTATAAGTATGTATATATATTTTCAAATGTTAACGATCACTGTTGATTCTCTCCGCATTAGTTAGATTTTAATCAGCCTTGACAAAGCCACACGTTTGTGCGCTAAAGCTCGGCTAAACCAATTGTTTTCATACACCAATAAAAAGCTACAAATTTCTTATGGCTTCATTGGACGTGGAGTCTTCATTTCCAAATGTGCCCATCCCTACCGTTCATAGCATTATCGAGAGGAAGCTTTCCACTTACCCTGGCCTTTCCCCTCTCGAAGTGGAGGCCATAATGTCAGCTTTACAGCTTGTGGCCTCACACTCTTTTTTCAAATTTAATAATGTCATCTACCAACAGCAGGGTGGAACACCTATGGGCTCCCCCTATCTCCTGTTCTTTCAGAGTTTCTCTTACAGGAATTAGAAAATACCGCCCTTTTAGTTTTTCCTTTCAAACCCCTTCTGTATATTCATTATGTAGATGACATTCTACTTCCTTGGTATTTTTCTGTTGAACAACTTCATTCCTGTACAGAAATATATCCTCACAGTATCCTACGATTAAATTAACCAATGAGTTGGAACAACAAGGCTCCCTACCTGTTTTAGACTTCCTTCTTTTACATAGTTCTACATGTTTACAAATATTCCGTGTATAGGAAGTCTTTTGTGTGCCCTGTACTTATTCCTCGCGACTCTTCACACCCATGGAGCCATAAGCAAGCTTCGTTTAGATTTCTACTCAAACGCTCCTATTCCCATTCCTCGAACCCCTCTTTACAACGAGAAGAATTTCAGAGGATTTTGACAGTTGCTTCCACGTTTGGCTACTCTCACGACGACATATCCCGCCTGGACAGAAAAATGAATCAACTTCAATTCACAGCATTGCAACGGGAGTCGCAAACTGTACGATATGTGGGTACGGTTGACTACAACCCAACCATTGTCAACATCCTTGGGAATGCCTGCGCTAGGTTCCATATTTCTTTTGGAATACGTACCCTTCAATTTATTCAATTTGCTGCGCAAGGACCGTAACAAAATTCACACACTACATAGATCTGGTGTTTATAACATCCCACTTGTTTCCTATTCACCGGATTCTGAAGACACCTCCTATGTAGGCTCTACCCTACGTTCAGTGCAAGTACGGGTGGCAGAGCACAAATATGCAGTTCGTGTTGGCTCTACCTCTTCTGCCTTAGCCCGCACAGTAACGCAAGGTCAACATTACCCAGACTGGAGTCGTACCACACTGATTACCTCTGCACCTGATAAACATTCTTCATTGCTTACTGAAAGTTTGTGTATTACACGGTTTGTCTCCAGGTGTTGCAATGACGATTTGCCTGTAATTATATCTCGCCCTTGGATTCTGCTGTTGAACCAGCTAAATGCCTCACCTGTTGGATCTCCAGATACGTGAGTTAAATTTGCATATAATTATTTGTAATATGCCATTTCCAGTTTGGCAACACCATTTGTTATTCCATGATTGTATATAAATCCCTGTAACCATCTTTTCGCGCAATTGGGCCCAATGATGAGGCTAAAGTAGCCTCGGAAGTGCTTGCCAGTGTAGCTGATTTTAACTTGTAAATAAATATCATTTTTTAAATGCAGGTTTTTAACTATTCAATCGTGCATATGACAGCCTCTGATTCTTCATCATACCATTTGGCACGAAGTCTTTTATTACTTAAAAACCTACGGATTTGTTTCTAAGTTCATTAACTTGGTGTATTTTAGTCCTCATCTCTTATTGTTTATCATAAAGTCTCCAACAGTCGGCAAGATTAAAAGCGTGGCATAGCACATCAGGAGCCTTGTCATAGAATGCGGTGTAGCGTTCTTTACTATTTGTAGCATTGAGAACACTACTTAAGATTTCTTCTTCGTATTTACTCCCCCCCCTCCCTCTCTCTTTCTCTCTCGTGAAGTGAAACAAAGTCATTCAAATAAAGCTTCAGAAAGACTTACTTTTTACTGTTTATTCCATCAACATCGTATGAGCAGTTCATTTGAATATTCCAAAATACGCGAGGAACTAATCACGAAGAACTAATATTTCAGAAGTGATTAACATAAGTTAGTAAGAAGAAAACTAGATTAACTCCAAACACTAAATATATGGAGTGTCTATAAATGAAGTATACAATTTCAGATAGAAAAACACTTTCTTTAAACTTTAAGAGACGTGGCAATGTTCAAGTTTGTTAAATCAGATGATAAATGGCGCCAGGTATCTCGTATAATGAAAAATCTCGATATTTATACCACCATTTTCCAGGGCGTTGGATTGGACGTGGGGGTCCCACGGCATGACCACCCGGTTCTCCTGAAATTGCCCCATGACATTTTTTTTCTTTGGGGCTTTATTAAGGACATTGTGTACAAGAAAAAGGTTACATATACCACTGAGCTCAATAAACGCATTTCTGCAGCCTTCCTCCTTGTTACACCTGACATTCTACAGCGTACTTGGGTGGAACTGGATTATCATTTAGACATCCTGCGAGCAACAAACGGAGTGGCAAACGTGGAAACCGACAGACATTTCAAAAAAAAAACTTTCACAGTTACAATGTGTTTTGGCATTAAAAGTGAGTACATATTTATTGTGGTATTTTTTTTTCAACAGCATACTGAATTTGTATGCTCCCTATATGGACATACTGTATAACAGCACAACTCTAACACGTAGACTTCAAGTAAACACAGCTTCAGTCTAACAGCTTCCTCCACCATCACACACTTTTTGGCTGCTCTCGTTCTAATCTGTCAACATGCATACATCACGCTCTCTAACTTCAAGATTGTTGCCAACATCATTCCACGAGCGAGAAGATATAACGTTAAGGTTGAAAATGCTAAAAGAGAATGAACTCAAATTTGCATAGAGAAAGCAACTAAAAATGAAAGATAATTTAGAGTATACGTCATAACGGCCCGAACAAGGGAAATTGAAAGCAGGAAGAACACTCACATTCTCAGAATAACAGAATTATTTCCGCAATAATAAAAATAACTGATCCAACCTAACGATCGGGGAATATTCAATAAGCACAATGATGCTCGATAATTAATTATATTACTGTTGTCCTCCAATGACTTATTGTGGGGGATCAATTTTGTGCTCCCCCTTTGAGTATGTCACACCAAAGTCTTTTTACAACCACACACAAATTGTAAGGTTATTAGCTCGTACGGTCATCAGTTTTTCATTGCTACCTTTCCTCCTTTCCGTAGCTTGTCGTAAGTCCTCAGTGGGCTCCTTAAGCGTCTGGGCCCTAATGCTACTACATCACCTTGCCGTTTACTAGCTACTCTGCTGAGAGTAACCATTAAAGGACAGGAATTTTCACCTCCTCATTCTGCAACCGTAGTGCGTTTAATCGTCACTTAAACGGTCCGAATAGATGAAAATCGGATTAATATACCATTTCCCAAGGACAATAATTCATTCTGTGTGTCTCTGTTGTCTGCTTTCCACTGCGGTACGTGTGTATGCACATCATGAACATCTCTGGCATTCCTCTTACAAATTCTCTGCACCATTTTCTCATATCCTGATTGTTGCCCTAGTGAACGTCAATTTTTCATGAATTTCAATGAGAGAAACATTTTTTGGCCAAGGAAAAGCCAATAATGACATTCACTTTTTCACAAGACCGTGATTCTAACAACTTTGCGATGTAAAACAGTCGCAATTTAAAAACAATCGCTAATGACACCTTATAACGCAACTGCTTGCTGGAACAGTGTTGCCACGCAACGAAAGCTTTATTCTGCGAAATCCAAAATACGTAGCCCAAAGAAATTTACTTATCAATCAGCAGTCCTATTCCCCAAGCGAAAATTCAAGTGAACAACTTCTGCAGATAAATTCATTTTAGTGATGGTATAAATACCTTCTTCTAGGGAGTTCATTCATCATTCAAGCAAAAGAGTCATTCACGAATGATGATCATCCAATCAATTTACAATATGTCACTATGCTCACTGAATAAATCATACTTTTCAAATATCCCGTGTTTACGATCAAAGCGTTTTTGGCAAATTTCCCAAAAGAGTGAGAACTCTCCAGTATTCCTTTTTTTTTTTTTTTTTTTTTTTTTTGATTGGAGGTTTATTTTAAATTTTTTATTGGACTTGATTGACAGAAACAATGACATATATATTGAACTTGGTTGACAGATAAATACAGTATAGAGATTTTGTGTTTCAACGACAGGAATGCACATAGGTGAACAAGAAACTCAGCGAATAAACCCTCGAAAGACAAACACAACGATGCCTTACCCGGGATTCGAAACCAGACCCCTCCGTTAGGCGAATGATCAGAAGCCATCACTTAGATCACTGATCCACCAGGACGGCCGTAAGACAAGCACAACATCCATTCCTTACCCGGATTCGAACCTAGACCCCCTCCGTTGGGCGAATGATCAAAAGCGATCGCTTTGACCACTGCGCCACAGGAACGCCTCTAGTATTCACCGTTCACGGTGAATAATTCGCCATGAGCCTGTTCGTGGCGAAATGATTCAAGCACACCATTCAAGTAAATGGCCTTCACTTATCATCCCCATTCTTATACTGTTTTGTTTTTAGTTTGGGGTTTAACGACCATCGTGAGCAACTAAATGGACTATATAAGCGGTCTCTTTTTCCTAATTTAGGGTTAATGGTTCCAGGGAAGGGAGATAGCCAGTGCCGTACGACAAACACACAACCCATGCTTCTACCGAGATTAGATCCCGGACCCTCTCGGGCGAAGGGTTAACCACTTCGTCACCGTGGCGTCATTCTTTAGTTTCATCATATTCCTAGCTAACTCCTGATGGCTGGCTTACCCCCGTAGCTGTTAACACATTGATTCTCGACGTTACTTTTCTTAGTGGGAATTTTTTTCTTCTTGTGTTAACAGTTTTTTCCGAACTCATCGGGACGAAAGGAAGTTAAATGCACTGCAACTTCAGTGTGTGTGTGAGCAATGACGGATTGAACGATCATTCACAGCGGTGAGAGCAAACCATTTGCCCTTCACGGTGAGGAATAATTTGTTCGGAAGTAATCGTTCAAGAACGGTCCATCACTATAATTCATACATAAGCAATGTATCCATACCTTTATCGCTTAGACAAATGCCTCGTTGGTGCATCTAGGAAGAGTAAAACAAATGTCTATAAGTTTTCTGTACGGAGAAAGTAGCAGTGATCGAGGATCTGGATGTGTGAAGAAGTGCCCCTTTTACCGGTAGTTGAATTTGAAACCACGCATTCCTACTCCGCAGCAGAATATTCTCCCGACTGAACTATGCCGGCAAGGATTTTTTTTTCACCACATGCTTTAAAAAGTGGACTGAACGATGGGACCGTTGCTCATCATCCGAGAGAAGATATTTTGGGAGAGAATAACATATATTTTGTTGTACCTATATTTCTTCATTTTGTGTGACTTTACTCTCAGTTTTTATGGAACGGTCGTTGTACTCCCCGGAGAAAGGCGGAGGAACGAAATAGCAGGTTTCGGATCAACCGACAAACCATGGGTCACTGTAGAAGAAGGAATTCTTATTAATTTCAGACGATGTGTGGAATAATCATCAGACTTTTTTTTTTTTTACAATCTCACCGCCAGGAGGTGTATTTTTACGTTCGGGCCCCAATGTGAAGATGTGTCCTTTTTGTTGGAGGTGAGATTCAAACCCACGTGTCCGTACTCCGGAGCGGGATATTCTCTTGACTGAACTACGCCGGCAAGGCTTATAATTGAAACTTGCCGCTTATGACTGTCACCTCAATGTGCGTTCATGTGTCACCTTAGTAGAACGTCACAGATGATAAAAATGAAGCGATAGGTAGACAGTTCCGATCTTTGAGTGGTCAAAAAGGTCAGATTTTGCCTAATCGTAGAAGATGGAGTCCCAGGTGAGTTATAAGGGCTGTGCTTGCCTCCAGTGCTGAAGCCACTGGGTTTGAAGTAAGAACGGAATGCTCCTTATAGCGTTATATGCTTAAGGTGGTCTCTAAATCCAGGAGACAAAATAAGTAGGCATTTCACAGGTTGCTACGAGGACAGATCAAAAAGTAAGTTACACTGTTCAATAAAAAAAATATATATGCTCAGGGGATGTATGTTGGTTTAAAGGTACAACATTTATTCATATTTCGACACAGTCGCCTAAGGAATGTAAACATTTATCGGAACGTGTGATTAAGTTTTCCATACCTGTACAGAAAAAGTTCCCTCCAGTTTGGTGCAACCATTTAAGAATCGCAGTTTTCATAGCACTCATCTCGCACACAACACAATTTCCGAAAACCCAGCTGCTCGTGAATGATGGAATGCAGAGTTCTGGACGAAATGTCGAACGTACTGGCAATTTCCTTGATTTTGATACGCCTATTATCCCGTATCATGTCGTCAACGGGGGCAACATGGTCCGGAGTGCTGGATAGAGTGCTGCATGAATGCCTTCGCGGTATTCGTCCGTCAAATTTCTGCAATACCCTTTTCAAATTGTAGGCACAACTTTACAGTGACCGGGCGAGACAAGGCGTTTTCTCCGTGTACAGTACAGATTTTACGATGGATGTAAGTGCAGTTTAGGCGTTTATCCCACAAAAATCGAATTGTTCCTCGCACTTCCAATTTGGAGTAAGAATCTAGTTGACGCACCATTACGAACTGCTCCAGCACACACTGTCTGACTGCAATCCCACTCCAGATGGCGCTAACTTACTTTTTGATTTACCTACGTAGCTGTGCACCATGCACAAAGAGCAAAAAGGCATCCAGAAGTTAAAAGATTATTCACCTACGTAGCTGTGCACCATGCACAAAGAGATCCAGAAGTTAAAAGATAGTTCTCGGTATTAACTACGTGCAACTACACTCACGGACAATGAAATTTGCGCACCAAGAAGGAAGCATCGGATTGAACTGAAATTTTATGGACGTAACGATACAGATGAATGATACACATGATAGCAAAAACAGAGCTGCATTATAATTACAGAGGGATCTGTGGCACGCAGTCCGGTCATCTTCAATAGCTCGTCGCACCACTCCGTGTGGCGATACATGCTGCAATACGGTCCGGCATGGAGGCGAACAGACGCCTGATGTTATCCTGTGGCAGACTGGACCACACGTGTTGGAAGGTGTACTCCAAATCCCGGATAGTGCGGCACGGTACCAGCTGGTGTTTCAACTGGCCCAACACGTGCTCGATAGGGGGCATGTCCGGGGAGCAGGCAGGCAGGCCATGGAAGCGTCTGGACATGACGTAGGTAGTCCTGGGCTACCCGAGCCGTGTGCGGGCGGGCATTATCCTGCTGGTATAGCGCATCTGAAATCCCAGTCAGGAATGAAAGCACATGGGGCCGTATCATCACATCCACATACCGCTGGCCCGTCAATGATCCACGTACCACTACTAGAGCTGATCGGCTATCGTAGGCAATGGTTCCCCAGACTATCATGCCTGCATTGGGGAAGGCGTGGACCTAGATAGCGAGGTTGGGATTGGGCCGTTGACCCGGGGATCTCCACACCAGGACACGATGATCATCTGTCCTCAAAACGAAGCGGCACTCATCGCTAAACACCACACGTCGCCAGTCTGTGGCGTTCCACGTCGCTCTGGCCTGGTACTACTGCACACGAAGCCCGCGATTTTGAGGTGTTAATGGCAGCACACCTATGGGGCGCTGGGACCGCAGATCCACTTCATGAGACGTCGGGAAATGTTTCGTGGGCACACAGAAGCCGCTACATCTGCCTGTATAGTGGACCGGGTCCACGTGGTATCCGTTCCTGCCTGGCGCACGGTCCGTCGATCCTCTCTACCGGTAGTACTTCTGGTCCGTCCGGAGCCGCTCCGCCGTGCCGTCACGTGTCCACTGCTCCCAACGCAGTCAGACGGTATGGTCAGAACGGTCCACATGGCGGGCTATACTGCGCTCCGACCACCCTGCGGTTTTCAGCCTGATGATCAGGCCTCTCTCAAAGTCCATAAGTTTCGTAGATCGACGTCTCTGACATCTAACCCGCATTCTTGACACTCTGTACTCGTGTTTGCGTTGGCCGGTGCTGTCCGTGAGTGTATTTCATTTGAACTTTTTCCGGTTTTAGAACAAAATTTGATTCCCATCCCTTTCGGTACTTGAATCCTTGAATCTGGTTTACCTTGAATCCATGTATCTGGTTTACTCACGTAGTTAATACCACTGTGAATATGATGCTTTATAACATCTGATGCGTAAACAAAACATTGTCCTTCGATTACGCTGAGTAAACCAGATACTAAAGCGAAAGATCCACCTTTAAAGAACTATGCGAAAACAGAAAAAGGATTGTGTAATGTGTTGTACTTGTCAAAACTTGTTAGACCACGATGATGTAGCATAAAAAATCAAACACGCTTTTTTTGGAGCTGAATGCTCATGAACGTGTAGCACGGGAACGACCTACAATCATTATGTGTACGTCCAGATAACTTTTTTTTTTTTTTTGATTGGAGGTTTAACGACCATCGTGAGCAACTCAGTGGGCTATAAGCAGTCGCCCGTCCCTAATTTAGGGCCACTGGTTCCAGGGAAGGGAGAGAGCCAGTGCCGAAAGACAAACACAACATCCCTGCCTTACCGGGATTCGAACCCGGACCCCTTTGTCACGAATGATCAGAGGCCATAGCTTAGACCACTGCGCCACTGGGGCGGCCCAGAGAACTTAGAAGACATAATTGGGTATAACGATATACGGTACACCATGAGAACGTAAGAGATTGCGTAATGTACTAGTCTAAACTAGATAGACCACAATCATTTTGCATAATGAAAATGAAAATCAAAAATGCCCTTTTCTGCAGTTCTACGCTCATGAACACGTGACATCGGAAGTCACAAGCGTTCACTAATGCAACATCTGTTCATCGTGTGAACCTACAATCGTTATCTTCGGCAACTTTCTGAGTACTATAATTAAGTGCAGCAACATACAGCAGTACATCGTGAGCACCTATCTTCTATAACAATAAAACAAAGTGAGTGTGTGTGTGTGTGTGTGTGTGTCCTTCGCGATTCAAAAAAATAACTACTCAACCTAGAAACCCGAAGTTTTGCACGAAGGTAGCTTACATACCGAGGATGTGCACCTTGGGCTTAGATTTTCGAATTTTTGAGTTTTAGGTACTTCAAAAAATGAAAAACGTGGCTCCCGATTTCCCGTGCATCGTTCCGTTTTGTTTACAACCTGATCACACCCACCGTGAAAGAAAGTAGTTTATGATAAATTCTACGCGTTTCGTTTTTAGAATTTCGTTATAATAGACGCCCGACGATTTTTATTTGTAAATAAATTTTATGAAGGAAATATATCGAACAACAGTACTACGGATTTTTTTTTATCAGGAGCTAGCGTAGTCTTTAAGCGAAGCTATTTCAAACTTTTGTTCTGGAAGTCAAAGTGGCTAAGACTGACGCCTCATCTTTTGACAGTTTTTATTCGGATTTTATAAATTTGGCCGATGTGGAACTGGTCGCGACTGCTGCAAGAGGCAGCCGAAGATACCGAGGCAGCTATTAAGTGAACTGAAGTAATGGCCTTCTTCCGAAAAGGAAAGTATGTTCAGATGGGCACGAGACGAAATTATGATGCATAAATTTGTGATATGAAAATAAATGTATTACTAATTTCCATAATAAAATAAATGCCTGCGATTATTTTCATTACTATAAGATTTATTTCAATGAAAATAGTAAAAAAAATTCGCATATTATCGTGAACTACACGTCAACACACTAATTACTTCCTACAATGGCAGCTTTCTATGTGTGCTGGAAGAAGCATGCTCTTTACTAGTCTATTCTCCTCCAATGTCTTTGCCTACAAGCAACATTCTTACAGTGTAAGAACATTTAATTAAAATTCGTATATCATTAGAACCCTTGGTTATTTCTTACGGAAGCGTCCGTATACCTTACCAACAATAAACTTCCGTAAGTATTAAACATCTTGAGAACATGAATTTGTAAATCAGATGCAGACTAGGAACAGTTTTAGAGAGATAACCTATAATTCGGGATATGGCATAGTTAGTTATGGAAAATAGCAATTCCAAATTTTATATCAGTAACGCCGTTTGGAAACTCAACAACCAAAAATGAACAAAATAGCTCCAAGAGATCCAGTGCAGGAAACAAAAAGACTTGATGTTAATAATTGGTGGGGATTTAAATTGAAAATACAAGGACAAAAAAAAAGTATCGTGGATGAACTTTACATTGTACTGTGTGAAGTATACTTCTAAATTACCTTCCTTTTGAGTTTGTTGTTTTATGTAAATTATGTTATTTCATGGCTAAACATTTCCTCATTGCACGGTACATTCTTCCACAAATAGCTTTTACAATTTGACAACACCAACAGTGAAACACGGTGAGATAAAATGGCAACAATGAATATAATTAGGAGAGACGAGATTTGTGTACTGAGTGGATTCGTAGGGACGTCAAGAGGTTTCGAGTATATTGATATTTCGAAAGAGAAAAAACTTGTTTATATACAAATACGTGATGAACGAAACAGGGTTATTGTCATGCGATTGATATCTGTTTTGATACCAGCGATAGTATAATCTAGCATTAGATTATGCTGATGTGCTGGCGTAGAGAAAAAACTGTTGAAACTACGTAAGTCAATGCTTTATATTTGGCCGTTTGGTTACTTGTTCCAAAGTGTGATTTATGTGCTACGAAGCTATCTAAGAAGATTACCCAATTAGCTGAAAAAGGTCATTTCGTGCTGTTAAATATCAATATCGAATGGTTATACCGTTTTGCATACGATAAAAACTCGATAGAGGCACAATCCTTACGAGTTAAAAAACAACTTTATCAAAAAGCTTAAAATAGATATGCGTTAAAAACAACGACATTAGATCTTTCGAGCTCCACTTTGGGCTCATCTTCAGATTTTTAAATATCAAAAATGCCTGTGCACGGGCTATAAAATATCACTATAGATCAATCATTCCAGAGATACCAGAGTTCTAATTTACAAGACTAGGCCATAACGTAACCACGATACTATATACCTCATACTGGATGCTACCGATCCTCCTAACGGATTGTACAACGTGCAGTCATGTGATTTGACACATGATTAAGAATTATATGACTGATCTGACTGATCCGTGCACAGACAATTTTGGTATTTAAAAATCTGAAGATGAGCCCAAAGTGGAGCTCGAAAGATGTAATGTCGTTGTTTTTAACGTTTATCTATTTTAAGCTATTTAGTAAAGTTGTTTTTTAACTCGTAAGGATTGTGCTTCTATCGAGTTTTTATCGTGTGCAAAACGGTATAACGATTCAATATTGATTACCCAATTAGCTAGCGTCGTATTTAATCAGTTAACCATTTAAAATACATCTAACAAAGTTAAGCTCTATGACTGCTGCTTAAACTCCAACACAAATCTGGAAAACTTCGAATGGCATAAGTGCAGACGAAAGATGCGTTTCCTAGTTCAAATATCGCCTGGAATACGATATCAGTACTTCTTAAGTGACAGCTGTGCTCAGGAGAAACCGGTAAGCCTTTTGAATATATTGGTATCTTTATTATTCACCTAAATCGCCTGTCAGCTATGCCTATCATAAACGAATTTCTCGACTTAAAGCTTACGTAGTACTCTGATTATAACTGAGTTACTAGAGATCGTCGTGATAAGAGTACCTAACAGTTAATTTTCTTAATGCGAGCATTATACCGTACCTTACTGGATATTAATAAACATCAAGAATCGACTCAATGGGAGATATCAAAGCGCATTACCTGAAAGAAAAAAGAAAACAGCGTAAGCAATAAACGAAAACATCCGAGTTTTCAGATGGCCTGATTCTCACGCCGCAGTAAGCACCAGGTGGCGCGGAACGCCGACATGAGTAACATCATTATCGCAACTTGAGCGACTTCGGCAGAGAACGAGAGGAGAAAAAATCGAAAAAGAAAGCCAAAAGAGAATAAAAAGGAGAATAGAAACAGCTTATTACATCGATCTGCATGACTGAGTTCTTTGATACACCAGATTGCCCAAAAGCGTAGCCTCAAACCATGCCATCCATCAATACAATTAGCCTGAGAAGTGTACACACACATACGTATACTAAGAGAACTGTTTTCAGAAGGCAGCGTTAGGATTTGTTTTTCCTGATGTGTCAAACGCACTGGATTTCAGTAGTCAAATACTATTGTCCCAAAGAACCATATTTAAAATGTAGCAGACCATTTTGTTACTAAAAGATATTGGACAAATTGTGACAAATCTTTATCTGAAAACAATACAGTCACAAGCCTAATCAAACGCTGTTCAGGTTCTGAAAGAACTACGTTCTTGTGTTAATCAGGAGCATATATGACTTTGAATAACTTAATATATTTTAAGGTTTGAATAAGACTTCCGGAGATACCCTGGGTCTCTTAACCGTGAAGCCACAAAGTGTGGGAATTTGACTTTGTTTACATGATACCCATGCGGTTTCAGCTGCTTATATTTTTGAATTGCGTGGTTTTTGGTTGTAGAAACAGTGTTAATATCAAACCAGAATGGATTATACTTCATACACGAATGAAGTTTTCAATTTCAACGTTATATTTTGTTTTGAACTTGCACTAACGTTTCATGAATATCAATTTAAAATAGAAACGGAAGAGTGCCTCATATTAAATAAAAATTTTGTAAGTCCAGCGTTTTCTGCAGAAAGTTACGATACAAAATTTGAAACATTTGCTACGAATTGGCCCAGCAGAAAATGCATTGAAATTGCCTTGAAAACCACCAGCTTTCCCACACTTTAAGGGCGCTTCCCGGAATAGGCTTCATGCAAAGTGGTACTGTTCGTTAATCAGTGCATTTCCAGATATCTTATTCTAAACTCCTTGATTATACCGGGTGTCTGAATAATGATTGTGCACTGAATGTACGAATTGCAGTAATGTAATAGTACAGAAATTTTGAATGGAAGTACACATAGACGACTTAACCTAATATTTTCAGGGGGGGGGTCCAACTTCTTCGAGAGCGAAAACAATTTAATCAAGAGTAAGGGGAGAGAGAGAGAAAGAGAAATAAAACAACGAAGGGTAGATGAGGGTACTCGTACATATCATCATCATCATCAACAACCATTGTCAATCCACTGCTGGATAAAGGTTTCCCCAATTGCCTTCCACAACTTTCTATCTTGAACTTGTGTCTTCCAAGTCACTCCAGCAGGCTTTCGCATTTCATCCACGAATCTTTCACGTGGTCTTGTTCTGGGTCTTTTCCTTCTCATTGATATTATATTTAATATTTCAGTTGCTGAGGCACGGCCAGTTTTTCCAGCAATATGCCCAGCCGATTGTCTCTTGAGCGTTCTCACTTTGATCATGACGTCATAAACTTTTTCCTTTCCCTAATCCATGTGTTCCTCTTCCTATCTTTCTTAATTACACCAAGCACGCACCTTTCCCTGTTTTTCTGAGTTGTGTTCATATCCTGTATGTCATTTTTAGTTAACGTTAATGTATCTGCTGCGTATGTAAGAACTGGAAGGATGCACTGATTAAACACTTTTCTTTTAAGACATAGTTGTAAATTGCTCTTGAAAAATGTGCTGTTTCTTCCAAATGCTGTCCAACTAAGTTTTGTACGCCTATTTACCTGAACTAGTCAAAAGTTCGTCCCATTTTGAGCTCCACATAATGTTGGGCCTCCATTCCTGTGGAAAACGCGCTCCACCGTCGACTGCGTAGAGCGATGACGTGGAACTTGAAGAGTTTTCCAGAAAACTGCGAAACATGCTGACAGTATCCAGGAAATCGTAAAAAAAAAAAAAAAAAAAAGAAACTATAAATTATATATGAACCACATAGTGTTAGAAAGTTTCCTAGGTGCACCTCCTCAGTGAGGGGGACCATGAAGTTCCAGAGGAGGTCCGGACCCCCGCGTCCCCTACCTTCCGCCGCCCATGGAAGTACAGTACAAGTGACCCGCCACATGGAAGTGTTATGTGTCTAGTAACCATGTCTCTCCCTCCCGATGCGCCCTCAGCTGTCATTCCAAGCGAAGGTCGTTCCCGAGCGCTTGGCCGACGGAGGCAGACGTGTCGATTGATCATTTGTCTCAGCACAAGAACAATGGTGTTGACGGTTGACCACAGATTGTTTTTGGTGGAACATGTCTTTCGCCATGATGACAAGTACACGGACGAAGTGCTAAAACAGTTCGCTAGGAAATTTCGTGATGCAGACTTCCCCCAACGTAATGCGGTAGGTCAGCACATAGCAAAGTTTCAGGAAACTAGCATTATTCTGGATGCCTCCCGTCCCTGGTAGGCCATCCACGGCAGACGAGACGGTAGAGAATATCCAGGACAAGCTACGGAGGAGTCAACACAAGTCCATGAGGGGGCTGTCACAGCAAGCTAATATGCCAAAAAGTACAAGCCCACGATATTCAGAAAAGGAAGATGCGTTTTCACCCGTACAAAGTGTCTATTGCGCATCAGCTGAAAGAAACAGACCATGAGCCCAGTGTTCGGTAATGCAGGTTGGTCCAAGAGTTGATCTCTGAAGAACGTGAGGACATTTTAGCCGTGGCTTTCTTTACAGATGAGGAAGAGAACTGAAGGGGAAGGTACACGCAGGTGATCCTCATACACTTCAAGAGCTACAGCCGGAAGTAACGACCCACATCCAACAAATCACGCCACACACGCTGAGAAAGTTTTTCACCAACATGGATATCACGTGTGCGGACATGTCTGGATGTCGGTGGGACCCATTTCCAACACCTCCTGTAGGAACCAGTTCAACGTGGTAAGTGTTACTTTCATCGCACAGTTATTTTTCGGACACCCTGTACTATAACAATTAAAGGAATGTATAGCTATTGCCAGATCACAATGCAGATCTTTCCAAGTACACTCAGTGTCATGAAAACCGGCGCACCAAGAAGGAGGCGTCGGATTTAAATTATATTTTAGTAGTGAGATGGTACATACCAAGGAC
Source organism: Macrothele yani (assembly GCA_039090855.1). Lineage (NCBI taxonomy): Eukaryota > Metazoa > Arthropoda > Arachnida > Araneae > Macrothelidae > Macrothele > Macrothele yani. The sequence goes on from CM077009.1 coordinate 8,785,394, forward strand.
AGAAGTGATTACAATATCACAGCAGCAGGATGATTTCCCGCGGACATACGGTACACATTCCGATCAGCGTTAGTACCATGTCGGACAGTCTCGTGCTAGGATACGTGCGGCGATATTATCCGGCATGGAGTCAAAGAAACGCCGTATGTTATCCTGGGACAGATTGGCCCACACTTTTTGCAATTAACGCTCTAAATCACGTACACTGGGACATGGAAAAAGCTGACGTCCCATCTGGTCCCACATGTGCTCGATGGGCGACAGATCAGGCGATCTGGCAGGTCACGGAAGCGTCGAAGCATGATGTAGCAGTCCCGGGAAACACGAGCCGTGTGCGGACGGGCGGTTTTTTTCTTTTTTTTTTGTTGTTGTTGGAAAACGGCTCCGGGTCTCCCTGCCAGGAAAGGCAGCACGTGCGGCCGCAGGACCTTCTGTACGTAGCGCTGGGCTGTCAACATCAGCTGTCATAAGCGATGGCTTCCCAGACTCTCACGCCATCAATTCAGGACGTGTGCCGCTGTAACGTGAGGTTGGGATTGTAGCGCTCACCTGCGGTCCTCCACACTCTGTCACGGTGGTCGTACGTTCTCATACAGGAGCGGGATTCCTCGCTGAACACTATACGTTGCCAGTCTGTAGCATTCCATGCTGCTCGCTGCTGACACCATTGCAATCGACGCCGATGATGGTTAGGTGTTAATGGCAGAAAACGTAAGGGACGTAGAGAGTGCAGATTCGCCTCTGCGAGGCGTCTGGAAATGGTTCTGGCGGACACAGGAGACCCTTGTACAGCCACCACATGCCTCTGGATATCGGACAAAGACGTCGTTGCATCTGTGCGTGCCTCTCTCACGGTCCTCTCTGCTGGTGGTGTATCGGGGTGCATTCTCGTCCAGAGCCAGTCCGCCGTATCGGGGTGCCTTCCCGTGTTAATTGCTCCCAACACGATCGCACCGTGCTTTCATACCGGCCCAAATGGCGGTTGATTCGGCGCGTCGGCCACCCTGCCTCTTTCATCTCCAGGATACGGCCTCGTTCAAACTCCGCCAGTTGCCCGTACGCACGTCTACGGCGGCTCCTCGGCGTGTTTATTGCTCAGGGATATCGCTTAACTCTTACAGCGCACTTCGGCATGAATGGGGAGTCCCCTGCGCGGCGACTTATAAGCCCCAAGGATCGCGTTTGCAAATTTTTCCTTTGCGCAATGCCCTCCCCGTAGCTATTCGCCGAGTTTCGCATTAATCGCACGGTTGTTTCTTGGTGAGCGGATTTTTATGACAATGAGTGTACTTTAGATATTACAGTGGCCCAATTTTCTGGAAGTTTTCGACAAATTCCAGAACTTCACAATCTAAAGTTTTGACAAATCCCAGAACTTCACATATGTAGTTAATAATAATCGTTTTCGATTATTAACTACAGAAACTAAATCTTGGTTTTCTTTTGTTTAAAAAGAATCCACGAACTTACTGATACAGCGCTCAGAGCGAACCATTCCATTCACCATTCACGGTGAAGAATCATCCAACTAATGCGGACGAAATGAAGTTAAACGTACTGCGACTTCAGTGTGTGTCGCAGTAACAACGTATTGAATGACCAGTCACGGTGGTAAGAGCGAGCCATTCCATTTCCCATTCACGGTGAAGAACCAACCGAACTCATGCGGATGAAATGAAGTTAAACGTATCGCAACTTCAGTGTGTGTCGCAGTAACAGCGGATTGAATGATCATTCACAGTGGTAATCCATTCCATTCACCATTCACGGTGAAGAATCATCCGAACTCGCATGTGGACGAAATGAAGCTAAACGTGGTGCAACTTCAATGTGTTCGCAGTAATGGGGGATTGAATGATCTCTCACAGTGGTGAGAGCGAACCATTCCATTGACTATTCACGTGAAGAATCATCGTAACTCATGCGGACTAAATGAAGTTAAACGTGATGCGACTTCAATGTGTGCCGCCGTAATGGGGGATTGAATGATCATTCACAGTGGTGCGAGCAAACCATTCCATTCACCATTCACGGTGAAGAATCATTCGAACACATGCGGACGAAATGAATTTAAACGTGCTGCGACTTCAGCGTGTGTCGCAGTAATGGCGGATTGAATGATCATTCACAGAGGTGAGAGCGAGCCATTCCATTCACCATTCACGGTGAAGAATCATTCGAACTCATGCGGACGAAATGAAGTTAAACGTGCTGCGACTTCAGTGTGTGTTGCAATAATGGCGGATTGAATAGTCATTCACAGATGTAAGAGCGAACTATTCATGATGAGGAGTCGTTCGCTGTAGGCGAATCATTCACGAATAGTCGATCACTACTTCATTTCCACGTAACGACCATCGTGTCCACTTAGAATTTGTTATATCTTGTGATGAAGTCTTTGAAATGTGACGAAACACCACCATATTTGTCCTGTAGTTATTTCATATATCAACTTCATTGACATTTCCTCCAGCTTTCAATAGATTTGTATCGTTCCTTTCTTTTGTTTATCATAAGCAGATTCACGAGTTTCATATTTGAAACTACACTATGTAGACAAAAATATTCTTACACTTCCAACGATGCAAATAATCGTGCATTCTCAGAGCCAGACATGCTCGCGCGGTGGTTTGTATGCTGTGTATAAAAGTTAGCGACGACGACACACCTGTGAGAACTACACTGTAAAAAATAAGTGGTGTGAATTCACAGAAAATTTCTGAAAATAACGTGCAGCAAAGTTGGCGGTAGGTATCCGTCTGTATCAGAAATTTCCGTTTTTAAAAATGGCCGTTCATTTTAACTTCCGTATTTTCACAGATATGTCCTTAGACAGAAATTCCCTTTATTTCAGAAAAGTCCGTTTCTGGTTTTTCGGTAATTTAAACTGAAATTCCGCAAAATCAACAACCCCGTACAACACGTATCCCCAGTTAACTCTTCAGGTGATGTCAGGATCGAACACCCGACGTTACAGCTCGCCGAACAGGTAACTCGCACCTTCACCATCTGAGCCATAAGCGCTCGACAACCTGACTCACGCACATCGTGAAACGAATTCTGCGACGAAGAAATTTTGTTTTTTGTCATTAATGTGAGTGATTTAGTCATTTTATTTTCTGTTAGAGCTCATTATTTTTTCTGAATAGGATTGTAATTTTTTTCCCTATAGAAGGACCTTTCAAAAATTAAGCATTTTTCATCGTGGTTTTTCGAAGCAACAAAATGCTTTGCAACATGACTTTTTTAAACTGACAATGACGTTCATTTATCTTTAAAAAAAAGTAAAATGTACGTTTTATAGTTTTATTTCACACACAAAAAAAACTAAATATATGAAATTTTTTCTCTTGATAGCTATTCTTACAGTAACACAATATATAATAAGTAGCTGGTGTACCAAATAGAGGAAAGGAGAAGAAACATCCTGTGACACAAAAAACAAACAAAATCTATGCGATATACTATCCACAATATCCGATCTAGCTACGGAACTTCAAATTTCGACAGACGATTTAAATTTTAAAGTTAATCAAACATCAAGTATTTCCACGAATCGCTACTATTAGCTGAAATTTCTCGTCATACGGATACGGAAAAAGTGAGAATGGAGATTTCCCGTTAGTATAGGAAAGGAATTGCGGAAAGGTTTCTAAAAATTCAGAATTTTCCGTTAACATATCTCAAAAACGGTAATTTACCGTCAATATAAAAAAGAAACTGCGGAAAGGTTTCTGAAAATTCAGAATTTTTCCGTGGCACGAAAAGTCAGTTAAATTCAGGTTTTTCCGTCATTTCACGGAAAAGGTTGTGTCAGAAACAGGCTTCGTTAATTTACGAAAGAAATCACGGAAACTTCTCTGTGAATTTCAGAAATTTTTTCACAGTGTATGCAGGGCTGAGCTAAACTGATGTACTCAGAAACGGGCACGGTAGTTGCATGCCACCTGAGTAAGCAATCAGTGCATCGCATTGTCGCTTTTCTGGGATTCCCAAACTTCACGCTAATGTTGCCCATCGATAGAAAGCAGATGGTGCCACTACAGCGAAGCATCGCAGACCGAGTGATGGAGCCGAGCGAAGCTTACTGCGGAAAGTGAAAAATTCCTATGCCACTGACCTAGCCGGCTACATCGTACAAGCCACTTGAATAATCCGTCGGGAACTTTTTTTTTTGTTTGAGGTTTAGCGACCCCCGTGAGCAAGTCGACGGGCTATAAGATGTCACTCGTCCCTAATTTAGGGTCATTGGCCCCGGGGAAGGGAAAGAAGGAGCACTAAGACAAACACAACATCCATGCCTTATAGGGATTGGAACCCGGATCCATCTCGGACGAATGGTCACAAGCCAGCGTTTAAAAGACTGTGCCACCGGGGCGGCTAGTCAGAACTACATGGACGGTCCACATCAAGCCCTACATCACTTCAAGCAACCCCAAAGACGACTGCTGTGGTGCCTCGCTCACCGTTTAGGGACAACAGAAAAATGGAAGAGGGTCGTGTGGAACGGCCAGTCACGCTACTAACTCTTTCGTTTGTATGGATGTATTTATGTGTGGCTTTTGGCCGCGTAATACTGTCAGTTATACTACATTGTCTCTTCTGTCAAGTTTGGAGGGGGATCTGTGATGGTGTGGGGCTCTTTCTGCTGAGGTGGTCTCTGTCCTTTGGTTGTTCTGCCCTCCAGACTAACAGCCACTAGGTATGAGTATTCTCTCAACAAAGCCACTCTATCTACGCTGCGGCAGTACTTCGTTATACATCCCTGCCTATTTCAGCAAGATGCTTCACTGCAAGGTCTGTCTAGGCGTGTTTTGAAAAACAGGAATAAAAAAATTGTTAGATTGGCCCTCCCAAATTCCCGATCAACATCCAATAGAACATTATGGAATGAACTGGAGAGCAGAATCCGATCTCCGCAGGTAAGACCTTCCTCTACGGCAGCTCTAGCAGAAACTCTGCAAGACGAACGGAGGAAGAGTCTGGTATAGGTCTACATCATCTGGTGGATGACCTTGCTAGAATGCACTGTAAAAAATAAGGGGTGTGGATTCGCTGAAAATTTCTGAAAGTAAGGTTCAGCAAAGTTGCCGGTAACTGTCCGTCTATTAATGGAATTTCCGTTTTTAAAAGTGGCCGTTTCTCTTAACTTCCGTATTTTCACAGATTTTTTGTAGTCAGTAATTCCGTTTATTTCAGAGAAGTCAGTTTCAAGTTTTTTCCGTACTTAGACTGAAATTTCGAAAAATCCAACACGCTAAATATTTCAGCCGTTACGCGAGATAAACCCTTTCCGCCGGAAGTGAGGGTCGTGCCTGGGTCCTTTAGGTTGAAGCCGCGTGTACCAACCACTGACTCAGAATGCCACAGGAACCGGGATCACCGTTCAAGGTGAAACTTAACTGCGCGATGGTGATTTTTTTTTTTTTTTCAGTAATGCGAGTGATTTAGTAATTTTACTTTCACTTGGAGTTTGTTAATTTTTGGAATACGTTTCTAATAATTTTATTTTTTATGTACGAGGTCTTATTACAATTTACGTATTGTTTTCATCGTGATCTTTCGAAGCAACGAAATGATTTAGAGTTTGAGATCTCTTTTACAGCTGACTATATATAACTTTCAATTTTCTTTAAGAAGGTGCAATATACTGCTTTATAATATCAATTAAAAAAACTTCTAAACATAAAAATTACTTTAGATAGCTACGTATATGCAGTAGCTTTTGGCCGGTGCGCTGGCGCAGTAGTCTAAGCGGTGGCTTCTGACCATTCGTCCGAGATGGGTCCGGGTTCGAATCCCAGTGAGGCAAGGATGCTGTGTTTGTCTTACGGCACTGGCTCTGCCCCTTCCCTGGAATCAGTGACTCTAAAGGAGAAGAAATATCTGGTGACACAATAACAAAAATTCATTCGATATCATCATCATCATCGTCAACCATTATCAATCCACTGCTGGACGAAGGTCTCCCCAAGTTTCCTCCACAACGGTCTGTCTTGTGCCAGTCTCCTCCATGTCGTCCCTGCATACTTTCGAATTTCATCCACCCATCTCCCATGTGGTCTTCTTCTGGGTCTTTTCCTGTCCCTTGGAATCCAATCTAAAATTTCGGCTGTCCATCGATGATCTGTCCTTCTGGCAGTATGTCCAGCCCATTGCCATTTCAGGGATTTAACTCTGATCATGATGTCTTCCACTCTTGTCATTTTTCGGATCCACGAGTTCCTCTTCTTATCTCTCCTGGTTACACGAAGCATGCACCTCTCCATGCTGCTTTGAGTTGTCTGCAGTCTTTGTATATCTCTTTTAGTTAAGGTCCACGTCTCTGCACCATACGTAAGCACTGGAAGGATGCATTGATCAAACACTTTTCTTTTAAGACATAATGGCATATTGCTCTTGAAAATTATGCTGTTTCTTCCAAAAGCTCTCCAGGCAAGTTTTGTACGCCGATTAATTTCTTCATCAATGTGACCCTCACTTGATATCTGCTGTCCAAGATAAACGTACGTGTCTGTTATCTCCAGCTTTTCTCCATCAATCAATAAATCTTCATTTCTTGTAAAAGCATTGAACATCACTTTTGTCTTCTGAAAGTTCATTTTTAATCCCACTTCTTTACTCTTGTCAGCAAGTTCCTGGATCATACTCTGCAGCTCTGATGGGCTAGTTGCAAAAATGACTACGTCATCAGCAAAACGAAGGTGGGTTAGATAATCTCCATTAATCTTTATCCCTTTGTTTTCCCAGCTCAGCGACTGAAAAACACCCTCCAATGTGGCGTTAAAGAGCTTCGGAGATATGGTGTCACCTTGTCTCACTCCCTTTCCAATTTTTATGTGTGTTGTATTTTCAAACAGCCGAATCTTTGCACTTGCATTTTCATAGATGTTATTAATAATATTAATGTATGCATCTTCAATACCGCAGGTTTTCAGAGCCATTGTAACTGCTGATGGTTTCACCGAATCAAAGGCTTTTTCATAATCGATAAAAGTCATGCACAATGGAAGTTCATATTCCCTCGCTCTTTCAATTAATTCTCTCAGTACGTGGATATGATCTATTGTACTGTAGCCACTCCTTGTTCTCTTGTTCTCTCGGTTGAGCCATGTCCAGTGTTACCTTCAAGCGGTGTGAAAGAACTTTAGTGAAGATTTTATAAACTACTGATAGGAGGCTGATAGGTCTGTAGTTTCCGAGATCCTCAATGTCACCTTTCTTATGTAGCAGGATCATTGTAGCGGTGTTCCAATCCTCAGGAATCTTTCCTTCATTAAGGCATCGAGTGAAAATTTGGGCGAGTACTGTTTCAATTTCTCCACTTGCTTCTTGCATGATGTCTACAGTAATTCCATCTTCTCCTGGAGCTTTTCCCCGCTTCATGTTCTTGATTGCATGTGCAACTTCTGCTGGAAGGACTGGAGGAACTCTGGTACTGGTATCTTTCATGATGTCTGGAGTGCATGTATCATCCCTTTCATATAATTTGGAGTAGAAATCTTTCACTCTTGTCCAAATTTCGCCTCTATTTCTTGTTACAGAACCATCTTCTTTTCTCAGTGCCATAATCTGTTTTCTTCCCTTACTGAGATGTCCCTTTGCTATCTTTAGGCTTTGGTTGTTTTCAATTGCTTTCCTCACTAGTTCACAGTTGAATTTTCTTACGTCTTCAGTGATACTTTTTCTTACTGTCTTGCATAGCTCTATATATTCCACTTTGGAAGTCACATCTTCTTTAGTTGTCCTCATCTCTCTTCTTTTTTGCATCAACATTTTGGTTTTTCCTGATAATTTGTTTACATGCAACTTGTTCTTAGACCCAGCTAATTTTGTTGCTGTTTCCATAAGAGCTTTGGTTACTTTTCTGTTAACTTCAGAGATGTCCACTTCTTCCGATGTTAGGCCTTCTAAAGCAGAGAACCTGTTCTTCAGTTCCAACTTGAAGGTATTATGGTGTTTTTTAAGGTTGGTTATGTCAATAGATTTTGTTTGTCTTATGAGCTTGCCACGTTCAAGTTTGGTGTTGAGGTGCATCTTACATCTCACCAATCTATGGTCACTACCTGTGTTGAACTTGTTTAGCACACTGCAGTCTTCTATGACGAATTTTTTGTTGCACATAATAAAATCAATTTCACTTGTCGTCCCATTTGGATGTCTCCATGTCCATTTCCTGTGTGGCTTTTTCTTGAAGAAGGAGTTCAAGATGAAAAACCCTTCTGCCTCTGCAAACTCAACGAGAGTATTTCCGCGCTGGTTTCTGTTGCCGTGACCGAATTTACCTACTGAAGTTTCATTCTGTTGCCGTTGCGCTATTTTTGCATTGAAATCTCCCATAATTATTTTCAAGTGCTGCTTACCTTTATTATTTAGATGACAAATTTCCTCATAAAATTCTTCAATTTCTAATTCAGAATGACTTGTGGTGGGTGCATAAGTTTGAATAATCTGAGCCTGGTATCTTTTCGAGAGTTGGATAACAAGTCGTGCAGCTCTGTCAGAGGAACTTTCAACTTCTACAACTTTATCCTTCAGTTTCTTGTTTATTATAAATCCAACACCACTAGTTCTGCCAGTATCTGTCCCACGATAGTAGAAGAGATGTCCACTTTTCAGTTCGATGAGATCTTCTCCTTTTCTCCTTACCTCACTTAGCCCCACGATGTCCCACTTGATCCTTTGTAGTTCCTCTTCGAATTCAAGAAGCCTTGAATCAGAAGATAGGGAGCGTCCGTTGTACGTAGCCAAGGTCAGCATCAGATAGCAGCCTAGTCCGGTCCTCCGGGGATTCTTAGCACCCTCTGCTTTCATGTCGCACTGGCCGCTGCCTTGGCCAGGTACATTCCAGCTGCCGGAGACTGAGGGCCAAGATTTAAGTTGTGGAATCATTTTGGAGGGGTTTGGCCATAACTCACCACGCTGGCCAAGCGGGTTGGTGAGTGTAGGATAGAATTTCCTCTAATCCCGATGGTATAGTTATACCGCTATTGGCGGTCGTCAGAGCCCCTTTAGTGGGAACAGGATGTACCACGAGAAGGCGGGGTTGACATTTGTCAAGGAGAGGCTGTGATGTTACGCATCACCTGACCTTACATCGATATACTATCAACAATACCCATATACTATCAACAATATCCGATCTCGCTACAGAACTTCTAACTTCGACAAACTATGGAAATTTAACAGCTAATCAAACCCCCCAAGTATTCCCGTCAGTCACTCCTATTACCGGAAATTTTCGTCATATGGATACGGAAAAAGTCAGAACAGAGTTTTTCAGTTAATGTAAAAACGGAATTGCGCGAAAGGTGTCGGAAAATTCAGAATTTTCGTTAACCACCTCTTGAAAACGGTAATTTACCGTCAATATAAGGAAGAAATGGAGTTAAGGTTACTGAAAATTCAGAATTTTCAGTTTACACCTCTTGAAAACTGTAATTTAGCGTCATTATAAGAAAGAAATTGCGGAAAGATTTCTGGAAATTCAGGATTTCCAATTCACACATCTTGAAAATGGTAATTTACCGTCAATATAAGAAAGCAATTGCGGAAAGATTTCTAAAAATTAAGAATTTTCAGTGAACCCCTCTTGAAAACGGTAATTTACTGTCAATAAAGGAAAGGAACTGCGGTAAGGTTTCTGGAAATTCAGAATTTTCGGTTAACACCTCTTGAAAACGATAATTTACCGTCAATATAAGAAAAAAATTGAGGAAACATTTCTGTAAATTCAGAATTTTCGGTTAAAACCTCTTGAAAACGATAATTCACCGTCAATTCAAGCAATTGCGGAAAGGTTCCTGAAATGTCAGAAATTTCGGTTAACACCTCTTGAAAGCGATAATTTACCGTCAATATAAGAATAGAAATTGCGGAAAGGTTTCTGAAAATGCTGAATGTTCGGTTAACACCTCTTGAAAACGGTAATTTACCGTCAATATAAAAAAAATGCGGAAAGGTTTCTGATAATTTAGAATTTACGGTTAACACCTCTTGAAAACAGAAATTTACCGTCAATATAAGAAAGAAATTGCGGAAAGATTTCTGAAAATTCAGAATTTTTCTGGCACACGAAAATCCGTGAAATTTAGTGTTTTTCCTGTCAAATGACAAGAAAAAGTTGTATCGGGAACGTCTTCGTTAATTCACGAAATAAAAAATGGGAAATTTCGAGAACTTAATAAAAAATTTTTACATTGTAGTCACCGCAGTTGTAACGATTAAAGGGTGAGCGAGCTGACTACGTAATGATTTTGGCTAATAAATTATCTTGCTTTCTTTCTACTTAAGTGTTTGAATACTTTTGTCTACATAGAGTACATGCCATGTTAAAGCATAAATTTTAAAATGCAAAATTTCCAACTAATGAAAATACTGACTTAGGAAAATCGTTTTTTGTATTTTACAAACAGTTGGTAACACACGTCTTGTTATGATTTTTATTCCATTCAATAGCGATTTTATTCCTATTACAGCTTCCTCTACAACATATCAGATTTTATAAGGCATTTAAAACTGCGTAGTAAGTACACATCAACTTCTAGGGAACAAAATATCTGCACACTTATTTTATGAAGTACCAAATATAGCCATTTCATAAACTTATCAGCGGAGAAAAACGCTAAATATATCTTTATTAAGAAATCGAAACCAAGGAAAGGATGTTCGGAAATTCACGAAAGATAGAAAGTCCGCAAGACAACTGATTTCTCGTGAAGGTGTTATAACGAAGTAAATTTCCCCGTCATTTTTGTCCACGCCAGGCATCGAACCCGGGTCCCCTTATTCCGAAATAAGTCGCTCTCCCAACTGAGCTACGCGGACGTATGCTCTCGCTGCTACCTGCCTTTATCTCATGTGCGTCCTGCGCATTGTCAATAAACAATAAGGTGCTATTACCTGTCGCTGACATGTAACTTCATGTTTTTACAGCCAAAGCGAAATAACGGACGTAACGTCACAAAACTTTCAGCCTTAATTATATTTCGGAAAACTGTTAACGGTTTTCGCATCATAATGACGTTACCTAGTGCTCCTCAAAAGTTGTAACACTTTTTATGAGACACCCTATATATGTTGGTGCTAGGGATCACAAAACTGTCCGTTAAATGGAAATGTTCGCTATTCTGGAGAGTTCGTTAAGGAGATTTTATTGCAGTTGGCCTGGATATATGTGTGTGTTCAACAAGTCCTCAGTTTCAGTTAACAATTCCTCAGCTGAACAGTCTTCAGAAACTTTCACCTCCCTGGAATTAAGACAGGTCGTGGTCATTTTCCTTCATGTACAAATTTGTATTGCCTGTAAAGAAGTTACTGATTGTACCTTAGTCCATGACAGTACTAACTGCAAGAAAAATGAAAAAAAAAATCACTGTTTGTTCATAAATGAGTCATTACAAAAAGTAGAACCTTACAAATATAAAAGCTGTTTCCATTATTTTGTCATGTTTCCATTATTTTGTCTACATTCTGTATACGTATGATATTAAAAATGTAATTTATTCCGATGCCATATATTCTCCCTGTAATTTGATTAGTTTACATTTTACCGAATCAGGCAGTTACAAACAGAAAATTATTTTTATCTACGATACCGATTCGCGAACCATTATTTAAAGAAAAAATATTCTAAGGCTACAGATAAGTTAATTCGCAAAGTAAGTTCTTCGCATCAAGTGTTCTTTTTTCTGTCGTTTGTTCACGCATTTTAACGCTCTAGGAAAGTCAATGAGCCCTTAAGCTTATTTACCCTTTTCCTTTCTTTTTCTACTATTTTATCGTGGGAACATCACCAAAAACATGCAGTTTTTCAGGCACTTTCATTTCACAGAAATCAGCTGATATCCTCTTTCCCATCGGCTAGAGAATTTCTAAAAAAAAAAAAAAATAGAAATTTTTGAAGATAAAAAATCTGCAGTCAGCTTTTAAATCAAATAAAGCTTTTAAAATGAAAAAGATGCACTAATTAGTTTCGAGAATTACCTGACATCGTTTGTTATAAACTTAGTGGGACCAATGGAGTTCTAAAATCTGACGATTTTCGGAACAATATGCAGATAAATTTACTTATGTATATGTTTCCTAGCATCTGGTGCTAAAATTATTTTTCAATACCAATATCTGAGAAACGTTTCTTGGTAAATGCGAATAATCTCATTCACAATGAATAAACTAGAAAGATGGCACCGAATTTTCGGTTGTAATGAGCTCAACTTTCGAATCCGTTCTGACGCGCATTAAATTTATCAAAGCTATTCAAGGTCAATGGAACCGGTTAGGAAAGCAATCAACCGGTTTCAATAATCGAGCAAACATCCAGAAATAGAAACATCTGCTTAGTTTCACCAGCGACTAAAAAGCATCTTACAAAAATAAAAAATATGACAGAAAGAAACATTATGTAACTCTATGCCTTCTAGCGGAAAAAAATTTGCATAATGGAAAAGTTGAAAATAGGCGAAAAATATTCTGCGTGGAAAAAGCTATGCTAAGGAAAAATACGTTTTTAAATACGTCTCCCGGAAGTAAAGATAGCGAGAAAAAGGTTTCGACCTTTACGCCCCTAGCGGGAAATTTGTGCATTATTTAAAGAGGATAATGATCCACACCTCTTGTAGCGAATGGAATACCGTAAAGGAGAAATTTGCCGCCCCGGTGGCGCAGTGGTCTAAGGCGCTGGCCTCTGATCATTCGTCCGTAAGGGGTCCGGGTTCGAATCCCGGTCTGGCATGGATGTTGTGTTTGTCTTACGGCACTGGCTCTCTCCCTTCCCTGGAACCAGTGACCCTAAATTAGGGACGGGCGACTGCTTATAGCCCATTGTGTTGCTCACGGTGGTCGTTAAACCTCCAATCAAAAAAAAAAAAAAAAAAAAAGGAGAAATTTCTCAGTAGTGTTTTTAGAAGCCGCGAAAGAGCTGCAAACTGAAGTACATAAACACCACCTACTGACAGAACTGTGTGCTACAAAATTCCTCATATACTAGCCTAAAGTGTTCTATAAGGTGAATGGCATTCGGTGTTGGAAGAATTTATTTAAAAAAATATTTGAGGAAAAAGAGTTTGCATAGTTATTAGTATCTGAAGGAAGAAAGTTTTTTTTTTTTTTTTTGATTGGCGGTTTAACGACCACCGTGAGCAACTCAATGGGCTATGAACAGTCGCCCGTCCCTAATTTAGGGTCACTGGTTCCAGGGAAGGGAGAGAGCCAGTGCCGTAAGACAAACACAACGTCCATGCCTCACCGGGATTCGAACCCGGACCCCTTTCGGACGAATGATCAGAAGCCATCGCTTAGACCACTGTGCCACCGGGGTGACAAAGTTTTTCCATCGGGTATTTAATGCCGCAGATATTGTTGTCAGCGGAAACGTGAACTTACGGTTTGGTTGAACTGGTGGCATACTTGTGCATTAAGAAAAATTTGAAATTATACGAGAAACATTTCAAAGCGGAAACGCTCTCAACAAAGAATTATTATTTTTTAAATCGGACTATTAGAAGCAGGGAAATTGACAAAAATAAGATTTGCTTCCACTCTCCCTGGTAGAAAAGCCATGAATTAAGTATTCTCGAAAGTTTTTTTGATGTGAACGGGATCGGTCCAAGGAAGAATTTTTTCAATCGGAGCTCAGATTTTGCTGCAAATACATCAGAAGCAGAAATAAACATTTACGCTACCCGGTAGTCGAATAATTCTTTACCAAAGATTAGAAATTATATGCAAAGCATTTCCCATCAGAAGCTGTATCCGGTGCAGAAAGAATTTTTCAAATCGGAGTTTCAGAAGCAGAGATATCGGCGAAAACGAATTTATGTTTACGGCCCTAGCGAAAAGTCTACAAATTAATTGAAAAAATTTGAAATTATATACAAAACATTTTGCATCAGAAACTATCCAACAAAGAAGAAATTTTTCAAATCGCACTCTTTGAAGCAGATATGTCGGCTAAAATAAGATTTATGTCTACGCTCCCTGGGGAAGAAACCATGTATTACTTTTGGAAGAAAATATTCCATTTATCCGCGTAAATGGTATCGGTCCACGAACGAATTTTACAAATCGGAATTTTAGAAGCAGAGATATCGGGGGAAACGCAGTTTACCTTTACACTCCCTAGCGGAAAATCTATGCGTAACTTGAAAAAGTTACTATACCTAAAGTAGTCTTCGAGAAAACTGGAATCGAAACGTAAAAGAATTTTTTCAATCGGACGTTGAGAAGCAAATACATGGAATAAAATGTATTTTGAATTCGATTTCATCTGCATTTACGCTCCCTAGCGGCAAAATTGTGCGTCGGGAAAAAAAACGAAATAAGGGATCATCATTCGCACATTTCAAGCTTTCCAATGTAAAAAGAATTTTTTTCAAATCGGACTAATAGCTCCAGAGATATGGTGTTCATAGACGGACGGACAAACCGATAACATGAGCACGATCTTTTTTACAAAAGACGTGCTAAAAGTTATGCATTAAAAAACCTGGGAAACTGTGACAGTGGGACACAGTAATAAAATACAAAGGCAATTTTTAAATGAGGATAAAAGCGTCGATGGAATTCAATACACTGAAGTAGCAAATTATCGGGAGCAGCAACCTAATAACATGTTGGGCCACCCTTGGCCTACAAACCAGACTCGATTCGAAGTTGCATGGATTCAACAAGGTGCTAATATCGTTTTAGAGATACGTTCAGCCAAGTGGTTGTGATGTCGTCCGAATTACCGAATGTTCGCAGGAGAAGGATCATTGTTACAAATGGCTTTCTCAATCTCAGTTCACTGTGTTCAATTCGGTAAAGATCTTGGGACTGTGTGGGCTATTTAGTATACTTTAAATTCACTATCGAGCAACTGTAACGATCTGAGCTTTATGGTCTAACGGATTACCTATTTGAAAGTAGCCCTCTTCATCGGGAAACACCAAGCACATGTACGGGTGTGTCTGGTAAGCAATGATGTTAAGATTCCTCGTGGCAGACAAATACTGTTCCAAATATGTTAAGAGAAACAGACCCCACTACACCGCCACCACCAGCTTGTAGAGTTAAAGCAAGGCAGCTAGGATCCATCAATTCGTGCCGCTGACGCCATCCACCATCGGCGTGTATTAACTGAAAACTCGTTTTATCAGAACAAGCGATCCTTTTCCAGTTCAGGTGCACCGGTGCCACTACAGATAAATTTGTCGGTTATTAGCAGAGATGAGTAGTAAACAGAGGGGACATCTGCTGTTATATTCACGCTAATGTGCGGAGGACTCCGTACACTGAAATTCTTATCTTTTATAAATATCTTGTAAATCAGGGCCTGCGGCTGCGGACAGGATTTCACTGTCCACTAGCGAACACTATTGCGGACAAGATTTCACTGACTATTAGCCAACACTACTGCGGACAAGATTTCACTGATTATTAGCCAACACTACTGCAGACAAGATTTCACTGACTATTAGCCAACACTACTGCGGACAAGATTTCACTGACTATTAGCCAACACTACTGCGGACAAGATTTCACTGACTATTAGCCAACACTACGGCGGACAAGATTTCACTGACTATTAGCGAACACTACTGCGGACAAGATTTCACTGACTATTAGCCAACACTACTGCGGACAAGATTTCACTGACTATTAGCCAACACTACTGCGGACAAGATTTCACTGACTATTTGCCAACACTACTGCGGACAAGATTTCACTGACTATTAGCCAACACTACTGCAGACAAGATTTCACTGACTATTAGCCACCACTACTGCGGACAAGATTTCACTGACTATTAGCCAACACTACGGCGGACAAGATTTCACTGACTATTAGCGAACACTACTGCGGACAAGATTTCACTGACTATTAGCCAACACTACTGCGGACAAGATTTCACTGACTATTTGCCAACACTACTGCGGACAAGATTTCACTGACTATTAGCCAACACTACTGCGGACAAGATTTCACTGACTATTAGCCAACACTACTGCGGACAAGATTTCACTGACTATTTGCCAACACTACTGCAGACAAGATTTCACTGACTATTAGCCACCACTACTGCGGACAAGATTTCACTGACTATTAGCCAACACTACTGCGGACAAGATTTCACTGACTATTAGCCAACACTACGGCGGACAAAATTTCACTGACTATTAGCCACCACTACTGTGGACAAGATTTCACTGACTATTAGCCAACACTACTGCGGACAAGATTTCACTGACTATTAGCCACCACTACTGCGGACAAGATTTCACTGACTATTAGCCACCACTACTGCGGACAAGATTTCACTGACTATTAGCCACCACTACTGCGGACAAGATTTCACTGACTATTAGCCACCACTACTGCGGACAAGATTTCACCGACTATTAGCCACCGTCTCGGAATATTTCAGACGAGTTCGTTATTTTGCGTTTAATGACGCCAGAGCCTCAGGAACAGCAGAGAGCCACAAGTCGAATAATTTAAAATTAAAAAACTAAACAAAAACAATAACTACATTAAGAGATAAACATTTGGAACCACTACACCGTAAAAAAAATTCTGAAATTCATGAACCACTTTCCGTCAGTTCTTTCGTGAATTAACGAAGCATATTTCTGATGCAACTTTCCCCGTGAAGTGATGGAAAGAAACCTGAATTTCACGGATTTTTCGTACTACGGGAAATTCTGAATTTTCAGAAACCTTTCCGCAGTTCCTTTCGTATATTAACGGAAAAACTCCGTTCTCACCTTTTTCTTATCCGTATGACGAGAAATTACCAATGATAGACGTGAGTGGTGAGAATACTTGAGGTTTGATTAACTTTTGAATTTCAATCGTCTGTCGAATTTTGAAGTTCCGTAGCGAGATCGGATATTGTGGATAGCATATCGCATGAATTTTGTTTATTGTGGGGCATGATATTTCTTCTTTTCACCTCTATTTAGTGCACCAGGGATTTATTAAACGTTGTATTAGTGTAAGATATCGGGTACTTAACGTTTCGTACATATATTTATACGATGTCTATGTATCAGTCTTTGGACAACTTAAGCAGAAGATGTTATCGATATCAAAAGTAAATTTTACATTTAGGAGTTGTTGTTTTTTTGTACAATAATTCTACACTGCTGGCCACCCAAAATGCAACACCAAGAAGGACACGAGATAGCAAAGCCAGATTTACTGGACACCTAACAATACATACAAAGATGCAACGATTGGGCTTACAGGCCCGTGCGACTTGCGGAACACGCAGACATCAATAGGTCGTGTAGACCCCATGCTGGCAATAACGGCCGCTACACGCCGCGGCATCGAACGAAAGAGAGTTTGAATGTGGTCTTGGGGTATGTCGGTCAAGGCTGCTTCCACACGTTGCCACAGTTCATCAGGCGTAGCCGTGGGTGGTGCTTGCCAGGCCACTCGGTTGCCGATCAGCGACCAGACGTGTTCGATGGGCGACATATCCGGAGAACAGTTGGGCCACGGCAGCAGTGACACCTGGTGGGCCGTGCAGAATTATTGCACGATGCGTGCCACGTGCGGACGCCCATTGTCCTGTTGAAACGCGGCCGCTGCCAGGTCCTGCAGGTAAGGGAGGACTACAGGCTCCAAAACGTCGGAGATGTAGCGGTGCCTGTTGAGTGAACCGGTGATGCGTACCAGAAGGGTACGGGTGTTATATCCAATTGCGCCCCAAACCATAACGCCAGGCGACGGACCGGTATGGCGATGCATAATGCAGGAGTCATACATTCTCTCGCCACGGTGCCGCCACACGCGCATCCGACCATCGTGGTGTTGCAGGCAGAAGCGGGATTCGTCGGAGAAGGCAATGTCGTGTCATTCTGTAGTCCAGGTGTGGCATTCAACGGCCCACTGCCGCCGGACTCGTCGGTGGTGTAACGTCAATGGTAATCGGAGCAATGGGCACAGTGCGACAAGTCCCCGCTCCTGCAGACGACGTCGAACGGTACGTGCTGACACTGGTTGTTGCGCAACACACCGTAATTCCTGCGCTAACGTTCGTGATGTGGCGGTGCGAGCCGTCAATGCCCGCCGCACAACATACCGGTCCTCTCGTTTGGTGGTGTGCCGCGGCTGTGGCAATCGCTCACGTCGGTCCGTCCGTCCGTCCCTCCTGCACCCACCGAATCCATACTCGCATCACTGTGGCTTGATGTCTTCCCACACGGGCGCCGATATCTCGATACGATAAACTGCTGTCGCGATAAGCCACTATTCGTCCTCTGTCGAATTCCAAAACGTGCTTAAATGACTGCTGCCGTATTCTGCGACGAGGCATCAGGAAGCTTCCCATGCACAGGTCCGGCAGCACAACACACTTCCACTACTTACACCCCGCCTTCTGTGCACCCTTCTTATAGTGCTTCTCGGTGGCGAGCACATGATTTGCATATGTCCTGAAATGCTGATCGTTTGCATGTCCTCTCGCGGGTGACGCATACTGCGAATTTCAGGCCAATCGGATGCTTCCTTCTTGATGTTGCATTTTATGTGGCCAGCAGTGTATATATGAATTCTATAAGGTTTTTTACTGTGAATCATATTTTGAGAGAACGGATGAACGCAAAGATGTGGTTGAAGTATCAAAATAAAGGTCTTACCATGTAGATGTGCCAGTCGAAGAGACAAATTAGATTGGGGCAATGGTTCGGGCATTGTGGGGCAGTAAAGTCTCCATGTAAAGTCTATGGGAGAAGCGTGTGGTTGACATTCGATAGCCTGTGGTTGGCTCACGCGCTGTTGAAGGCGAAGCATGGAGGGACTGATATAGTCCAAAGTCTCTTTTCTGAGCGAACCGTTGCGCAAAGCAACGCTAGCTGGCATTCTTATCAAAGTTCTTCTCATCAGAACAGCGAACACTCTGGAAGACCTGATTGCGTTATGCCTTTGGGTTGTGTGATGTATATATACAATTTAATATTCATACGATCCAGTTTATTCACGTAGGTAAGACGTTTCCGATTACGTAAAGATGTAAGAAAACACATTCCGTTGAACATTGTTAGTGAAAATATTACGTGCGACTGCTTATCACCCATTAAGTTGCTCACCGTGGTCGTTAAACTCTCATTCAAAAAAAAAAAAAAAAAAAATCACGAACCTTGACTATTGTCTTTACTGAAGTGGTTGAATGAATATGTCAATCAAATAAGTGTACATTTGCTGTTTCCGTCGATTCCGACGGGTGAAGAGTATTCGCAAAGGGAATCTCATTCCAACATTTACAAACACAGTTGTGACTGAAGATGAGAGTGAAAGAGTGCGCTATCCAGTTGAATTTTTGCACACGATCGAGATGAGTGGACCTCCGCCTCACATTTTACGACTGCACCCTTTTTTCAGTCGTAATAAGCGCTGGCTTATGATGATTTGTTCGTGAAGGATCCGGGTTCGAATCCCGGTGAGGCGTGGATGTTGTGTTTGTCTTACGGCACTGGCTCTCTCCCTTCCCTGGAACCAGTGACCCTAAATTAGGGACGGGCGACTGCTTATAGCCCATTGAGTTGCTCACGGTGGTCGTTAAACCTTCAGCAAAAAAAAAAAAAAAGAATAAAAAAAAATATCACGAACCTGGACTATTGTCTTTACTGAAGTGGTTGAATGACTTTGTCAATCAAATAAAGTTTACATTTGTTGTTTCATATGAGTTTATTCTTTTCTAAGAAAAAAAAAAAAAACCCGTCGATTCCGACGGTTTTCGTCCAGTCACTTTTATTTACTATGACTTTTAATTTGTTCCCTTGCAGATACTTTCACGAAGCCTTGGTCGGGAGCGAATTAAAACTAACAGATCCGAGCAAGGAGCAGGTATACGCAGCGGCGAACAATAACAGCAGGGTCAGTGCTTCAAGAGCAAACGATTCCTCTCCATTGACGACGCACCTGAATTCGGTGAACTCTGACCCGTCACCTTCACTCGTCCATGCAGTCAGAAGCCTACATTCTAGCCCCGTAACAGCTATTGGAAAAGCAGACGCCTTCAGGAGCAGAAACTCCGTAGCTGGTTCGTCATTCTCAAAGCCGTAAGTGTTTACTCGATTCTGAGCATTTTTCTGCATCTCATATTGAAATGCAACTGTGTAAAAGTTCCTGCATACCACACTAAAAAAAGACTCAATTGCAGTACCCAAATCGTACGCCATTGTGTTTCCGCATTTAAAATCACTGCAGCGGAAAGAAAAAGTTCGGGATACATGCAAGATTGGGAACCTGAAAATTTTTCGGTGTTGTTTCTTACGAGAAGGTTTTTTAAACATTAAATTCTCGTTCTTTATGTTCTTTTCTTCTCCCCAGAAAGAAGTTTCCGGTAATGTTTTCGTCAGTTTTAATTGATAAATTAACTGTGGGTGGTCCGCAAGATACTAAATTTTTGTTTAACACATTTTTGTGATTTCAGTCAACGAAAATAAATTCAAGGCAGTTTTTATAGCTTTTGATCTGGTCATTATTGCGTTCCAACCTTTGTATTAACGACAAAATAAAAGTGGAATGTTTAAATCGTCCGAAGTTAAATAGGTTCTTGATTGTTGGAATCTTACCTAATAGGTCAAATTAAATATTTTCACACATCTCTGCTAGTTTGCTTCACACAAGTCTTGAGCATATGAGTCCATGTTATAGCATCACAAAGCCGAAATATAATAACTAAATGTTCCTTCCGAAAGTAAAAATCACGATACTTATTATAAGTTTAATGCATAGAAAATCACCCGTTAAAAATATATTATTGATTGTAGTTTACTGGAGCAACTGTAATTTTTTTATCTTAAATTGAACCATAAAAAATACCTAAAACAGAAAATTAAATGCAAAATTGTGCTTCTTAAATTTTCTCATGTTTCTTTGTCGGAAACATTTGGTAATTGTTTCAAAGCAATCGCCAAAAATTCTGCGTCTTGTCTGACTACACTGGCAAGACTGAAATATTCATAGTCATTGCAAGAATCAGCTTTACCGAGAGGTCCTTCTTGTCCTTATTTTTCTCCGGGGTTCGGGAGAATTACTTTGAGGGTTGGCGGGTGTCATCTCGGGTTTAGTTGTTAGCTGGTTGAAATTATTAGTGGTATTGTAATTTTGTGATTGTTTTAACCTTTGAAGTTCGATGTATGTTGTTTTTGTTTGTGGTATGGCTGCTGGAATGTTGTTTTTGTTTGTGGTTTGTTGTTGTAATATTGGTATGTTGTGAAATTGTTCATATTGATTTAAAATTGTCTATAGCGTTAGCACTGTTTACCTCTTCGGAGTATCTGCAGTGTAGTAATAATATGAGTGATGTTGTGAATTTTGAGATTCCTTTGTGATTGATCTTGTGGATTAACATTGTGATAATTATCGAAAATTGCATTTCAATGTGTTTGTGATTTCATTGTTTTTCTGGAAAGTGTGTTTTGAAATTGAATAAAGAACCTGGCCGTCTCTTCAGTAGCGGACGGATCTTCTAGTCGGTAGGCTCGGTCAGGCTTCGTTGCTGTGCTCGGCTTGATTGGGTGCCTGGTGTCCGATCTGGGTTAGCTGGTAGGATTGCTGTTGCTACCCTCCGTTATTGGCCCTATTGCTCCCCGTCATACCCATTTTGGCGATACGGGTTAGATTTATCAGTAACTCACCGTGAGGTCTATAGTTGTTTGGCTTCAGTCTAGTATTTGATACTAGCGGTAATAATTTTATCGAAACACTATTTCCACTCACTATCCAAAAACGTGGGACAAGCCATCACTATTGAGTCGCGGATACAAACCCAGTCAAAATTCACTACATGTGACGACATTGTGTCTTAATAATTAAATTTCTAAGAAACTCAAGGCGATTGGATGCAAACATAAAAATGACCAGCTTCATATTCAGTTTTTTTTTTTTTGCCTATTTATTAATGAACTGATTGAAGATGTCGATGCCACTCCGGTGACGCAGTGGTCTAAGCGATGGCTTCTGATCATTCGTCCGAGATGGGTCCGGGTTCGAATCCCGCTGAGGCATGGATGTTGTGTTTGTCTTACGGCACTGGCTCTCTCCCTTCCCTGGAACCAGTGACCCTACATTAGGGACGGGCAATTGCTTATAGCCCACTGAGTTGCTCACGATGGTCGTTAAACCTCCAATAAGAAAAAAGAAGATTTCGATAAGCAGCAGATTGCACAATATACACCCCCTTCCGATAGAAATGATTACACCAATAGGGTGTCAAGTTAATGTAATCGATTGAACGTCTTACGCAATTCTTTCTTGGCCTTTTAGGCATCACTTCCGATAAAACCCTTTCACCCACATTTTCACCTGAATGTTTTTTGTTTGGTGATCTTTATTCTTCTAAGAATCAACCTGCTTCAACATGATTTACTTGTGATTACTTGATTTTCTTTATCATTATATTTCTTTTTCGCAGGCTGAAAGCAGGGTAGTCGCAGTCCCATGGAGCAGAAGACTTGAATATCCACCCAAGAGTGACTTCAAGACTATGGCAGTAATTTTATGGCACCGGTGAATTGTCACGAAGCTCTGGCTTGGCCAGGGTCGCCCAAGGATTACCACCCCTCGTGATGACCGTTATTTTGCTTTAACAGCCAGACGTTACAGGGCGTATATAGTCCGGTTGCTTTTTGCAGAGAGAATCGCAGTCACAGGGACAACTATATCAAGGCAAATCACATATTAACTGCTTAATAAGAGAGTTCTATGCAAGGAGATCCATGGTACAGCTTCCTCTTATCTCATCTCATCTTACAATAGAGTTAGTTTAAACTAATTCGGGCGACACTGTTTTGTAGTCAAGACCAGCGGGCCAATGTCCTTCCTATTTATTAGTCAGGATTCAGTTTATGAAACACTTCTCTGCATCATTTTTTCTGGAAGAAACTAGGGATCGGTACTTATCCTTCCATCATCAGAGAACGAGGCACTTTTGACGGCGGTGTTTGCTAGCCTGGGTAGCATAATACTAAACGGCCGTACACCACTCCAAGTTCTTGAAGGTAGAAATCTAATTGATCTGAGCTACAAGGACGAGATCATTCATCCCTGTGTAAATCTTTTCTAGGCTGCTGATGGTATTCAGTTTCTTCCTATAAACGATAATGCTTGTCCACATAGGACTCAGCATGTGTATCACTTCCTTGGGATGATGGAGGACAATCAAAGAAAGAATTTTCCAGTCAGGTGGACCTGAACACTACAGAGAATGCCTGTGGTGCTTTAAGAGGACAAGGATACCCACCGTGCTGTGGAAGAACAGCCAGACCTGGTATCAACTTCGACTGCCTCTCGTCCGCCACAAAACTCTTTATATGTGAGAGCATTGCATCGCCATAAGTCTTTGAAACATGCTGTGATTAGCGCTAAGTCTGCAGTTAAAGTGAATGTTCTTTACGCATGGACGCTCTCTGGTCGACAGAGTGGCACAGATGGAAAAAGAGGAATTTAAAAATTTAAGTACATGAACAGGACAGAAAGAAGATCCGCAAGAGAAGAAGATTCTCGTTCGCAACTCATCCAACAAAAGGAAACAAATCGAAACCTTGGGACTTTCTCATTTTCTTTTGGCCATTTCGAATCCTGGCGAGGAGTATTTTGGTAGGGGATAAAATGACCCATTTTTTTCAGGACACAGAGCATTAGATAAATCCGTTATGAAGAGTGACCGTTTCTTCATCTTGGGTTGGTGCAGATAAAATGCAGACCCTCATAAAAATAGGAAGGTACGCCTACTCAAAAGACTGTTTTTATGAGGCACTCATAAAAGTCTTCCTATGCATCAGCGTATTTCAGCAAATGCGATACGTGGCTGTGGATACCATAAAGACAAGCTTCCGGTGTCTGTGAGGCAAAGTAGGTGGGGACACAACTTGAGGAGTCCGCGGGGCAAAGAAGGTGGTGACACGGGTTGAGGAGTCCGTGAGACAAAAAAAGTGCGGATACAGCTTGACGAGTCTGTGAGGAAAAGAACGTGGGGACACAGCTTGAGGAGTCTGTGTGGCAAAGGAGGTTGTGACACATCTTGAGGAGTCTGTGAGGCAAAGAAGGTAGTGATACAGCTTGATCGTTTGGAAAGATTTTCTCCACAAGGAAATTGTCCAGATGCCGGAAAAGTAGATAATCCGTTGGAGTAAGATTTCAGGAATATGGTTGGTGCGCTAGAGTTTCATGACCCAAATGGTGAGTGACGGTCCTTTGGGAGACATGTGGACGAACGTAGTCGTGCAACAGAAGACCCCACGGCTGTTGACCAAAACTGGATGCTAGGCGTGGGGCTTTTTTGTGCATATACTGCGTTTTAACACAGTAAGTGTCGTAGCTGATGGCCTCACCTGGTCGAAAAAATAAATAATGGATCAATGCTAGCAGTAGACTACTATACGAAAAACAGTACTTTTCGCGGGTATAGAGGTGATTTTGTACACAACTTAGGTGGTTCTGCGGCGTATCGCTTACGATTGTTGTAGGAGTCCTACTTTTCGTCGCAGGTTATGATCCAATGAAGAGAATCCCTTCCGTCTGGGCCTGGCAAGGAGGAAACTGTACAAATCCAAAAGATATGTCTCATTAGTTGTACTCAATTCGTGTGGCTCTCAGACATCCTCCTTTTTCACCTTTACCAGGGCCGCCAGGCGCTGGAATACCGTCGAATGACGCACGCAAACCTTGAATGCAGTTGAATGATGCACGCGAACTGGCCCCACAGACACTTTTCAGTTGTTCAACATCGTTTTACCAATCAAAACAAGGAGAAAAGAAAATGAGGGCACGAACTGCCCATACAAAAAGGTGATGATGGAATATGTAGCATGAATGCAGAATGATAATTACAATGTTTCTCACATATAGGCGAGAAGTCTTTGAACAATAGGGGCAATCAAGAGGATCAATAACATAACAGTCAGTGAGTGATAAGTGCAATAGAGAGTGTTCTGCACTAAAATAAACAACTGTCTTGAAGAGTATGATGGAATGAGTAGAGTTCAAATAAAATGTAATACGTTAATCATGTAGAAGAGAGGACTCCAGTGAAAGAAGCTTGGCGAAGAACACGCAGACAAGTCCGTGAATCTAGCAGAGGCGTGAATGTAGGAAAGGTACCGCCGATGAGACGGAGAGAACGAAATTGCAGTCCAAGATGAATATTGCCTCGATCGGCCTGGAACCACAGAAGTCCAGGCGACTAAGTAACGTAAAACTTCGAAGTGGTAGAGGTGCTAAAATCTTGGACATAATCATTAGTCAAGGATGCAATCACTCTGGTACGAAAATAGCAGCAAAATCAATTCTCCGCTTGAAGGCAGGTAAGTGGGTGAGTGATGAAGGTGGAACAAATAAAAGATGCGTTTAGCGAGAATGAAGAGATATGTGCACGCGTGAGGAAGGTGACGCGTAGGTCCGGAGAGAAATTGATATTCAGCGAAGGAAAGATCAGGGAGTCAGCGTGCACAATACTCTTCAGCTCTTCATCTGTGACAGCTGCTGATGAACTTATTAACAGGCGAATTTGTAAGGGTTCTTTTTCCTGCTTGGAATTTTACGAACCATTGGCGTATAGGGCGTTTATTCGCAGTACCCTGCTCAAAAGCCGCATAAATGTTTCGAGTAACCATACACGTTGAATATCCAAGTTTGAACGCCCATAGAAAATTTATGCGTAACTGCCCCCCACCCCCTCCCCTGTCTCCTTTGGACCGAATTCTGTACACTCTCGGTCTAATCCTGTCACGAAGTGAGACACACACAACGCGTATAGTAGATAAGTACCCGCTTCCGACATTGTTGGCAGACAACATTTCGCTGGAGGGGTGGAACCTGTCCACAAGCTGAAGGCGGATATTTCATTCGCACCAACCCAATAGAAATAAAAATTTCGATCCTGTCTCATGGAGACTGTTATTATTAAGTCTTTGAACACTAGAATCAGTACCTTTTGTGAGCATGTAGTAAAAAGATTGTTATATAAAGGAACTCATTTCTGTTTCTTTTTCCAGACACCATCTACCAGACAGTCCGCCGGATTCTGGTTCGGAGCCACCATTTTCCCCGCCAAACGAAGGTAAGATTCTTTCCGTAAACTGCCTATTTTATTTATTAATTTATTTAATTGTACTCGTATATTTTATATACATATATTATCAAAAGTATTCGGTCCCCGCAAAGGTTTGGTACAAATGGCATTATTATCGCAATTAGTATTTAGTCGGTTCACCTTTTGCTTGTACGACAGAGGCAACACGTCGAAGGGTATACTATCAACCAAATTCTGGAAAGTCACGACAGGAATGTGGCTGGCCATTCATCCTGCAAAGCTGCTGCCAGAGTGGAGAACGAAAACGGTCGTTGTGGCCTATTCCATACCCGTCGTTCTAGTTCGTGCCAAAGGTGTTCTATGGAATTAAATTCAGGACTTTGAGCACGCCAATCTTGCTATTCCATCTCATTTTCAAGAAACCAGTCCTGGCAGGGAGCTCCATCGTGTTGGAAGAGACAACGGTCATTCCCATTGTACTATCACATTGCTGGTAGGGCAGAATTATCAAGAACGTTGAGTTACACGGCATGGTACATGGTTTGTGCTATAATAACAAACGGGCCGAGTCCCATCCACGAAAATCAACTACATACCATGATGGAGCTTCCTCCGAACTTAACAGTTGGAAGAACACAGTCCGACGAAAATCGTTCGCTGTGCTGCCGCCAAATCGGAACACGCCCATCAGATTGGAAGAGTGAATAGCATGACTCATCACTCCAAAGAACAGCTTTCCAGTCGCCCACAGTCCAGGAAAGACGGGAGAAACACTACTCCCATTGTGTAACGTATACTCTAGATTCAGTTTCCTTTTGATTTTACTATCTCTTGTTACTTTATTTTCCTATGCAAATTATCTTCTCACTTAACGAGATGTTATTTCTCCCGCTGAATGATATGTGTCAACGAGTGTAAGTCATGACGTGGTGGTATGCAGTATATATAGGCGCGCTCAACTATACCAAGTAAGCATCGTTTTATGTGATAGGTTCTTCTTAATTATTTTTATGCGATTCTACGAAAGTTCGGATATTCAGTAGTAGTGTGATTTGTTGAGAGTGTGTTTGATAATACCAGGAGTTCTCCAATAAAAGGTTTAAAGTGAGTACGTTTTCTCAGTTCATATTATTGTCAGACATCTGTCTGGCCGTTAACTCTCTTTCATTAAGTGTCTCCATTAAGTCCAGGGTATATTGTGTTTACCGCTCTAAAAAGGAGCCTTCAAGGTACTAATGTACTAAAACCGAAGTTATAGTACTGATATTCAAGATAATGAGGAACGCTGAGTAAAAAGAAGTTCCATATTCAATGAATTTATTGCACGTGCGAGTCTTACCTAAACAAACTCTAGCACTTTGAAGATTAGGTACACTTTAGCTACGTCAAGTAACCTTCCAATAACCCTAACGTGACTTAACGAAAACTTCCCTGCACTACACGTCCAGCGGAGAACTTTATTCATTATAATTGGTGCTTCGTATTCACGGTAGTGACGTGTCTCTTGTGTGTCGCTGCTCTACCACAATAACCCAAACTGTGCTATTTTCTGCGGATAGTTATGATACTAACCAAGCCATTTCAAGCATTTCCTACTTCAGCAGCAATGGAAACGACAGAGGAAGAACGGGATTTCTTAAAACTTTCTTACCATGGCTCTTCTGTCACGTTCCCTCAGTTTGTGTGGCCGTTCTGAACGCTTTTTTTTAATTTATTTTGCTGTAGTCCCCGCTTCCACCACGGCACTTAAAGTGGATTTTAGTTTGTTTAGTTTAGCTGCAATGCTCCGTGTGGAAACGTTACTTAAATGACATTCTATGACCAGCCCACGCTGGAACTCGGAAAGTTCACGTCCACGCAGCATATCCGCTTGAAAGTTACTGATAATACGACAGAACATGTCAGCTTTATGTACGTACCCTGTCCAACCGTTCTTTGCACTTATGTAAATATTTGATAGTGTTCGAACACTTTTGATAATACGGTGTAGTTCCGAAAGGTGTTTCATTGGGAAATTTGAAACGATGGGATTTTGAGTGAACAGTTTTACCGGAACTCGACAAACTAAAACACTTCCAGCAGAACGAAACAGAGTGAAGCATGACTCTTCTCTTCGTGGAACAGTCTTTCAGTAATCTACTGTGCAGTGACGGCTGCAGGCGTCGTTAGCCATCTAAAGGAACAATCTTAGGCTTATGCACAACTTAACTTCCCTAGAAACCTAAGAAAAACAATCTCTGAGCATTTAAAAGAGATGTTAAGCTTCTACCAGAGCCGTGTTACCATGGAAACCTAAGGAATTCAACTTGCTGCCGATAGCTCTATACTCGGAGTCAACCTAAGAGTGTACCACTACGTAGGGTACGAAATAGCTACCTCCGCTACCAAAAGTAATCACAGTTTAGAGCGAAAACCAGTAGAATTATTGCTCAGAAACCATTTTTGTTTGCTCAGCAGTTTATCAGACAAAATTGCTATATACAAAAAATCCAGAAGTTAGTGCGATGTTAGAAATAAATTTGATTTGAGAAGTTGATCAATCAAGAGCTTCGCATTTTCTGCTGCTTTTGTCCATTTGGGATACAACTCGGAGAGGGGTAAGCCTAAGTGTTGGAAGACCTCTCACAGCGTTCGCGACACAGAGACAATAAATTGGCAATCGGGGGAAGTCGAAGGGTAGGTTATTTAAATACGCAGTAGGGGAAGCAATTCGGCCTCAGGCCTGGTGGGCAACGTTCGTGACTGCCACGGAAAGGACCTCAGGTTCGATCCCACGCAGGTGCAAACGCTCGATCCACTAAATATCCGCCATGCGTCCGATGGGCACGTTAAGCCGTCGGACTCCGGGTACTGGCCCCCCGGTAATAAATAAGGGCGCCTTCCTCCCCTTTCTACTTCGCTTCCGCGTCACTTTCCTATCGGGCATTCTAGCCCAAATCTCTTAGCTTCCTATCTGTAAGGGTTGTTTAAGACCTATGTTCAGACACTCCCTTCCTAAAATCCCACCATTTTTGATCAATTCGGCCTTCACCAGACCCTCATTCACAATCCCAACAGCTTGTGAGATGTGTGGGTGGATTAGAAAATAAACAGGAGGAGAGCAGATTAACGCGGACGGATACCGTTCTTACGTTCCACGACGAGTAGTGATAAGTCTCTACCGACTTTAACAACAATACACTTTTAGGTTGACTTGGAGCTCTGAAGAGAATTCTTCTGCAGACCACGTGTGTGGTTCTCGGCTCCGCCTCAGTAGGAATGCGTGATCCCAGTACATGTATTTGAGCAATCTACAAGGGCATTATTTTTTACATTCGTGAAGTACCGCCGCCTATCTTCGAATGATGTATAACAAATTTTACTACATCCAGACGGTTTGCAGTGTCGCGTGAAAAAAGGTACCCAATGTAGCATCCTGTGACCATCCCACGCTGAAATTCGGTAATTTATGTTGTGTGTGTGTCCTATTGACTTCCAATATATTGCTTTTTCTCCAGAAAATACACCCTTTTATTGTAGAATTTCTACAGGCACAACGCAAGTAAATGTGGACTCGTGTACCCTGATTTTATAAAAACAGTAGCGGGTTCCAATGCTTTTGGAAAAGACAGTGTACAGCACACTGTCGCAAGGGCGAAACGTGCTAGTATCCAGTGTTACCACTGGAAACAAATTTTAAATAGGTAGAAATAATTTATTCAAATGGGAAACAGAAATGTGATGCAAATTACCTGCAAAGTCGTCCATTGTGTATTGGCCGTAGGAATATATCGCTCAGTCTCTCTTGTGAATAAGCGAATAGTGGATCAAGGTCAGAAGTGTGTTACGAAACACTGCGTGTTCTGCCCACCGCACATGCGCGCTGAAAGCCGAAGGGATCACGTGAGCTCTCAGATAGGCTCTTACTCACAGAGTGTACTTTCACTGCCACCATTCCAGAAGGTTTCTACACAGCGTATTTTAGCTTGTGAATATTTTTCACTTTCTTTTGATTTGAGTGCTTTTCTTAAGTTTGTTATACGAGCTACCAACAACTGCATGTGGACAGCACTTTTATTTTCGTATTACTCATGTTATTTTTACTCATTTCATATCTTCTTGCAGTGTTTGCAAGAACCCAAATGAACGGTAATGCTTCATCTATGCTGGACTTTTAGAATATTAATGTCATGAGTTAAAGTGCCTATGTGTTTGTGTTTTATAGGTTTCAAGAAGTAAATAAAGTTGCTGTTTTTTAAAATAAAAATATAGAGATTTACGTGTAAAAGTGATAAAAGAAACAACACAAAATATCCTGTAAACGAAAGAAGCTCTCAGCTTTAGTGATTAAAAAGAACTTGTGATAATAAAGTATCATTTTAATAGCAGTTTGTTATCATACATTACCTCTTATGCTTCCTATTATAGAATTTGTATAACCTTAACGAAAAGGTCATGCCTCCACATTGCTCAAAATAAATTTGAATTATTTCATGATTTTCATACTGCTATGTCTGCTTACGTTGCTGTTGTTCAAAGTTTTTGATTTTCCACTTTTAATTCAAGGTTTTCTATCTCTTTTTTTGTTGCAGACCCCAAGCTGAACTCTGCTAGTGCTCCTCCAGAGATGCTTCAGCAGGCTCCACTGGACAGTCTGAAGCACTACATGTCCTACGGGCATACTCAGCCACTCAAACACCTACCTGAAGTGTCCACATCAGCTCATCATTTGCCAGTAAGATGCGCTATAAGTGAACAATTAAAATATGATTTTAGCTAGGAATTCTATCGCAAAGTACACTTGTGATCTGTTAGATACCGTAAAGTAAAAGCTGAAATGACGTCTGCGTATGTATTTACTCTACGCATAAGATTCGGGCGCTCTAAGTAGCACGCTGAGAAAACGAAACGGTTGAATTTCTGTCAGAATTTCATGCTGTGGAAGGGTAAGGTGGCAACACTGTGTGATGTATACCTCTACTTAACCTTCCTATGAAGTTTCCATTTTACGTTACTTCTCGTTAAAGATTTTCTCACTGAATGGCACATTACACTGAAGAGCAATTGAATTAAAGACAGCTGGCTTTATGCAAATGTGGCGCTGTGGGTTGTCTTGTAAACGGAAACGACATGACGTATGCAGCTATCCGAAAATATAAGGAGTGATGCGACGCGAATCAGTAAGAGTCGGACGCAGTATGGGTAAGACGAAGGATCTAAGCGCATTTCATCGTGGGAATATTGTCCGGCCCGACGAATGGGTCACTCCATCTCGGAAGCAGTGCATGCACTGGGATTTTCACGAGCCACTGTGACACGGGTGCACCGTGAGTATATCGAATCCGGTAAGACCATACCTGCAAGGACCAACTGCCGTGGACAACAGCGTGTGGATGAGAGTGGTCATCGTCGGCTAGCTCGCATTGTAACAGCGGATAGACGGGCCACAGTGCAAGAAATAACTCGGCAATTTAACGCTGTTTCACAAAAACGTGTAAGCAGCCACACCACCCAGAACCATCTGCTCGCTATGGGGTGCAGAAGCCATCGTCCCACGAGGGTACCGCTGCTTACCGCACATCACAGGGTGCAAAGATTAGCATGGGCGCGGGAACATCGCCACTGGACCCTAGACATGTGGAAATATGTTGCCTGGACTGATGATTCGAGATTCACGTTGGTACATGCGGATAGTAGGATACGAGTACGGCGCAACCACATGAAGCGATGGATCTTTCTTGCCAGCAGGGTACTCTTTAAGCTGGTGGGAGTGGCATTCTCGTCTGTGGACTGTTTACGTGGACTGAAATGGGACCCCTGGTATGTGTGACATCGTCCCTCACAGGTCAACGTTACCGGGATGTCCTGGACGACAATTTGCTCCCGTTTGTGCGTCTTCAACGTCCCACTGGGGACCTCATCCTGCAACAAGACAATGCACCGTGCCATCGCTCCCGAATTGTATCCGAATGGTTGGATGAACACTCCACCGACGTGACCTCGCTTCCTTGGCCAGCTAGGTCACCTGACCTTAATCTCATCGAGCACATCTGGGATGCAATCCAGAGATATGTTGGAGGCTCTGACCCCCTCCATTAAATGTTCATGAACTGTGGGAGCTTGTTCAGGGGTCGTGGATCCGTATGGCTTCCCAACGCTTCCGGTGTCTTGTCGAGTCTATGCCGAGACGAATCGCCGTCGTCATCAGTGGGAAAGGTGGTGCTACACGTTACTAGATAGGTATCTCTAATTCAAGTGCTCTGCAGTGTACTTCACCAAACAGCTTGTGCATGCCGACAGTGCGTTAGGAAAAATAAATAAACATGAATGAAAAAGGGCAGAGAGAGTGAACATGAAAGCGATATACAGACAACCCTGCTTATAGCGAACCTCTGCGGACTCGCATATTTCTTTCACTATGTCCAAGGTTCACTAAAACCGAAGTGTCTACCCTTAACTCGAATTGAAGGGAATGGTGAGCAAGAAAATAGAATATGTACATATGTATCTAAAAATATTTTTCTGTACGTAGTGCATATACATTAAATTAAGTAAAAAAAATAATTTTACATTACCTTAATTAACATGAAAATGGACTGCTATGTGCCGCTGCGTGCTGCAAACAGTTTTAATAAATATTTTCCCTATGTGCTTTTCTAGAGTCTGTGCTTTTGCTGCACATTAGATTCTACATTTTCCATACATTCTAGCACAGTCCTGACACCTTCCAACATGTCTTTCACTTTCGGAACACTTTCTTCATTATCATCCTCGTCATTTTTAGCTTCGTTTTCTTCCGTGCTGGAAACGCCTTTCATAGTCTCGACAATAGTTTCATGCGACGGGATTTCATTCGTTATAACTTAGCAGTCAGTATCGAAAAAATCTTCAGCTTCAGTGGAATTCGCACCGATATGCTGAAGCTGGTCTTTGAGAGGCACACCATCCTCTTCTTTGGATACCACACGTCCAGTAGCCAAACCAGACCTCCCGAAACAGTTCTGTGTAGTGACAATTGACACACTTCTCCACTCTTTGTTTCCAAAACGTACAGCATTCAGAACATTTACTGATGAAATCTGCTTTGATTCCAAGGCTTGGATTAAATGAAGCATTACTTCCCTCCTGTAATAGGTTTTAAAGCTGCGAATCCATCAGTTGGATGATGACTGGTGCTGGCAGGTAAGAACACCAACTTGATGTTGATCAGGGTTTTGCCCTTCAATGCACTTAAGGAGTAGTAGGCCTACAATATTATTCTCAACGCATCCTTTCAAGTTTTTAGAAGGTTTGTTTTGAAATAAGTTACAATTTCATGTTACAAGTATATTCTTTTCTTTGAAGTTTTATTTTTTAGGTTCATTATAACCGAAGTTGAGGGTTCACTACAGGGTGTACACAGTGTCTTGTTACCCCCTCCCCCTGTAATAAGAAATGTAAGTGAGCTATGTATCTGTTGTATGATGTATATGTTGAGGCATCCTTAAACATCCAGTGGATCCGTTTGGGCTCCGTCATTCTCGTGACAGAGAATAATTTTACGCCATGTTCTGTGGGACATTTTCCGAATCAGTTGCGGGGTGATACGAGAGAAAGCACGTCTCACTGCTTGTTTAAGTTTATCAGTGGTTTGGTAGTGCTGCTGTGCAACAACCTCCTTTATGAAACCCCAAAGGGCATTATCACACGTTGAGAGATCTGGGCTTCGAGGTGGTCATTCAAGTGGAGCGGGCAGCACTGCTGAATCTCGGCCGATCCAACGATCCCGAAGGACCTCACCAAGGTATTCCCGAACAGCCATTGCATAATGGGCGGGTGCCCCATCCTGTTGAAACCATACATCATTCAGAATGCCAAGATTTCCAAGTTGTGACACAAACCAGGTTTTCAGCATGTCCAGATAAGTTGTTTGATTCACTGGACCATCAAAGAAATACGGTCCAAACAGATGTCGATTATTCATTGCAGCCCATATCATGACATGCGGAGGATGATGTTCCAATTCTTCGACATAATGTGGGTTTTCCTTGGACCAGAACACAACGTTCCGTGATCGACAGCTGCGGTATATCACACATTCATCACTGAAAATGATCTTTGGGATTGTGGCAAATGTCTGAGGCATCATTGCACATGCATCCCGTCTGCGGTTTAAATCGATGTCTGATAACTCCTGAACGAACATCGGGCGATATGCGTACAAATTCAGGTCATTCTTCATGTGCTTATGCAGTGTCGATTGTGGTATTTCAAGCTCCGCTGATCGTTTGCGGAGCGACTTGGTCGGTGACTTGATAACTGATTCCTCGACCGCTTGACACTGTTGCACTCTGGTTGATGGTCTTCCCATTCGTGGGTTATCCTTGTTGTTGCCTGCTTCGAAGAGTTTATGTTCCCACAGCAGAAGAGTCTGTTTGGGGGGGGGGCTCTTTGTCGAATCGTTGTTGGAAATAGGCACGCATCGTCTTCCCTGTGTGTGGACGTTCGTGTACCCAGACACTGACCACAATCCGCTGTTCCAGGATGTATTCGCTGGTATCACACATGGTTCCGGTATCTAATCTGTAAATAAACACAATACAGACAATAATTCAACTTATACATCATAAAACAGATACATAGCTCACTTACATTTCTTATTACAGGGAGGGGGAGAGAGGGTAACAAGACATTGTGGATAAACGAAAATTTGAATGTACATTCCCGATGTTGCAGGTCGGGACCAATGATTTAGGTTCACTATAACCGAATGTTCAGTGTATCAGAGTTCACTATAACAGAGCTCAATGTATCCAGAGTTGACTGTACTTGAAGGGTGTGAATTGTTTTAGATTTCTGCGAATCAACGAAAATGTGTTGTAGTTAACTGACTCAGATTTAGTTGCCGATACAAGAGCTTGTTATTAAGAACCACTGGTACAATTTGACGATTATAATGTACTAATGGCCTGAATTTCCAATGCGTGGAAAATAAACAGTTGATTTTTTGTAAGTTCTTGTTGGTTCTTTCAACTCGGCCCTTTTTTCGCGTATTTATTCCTGGAGAGGGAAACATATGTTCAATTATAGACGTTTGTTATTCATTCATCACGCAGTTGCAAAGAAAAGCCCCTTTCTGCCGGTGGTAATTTTGAACCCACGCCATTTTGCTCCGGACATTCTTGCAACTGAACTTGGAGGTTGGAGGTATAACGACCACCGTGAGCAACTCAATGGGCTATAAGCAGTCGCTCGTCCCTAATTTAGGGTCACTGATTTTAGGGCAGGGAGAGAGCCAGCGCCGTAAGACAAACACAACATCTATGCCCTACCGGGATTCAACCCCGGGCCCATATAGGACGAATGATCAGAGGCCATCGCTTAGACAACTGCGCCACAGGGACAGCGGATTTTGTTTGATGATAATCCGAGATCTGGGCGATCCTCCAGTGTGCGGACAGCAGAAAAAAAAATCGAATAGTTGCGGAATCAGTTAAATAAAGATCGCCGAATTAAAGTGAGACTTTTGGCTGAGTCGGTGGGCATCAGTCAGTTTATCTGTCATGAGATTCTACGCGAGGATCTCGGAAAACGAAAACTTAATGCCAGATTGGTACCCCACTCCATGATAACGGAAGACCAAATACCGCGTTGTGAGTCCAACAGTTCCTAGCTCACCATCAAATCACTGTGCTGCCATATGCACCATATTCCCCTGATTTCTCGCCCTGTGACTTCGGCCTGTTCCCCAGGATAAATTAACAGCACTGGGTATCATGGCTGGTGTCCGGCTTTCATCATAGGACATCCAACGTCTGTTCGAAAGTTATCCATTTTCAATAGCGTTTTTCAGCACCGTCATTTAGTGAACACTTGAATGAATTGCAGCAGCATATAAAAAAAATCATAACGATCACTTGAGCAATAAAATAACATCGCGACAGCAACTAAGATCAGCCAGGGCGGTATCAAGGCAAGTTCATCAGCAAGGTTCACAGATAGGAGACACACAGTTTACAATTCGCACAGTTCACCAGCTTTAAAATTACGGGATGATTTATTTATTTATGTATTTATTTATTTATTTATTTATTTTTTTGAGATTTGCGTCATTTTAAATGTGTAACTGTACTCGAAACAATCTGTGTGCCTTAACGCTGGGAAATTACATAAGTACATGAAAAAAAACTGAAAATGCTGTTTAGTATGAAAACTGGCTGCACAATTGCAGATAGGTTTATGGAGGGAATAAGCAAGGCCCAGTACACAAGGCCATGGCATTACAAATGTGAGTTCTCTCCGACTGTGGTGTGTCTCTCATAGTACACAAACTGATAAGCCGGTGCTGCCGTTGACGTGTTACACGATAGCGTTGAAAACCAATCGGATGTATTGGTGTCCGCGTGACGTCACTGAAAGAGAGAATTCATCTCTCTAATGTTATGGCCTTGAATTCTCTAAGCGGCCTTGGAATAAGTGTCAGCCTTACACAATTAACTCGCGATGCGGCAGCAAAAGGGATTGCTCGTAGCTCTCAAGAAGTTTAAGGCTATGGCACTTTACATAGCTCACTGGAAAGAAGAGGCCCCGAAACGAACTTCTGTCACTGAGGTCATGGGACAAACCGAGTCCTAGCTCCTGTGTGTGTGTCGTGTTGTCTCAGCTATCAGTAATGTGCTGAATCGGAAGAGTGACAGAGTAGCAGGAGAATTTTATAAAACGTATGCTGATGGAAACTTCGAAGGTTGTGTTGCAATATCAATAAAATGTGCTAATATTTAGTTCACAAATCACTTTGAAGTTTTACACAAAATGAAGGAAATGCTATTATTTAAACGAAACTGACAAAGTATTTGCGAAGTTTTTGCTTAGAATTCCAGCTGATGGGAGCTTTGAAATTTGCCGCACAAAATAAATGAAATGTGCTTTTGTTTTGTTGACAAATTACTTAAAAAGTTGTGTCACAAATGCGAATATTTTAATGTTTTTGATGGCATATTGGATGTCTGCATCGATTTCAAGATGGCGGCTTGTTTACAATTCTTCTTTCTCACCTGGCGAACTCCTTGTTGGATTTTTCCAGAACTTTTTTCAAGTTCGTTCTATTTTTATTGAAGGACTTTACTCCGCCGCCATTCCGGAGGTTTCGGCGTCTGTATTTTTGGTTCTGGCCTATACCCGTAATGTTAACATTACCGGTGTTAGTGTGTTCTTTATTCATGGATTACTCAAGGAATAAGAGTTTTAAGTACTTTTTGCATTTCTTTTGCTTGAGTTAAAGCGTGTTTTCTGTGTTTTTTTTACTGTCGTTATTTTTCGGGAGGGCGGACTTTTGTCGTTAGAACTTATAGCACTTAGTAAATCTACCACTAAGAAAAATAAAAGCGGTGCAAAAAACATTTCCGTAAGGTGTATAAACCTTACGGAAATGCTAAATCGTTAAAGAACTGAGATAGTTTTACCAAAAATACATATGCATAACAAAGTCTGCTTTCAATGTATAATTAAATAACTAAACTTTGCATGGTATATTACTTAAAAGAGAAAATAAATCTTACCTATATATCAGTAACAGAAGAAACCAGCGGGTTGTAGTAAATAATCATTAAAAAAAAAAAAAAAAAAAGACATTCTAACATTTTCTTCTGTTGTAGTGGTAAATGAACATTATGTATTATTACGAGTATTAATTCGTTTTTGTTTGGAAAGAAAATCATAATAATAAATAGAAATAAAATATGAACTACACAGCAACACTCGAAAGAACAAATGGCCTTCACGACTTCACGTGCAGTTCAAAGCAGGGAAACTGAGAACCTCTTGGTCACATGACTAAATCGTTCGATTACTGAAATTTTTTTGGCTTAGCTTGATTATTTTTTATCTTGGATTAAAGGAGACTAGAAAGATAAAATTATAGTCTTTTTTTCCCCTAATAACTTAATTAAATCAAAGAATAAACGACATGTAAAAACATTTTCTGGTAACAAATCTTAATTTTGAAAAATAAATTCTGAAAGAAATCGTCTAGATCGAATTGGTTACTCTCTGGCGTTTTTTTCTGTGTATCGTTTTTTCTGATTTTTTTCTTTAGGCTCCCTCCTTCCCCCTGGCCCTTTCTGCCTTTTCCGCTCCCTGTGTTTGAAGTTTTGCGGGCTGCTGAGAAATGAACAGGTAAGTACGGAGGTCAGCTTATGACTTCAATATTTAACGGGTAACTGTATATTTCCGACGCTCTCATATTTTCCGCACTATTCTATTCTGTTCTTTTCTATTAGGGCAATGTGTTTCCTTGCTTCTATTATTATTTTTTATTTTTTCCATCCCTCCAAAAGGTGCAGCCCGTTGTAGGAGAGTGGACTCTGAAACTTTGTAGGAATTCATCGTTTCCTTTCGAACTGATAGCATGACGTCACACGAAAAATAAAATGAAATCCAATTTTCGGTTCTAATGAGCACGTCTTTTGAGCCCTTTCCGACGCGAATAATTTTTTTTTCAATTATTCATACAGTATTTCTACAATCGATAAAACATCCAGAAATACAAACAGCTACTTATTCTCACCAGCGGTTGAAAAGTACGTTACTAAAATTAACAAATGGTGCACAAAAGGTATAAGAGACAAATAGATTTTCAAATCAAGCAGTTAAAAGAAGAAATATAGAAGGAAACATGATATAACTCTACGCCCCGTAGCGGAAGAATTTTGTATAAAGAAAAAGCTGAAAATATACGAAAAGTATTCATCTTAGTAAAAGCTAGGCCACAGGAGAATAATTTCTTAAATGTATCCCGGAAGTAGAGATGTTCCCCATTTTTATTGTAGCGAATGGCATACTGTAAAATAAAAAGAAACTTTTCAGTAGGGTTTTTAAAGGCGGCGATGCAGCTACAAACAAAAGTACAAAAACCTCTCCTAGCGACAGAACTGTAAACAACAAAAATTTCCTCAAGTACAAGAAAACGTTCCATAAGGTAAAAGGTATCCGTTGTTTAAAATAATTTTTTAAATCGGACATTTTAGAAGCTCAGATATCGAGGAAAAGATATCTCAATATCTCAGCTTCTAAATAGTTTTCTCGCCTCCAGCGGTGAAATGTTGCATTATTTTGTGAAGAAAATACAAACTGTTTTCGGAGTTAGTAGTATCTGACCGAAAGATATTTTTTTCCAGTAGGGATTTCAGTCCCGCAGATGTTACTGCAAACATGATATAAACGGAAACGTGAACTTATGCCATCTAATGGAACAATTGTGCTTTAAGAAAAATTTGCAGCTATATGCAGAACATTTGCCACCAGCAACACTCTCCGACAAAGAATTTTTTCAAATCGGACTGTTAGAAACAAAGATATCGACAAAAATAGATATACATTCACTACCCAGACAGAAAACCATGCACTATTTTAAGCAGAAAGTTTTCCGAGGTATTTTTATCAAAAGGTTTTCCGAAGTGAGCGGTATCGATCCCCGAAGGAATTTTTTAATCGAGTTTTCATAAGCGCATATTTTGCTGCAAATACATCAAAAACAGAAACACACACTCACGCTTCCTAGTGTCCAAACTATTCATTACCAAAAACTAGAAATTATATGTAGAACATTTCGCACCAGAAGCTGAATCCGATGCAGAAAGATTTTTGGAAATAGGACTTTTAAAAGCACAGGTATCGGAGAAATCGCAATAAACAAAATGATACAGAGTTTGGAATTCATTGCCTGCAGAATTAACATCTGCTAATAACTTTAATTGTTTAAAAAATTAAAATATTACTTACTTAGTAACTAATCTTCATTCAATAATGCAGGATGGGTGATCGATTGAAATAGGATTATCGATAGAGGGAAGGAGGCGGGGGAATTCAAAACCAGACGGGAACTCGGTGAATGACCAGAGGAAGGGGGAATCTTTAGCAACGGGTGGGTACGGGGGACAACTCAACTTCTTATTACCTTAATGTTTTATTTGCCTTAATATACTGTCTATTGAAAATAACACTAGATATCTAACTTAGTTAACATGTTGTATTTTAGATCTGTTACTCTTTTTATTTAAATCTCTTGACCTTGGTGCTGCTATTATGTGAATGCTCTTGGCTTGACTTATAACTAGGGATATCGAGGCTAAGTAAGGTCTCTGCGAGACCTTTTCCTTGATCTTCTCTGCTGTTATTTTTTGGCTTATATGCAGTTGTTTCTAATTATTACTTTATTATGTAACAGCAAGATCGATAAATGAATTGCAATGAAATGAAACTATTATCGCAATTTACATGCATTACTAGAAAAAGAAACTGTACCCAAAACAGTGATCCTTATAAATGGCATCGAAAGGAAAAAGAATTTTTTCAATCGGATACCTAAAAGCAAAGATGTGGAATAAAATGAATTTTGAATTCGATAGCATCTTCATTTACGCTCTCTAGCGTCCAATTCATGCATCGGGAAGAAACAGAAAAGCAAGGTCTTCACATTTCAAACCTTCCAATTAAAAAAACATTTCTCAAATCGGACTGATAGTTGCAGAGATATAGTGTCCGCAAACGGACGAACGGACAAAGTGATACCACGTACTTTTTTTCCATAAAAGACGTAATAAAAATGACCTTTTACTTTCCAATGGCCACGGATCGCGTGAGTCGTGCACTGGAAGCGGCTCAGTAAAGGTGTGTGGGAAATGTCTGGCGAGATGGCGCAATTTGATCAAAATGCAAACAACAAATTCACGTGAAAGATAGGAAAGAGTTTCGCGGAAAAACAAGTCTGGAACACTGTCAGGGTTGAAGCTTGTCGAAATACCTTTAATGCGAAACAGCTGTGTACGACTAGCCATAATCCGTTCAAGAGTTGATAAGGATCACTGGAGAACGAAGCTTCTCCTATGATATTTTTTCATAACTTCCACGTCTCGAAGTGATGAAATGGTTGCGTAGATGAAGCAACTGATATGTATGGATCATTGGATCCCCATGAACAAAATAGCAAGTGAACTTGTATCTTCCGTGGATTGCCAGGCTGCACAAATATGGTACGAGGCCTGGGAAGAGATCAGTGTTTGAGGAATTTGTTCCGCAAGTGTGGACAGACGATCAAATGAAATGCGGAACAATCGTCATCGGAGTACTCTTTCAGAAATCAGCGGAGGACACTAGTCTTCCAGTTAAGTAGCTCTGGGGAAAAAGTTTCGATATTCGCTGCAATAAAGCAAAAGCAGGGTCACACACCTCATCATTCCAGTTAACGGCTTTCACTACATCAGATGCCGCGGAAATGTTCGCTCATGTACTTGACATCAGATGCCACGGAAGTATTCGCTCATGTACTTGACATCGGGTGTCACGGAAATGTTCTCTCATGTACTTTGATATTAGAAATGTGCGCTCATGTACTTAACATCAGGTGCTACGGAAATGTTTGCTCATGCACTTCACATCAGGTGCAGCGGAAATGTTTACTCACGTACTTGACATCAGGTGCCGCGGAAATGTTCTCTCATGTACTTGACATCAGATGCCACGGAAATGTTCGCTCATGTACTTGACATCAGGTGCAGCGGAAATATACGCTCATGTACTTGACATCAGATGCCACCGAAATATTCGCTCATGTACTTGACATCAGGTGTCACGGAAATGTTCTCTCATGTACTTTGAT
Source organism: Macrothele yani (assembly GCA_039090855.1). NCBI lineage: Eukaryota > Metazoa > Arthropoda > Arachnida > Araneae > Macrothelidae > Macrothele > Macrothele yani. Next base: position 8,827,033 of record CM077009.1, read on the forward strand.
ATTAGAAATGTGCGCTCATGTACTTAACATCAGGTGCTACGGAAATGTCTGCTCATGCACTTGACATCAGGTGCAGCGGAAATGTTTACTCACGTACTTGACATCAGGTGCCGCGGAAATGTTCTCTCATGTACTTTGACATCAGGTGCCGCGGAAATGTTCGCTCATGTACTTGACACCAGATGCCGCGGAAATATACGCTCATGTACTTGACATCAGATGCCGTGGTAATGTTTGATCAGGTGCTACGGAAATGTTTGCTCATCCACTTCACATCAGGTGCAGCGGAAATGTTTGCTCACGTACTTGACATCAGGTGCCGCGTAAATGTTCGCTCATGCACTTGACATCAGATGCAGCGGAAATATACGCTCATGTACTTGACATCAGATGCCGCGGAAATGTCCGCTGATGTACTTGACATCAGATGCAGCGGAAATATACGCTCATGTACTTGACATCAGATGCCGCGGAAATGTCCGCTGATGTACTTGACATCAGGTGCTGCGGAAATGTTTGCTGATGTACTTGACATCAGATGCCGCGGTAATGTTTGATCATGTACTTGACATCAGATGCTACGGAAATGTTTGCTCATGCACTTGACATCAGGTGCAGCGGAAATGTTTGCTCACGTACTTGACATCAGGTGCCGCGGAAATGTTCTCTCATGTACTTTGACATCAGGTGCCGCGGAAATGTTCGCTCATGTACTTGACATCAGGTGCAGCGGAAATATACGCTCATGTACTTGACATCAGGTGCCGCGGAAATGTTTGCTGATGTACTTGACATCAGATGCAGCGGAAATATACGCTCATGTACTTGACATCAGATGCCGCGGAAATGTCCGCTGATGTACTTGACATCAGGTGCTGCGGAAATGTTTGCTGATGTACTTGACATCAGATGCAGCGGAAATATAGGCTCATGTACTTGACATCAGATGCAGCGGAAATGTTTGCTCACGTACTTGACATCAGGTGCCGCGGAAATGTTTGCTCATGCACTTGACATCAGATGCCGCGGTAATGTTTGATCATGTACTTGACATCAGGTGCCACGGAAATGTTCGCTCATGAACTTGACATCAGGTGTCATCGAAATGTTCTCTCATGTACTTTGACAACGGAAATGTGCGCTCATGTACTTGACATCAGGTGCAGCGCAAATGTGTGCTCACGTACTTGACATTAGGTGTCGTGGAAATGTTCTCTCATTTACTTTGACATCAGGTGCAGCGGAAATGTTTGACCATGTACTTGACATCAGGTGCCACGGAAATGTTCGCTCATGTACTTGACATGAGGTGCAGCGGAAATATTCGCTCATGTACTTGACATCAGGTGTCACGGAAATGTTGTCTTATGTAGTTTGGCATCGGAAATGTTCGCTTATGTACTTGACATCAGGTGCCGAGGGAATGTTTGCTCATCTACTTGACATCAGGTGCCGCAGGAATGTTCGCTCATGCACTTGATTGCGTAGTGCAAGTTACCGCACCTTTCACATTACGCGTTACGACAGAATTCATCCAAATTCATTGAGACACCTTTTGTACGATTTTTTGTAACTTCAACACTAGTGGGATCAACTTTGGTGCACTCAAGAAGGAAAAATTCATTTTCCCGATGATTCAACATTAAGTTATGTACCTTCCTTGTTGTTTGTTTCACTTGTATTTAAGTAAATCCTAGAAAACGTATATACTTTGGCACATTTGGAGCTCGTCATTTTGGCTTCATGGCTTCATTCTGTTCACTACATTAATCGTGAATATAAAACATCTCCCAACATTGAACAAACCTTAAATGGAAATGACTGGGAAGTTACGAATTGTCACAGTTATTGGTGTTTGTGTGAATGCAAAATTATTCATATATTTAGACGGCTAATCTTTTTTCAGCATGTCACTGCAGTACCTGTTACCGTCCAGTCTCCTCATTCAACATCACTGCCATTACTCGCTGTTGGACAACCTCATTCTCCAGCTGGACAGTTACTTACCCAGATACCACAGACGATTTTAGCACCTCTAGTCGGAAACGGTTTACAGGCGCAACAAGCTCTGGTGGCCCCCGGCGGCCATTTAGCAAACCTGTACAGCAGGTGAGTGTTCGTTACGGTTATTTTTGAAAGACAAAGTTATTTAGAGCCCTCATATGAGGTGATTACGATTTGATTACTTTTTGTGATGTAACTGTCCAGACATTGCTGGCAATAGAAATATACAGGGTTCAAAGAAAAGTCCTTATTCAGGGCAATAACTGCTGAAGAAAAGGTCCGAGTGGTACACAAGTTAGGTCTATATATAAGAAAAGGTCAATGGCCTATCGAATGGAAGCGATTGGAGCGCCCCTAGCGGCAAAGGTAAGAAGTTAGGAAACCTAACTCGCGAACATCGTGAGATAGAAACAAAATTCCAATTACAAAGTTGTAGTGCATCGTCTAATTAGTAGGAAACGATATATATATTTTTTTTTGATTGGAGGTTTAACGACCACCGTGAGCAACTCAATGGGCTATAAGCAGTCGCCCGTCCCTAATTTAGGATCACTGCTTCCAGGGAAGGGAGATAGCTAGTGCCCTTAGACAAACACAACATCCATACCTCACCGTGATTCGAACCCGGACCCCGTTCGGACGAATGATCAGAGGCCATCGCTTAGACCACTGCGCCACAGGGGCGGCGGAAACGATATATGGTGCTCACGAATTATGTACATGGACAGGTCAAAATGCTGTTAATTTGAAATCGGTAAAGCGGGTGAAACAGACACACAAATAATGACCCGAGACATAACACGTTGGATTAACCTCCAACGTGTTATGTACAAATTTGCAGAAATCGAAACGCCTTCCATAGTCTCCATCCATCAAACCTTGCACTAGCTGAACGTGGTACGGGTGAGCTCCATGCTCGTTCAGGATTTGCCAAACACGTTGTGCTGTTAATCTCCATGCTTCGGCGACTGCTGTGGTACTAATGTTGGGATTGGCAAGGACATATCCAAGGACAGCCTCAGGATGCACTGTAACATCCGAATCCGTAAGTCTGCCAGAGCACGGACGTGCCTGTATGCTTCCGGTCTCTCGGAGGCGGCGAGCACAGTCGCTGCAGTTGGATGTTTACCAGTCGGAAAACGCTCGGCATACCGCCTTTGCAGCTTCGTGGGCATTGCGATGATATTCGCCATAAAGCACGGCCATTTCACAGTACTCAGCTTTCGAGTAGCCCGCCAGCAGTGTTTGCAACGTGTACGTTGACTGACGTTCAAATCCCCAGACCCGGTATTTTATCTCACCGACCGGCTTCTACGTCACTATCAATATTTACATACGCATTTGAATCGTTCTCCATCGTGGGCCGGTATTTTGCATTGCCTAACCATCCAGCGACCGCGTGCACTTTATCAGAATTTTGACCCGTCCATGTACATAATTCGTGCTCATCATATGTCGTTTCCTACTAATTAGACGATGCGCTATAACTTTGTAATTGGAATTTTGTTTCTATCTCCCGTTGTTTGCGAGTTAGGTTTCGTAACTTCTTACCTTTGCCGATGGGGACGCTCCAATCGGTTTCATTCGATATACCATCGTCCCTTTCCTATACATAGACCTAACTTGTGTACCACTCGGACTCTTTCTTCGGCAGTTATTGCCCTGAATAAGGAATTTCCTTTGAACCCTGTAAACTAAAGCCATAATACTTAAATTTATTTAGCGAAGTGAAAATTAATTACGTTTTTCAAGTTACAGACTACTCTCGTTCTATGAAAAATGAGCTCTGCTAGCGTACATTTTAATGAACCGCAATTTGATATTGATGAGTACTTTTTCAATTTATTTATAAATGGCAAAATGAGTGCTGAAACTACAGTTTGTTCCGCTTAGACGTGTAATAAAAGGAAGAATCATACATTCTGAGTTTACCACAATTCATTAGCTACACGTACTAACACACACTCAGAATATAATTTATGACTACAAACTTGTGGTGTTGAATAAAGTAAAAATATCAACGTTTACCACAATCAATGATTTATTATATATCGAATATAGTTTCGCAGAGCTTCTGGCTCGGCTTCATCAGGACGAATGGAGCGTAAACATTCAAATCATTGTGACATCATCAGAATTTTGACGGTCACGGTTTTTGGTAAGTTGTTTCCACGCGCTTGAAAGAAATGGAGTCGACGTCATGTCGTTGACAAGCAGTGAAGAGTTCCGGTATATGTGAAAAGCTTCTAATACATTAAGCTTCATCGTTGAATCAGGTTTATCAATGAGCATAGCGTTTCCGAACAGACATTTATGGTTGTTTTCGTGACAATGCTGGGCTATAGACGACTTCTTCAGTTCACAATTCCGTACGTAGGTCTGGTGTTCCTTACCGAAAACCGTGACCGTCAAAATTCTGATGATGTCACAATGAATTGAATGTTTACGCTCCATTCGTCCTGATGAAGCCGAGCCAGAAGCTCTGCGAAACTATAGTCGATATATAATGAATCATTGATTGTGGTAAACGTTGATATTTTTACTTTACACACTCATAATTTTTTTGTACATATCTAATAAACTTCAACATGATGGGTGGCGCGATAAACGTCCAACCAGTATTTTACCTCAGCCCACATGCTGAGAAACATTTGTGGTGTCACATTGTTGACTCCAACAAAAATTCTGTCGCGTAAGTCTTCCAGATTACGCACCGGTGTAGCGTACACCTGGTCCTTAACATAACCCCAAAGTTAGTGATCGAGGGGGGGGGGGGTCATTCAACGGACTTTGATCCTCTCCCGATTCATCCTGTAGTGAAGTGGTAATCCAAGAATGTGCGGACATCATTGGCAAAATACAGGGGAGACCCATCTTGTTGGAAAATTGTTCCTTCCGGCAGAGCTGAAGCACAGCGAATTCTTGTAAGATGTCTACGTATATTACTCCAGTTTTCGTGCCCCCCCCCCCTTTCCCTAAAAATAAAGGGACCGATGATTTTGTCCTTCATGATCCCATACGGAACACCGCATTTTGGAGAATTACTTTCGCGTTCATGAACAACGTACGCATTTTCGGACCCAGATGCAGAATTGGAGTGGGGCAGCGGGAAGTATCCGGGTCTCACCCACAGTCTTGCCAAGAGTTGAGAGAGCAGCATATTAATAAAGAATCTGGAATTTTCTGGGTAACTGGCGCCAGGGTAACAGTGATAGGACGTTGAGAAAGTGGAGTGGGGTTCACATGAATGCTACTGATATCAACACCGTGAGCAAGAACACGTTTTACCGCTTCAATGGTTACAAAATGAAATGTCAATTCCCTTGTTTGCACGAACATTATTAGCAATGCTTTGGTTCAGAACAATTTTCTCAACAGCGTCCATATAGATGTAGGGAGGGATTTCTCTCAATGAAGGAAAATATAAGCTACGTTGTATAGTTGTACCGAGTTCTTGGCCTTGTGACGATACATCGCTGAACTGAGTTTGTAGAGTATCATTAACCCTGAGAATCTCAGGGATGACTAAATCAGGTGGAACTACCGCAGGAGCAGACGATGACGGTCGTCTGCGTTGAACCGCCTCCTGAAAGGAAGGGCTTTGTTGTGAGGAGGATACATTCAATGGTTTCATTGAGTACAGCGTTCGTGAGCCTGTAGGAGAAGAAGTGGTACTCATTTACATACGTAGCAAGAGACGCAGACTTTGTGGAGAGCGCGCTTGAGGCAGAGAAATTTGCATAGTTTCACGCTTCCGTTGGAGTCACGTTAGAGTTAGCATCATCGGAAGTTGCCATTATTCAAAAGTAAACAAGTGGGCTGCTACAATTTGTAACACCCAAAATAAACAAAATAATTACTCACCCCTTTCGAGGAGGATGAAAAAGTGTATCCAAAACTTTTATGGAACTTAACATACAAAAAGAACGAACCAGGTAAGCGAAAAACTTCAAAAACTTGCGAAAACTTGGGAGCGATGAGAAATACGTCACTCTCCAAAAATCTTGAAGGAAGCACTCCCATGTGTATCAGGAGCATTCAGTTCTTGGACAACTTTCACTTTGCATGCATGCCGCCGCAATCTTTTAGTCGCTTTCTGTACTGAGATGTAAGAAAATTTCAATTGCTGAAATAAGCGACGACGCGATTTTGTAGGTGACTGTTGCAAACGTTTTTCAACATCGTTTATCTCTTCCGGCGTTAACACACTTGGCCGGCCATTTCTAGGCATATCATCAACACTTCCAGTTTTCCGAAACCGTACGAGTAAACTGTGTATCGTTGATTTACTTACCACAGTAAGCTGCAAAAGAAATTTCATGAACTCTTCTATACACATTTATTTACAGCGAGGATCAGTACACCAATTAAGTAGTAAATAGTAACACTGTACTAGTGATCCGATTTATTGGCGTAGGAAATAAACACGAGTCAGCAAGTCGTCAGAAAAAAAAGGAAGTTAGACAGAAACTGCAGTTTCTGTCTAACTTCCTTGAAAAAGCCATCTGGTTGATGTGCGAAAGCTTGGAAACGCTTATGTGTCTATTTCCTACTCCAATAAATCGGATCACTAGTACAGTGTTACTATTTACTTCTTCTATACACTTTTTGTAAGACTGCGTTTGCAAATAAGCTTCAAGTAAACAAATTCTCTGCTCCCTCGTCAAACCCATGCCTCTGTGCAAATGGCGGCCCTAAAGTGGCCAGTAGCACACATGGAACCGGTTATTCATTTCTGGCACTCTGCCAATTTCCTTCAGGCATTCGGCAACCACAGTATTTGATCTCGACGACTTGCTGACTCGTGCTGCTACATCAATTGGTTGAACTTTTGCTTACAGCATACGCAATAATTTCTTAAATTCAGGGTTCGGGAACTTTACGATCACTCTGTATGCACTATATATACACATTATACACCGATGAGCTATTACATTATGACCACCCCCAGCCTAGAGAGATAAGCGCGCCTGGAGACCAAACGGTGGCGCAGGTGAAGTTCACAGAGCAGTATATAAACACCCCAAGGACGGCTTTCGGTTAGTAGATTGTTCGGAGTCAGAATGAAAAAATCTGCCGATTTATCGGAGTTTGATAAAGGACAAATTGTGATGGCACGGCGCGTCGGAACTGCGATCTCGGAAATGGCGCGACTTGTGGGTTGTTCAGGTGCCACTGTAGTGAGTACGTATCAGAAGTGGTGCACAGATGACCAAAGGCCGAACCGTTGTCCAGCCGTGTGTCGTCCGCAGCTCACTGATGCCAGAGGGGAGCGGATATTTTCGTGCATTGTTCACAGCGACCGTAGGGCCACAGTGCAACAAATCATACGCATCTACAACAGTGGTGATCAGGGCAATGTGTCACACCACACAGCTTATCGCAGCCTTCTGCGCATGCGCCGGCGTAGCCGAAAACCCAGCCGGGTCCACATGCTCACTTCACGTCATCGCCAACAACGCATGAAATGGGCCCAAGATAATCGAGATTGGACAATGGATGATTGGAAGAAAGAGGCCCGGTCTGAGGAATCAAGATTACTTGTGCATCACGTAGACGGCCGAGCAGGGATACGCCGATTACCAACGGAGGCTATGGTACCTGGAAGCACTGTTGGGCGAAAACAGACCGGCGGCGGCGGTGTTATGCTGTGGGCGATGTTTTCTTGGGGCACTTTTAGGCCCCATTATTCCAATAGCAAAATCCCTGACAGCTGTCAGGTATCTGAACATCGTTGCGGACCAAGTTCACCCATTCATGGCAACTGTGTTCCCTGCTGGTGATGGACATTACCAACAGAATAATGCACCATGCCACACTGCCAGAATCGTCAAGGAGTGGTTCGAGGAACATGCTGGTGACTTTCTGTTGATGTCCTGGCCTCCAAATTCACCTGACATGAACCCAATGGAGCATTTGTGGTTCGACTTGGAAAAGCGGGTTCGCGCAAAATCACTATCGTCCCGAAATGTACGGGAACTGGAGGACTGCTGTTGTCATTATGGTACCAGATACCGCAGGATACCTATCACCACCTCATCGAATCAATGACTCGCCGAGTGGCTGATGTTTTGCAGGTTAAAGGGGGTCCTAGAGCTTATTAGGTAGGTGGTCATAATGTAATGGTTCATCAGTGCATAATATATATTTTTTCAACACTATATTTATAGTGTAAATATATTTTCAATATTATATATCTATTAAATATGCGCGTTATAGGTAACTTTCAACGCTTCAGATCGTAAGGGACCATGGATTATGTTCTGAATTGAAGTAAAACGGAATTGTAAACAGTAATTTCTGTTCTGTGATATTACTTAAGGTGGAAATATTTATTGCTTAAGTTCGGCAATTTTCATACATTAAAATGAGCAAGATTTCATATGGAGTTTAAAATCTAATTCTTTTTCCTTTCGTTAAGCGGAGAAGAGTTCTTGTACGATAACCTCGCAAGCCCAACGTCAACATCTTCTGCTAGTAAGAAGAGAAAGTTGTCTGACTCTCCAAAAGCTTCCAGGACCTACATAAACGGCATTGTTCATGTTAAAACAGAACCAGGTAAGTAAAGCAGAGATAATTGTTATTATCTTTCAGATAACGCATTTTTAAAAGTTTTATTTCAGCATGTGAGATGTCAATCTAAACGCAGACAAAAACGCCCCACAAACTTTTGAGACAGGCGTACAGTAACAACAGAAGTACAGATATGTTCAACTATTTGAACCAAGAAAGATGGCGCCAAGTTTTGAGTTGTGATGCCCATGATCCTTGAATTCATTTCGACACGAAAAGAGATTGAAAAGCAGACTTTTAGAAAATCTAAAAATTCAGCAAAAGAAAGTATTTTTTTACACCAACCAGGGAAAAGCTGAGCATAATTTAAAATACGCAATGCTAGCAAGCTTATAAACAGTGAATTAAACCTGTTACACAAACACATACACACACACATATAATCCACCGGATTTGCATAATCGATAAAACATCCACAAATTTAGAAATAGCTACGTACTCCCATTAGCGGATGAAAAGTTTGTTACGATAATCAACAAATTGTGCACAAAACATTCGACATAGAGAAAGATATCAGAGGAGTGTATTTCCAAATCAAACAATTAGAAGAGATAATTAAGGAAAACGTGATATAACTTTACTCTCCCAACGGAAAAGCTATGTTTTACTTCAAAAAGAACATAGTTGCGAAATACTCTTCATAATCAAAAGTATTCTACAATAAATAAATAAACGAATAAATAAATAATTCTAGCATATTACTGGGATCGTATAAACTCTTTCAAATAAAGACTCACGCTGACGCATCCTGGCCGAAAAATTTAGAATAACAGAAAAGTAGAAAATAGGCAAAATGCATTCTTCATTGAAAAAGTTAAGCTAGTAAAAATTTTTTCCCCAATACGTCTGCTGGAGGCAGAGATAGCAAAAACATGTTGAACCTTTACGACTCCTAGCGGGAAATCTGTGCATTATTTAAAGAGAATAATGTTCTCAATCTTTACTGTAGCGAATAGCATACTGTAAAAAAGAGATTTTTTAAAAAGGATATTTAGCAGCGCCGATACAGTTGCAAACAGAAATATACATTAACACCACCTAGCTGCAGAACTGTGAAATACCAAACCCCCGGAGTACGTGTGAATTATTCCAAAAGGTGAATGATATCCGGTGTTAAATGAATATTTTTAAATCGGACTTTTAGGAGCAGAGATATCAAGAGAAATATATTGATGCGAATTTTCCCTCATTATTTTAGCTATAATGGGCGTTGGTAATCAGAACGAATAATCAATTGATTGATTAATTCGTGAGCTGTAGTTGGATTTTGGGACAAATCCCCCCCCCCTTGACACACACAAAGTGAAACAGAGATCACCCAGAAACATTTTATGGTTGCGTGTGGGGTCCGAAGGAGACAAAAACAGTCGTAAGTCACTGGGGCTGAGACAGAACGTTGATTACTGGATGACTTGCTTCCAGAACGGGGTTATGCTTCATCGCCCATCGCTGGAAGACAGATTTATGGGAGAGGCTGCTGCATGGGGCAAAGAATTGTCGTATATTTGTAATACTTAAGTGCCGACTAATGCATTTTCAAGTGCTTCTAGTATTCCGATGGGGCACATGGGAAGATTAGAAGCATTGCACGATCTAGTGTATGAGACGAAATCAGTTGAAGGAAGAAGGAATCCTGGTGTCCAGAAAATAGCGAATCGAAAGAGAATTCTTCGTGCACAGTAATTCGGACAACCAGTGGTAAAGGGACTGAATGATTCCTCGTGTACGAGGAACTTCCCGCAGCATCGTGATCAGGAAAAACGTTGGCTTATCGCGTTGGTCAACCCACTTCAGCATTCGCTGAGAAGAAAGTGCAAAATTAAGGGGTCGGAGAGTGACCTTCGTCTTGTTTGTCGCCTCCACGTGAACAGGGATCTGTTTTGCGTAGTGCTAGGTGGTCCAAAGGATCCTCAGAAAGAGCGAAGAGACTTGCCCGTATGAAACACTTACCTAGTGAAAGATGTTCCTTTTTTTCTTCTTATACTGTTTAACGCTACTGCTTGTTCCTATTCCCCTTGATGCGCACTGGGGCACCTGGCTCACATTTTCTTTCGACTGTGAAAATAATGGAAAGGGAACAGTAAACGGGACTGTGGGAGAAGGTAATTTTTGGGTAGGGGATAGCCTTGGCAGTCCCCAACTTCAAAAAGAGATAAGGAATTTCAGGAAGGGCGAGGCTTCAGCAGAGGGTGTATCTCCTCTCCTCTCAATCCCTCTCATCTGCTCAGACTGGATTCCTGCGCCATTAAAGAAATAAATCTTGGGATTAAAGAAAGAGGAGATTGGGATGATGATGTCTGATTCCAGACATTTTAACAGATGTAGAAGTCCTGTACGATGTGATTAACAGCGGGAAAGTGGAGTCACAGAATGTATCTGATACTGATGAAGACAATGAGTGAACGTCCCTAGGCACAACAGAAATTTCCAAAAGTTTTAATTGCGTAGAAAATTATGCCTGGTTTTTTGGTAGAACGGGCACACCTTTAAAGAACGTGGAAAACCTTGATGCTTTGATTTAAAAAAAGGCTTCCAATAACAAATATTTTTTAAATTCAACTCTCACTAAATGTATTATAAAATTATTTCCATACATTGGTATTGCAGCATACATACCGTATAAGAATATACACTGCTACAGCACTACCCACACAGCACAGAATATTTCGCATATGTTATAAGTACGTAGTACTGAAACATTGAGACTTTTCAGATATGTTGCGCAATGTATCAGTAATGTTTCAGAAACCTTACGGTTACGTCAAAATGTCCTCAAACGTTACATAACTTTGAAACATAACCGATACGTTACAGTGAAAGGTTTTTGTAACTTCAACATACCAACTTCATGTTGCTGTTACATATTTGCAAGATATTTGTGACATCATCATATTACTGTTACGTATTTACTATGTCGAACATTATAGATTTTATAAACTTTGTAAAATCACAATGAAAAACATTACACTCGACAGCTGTTTCAAAAGAAACAACAGTCGTGTTACGAGTTGTTTACGTTTTCACAGCTTCAACGCAGTCCGCTGTCCATTGGGAACAATGGCGGCGTTAATATATTGACAGCAGAAGAAATAAAAGTCGGTCCCAAATCAGAGTGTCAAATTTCTATTATACATGTGGAATAGACTATATTTCAGCGAAAAAAGAAAGAAAATCAAATTCGTCATTTCTTTAAATACCTACCAATATGAAATTTCTCAGCTTCAAATTAAAAAAAAACATGGTGGTATAGTATATTAATACAACACAGCCATCTATTTAGATTTTATAAAACGCTTTTTAGAATTTAAAAATTATAATAATCAAAACAATTACTTATTTTCAGAATATCTTGAATCCCAAAACAACAACAACAACAACAAAAAAAAAAAAAAAAAAAAAAAAGGAAATATTAAATCAACTAACTAGCTAACTCGAGTAAGACAGTATCACAAAAGAATATCCCAGTAGCATGTGGAAATACGACTTATAACGAAGTAAATTTCTTCGTCATTTTTATCCGCGCCAGGATTCGAACCCGGATCCCCTCATTCCGGAATAAGTTGCTCTACCAATTGAGCTACGCGGACGTTTTATTCTGATTCCTATCTGCTTTTATGTCGTGTGCGTCCTTCTGGCAGGTACGTCACATCTCCTGGTACGTTACAGACTACGATAGTGCTTTGGTGAAATGCCATAAATGCGCATGCGCAACCACGCCGGTGCAAAACCAAAAATCTTAAATATCGCCGGAATGTAACATCAAGGTAGCACTTATGTACAATGGAAACTATAAAACAGTAGTATCGGTGAATGCTATTTTTAACGTAACCGTAATGTTCAAAGAGTAATGTTCCAAAACAGATGTTGCTGAACCGTAATTGTAAGATATCTTTGAAAGTGAAACGAAAATGAGAGATTATAGCATTATTGATACATATCTGAAACGTTTTGTACTGTATGGGTGTATGGGTATATACACTGAGTTAGTTTTACATTAGGACCACCTACCTAATAAAGAGTTGTGTGACGTGCCTGCCCCGCAGGACGCACACGACATAAAGGCAGATAGCAGCGAGAACGAACGTCTGCGTAGCTCAGTTGGTAGAGCGACTTGTTCCGGAATAAGTGGACTCGGGTTCGATTTCCGGCGTGGAACAAAATGACGTGATGCCACAACCGTCGGTCGCATTTTTTTTTTTTTTGAGGTTTAACGACCACCGTGAGCAACTCAATGGGCTATAAGCAGTCGCCCGTCCCTAATTTAGGGTCACTGGTTCCAGGGAAGGGAGAGAGACAGTGCCGTAAGACAAACACAACATCCATGCCTGACCGGGATTCGAACCCGGACCCCTTACGGACGAATGATCAGAGACGAACGCCTTAGACCACTGCGCTACCGGGGTGGCGTCGCATTTTGAGACGGTGGTCCCAAGATGCAACGTCGTAGGGTGACCGAGGCACGGAGACGGAAGTCCGACTGCACCGATCGTCCCATCCGACGTCATGCCATAGCAGACCCACAGGCCACAACGAACGACATTTTTAGGAGTGTAAGGGGAGGCTTGAATGCTCCAATATCGACGCGGACAATGTCGTGCCGATTGGCTTTGTCTGGTTTGCTGACCAGCAGACCGTTGCGAAGGCAACCCTTAGCAGCGAGCCATCGTTGTTGCCAGGGACGTCGCCAAGGAGGTACGAGTGTGGGTTAGAGCCCGCCCTGAATTATTTTTTTTTAATTGGAGGTTTAACGACCACCGTGAGCAACTCAATGGGCTATAAGCAGTCGCCCATCCCTGATTTAGGGTCACTGGTTCCAAGGAAGGGAGAGAGCCAGTGCCGTAAGACAAACACAACATCCATGCCTCACCGGGATTCGAACCCGGGCCCCTTTCGGACGAATGATAAGAGGCCATCGCTTAGACCACTGCACCACCGGGGCGGCCCCTGAAATTTGCCTTGCCCACCCTGCCGCCCACCCAGTTCACAATGTGCCATTTTTTAAATTTTTTTTAACTTCAAAATACAATCTGGACTTTGCCGAATAGTAATGAGTGTCGTGTTTCTTGTCATGTAGACCTACGTATTTTCCATAGAAAGTGCTTTGTTTACGTCTGCGTAGAAAGCTTATCAAAATAGCATCCCCACTGCCATGAAAATGCACTTATTATCCACTCCTCCATATCCTTAGTTTAAACCCTTTTAATTTTAATATGGCCAGGGGCGAATGGACACTGTGGATAGGAATTCACTGTCGTGGAATCTACTATATCATGCCGCCCTGATGATGCAGTAGTCTAAGCGCTGGTTCTTCACAATTCTTCCGAGATGAGGCTGGGTTCGAAGTCTGGTGTGGTATGGATGTTGTATTTTCCATATGAAATAGGCTCTCTCCTTTCCCTGGAACCTGTGGCCCTAAATTAGGGACGCAGGACTGCTTATAGCCCGTCCAGGAGTTGCTCACGGTGGTCGTTAAAACCTCAAAGGAAGAAAAAGCTATACTAGCGCTCCTAAACCTTTCTCGGAGCAGTGAGGCAGCAGGACGTGGCTGACGACAACTTTGAGGGAGAGGAGTGCAAGTTTAGGTCGTTGGCTTGAAGGAAGGAAGTTAGGGAGGAGTTAGGTTTTGTTACGATGCTAAAATTCGATTTAGATAACCAGAAAGGTCATTTTCTTTTAAAAATATTCTTCAAGTACAGTACTATTTTCATTAGCAAAAATGCAAAATTTTGAAATCACTTAAAACAATGCATCCACAGCAAGAAAAGTTAAAAGAGACATTCTACCAACGCTTGTATCTTACACTAATGGCGTAACTAGTCAGTTTCGTGTGTGTGTATCCAGAAGAAGTGGTGGGGATTGCAAGAATTCCTTTGCAGCTAGTAGAAGAAATATTTTTTTTTTTTTTGCTTAAACGTTTTTGTAAATGTAATTGCTCTCAAACTCGCCCCACCAAAAATAATACCCGTTCACCTGTCACCCACCCTGACTTAGAAGTCTAGCGATGTCCCTGGTTGTCACCTCTTGGCGTGGTGTCCCTCCAGAGCTGCGTGGGGTGCCGAATGGAACAGTGTGGTGTTCAGCGACAAATCGCGGTTCTGTCTCACCACGGATGATCGCCATGTGAAAGTCTGAAGGCGACGTGGCCAACGGGAGGATTCTTCCGCTATTTTGGAGCGCCACACGGTCCGACAACGTGGAATCATGGTGTGGGGTGCTATCAGCACCAAAAGCGGTTCACCGCTGCTACGCATTACGGTCACATTGACGGCACGCCGCTTTGTTGACGAGGAGCTGCGGCCCGTGGCGCTACCATATCTGCAGGGCATTTCAACAAGATAACGCTCGGCCGCATACCGCTCGGATCAGCCTGAAGTTTTACACGGTGTGCGGATGCTTCCGTGGCCAGCACGATCCTTCGACCTCTCGCCCATCCATCATCTGTGGAATACGACTGGTCGTCGGTTGAGTACCTTCCCACACCAGCAAAATGAAAATGAACTGTGGACTCGGATCAACATCACATGGTCCACGATAATCCAGGACTCTATACGGACTCTCATTATCTCGATGCCACGTGGGATTCAACGCTGTATCGCCCAAAATGGGAGTCACACTCATTATTGATCATCCTGTATATTCGGCCACTGGAGCGCAGTCTGTATGTGACAATTAAATCATTTGTTCAGGATCTACTTGGCTATCTGTGTGTGCAGTTTGGTCTGCTTTTTTTTTTTATTGGAGGTTTAACGACCACCGTGAGCAACTCAATGGGCTATAAGCAGTCGCCCGTCCCTAATTTAGGGTCACTGGTTCCAGGGAAGGGAAAGAGCCAGTGCCGTAAGACAAACACAACATCCATGCCTGACCGGGATTCGAACCCTGACCCCTTACGGGCGAATGATCAGAGGCCAGCGCCTTAGACCACTGCGCCACCGGGGCGGCAGGTCTGTTTTCGAGCATTGCTTCATGGTGTGGCATTTTCTGTGTTAGGCAGTGTATTTTACGCAGAAATTGGTATAATTTACGCAACTAGCTCCTATCGGACTGGCTTTCAACCAACGCCATGGTACTGCATTGACTAATGTAATATGTCATGGGCTTTCGTGATAGTTTTACACAAAATGTTCACCCTTCATTTATCCAATCCCACGAATTGAGTGTATAAAAACTGGTGCACAGATGCCCACCAAAGTGGTGATGTCATCGAGTGGATAGTCGAGGGCTCACCCATTTGTGTAATGGGGAAATGAAAGGATTCTGATTTACTTTGTATTGAGTGAAATATTGAAATACCCCACTTAAGTAAAACTGAACGGGAGTTACAGTGTTTCTGTATTGAACTGAACACACTGTCTTAATCACTGAGAAGGCATGATGAGTGTTTCTTAGTGCGTTTATAATTGAAAAGAATCCTATACAGTATAGCTGCTTTTCATGGCTCTAAATCTGTTCATATTTTTCCTGTGCTTGCATATGAATACAAAAACAAATTTTGACTCATTAACATTGCAATAATTGATTTCTTTGGATTTAGCTGTTAACTCACCAGATCCAGTGCACAGTAGTTCTGTGCTGCCCTCTGGCGACGAAGATTACAGTTTTGACTTGGGAGCTGCAGACTCCGCTGGGCTCTTTCTAGATGCGAACTACCAATGCATTCGCTTCCAGCCATTTCAACAAAACACATGGGTTCAGCTCCTAGACCGAGATATGAAGGAAATGTAAGTTAAACTTAATTATTTAAAATACTTCTACATGCCATAGTAATTATTATCTGCTAATATTTTACAGTTCTGTAAGTGTCAAACCTTCACATCCATTTCAAAATGGAATTTGAGAGAACACTGAACGTACACTAATCTCAAGCGTGAGATGATTCGGAGTAAAATTAACTAACTACCAATGAGTAATTTAAAAGATTTGGTTTGTTTTTGTTCCCTCAGTAATGGAAGACACTCAGAAAAGAAAATGACTGTAACAAGAAAAAAACAAAACGAAATTTTCACGAGTTTAAAGAATTCTACACAAAACTATATGAAAGGGATGATACATCTATTCAAAACATAAAGAAATGACATCATCAATCATTATCAATGCACTGCTGTGTGTAGGCCTTCCCAAGTTTCTTACCCAATGTTTTGTCTTTAGCCAGTCTCCTCCATGTTACTCCGATGTGCTTTGAAATTTCATCTACCCATCTCACGCGCATGATCTCCTTGTGGGTCCTTACCTGTCCCTTAGAATCAAGGCCGTCAAGAAAACACAAGACTTTAATATTAGAGGGATAAGTTCCCTCTATTTGTGACGTCACTCTCATGTTACCATAGCCCACTGGAAAGAAGAGGCTCTGCAACGATTTAGTCATGTGACCAAGAAGTTCTCAACTTCCATGCTCTGAACTGCAGGTGAAGTATGTTGCCGTTAGTATGTTGCTATGAAGTTGTTTATATTTTATTATTTTGGATTTATTATTGTGATTTTCTTTCCAAAGAAAAACAAATTAACACTTGTAATAACATCGTTCATTTTCCACTACAACAGAATAAAATGTTAGAGCGGTATAAAAAGAAAAAAAAAAAGGATTATTTACTTCTACCTGCTGGTTCCTTCTGTTACTGACATGCGAGTAAAATTCCTTTTCTGTCTTAAGTAATACAACGTGCAAAGTTTAGTTATTTATATATACATTGAAAAAAGGATTTGTTACTCATATGTTTTGTTGGTAAAGCTCTCTTAGTTGTTTAACGGTTTAGCATTTCGGTAAGATATATACATCTTACGGAAACGTTTTTTGCAATGCTTTTGTTTTCCTTAGTGGTAGATTTACTATGTGCAATTTATAACTTAAAACTTCAGAGATTACGAAATAGATTTTTTATACTGGTGTAACTCAGACTTTCAGGTTCCTCCTTTTCAAATCCTAATTTTTTTCCCCTGATGTCAGCCTAATGATGTTCATTTATTAAATGTTGATCATTTATACCCTATTAACTTGGAAAAACTCATGTTTAAAAGGGGTAAAAAATGACTTTTTCTCTTTTATTTATTTAACTGTCCCTAACTATTCTTACTCAACTAGACATAAAACCTCACTGATTCCTTGTTTCCCTTCACATGAACGTTCTAGAGATTTAATTAATTATGCTGGCCCGCAGATTTGGAAATCGCACTCACCTCAATTATTGGCTATTAATAATTATAATTTGTTTAAAAGAAAACTTAAACAACACTTACTATCCTGAAATCAGTTTCGTGATGCCATTATTATTATTATTATTATTATCATTTCCCCCTCCTAAACGGGTTGTACGGTGTGTCTGGCTTGCTTTGTTCTTGGATGTTTTTAATGTGTTCAGTCGTCAAAATGAGAGGGCTCGTCAGGCCTCGTGGAGGCCTTTTCCCTCTTATTTCCTGGTTGTTGCTATATCAATATGCCTTACAATTGAATGTCTACTGCATATTGTAACAACCGAAATACGAAATAAGTGAAATGAAATGAAATATGTACAATAGGTTAGGACATGCAAATAATTGAAATGTCAGTGAAAATGCGCATGCGGTTTCGGAGCAGCGTCCTCTGAACTGCCCGGTCTTGGTATAAAGAGCTGGTTCAAATGAGATGTTGCAATCAGTGAAGAATTGTCATTGTGTCGAAAAGGTGTTTCTTGTGTCTCACTATGTTCGAGGCCGAAGAATGTCACATTATGGTCACCTAAGGACTTTGAAGATTGTTGGAATGAGAGAAACTGGATTTCTCCTACCGCGAAAGTTTTACTCGTGCAGGACGAAACCGCCAGCGCAGTGATTCGAACGCACAGGAATCCGGGGAATAGACCGCAAATTCGCACGAGTGCATGAGATGACAAACGCTTCTACCACATAGCAGTGACCACTCGCACAGCGATATTTGAGGCGTGAGCACAGCAGTGGGGTACTGTCACAGGCCACGCTTTGTTCCAGCACAGTGGACGTCGTCTACTTAACAGAGGACTGCTCACTTGCAGCCATTTCTTTGACCCTCAGGCTGCAATGGGGTATCGAACACAGACATTGTCGCGCTGATTGGCAACAGGTCGTATTTTCTGAAGAACCACGGTTCAACTTGATGCACCGTGATAGTCGCATACGTATTCGAAGACATCGTGGTGAATGGCGCCATGCAGCGTCATACTGAACCAGTGCCAGGCATCCTGGTTTGGCGAGCCATTGGGTTCAATTGCAATCTCGCCTGGTACAAATTGAGGGAACCTCACCAGCCAGCGATATATCAGAGATAAACAAAGGCATCGCTCTTTCCACGTTTTAGCAACACACAGCAACCGAAAAATTGTTATTTGGTCATCGTCGGGGAATCGAATCCCAGATCTCTCGTTATCTAACCGAGCGCGTTAGCCTTACACCACGATGGCCAACAATCCACGGCGCTATGTGTGTTTTTCTGTCAGCTTCTGACATCACAAATCCGTGAGATGGGCTCAGCAACTGAGGCGTCTCCATCTGGTGGGCATTAACTGCACTGGCTATATATTAATTATAGCAGTTAAATTCAAAGGGCGAATTCCAAAGTGAAAATCCTTCAAATACGTGATGTCAGTGAATAAACAAAGACATCGCTTTTTCTACGTTTTAGCAACACACAGCAACCGAAAAATTGTTATTCGGCCACTGCTGGGGAATCGCTGACAGAAAAACACACATAGCGTCGTGAATTGTTGACCACCGTGGTGTAAGGCTAACGCGCTCGGTTAGATATCGAGAGACCTGGGATTCGATTCCCCAGCGGTGACCGATTAACAATTTCATCGGTTGCTGTGTGTTGCTAAAACGTTGAAAGAACGATATCTTTGTTTATTCACTGAAGCCACTTATTTAGCGGATTTTCACATCAGAGATGCTTTAGAGGCGGAGGTGATACCTTTCTTCCAGAATTGTCCTGGCGCTATATTCCAGTAGGACAATGCTAGGGCACATGCTGCCCAGAAGAATATACAATATCTCTTCCATGCATGGCAGATACAGCTTCCTTCCCTGGCCTACACGTTTGCCGGATCGAATATGTCTGAGGCATAGTAGCATTGCGATTGGCTCGTTACGAGCCTCCGCCAGTCGCCACAAATGAATTCTGGTCTCGCATAAAAGCTACATGGCAAGCTATTCCCCAGGACTATATATCAAAATTCTCTTCCATTCAGTGGCACGCCGTGTGGAGGCCGTTATTGTTGCTCAATGTGGCTTCACACAATACTGAGTTTTGAAGCGAAAACACATTGCATAGCTCTACAAATGTAATCAATTATCTCCTGTAACATGAGGAATTTGTGATATGAATTTCATTTGAAAAGCGCGATTCTTTCTTAGCATTCCAATTTTCATAAACAGTAGTGTATTTTTCTGTCTCGCTAAGGACACCCGTAGATGCGTGAAAGCTTGACACAAATCAGTTGCTACGCCAATAAAGATACAACAAGTTAGTAAAATCGTGCAATGCATTGATTATGATACGTTTTCCAACATACCAGAAATCATTACTCAAGTTATTACTCAAGTTATGAGGATAATAACAGTGGAATAAATCTCGTTCCTGTGTCCTGACCGTTGACCCCATTGCGATGATATTAAACAGAATTGGTTCAGTATACCTCCGGAGCAACATACTAAAGTTTTGTCGCAATAGAAGCATTTTTAGTCAAGCTATGAGGATAATGGCTGTGAAATAAATCTCGCTCCTGTGCCCTGACCTTTTGACCCCATTTCGATGATATTCAACAGAATCGGTTCAGTACACTTCCGGAACAAAATGATAAAGTTTTGTCGCAGTAGAAGCATTTTTAGTCAAGTTATGAGGATAACGGCTGTGAAATTAATCTCAATCCTGTGTCCTAACCTTTCACCCCATTTCGATGATATTAAAGATAATTGGTTCAGTATATCTCGGGAACAACATACCTAAAAATACTTGCAATTGCAACAAAACTTAGGTAAGTTATGACGCATAAAGGAAATGTAATGGATCCCGCTCCTACGCCCTGACATTTGACCCCATTTCGCCCATTTTCAACAGGGTTCGTCCCCAGGTGGTCCCCTACCACATAGTACAATTTCATCAAAATCGAATCATTTTTGCGTAAGTTATGACGCATAAGGACAATGGAATGGATCCCGCTTCTATGTCCCCATTTCATCCCTTTCCGAAAAGGTTCGTCCATAGGTGGTCCCCTAACACATACTAAAATTTCATCGAAATCGAACCATTTTTACGCGAGTTATCGTGCGGATGGACAAAGCAGGAGCATATACGCTTCTTAAACCTACTGTTGGAAAGCGTAGAAAACGGATTTCCGCAATTGCTTTGTGACTAATTACGAGATTTAAAAGTTACTACTAAAGTTATTTGTTGATTGTTTACTTGCGCAAAATTTTTATTGAAAAATTAATCAAGTACTGTCTCAATTACAGGGGTTTGTTGTTCCATGTTCAGCTTACAAAAGAAATTTGCTTTGTAAAGGTACCGCCGTGAATTCAGCTGAAACAAGATTTTAGTAGAATTGAACAATGTCAAGTGCGTTCCGTACACTGTTAAAATCTTTGCGGTAGGTTGCACCAAAAATTGGCGAAACACCATCTGCACCACTTTCTGAGAAAAGATACACCATTGTGTTGTGTAAACAAAACCCAACAACACTGTGCAATTTTGCACCACGTTATGATACAAGGTTGCACCACATTATGATGCAGCGTGTTGTTGGGTTTGTTTGCACTACACAATGATGTATTTTTCCTCAGAAACTGGTGCAACTGGTGTAGCACCACTTTTGGTGCAACCTACCACAAAATGTTTAACAGTGTAGATAAGTACATTAGACTGCTCAGATGATTCAGTGGTCACCAGAGCGCGCCTGAGGCTAATCGTTCAAACTGGGATTGAGCAAAGAACCCGGATGGAGCACTGGCTTACATGTTGGCTCCGTCAGTCTCTGGACCCAGCCGCCAATATTTGGTACTGACGGCTATTGGCGGTTGTTAAACCCCGAAATAAAGATCAATAGCGCCCATTAGGATTAGGCGAGATTAAGATTGGAAACGCGTCTAAATATATATATGTATATATATATATATATATGGATGTAAGGTCAGGTGATGCGTAACATCACAGCCTCTCCTTGACAAATGTCAAAGCCGCCTTCTCGTGGTACATCCTGTTCCCACTAAAGGGAGCTCTGACGACCGCCAATAGCGGTATAACTATACCATCGGGATTAGAGGAAATGCTATCCCACACTCCCCAACCCGCTTGGCCAGCGTGGTGAGTTATGGCCAAACCCCTCCAAAATGACTCCACAACTTAAATCTTGGCCCTCAGTCTCCGGCAGCTGGAATGTACCTGGCCAAGGCAGCGGCCAGTGCGACATGAAGGCAGAGGGTGCTAAGAATCCCCGGAGGACCGGACTAGGCTGCCATCTGATGCTGACCTTGGCTACGTACAACGGACGCTCCCTATCTTCTGATTCAAGGCCTCTTGAATTGGAAGAGGAACTACAAAGGATCAAGTGGGACATCGTCGGGCTAAGTGAGGTAAGGAGAAAAGGAGAAGATCTCACTGAACTGAAAAGTGGACATCTCTTCTACTACCGTGGGACAGATACTGGCAGAACTAGTGGTGTTGGATTTATAATAAACAAGAAACTGAAGGATAAAGTTGTAGAAGTTGAAAGTTCCTCTGACAGAGCTGCACGACTCGTTATTCAACTCTCGAGAAGATACCAGGCTCAGATTATTCAAACTTATGCACCCACCACAAGTCATGCTGAAGAAGAAATTGAAGAATTTTATGAGGAAATTCGTGATCTAAATAATAAAGGTAAGCAGCACTTGAAGATAATTATGGGAGATTTCAATGCAAAAATAGGGCAACGGCAACAGAATGAAACTTCAGTAGGTAAATTCGGTCACGGCAGCAGAAACCAGCGTGGAAATACTCTCGTAGAGTTTGCAGAGGCAGAAAGGTTTTCATCTTGAACTTCTTTTTCAAGAAAAAGCCACACAGGAAATGGACATGGAGACATCCAAATGGGACGACAAGTGAAATTGATTTTATTATGTGTAACAAAAAATTCGTCATAGAAGACTGCAGTGTGCTAAACAAGTTCAACACAGGCAGTGACCATAGATTGGTGAGATGTAAGATGCACCTCAACACTAAACTCGAACGTAGCAAGCTCATAAGACAAACAAAATGTATTGACATAACCAACCTTAAAAAACACCATAATACCTTCAAATTGGAACTGAAGAACAGATTCTCTGCTTTAGAAGGCCTAACATCGGAAGAAGTGGATATTTCTGAAGTTAACAGAAAAGTAACCAAAGCTCTTATGGAAACAGCAACAAAATTAGCTGGGTCTAAGAACAAATTGCATGTGAACAAATTATCAGGAAAAACGAAAATGTTGATGCAAAAAAGAAGAGAGATGAGGACAACTAAAGAAGATGTGACTTTCAAAGTGGAATATATAGAGCTATGCAAGACAGTACGAAAAAGTATCACTGAAGACGTAAGAAAATTCAACTGTGAACTAGTAAGGAAAGCAATTGAAAACAACCAAAGCCTAAAGATAGCAAGGCACATCTCAGTAAGGGAAAAAACAGATTATGGCACTGAGAAAAGAAGATGGTTATGTAACAAGAAATAGAGGCGAAATTTTGACAAGAGTGAAAGATTTCTACTCCAAATTATATGAAAGGGATAATACATGAACTCCAGACTTCATGAAAGGTACCAGTACCAGAGTTCTTCCAGTCCTTCCAGCAGAAGTTGCACATGCAATCAAGAACATGAAGCGGGGAAAAGCTCCAGGAGAAGATGGAATTACTGCAGACATCATACAAGAAGCAAGTGGAGAAATCGAAACAGTACTCGCCCAAATTTTCACTCATTGCCTTAATGAAGGGAAAATTCCTGAGGATGGAACAACGCTACAATGATCTTGCTACATAAAAAAGGTGACATTGAGGATCTCAGGAACTACAGACCTATCAGCCCCTCTTATCAGTGGTTTATAAAATCTTCACTAAAGTTCTTTCACACCGCTTGAAGGTGACACTGGACATGGCTCAACCGAGAGAACAAGCTGGATTCAGGAGTGGCTACAGCACAATAGATCATATCCACGTACTGAGAGAACTAATTGAAAGAGCGAGGGAATATGAGCTTCCATTGTGCATGGCTTTTATCGATTATGAAAAAGCCTTTGATTCGGTGAAACCATCAGCAGTTGCAATGGCTCTGAAATCCTGCGGTATTGAAGATGCATGCATTAATATTATTAATAACATCTATGAAAATGCAAGTGCAAAGATTCGGCTGTTTGAAAATACAACACACATAAAAATTGGAAAAGGAGTGAGACAAGGTGACACCATATCTCCGAAGCTCTTTAATGCCACATTGGAAAATGTCTTTCAATCACTGAACTGGGAAAACAAAGGGATAAAGATTAATGGAGATTATCTAACCCACCTTCGTTTTGCTGATGACATAGTCATTTTTGCAACTACCCCATCAGAGCTACAGAGTATGATCCAGGAACTTGCTGACAAGAGTAAAGAAGTTGGATTAAAAATGAACTTTCAGAAGACAAAAGTGATGTACAATGCTTTTACAAGAAATGAAGATTTATCGATTGATGGAGAAAAGCTGGAGATAACAGACACGTACGTTTATCTTGGACAGCAGATATCAAGTGAGGGTCACATTGGTGAAGAAATTAATCGGCGTACAAAACTTGCCTGGAGAGCTTTTGGAAGAAACAGCATAATTTTCAAGAGCAATATGCCATTATGTCTTAAAAGAAAAGTGTTTGATCAATGCATCCTTCCAGTGCTTACGTATGGTGCAGAGACGTGGACCTTAGCTAAAAGAGACATACAAAGGCTGCAGACAACTCAAAGAAGCATGGAGAGGTGCATGCTTGGTGTAACCAGGAGAGATAAGAAGAGGAACACGTGGATCCGAAAAATGACAAGAGTGGAAGACATCATGATCAGAGTTAAATCCCTGAAATGGCAATGGGCTGGACATACTGCCAGAAGAACAGACCATCGATGGACAGCCGAAACTTTAGATTGGATTCCAAGGGACAGGAAAAGACCCAGAAGAAGACCACATGGAAGATGGGTGGATGAAATTCGAAAGTATGCGGGAGTGACATGGAGGAGACTGGCACAAGACAGACCGTTGTGGAGAAACTTGGGGAGACCTTCGTCCAGCAGTGGATTGATAATGGTTGACCATGATGATGATGATGATATATATGTATCATCGGGATGTAAGGTCAGGTGATGCGTAACATCACAGCCTCTCCTTGACAAATGTCAATCCCGCCTTCTCGTGGTACATCCTGTTCCCACTAAAGGGTCTCTGACGACCGCCAATAGCGGTATAACTATACCATCAGGATTAGAGGAAATGCTATCACACACTCACCAACCCGCTTGGTCAGCGTGGTGAGTTATGGCCAAACCCCTCCAAAATGACTCCACAACTTAAATCTTGGCCCTCAGTCTCCGGCAGCTGGAATGTACCTGGCCAAAGCAGCTGCCAGTGCAACATGAAGGCCGAGGGTGCTAAGAATCCCCGGAGGACCGGACTAGACTGCCATTTGATGCTGACCTTGGCTACGTATAATGGACGCTCCCTATCTTCTGATTCAAGGCTTTTTGAATTGGAAGAGGAACTACAAAGGATCAAGTGGGACATCGTCGGGCTAAGTGAGGTAAGGAGAAAATCTCATTGAACTGAAAAGTGGACATCTCTTCTACTACCGTGGGACAGATACTGGCAGAACTAGGGGTGTTGGATTTATAATAAACAAGAAACTGAAGGATAAAGTTGTAGAAGTTGAAAGTTCCTCTGACAGAGCTGCACGACTCGTTATCCAACTCTCGAGAAGATCTCTGGGGATTTGAAAAAGATAATTTAGAAATTTTGTTAACCTTCAGGGAGATAGATTCTACGGTATATAGGTAACCTAACTTTGGGGAAGGTGGGGGCTTGCGATGAGGAAAAATAAAGTAAGAGATAGTGGGACAATGCAAGAACACGAGAGAGAGTACTCAGGGTAAGAAACTTGCTGTTAATGCACGATGTTCATATTTGCTGAATGGTTCCAGTTATAGGCAAACTTTAATAACTAAAAACACACACAAGTTAAAATATATTTACATGGTTAAAATAACTTGAGTACTTTCGTGTTCGCTACAAGCACATCATCAGATGAAAGACCAAGTTGGAGTTCCAGAAACACATTTATATGTGGGTGCCGTTGCCAAACGTTCTCAACGAGGAAAGAAATTCAAGAACGTTCACTTGATTTTAACGTAATATGAGAAAATAGAGGCATATAGAGTTCCATTAATGATGTGTAGAGTCTGCGATGTAAGAGGTAGAAACCGGAATCGAGGACAGTAAAGTTTTTCAGGTCTGGGAAATATAGCTGGGTACTTCATCATTGCAACAAGTGTCCACTCGATGCAAAATTTGCAGACTTTCTGTAAAGAGCACTGTTTCCCTCGTTGTAGAGGTAGATAGAATGGAGTCGTCTGTCCAAGATGGGTAATGTGTACCAGCTGAAGAAAGCGTGGCTAAAGCAGTTGATGACGAGCCATTTTTTACACTATATTGGTGTCACTTAATTCTTGTTTGCAGTCTCCGTAGGATTGAGCCGATATATATAAGGTTCTTGTCCTGAGGATCGACAGATTTCATATTAATGGAATAGATGCCACATTTGTCCAACAATTCAAAACGGTCCCGATCATATTTATTCAGGGAATTAATGTTCAATGTTTTTAACCCAAAACCGACACCGTGACTGTGACAGATGTTCGATAAATTACCATTCGCATGAGGGACGTAAGTCATCGATCCAACATATTTGATATCCCTTCGTTCACGTGTCAGGGTAAAAAAGGTTGAATTTTGGATTTTACGGTAGATTCTATGGACATCTGAATGTGAAAATCCGTGCTGATAAGCAATGGTATATATGTTTTGAAGTTCCTCCTCACGGAAGGCTACAGAAGAAGAGTGGGTAAATGCTCGACGAATAAGAAAGTATAAGGGTGAAACCTCATATCTAGTCGGGTGGGTGGAAACACGTGGTATCAAGATAGGTATAGAGGAAGGCTTTCTGTAAACCGAATAACTCAGGTGCTAGGAGATGGAGTTCTTACGAAGTTGGAAGTCGAAAAACGTAAGTGAATTATCACATTCAACCTCCACGGTCAATGATATAGAAGGATAAACAGACGACAACGTGGTTGCAAAAGAGAATAAATTTTCAACTGACGAAGGCCAAAAGAATAAAACATCGTCAATATACCGAAGGTATAAAAAAGGTGTAACCTGACAAAAGTCCAAAATGCGGTTTTCTATGTCTTGAAGAAGAAGTTCAGCCAACAGAAGGGAGAGTGGGGATCCCATGGGGGCTCCCTCAAGTTGGCGATATAAAATGCCATTAAACCTGAAAAAAGAACGTTTCTGAATGAGGCGTAATGCCTGCAGAACGGCTTGAATATCCTCAGAGGGTACAGACCCCAATTGAGAAAGTTTACTTTCAATGATATTGTGTACAATAGAAATGGTGACGTTGGAAAACAGAGACACTACGTCTAAAGCCATAAGGAAAGAGGAACCAGGATGGTTGAAGAGAGTGGTTGGAGGAGGAAAACTGAAAGTGCGTGGAGAAATGAACCCAACGCAAAGAAAAGCTCTCGCCTGTGAAGCATGTGATTGAAAGGTCGTGATAGATCTTCACCTCAAACATGAAGAAAGGACTCGTGATTTCAGTAAGATAGTGACAGTTATAAAATATGATCGTCCTGCTGTGTGGGAACGCTGTCCGGCAAAGAGAGATACATCACACTAACTATCTTAATGAAAATGTGCTCATTTTTATTGTATTTTTCAGTCTCGTTTGATAAGATAATTTTTTATTTCCTTTTTCAGACCTCCCCCTAACTTCCGAGTGGATGCTGACAAAGGTTTTAACTACAGCAATGCTGACGAATCTTTTGTATGCCAAAAGAAAAACCACTTTCAAGTCACGGTACATGTACAGCCTGTATGCGAAGCTCATTATGTCCGAACGCCAGAGGGAACGAAACCAATTGAAAAATTCATATTGGACTTCCATGGTGTCAAAGTAAGTACGATTAGTTCACAAATTAGTCTTACGAGTCAGTTACTTAGATGTGTGATCAGAAACATAAAATATTCTAATGCCACAACTCAGATTTGATGTAAAATTCCCGTAACGTAACAGAACTTATCTAGGTAACTGTTTCGTCGGACAGCGATTCCACTTTTGAGCGAAATTCTGAATATTTTCACGAAAGCTGTTAAATATATTTTTCAACTACAGAATTCAGCTACTTTTGTTAATAGAGAGTGTTCAGAAGGTAATGTCTTCATATTTATATACAAGCCAAGTGGCAAGGTATCAAATTGAAACAAAACAAGAGTAAAGCTCAGAATTTCTACTTTAATTCACATATTTTATTTTTTCTACATAGTCCCCTTCTCGCTCGATACACATCTGCCAATGTTTAACACGTTTTTTAAACCCGTCTCTGTAAAACATTCCTCCACTGTCTCATGATTTTCCTACAAAAGGACAAACAGTGCTTATGTCCAAATCTCCAGAACTGCCACTTATCTAGCGTGATTTGTTTTGGTAAGTACATTTTCATGAGTTAAAAACTCTATAACTGATCGTTGTTTGACACCCGTAGACACAGTGATAAAGAATCATTCATTTTAAATGCAATTACATACGAACAAATAGATGTACGGAGTTCTGTTACTTAGTAAATGAAGCTAATGGCACAAAGAATCGTTTGTCGTCTGACTGGTTGCTAAGCAACAAGTCATGCGCGAGACAGTTGCGTGGAGGCATTACTTACTAAACGCGCCTCGTACATTCTTTCTGCGTTAAAAAAATGTTTAAGGCGCATATCTAGAAATACAGTAACCGGGAATGGTTCACCTGAAAACAGCAAAATTAGGTAGAAGAAATGCATTATATACATTAGGGAAAACAACCGGATTCACTTTTTCAATATATAGTATTTTCCTGTTGCAAAGTATGTTCGCCATTTTGAACGCCCGCTCTCGTGGTAGAGCGGTCTGAAGCACCAGCATATCAAAGTTAATATACTCGGGTCGAGGCTAACCTGACTATGAAGTTAAAGTTACGAAGTGTGTGCTGCCACTGCACAATATAGTTCCAGTTGAAAAGTTCATGTTCGAACTTGAACTGAGACCTAAAAAGTACATGGATATATCGATGTTGTAAATGTTGTACGTTACATACATTAAAAAAAATTAAGATCCCAGTTTCGGTTGCGTTTCTAAAAAATACAAATATTCGTATTTTCGCGACGTCAGTGTCACTTCTATCTTGCTTCAGACAGGCTATACAGTGTACACGGAGGATATTTACTGAGCGCACGAGAGGTTAGAATTGAGCCAGAGGGTAAAAGGGGAGATAATGGATCGCGGCGGTAACTAAGCTTGCCCCTTCTTCCTGGTGCTGTCCCTGAATACTCGTTCTGTCTAGGACTTGGTGTTTATCAGTTCATCTGGAAACATAGCGCAGTCCAGTGTATTTCTAATTAAAAAAAATGCGTACCGCGTACACGTTTAATATGTAACTAAAAAAATATCGCCGCCCCGGTGGCGCAGTGGTCTAACCGATGGCCTCTGATCATTCGTCCGAACGGGGTCCGGGTTCGAATCCCGGTGAGGCATGGATGTTGTACTTGTCTTACGGCACTGGTTCTCTCCCTTCCTTGGAACCAGTGACCCTACATTAGGGACGGGTGACTGCTTATAGCCCATTGAGTTGCTCACGGTGGTCGTTAAACCTCCAATAAAAAAATCTTTGGAACACTTTAGGATCACCGAAAGTTTACGTATAATTGACGAAATGAAATAGTCAGGAATATGTTTAACGAAGGTGTTTATCTTATTCACCTAGATGAGTTTTTGAAAAGACAGAAATCGTTTGTCTAGTGGGTGGCAGTTGCGGGGGACACTGTGATTGAAACATGAGCGGAAAGATTCCTTTTGTCTTTCCTCCCATCCCCTTAGGGTCTTTGGGGTAGAGTTAGCAACACTTGGCACCACATTAGTGCGCGGAGAAATGCAGATAAACAAGAGATACGAACTTGTCGGTGAATCGGTTTCACAGCGTTAACAGTTTAATAAGGTTAGCTTTGCCCAGAGTATAGACAGTAAGGTTTGCTCATCCCGCCTTCCTCGCATGCGAATAATCGTGACGTCACCGTCCTAACATGTGAATCGTAGATCCGAACTGTAGCTATGGAGGAAAATGTCTTGTCAACAATTTTTATAACTCAAACACAGAACAAAAGCTTATGCAAAAGTACATTTGCATTAAATACAGAAGAAATTCACAGTCATGTGAAATATTTTAGTAACAGAGATTTCAAAAATACCTCCGCTCATTTTTGTTTCATAAAGGGCGGGAAAACAGCTGTACTTTTAAATGTTAATTTAGTTACAAGGGAAATGTTTGCTGTTTTTATTTAAATGTAGAAGGGAAAAAAGCACAGCAGGACGTATTATTGTCACATAATAAAGAATTAGTTTACGAGGAACATCAAAAGCATCTCGGCGATATTCCCTAATTTTTTTCATTAAAAATTTAAAACATTATGCATTAAAATCTGGTAGAATTTATGAAAATTATTCCAGTTAGTTTACGAATAATAATTCCGATACGCTGCTATGGTGCAGATACAAAGAAACGTGATGATTAGGTAGTCTTACGATTGCGATTTGGACAGTGACGTCACAAAGCAATCACCCAAAGTGCAGGATGAGCATAACCTTGTCGTCTACTAACCTTGCCGGTTTATAACTATTTGTTCAAGATAGGTCCAGGTTTGAGCCCGGAAGAAGCCTCGCTGGTGTGCCTATTTCATTGCTCTGATTCTGGCCGTTCCCTAATACCAGTAGTACTAACGTAGGAATGGGCGACTGCTTACAGCCCTTAGTGTTGCTCATGATGGCCGTTAAATTCTGAAACAACAAGTTAGTAAAATCATGCAAATGCATTGATTATGATACGCTTTCCAACATACCAGAAATCATTATTCAAATTATTACTCAAGTTATGAGGATAATGGCTGTGGAATAAATCTCGCTCCTGTGCCCTGACCTTTGATCCCACTTTTATTATATTCAAATGAACCAGTTCAGTATACCTCCGGAATCACATGATAAAGTTTTGTCCCAATCTAAGCAGTTTTGCGTAAGTTATGACGCATAAGGGCGATGGAATGGATCCCGCTCCTATGTCCTGATCTTTGACCCCATTCCACCCATTTTCAATAGGGTTCGTCCCAGGGCCGCAGTCAGGGGGACGCCAGGGCAGGCTGTGATTGTCCCGAAAAGTTTTGCGCCTGTCCTGCCAATGATTCGTAGAAAATGAAAAACTCCTAATTGCAGTTTCCAGTGCTGAAGACTAAAATATTGATTTCGACAAAGTCAAATATTTGCAAACTTTAGGTACCAAACTTCCATCTCCAGAAGAAATTGCAGTACTCAACAGATTCATACGAACCCAGAAGAAAGAAAACCCAAATTCAGTCATCTTTGATGAAATTTTTAAGCAGTGAGTAGTCTTCAGAGATACTTAAAATGTATTGGCCACAGCCAGGACTTTCGGCTGTAGTACGGCTACTTGTGAATCCACCTTTTCTGTTTTAACGAGAATTAACTGCCCACAGCGGCTTTTGATGTGCCACCAACGAATGTCAAATGTGGCTCTTTTTGCATTCGAACAAAACCGCACAGAAACTCTTGCCATGGACTTACTTTTGAGAAAATTTAATGGTCAAAAGAACCGACGACTACAACTATTTTGATTTTCTGTTGGTAAGCAACGATTATAAATTTTAACCTTTACAAAATATTTCTTTTTTTTTTATTTATAAAAATGTTACTTGTTTAACTGTAGTACTAAGGCAGGTACTTATAAAATGTTATTAGATACTAAGGTTCTTATAAAATATAAATATAATTATGCACCACCAAAATGTTTGTATTTTATAAATTTGTGAACTTTCAAACCAGACTTTTAGCAGAAGGCAGAGAAGTAAGTAACTTAGCACGCGCTGTCGAGTGGCCGCCGTATTTCTAGTACATTCTTTCCTATTTTTGTACTGATATATAAGAGGCTGAGACAAAAAGTAACAAAAAAACTATTTATTTAAAATTAAAAAAATATACAATACCTCATCTTTCAATGTAGTCACTTCCCTTTTTAATACACTCACTTCTTACAGCATTCTGGTAACTTAGCATCACAAAGTGGGGAAAATTATTTTGGCTGCGAAATTACCCACTGATGCACTTAGTTCTTGATTTATTCGTCCGTACGGAAATGACGTTCTCTCAAGTTAGATATTAATGGTCCACAACCACATGCAATTGGAGTTCGATTATTTGATGGTTACCAGCAGAGTGCAGAGGCGTAACTAACAGTTTCTGCGCCAGGGGCAGCCTGAAAATTTTGCGCCCCCACCCACCCTCCTAACAGTGTTTTATAAAACAAAAATACAACTGATTTTTTTTATTTACTTGTACACTGAAGTGCCAAAAGTCATGGGATACCTACATGCTTTCTTTATGGGGATGTTCATTCTGAAGCAAATATCGAGAGAGTGGTCCCTCCGATTTCCCCCACACGCAACAAACATGAAGAATACACCAAAATATGTCTTCTGCAATGAACCTTTTTTTTTTCTTTCTAAATTTAATACGGGCCAACTGCCAAGTTACAGGGGTTTGAATGTGATACATAACCAGAAGGGATCCCTGTAAATATCTGTTACCAGCACAACGTACGACACATGCAGGAATGCATACCGTAAGCTATCAAGAAAAACATGTTTTTCCTTTTCGGTCCATTGAATCTTCGTATTCCTTACTTGTCTTTCATTCTATAACCCTGGAAAGAAAAATAGTTATTCATACACTCTTTGGTTGTCCCCGATTTGCGAAACAGCATTGTTTCTGTCACAAAATGTACTGTATTTGTTAGAGTCAACCGGATTCTAATTCTAACACGCTTTCTGTCATTGTTGTTCATTGTGCAGGTAAAACATATTTACAGGGATGCCTTAGATCATGTATCACATTCAAACCCTTGTAACCCAGCCCCAATTAAATTCAGGAAAAAGAAATGTCGATTGCGACAGACATATTGGGGATGTATTTTTCAGGTTTGTTGCGTGTGGGGAAAATCGGAGGGACTACTCTCTCGATATTTGCTTGAGTATGAACTTTCTCATAGGTCATAGAGAAAGCATGCAGGTATCCCATGACTTTTGGCACTTAACTCAGTATACATATATATGTTTGATCAAAGTGTTTGATCAATGCATCCTTCCAGTGCTTACGTATGGTGCAGAGACGTGGACCTTAACTAAAAGAGACATACAAAGGCTGCAGACAACTCAAAGTAGCATGGAGAGGTGCATGCTTGGTGTAACCAGGAGAGATAAGAAGAGGAACTCGTGGATCCGAAAGATGACAAGAGTGGAAGACATCATGATCAGAGTTAAATCCCTGAAATGGCAATGGGCTGGACATACTGCCAGAAGGGCAGATCATCGATGGACAGCCGAAATTTTAGATTGGATTCCAAGGGACAGGAAAAGACCCAGAAGAAGACCACATGGGAGATGGGTGGATGAAATTCGAAAGTATGCAGGGGTGACATGGAGGAGACTGGCACAAGACAGACCGTTGTGGAGGAAACTTGGGGAGACCTTCGTCCAGCAGTGGATTGATAATGGTTGACAATGATGATGATGATGACATATATACAGAGAGAAATTTTTCTGAAAATCAATAATTATAATACATTTTCCAGCAACATAATTCAGTTTAGTGTGCAGTTGTACGTAGAAGTGACTACAATGAATGAATCTGTAATCAGGATTATTTTTTTCTGAAGCACACTATATTCTACTTTTATAGCTTTGTAAACCCCTAATAAACTTCAACCCTTTTTGTACAAAGTGACACTTCAAAATTAAATAAATGTGACTCGCGGTATTTTGCCTTACAACACATTTTAATTATTTGCATGTGAAGTAATTCCGGAAATGTACATTTCCTACATATCTTTAAAAAAAATGCTTCCAAAGTCAACAATGATATTTGAATTGTAGTGTAACTTCAAAAAATGTGTGTTTGGATTTGGTAAGACATGTTTAAACATTTGGGAAAAAGAAAATACAAGGCATAGTAATCATGTTTCGGTAGCTTGGTTAGTGTGCATATATATGCTACGAACATATATATACATATATTTTTTGGTAGTGGAGGAAGGGGGAGGGGGGTAGCGCTAATGTGCAGATTCTTGCACCCTTGGCTGGCCTGCACCCTGGGCGGTCGCCCCGCCCTAGTTACGCTACTGGTTACCTGTATTAGAATCCTGTATCAGCACGCAGGGCTATGAGCTCGGCAGGCATTATCACTCCTGGCTCACCTGGCTGTTATATAAATCTAACGAGTTTGTAATTTGCACGGTGAGCCGCGGATGGCTTAGTGGTTAGCAGTTCAGACTATCGATGCAAGGTCCTCAGGCTCGAACCTGAGCCGATCTTTCAGAGATGGTGTGATTTACTAACAATCGCTGAATATTGGACGAGCACGTTAAGTGACGGCCCCCAGGCTGGACCCACTTGGTTAAATGGGTATCCTTTCCTATGCAACCCCCCCCCTGAAATTCTCTCACCCCTCTATGTGCAATATCGTATTTGTACGGTGGCACCATCTGCTCTAATCTCACTACAAACTGTTCTGTCAAAGTCGCTAGACTCGCTCTCATTCCTTCCGTTTCAGCGTCCGGCCCAAAAGGCGATCTCGCTGTAGGTGGCTGGGACCTAACTCTACTCACTATGGACGGCAGTCCTACAAGAAAATGACAAATACGAATTTGCACGGTATTCATGAAAATAATCTTACAAATTATTCGGAAGGAATGCTAATAAATTACTCCACAGGCACGAAGCGTGTTTGGAGTGGTAAGTTCCCTTAGTTCTTTTGATCATTTCGGAATGACAAGCACGGCTACTTGCGAAACCACATTTTCTGTTTTGACGAGAATACATATCTTACAGCGACTTACGATGTGCCCCAAATTAATGTCGAATTTAACAATTCTTGTGTTTGAACAAAACCGCACAAAAGCCTCCGACGTGGACTTACTTTTGAGAAAATGTAATGGTCAAAAGAACCGACCAAGTGCTACAACTAATTTGGTTTTCTATTGGTAAGCAACGATTATAAATGTAATTTTATTTTACAAAATGTTTCTTGTTTTTTTATTTATGTTAATCAAAAATGGTACTTTTGTACCTGATGTACCTGGATAAGGTACTGAGTCTGGGTTGAAAATTTTAAAATGTCAGTAATGCTTAAAAAAGGGTAAAAAGTATATAGCTTTTTTTAGCATGCCCTAAATTTTATTGAGCCTGCCCTAAGTATAGAGTTTGGCTACGGTCCTGGTTCGTTCGTTCCCTTGTCTATTACCACATACTAAAATTTCATCGAAATCGAACCATTTTTACGCGAGTTATCGTGCGGACAGGCAGACAGACAGACGAACAAAGCTAGGAGCATATAGGCTTCTTCAAACTGCAGTTGGAAGCGTAAAAAACCAAACGACCGACGAATGGATTCCGTCCGAGAAAAATTTCTTAATTCCTTTCTTTCTTTCTTCTTTTTCGGGATTTAACTACCACGGTGAGCAATTCTAGTTGGCGATAAGCAGTTGCTCGTTCTTAATTTAGTGCCACTGTGATAAAATTTCCTAAACGAGAGGAACTATATTTTCTTGATATTTCCGAAATTTGTGGAGAACAGTTTTTAAAATGTTATTATTGGCATATTTTCATGAAGAAATAAATTCTTCATAAATACATGGCAGGCATTCTAATGCTATTATTAGCATATTTTCAGTGTATTCCATGTAACCACTTCCTTCAGAAAACTTGAAAATTTTCATCGTCCTGGAGCAGAACACGAACCCACAACTCCCGATTTCCGGTCGAGCATGCTAGTCATTACATTACCCAGGACAAGAAATTTCCAAGCAACTGAAGGTAGATATCTGGGAACCTTCAGATTTGCGCTAATCGAAGCTATTCCTGCCCCAGAAATGACGACCATTTCTCACATCCAGGGTCGGATGTAGGTCACACATTCCAGTGATGAAAATACGTCATATGCAATTGGGAAACGAATTTCAGAAATAATTCTTCATAAATATATGGTAGGCATTGCAGTGCTATTATTGGCATCTTTTCCTTGTATTCCAATGGAATGGAATACAGTGAAAATATGCCAATAATAGCATTGCAATGCCTACCATGTATTTATGAAGAATCATTTCTTCCTGGAAATTCATTTCCCAATTGTATGAGTTTTTAAAACTGTTTGGTTGGACTGCCCTAGTTTGAAGAGAGAAGTTGAACTCCTTCGAAACCGAATTGATTACGGATGAATCCAGCAGGCGAAACCATACCAGGGCTGCGTCCCTAAGTGAATGCCAACGCAAAATGTGCGTTCCTTTGTGCCTGCATGCAAACTGTGAACCTATGTGTCTCTATCATTTCGATGTGTTTTACTATTTTGCTTATGTGTTTGTACTTGTGCTTATGTGTGACTAAAGGCCTAGTGCCCCAAAAAGAATGGTTCGCCTGGCGAACAGATCTCCCAGGGAAGTCTCAGTGGATTTACGGTCCACTCGAGTACGGCCCAGTTCGCACCACCTGTCGGTGTGTCCGAGTCTGCGGTCCCTGGTCGGGATCGGGATTAGTACCGTAGCGTTTACGGCAGTAAACGTATTCAGTGAGTTCTATCTACTAGGCTCTGCAAAGTCCGCAATAAGCGGAGCAGGCTAATGGAATAATCTAACTTATGTGCCTATTCTAGGACCACTGTTTAAATTACTTATGGCAATATTTTCTCAAACTCAGGATTTCACGATAAATTTTGCCACGACAGAAACATATTTTCTAGTGCAGTATGTTCTCTTAAAAATATTCGAAACACAGAACACACCCGTTCAAGAAGTAAATAGAAAGTAGTCATTATTATTGGCAGACCAGTGTATTTCCGGGGGAAAGAGCTTGAGTAATCTTACTTTGTTAACAATCGCATTGAGCGGACTAATTATATTTTAGTAAATTTCTTACCTTCGTTAATTTTTCACAACAACACATACTCTACTTCGCATGTAAATTCATTTTACCGTCTATCACACACACACACACACAAAAAAGGTCACTAGGTGGCACACTGACACCAACTGCAAGAAGCAACAAAAAAGGCAAATGTCAAAAAGCGATGCTAAACCAGATAAGCAAGATATTTTCTGGTGGTTTG
Source organism: Macrothele yani (assembly GCA_039090855.1). Lineage (NCBI taxonomy): Eukaryota > Metazoa > Arthropoda > Arachnida > Araneae > Macrothelidae > Macrothele > Macrothele yani. Next base: position 8,864,099 of record CM077009.1, read on the forward strand.
GATTCTCAAGAACAAAATGCCGAGGGCGATTTCTATCCATCTTTTAAAAGAAAATACACTATTACATTTGAATTCATCTGTTTGCTGGCAGGACAAGAAAAATGAGCGATCCTGGGAAAAGTAAAAAAGGATTATTAACATCATGCAGGTTTGATGACACGTGTCAGTCAAATACCCTTGCTGGCGTTTACGCACCCGTTTCTAGGTGCGCAGGTTGGTGAATGGAACACCTCCTTCGAGGAAAAATCCCCTTTAAGCTAACATTATCAGAAAACAGCATTTTGCGTTGATGTTTCTGCATTTTTACAACCAACAATGCGTATCGGTGACTCTTCGACTTTTTTTTCAGACTTTTCATAAGCCACTTATTTTTAGTTCTGTTGTTGAATAAAAAAAAAGAAAAAAATGGAAAACAGTTCTCTCAAGGAAATATCACAGCAGGAAATGTCATCATGGCAAAACTGAGAATTAAATGGCGCGCAAAAAGGAATTTAATCCGACTTAATGCGATCACTACACATTTCTCACACAGCTCTGAGATTGTTTATAATATATCCCCGAGACAAAGTATAAGATTCTTGGCGAAATATGGCTTAATTGTGTGGAAGAAACAACATGTATATTTAACTGGACTGCAAAAAAAAAAAAAAAAAAATTCGAACATAAATTAAAGAATCTTGCAGATTTTAACGTTAAGTCTGAAAAGTACCTCAAATTTTTCCATGATGCACAAATTTGTAGCGAATCGGATGTAATTTAATACATATAAGTTAAAGTTTTTAAATCTCAATAAACATTTCCTTTCAACCTGCTCTTTGGTTTTAGCCAATGAAGGTGCGTCTTCGTGTACTTACATCGTCATCGAAACCTCATCCACACCAAGTTCTATTTCCAGCAGAAAAGAATTGATTCAGAATGAAAAAAAAACAATTTATATTGAAGAATATTCGAGCTTCCATATTTTTATTTATAATAACAGAATTACAGTGTTTGTCTGCCACCAACAGAAGAAACACTGAACGTATAGAAGTTTGAAATTCGGCAGAAACCTGTACAGGCCCATGATCGTGTGCACTTCTGAGCGCTTTTGTGAAATTCAAATTTGCAAAATTTAATTGGCCGCCCCTGGTGGCGCAATGGTCTAAGCGATGGCTTCTGATCATTCGTCCGACAGGGGTCCGGGTTCGAATCCCGGTGAGGCATGGGTGTTGTGTTTGTCTTACGGCACTGGCTCTCTCCCGTCCCTGGAACCAGTGGCCCTAAATTAGGGACGGGCGACGACTAGCCCATTGAGTTGCTCACGGTGGTCATTAAACCTCCAATAAAAAAAATTAATTGATTGAACTACTTTTTAAAGCTCTTAAAAATTTGATCTTGCGGGATACTGTGCCATAAATTCACACAACAATGGTTCATTTCACTTTTGCGTAACATCTTTTCATTACACTCTTTGCAAAAATATTTCATTACACTTTGCATAAATGCAGCATTTCTTGTGCAGACTGAGAGAACCTCACGCCAAACGTGATATAACTGACAATACTAATAGCTTGTGTCAAAATATTTCGGATGTACTTCTAGTGTGTTACGTGTATCCACAATTTCTGGCAGGTTTATTTACGCTTTAGACTGCAGCTCTCCGTGTGATGTCACACACCATAAATAGTTCTCAGTTATTTTTACGGGAAAATTTGACTAGGTTTCTTAAACCATTGTTTAGAACTCGACATAACAACCGCGATTTACAATTTCATTTTTCTGTTCACTGTGTCACACTTCCGCAATATTGTGCCTTTCCCTTCACCGCAGTGGCCAGCGGGCTTGTTTGCGTTTCAGATCTCGGCTCTCCGTGTGTTACCATGCACTATAAATAGTTCCACTATTTGAAAAAATAGATCAACGATTCTTTTAGACAGGAGATATATTTCAATGAAATGCAAATAGATTACAAGAAAGGAAAGAAAAATATAAATTTTCTCCCACTTCATTTTGACAATTTATTTATTTTATTCCGACGGAATCTAAATTCACCAACATAACAGACTCTCAAGAAACTCATTTCAAATGTCATCAAAGGTACTTCCATGACTGACCACGCTAAAGGAGACCCTGTTTCTTTTTCCTTTTGTCTTTTTAAACCACGTATTCGAATCGTCTTATCTGACCTTCCATTTCAGTCTAAACCCCTACAAGTAATGTGGGTCGAAAATACCGAAATGCTTTTAATCGAATCATTAGTGCTGAAAAGTTAGTTGCCCTTGGTATAGCTAAAGACAATGTAAAAAAAAAATTAAATCATACAATATTTTCCGTTCGCGCATGACGATCAAAATTATAAAAACTTCCAAAATTTAAGCGATTTTACTTATTCTTTTTACTGAAGTAACGAATAAATTACAATCAAATCGCTTCAGTTTTACTGATGTTTTTACTAAGTATCAAATAAATTACAATAGAATCCTTATAGTCTGTAAATGTTGCCTGCAGTACAGCTAAATATAATGTAAAAAAAAATTCTTGAAATTCAGATAATATTTTCCATTCGCGCATGCCGATCAAATTTATAGAAATTCCACAAATTTAGAGATTCGTTCAAAGTAGCAAATCCTTCCCCACTCAAATAACTTGCGGCTGCGACCCCTTAACCTTGAAAACATTACATATGCTGCTGATACACATATTGACCTTGATAAACCCCTTGTTCCTTCGGCCAGTCAGAACTAGCTCGTAACCGTGCGGATCAGAGTTTGAGTTCAGTCCAGTGGCTCTACTTAAATACTTATCTTTACCTTGTGATATCAAAGTTTAATTGTGTGTTTTTTACGCTTTCCAACCGTAGATTGAAGAAGCGTATATGCTCCAGCTTTGTCCGTCTGTCCGTCCGTCCATCAGTCAGCACGATAACTCGCATAAAAATGGTTCAATTTCGATGAAATTTCAATATGTGGCAGGGGACCACCTGGGTACAAACCCTATTGAAAATGGGCTCAAAGGTCAGGACACACGAGCGGGATCTATTCTGTTGCTTTTATGGGTCATAAATTGCATAAAAACGGTCCGATTTCGATGAAATTTTAGTATGTGGTAGGAGACCACCTGGGGACGAACCCAACTGAAAATGAGAGAAATGGGGTCAAAGGTCAGGACATAGGAGCGGGATCCACTCTATTGTTCTTATGCGTCATAACTTACGTAAAAATTCTTTGATTGCGAAAACACTTCAGTATGTTGTTTCGGAGATATACTGAACCGGTTCTGTTGAATATCATCGAAATGGAGTCAAAGGTCAGGGCACAGAAGCGAGATTTATTCCAAAGCCATTATCCTCATAACTTGAGTAATGATTTTTGGTATATTGGAAAGCGTATCGTAATCAATGCATTGCATGATTTTACTAACTTGTATAATTATGGAAGCATCACATAAACGTATGAAGAGACAAAAAATTTATTTGCCCAAATAACGTATAATTCATCCAAGAGTTCTTGTTCCAAGCAAACTGTCTATACATGAGGATGCAGTACGATGCTGTTTTGAAGAGAGATATAAGCTGGCATTGGAATGCAGTAAAAACCGTTAACTTTTCATGCATCTCTACAGTATCTGAAAATAGAGTAGTGCAGTTTATTAAGGCTTGTCATGATAAATATTATATACTAAGAAGCATTATAACAGTGACATAAACAGTCAAATTTTCAAAACAAGCCTGACAGTTTAAGAAAAAAAAAAGGTCAAAGACACTTTTTGCTGCATGCAAGTGTTTTATAATTTTTTGCTGCATGCAAGTGTTCTATAATTTTTTGCTGCACACAAATGTTCGCTGAGTTGGATTTTTGCTACAAACGCTGCATGGCGTTTGTAGCAAAAAATCCAACTCTTGTATTTGTCCAATATCAATCACATGCACCTGTGTGAAATAGAAAAAGTCCCTTCGATTGAACTGAAGTTCCTATATCTCCAAAGACAGCATGGGGTAGGAAGGAGGGGACCAGTAGATATACAGAAAACCTGTTTGTCGCAGTTTTGACATGAGTATCAACACACACAAGGTCAATCATGAAAAACTGTTGGACTCAACCTGCAAAACCCATGCTTTTCTCATGGGTATCGTTCACTTGATCGAAAGGTCACTTGATCGAAAGGTCACTTGATCGAAAGGTCACTTGACCGAAAAGCACTTGATCGAAAGGTACATTTCACCGAAGGGACACTTGACCGAAAAGTTCATTTCACCGAAAGGCCACTTCATCTAAATGTTCATTTCACCGAAGGATTGCTTTACCTAAAAGTTCATTATATCGAAAGGTCATTTCGCCGAATAGTCAGTTTATCGAAAACTTAGAATTTTGTTTTTAGACATCCGTTGGAGCGTGGTGCGGGTTTTTGAAAAACAGGCTAACCTAAACAATATCGGATTGTATAAAACATACACTTTTAATTTCTATGAAACACCTCCCCATGAGCAGGTTTTTCGAAATATAACATTAATCAAAAGGCCTAGATCTGTGCCTTTTTTGTCAAATTTTAATCCTCCGAGCTCATATTCATAAGGGTTACGTAGCAAATCAAGTAAATAATGTTCCACTTTTACTCAACCACACAACATTAATTTTTTGACCGTAGGCCTAGATGCAGGCCATTTTAACAGATTTAAACCTTACTCATATTCATAAGCATTACATAAAATGTAAAGTAACTTTTTTATGTAAATCTTATGAACATGAGCACGCACGGTTAAAATTCGCAAAAAGGCCTAAGCCGAGACAGAGGGTCCTAAAATTGATTCTTTTTGCCTGAAAAAATGTGCAACATTATTAATTTTACTTTTTATGTAAACCTTATGAACATGAGCACTGAACATGACTTTTATGTAAACCTTATGAACATGATTAAAATTTGCAAAAAGACCTAAGCCGAGGCCTATTGTTTTAATAAAAAAATAAAAGATTTGTTTTAAAACTAAGTCTTTGCTTTCTTTGTGACACGGAGAAATCAAAAGTGCAATTCGAGTATACTCCCCTAGCGTTTCGGTGGTCTGTCTGCCGAATTCGCACCATGCTTCAACTGATCCTGTAATGAAATCCAAAGTTTTCCATAAATAGACCCTTCGGTGAAATGAACTTTTAGGTAAAGAGACCTTTCGGTGAAATGAACTTTTCGATCAAGTGATCTTTCGGTGAAACAATCTTTTCAGTGAAGTGATTTTCGGTCAAGTGACCCTTCGGTAAAGTAAACGTCGGCCAAATGAACCAGATTCTTTTCTCATGACTAGCTCTATGTTAATTGCTCCTAAGTTGGCAAAAAATAAAATATCTTCATCTTGGTTCCAAATGGAGAACACTCAATGCCGTTGATAACGAAGGCTATCTTGAAGAACACTCAATGTCGGTCTTCAAAGATAGCCTTACTTGTGCTTCAGTTGAACTTTACATAGCACTGATCACAACACAACATAAAAATGCAGATGTTTTAAATATTTCAAGTTTGCTATATTCACAGTCAGTAAAAACTACTGTTTTCAGCCGATTGTTCTTAGGCACAAGCACACGTTTTATCATTCTTTTTTTTTCAATTCCTTTAGTTTGATTATTATTGAGACAAACATGTTTCCGTGCAATACATAACTTTCATAATTTCCGTAAAATTCGGAAAACGCTGTCGCAGTAGCTGGCTGATGCTTATTTTGTTAAAACTGGGCAACACCGGATCTCTTTGCTAGTAATGGCACAAGTTACACACAACGAGAGTTAACGATCAGCGTGGAATTTGTGAAAAGATTTGTTACATAGAAATTTTACACGAGCATCCGATATGAAACAAAATTACGTAGTAATTAGGATGTGTGCTCATTAGATATAACAACGAACCCAGACATTTTTATATCAGGTGAAACGAAATTTCTTCACTCAAAAAAAAAAACTGTTAAATCAGGTGAAACGAAATTTCTTCACTCAAAAAAAGAATTTTGTGTTTTATGGGTTTTGTGTACCTTATAAAATTATTCCTCTTCTGTTATTGTATCGAAGCGAATTTTTGTATGTGATATTCACGCGGTATGTTTAACAGTAAAACGCATTTTTTCTTTCTTGATTGGTGGTTTAACGACCACCGTGAGCAACTCATTGGGCTCAGTCTCCAGTCCTAATTTAGGGTCACTGGTTCAAGGTAACGGAGAGAGCCAGCGCCGTAAGAGAAACATAACATCCATGCCTCTCGGGATTCAAACCTAGACCCATCCCGGACGAACGCCAGCCCTCAAACTACTGCGCCACCGGGTTAAAATGCACTTAAAAACAGTCTTACTAAAAAATTAACTTCAGTGTGTGTTTCTAATCTCATTACTGATTGGAATTAGTGGGAACATCGTAATGTGCTCACATATGGGAAACAAAAATGCACCCCCCCCCCCCGGATTTATTATATATAAACTCCGTTTGGGATTATATAATTACTGAATACGTTCTCTTATGGAGAACCTCTCTTGGATATTTGTTTAGAACCACTGTTGGACAAAACATTTCAAAGATTTTACTGCGAAATTAATTATTTCATTTTGCATGACTTCTGCCCATTCATAGTACAACATTCAAAGACAGTGCTGTTGCTATCAGCATGCGTCGAGAGGCAGGTTTTACTAAACCCGGCAATAATTTCGTTGCACGTATTGCCTTCCAACAAAATAAATGTTTTTTTAGATAATACGCAATATAGAGTGTTCGCTATGAAAATGATAAAAGTTTGATGTATTTTGCAGATGGAATCCCCGACGCAGAGAATCAAAGTGGAACAGTCTCAATCCGACAGGAGTAAAAAACCTTTCCATCCAGTTCCGTAAGTTGACCAGCGCATGCAAATAATTTTTATATACTTTTGTCAAGTTGCTTACTTGAATTTTAAATTCTCATTATAAATTAAATTTCTCAATAGATGTTGAGTGGCGCCATATTTCCTCTTCTTCCATTCTGATTCAAAAACAGTTGCTTACTTGAATTTTAACTTCTCATGTTGCTTACTTGAATTACTGTCAAGTTGTTTACTTGAATTTTAACTTCTCATTATAAATTAAATTTCTCAATAGATATTGAGTGGCACCATATTTTCTCTTCTTCCATTCTGATTAAAAAACAGTTGCTTACTTTAATTTTAACTTCCCATGTTGCTTACTTGAATTATTGTCAAGTTGCTTACTTGAATTTTGAAATTTAACTTCTCATGTTGCTTACTGGAATTATTGTCAAGTTGCTTACTTGAATTTTAACTTCTCATTATAAATTAAATTTCTCAATAGATATTGAGTGGCGCCATATTTTCTGTCCTTCCATTCTGATTCAAAAATAGACTTATGTTTGGAAGATATTTCTTTCATTTTTATTCGGTAATTTATTATTATTATTATTATTATTATTATCGTTATTTGTATCGCCTGGAAATTTCAAGAAGCATTTCACGCAAGAGTTAAATCAATAAAGTACTCTCTGACGAATGCAGGGATTTTACAGGAAGCAGGATAAACGGCGAAAGACGTTGGCATCCCGAAATGCTATGAATGCCGGACAATCCCCGGGGACAAATGACAGCTTTTTTTTTACAGCGATGTAATCTGTTCAAGATATTTAAGCTTTTTACAAGAAAATCCTACAAAACGTTTACTCTAAATACACTATTTACTGAAAAATTTTGCTTTACAGTACAAGGTGTTGATACTGCATCAAATTTATTGTCTTGTGAGGAGGATTGTTTAACTTAAGTGAAGATGGAAGCGTATTTTCGTCCAGCTAATCTGCCAGAACTTATCACTGAGACACGAACTAACTTCGTTTCAATTAACAGAACAGATATTTCGCTAGAGATTATATGTGCATTACACTGTCCATTCATTTAACTGTCTCTTTATAGGTTCATCCTGGCGTGGCTTTTGCCTCATCCATGATTATTCAGGACTATACACGAAAGCGCAAACGATTTTGTGCAGAATAACTTAGAGCAGAAGTGCGTCTCGAAGATCACGAAGGGCTAATATTTTCTTTCTGGTTTCTCGAAATGCAGTTTTTCATATAATGCTCGTACAGGTACAGAAGATTTTCAAATTACTGTCGTTCAAAGTAATGGAATTTAACAAGAGTAAAATCAATGGCAATCAGAGATTTTCTCCTGGTATGCAACAAGCGAAGAAAGTTTCATTGCTGTAAACTTTGAGTCGTTTGAAACTCATCGGTAGTGACGTCAAACGTGGGGATAAGAGGCACGGGACGGATTTTTTTTTTTTTTTTGTTCTTATATCAGGGTTTAACTGCCAGAGTGAGCAACTCTAATTGCTAAGAGGCCGCCCCTGTGGCGCAGTGGTCTAAGCGCTGGCTTGTGACCCCCAGTTCGAGATAGGTCCGGGTTCGAATCCCGGTAAGGCATGGATGTGGTGTTTGTCTTACGATTCTGGCTCTCTCTCTTCTCTGGAACCAGTGGCCCTAAATTAGGGACGGGCAACTGCTTATAGCCAACTGAGTTGCTCACAGTGGTCGTTAAACCTCCAATAAAAAAAGAAAAAAAAAGCGGGGAGGGGGCTATAAGCAGTCACCCGTCTCATATTTAAGAACACTGGTTGCAAAGAAGACAGGAGCCAGCGTCCCAAGACCAACGGCAGACCTATCTTCTACCGGGATTCGAAACTGGACAGACGATTTGTCAGAAAACTACGCCTGTGACCAACGGCCACCGGGGCGGCAGAGTATCCTTGTGATCAACTCTCTTCGCAGTAGTTCTTTCTGTAGTATGGTTAACTCCCTTTCGCCATGTATTTTTTACGCTTTCCAACCGTAGGTTGATGAAGCGTATATGCTCCAGCTTTGTCCGTCTTCCTGTCCGTCCGCACGATAACTCGCATAAAAATGGTTCGATTTCAATGAAATTTCAATACATGGTAGGGGACCACCTGGGGACGAACCCTATTGAAAATGGGTGAAATGGGGTTAAAGGCCAAGACATAGGAGCAGGATCCATTCCATTGCCCTTATGCGTCATAACTTGCATAAAAATGGTTCGATTGACATTTTAGTATGTGGTAGGGGACCACCTGTGGACGAACGCTATTGAAAATGGGTGAAATGGGATCAAAGGTCAAGACATAGGAGCTAGATTTATTCTACAGCCATTACCCTCATAACTTGAGTAATGATTTCTGGTATGTTGGAAAGCGTATCATAATCAATGCATATGTACAAAATAAGCTGTCTATACATGCGATAAAAGCAAACCACGTCTTCAATAAGCAAATTAAAATCAAATTTATTTACAAATTAAAAGCGTTTAAAAGCAGACTAGCGCTTTCGGGGATCTCCCGTCCCCATCTACTGGTCAATGCGCCACGAGATCCATCAGAGTCAACCCTTATATACTTGATAACACGACCCATCATGCACCACGTCACCAGCAGACCATGATGTCACAGTATAAAGCACAAATTGTAAAATTTCAATTCCAAATCAATATAACATAAATATAAGAATACAAAATATTTACAAAAATGTACTATTCGGGTGTTTTAAAATTCCTCATGTGTCAAAGTCTCTTGTGGAGCAACCATTTTTCGCCAAGGTCTTTGTACAAATGTGGGGAGATCTAAATTACAACAGTTGTCTCCGTATGCAATAATATATAAACTTTCTGAAAAGAAAACAGCATTTTTGTTGACATTGAAGTTCAAGATTTTAACTTTCTCCCAAACAGGGGTGTAACCACCCTGTTTAACAGCCATAGTAAAGGCAGTATTAATAGTTTCTGTCAGGAGGGTGTACTTGTGTTCACCCAACCGAGTATTCAGAGTCCTAATTGTAGAACCTATATAAAATTTGTCAATAACACCCGAATCCTCATGGGCGAGCGGAATGTAGCCCGAAGACAGAATTAATGAAATAACTTGTTCAAAGTGTTAAGTTTAAAAAAATAAGCATGCCGTCCGGTTTTCATCGACCGGGGGGAGAGGGGTGATCGATGTCTTAAGAGCACAAACTGATATGAAAGCTACAGCAGGGCCGGATTAAGGGGTCTATATTGGCTATAGCATTGGGGCCCACCATGACCAAGGCCCAGGAAGCATGCCTGGGCAAATAGTGGACAGATAGATAGATACATAGATAGATAGATATATAGAGAGATTTATAAAACTGCTTTACTATTGCCTCGTATGATTTCTACTTGGTCAGAAACAGAAGCTGGAAGACAAACAGATTTCAAAGCAGTGACTCACCAACGGTAAAGGTTTCATGTCGCTGTGTACAACGGGGTCGGCGAGAGAGTTTCTGCTTTTCCGCGTAATGCAACCACTCCTCCAAATTTGCAACTGGAACCGTTAATAGTCAAAGTCCCCTGTGGCTTCACGTTGCATTACAAATAAAGACGCACTAAGGAAAGTATGCAATGCTAAATCGTTAGAAAATCTAAGTCAAAATCTAGTAACTTTAAGCTTTTAACTCATGTTCTTATGAGAACAATGGAAAATACATTGACTTGTTATGAAAACTCTACCTATCGTTTATTTTTAGAGAATGCAGTACGTATTAATTAACACAACATATTGCTACAGTTTCGTGTTTTAACGGAGTTCATAATGATTCCCGGTCATAATTCTTTGAGAGCCCACTTAGATGTCTTAGCCTTGGGCCCACTCAAATGCTTTAGCCTAGGAACCCACTAAGGCCTTAACGACGGATTAATTATCACAAGCATATTGCTACAGTTTCGTGTTTTAACGGAGTTCATAATGATTCCCCGTCATAATTTTTTGAGAGCCCACTCAGATGTCTTAGCCTTGGTTACACTCAAATGTCTTAGCCTAGAGGCCCACTCAAATGTCTTAGCCTAGAGGCCCACTCAAATGTCTTAGCCTAGGGGCCCACTCAAATGTCTTAGCCTATGGGGCCCACTCAAATGCCTTAGCCTAGGGGCCCACTCAAATGTCTTAGCCTATAGGAACCCACTAAGGCCTTAACGACGGATTAATTATCACAAGCATTTTGCTACAGTTTCGTGTTTTAACGGAGTTCATAATGATTCCCCGTCATAATTCTTTGAGAGCCCACTCAGATGTCTTAGCCTTGGGGCCCACTCAAATGTCTTAGCGTAGAGGCCCACTAGGGCCTTAATCCGGCTTTATGCTACAGTTATTGCCTTAGCTATCAATAGGAACTCAAAGGATCCAGCTGGGTACGGTAAAAGGAAGAGCACCGGCAGACATCCAAATTACGAATCGGTACTTCGTCTTCTTAGGCGCTAAACATCAAATAGAATTGTAAGAGCTCGACAACTGCGCAGCGAATTAGATGTTCCAGTCAGTGTTCGACGAACACAACAGTTTCTGAATCAATCAGGACTTTGAGAAAATTCCAAGGAAAACAAGTGCTGTCTTCAGTTCACAAAGCCAATCGAAAAGAATTCGCTTTCAGCCGTATGAGTTGGAGCTCTGAGTAGAGAAAAGTTATTTTCTCCGACAAGAAAAAATTTAATGTGGATGGGCCGGATGGTATGTACAGTTATTAGAAGGATGACAAACAAGAACAGCTAGTTTTTTTTTTTTTTTTTTTTTGATTGGAGGTTTAACGACCACCGTGAGCAACTCAATGGGCTATAAGCAGTCGCCCGTTCCTAATTTAGGGTCACTGGTTCCAGGGAAGGGAGAGAGCCAGTGCCGTAAGACAAACACAACATCCATGCCTCACCGGGATTCGAACCCGGACCCCTTACGGACGAATGATCAGAGGCCAGCGCCTTAGACCACTGCGCCACCGGGGCGGCCTAGTTTTTTTTCATTCAACATCAGGGAGGTGGACCATCTTTTTGCACCACTGGCTGTTATTCCCGGCGTGGCTTCAGCCACTGGTTCCCAGTGGTAGGATAACGCGGGACTATCCACCTTTCATGACCTGTGACGATACGACGCCAAAACCAAGCGTCCTGTAGATTTGACAACAATTTCCGCCAGAATGCGCCACCTTGTTTCACCTGTTGGTGTGTCAATTCATTGGGTACCATTCGGTAGTTTCTCGAGGAAAACCAAGCTGGTGCAAGTGACGAATAATGGTAGATTTGTACAAATACCGGAACTCTCCGGGATACCGGGAAAATTTCCAGCGAGCCGCCATATTCCGGGCCTCTAGACCTTATGTTAGCTCAAGAAAAAAAGTGTATATACTTGCACTTCAATATTTTTGTAGAAGAAAACCAAGTTTTAAACGGCAAAATTTGTTTAGCACTTTGACCGCTTTAGAATAAAAAACAAAACAAAAGTATGTAGCAAATATTCAGTTCAGCCAAACTCTGTTTTTGATACACCCGCTTTCTCGACTTTCAAATTTAAGTCCCGTTCCTTTCGGCTCATATCTTTTACCTGAGTCCGCTTTTGCTAATTGCAGTTAAATAATCAATACAATCTAATCAAATATGCTATCAGTAGTCTGGGGCAGGAACTAGAAATTCGTTGTTTGTGTTAATGCATTGAGGTTGACCTACGGTAAAATTCTTTGTTTGCTGGTTATAAATGCTTTTCCTTATTTATTTATTTATTTATTTTTGAACGAGATCTTTATCTAATTAATTACTTTTTTGGGCCTTGCCGTTACAGAAATTTTTAAACCGCAGTTCTAAAAAGTCTGTTTCAGTTACTGCAAAAGTACTTTTTCCATTTGAAAGTATCAGACAATGATCTTCGCTCTTTCCACGTTTATAAGTGAGTCACGGAAAAATTCTCATTGGCCGCCACCGGGAGTCGAACCCAGGGTCTTCCAGTTCCGCGCCGGATATGCCTCCACTACACCACAGCGGCCTCAAATTCCTCCAGACTCACACACGCTAACTGCCTAGCCAATTTGGCAGGTTGCTTCTTGGAGCCCCGCACAATGCCGGGGATTCACCAAAAGATGGTAAGCAGCAACTGAAGAAATAATTAGAAGGCGAATGAATAATTAATACAGACATTTAACGTGGACCAGGAACATCAAACAAAGATCTTCGCTCTTTCCACGTTTATAAGTGAGTCACGGAAAAATTTTCATTGGCCGCCACCGGGATTCGAACCCAGGGACTCCCAGTTACGCGCCGGATATGCTTCCACTACACCACAGCGGCCTCAAATTCCTCCAGTCTCACAGACGCTAACTGCCAAGCCAATTTGGCAGGTTGCTTCTTGGAGCCCCGCACAATGCCGGGGATTCACCAAAGATGGTAAGCAGCAACTGAAGAAATAATTAGAAGGTGAATGAATAATTAATACAGACATTTAACGTGGACCAGGAACATTAAACAAAGATCTTCGCTCTTTCCACGTTTATAAGTGAGTCACGGAAAAATTCTCATTGGCTGCCACCGGGAGTCGAACCCAGGGTCTTCCAGTTACGCGCCGGATATGCTTCCACTACACCACAGCGGCCTCAAATTCCTCTAGACTCACACACGCTAACTGCCTAGCCAATTTGGCAGGTTGCTCCTTGGAGCTCCGCACAATGCTGGGGATTCACCAAAGATGGTAAGCAGCAACTGAAGAAATAATTAGAAGGTGAATGAATAATTAATACAGACATTTAACGTGGACCAGGAACATTAAACAAAGATCTTCGCTCTTTCCACGTTTATAAGTGAGTCACGGAAAAATAACTGGAAGACCCTGGGTTCGACTCCCGGTGGCGGCCAATGAGAATTTTTCCGTGACTCACTTATAAACGTGGAAAGAGCGAAGATCTTTGTTTAATGTTCCTGGTCCACGTTAAATGTCTGTATTAATTATTCATTCACCTCCTAATTATTTCTTCAGTTGCTGCTTACCATCTTTGGTGAATCCCCAGCATTGTGCGGGGCTCCAAGGAGCAACCTGCCAAATTGGCTAGGCAGTTAGCGTGTGTGAGTCTAGAGGAATTTGAGGCCGCTGTGGTGTAGTGGAAGCATATCCGGCGCGTAACTGGAAGACCCTGGGTTCGACTCCCGGTGGCGGCCAATGAGAATTTTTCCGTGACTCACTTATAAACGTGGAAAGAGCGAAGATCTTTGTTTGATGTTCCTGGTCCGCGTTAAATGTCTGTATTAATCATTTAAAAGTAATTAAATAATAATTAATTTCGCATTCTTTAAATTCTCTCACGTAGTAAATTTGCACTGTGGTTATGCAATTTTTAAAATTTTCAGTTTTTTTTCGTAATTACTTTATTAATGATAGACAAGTCTTAAAAAAATAAATTTATCTTTAGCAATTTGGATTTGCTTTCTCACTAAAGCGAAGAAACTATTACAAATTTGGTGAGTTCAGTTATCGCTATTTAATTATAAGAATGGAATAAAGTGTTCGACAGTCTCTCTTAGGGAACGTACCTTGTCTGTCGCTTCTTAACAAGGGAAGTAATTTTGCTCTTACATTAAATTGTACTAGGGATCTGCGGTGCTGGAAAATGGGTGAAATGTTGTTAATTATAGACTGAATATAAAAACGGAAATGATTCGTATAGACTTGTGTTGAAAAGATGTTTAAACAGGAAAGGGTGATGCTGACATACCATTTTTTTTAGGGACGGGATAGCTTGATATTTTATCCCAAAAGTGGGCCACACAATATTGCCTCCAGGGCCGCTTATGGATCGCCGGTCCGCCATTGGATTTGTAAGATCCCACTTGAGCTACCAATTGTCGTGTTTACACAACAATTGGTACCGGGATTCGCTGTCACAGCTTCCACTAGGAGAATCAGTGTTGGACGTCTTGACCTGGGCTTGTCTTCGAAGTTTATGTCCCTGCCCATACTGTTTCCTCGTCTGCATAAATTTCTTTCGCTGCTACTGCAGCGTTTAATCCTTTTTTCATGGCTTAGGAGCACCCGAACAGCACGTTCATCGATCTGTATTCTCTGCTCACTCAATAAAGCTGCGTGGCGCCGTGCCAAATGTACATCATCAGCCATGTGTGTGTTGCACGTCCTCGCGGTACTTGTCAACGCATGAGCCCATTTCACATAGGAATGGAGACCCAACATTATGTGCAGTTCAAAATGCAGCGAACTTCTGACTCACAATGGTATGCCTCGGGTTTTCTCAGCAGTGTATTTACTTCTGTTTCGTGTTCTTTTGCTAACTTTTTGCCAAATCTTGAATTCTTTTACGAATAGTTTCATTTAATTCACTATGATTTTCTGGTTTTCTCTTTTCAGTCTTCAGTTGGTAACGGACCAAGTTACAAAGACCACAGTCGGCAGATTGCACTTCAGTGAAACTACCTCCAATAATATGAGGAAGAAGGGTAAACCAAATCCTGATCAGAGATTTTTTCCTCGTCGTAGGTCTATGTGCACACGTTTCGGGTGATGTGTCATTTCCCGTTATATCCCACGCCTCAGAGAAAATCATAGTCCGAGTAAGTTTTTGAAAAATCCAGGGAAGAGTTTTAAAGCTTTTGCATTTTTCTTTTGCCTTCCAAAAAGGTAAAGGTTATGTGTAATTCACTGCAATTAAATTGTATTTATTTGAAGATATTTATTCATTTTCAGCATGCGCTCTTCTTTAAGATGGCTCGTATTTACACTGGCGGAAGTGAAAAAAGAACACCAAGAAGGAGACGTCTGATACCAACGAAATTTATACAGCAGAATAACGGAATACAGAGGATAACGTGATCAAAACATTATGGCAAAATACAGCTGTATTTGCTGGTAAACTGAAAAATAACATTTCCATGTAACATGGTTAGTACGAGATTGAACCGCCACGAACTGCGTCACACTGTGCAATTCTGGCATGGAGTCTGTCGTACAGATGTTGCATGTAAGTTTGGGGTATTGAGTTCCAAGCATCCTCAACCTGGACGCGTAAATCGGGGATGGTCGTGGCTGGCCATGGAGACCGGATAAGTCGTTGTCCCATAAAATTCCACACGTGCTCAATGGGGGACAAATCCGGTGAACGTGCAGGCCATGGAAGTTGTCTCCCACCCTGAAGTGCATGTTGCGTTGCACGTGCCGTGTGTGGGCGAGCGTTATGTTGCTGGAAAACACCACGATGGACCGACCTTACAAATGGCACAACAACGGGCTGAATGATGCTGTTGATGTAGGAGATGCTGTTTAACGTACCCGGTACAAACACTAGTTGCGTACGGGAGTGATAGCTGATCGCTCCCCACACCAGGAGACCAGGTGTAGGCCCTGTGTGTCGTTGGCGGATGCAAGAAGGGTGGAGACGCTCCCCTGTGCGTCTGCGAACAGGCATACGGCCATCGGAGGCTCCCAAGCAGAATCTGCTTTCATCGCTGAACACGACAGATCGCCATTGCGTTCTCCAGTGCAGACGTTGGCGACACCACTGCAGCCGTTCCTGACGGTGGGCTGGAGTCATAGGTACACATGCCAGAGGCACACGTGCACGTAGTCCTGCATCCAGTAGACGGTTGCGGATTGTTCGCACAGTCACCTCAGGTACAACGGCAGCTCGGATTTGCGTCGCAGTGGATGTTCTGCTTGACAACGCCGCTCTTCTTATGCGTCGATCGGTCCGCTCATCAGTCCGTCTGTGACTCCCGGTTCCACGTCTTCTCGTGTGCGAATGTTCTTCGGACCATCTACGCCAACAATTCACTCCGCAATACGACGATACTACCAGCCGGCCTCGCGGAGTCCGACTAGACGACCTAGCTCAAAGTCCGATAATTGCTGAAATCGTACACGTCTTCCATGTCCAGGCATTGCAGCTTCTTCAGGGTCTTCGCACGTGTCCGTACGCCGACGACTGATTACATTCCCTTCGCCGTACTCCTTAAATGCCACCGACGATAATTTGCATATTATGCTGTGCTGTGGCGTAAGTGCTCACCGGTTGGTCCCGAAATTAACATCACACCTACGTAAACTCGACCCCATTAACATATGTAAATTTCATGATCGTCAGTCAATTCCTTCTTGGTGTTCTTTTTTCACTTTCCGCCAGTGTATTTGCTAGCTAAATTGCACCAGGATCCGCCTGTTCATGTATAGCTTTTAAAATGCATTCTTTGTATGTACCTGAGTTTCAGAGCATTAAATGTTTATGCTGCTTAATCCTCTATTAATGGACTCTATTTAAATAGAATTTACATTGCAACTGCAAAGTTAAAAAGGGAATAAATTTTTAAACACACCCTGTGTAATCTTTTCTGAACTTTTAATAAAATAATTTTCGCAATAAAACAAAATGCGCTAAAAACTAGTAGCATAGCCCTACATCGGAAGATTGATGCAGATTTGTCCACATCATATATTGCAACCACCTTTAGAATAAAAATGCATAAATAAGAACATGTGTTCTGCTTCCCCTGACGCACACGTGACAAGCATAATCTCATATCCGTGTCAGTCTCAGCGAACACGCCCTGGTGGCTTAAATGGACATAAACACCCTCATCTGTCTAGTTCACAACTTCTAGGCTTCAGTAGAAATAGTTGGGTAAGTATTTTTGCTTCTAGGAAGCCCTCCTTTTTTAAATTTCAACTTAAAACCAACCACCGTAAATCGAACGATGATAAATATTCTGTCAAATTTTGAATTGTCAGTCATGATTTCCCGATGAGTTATAACATACACTCATTCTCCCTTACTATTATAGATTTACTGTTAAAACTAAAAATTGTAAATCATTAAATTTTTGTAATTTTTTCTAAATATTTGTCATCGGTATCTCTAGTTTGAGTCAGTGCCTTCGTCAGTATTTCCAGTTTAGCGCTGTTAGGCTATCAGCATCCCAGTTCAGTAATGCAACCACCATTAATCTCCGTTCACTTATTGGACCATTCGTAATTTTCACCAATCAGTATCTTCAGTTCAGTTATTTGAACTTCGTTATTTCAAATTTTCCACCGTCTCAACTTTTTATTTTTCGGAACACTTTGACCACCAGGATATGCAACTCATTTATACTGCCATCGGTATTTTCAGTTTTGTTATTTGCCACTTATACCTTTAGCTCAGTCACTCGGCATCGGTACTTCAAATTCAAGAGAGTTCGAACACAAGACTGTCTTTAAGTTATTCAGAATCGTTATCTTCAATTCATTTCAGTCATTCCTTCGTCGCTATTTTAAACTCCAAACAGTTAGACTAACAATGCTTTCAGTGGAGTCACACTCAAGGAATTTAGAATAATACTTCTGGAGATGCAATGAGTCTCTTAAGCATGAAGCCGCCAGGTGTGGGGATTCGACGTTGTTTACATGACAGCTATGTAATTTCAACTGCTTGTATTTTCGAACTGCGTGGTTTTTGGTTGCAGAAATCATGTTAATATCAAACCGGAATGAACTATACTTCATACACGAGTGAAGTTTACAATTTTCACGTAATACTTTGTTTAGAACTCGCACTAACGTTCGTGTATTTCAATTTAAAATGAAAATGGGAAGAGGCCTCAAAATAATTAAGAATTTTATAAATTCAGCACTTTCTCACACATCGGCAGCAAGTTGCGATGAGAAATTGGAAACATTTGCGACGAAATAAGGTGATTCGGCCAACACAAAATGCATTAAAATAGCCTCGAAAACCATCAGCTTTCCCACACTTTGACGGCTGTCGCCCGCGGTTATAGGGTTCACGCAAAGTGGCGCTGCTCCATTAAGGCTGTCTTTAGGCGGTCGCAAGAGAAATTCTATCCTATATCCGCAATGTAAATTCTTTTGTACACATTTTCTCGAAGACTATTACTTTGTAGTGTTCGAAATTTTGAGCACAAATAAAAACGACCTATAGCTAATATGTGCCACAGTTATTATTCCTACAAAACTGTTAAAACTTTTTTATAAATTCAATTTATCTGACTCGAAAGTATTCCAATTTGGGCGCTAGATGACGCGATAAGTTACCTTAGTAGTATTTCTGTCTGGAAGAAACGAAATCTCTCACTTTTGTCTGATTTTTTGAATTATTTTATCTAGGCCAAAGAGAAATAATTAAATGAGCCCAAAAGTGAGAATGGAAATGTCTCTCCCATAAATAATCTTAAATCATACTGTACGTTCATTTTTTGAAGAGAAAATGTGTACATTAGCAAATAACCCTTGAATTTGATACAGAAACTATGCCTATTTACTAAGCTCCATTCCCAAATAACGTCATTGGTTAAAACGTAACAGCGCGTATTTTTTTTATTATAGAGCCAACGAGAGACCGCTTCAATTCTGAATATGGTAAGGTCTGCAGTTATTCGCTGACGCCAACTTCTGGGACAGTCCCTCAAGACGTAAAAGCCACGCCCAAGGAGTGATATTTTGCGCCATCTATCGCTGAAGATGAACCCTAACACTCATTCAAAGACAGCCTTAATAAGGGCATCTCCAGATATCTTATTCTAACCACCTTGGTTACACCAGCATGACTTATGCAACCTTAGAAAATATGGACTATCAGTCGCTACATCAGACATTTGAGCATCAATATGTACAGTTCAGTTATTCGAACATCAATATTTACAAGTTCAGTTGTTTGACCACGGTTACCTTCAATTCATTTTTTGGGCCATCGTTGTTTCACTTTTATAAGACTTTGGCTATCAATATCAACAAGTAGAGGGAATTCGGATGGTTGGGAATTAAACGGCTTCTACTAAAAAGTAAAATTTTAAGATTTGTAACACTTAGAAATTTTTTTCAAAATGAAAAGCATCCAGCCTTTAGAATTTTGAAGTTCCGGGCTGGATGGGATTTGGAGGGTTTTTAGCTCCTTGAAACCAGAAAAACTCTTTCATCTTTCACAAAGATAAATATCCTTCGTGATCTCTGGAATAAATTAAATGAAATTCCTAGTCTTGAAAATATCACACGAATCGATAAACTAAAGGATATCTACAAAGCTCTAAATTTAAAAAATCAAACAGAATTAAGAACTATACTGAACACACCACTTGTAAAATCTATTTAGAAATAACAAATACAAATATAATTGGGAACACGCATTTGCGATTTAAATTTTAAAATTTAAATTTAAAATTTTTATATTTCACATAACATCGTTCCAAATCGAAAATGGCTGCATAAAATTCATTTATCAAATGACCCATACTGTAAATACTGTGGACTTGTAGAAACCACTGAACACATTTTTGTAGAATGAAACTTTGCAAAATATATTTGGGCATGGTTAAAAAATTACTTAATTTTAACAGAAGTTTTAAATAACAATCAAATTACATTTCATGTGCAATTAAAATATAGTAATTTAAAAAATAATGCAATACACTAGTTAATAGCCATAACAAAATATAATATTTGGAAAAAAGAAAATTAATGTCTTACAACCAAAAATGTCGAAATGCAGAACAAATAAAACTAACAATTAAATGTGATTTTCGACGAGTATTAAAATTTGAAACTAGAAAACATGAAGTAAATAATACTTTTAAGAAACGGAAATCATTAAAACCAATAGTTTACAGAAAAGGAGATAATGTTCTCAATAAAATACTGCAATAAAATAATATAAATAATAAAAAATAATATAAAAGTTGAATTTAAAAGAGTATCCAAAAACAAAAAATTTTATGTTATGAATCTTTAATTTTCCTGTGGCAACTTTATCTTCAAATATTTACTATGTTACGAAATTACTTTTTATTTTATTTTTCCCTTTTTTAAAGAAACACTTCATTATGGGACTCTTTTTAGTACTCCATAAAGCAGTGATTCTAAATTAATTGTACAAAACCTGTTTCGGGTGGTTCTTCCCATCAAAGTTGATGTGAAAGAGCTGTATGGGCGAATAATCGAAAATAATTGTACCAAATCATATGTAAATTTTTAATGGGTCTATAAGAACTTGGATTTTGTAGTGGACGACGGGTGGATTTCAGGTTGTGTTATACCTGTATTTTTTTCTTTTTTTTTTTTTACCTGAAACCTTTTATTTTTAAGTACTTATTATAGTTTTATCTAAATAAATAAGTGGTTTGAATTACTAAATGAGTTAATGTTATGTAAAGGTTGTGTATAAATGTGAAATAGGAAAACAATTCATAAAACCTTGCAAATTCTTTAATTCCTTATGGTCGGCTTTCAACAAAATCGGCCATGAGAAAAAGGAAATAAAGACACATAATACATTTGCGTAAATCTAATTCTCACCGCAACGAAGAAAACACCAATTGCCGAGAAAATAAGCACGGAAGAAATTCAGATTGATCTAAAACGGTAGAAATACAATTTTATAATTATATTTCAACATCAAATTCCTAGCAGTCACGTTTTTACAGGAATTGGAAAATATCACGTGGGAAGCTTTACGAAAGAAAATTCAGAATGAGGTGGTTAATTTAATAGCCGAAATTCCATGTAGAGGGGCCATGGCAAGAAAGAAAGTAGAAGAAACATCCTCACTTCTGTTTGGTTGTTCTTTATCAAAATTACAAGAACAGAGATTTTTGAATTTTAGCATTTGAGAAAATGCTTAAAAAGAATTATGAGCATTTGAAGAGAAAAATATAAGTTTACATCCGAAGAATTCTAAATTTGAGTCTTTTTTTCACCCATTTTTCATATTTTTCAAACTAAATACGCTATTGTCTATATTTTAAATTCATATGATACTCACTACATTGATAATACCATAAAAAATATTTTTTATCCATTGTTTCTGGAAGACAGTGGCTTAAGAAACCAGTCAAAATTTGAAAATTAATATTTCAGGAGTTCTCTTTTTCTTGCAACCTCCTATATGTTAAACGCCAGCATTTTTGTGATTACTAAAAATTTTTGGATGATCAGAAATACATCATTTGGGGATCTGATCGTACCGGTTACTTTAAGTGATTTTAGCGGATGTATTATTTAAAGATTGTGAATTTCATTTGATATTGACACCTCGAAGACTAAGAGAAAAACTTAAGCCTCTTGGTGTCAAAATAAATTACGCTTAAGCATTATTAGAGTTGCAGAAATTATTCCAGTGGTTATAGTCAACATTAAGAAAAAACAAAACAAAAAAACAGGATGTTCTACTCGTATATCAGGGAAGGAAACTGAGAACAAAAATATCCGAACAGGTTTCTCGTGATAAATATTTAATCCGTGAGAGAATAATTGCTAGTATTTTTAGTTTTATCCTTCACAGCTGTGTCATCATGCTAGCAAATGAAGTAATCCAGGTCTTTCTTATTTATATGCCCCTTTTCTGCATAATTCCTGCAAACTGAGATGTCTATTCTTAGTCCATTCTTATGTTGAAGCCACACTGAACAGCCGTGTGAACAGACGTTGCAGCCATGCCCGCTTTAATTGTACTACTTTTGATGGAGGGGGAGGGGGAGGAGGTAGAGGGCAAAATGGAGGATCGATGGCAGGTAAATTTACCTACAGGCTATGTGGCCGCGATATAATTCCGTTCTCCCCATATTTAACAGAAGTTATCTGGTTGTCATATAAAGAAAATGTGTTGAAAACTATTTTATGATTCGAAAAATGCAATTACTGCCTTCTTAGGAATGAAGGAACAAGACATTGCGCAGAAAATAAGCACGGGAGAAGTTCAGTACCGCCTTCTTGGTTGAAACTATAAGTCATTCAGATGAATACGACATAAGGATTCGAGGCAAAACAAAGTGGCACCGCTCCTGTATACCGGCTTAAAACCTTCGAGAAAAAGTTCGGCAAGGGAAAATTCAAATAATGAGTGGCAATTAATTGGATTTTCAAACGTTAATATCTTAAAATCTGAGTGAATCGCGTTAAGGGTTTGATCTCAGCCACAAAATGCGATTGGATTCATGACATACACTGCTGGCCACCCAAAATGCAACACCAAGAAGGAAGCATCCGATTGGCCTGAAATTCCCAGCATGCACCGCCCGCAAGAGGACATGTAAACGATTAGCATTGCAGGGCATATGCAAATTATGTGCACCCGGCACTCCACCGAGAAGCACTATTAGAAGGGTGCACAGAAGGCGGGGTGTAAGTAGTGGAAGTGTGTTGTGCTGCCGGACCTGTGCGTGGGAAGCTTTCTGATGCCTCGTCGCAGAATACGACAGTCATTCCAGCACGTTTCGGAGTTCGACAGAGGATGAATAGTGGCTTATCGCGACAGCGGTTTATCGTACCGAGACATCGGCGCCCGTGTGGGACGACATCCAGCCACAGTGAGGCGAGTATGGATTCGGTGGGTGCGGGAGGGACAGACCGACCGACATTAGCGATTGCCGCAGCCGCGCCGCATCACCGAACGAGAGGAGCGGCATGTTGTGCGGCGGGCATTGACGGCTCGCACCGCCACACCACGAACGTTAGCGCAGGAATTAGGGTGTGTTACGCAACAACCTGTGTCAGCACATACCGTTCGACGTCGTCTGCAGGAGCGGGGACTTGTGTCACGGCGCCCATTGATCCGATTAACATTCACGTTACACCACCGGCGAATGCGGCGGCAGTAGGCCGTTGAACGCCGCACGTGAACTACGGAATGGCATGACATCGTCTTCTCCGACGAATCCCGCTTCTGCCTGCAACACCACGATGGTCGAATCCGCGTGTGGCGGCACCGCGGCGAGAGACTGTATGACGCCTGCGTTATGCATCGCCATACTGGTCCGACGCCTGGCGTTATGGTTTGGGGCGCAATTGGATATGACACGCGCACCCCTCTGGTACGCATCACCGGTACACTCAACAGCCACCGCTACATCTCCGACGTTTTGGAGCATGTAGTCCTCCCTTACCTACAGGACCTGCCAGCGGCCACGTTTCAACAGAACAATGCGTGCCCGCACGTGGCACGCATCGTGCAACAATTCTTCACGGCCCACCAGGTGTCACTGCTGCCGTGTCCCGCCTGTTCTCCCGATATGTCGCCCATCGAACACGTCTGGTCGCTGATCGGCAACCACCAACCGCGGCTACGCCTGATGAACTGTGGCAACGTGTGGAAGCAACCTGAACCGATATACCTCAAGCCCACATCCAAAGCCTCTTTCGTTTGATGCCGCGGCGTGTAGCGGCCGTTATTGCCAGCCATAGCGGCCACACGAACTATTGATGTCTGCGTGTTCCGCAATTCGCACGGGCCTGTAAGCTCAATCGTATCATCTTTGTATCTGTTGTTATGTGTCCAGTAAATCTGGCTTTACTATCTCGTGTCCTTCTTGGTGTTGCATTTTGGGTGGCCAGCAGTGTATTTAGATTAAAGAAAGCACACTGGACATCAAGAATGAAAGTATTATCAGCACAGGATTTTGTACCTGACACCTCAGAACTAACTACCAGAAAAAGCGAAGATTAAAAGAATCTGTTGATTAAATTCAAGACTGGAAAAGAAGTTATCCAAACCCATCAAGATTTCATCGTCTAAATGTTGAAAACGCCAGATACATTATAAATATAATTTTCAGTACTGTAAAAAATAGGCTGACAGACAGGGTAAGCAGAAATAAAAATGCAGTGTGGTACTGAATCAACAACATTGAGGTGCCAAAAATATTTAATCTACAGTTAAATGCATTTACACAAAAGTAAGGGTTGGCATTTCCGAGACGAAAAACGCTAAAAGAGACTGCTTGAACAAGCAAATTTACGCGGAGCAGTCTTCGACAATGAGCTACACCAGCTCTGGAAATGATGCCGGTACATACCCTTCTTAGCATTCTATCTATCAGGTCTCGGAGCGGTTTGGTCTAAGGTTTCACTCTCTTCAACTGCGAATCTACAGAGATCACCGCAGACGATTTTGCAGAGCCTCATAGATTACTTCAGTTGGTCCAAGCATACTTAATGGAATTCAGGTAGTGAGAGACGGTTGATAAGGAGGTTCATACATGAGATACTTGTAGGTTCCACTCCTTTCATGCAATCGCGTCTTTCTGGAGGCATCATTAACTGGTCTTGTACGACGGAATATTTCAACGTCTAATCTATTGCCTAGTGAGATGAACCTATAATCGCTCTTCAAGGTACAGGACAGCACAATTAGTAGCACAATGTGTTTCCTATGCTTCATAGTTGTAGGGTTGCACTGAACGAGAATGGGTAGTGTGCTGTTTTGATTCATGATACCTTTCAAATCACCACCGAAACACCGCTCAGTGGGGCGTTGAAAACCTGAAAGGGGGGGGGGATCTCTCTTTGCACAGGTTGTCTACGGTTACGAGGTACTAGGGCGATCCGTCAGTGTGCGAGTTTTCAAGCGTTCACTCAGCGTGGTAGATCGCCTGTCCTTTCTAGGTATCTTGGGTACGAGACGTAAATGAAAAGGCTTGCCACTCGCAACCAGAGAGAAGGTTGTCGTTTTCCAACTGATTCCCGATGGTTTGCGCCGAAAATGCTTGCCCGATTGTAAGCAGCATCGCTACGCAGTTCTGTCGTGTTGTAAATGGAGTATCGCAGGTAAGAATCCAGGTGGTTGAGGCTCTCAACGTCGGATGTACACTCACGGACAATGAAATTTGCTTACCTAAAAGTAAACATGCTACAACCGCGAAACTTTGCAAATAGCCTACAGTACGTGCTGGTATGCAAATGATCCACGTTTGGTGCGATTGCGCATGACCGCATACCCTGTGGAAACGCTGCAAGCACGAAGCAGCAGCCATATAAATCGGCGTGTAGCCGATGCCACATAAAAGTGAAAAGCACTGGCCGAGGCAAGCAAGAGGACAGAGTGAAAAGAATGCCGGATAGACGCCAGAGACGACGATTTACGCAACTTACGGACTTTGAGAGAGGCCTGATCATCGGGCTGGAAACCGCAGGGTAGTCGGTGCGCCGTATAGCCCGCCACGTGGATCGTTCTGACCACACTGTCCGATTGTGTTGGTAGCACGGCGGGTTGGCTCCGGACGAACCACGAGGACCACCGGTAGAGAGGATCGACGGATCGTGCGCCAGGAACGAACAGATCCCACGGGGACATGGTCCACCACTATACGGGTAGATGTGGCGGATTCTGTGTGCCCACGGACCATTTCCCAACGCCTCGCGGAAACGAATCTGCGATCCCATCGCCCTTTACTTGTACTCCCATTAACAATGGAACATCGCCGGCTCCGTGTGCAGTGGTACCAGACCAGTGCGACGTAGAACGCCACAGACTGGCGACATGTGGTGTTTAGCGATGAGTGCCGCTTCGTGTTGGGGGCAGATGATCATCGTGAGCGGGAGTAGAAGTCCCCGGGTCAACGGCACAATCCCAACCTCGCTATCGAGAGCCACACCTCTCCCATTTCAAGCATCATGGTCTGGGGAGCCAAAACCTACGATAGCCGATCAGCTGTAGTAGTGGTACGTGAATCATTGACAGGCCAGCAGTATGTGGATGAGATCCTACGGCCCCATGAGCTTCCATTCCTGGCCGGGAATCCAGGTGCGCATTACCAGCAGGATAATGCCCGCCCGCACACGGCTCGGGTTCACCAGGACTGCCTGTGACATCTTTACACACTTCTATGGCCTGCCCGTTCCCCGGACATGTCCTCTATCGAGCATGTGTGGGACCAGTTGAAACGCCAGCTGCAGCCGTGCCGCACTGTCTGGGATTTGTAGCTCACCGTCCAACACGTGTAGGCCAGTCTGTCGCAGGACAACATCAGGAGTCTGTTCGCCTCCATGCCGGACCGTTTTGCACCATGTATCGCCGCACGGGGCGATACATGGTGCAATACGATGGAACTGGCCCTGATGCTTTCTTGGCTATGACGCTTTCTTGAAAGCGTCAGAGCCAGTTCCATCAGACAACCACACCACACATTCCTCATCCGGGACTTGACCCAAGTTCCATCTCGAGCGAATGGCCAGAGAGAGTATTAGAGACGATCTCTCAATATTCGACAACATTTTTATTGATACTCTGCCATCTCCCTGAGTGAGATTGGATCACAGCTCCCAGTGATCTCTTCCCAAACATCCCACGTTTGGAGTCGTTACAAGAAAACTGGAAATGTAAAGGATAGATCACACCACCATATATACTTATGATCTACACTCACGGACAATGAAATTTGCGCACCAAGAAGGAAACATCGGATTGAACTGAAATTTTATGGACGTAATGATACAGATGAATGATATACATGAATGCAAAAACAGAGCTGCAGGACAATTACTGAAGGATTTGTGGCACGCAGTCTGGTGATCTTCAATAGCGCGTCGCACCACCTCCTGCGGCGATGCATGCTGCAATACGGTCTTCCATGGAGGCGAACAGACGCCTAATGTTGTCCTGCGGCAGACTGACCCACACGTGTTGGACGGTGTGCTCCAAATCCCGGATAATGCGGCACGGCGGTAGCCGGCGTTTCAACTGGTCCCACGCATGCTCGATAGGAAACATGTCAGGGGAGCGGGAATGCCATGGTAATGTCTGGACATGACATAGGCAGTCATGGGCAATCCGAGCCGTGTGCGGGCGGGCATTATCCTGCTGGTATAGCGCGCCTAGAGTCCCGGACAGTAATGGGGACACATGGGGTCGTAGAATCTCATTCACATACCGCTGGCCCGTTAGTGATCCACGTGCCACTACTGGAGCTGATCGGATATCGTAGACAATGAATCCCCAGAACATAATGCCTGCCTGCAGTGGCGGGAGGTGTGGCTTTCGATAGCGTGGTTGGGATTGTGCCGTTGACCCGAGGATCTCCTTGATAAACACCACACATCGCCAGTCTGTGGCGTTCCACGTCGCTCTGGCTTGGCACCACTGCACACGGAGCCGGCGATGTTCCGGTGTTAATGGCAGCACAAGTAAGGGGCGCTGGGATCGCAGATTCGCTTCCGCGAGGCGTTGGAAAATGGTTCGTAGGCACACAGAAGCCGCTACATCAGCCTGTATAGTGGAACGGGCCCTTGTAGGATCCGTTTGTGTTTAGCGCGCGATCCAACGATCCTCTGTGCCGGTAGTCCTCCTGGTCCGTCTGGAGCCACTCCGCCGTGTGGCAATGCCGTCACTTGTCCATTGCTCCCACAAAGTCGGACGATATGGGCAGAACGATCCACGTGGCGAGCAATAAGGCGCGACGACCACAATGCGGTTTTCAGCTCGATTATGCTGGCTCTCTCAAAGTTCGTACGTTGCGTAAATCGACGTTTATGGCATCTACCCGGCACTCTTGTGCCTCTGTACTCTTGCTTGCGTCGGCACGATGCTTTTCTCTTTCATGGGGCATCGACTACAAGCCGGCCTACGAGGCTTCCGGTTCGTACTTGCAGCGTCACCACAAGGTATGCGGTCATGCGCAGTCGTACCAAACGTGGATCATTTGCATACCAGCACGCACTCTAGCTATTGGCAAAGTTCAGCGGTTGTAGCATGTTTTCTTCTAGATGAGCAAATTTCATTGTCCGTGAGTGTATATTAGAAGCTTTCTACATGTACCGGAATTCTTCACGACTTGTCAACGACATGACGACTACGTCATTTCTTTCAAGCGCGCGGAAACAACTCATCAAAATCCGTGACAGTCAGAACTCTGATGATGCCGAGCCAAACGCTCTGCGAAATTATAGTCGATGCTAATAAAACATTTAATTGTGAATAAACGTTGATAATTTATTCTATATCAATATCACAAGTTTATAGTCTTGAATTATATATAACGATTTCCTTTGTCTGAATGTTTGTCCTACTTTGTTAGCGCAATGAAAGGAGCGCTTTCTTGTTTTAATTGTCGAATCTTTACCTCAAACAATACAATTTTTTTATTGTTGTAATGTAAGTTATATTGTTGTATGTTAATGAAACATAATGTTATGTTTGTACATCACAAATAAAAATAATATCTGGTTATCGAACATTACTCTACATATCTTATTTTCCCCCGTCTTTTCTGACCTAGTATCATAAGAATATCGCAATTGTGTTCATTTGATTTTTTTTTTCGGAATTTCAGGCTTCAAATCCAGGCCAGTTTGAAAATGACATGGAGCTGACGTGGCAGAAAGGACACACTAGCGACTCCATTTTTCACGCTGTAAGTTGAAGTTAATTACTTCTATTATCAGCATCACTTTCTAAATTATTACCAATTTATCACCTTGCTGTGTGTTTGTTTTTTTAGTTTACGTAGTGATTCGTTCCGCGTTACACTTTGCATTTAAGCGCCGTCTTTTTCAGAAGAGGAGAGTCTCAAACTTGCACGAAGAGCTTCGTTACTTCTCCATAAGTCAAACTTCAAGAACTTTGCAAGACACAGGCAAGGCACACTAACATTGCGCCGAATGAGATTTGCCGGTATTATAAAGCCTGATAAACCTTCGTCAAACACTACTATCAACTGAAGCCAACCGTCACAGGGCGACAACTCTATAGGTGTCACGCACCCCTGCCAACGTATAAAACCTATATATGTAATAGGCGACGTGCATTTGTCCCTAACGCTCTGACGTCATTCAGTACTTGTAGCGCCATTCTGCTTTTATCCAGTGACCGAAATCGGAACTAAGCTCACCGCTATCGCACGACACGTAAAATCAAGGAAAAATACCAGAAAATATATATAGTAAACCAAACGACTTCAACTGTGGCAGCATAATTCAACCGTTTATTATAGTTATGCATATGTATTTACGATTCGTGTTATGAAAATTTCAGTCAACTTTTTCGCCTGTACATATCCCGGGCTATGAGCTAGTTTTAATATATTAAGTTTAACGGTTGTAAACTTCGACCATATACGCAGTGCGTCAAAGAATTTTTAAGACTGGCGCTAGATTGCAGTCTACGGTGGCGCCACCAGTGTAATCGTGAATACGTTATAAACCGTGACCATCTGCTTGCTTTCTGCCAAAAGTACTGCGCAGTTGTTAAAGTAACTCAAACGAAACGGGCGTTCATTAGAGAAGTAAATTTTTTTCATGTTGAATTATTAAGATGGAACAAAGGGCTGTTATTAAATTTAACGCAAAACTTGGTAAAAGTGCCTCGGAAACGTACCAAATGATGAAGCAAGTTTACGGTGAGTTTTGTTTAAGGAGATCAAATGTTTTCCTGTGGCACAAACGTTTTTTGGACGGAAGAGAGACGCTAGAAGATGATGAGCATACCAGAAGACCAAGTTCATCTAGAACACCTGATATTATTGATAAAGTGCGTGATTTCGTGGCAAACAATCGATGTGCGTCACTAGGAATGATGGAAGAGTCTTTAAACATCAACAAAGAAACGATTCGACCCATCCTCCATGAAGATTTGGGCAAAACAAAAGCCAGTGCTAAATTTGTTCCACACACTTTAACCAATGAACAAAAATCAAGGAGAAGTGCACATTGCAGAGACATCATTTCAGCCGCTGAAAATGATCCAAACTTCTTAAAATCGATTGTTACTGGTGATGAAACATGGTGTTTTCAATATGATCCTAAAACAAAGAGACAAAGTGAGGAATGGAAGTCAAAAAACTCGCCACAAGCCAAACAAACAAGAAAAGTTCCATCGAAAATCAAAACAATGCTCACTACATTCTTCGATAGTAAGGGTATTATCCACAAAGAATTTATTCCAAGTGGACAAACATTTACTGGTGAGTTTTATTTAAATGTTTTGAGGCGTTTTATGGGCAGAATTCGTCGCATTCGTCCAGAATATCGAGATGAAAACAGTTGGTGTTTGTTGCAGGATAATGCACCCAGTCACACCTCACTTCTTGTTCGTAGATTTTTGGAGAAAAATAACGTCTGTGTGTTGAATCATCCACCGTATTCGCCTGATTTAGCACCCTGCGACCTTTCTTTGTTCCCAAAACTTAAAATGACGTTAAAAGGGTGTTATTTTGATGATATTTCGACCATACAAACAGCTTCGACGCGTGCTTTGGAGGCAATTCCGCAAAGTGAACTGGAACAGGCATTCGAATCATTATTAAATCGCTGTAACAAGTGTATTGAAGCCAGAGGGACTTATTTTGAATAACAAACCAAAACAAATTGTAATTTCTTGTTTTTATTTCATTTTACATACCCAGTCTTAAAAATTCTTTGACGCACTGTGTATACTAATGGACTCCGCACTGGACATAGCTGCATTAGAGCCGCCGTGGTCCCAACATGAGAGGGCATCAGATCACGTGACATGAGTCAGAAAGGGTCGCACGCCTTTTAATTCCAACGTTTTCCTATGAGCTGATAAGCCATTTTAAAGGATTAGGAATTAGTAAATTGTGTTCATTTGAACTGTGGGTTTTAGGAATATTGTATATAAGGATATATACTCTTTGAGTAAACTACCTCAATCAAAATTGTATTGCAATCGTTTAGAAGTAAATAGATCGAAAAGTGGTCGTAAGTTTCGTATGTGTTCTAACGCGAATTCGTTTGTTTATGCTCGAAATTCCGTGTAAAAATGGTGTTATGTTATGTACTAATTTACGCTGCAGTACTTTAGTATTTTCAGTGCATGATGTGAAAACTTCTCATATATAGTGAAAAATTTCAGGTAAGTTTACTTATGAGATATATACATGCACAGATCTGGTTGTTTACATTTCGTCATATATAATGTGATGAACATTTGCGAAGAATTTGGATTCCGATTTTTTGCTTTTTTCTTAAGTTACTATGTTTTTATGTCAATAGTTACAAGTTTTCTTGTTAAGTAATTGAACCCCATTGACTATTTTTTTTATTGGAGGTTTAACTACCACCGTGAGCAACTCAATGGGATATAAGCAGTCACCCGTCCCTAATTTAGGGTAACTGGTTCCAGGGAAGGGAGAGAGCCAGTGCCGTAAGACAAACACATCCATGCCTCACCGGGATTCGAACCAGGACCCCTTTCAGACGAATGATCAGAGGCCATCGCTTAGACCACTGCGCCACCGGCTTATTGACTATTTCTTCCTCACCGTAAAAATTATTGGAAATATGAAAAACAGGCCCAAAAAGTGGAATGTTTGCACTTGCTACTCTAATGAAAACATATGCAAACTTTGAATCGCTACATACCAAACCGACAAGTTTTCTGATGAACTATAGGCCTAAACATTATACTTGCTGAAACCGTGGTGTGCCAAATACTATACTTTTTAAGTAAAGACCTTTCCTCTTTCGGAAAACTGTTAAAGCAGAAATCGTAATGTAAAACACAAAATTCATGCTATAAATACATCAAAAACTAAAACTATCCGGTGTCTCACACCTGTTGGTTACCTTAAAAAAAAGACGTTTAGCCTTAAATTTTAAGGTGACGACACCGATATGCTATAGTGAAATTATTATAAAGCATCCAAAGAATCTATTTAGGTATTTAATTCATTTCTTACCCATGAAAAGTTATAGGACTTCCTTTACTAAAACGCTCAGAGCAACCATAAGGACAGCATGTGTGACCCATCTTATTGACACATGTCACGTGATTTCGTGGAATTCGATGTTGTAGCCAGAGATTGTGATGCCATGCGCAGTCTATCAGTATATATGGTCGAAGGTTGTAGCAGGATTCTAGCTAGCAGGGGACTAAAGAGGGCAAAGCCCCTATTGCAAGGCACACAAGCTCCCCCTTCCTTCACCAGAGAATGGACGTTGTTGTAAATTATCTGCAAATGTATTTTGTATTTATTGTAAGCATAATACTTTATCTTATTTATTGTTGTATTTCAGCTTTTTAAAAGAGCAAAACTCAAATGATACAGCACGAACTATGGGTAACTCAATGGAAATTACTTCTGGAAATAAATCAATAGGAACAGCTGCGCCATTGAATACCTGCTACATGGTCACCGGGCTTGTTGCTGCTAAGGGTCAGGGAAGAGAGAGAAATCCTTTTTCGTTTTGTAACAAATTAAAAATATGAAAGAAAAAAAACAGGCGGAGGAGTAATTGCGCATGCGGATGAAACACTGTTCCTCATTGCTTCTAGGTGTTTAATTGCCTATAAAGAAGTGTTGTGGCGGGAACGTTTAAGCTAAATGTATCCGTCTAGGCGATGTAAAGCCGTGCTGTAAAGAGAAATTTTTGTATAGACACACAGAGAGAGAACACTTCCAACTTCTTCCTTTTCATTGCTTTCCGGTCACTAGAAGTGGGTTTGCGACGCATGTGTGGGAGGAGAAGTGTTTATTGGTGGGAATCTGGTTTTTGAGGGGGAAGGCAGCGGTTTTGCTGTTGACCACGGTAAGAAGAGAATATCTCCAAGCACCAGCTAAGTAAAATACGCGATTAAAGATAAAAAGAAAGAGCCGAAATTCGGTATCAGTAAGTTCTCGATGCCATTGCGTGGATCCACTTAAAGGAATTAGAATAGTAAGCGAAAAAAAGTAATTTTTGCATAGTAGTTGGGAATGATCTTTCGTCCAGTGGAAATGACCCTGCCTCTCAGCCGCCGCCGACCAAACTGGTAGTGCGATTTATTTCTTATATTTCAAAAGTGCAGTGTCCTTTCTCTCGCCCTCCCCCTTTTTTTACTTGATTTATTATTACAGTGTAACTTGGATAATTCGAAGCTGAAGGGACCACAAAAATAATTCGAATTAGACAAGTTTGAATATGGGCACATTCAAGTACTGTAGAAAACAACATATTTATTCATATCATACAAAAACAAAAGTACAATACAGTAAATTTACAATTTTTTTGTAAAAAAAAAACCTTGAAATTTTGGCCTGCTTCTTAGAATTTATGTTATGGATGTGTAAATTCTTCAAGTTTATTGAGTGAATGAAATAGAGAGTCACTTACATTCTGCTGTCCCTCAAGAAACTTCCTTAACTCTTGGAGGTTAAACAAGGCCTCTCCTGAATTTGGAAGCCTCTTCAGGAAATTCTGGCTGTTCCAGTATTTCATCTGAAGATACACAGCAGGTCTTCCTATGCATAACATCAGCCAAGATCTCATCATCTGTGAGCTCGCCACAAACAGCTAAATTGTCATCAGCTCTCACAAAAGCCTCATATGGTACATCACGGCCTACGTCTTTTCAGTATTCCACACTGGGTATGATCTCCTCGCCACCTATACCTAGATGTAGTTGAGAGTCATCATCGGGGTGCTTGGAAGCCTGCTTTTCGAAGCAGAATAGTAAGCGAATTTCAGGTTTAACTTGTGGCTTCATCCAGAACTCGGAACTTCATCCAGAACAGTACGTACCCATTTTAAAAGGTAGTTGTTGAGAATACGAAAATGGGGGTTTCTTCGAATCGAACAAAAAAATTCGAATTAAAGGGTTTTTTTTAATATTATTTATACAGAAAATTCAAGGGACCAAATGAAAAATTCGAATTAAAAACGTTCGAATTAGACAAGTTACACTATATTATTTTTTTTTACTTCTTGGCATGAAGAAATTGTTTGCTAGTGAATGAAATTAACAAAAGGAACGAAAATACAAAGCAAAACTTACATCTGTATTCGTGGATGAATATGGTTTTTCTTTGAACACAGCCCATCCATGATGAGGCTTCAGCCTTCCCATGGTTCTGTAACCTTGCTGCGAACCTGGGTTAACTTTAAGGTTCACGTTCGCTTAAACACTTACGTTGCTTAAACTGTGAACTTTACCTCTGAACTTGTGAATATAAATATCAAGCATTAGTGAAAAATAGGAATCACTAACAGCAAAGGTAACGAATGAACCAGCGAAATCAATTTACATGATTCTACCTTTATTATCGTCAATGGCACTTCAGAACAAGTAGATCAACACTAGTCAGAATATGAACTTGTTGGCTTTAATTCATATGACATAGCATGCATTTCTAACAAGACGCTATATCACATGCTCTTCTAATAAAAGGTTATATAATAAGCTCTTCTAACAAGTCGCTACGTCAAAATGCACTTCTCACAAGTCGATGTATCAAATGCTTTTATCAAAATACGTTTTCTTTTAACGAGTCGCTCTACAATCTGCCTGTAACTAGTCATTTTCACAAAGTGCACATTTCGTACATTCCGTATTTACACTACATTGAACTCTGACTACTGTCAGTGCTGCCAAACTTAGAAAGCTCTTGGGGAAAATAATGTGTCGTTCAGTCAGAAAATGTTTAACGAGAAGAAATTAGATTTACATAACACAAACTCAAAAGGAAGGTCAAATTAGAGGTATACGTTACAGGACAAGAAACCAACACGGAAATAATATCGGACTTTGTTCATTCGTATTGCCCTGACTACTTCTCTGAGAGTGAGAGATTTGAAACAAATAAAATAAACTTTTTAGCCTCATTGGCGTCCTTCTATCACGAAATATACATGTTCCTCTCTTCAAGTTATTCCATCCTACTTGCACTATGCTGTTCTCTTCTCCCCTCAGATCAGCACTCATGTGCAAC
Organism: Macrothele yani; assembly: GCA_039090855.1. Classification (NCBI taxonomy): domain Eukaryota; kingdom Metazoa; phylum Arthropoda; class Arachnida; order Araneae; family Macrothelidae; genus Macrothele; species Macrothele yani. The sequence continues at coordinate 8,899,322 of CM077009.1, forward strand.
GTATGTGTCAGGTATCTGAATCTTTTTTTTTTTATTATTATTATCGGGAGTTTAACGACCATCGTGAACAACTCAATGGTCTATAAGCATTCACCTGTCCCTAATTTAGGAACACTGGTTCCAAGAAAGGAGAGAGCCTGTGCCGTAAGACAAGCACAACATCCATGCCTCACCGGGATTAGAACGCGGACCCATCTCGGACGAATGATCAGAAGCCATCGCTTAGACCACTGCGCAACCGGGTGGCATATCTGAATCCTCTGACTCTTTTGATCCCTCATTTCTGGATATCTTGACAACCTAAATTTCATTTTATCCTTCTTCGTTGTAGCATATGTACTCTATTTTGGATCTGCTGCACTACTTCAGTTGTCTAGCTCTGCCTCATGTTTCGGAAGATATTATTTTTATTTACAGGAGATATTGATGGTGCTTTTTTATTTCAGGGTCGAGTCGGAATAAACACAGACCGCCCAGAAGAATCATTGGTGGTCCATGGAAACATTAAGGTCACTGGGCACATTGTTCAACCTTCAGATCTTAGAGCAAAAGTAGATATACAAGAGGTTAGTGTTTTTTTAATCATGATGTGCATGCGTTGTTCTTGTTCGACAATGTTAACGAAATTTCAATTTCTTTTCAATGTTTTCCTCAGATGTATTCGACTTTCGCATTTTGTCGTTAATTTATGCATTTTAAGCCATACTGTAGAAAATTCATTTAGTGCTCCTAAATGTCTCAGCATATCTGATCTGTGCGTCACGTGATATGAAAATATACAATACGCTCGACATATAATATGCCACATTATGAGATGAGTGCATTACAAATTCGTTAGCATGTGTCGACAGTTGGGTTATGTAAATGATTGCAGTTGGGCATCAATCCCGTGATAGTTTAATTTATTTGGAGGGTTAACGACCACCCTGAGCTACTCAATGTGCTATACACAGTCGCCTGTCCCTGATTTCGGGCCTCTAGTTCCAGGGAAGGGAGAGAGCCAGCGCTGTAAGACAACACGACATCCATGCCTCACCGGGATTCGAACCTAGACCCATTACGGACGAATAGTCATAAGCCAACACTTAGACCTCTGTATCATCGGGACGGCGCAGGCGATAGGTGTGGAGGGATAAAAGAACAAAATAGCTCGGCGTAGCTAAGTTTGGTCTTCCTCATCTGTGAGTGTGGAACACTGCGTCGATGTGATTTCGGTGGCGAAAGCACGTGTAGAGTGAGACATGCTTTGGCAATATCATCGGGAATCCTACCAGGCACCTTTGCCAGAGACTTCATCATAGGGATTTTTGCATCGCATCGCAGCGGAAACACATCGGGATGTAAAAACTGTCGACCTGATGTGACAACAGTGGTTGGAGAAAAGTTACGTACGCCGCAGCCATGGAAACTGGTACACGTAAGCGGAGTTTCGAATGTCTCGATTGCCGCATTCGACAGCACACGTCGTAGCAGCTCCACAGTACACATCGTACGACATTCGATGACGTATACAGGCAGTTATTGACATGCCCGTATCTATACATACTGAGTCGCAGATTGGTTGTGGTTGGTTAGATTTGCTCTCACGAGCCAATGCAACGGCTGCCACTCACCGCAGCACATTGTCGCGCATGGTTACAGTGCCAGACATGCCTGGCAGGACGAATGAAACCATGTTGCATTCAGCCATGAGTCTCGCATCTATCTCAGTGCCGGCAATCGCCGATTGAAATGACGTGGTCATCAGGATAATCTTGCTACCATCCGTGAGCGCCATACGGCTCCTCAGCCTTGCCTCATGATTTGAGGAACTATCAGTTCCAACAACCGTCTACCACTCGTACGCATATTGGGTACAACGGTATAACGACGATAAGTCGATGAGGTGCAGTTTTGTTGCCGTATCTCCGTATGTGACATATTACAGGGGTGAATCACGTGTTCCGTCCGTGTTGCTTAGTTGGGAGAGCAACTTACTCCGGAGTAAGGGAGCGCGTGTTCGATCCGTGTCACCCAAAAAATTGTTTTCACCCGTTGTATCCTTGATATGCCCTAGTTGAATAAGATAACGCCAACCCACACACTGCCAACAGCAGCACACAGTCTACAAGGTGTCCAGGTGTTGACCTAGTCAGCCCGATCTCCAAACGTCTAGTGAGCGTGTGATACGTCATTCGCAGACGAATTGACGTCTTTGCGTGACCCGCCCGCAATATCCGTGAACTGTGTACAAAAGTCAACAACGCATGGTGAGCGATACGTAAGGACATTGTTCTGGGACTCTTTCACTCCATGCCATGCCATCCAGCCGATTGCATAGCCTAGCATGGCTGGCATACGACCTACTACCTCACGCCACATTATACCGTCTCCTAGCCCATAACATTCATGTGATCCCTCAGAAATTAAATCACTTCTTTCTCACCTACCTGCCTGAACGTGCCGTAAGTTTGGTCTTATTTTGTTCATTCCTTCACGGTACAGTATTTTCTATGTCGAGATTTTTTTTTCGATTGGAGGTTTAACGACCACCGTGAGCAACTCAACGAGCTATAGCAGTCGCCCGTCCCTAATTTAGGGTCACTGGTTCCAGGGAAGGGAGAGAGCCAGTGCCGTAAGGTAAACACAACATCCAAGCCTCACCGGGATTCAAACCCGGACCCCGTTCGGACGAATGATCAGATTCCATCGCTTAGACCACTGTGCCACCGGGGCTGCCTATGTCGAGATCATACTACGTGTAAAGCACAATATAGACTAGAACCATTTCATTATTACGAATCCAAGCTAGGTAAGCCAGTTTTGTATATGAAGTTCACACACTTTTAGAACGATTTTCCAGCAATATAATTAATGTTTAAAATAAAATTATTTCTTTCTTAAATGTTCTATGTGATAACCCTTTCTAGACTATGAACATACATCTAGATTTCCAAGATAACAAGGCTTTTCTTAAAATTGTTAGTGGTATTTTATTCCACTCCTCTTCCGCTGCTTTCCATAGTCCCATCATTGTTTTAGGTCAGCGTTTAGAAAGCGCTCATGTTAGTAGTCCGAAGGCACTACTAAAATGATGACACATCAATAGTCCATTGATGACACATCAGGGGGACTTGAAAGACACCCGTCTCCTTTTTTTTTTTTTTTTTTGATTGGAGGTTTAACGGCCACGTGAGCAACTCATTGGGCTATAAGAAGTCGCCCGTTCCCAGTTTAGGGCCACTGGTTCCAGGGAAGGGATAGAGCCAGAGCCGTAAGACAAACACAACATCCACGCCTCACTGGGATTCGAACCCTGACCCATTTCGGACGAATGATCAGAAGCCATCGCTTAGACCACTGCACTATTTCTTTAAGAAACAGAGTGGTAGATTTGGATGTATGACTGGTAGCCTTACTCTGACGGAGTTCTACTCTTTAAATGTTCTGTGGATATTTTTTTTGAGGTTTAACGACCACCGTGAGCAACTCAATGGGCTATAAGCAGTCGCTCGTCCGTAATTTAGGGTGACTGTGCAGTAAGACAACATCCATGCCTCACCGGGATTCGAACCCGGACCTCTTCCAGACGAAAGATCAGAAGCCATCGCTTACACCATTGCGCCACCGGGGCAGCGCTCTGTGGATAAAAGAATAGTATTTTTTCTTTAAATATAGGAGTTAAAACAATTTGGTAATATGTAGAATTGATTTTAACATTCTTTTCAACCTTTCTTAACTTTAATTGTCCATTGTACAAGAAACCAGCAATAATCATGAATCCTTCACTGGAATTTCTTGGTATTCATGCAAACAAGTTTGTAAGACTTTTTCTTCTCTTTTGCGATAGTAAATCGGCATTTTTTTTATTACGGTCATTTAAGGTAGATCCACGCTTCAACCACAGTCACAATAAATTTCCACCTGTCTCCGGCTAAGTGATTTTCATAAAGAAGTCTACACCGCGTTCTGCGCTCAGTCACATGCCTAGTCAAAAGGCGGTAAACATTATGTTGTTCCGTTTGTTTCAGATTCAAATCTTTATTTATTGCCTTGTTTTAGTTGATACTGGGATTTTTAACGACTTAGAGATTTCTCTTTGGGTCGGTGGATTTTCTTTTAAGACTAGAGACTTCACTTTTGAAATAATCGTAAAAGTACGTACCTTCTTTGGATATTCGTTTGATGTTATTGTTCCTACTAAAAGCAATGCTTGGCGATTTTTCTTTCTATTATTAACAATATTGCTTACTTTACATTTAGAAATGCTAATTCCATGATTTTCACAGCTTTTCTTTAATTACAGAATACGAATATTTCTCTTCGTAAAGAGCAAACATAACTCTCTATCCACAGCTTGTTTACGTGTGCCATTTTCTTAGCAGATTATATTTAACTGCAGTAGATGTTTCTTTCGTGTTCATCTAAGAAGCTGTTGCCAGTTTCAATTCTATGAGCTTCTTTTTATTTTCTGCAATTTCTTATCAAAAACGCTCGAAAAATGTATGAACATCCTCTGTAGAATCTTAGAAACGTGTTTCGGTAATAGGTGTGTTAATTAACTATTTTAAACGAAAATGAGGAAACTTTTTGCATCTGCTAAAATCATTTTCTATTCTAATAATTAAATGAAAAAAATTAAATAACAGAATGATACTATTTTAAATTGAAACGTGGGATTTTAACAGGGAATACTCTTTTTTCCTTCTTCGGAACAATCCGTTGCTAAAGTCTTCTCTAGAAACGAAATGCAACATGCTTAAGGTGGACATCAAGTAATTTTGCTTCCTGTACTTCCAATGGAAAAACTTCTGTACACATTTTTTTCACAATTAATGCGTTCCCAAGGATGAAAATTTCAACATCGATTAAAATAGCTTCATTTTATAACTTGGAATACTTAATATTTTCTAAAACATAACCATAATTATGCAATCCAACATTTGTTTGTCTACCGACGTTATAAAGTACAGGCCACGCCATCTTTTTCTGGTTTCAACACCACCAAAGGAAAAGCTATTGATTTTTAATATAATTATGGTTGTATTTTAGAAAATATTAAGTATTCCACGTTATGAAATGAAGCTATTTTAATCGATGTTGAAATTTTCATCCTTGGGAACGCATTAATTGTGAAGAAAATGTGTACAGAAGTTTTTCCATTGGAAGTATAGGAAGCAAACTTACTTGACGTCCACCTTAATATGCGCCTACTATTCCGGAAGATATGCCCAGGGCAAACTCACCCGGATTCACTTGAAACTAATTTGAAGATAAGAGCTCCTGAATGAAAATTCCAGATTCCTGAAGCATGACTTTCCTGAAGATGCTCATATTACCTTCATTCAGAGGACAAAACACTTTCATCTATATACACTGCCTGATAGAAAAAACACTACACCACGAAGACACGAAGACATAAATTGCAGGGCGGGTGCACACGTACAAATTATGCAAATGATTGCATTTGCCTGCCAATCACACAAACGGACGCGGGCAACCAGCCCATGAGGCTATCAGTCGAGACGTCGTCACGGCCACGAGAAGTGAGTGGCTCTGCTGTAACGGTGTCTGAAGAATGTACATAGGGTGTCAATGCCGTTAAGACGCCGTCGTTTGCGATTTGGCCAGACGGATGAGTTCACAATAGATCTCATCGTAGACCTTCGTACCGCCGGATGGTCCTTGCGTCGTATTGAGGAAAAAACGCCACGTGATGCCACAACCGTCGGTCACATTTGGAGACAGTGGTCCCAGGAAGGATCTGAAGCAGGAGGCGGACATCGTGTGCGCTCGGACGTCCGCAATCGCAGCTGGATGCGGACGTCCGAGCGCACCGATCGTCTCATCCGACGTCATGCCGTATCGGACCCACAGGCCACAACAGGCAACTTTTTGCTGAGTGTACAGAGAGGCTTTAATGCTCCGATATCGACACCGACTGGCTTCTTCTGGTTTGCTGTCCAGCCGTCTGTTGCGAATGCTACCCTTAACCGTGAGCCATCGTCGCCACCGCTTGGCGTGGTGTTGCTCCAGAGCTGCGTGGGGTACCGAATGGAACAGTGTGGTGTTCAGCGATGAATCGTGGTTCTGTCTTCCTACGGATGATCGCCGTGTGAAAATCTGGAGGTGACGTGGCCAACGGTGGATTTCTACGCCACTGTGGAGCACCACACGGCCCGGCAAAGTGGAATCATGGTGTGGCGTGCTATCAGTGCCAACAGCCACTCACCACTGGTACGCATTACTGACGCACTGACATCACGCCGCTATGTTAACGAGGTGCTGCGACCCGTGGCAGTACCGTATCTTCAGGACATCCCCAACGCCGTTTTTCAACAGTATAAGGCCCGGCCGCATACCGCTCACATCAGCTTGAATGCTTTACACGTTGTGCGGATGCCTCCGTAGCCAGCACGGCACCCCGACGTCTCACTTATCGAGCATCTGTGGGACACGCTTGGACGTCGGTTGAGTACCCTCCAATTCCAGCAAAATGAAGATGAACTGTGGACTCCGATCAACACCACATGGTCCACTATACCTCAGGACTCTATTAAGAATCTCATAGCCTCGATGCCACGTCGGATGCAATGCCGTGTCGCCCAAAATGGGGGCCACATTCCTTATTGATCATCCTGTATATTCGGCCACTGGAGCCTAGTCTGTATGCTGCAAGTAAATCATTTGTTCAGGACCTACTTGGCTATCTGTGTGTGTGCAGTTTGGTCTGTTTTCGAGCATTCCTTCATGGTGTGGCATTTTCTCCGTCAGGCAGTGTATTTCAGACAGCTGTAAAGATAACTCAAAAAATAATTTCTGCCATCAAGACCTTCAAATCATAATGAAACCAACTTTATTTTTATTTTTTTTTTTGATTGGAGGTTTAACGACCACCGTGAGCAACTCAATGGGCTATAAGCACAAGCAGTCGCCCGTCCCTAATTTAGGGTCACTGGTTCCAGGGAAGGGAGAGAACCAGTGCCGTAAGACAAACATAACATCCATGCCTCACCGGGATTCGAACCCGGACCCCTTTCGGACGAATGATCACAGGCCATCGCTTAGACCACTGCGCCACCGGGGCGGCAAAACCAACTTTAATTTGCATTCCTAACGTAAAAACATTACTACGAACATTTGAATTTTAGATGTTACAAACTGCTCATCTGAAAGTTAATTTTCATGCTTAAACTACATAAAGAACGAGATACAGAGGACAGTATTGTAAGAAACGCTCATAGTGTGCGTCAAAAGTGAAAAATTTGGAAGCCTATCTTTTGACGATCACTGAGAATTTAATCACGAAAAACTGTTTTAATTAATCTCTCAAGTAATTATTCTTACATTTTGATAACCATTATTGTCATTCAGAAAAACACCTTGTCATCCATCATGGCAGCTTCTTGTTTATTTTGTGATCATCTGTTCACTCAAGAAGATATATATCATACATTTTCCGATTTTATGGGCCATGCGAACTTGAAACAGATTTAAATTTCATATAGTCAAAGTTTGACACTGAGACTATATCTTAAAACAGGGCTAGGAAAAATCTATCTGATTATTACCGTAACTACGTGCTTCACGTAACTCTTGTTTGCAATTTTATATTGCATCCGAAGTAGCGATCAATAAACGTGGATTCTTTTTTTACGCTTTTCAACCGTAGGTTGAAGAAGCGTATGTGCTTCAGCTCTGCCCGTCTGTCCGCACGATAACTCGCGTAAAAATGGTTCGATTTCGATGAAATTTTAGTATGTGGTAGGGAACCATCTGGGGACGAACCTTATTGAAAACAGAAGAAATGGGGTCAAAAGCCAGGCCATAGGAGCGAGATACATTCCATTGCCCTTATGCAGCATAACTTACGTAAATATGCTTCGATTGCGAAAAACATCATGTTGTTTCGGAAGAATACTGAACCAATTCTGTTGAATATCATCGAAATGGGGTCAAAGGTCAGGGCACAGGAGCGAGATTTGTTCTACAGCCATTATCCGCATAACTTGACTAAAAATGCTTCTATTGCAACAAAACTTTGGTAGGTTGTTCCGAAGGTATACTGAACCAATTCTGTCGAATATCATCGAAATGGGGTCAAAGGTCAGGACACAGGAGCGAGATGTACTCCACAGCCATTAACCTCATAACTTGAGTAATAACTTTAGTAATGATTTCTGGTATGTTGGAAAGCGTA